>CM069303.1:36345000-37595000 GCA_035609425.1 Epinephelus awoara
TGTTAATGTCAGCAAGGTATCAGTTAGGGTCTGGCTCCAAAAAATCCAATATGGTGACAGCCAAAATGCCAAACTAGTGGCTTCAAAACGGGAGTCCACAAACAACAGGTGACTTCATGGTGGCCACATGCATTATTTTATACAGTCTATGATATAATGTTCACCACATTCAACATGTCACTTTAGCTTGTTAGCACGCTAACATTTGCTATTTAGCTGTACAGCTGAGGCCTGATGGGAATGTCGTTAGTTTAAACCAAAGTTTTGCACACATTAAATTTTTGACCTCATGATGCAGCCAGATAAAAATGTATAGGATCCCCAAAATTATTGGAGTTCATCCTGAGGGGAACATGAATGCCTGACCCAAATGTCATGACCATCCATTCAGTAGCTGTTAAAGATCTTTCAGTCTGGACCCATCGACAGACCGACATTGCCATCCACAGAGCTGTGTCGCTGGCGTGCCTTAAAATCCAATTATGCAAAGTAACAGATCTTATTGATGATAATTTCATGCCTTCGGGCTGGCCCCCTGAACTCGGGTCGCTGTCACATTCTGCTGGAGGGGTGATGAAACACTTCCTCACTGTCACAGACGTGGTCAGATGCCTCGCCTACACCCGTAAACCTCCAGTCAGCGACACAAAGCGCAGCCAGAGAGACGGCTTATGTTGTCACAGCTGCGCCAAGGCAGTGCCGCTGGTATGCATCGATAGATTATAAAGACTCCACTGTTCCTCTACAATCTTACTGCCCTCATTTCACTGATAAAACTCAGGAGTAAAAACACAATAAAATATCACACTGTATACGCTGATAGAGCGATGACGACACCAGTGCAAGAGCAAAATAACAAATAAAAAATGTGAAGTACAGCAGTGGTTCTGTATCTTTTAGAGTTGATTTTAAAGTTCTTTTACTTGCTTACAAAGGTTTAAATGGCCTCACCCCAGCCGGCATACATCAGAGATTTTCTATCATTTTATGTTCCAGCCAGATCACTAAGCTCCTCTGCTTTACTTTTAAATGTTCCTCATGTGTCCCATAAAAGTACTGGTGAGGGCGCGTTCTGTTTTTACGCCCCTAAACTGTGGAATTCGCTGGTTGGGTTGCTTTATTTAATATTTTATTGTATCTCATTGTTTTGTGTCTGTGTCATTCCAATTTTGCTATGTGAAGCATTTTGGGCTGCATGTTTGTATGAAAGGTGCTTTTATCTTTGAGGGACCTTGTTACTATCGTTGAGTAAACTGACGACCCCTGACTGACATATTTTATGTTATAGTCAATGCATAACAATAAAACTACAGAGCAATTGATAAACTGTACAGTTAACCAAAATAGTGAATGAAATAACTGCAGGAAGTTTGTGTAAGAACTTTATATGCGTATATATAGAGAGAATTACGATTAAGTTGCCCCCGTCAAATTTCGTCCGGCCTTCAGCTCTCAACAAAACTCTGACAAGTGTTACAATGGAAAACACTATTTCCTAGTGAAAAGGACAAGAAGTTTGCTTTGCTGCGGTCTGTTTTGGACCACAGCAGAGCAGAGGCCAGCCTGATGCACCACAGTGTTTCCACTGGTTAATGTCTTTGCCGCTACAACAAGAAAATCAATGGAGCAATTAAAACTCCTTTTCCCTGCTGTTCGATGACAGATTTAGATCACCAGTTGGAGTTATACACCAATCAGTCAAAGCATTCAAACCACTGACAGGTGAAGTGAATAACTTTGATTATTTTGTTCCAATGCATTGTTCTGCCGGGAAACCTTTGGTTCTGGCATTCATGTGGATACCACCTGACATGTTCCACCCACTCAAACACCGTTTCAGACCAAGTACCCCCCCTCATGGCAACAGCACTCCCCAATGGCAGTGGCCCCCCAGCAGGATAATGCACCATGGTCTGCAACGGTGTTTGAGTGGATGGAACATGTCAGGTGGTATCCACATGAATGCCAGAACTAAAGGTTTCCCAGCAGAACAATGCATTCGAACAAAATAATCAAAGTTATACACTTCACCTGTCAGTGGTTTGAATGCTTTGACTTATCGGTGTAAATACCGTTGCAAACATAAGTTGGACTCAGCATTTGAGAAAACTAAGTTTCTTGTAAAAGTGTGTGAGAGGGGATTACTTAAGATATTATTATTTTGAAAATGCTTCAAAAACGGGATCGACATTTGTGTCAATAATAGTCGAATTGTTTTAAAAGATATTCAGTGTATTAACATTTATTCCAGGGCTGGTCGGCCTTCTTTGACCTTTCGTAGGCTCAGTTGCTGGTATTTGTTCATTTATAAAGCCATACTGGGTAAACTCCCTTCGTACATTTGTACTGATCAGAGATCTTACTGTAGCTACAGTCTGAGATCTCAAGATTTAGATTTACTGTCTTGTCCTGGGGCACGGACTGAGCTGGAAAAGAAAGCTTTTATGTGCTCTGCTCCTCTCACTGGGAATAACCTTCAGAAAGATTTGAAACTACGTGAACTGTTCTGATTTTAAAGCTCTCATTGTGTGTAGATGTTCTGATATTTCTACCTGTTTTTTATTACGTGGTTGTTTGGCTGTAACTTTTTGTGTGCTGCTGTCTCGGCCAGGTCTCCCTTGTAAAAGAGGCCGTTGCTCTTAACGGGACTTACCTAGTTAAATATGGGTTGAATAAAAAATGAAAATAAAATAATACTTGTGGTCATATTTTCAGTCTTAAACATAGCTTAGGTCAGGAGATCTGCTACTTCAGTACACAAACAAATATTAGCGGGACCACAGCAGACTGCAGATGGACATTTAATTCCTAGGAATTCACATAAAAGACACAACTGACTTATCCATGGACAAATTTGGCCACAGTTTATTAATAATTGTATTTTTTTCCAATCATATATTTATTTGTACTCTTGAGATGCACTGCTTTTACAAACTGTTTGCTTGAGTCAGTTGCAGGTTCGGTACACATACATGTGTGTGCACATAATCAGCCTTATTTGGAGCCAAGACAAACCTGTATGTAGGTTTCTTTTTTGACAAATTCAGTGTTTCCACTCCTCAGCACATAGCTCTGTTAGCTCCTTGGTTGTTTTAACTGTGTTCTGTTCTAATGCAGGACGTGGCTGTTTAGCAGAGAGTGAAGGTTCTGTCAGTACAGCTTGTGTTCACGTCTACCTGTAACCTTTTTTAAAATATCTTGAATGATAATCTTAACTTTTAAAATAATAATTTGTCATTTAGTTTTCTTCACAGAAATAAATGAAAAGCTAAGATATCAAAAAAGTCAGTTAAGACTCAAGAAGGTTTGCAACCCCCCCATGAAGCTTCGGCAACCCCTCGTGAGGGTCAGGACCACCAGTGAAATAGAGCACAGTCCATTATAATGTTAGCACTCAGTTTCAATTCACCCATTGATGACAGATAATAACACTAGTTTACTTCCTCTTAGATCTCCTATGATTACCCAACAGACAGTCTTTACAGTTCCTTGAGTTTTGCTTTCAATACTGGAGACAGAAAAGTCCCACTGCCAAAGACACTGGTGCACCAGCAGCTACATCAAACAACATTTACTCACCCTGTGGCAGTGCTGAGCGGTTCAGCAGGTTTACTCTCCGTCTGGCAATATTCTGTCTCAGACCGTCTTGCGGGAACTTGAATCTTCTGTAGATAAAAGGTTCAACAAACACGTCCAGTCAGTTAAGCAAAACCACAACAGGGGATTTTTTTAGTTATCTGAAAAGTTCTACTCTATTGTTAATTAGTCAGACTAACTCATGCTGCAGCTTCCTGGTTTTCCAGCAGTGAACAAAACATCAGCGTGTTGATGCCCCTCTCTCTTCCTTAAGCTGAGGGTGTGTCATTATGAACAAACATGGATTAATATTTGACTTGGCTCAGTCCTTTCTGCTCCTGCTTCTTTCACTTCAGTGTTTGTCTTCATGGGATATAAAGCCACCTTGTGGGCCTGAGACAGTTGTAACCTTTAAGTGACTAAAAACAGTTTTCAACTAAGAGGCTTCTCTTAAACCCTTTTACTGCCAAAATTTGTGCATGCAGGATTTTTGAACGCGGGAAGACCTGTAACAATAGGTGATTTCTGATTGCCAGCAGAACAGAACCAGATAAGCATGCCTTTTTGGTTTTTTTTCCTCTTCTGTGTCATGTTCAATGTCACAGACAGGCCAGGAAACAGGTTGGTCAACAAGAGAGACCAGTAAAAGGCCACTGAAAATGTCACTTATATCTATTACTTCGTATTTTATGTCGTATTTTCATCACTGCCGATCGGAGCTGGAGTGAATGCCAGTTGTAACCTTTCCCACTAAAGACGAAAGCCAGATGTTGGCAGGTTTTTCGTCCAGTGGAAAAGGGTTTCATTTTGAAAATACCAATAAAACGTTTGTTCAAGCCATTTTGAGATTGCAAACAATCAGCATTTGTGCCTCACCTGTCCATAGAAGTCAGCTGAAGGAGATGAACGGGATCTCTCGTGGAAGCATGCGTTCTTGTTTCTCTCCTCTGGTCCTGGATCCAGGATGTTATCGGCTGACCGGTACCGTCCGGAGGCTCTTGTTTCTGGAGGGGGTTTCTGTATAGTCCACCTGGCCTCGTACTCAGCGAAGGTGCCAAGTCTTTGCTGGTCTGGGAGGAACTGCTTGTTTGCTGAGTGAGGACCTCCCTGGACCTCTTCAGTGAACTCTCTGCCCCTGATGCCTTTCACTGTGTCCTCTGTTTCACTGGCAGAGGCAACACCTCTGGTCTTTGTCTCTGTGGGATTCTCGGTGTAGCTCTGAGGGGGAATGTGATTGGGAAAAACTGGTTTTACACTTTCTTTGAGCTTCTGCTGGTCTAGTGAGGAGCTTTCATTGCGAGGGAGATCTTCCTTTACCCCAACTTCGTGGATTTTGTCTGGTTCAGAGAAAGACCGCACCTTCTTTTCTGCAGGGAAACGCTTGCGGCCCCCAATGCGAGCTACCTGACCAGCAGCAGGCCCTGACTTACTCATCACAGACTCTGAGACAGTTGGCAGAGGGGTGACATCTTTCCGGGCCAGCCCTGATGAAGGGTAGCTAGGTAAGGCCTCAGCCGCAGGGTGCTCCACCAAGACCAGGTCTTTTCTCCTGAAAGACGTAGCCTTCAGCACCCTCGCTTGTGCTTCCTTCAGATTATCTTTGTAGGAGTTTGTAAAGGAGCCGTCTGCAGAGGTCGGCGTGGTGCTTTCAGGGGACTTCCAGACATCCTGATCATCTTCAGCCTCGCCCTCTGTACCAGGCAGGGCAGCTGCACTCATACTTTTCTGCAGCTTTGCTCTTCTCATCTGGATTTCGTTCCTTAATGTGGTGGCAAAACGATCACTGCGTCTCATCTGCTTGCTTTCAATGGACTCTTCAGAGTTTGGGCCTCTTGTTCTCTCATCTTGGCCTGCGGCATCCAGGGACAGAGAGTGAAGCATGGGGGTCGCCTGGGGGCAGATCTTGTTGCTCCCTTGGCTGTGATGTCTCATGTCTGGAGGTGATTCTCTCTGTTGTAGTGAAAGGGACCTCCGCTGATCAGAATGTCTGCTGGGAGGATAACTCATGAACTGAGCCTCTGCATTTTGTCCTCTCTGACTTGCCCTATCATCAGAGCTGGATTTGGAGGTTTCTAGTACAGTAGTAACTTGGTGCTTGCTGTATCCATTACTGTCTTTACTGTGAGGGGAGTGTTGTTGCTGTTGGGGCAGATGATACTTGACTTTGGTGACCGTCTGCGGGCTGAGAGAGTTGCGCTCATTTCCAGTCTGTGCCAGCTCCACACCCGAGACACTCTTCCTGTCCTCTGACTTTCCCGACATGGGCTGGGGGTTATGCTGCGAGGGCTGACACGTTGTGACACAGTAGTATCGGCTATGTCCGCTGCTGTCTGTGTTTTGGTCAGAGGCTGTGGTTGACAGGGAGGTGCTTACGTTCCTTCTCTGGTTCTGACCAAAGTGCTGTGCAGAACCGTTTGTTGGCAGTTCCTGCATGCTACAATAGTAGCCACCTACGTTCTGTGGCTTTGGAACGGACATCGCCCAGGGCTGAGAATAAAAAGTGCTTTTGTCACTATGTTGTCTTTGATGGTGGGGCTGGCCTTGCCGAACATCACTGCTGGAGAGGGAGTACTGCTTGTTTGAGCTGAACTGGTTGTGATTTGATTTATCAGATGAAGTGTAAGAACCGTCGCTGTCATTTTTCAGGGATGGGTTGTGGCTGCGGCGATTTTCCGTGGAAATCTTAGAGGGTGCGTGTGATTCAGGTCCTTCAGGATGAGCTGTAATGAGCCCCCTTTCATGTACCTTCGTCGCAGCAAAACTGTCACTGCGTGCAGGTGGAGGGGGAGGGGGAGGAGAGGGGGACGCGGTCTTCTTTTTTTCAGGGACGTGCCAAACAGGTCCCAAGCTGGTCCTACTTGAAGTGGAGTGGCGGGAGCCGGCTGAATCCTCAGCCTGTGGACCTGCGCAGCCCGAGTTAACTCCTGGCATCTGGAAATACGCAACCCTATCGTCCTGTTTGACTCCCTCGATCAGGCTCTGGCTGTTTCTGCCATTGTTAGGCTTTCCACCTGCGTCCCACTGACTGACTTTATAGAGCACGTTCTCTGTCGAGGCAGCGTTGCTCTTTGAGAGGGTGTAGTCTGGCGTGCCAGAGCTGGTGGAGAAGGAGCTGTAGGCTGAGTCTCGTTTCCCTCCTCCAAGATGCTCCATGCTGTTGTTGGACTTGGCAGGTGACAGCTGACCGGCAGGGTACGGGTGTGAGACATGCTCTAGACTGTCCATACTGCCGAGGGAGCTGAACTGGTCGGACACTCTGCGCAGGTTTGTTTGCTCCCAGCCAGAGGAGAGATCAGTAGAGGATGAGCTGGAGGTTAAAACAAAGAGCCAAGTGAGAAAACAGAAATAACAAGCTGCAAAATTAGCCATTTAACTACAGATTCTTACAGTGAGAAGAGTACTTTGCCCACAAAATGACCATTTTTAAATCACTCATTCACTCACCCTAACCCTTTACTTATTTTTCCAGTCGTGTGCTCAGTGTTTCCAAAACATGCATTTTCACTAAAATCTTACTACTTAAAACACTTCTGCATAAACAGTGCAGGCATGTACTCATCTGTGCGTGAGACTGTTTATGCTCAAGTGTTTTAAAAAGGTCTTAGCTAAAATGCCTGTGTTTGAGAAGTGCTGAGCGTACGGGTGAACAAATCAAACTTAGATTATACTGAATGAGTTGGATGAAAGTCTATAAACCAACGTTTTGATTTCGTTTTGCTGCTGTTGCACTTAATACCCCTCTGGTATCGGGTCCTTTTCTTTACGTCGTTATCCACCGTGGCCAGCTGATTCTCAGAAACTGCTGTGACATCACCTTCCTTGCAACAGTTGCTTGATCCTTTCATCAGCAACCAAACAGAAAAACGTTTGCTCTCTATTTATCGTGCAGGGTGGTTTTGCAGGCTGTTCGTTTTTAAAATCTAGGTCAGAGGGAATTTTTAAAAATCTGGTTGCTATTTACGGGATCTTGTCTATTTAAAAATCAGCCCAGAATAAATGTTGGCACTTGATGTTTCTGCAAACCACCCATGTGTAACATTTGTACGTCATGATGCAGCAGATATGTTAAACGTTTGTGTTTAAATTTTCAATTCTATGTTGTAACAATGCCGTAGTTAAACGTGGTCCCCTTTCACCCTCATGAATAAAGGCAACTTTAACACAGCTTAAAGCCTAAATGTATGTCTATTTGACTCTAGTCTTTACTAGCTATCTGAGATGCAAAGAACTTTTTGATTTATTATTTTTTTTAATACTTTTATGCAGCAGAAGATAGCGGTTATATAAAGTGTGTGTAGCACAACAACCCAAGTGTTTTAAGCATAATCACATACTTATGATCTTAAATGCTTGATGTCTAAACACTGAGAGTCAAGAGGCAAACTTGAAGATCCCAGAGTTACCTTGCATCATATCTGGTGTGCCAGACTTGCGTGGGTGGAGACTGTGTTTTGGCAGTTTCTGATTGGCTCTCGTTGAACTTGGTGGAGTGCCAGGAGTGAGGCCTGCTTATGGGTTCATTCCGCCTGCAGAGAGGGCAAAAAACACAGCTTGGATTAGAGACCTGGCCCGTATGGAAAATCAGTAACTTATTTTATTGCATCTTTACTGAGGAAATGCTTTTTGTTTCATTTTTGATTTACTCCAACACTTTTTTATCTATGTCAAAACTTTGTATTGTTCTGAATATGAAACATACCCTTTGAAGCGATTCTTTCTGTGTTGCATGTCAGGAAAATGTGAACAGAACATTTCAGCTTAAAATGACACTAAATCAAATTTCATTTCCTCATCAACACAAACACATGAACGTGTGTATACATGTAATTGACAGTGTGTTGCATGCTGAACAAATGGGATGCAGATCTTTCATCTAATGACATGAACCACAAGACAATCCACAGACACATGCCAATGAGGGCAGGTAATAAACCACAGGAGAGGCAGGAATGAGGATGATATTATCACTAGACAGATGATTAATATGATGAGGGGCACAGGGAGTGGAAAAAAAGGGGGAAGAGGTACTACTGATTACGATGAAGCCACAGAACCGTACCTCATGGAACTTCGCAAAATCTTCGTAAGAAAGCTTCTCGCCACATGCACGTCATTCTCAGAGGGCATTTTCTGAGCTACAATATCCACCATTTTCATATTCCTGGGCAGCAGGGGGAGGAACACACACACTAAGAGCTCGTAGACAATTGACTGGACTTAAGACAAGACAAAGACCATCTGACATTTGTTAAAGTTTGTGCTCACTATAACAGTGCAGAGAAGTCTGTGTGTTGGGGAGGTCAGCGTCTGAACAGGCTCACTCGGACAAAGGTTCTCTAAATCTCTGATCCAGCTGAATTACCACAGATTGCTCAGTAGTGTGCAGCCTACAGGAGTGTACATGTCTGCTGATACTTGGTGTTACAGCCCCCTCTCCTGGTCGCATGAATGCACAGTCATGATGTCACAGTTTTGAGTGTCATGGAAGTTGAGAGGGTGAGAATAACCCTGTTATGACGGATCACAGAGACAATACCAGAGTGAAATAGTTCTCCTCGTCTCTCATTAGGCTCATTACTGAAACCGTGCGCAGCTGAGGTGAGCTGGTTGTGCTCAGACTTGCCATATGGTCCCCAGAGGGAACACAAGCCCAGCATGGGGCAGGGGGGCTTAACAGAGCAGAGAATCTCTTACACAATCAGATCAGCCACATCACCCCTCGATCCAAGCTGTCGTCTGCCTCCCAGACAGCCCTTATATCAGGGACATTTAGTGCACCTATAGGGGTGTTTATGTAGCTGTGTTTGTGAAAGTATTAGATGCAGAACATGTTATATGAGTATATATTTTCTACTTGTATAAAGAGAGTCAAACAAATTCAGCATCTGTGTTTTAAATTAGATTATGTTTCTATTTGAATTGCATCAGCGTCTGACTCTTATCGAAGAAACATTTAATTCAGAGAGAATATGCAACTTACAATGCACACTTTAGATCTTGGTTGTTTTTAACTTGTTGTTTTAAAGGGATAAATGGTTTTAGTTATCAGATGTCTGGATGTTAAGCTATCAAAGAAGCAAATGTTAATGGCAAATCAGCTCCAGCCTCTGCCATGCCAAACAAAATCAGAGAAACACAGATTTTTACCATGAAGCTGCTTTATTCAGCGTTTTTAATGGTTTAAATCACCTAGTCCGTTTGTTTTGGAGAGGAAGAGAACTCTGTGGATAATTCGGCTTGTGGTAAAACCTCCTGAACTTCTGGATCTTAAGTTATCATAGAAAAAAGGTGAGCACCCATTAGCAGGAGGTGGGCTAGCAGCCGCTAACGTGACATGCTGAACAGCATCAGAGAAGCACTGATTTGTAACGTGAAACTGCTTTATTCAGTGTTTTTACTGGCTTTATTCAACTGCTCTGTTTGTTTTGGAGAGGAAGAGACCTCTGCGGATAATTCGGCTTGCAGTAAAAACCTCCTGAACGACAAACACTCAAGGAATCCTAACCACGAGAAACAGAGTACCATTTTTTTTCCCTGTTTTGTTTGAGAGACTAGTCGCAGCAGAAAATTACATACTGGATGTTTAAGTGGAAGTTTTAAAACACAAGGAAATGGTTTTTAATTTCTACTTTTCGTAGGGCTGCTACTAACAATTATTTTCATTATCTCTAGTTTGCTCATTATTTTTTTGATTATTAAATAGTCAATAATTTGTCAGAAAATAGTTAAACATGCTGTCTGATTTGCCAGAGCCCAAATTTAGAGAAATACTGTGATTGCGATATGTTTCACAATTTTGGGGAAAATGAGAATTTTTTATTAAAAAAAAAAGTGATGTGTGATTTTTTTGGTTCCCTTGCATCTGGAATATGATTAGTAGGCACATTTTACCTTCACCAAAAAACTGACACCTGTCATTTTGGATGTTGCACCTGGCTACACTGCCATAGTATTTTCATTAATTGGC
Organism: Epinephelus awoara; assembly: GCA_035609425.1. Taxonomy (NCBI): domain Eukaryota; kingdom Metazoa; phylum Chordata; class Actinopteri; order Perciformes; family Serranidae; genus Epinephelus; species Epinephelus awoara. The sequence continues at coordinate 36,355,544 of CM069303.1, forward strand.
AGCTCTGACAAAAAAAACAAAGCTACTTCAGTTTATCATCATTTCTGACAAAAAAAAACCCCACATCAAACTCACATTTCAGAAACATGAAACCAGCAAATGTTTCACTTTTTTGCTTAAAAAATTAATAAAGAAGTTTGACGACCAAATAGTTGCCAATTAATTTTCTGTCGTTGGACTTGTTGATTAATTGTTGCGGCAATGATTGATTAGTCAGCTCATTACTCAACTTACCAACTATTAAATGAATCCCCAACTAATCTGATGATTTTTGAAGAAAAAAAAAATCAAAATTTTCTGATTTCAGCTTTTAAATGTGAATATTTTCTGGTTTCTTTCCTCCTCTCTGACAATACACTGAATATCTTTGGGTTGTGGCCAAAACAAGACAATTAAGACAATGAAAGACATTTTTCACCATTTTCTGACAACTCATTGATCAAATAACTGTTGAATTAACCACGAACATAACTGACAGATTAATCAACAATGAAAATAATGTTTAGTTGCAGCCTGACAATCTAGAATCATATGTTAGACCTCTGTAACTAGTTTTACTGAGACGCAACTGTGTTGAACTGATCAAGAATTTGAGACAAAGCTTTGCTTGCTTTCGTTCTCATTGGACTGGACCTGCCCTACAAAGCCAGGAGGTCAGGAGGTCCTGCCCCCACAGTCACCTTGTCTAAAGGCCTTCAATGATCTGATGACAAGAGCTCCAAACAACAGCTTCCTTCAGACAGAAACCTAAAAAACAAACTCTGAGTGAAATGACTAACATAAGCTGTTATATTCTCACCCTACAGTAATTTTATAGATTGAGTATTTTCAGACAGAGATTTGGTTAAGCTCGATAAAGTGGGACAGTTCCACAAAATTAATAGTGGATTAAAGGTAAGGCCTATTTAGAGGACAAAGAAAAGCCAACATGGAGCCCAGTCTTCCTTGTCTCCTCACAGTCCGTGTTTCTAGGGCACTAGGAGCTAGCCACACATGGCGCCTGCTATTGGTATGCAAATGAGGCTGGTTTTATTAGGCCTATCGTCAGGGCTACAGCTGGGCCAGCACAGATATGCTAGGAAAGTGAATCAGTTGGCTGGAATGGGGGGCAGGGGGACAGAGAGACTGCTCTCTGATCAGCTCAGAGCCCCATTTCACTTCAAATGTATCCGGTACCAACCAGTCCTCATTCAAAAACAAACAGCTAACATACGCGCACAAAACCAAACTTGTCCAACAAAGTAACAGCTAATTAATTAATAATACTTTATCAGAATATTCACAGATGATTTTGTTGTACCTTCAACTCTTTCCCTGAGAGATTAATTTGCATTTAGTTGGGAAATGCTAAGTCTTGCTGATCATGGCTTAACCTAAATGATGGATGACCTCATACTGGATGGTAAGACAACAACAATAACAGAGTATTAGGGTCATAAGGACCCGAACGTGTCCCCCAGTTATTCACTGACACATGACAAAAGGCAGCAGGTGTGACACAGAAGTCAAAAGTTTAAAATACAAAAAGTGATTAAAATGTAAAATACTGTTCATTTTGACTCACCAAACATCTGGATGAAGGGATTCAAAATGGACACAGAGAAGAAATGTGTTATCCAAAGGACCACACAGCAGTTTTAGCCAGGAGCTCAATTTGAACGTGAGGCCAGTTGCAGCCGTGTGCTGGTCAGGCACCACATTCCACAGACACTTCAAAGACGAGCCAAAATAAAGAGACATGCAGGCCGCTGAGCTCTGAGCATCACGGCACAGCTCTGATCCACTACATCCGAACAAACACTGACCAACAACTCCAAATCATAATGTTCAACACATAATGGTCATGACTAAAACTAAGTTCTCTGGGCAGAAATAGTTCAGGCGGTGGGGAGATTTCCTTCAGGATTACGGGGGGTTTTACCCCAGAGAGGGGGTGGAGGAGAGCACCGAGGAGGAGGAGGAGGGCTATTGTCACAGCCAGTCCCCTTGGAGTATTCCTGCACCTTGCCTCGTCTCATTGGCTCTAAGGGGCTAATATGCTAATGATGGGATGAAATGCCGGACTCTTGTCTTCCCATCTCCTCTCTTGTGCAGCAGACGTGCATTTCTACCATTACTATGGTAACAGGTTGCTCTCTGGGGTGCAAGGGCACCCTGTTTCCTGAAAGCCTCGGGTAATGAGCTTTGCGACTGCCCAAGTAGGGACGTTATGGAATCAGATCTGTGCCAATATAATCAAACAAAACTTTATTTGATTGTATTGGCACAAAGCCGATTCCACAGGACGACAGCAACACGTGTCAAATACAACTAGTTGGCTTAGTTTGTCTGTTTGTCAGCAGGATTACAAAAAAAAAGCCCAGTTTCCACTGAGCAGTACGGTTCAGTTCAGTTTGCTTTTTTCCATTTCCACTGTGAAAAGTTGTGGATGGTACCAATATAACCGTTCCTAACCATCCACATGTTTGGTCCCCCCTCTGTTGGGGTACCTAGCACACAGATCTGGTACTAAAAGGTGGAGCTGTGAACACTGCAGTCTGATTGGTCAGTAGAGGACGGTCAATCTGCTCAGGGCTGAGTTGTGGCTGGTTTTGAGGCTCATGTAACCACTGTTCATACTGTGGAGAGTTTTATTAGTAAACTGTAACTATAAAATGAAAGGATGTTTTGCTGCCTCTCGCAGAAGCTGGAGTTGGAGAAAAAATAACTTCATTCACTCGGCCGACAGCCGGCAAATTTTAAGGTGGAACGTTAACTTGTAATGTTGCTCAATGCATGAGGCGAGAACGTGAATCCATCAGCACACCTTAAATTTCACTGTGACAACTTTGACCATCACTTTAGTTTTTATATGACATACACTTTTAGTAATGAGTGGATCTTCAAGAGGGCTCCAACAACACTAAACCCCTGAGCTTGCCTGAGAAGGACTAGATGCACAAAGCTGCTATTTTTAAATATCCCATGGAGAGAGACTCTCACTGCAGTCTGTTTTATTTTGTTCGAAAATATTGGTGTGCAGCCTCGTTCTGTGGACGATGTGTCACTGGAGATGAGTAAATACAGCGAGTGCTGAACGAATGAAACTTGGTGGAAGGTTGTACCATGGGCCAAACATGAACTAATTAAATTACTGGAGCGGATCCAGGTTGCTCTTACAGATTTACCTGTCATAGAAAACTGGATTATTCACTATAGCAGAGGTCTGCAAGCATCCCTGCACTGCCTACCTATCAAATACAGGATAAGTTGTCAGCTGATAAATTAATCACCAACTAAAACTTGAAAGAATCAATCGGTTTGTGTCAGAGAAAAAAAAACTGAAATTCTCTGATTATGGCTTCTTAAATCTGAATATTTTCTGGTGTCTTTCCTCCTCTCGGACAATAAACTGAATATCTTTGGGTTGTGAACAAAACAAAACATCTGAGGACGTCATCTTGGGCTTTGGGAGACACTTACTGCTATTTTTCACCATTTTCTGATATTTTAGGGTCCAAACAACTAACTGAAAATAATCGTTAGTTGCAGCCCTACAGTTGTCTTTAGATAACAACCATTCTAGAGGGCATAAACGGGGGAAAACACTTCTGCTTGAGTGCCAAACAAGGGTTTTTTTCTTATTAATGTGCTCTGGCACACCAAGAGGTCTGGTGACAGGCAAGAAGATTAGCAAAGAACTGTGGCGACCTAAAGCTGATAGGAAGGCAATAAAATTCACAGTGATCTATTGTCAGGGGAGCAATCAAGCATACAGTCCAAACAAGGTTCTCATTGTGTGGTGCAGCGAATGCATTATTGTCTTTACAGGTTTAGCACCTATTATATGGACTGTTAACCTCTAACAAGCTTTGATTTAACCAAGGTGTGAGATTTTTCTAGTTAAAAAAAAAAAACAAGCTCTAATGTGCGTCCTGGACAGATGGATGCATTCACTGTTGTATCACATCTGACAGAATGAAGCGCAGCATCCTGTACAGTGCAGGGCAGAGAAATGCTGAGGTTGTACGCAGCCAACCTGCACTTAGCAGGTGAGCCGGTGGATTCCATTTGGTCCCCGAGGGTCTGACAAAGGCCCTCTTCAGCAGACCCTACAATCAAACCAGTCATGTTTCGGGTGAGAGAGGTGAACCATGAGCAGCCATGTAATGACCAGCACATTCCTGAGCTGAGTGGCATACCAGCTGTCAAGTCACCGGCTGTCTGCACTGACCCACAGTCAGAAACACCTGGAGACCTTTTGTCTGAGGGTCTTAACAACATCACTGTAACAAAGTCCTGCAACCTAAACACCGTCCATTATTACAACTCAGATTACTTTGAGGTAACCAGCGGTATAAATTCACCAACAACCTGTCGATTATTTTAAACAGACAGCTGGGTCTCTTCTTATACCTGCTGCAACAGTACTAAAAGGTAAATTTGATCATTTTCAACCTGGACCCTATTTTTTCATGTTGTTTTCTCTATGTGAACAATGACAGTTTTTGAAATGGGTCCAGTGTTGAGCTAAAAAGGCTGCAGTGTAACAAGTCTGGGCATGTTCGCACCCTCAAAGTGCAGCATGTCCTCTAAATGTGCTCATTTTTGCCACTGACAGGCTTCGATTGTTATTGTGAATATTTGAGAACATTTTGAAAAGGATCCCTACACAGATAGACCAGAAACAGCCCCGAAATCACTATTGCCAAACCCCCCAGACTCCATTTAAACAAACACTTATTTCATCAACGTAAATCACACTTCATTCAAAAGTCAACAGAAACAAAATGAAATCTACAAAGCTATGGTTTGGTTGAAATAAATCCTTAATTCACCCAGTTAGGTGTGAACATATGCTGGCTCTATACGTGCTAAAATGACTGTTAATTTAAATGGAATATGGTGATCTTGGCGATTAAGATTTCAGGGCTGTTTCTGGTCAAACAAAAAGAATCCTAATCCTGATTTATGGGAGGGCGCTCAACCCTTTTGATAAGTGTCACTTGACAGAAATTAAATAGTCACATGTTTTCAATTTATGCTTCTGTGAAAAGTTATTATTCATCTTCTATGTTTTTTAACGGTCCGATTCTATATCTCTCGTGTTTATTCAAGTATAATCTGCACAGACAGCTGTTTAAATCACATACATGTTCTGCTGTATATGGGTTTTCGACTCACTAATGGTATCTACATTGACTGATCAGCAGGTTCCCCTCACTTGCTATGTTGTCCTGGGAAATAAATGAATGAATCAATAATGATGTCTTCCTGTGGTGCGGACATCAGAAATATTTCTGTTAATCAGCCTGCTGAAGGCAGTTTAGCTGGACGCTGTCCTCTCAGCTCTGCAGGAGCTGCTGCTGACAGACGGCTGCTTCATTGGACAGAGACGGATTAAAGACTACTATCTCCACAGTGATGTTAATAACACTACCAATCACATTATGCGACAAAATGTGACATTGTCAGTGGCATAACAAAATACCCCAGGTGCGTGACATAAAAGAAAAGTGTCAAGTGACACTTCATCGGTTGGAAATTCGTCATTTCTGATCAGCTCAAAAGTGTTGAGCGCCCTCCAATAAATCAGACTTTATTCTTTAATAAAAAAAACTCTATCTCTGTGGGGATCTTTTCCTAATGTTGTTCGACACTTTCTGTCAGGGGCAAAAACATAAATTAAGCGCAGAGTTGTTACAATGCAGCCTGTTTTGCCACTGCCAGCTGCAGTGCTCTTGTTCAATACTGGACCAGTTTCCAAAACTGTTGTCTTCATCAGTCACTTAGACATAAAACAAGGGAAAACAGGCTCCAGGTAGGAAAGTACCAAACTTTAAAGACACTAGAATGCAAGGCAAGCAACAAAAACGCACTGCGTGAGGATATAATGACAAATTGCAATGATTAACCGACCACAACAAACCATAAAAGTGTCATATATAATATTACAGTGTGAGCAAACATGCACAAATCACTCAAAAGTGTTGTCAAGGTATGAGAAATATTTATGTAGTGTCAGCCATGAAATGCTCCGATTGCGGTTCCCTGAGGGTGATCTCCCCCATAAACATTCCTAATCGCTTGCATGTGATGACAAAATATTTCTCACGTTGCCCAAAAGGCAAAATATCAGTTTTTCCGAATAAAATACAAAAAAATCGAACACCTACCTCTAACAATTCATAAACATACCTCATGAAAGGCTCGTCAGGAACTACCACTTCTTCATGTCACGTCCCAAAAAAACATCACAGCTCAAAGTGAGAGCATTTTTTCTTTGATTAGACTCAAATCTTCAAGAAAAAAAGACTGAAACCGTCTTGTTTAACTTGTAATATCTACTTCAGCAAGTCCCCGTCAGCTCACCTTGGCCATGGAGCAAACCAAAGAGAAACCCAGGGGTGCAGTTAAGACACGGCTACAAATAAATCTCTAAACTAGGATTTCCTCGGCTGAGACCCAAACAATTTTAAGAAATCTGCTTATGACAAGAATTCAGTGCACAGCATTCCTAAAATATTACATGGGCTTATTTAGAAAAACAAAGACCGGTAAATGTAAGCCTCTGCACTGCAACCCCTACTGAACGCTGCTTACACTGTAAGTTGGGCCAATAAGCTTTACCAGGTATAATTGGATTGTGCAACAAACCTTTGTGCAGGCCGAACTCATCTCAAACAGCCACACTGATTTCTTACTTACTGCAGCAAGTAAAAGAGACAGACACAGTCGCCCTCTGCTACACTGGACAACATCTCTTTATGCAAAATAATGTTGCAGCATGTTAGTGACTGTGGTAATTCTGTGACGATACCAGGAGGGGGAAACAAAATGCTGCAACAAACTTGCAGCTTCATGTTGAAAAGTTTAATGATTCACTCTGCTGTACTAACAGTGTGCTGCCTCAGGGGAAGGGAAAGGTACGCAAACCTCTGCGGGAGTCCTGAAGGAAAATAAAATTTGTCCTAAACTAGAGAGGTTGACACCATTCATTGTAATACCCTTACTGCAGTGTGCCTTGGCTCAGTAGAATCCCAAATCTGAGGGAACCCAAGTCAGAGCACAATAACTACATTTACTGCAGCTTGCCTTGGATTTTGTAGTTACTAAGGGTGCTTTCAGACCTAGAGTCTTCTTGCTTTAGTCTGAATCAGGGACTAATTTTGTCACAAAGTTGTATAATTGCCTAGAGTTGGTTCGTACGAACTGCACTGAGGGGGAAAATGAACTTCAGTTCGTTTGAGCCGAACCAAACAGGGCAGGTGTCAAAGAACCCTGAGTCTGTCCCGAACACCATTTTTTGGGCATCAAAGCTTCAGTGAGAAATATAAATGTCTCTTTGTGGGATAGGGAATGAGAGATACGAACTAAGTCAGACTATTTTCAAACATCAGTTTTCAGTCAATGTGCCTAAAATAACATGACAACCGGCCACTTCGTTAACATGCAGGATGCAGTAACACTAGTTTGCACGACGGCTGAGCTCTTACCTACAGTTTTAAGGTGATTTGTCAAGCTCATTTATTTGTGATACGCCAGTTTCTGTTAGCCTATCTGGCACACAACTTTTTGTAAATTTTGAAACTATTCCTCCATTGTCTTTCAACATCTTGCTAGTCCATCTGTAAGCCTGTGATGGGAGGTCAAGCTGTTGGAGTTACAAAACTAGGGCTATCACATTTTAAGTTTTTAAGTTTATATATTTACAGAATAGCTAATAATTAATGTTGATGCGTGATGAATTATGTTGGATTATTTCTAGATTTTTTGGGTAATGGTATAGGGGAAAAAAACCCAGAGCATTCGAATTCTGATTTGGACATTGGTAACCATGGCAACTATTGAAGCTTTGAGGGTTGGAGCATTTGGGTCAGCCCTAAAAGTTCCTGCAATGTTTGCATCCTTTTCTCTAAAACAGAACATAACTGAACCAGGACAAATGGTCACAAGATAAAACAGATATTCATTCATTAATTTTCCATAACCGCTTATTCTGTTGAGGGTCGTGGGGGCTTACATCAGGTGAGAGGCCTCAATGCTCACATTCACACCTACGACCAATTTAGAGTCACCTGCATGTCTTTGGACTGTGGGAGGAAGCCGGAGAACCTGGAGAAAACCCACGCTGACACAGGGAGGACATGCAAACTCTGCACAGAGGGGCTTCAGAGGAGTTTCTTTCAGGACAAGTGCTATCCATACACAGTTTCGTGACACACTGCTGACCAAAATTCAACCTAAAACTTTCCACATTTAGCCAAATTACAACTTTCAGGTTTTACAGTTAGCAAAGCTCAACAATAGAAAGCTGGAATGCATACAAATGCAATGTGTTGATGTGGGATAATTATAGTGTTTAAGTGTACGCAGCAGTTAGTGTTGGCAAGTTTTAAACAAATTTAGCCTAAAACATTCAATTAAACTTCAGCTCACACCCTGGTTCTGTTTTTGATGTGCAGATGGTTTCAAAGGGATCGACAGAGTGATATTTAAAATGTAAAACTATCTTGAAAGATTTCCTAGTTTGACAAACTGGAGTTGAGGCACAGAGTGTACAGCAGTTTTGTTGAGGCATGTGCAGAGAGGCCAAGATGCTTTCCCACAGATAACCACACCTTTCTGTTGTCAATGTGACGTGTGTAAAACCTCTCCCCTGCCCTCTCCTCTCCTAATGACACTACACCAACAGTTTCACATTAGTCACTACATGCAAAATACATGACTTGCTATGTCAAGCTCCTCCCTTGTGCTATCTGTAAAGAGACCACACCTGTCGACAGGAGCAGGTTCTGACAGCTTCCTGATCCTCGTTCAACTATCCAACATTATCCCTGAGATAAAGGGAAAGGTGTTTGGCTGCTGACACCTGCATGCTCAGGCACAGATCAAGCTAAAGTCAAACATCAGGGCTCTGAATGGGTACAGATGTGAAATACTCTACTGTAAAAAATCTCCTAACCCCGACACCAACGTTCCACCCAGCATGCACACTGCAGCTGAATACAAAGACGAAGAAATGGGGCTGCAACTGAACCTCTGCTTTACTGTCCTCTAAATCACACACACTTGTTATTGTGGTCTTGGGAAATGACTGACTGGAGATGCTATTTGAGACGGTCAGCACAAACTGAATTCTTTAACAAAGACGAGCAGGAGGAAGAAAGAGTCCCCTGGGACTGAAAGTCAGGAAAATGCAACATGAACAATAAGACTAGACCTTGTAAGGAAATGTCTTTCTCCATTTAAAATTACAAACATACCAACATGACAATACCCATATCCTTCAGTCGGGCCTCCTGCTCCTCTCTTCAATCTGTACAGTATTTACTTCCTATTATCCCTCAGTTTCAAAACCTAAAATACATGTTGCTGCCCTGAATCAGCTAGTGATTAGCCATGATACAAGACACTGTGGGAATATTTTGTACCATTGGTGCTGCTTGTAGGTCAATTTTCAGTTGACTGTCTATTTTCTCTCTTGCCATCTGAGATAGAATCAGACAAGAGAAACAAACTACACTCAAGGTCAAGTTCATAAAAGGAATGTACGGCTTTTCCAGCTGCTAAACCTGCACAAGTAAGACAAAAAGAAACAGTGTGTTTCTCAGAGAAGCTACAAAGGGTGAAATAGCAAAATTATTTGCAATAACTGATAATATCATCATTTAAAGACCATTTTATGCCATCAATATAGGGTTGTCGATATTATGGATTTATCAAAACATATCAATTCTGAATATTTGAAACAGTTTCCATACTCATTTTCTGCAGTATTGATACACTGGTACCAGCTGTGCTTTCTCTCTTTCTCTTGGTGTCAATGTTTGCTACAGTTACTCAGCTCTTCTCTGCTGCTAACCAAGAAAAGAAAAGTCGTCATTAGCCCCTTTTTCACTGCCAGATTTTCCGTGAATGCTGGGCCGTTTTGCCGGCAAGCTGCGAGCGTTTAGACACACAGAGCCAGATTGGTGAGTTGATCTGAGGTGCCCAATTATCCGCCTCGTAGGGTAGACATATTGGCGGAACCCTTTTAGTTTAAACAGACCGAAGCGCCCTTCTGTAACGGGAGGGGCTGTTGATGACTTGTGGGAGGAGCTGTTGATGACGCTGCACATGCGACCCACTGGCGGTGGATAAACAGGAAACAGCTGATAGCAGGAATTAGCGAGCAGCTAGTAGCAAGAGGGAAACGCAAACCTGACCATACAACAGTAAAAAAACAACAACATTATAACCTTCATGAAGGCAGGATTCATTACATTACAGCAGCATTAAACAGCATTAGTTTTAAATAGGTTTACTTCATTAACTGGCAGCTGAGTGTTTACCTACGTACTTGTGGGCTCCTCTTGCAATTGGAAACTGAATGAAATACACGTCCGTTGGCATGACAGCAGCCATATTAGAGCTAATTAGATATGCACAAACGATGTGACAGTAGGTAACAGATACTTAACAAATTAATGTTAAGAATTTAAACTGCTACAGCAATGTGTTTTTCAAGTCAGTGAAATAAAAAACATACATTTCCCAAGTTCAAATCCAATTTACCAGTGTTAATTGCTCTGTTACCTCTTGTTATATGGCAAATAAATGTCAAAGATGTTACTTTTAGTCCTGTCAGTTTGTTGTTTGGTCGGTCAATCCACAAACATTTCTCACTTTGGCAGAAAAGCGTGTGTTTACGTAGGACTCTGTTGCTCACAGTGAGAAGCAGATTGATACTGCATCTTTTCAGGGCCTGTAAGTTATCCCACAATAACACAAGTAATCAAATAGACAGAAATCCTTATAGACAGTAATGCATTCTTGTTTCCAGATCCTATAATAGACATGTGTACTGGGAATTTAAAAAAAACAATGAGTGAGACTCACAGCCACGTCCTTGCAGAGAGATAAATGGTGAATGGACTTCCTTGTACGGTAGGATTTGTTCAGGGCTTACGTTATGATATGATACAATACAGAAAGAAATGCGCACGGCAAAGAGAGACAATGGGACCAGTGTTTCACACACAACAAGGTCATTTGTAAGCAGGCCTCCAGGACTCAGTTGACAAATGATTCATCAGTTAAACAAGATATGAATACTTAACAATACCTCGGAGTCAATAAGTCACAACGCCTGGCCTATGGCAAGAAGAGTGAGTGTAATCATTTATTGTGGGCTTACTGTTCATCAGCAGTCTGTCCTTTGGTCAATGAACGAGACGTGCGGTGTAAGAAAACAATGCAGAGTACAGTAGAAACGCCTTATCACAGAGGGTGTTGGACCAACTGACTGATAAAAAAATCTCAGTGCCAGATAGCCTCATTTGCATCATAACTTCCCCTTCTTTGTCCTCCCCACACCTGTCTGCGTGGGATCAAACACAGTAATGATGTCACCTAGCCACAGCCTCTCTTCCTTCTTTTGACTTGCTCATGAGAAACTGTCACAGTCCACGACCTCCTGTTGACTTCACTCTGGCAAAACAGGACCATCCAGCTACCAAGAACTCAACAGTGACAGCTTAGAAATCCCTGAAAATGCAGGTTCATCTACACACGCATGACGCAGACAAACAGCTGCGAGGGCCAGGATCCTCCGTCACCTGCGTTTGTTGGAAATGTTTCCATAGTGACCTGTGAGGCCGAGGGGGGTGGTGCACTTGTGACAGCCGCAGATGTAGGAGGAGAGGGCAACGGAAGGGGAGCGGGGATTGGTTACCTACCTTTTCACAACCAGACTGAGGGTCTTGTGGGAGCCTTTCACCAGGCAGATTGCCTCCTGTCTGTAGCCACTCAGGGGAATCTCGTTGATGTTGACAAGCTCGTCTCCCACCTGGAGACTCACAGCTGCTGCCTTGCTGCCTTCCTCCACCTGGAACATAAACACAGCAGATGGAGAACTGAGAACTAAACATCTACTTTACAGAGATACCAAAATATTTCGGGAAGCCAGCTCCTGCCGGCAAGACAGCTGCTTAGCATGATACAAGACTTAGTGGCAATCTTGAGCTGTATCTTAAATCCAAGGTGTGTTTTCTGTCAAAGCTTAAGTTAATCTGTGTCCATAACAATAACATACTGGGTCTCCAAATTAAAGCGCTACAGATGAGCAGACTTCTGCTCTCGTAAGATAAATGGAGGAGAAACTGGTGGTAGTGGTTGCTGGATAGCCAGAGCTATACGGTCCAAAGATAGGCAGCAGGTTGTCAAACTGCCCCGGACGTCATCCTTAAATATGCCTGGAAGCCATCATCGGGGAGAAGCTCCTGGACCAGCTGGTGGTACTCCCCATGATCCATCCTCTTTTTTAGGGTCTCATGTACCCACACAGATCTACATTTATCTGCTGACAGCCTCTCACCCTTGTGGTACTAGTGGTATTCAATTAACCTGAAAAACGCTTGTAGTGTGATTGGGGTCTAAAACTAACATTAGCTCACTATCATTTGCACCCTTCTAGGCAAGCTGCAAGACAAATTTGAAGAAGCTGTAGCCTCAATTTCCTTTGAACATTTTACCAACCATTATTAGGCCCGACAACTGACAGTAGGTTGTCAAACTGTCCGTGACTATCCTAAAATAAACCTTGAGCCAACCATCATCTGACCAGATGGTGGTACTCCCTGTGATTTCTCCTCTTTCTAAGGGCCTTTTCACACCTAGGTCGTTTGGTCCGGACTTTCAGGTGTGAAAGCCCCCTTATACCCACACAGATGTCCATTTCTTTGTGTCCAGTCCCCAGGTGCTCTCAATCTGTCCTTTTATATGCAGATTTAAGGTGTTTTCCTATGAGTTTACGTCACAGGAAAATAGCCATTGAGCTAAGGACAGGTGACGCAGTGGTTATTGAGCAATGATTGAAAAAAAAGATGCAGTAAGCTGCTAAAAGCACCCTGTCTGATCGGCGCCTTAGGCTATCGATGTTACTAAAAAAGAGTCAAATGTTATCTGATGTGAAACGTTATGGCACCTACACACTAAACATCTTCAGACTAACATACTGACCACATCGCATGACTGTCTTATAATTCAGCATCTTGAAATTGTTGTTATTTGCACATTACACATGAGTGAGCATCATGGGGTCACACATAACAAGACAATTCACCCGAAGGAATCCGCGACAAGCCTGTCTGGTCTCAAAACTACGTCTAAGTCAACAAAGCACATGAGAAGTGATAAAAGAAGTGCAAGAGCACACACAAGACAGGAGTTTTTTTCCTTCAAAAATGGATGTCAACAAGAAGCTAGTGACTAGGTGTGGGAATTCAGAGGAAAGGAGATGACATCAAACTGTTTTTATGAATCTCTGCCACTGGAATGTGGATGCTACCGTGATGTGACAGCAGGGGATTGAGACAGTCAACTTTTTATTATTATATAGCTGGTAGTTGGCGGTACAGTCCAGTTTGTTTGTACCAAGTCCAAAACCACAGTTGTGGCTACATGGTTACTGCAAAACTCTCACTTCCCACTTTGAAATATATTCTTGTCTCGCCGTTTTACACTGCTGTAGTTAAGGTCTGGTTATGTTCAGGCACAAAAAGCTCTTGGTCAGGGTCAGAGTCAGGGACAGATCATGGTTTGGGTTAAAATGACCACTTGAAACATGAAACATTAAATCTCCCTTTAGTTTCTGCATATCTGGGATTACCATCTATACACGACCCAAAAACGCTGCTCTGCCTTTCTGTTTGACTTTATAAGAAATGAAGATGACTTGTGCAATATGCAGGATAGGTGTGGGACTTCAGAGGAAACTGGATGACATTAAACTGTTTTTTTAAACCTCTGTCATTGGAATGTGGATGCTGTCGTGATGTGACAGTAGAGGATCGAGGCTCGTGCCTTTAATGCACATTGTGCTAAATATTTCTATTTATCAGCATGGCAACCAGCTCATAGAGAATATACAGTTTATAAGTGGGTGCCAAAAGACTCCTTATGTCCAAGAGGTGTTGTGAAAGTGTTTAAGTAACCTCATACGACCCAACCTTGGCACTACTTACGGCTTTTCAGTGCTTTAAAACCTGTGATAAGCAAAGCCCTGATATTTACTGTGGGTTTTAAAGCCTATTGTGGTGCTGATTCTGCTAATGTGACCTTATGTCGAAACTTTTGTACTTTGTTTTAGATCCTCTAATATTTGGACAAATTTTGTCAGTGTTGATTACAAAGCATCTTTAGTGCGGGAAGTAAAAAAATCAAAAACGCGTGTCTTTTGTTTTACTTGTTGTGCTATCTATCAGTCTAGATTATTTTGGTGTGAGTTGCTGAGTGTTGGAGATGTCTGCCTTCTCTCGGATATAATGGAACTAGATGGCACTCAACTTGTAGGGCTCAAAGTGCCAAGAAAAACTCAACAGCAATGTCTCTTTTCAGAAATCAAGATCTGATTACTCAAGATAATCCACAGACCTTGTTGTGAGCAGTTTCATGTAGGAACTATTTTCTTTCAACTGAACAACACCCACCAACTGTATCATCGCACAGAAGGAAGCATTTCAATTGTTCCTTATTGTTTTTTTTTTCCCAATTATTTATTTATTTTACAAAAAAGCAAAGGATAATATAACCAACCTTCTTTTTAGTCTCTTCCACCTTGACACTGTCTCGAGGAAACTCTCCTTTAACAAAGTATTCTCCAGTGTTTGTTGCTTCGGTGCAGCTTTTATTAGCCTACCTGAATGAACTGTATTCCACTGAGTGTTTATTGTTGTAGTCTGCACATCTTTTACGCGGATTAATTCATGGGACTATTGTTGCACTTGCAGTGGCATGGTGAGCGTGGCTGTCTCCGGGTCTCCGCCCGTGGTGAAACACCATGTGCAACAGACGACAGCAGAACGCAAAAGTGTGTCAGTCTCAGACAGTCTCATACCGCGCTTTGTTGTCATTAATAGCATGTGGAGTCTCACAGTGGGAAGAGTGAGAAGTGGAAAAGAGGTGGAGAATTTGTGAGTTGATCATGGCTGCACTTCTTGCATCCCTGTGCAGTAAAGCTTCACAAGTAAAATATGTCGGTGAAGATTCTCAGTCATCCAGGTCATGGTAATTATAAGTGCTATATCATAGGTCACTGGACTTGCTTGAGTTTTCTGAAGATGTTTTGCCTCTGAAGAAGCCTCTTGGATGAGACGCGGAACGTCTTTAAGAAGCTCAAGCAAGTCCAGTTACCTACAATATAGCACTTTTGATCGCCATAATGTTTGCCAGACAGCTGATGTATAACAAAGGATCAGATCGGGATCTATACAGCTCAGTATACCCGATCCTGATCATCTAAACAAAAATGTCTCTATCAGCCCCGATACCGATCTTTGAAATCGTAGCAGGACATTACTAGCTGTAACATTATCTAGCTCAGTGGTGTTAGGTGAATAAGCAGTAGATGCACCCTTCCCTCTACGTGGTGATACGGTTTGTGGGTGTAGTTTGGTAGAAAGAAAATAGTCCCTACATAAAACTGCTCACCACAAGGTCTGTGGATTATCTTGAGTAACTGGGTCTTTATTTCTGAAAACAGACATTGCTGTTGAGATTTTTTTTGGTGCTTTGAGTACCACAAGTCAAGTGTCATCTAGTTTCATTATACTGAAGAGAGGCAGAGGAAGAAAAAGTATGTTTTATTTGAGAACGAACAGTACCTTTAACAAGAACTTCAGCACTTTTTTTTGGTCTGACACCTGAAAATTTCTAATATATGAATTAATATGACAATCTATGACTAGCAATTATTGGTCTCATGTTCATGGCAGTCAGATTTTCAAAACCAAGGGCAGCACAGCAGCAGAGAAAAAAATGCCTCATGGATATGTGAGAGAGGCGCATCAGCCGGCAGTTTCTTGTTGACATTCCTACTATATTTTACAGGGTAACGGTGACAGAAGAAACACACTGTTTACCAGAGTTAACAGCAGCAGGCCCGTTTCTAAAGACATGGATCAAAGGCTATAAAAATACTTCAAAAAGCTGCTGTCCAGGCCAGTGGCATGATGTAAAAACAAACCGTATTGTGTTTGTTTGAGGGCAGACACCTGGAATAACACATCTGTCAAAGGGAAGTACAGTGAACTCAGCACAGTTCACTGAAGTCAGCGACTGCTGGTGTTGGTGTATCCCATCAGACCAACCGCATATAAGATACTACACTGACTGACCCACAGCCACAGCGCAGGTCTCTGAAGTGTCAGCGTTAAGGTCAGAGCTGTCCTCACGCTGACGCAGAGAGTCAGATATGAGAGGTGCAAGAAGGCATGGCTCAGTGTGGAAAGAAAGCAGCGAGAACTTGCCCGGCAGTTGGCACATTAACACACATGAGCCAAGCTCTGCAGCTGATTATCAGTTCTCAACTCAACCTGTGAGAGGGGGCCGTATGACTCCACTACAGAGGTATGTGTACATTTACAGACCATTACGTCTTATATGGCCTTCCTCCTCAGCTCAGAAAACCAGAGCCAAGATAACTTGAATCAAAGCCCCTTTTCATTTTTCTATAATACCAATTTTAAGGCAGGGTTAAGGCAGGGCAGGCCGAGGGGTTTTATGATGGCTGGCCGGGTTCCTGAGCTGGTCCTGATATGGTAGTGTATCTCGTACAGAAACTGAATCACTGACTTATGTGTTTACAGTTGGTTACTGTGTTTAAAATGGGCAAAAAAAGCACCACAGTTTGACTGAAACTGGAAAATCGTTCTCACTACATAACACTAGTTTGAATACATTTAACCTTGAGAAACAAGAACCAAACAGTTTTCATATTTAGGCCAACTGTTGTCTTCTGCACGGGTAAATCAGAGCTCGTGGGTTACACAAGATGAAGGTTAGTCTATGGGCCACATACAGCCTAATATGATCTCAAGAGGGCCGGACCATTAAAACCATTACATAACAACCTATAAATAACACCTCCAAATTTTGCCCTTTCTTTAACGGTAAAGGATATTCTGAAAGCCTCCATGTACAGAACAGATGATGAGCAACCTGAGATGTCTCACAAAAAGACAATTTCAACAAAATGCATCAGTTTTGTTCACAATCAGTCAGTCTACTACTCACCAACTAAGTTTACACGCACACTAATATTTCTATTCTGTTTGTATTCTGTTTAGATATGCAGGTATCCAAGGTTTCAAGGAGCTTTATTTGGACATGCATACAGTGAACACATGCATTCAGAATATACATTTACGTCGCTGGTCGTCACTATTAGGCTCGTTAGTCACCCAGTGGGACGGATTGGACCTTTTGGTGAGCTGGTTCTGGCCCATGTCACCCAGTGTCGCTGTGGCTCAGTGATGTGTTTTAAGGGCGCATTCACACCAGGATAGTCCGGGGGACTTGGTTCGATTGGACGGGGAATGCCAAAAAATTTCACACCTTCATTTGGTTCGGTTCACTGTCACACTGCACTTTTTAAAGCGAACCAAACCGCCTGGACAACGTCACGCAGTTACAACAGCTGCTCGTTTGGGGGCGGTATTGCCCAAAACGACCACTGACCAGGAAGAGAAAAAGCATGAGGAAGAAGAAAACCCGGCTCATCGATTGGCCAGGACTGAAAATGGAAATCCATCCCCTTCAGCCGGCTTGGTCACCACAAAAACAAATGGAGCAATACCAAATGTATGCAGTCTTGGGGTTTCTGTTTTTACTTTGGTGTCCAAACCTAATTGTTTTTTACCTCTGCTACTCCCAGTTTGCGCTGTTGGCTTTGTTTTTTCCTACCCAAAATGCACTGCGCTCTACGTTACTTCCTCTTTTTGGTTCACTTCCTCTATTTGGTTAACTGGATAGTCCGTTTGCATTTCCCACTGTACGTGAACCGCACCAGGGTTCACTTGCAAGTGAACTGAATCCTCCAGTTTTCAAGCGGACCAGGGTTTGCTCGTTCGGTCTGCACCAGAGTTCGAATGAGCGTTCACACCACTCCAAACGAACCGAACTACTCGTAGAAGCAGACCAGGGTTCGTTTAAAGCGGACCAAATAGCGCCAGTGTGAATGCGTCTACACTGCAAAGGGACCCAAAAAAGGAGGACAGACTTATCAAAAAGAGAGTCTAATCAACAAAGTGTTTCAGAGATGGAGAGTAAATGTTGCTAATAGCTCAGCCTTCTGCTAACTGGAGCCAAATGCTTACGTTAACGTAGCTAATGTTAGTGAGAAATTCAGATCATGGTGTGTCCTCCGCCTCACTCCCTGCTGCTACAGACCACCTTCATGGGAGAAGAGCGGGCAGCAGCTCTGGAGACAGACCCCAAGTCAGCAGCCTCAGCAACATGAATCCAGCCAGCGCTGGGGGACCAGACAGCCCTGACTCCCCACCTGATCAGCAAATTTTCTGTTGCTGCCGTTACACGTTAGACCTGGTGGCATCTGCTATGACACCCAGTGCTGGGGGGTTTGCGCTAGCCAAATTCGAGCAGAGGGACAGTGTGGTGGCTCACTAGCTAAGTCTTGTCTCATTTATGGTCTGATAAACAGAAAGAGAGCAGGGCAAGGAGGAGCTGAATGAATGGAACTCTACAACATGAAATTAAAGCAAAAGAACTAATGTCTGGGAAAAACTGGGTTATTGTATGAAGCGTGTGCATAAGCATGGTCGTCCAGTAGGAGGGGCTTAGGTCAGAGAGAGGAGAGCTGCAGGAGGGCATATTTTCAAATTCTGCCATTTTATTTTGCCTTTTCAGGACTGCTGCGTAACCCAGCTTAAAAAAATGTGGGGAAATTAAAACTTTGTGGCTGTAAACAGGTTTCAGGTTTACGATTTTAACTAAATTTGCAAACTCCAGAATATATTGGATTATACAGTGTCTGGGATCAGATCATGCTGCTTAAAGAAGTTTGATTACATGAGAAAAGTAGTTCAGACTAAGCAGAGAGGAATGATGAACTGTAGCTCCACAGAATCAGATAAAGTAAAGTAGTTCAGGTCAGGAGAATATTAACTAAACTGATTAGTGCAACCAAGGCAAAACACACTTTAATCACATTTATCTAGGCCTGACAAAGTCAACAACTGTAAGTCCAACAACTGACAACAGAACAGCACTAATTGTTAAGCATACAGTAAACACAAACAAATGATGTCTTTAAGATCAACAACTTGCCAGGACATCTGTCTGCCTCCAGCTACACACTAATCTGTTTTTTTATCCCAAACAACATGGCTCCGCAATGAGAAAATATTTTAAGAACGTAAATAAAAAACAACAAACAGTGTCAAGTAGCAGCATAAAGGAAAACATAGGGGCAAACACAGGCAGCGTTTACCCAACATCAAGGCAGGAGATTCATCGTGCTTTTCCAAACATTTTTCACCATGGCAGCCCAATCAGCTCGAGCCACGCCGTGTCCTTTGTTTACCATCTTCCTCCAGGCCATAATCAGTCAAACTCCAGCCATCCTGGATGCCTGTGTATCCTCAAAAATAGCCTCATGTCTCTCTGCGGGACACGAAGGGAAGGATGTGGTGGTGATGAGGGTAAGGAATGTGTCTTTTCTGCTGACAGATGTCCTGTGCA
Source organism: Epinephelus awoara (assembly GCA_035609425.1). Taxonomy (NCBI): domain Eukaryota; kingdom Metazoa; phylum Chordata; class Actinopteri; order Perciformes; family Serranidae; genus Epinephelus; species Epinephelus awoara. Next base: position 36,375,044 of record CM069303.1, read on the forward strand.
GCGAGCTGACGGCAAACTCAACACACACCTCCTGTATGGTTTTAGGCACTGCCTGCACACATCACTGACAACGTTCAACCACGTAAACTATCTCACCAATATCTGACCTTTGCACAGCTTATTTTTTAGTAGTTTGTAGTTTAATCTGTTTCTGTAAGTTTTAAGCAACTCTGCCTTTTGCGAAATTTTTGCAGCAAATCATTATATTTGGTTGTAGCAAGCGGTTACCACATGAGCAATGTGATAGTAACTTTAACACTGCTCACTGTTAGAGAGTTTAAGGATCCTTCCCAAGTGGTGAAATTATTTTTATGGCTCTTTGGGTGGTAGTGTTGGCCTGTCGGTCTGTCCATCACTTCAACATCTCATTTGTGGTTGAGAGTCAAATGTCTCCACAACTATTAGAGAGCTTGCGATGACATTTGGTGCAGATCTCCATGGCACCCAGAGGATGAATCCTAATGACTTGCTCTAGCGTCACCATGACGTTGATATTTGTGGTCAAGACTGATATTACTCACCAACTTTTGCAGGGATTGCCATGAAATTGGACACAGACATTCAGCCTCCCCTCAGCATGAACATAACCATATTGGTAATCCCTTAACTTCACATGTAGTGCCATTATCCAGTCCAAATTTAAATGTGTGCAGCTCTTTGGTTTACAACCAAATACCTGCTAACTAATGACATTCCCATCCGCTGAGCGACACTTGTGTTTAGTATTTGCCAGTAATGGCTTGCTAACATGCTAAACTAAGATGATGAACACTCAGTGCAACTTAAACCTGCTAAACATCAGCATGTCAGTGTTAGCAAGTTAGCTACAGCTAGCATTAAAAATAATCATGGGGGACTCAACTTTACAGTTGCAAGGCTGGCAAAATTAGCAACCATTTTGGAATTGGCAACCAATTCTTGGCCTTTGATTGCCATCAGTGGCATCCACCTTCTAACAGTATAGAATAAATAAATGCATGTTTAATATTTGCTGCATTAGTGATATTTTAATATTGCTGTTACAGTCAAAACTAAACCCAGACGTCACCACATGTGCCAACGCTGCATGCATGTTGGTGCATCATTTGAGTGCGCACAGGCATCTGTTTAAGAAACACTGGCAAAGCAAATTAAGTTGTTTGACTGTGCGGTGAAAAGTTTAACTAACCTGTCAACATCACAAATGAATGTGCAAAGATTTAACTAACAAAGAACCACATGAACACTGTGGTCATAAAAAGATGGACACGGTCAGCGACAATACTCAGGCACCAAAATTGCCAGAATGTTAAAGTAAAAGAACACTGGCAATAACTGTCTTATCTTATGTAATACTCAGCATTTACATCAAAGAGCAAACACTGACCCATCTGTTCTCCTTTGCCTGATCAATAATCTTTCCATATTCCTTCCTCCACACACCTGACTTCCACAAATAGAAAACTATGTGCTCCTTTTTCCCCTTTCATGAGCCATAATCCTTTTCTCTATGAATCATCTTTGCCCCGGAGGTTGAGCAATTCTAAAGCAGTCAAATCGAGCCCACAATGTTGTCACACAAACGATTCAATAATTGGTAAAACCTGTTTACCTGCAGGTGATTTATCCCAGCGTGTAAGAACAGAGACATTTTTGCAGTATGTCTGGCACTGCGTCTTTAAGAGCCAACAATATTTTCTTCCATATAAAATGTGATCCTGGCGCAGGGGATATATGTATGAGGTACATGCCCAGCTGTGTTGTGTAAAACAGGATTATATAAGTTTATCAAGACTAAGGACTTTAAGTCCGTGAAGACCTTGAGCATAACCTGAGCTATGAGAGGAATGTTAAGAATTTTAATTAGTTCCAGGATTTTTTTTAACCAATACTATAAACCTCTCATCAAACTGTGTGCCCTTTTTTTTATCATCTCTCATTTCAGCGATTGGAGAGAACGCACAAGGGAAGAACAGCCAAAGGAATAATAAATGCACTCCCTCTTCAACACTGTGTTTCAGACATACCTGCCAAAACCAAACAGAGTACTCAATGTTCACTACGAGTACTAAAACAGAAAGACATGAAAATAATGATAAGTTGTAATAAAGGCAAAAACATCTATTCCTAGAAGGGATGTTGCAAGAACCCATACTTCAGTACCAAGTCGATGCCAAAATTCTGAAAATATGAAGGTACCAGGGATGCAACACTCTCCGGCCTGATGGGGCTGCATATAAAAGTGTTTCTAGTCTATCATTAAATGCAAAAGGACAAAGAAAACAGCTACCAGCCAAGGAAACTAAAGATAAAATCACACACATGATGTTGACATCAGTCACCTGATGTTAGTACAAAACACACAACCACAGTAATGAGTAGTAACTGCCGACAGGCCATTCTGCCGCAAAGACTGAAAGGTACATCAGTGACGGCTGATTAGCTTGCGTAGATGACTGAAGCAACACTGATACACTTTAATGTCAGTAGTAACGTAGGTTTTATACACTAAAACACAGAAATAAATGGTCTAACTCTACATTTTCAACAAGTACTTTCTAACTCGTATAACGTGTTTAGAACAAAATCACTGATTTAACTTTACCCGGACATAAACGAGCCCATTTCAGCCGGACTGTAATTCCTGCTTTGTACAAAAAACATAAAAGATTATTTTTAGATTTAAAAGTATTTACAAATCATGAAAATTTCTCTGGCATCTCTACTTTTTTGTTGTATTGAAAAGGTACCAAACCGTGACACCACTATATCGTATCGAACCGAACCGTGACTTTCGTGAACTGTTACACATCTAAAATCAATCAAAGTGGCACCAATACAAAATTCAAACGCTGTCACTGACGTAATAAACCTTCCTATTTTTTTTAGTTTCATTGTGTTACGTGCCTGTGTGTTTTGGGCCTGCCCTTTGTTTTGTGTTTTTCCCTTACTTTTTTCAGCGTGCAGCTGATCTCCATCATTCCTCATCAGGGAGGGTATAAATGAATGCAGAAGGAGTATTGCCAGTGACATTGAGACGTGGGTAACAAGTAAAAGTTTGGCTTAATGCTGTGATATTTGGTTGGCTGTGATTAATATGTTCTTTATTTTTGTGTTTCCCTGCTACAGGCGATCCGGTTCCCTTTTGGAGCTCGTTTGTCGTTGGTGGTCCTTTTTCCCGTTTAGGTTTAAAATAAACTTTTTGCCGTTTTCTTTTTTTGAAAGTTCTATTTCATTATGTTACCCCCCTCCATAGGCCTCTCCTTAAGTCAATGTATTTTTCAAAATTCTTTGCAATGGGAATGCTGCTGGTTTTCACTATGCTGCGAACATCAGCACCGTAACCAGGCACTGAGCTCCGCATGTTTGGCTGTTTTTTTTTTTTTTTTATTGCTGAGCGTTGACAAATGTTCAACTTGGGTAAAATGCTGCACACATCAGCATCACCCAGCCGTCCAATCACCATGGAGGAGGGGCAGGACAAAAAGCCTACCACAAAGACCAGCTTTCACATCAACATGTTCAAGTGCTGAAGTTAACATACTGTCGGCTATATACAAATAATTGAAGTTTCTTCACTCGCAAAATCTCATTAATCCACACAGACTAGATCTTGGCATTAGAGGTGGATCATCAGAGATTAATAATAACATTTAATTAACTAATTCAAATGTTTTTAATAAAGGAGTGTGTGTTAACGAACTTGGGAGTTGTTTTGTTTTTGTATTTTTACCGTGGTACTGAGTATTAAGAATAGTAGAATTTCCCTGGTATTGGTATCGACTACTACATTTCTGATATTGTGACATGCTTAATGCCAAGTGGGCATTTAGGATTACTAAAGAGGTGTGTAATCTGACAGACAGTAAAACGGTCTGTGGCTGAGGTCGCTGTAGGAAACCTAACACAGCTGTGTTACATAGTCGAGCAGGACGCAATGGGAGGCAGAACTGATCTGAGCATTTTTAAGTCGCCTGACTTGTCTATGACAGTATGTTCATACATTTTTCATCAGGTGAAGAGAGCAAATACAGTGTTTTACTGTGAAATACAAAATGGTCGTATGCTTTCAACCACTGGGAGCAGATTTCAGCTCCTGCGTCCATGTGGTCCTGTTCAGGCAGGACAGAAAACAGCACTCACAAAAACAGGACGTAGAGCACATATGGGTGCAAGAACAGCTGACCATATGTTTAACTGAAATCATCCTTTAATAACACTGGGTGAATAAAAAAACAAATTGCATCAGGTTATACATACAGACTCACACGAATATTATATCTACCATTAGATAAATGTTGGGGAGGCCTCAAACATTTCTTTCAGCATTACGCAGATAAGGTTATTATTTAATGAGGGAAACAGTAGGTTAACTTCATCTAGATAACACAAGTAATTCTACATATACCTTTGTAAATCAATGGCCATAATCTAAGAGCCACTCCGAAGGAGCACAAATCACTAATCCTCACTTAATTCATCCCATCGTGCCATTCCAACGGGCTTCAGGCTGTCACAGATAATTCACTACATTTAGAAAATCAAACAAAGCTCCTACATTCCTCCCCTGCTCCTGGTACCACAAGCTACCCTCCGAACTGAAATTCAACCCAGCACGAAAATATGAGAAAGCCAACGTTCAAGTGGGATCTAATAAGACACACATCGTGGCCTACGTGACAGCAAACTCGGCCAGGAAGACTCTGAAAAAATTATCTAAAAAAATCTTATAACAAAAGGTGAAAAGTTCTCAAAAAGTTCTGAGGAATTAACATCTCACCATCAGATGCAAACAGGTCCACTTTTCACTGGTCGGCGAAGTAAGGATGTGGCGTTCAGTGACCAAACATTACCAATGAAATGCTGTCAATATCAAACCGCAGACTGCAGTCCAACTGGGCAATGGTTCACTCCACACAATTCACCAGTGTGACCTCGACATTTAATCTTCCAGCTTAAAGACTTAAAATGGTCAGAATTCTTGTCATTTGAATTACATGCTTGTAAAACCTACGGTAATGGGGTGAAGGCGGTCCTGGTTGTATCACTCTGAGTCTGTGTGGTGCCTGAGATCCTGAGTTTCGTCCATCCGAGTTAGACTTTGGACCGCTTTTGGGTCAATACAGAAACAACGGATGAAAATCAAGCAGGCACGCAGCTCCTGACAAACAGGTGCTGGTATTTTACCACGTCAAATTAACTAGCAAGGTCTTCTGTAGTCAATCATTACACAGTCAACAGAGGAGTGAGGTTACAGTGTGATTTCAGAGCTGATTGGGTTGCTCTGTGTTTGGGTAATCTCCTTCTCACTGTATGCATACTGTGGCTCATAACACACATTTAACAAAGTCATGGAGTACAAGAATGAAAGCTACAGTACACGTCTGTTGAATGTTTATTTTTTTGATTTTTTTTATATTGAAAATGCAGACTTTAAAGAATATTACTAAACATTCAACCAGAATGGTCCAAATGAACACAGCTTTGACACAAGACTGCACGGATCACACCTGAAAGGAGACAGTTAACACTCTCTACATAGAGCAGCTACATGTCTGAATACATGTATGAATTTCAAAGATGAGTTACTGCACTGAAGAAAGTCTAAAGGCCCCGACGCACCAAGCTGATGGTCTGCTACTGGTTACTGCCGGGCCGTCAGTGAGCGTCTGTTGCCCTAGTTTATGCAGTGTGTCCTGCATCTTTGGCACTAGTCGGCCCTTATCGCCTGTTTTTTGGCAGATTCAGGCCCTGATCACACAGAAAGCATTTTAGAAGCTGGAGGCAGCTTTTTGTAATTGTTTTTAATGAGAATTAAGGTTTTTGGATGCGACTTTTTTTATGCAACGTGCCTCGCATTTCTGCACTCTAGGCGCCTGGCATTTTTGCTGGAACTCCTTTGCGCTCTGAACTCCTCAAGTTGGAAAAACTTTAACTCAGAGTGGAAAAGTGCCCCACGTCATCTAAGCTTTTTTACTTTACAGTTGGTAAACAATGGAGGAGAAACTGGTGGTAGCGGTTGCTGGATACCCAGAGCTATATGGTCTCACGATAGACAGCAGGTTGTCATCCTAAAATATGCCTGGAAACATCCATTATTGAGGCGAAGCTCCTGGACCAGCTGGTGGTCTATTTACTGACAGCCTGTCACCATCAACCAGAGCTACAGCAAGTACCCTCTGCCTCAACATTTTAGGAACTAGATACTAATTACTGTGAAATAAATAAAACAGGCAGTAGACATAATAGGCGTAAGCAGTTTTTTTCCAGCAGCATTCAATTTAAAAAAAAAAAAAAGTGCAGTGCGCCTCACATTTTGCAACCTGCAAAATGCTTTCTGTGTGATCGGGGCCTTAGCATGTTGAATCTGTGTCAGAGAGAGGGGAGCCAGTCGGTGAGTGAAATCATGCTAATCGGCAGTTGGCTGTGGTCTTTGGGGTGTATTCAGGTTAAACTTCTTGCACCGAGACACGATGTGAGGTCACATAACAGTCAGCCTTCATCTCGACTTCTTTGCTGACAGTTTGTGTGTCTAAGCCTCAAGAGTCTACAGCCTTGCTGGTGGATCTTCGAATCCGTGCTACATCATGCTCAACATGATCAAAACTACAATGCTAAAATGCTGATGCTATTCAAGTATCATGTTTATAATGTTAACCATCTTAGGTGATACACGCACATTTTTTTATATTTCGCTGGATATGTGAACACTTTGACCTGCTGGTGGCACTAGAGGAAAACTCAGGTAATCAGTAAAGTGAGCAGGTTTCATCCTCTGGGGACTGAGAGTAGGCCCTTTTCCACCGCAGGAACTTTTATCATTTACCCAAGATTTTGAAAATCTTGTATTTGTGTATTTGACGAGGAAGAAATTCAGCGAGACAGTCGTCCCAAAGCGACCGAGTCTATGGAAGAATAGGCAACAAGCTGGTAGAGCTAAATATAGGGCACACCCCAAAACAAATTATAAGAAGCTGACGGACCACAACAGTCGTAGTGGGTCTGACCGCCATACTAACAAGTGGTATGAGCAGCCAGACGCCATACTGGGCCACAGACCGGCATATTTTGACACTACATTAACAAAGGACTCGGCGACCTTGTTCCTTGAGGCCATGTGTCAAGCTGCACAGGAGGCAGTAAACCAGTGGAAAAAAGGTAAATCAGAACAAAAAAAACCTGAGCGTCCTGGTGTATTGTGTCACACAAATGATGATGCAGGCTTGTCGGTCCCTGATTATGGCGTCATCGTGCTTGTTTGGCCTTCTGCTTCTTCTTACCGCCACCTACTGGACTGGAGGTGTTGTGCAGTTTCTTTTACCACTCCCCCATCTGTCATCAGCCCGATGTGAATACATTTTCCAGAACTTTGAGGTGCGGTGGAAACATAAACCACACAGATTACCAGGAATTCTTTTACCCAGGTAAATAAATACCTGGAAATAAAAGTTCTTGGAAATGTTGGAAAAGGAGCCAATGTCTGTACTTACTTTCACTGTAATCCACCCAGTGACTGTTTTTATTTTTATTTCGCCTCTCCTTCTCTACGTCTAATTTTATTCTGTAGCACCAGACAAGAAAAAATTTACAGCAACATGTTTGTCATGTCAGCAGTGATGTGCCAGTTATCAGAGCAGGCAGTACTGTGTGTTTCATTAGTTGACGGCAAATCATCATTTTGATATCAGATCAGATCATATTTAACTTCTGTAAGACATCATCACCTTTGCCATCGTGATAATGGACACATGGAATTGATCTGAAATCATGATTTGTTTGGCATCCTGTATTGTAAAGTAAAAGATATTGAAAATGTTCATATTAGGAAGGCATTCACCTGAGACTTCAAAAGCAGGTGGAATACATGGACACTAACTGATGTTAATGCAGTTTTACACTGACAGACGGAGTGTTTATCACAGTTAACATTTCTGTTTGTCAGTTCTAAGTATCTCATTATGTTCTGAATATAGCTCATGTGATGTGTGTTATGTTTATTGCCACCACAGAGAAAAAAAAAAAACTTGGTCATGTATGTCATAGTTTTCCCGTCGGCACCGTTCAGGGGTATTTATGCTAACATCACCAAGGGCTCTGTAAGAGAGGCTCGAACTGGGGCTACAGTTCTTTAAATCAGAGGCACAGCATCTGCTGCCTAAGTATGTAATAGACCTCACAGTCATGTCTGTTTTGTCACAGTTAGGGAGAAGCGAGAGACTTGGGCTGAACCAAACTTCAAGACCCCCAGTTTTCTTATGGAGTCAACATTAAGAGTCATCATGAAATCAACACTTTCTTGAGTGACGTTGAAAGTGTGATTGAAGTTCATGTGATAGGAAAATGATAAGATTTTGACACAGCCTTAGAGAGTAAGTAAAAAGGCATTCCCACCAGCAAACTTGCAAATGCTCCCTCAACTCTCTGTATCTGAATTAAAAGAGTCTTTTGTAGTATTTACCTTGGTGATGAGCAGAGGTTCTCGATGCTCCAGTCCTCCTCTGAGTGTAAATCCCCATGGTGCTCCTCCTGACAGAAATACATCCACCAGCGTATAGCCATCACCATCTCTGCTCCTCTGATCCAGATCCTCCGATCTCTGCCTCACATGCCAACGGCTCTCTGCTTCTGTATAGTGTGCATCATGTTTATATCCCTCAGCATCCATGGTGCTGCTGTAACAGTAAAGAAACAAAAGACAGCATGAAAACATGTCCAGACACAAAATTAAAATAAATGCATTACTGTTGACCAAATGGCACTATATTTAAAAAAGGCTCAATCTCAGGCCCAATGATGAACCATAAAATACTGTCAGGCACATAATCTGTAAACATGTCCTGCTCCAGTTTTATGCTGATGACACCTCGCTGTGACTTTCTCTGAAATGTACTGTCCAGCCTGGCAAGAGCAGAAGTCTACAGCTACAGATCTTCCCTGGTGCTAAAAGAACAAGACAATATTACCCCCATCTTGGCGTTGTTACGCTCAATGGCGGTCAATTCCAGAAAAGATCAAGATTTTACTGATCACTTTCACAGCTCAGCGTGGTGCGGCCAACCGTCACACCACTGATCTTTTAAGCCCTCCTGAACCTGAGCGTGACCTGAAAACACGACTAACCGTTCTACAATCTGAAGCTAACTGAGCATTTGCTCGTGGCTGGAGAATCTGCCTGGTAAGTAAGAAAATGTTCAACTGTAAATATTCTCTATTCATTTTTAATACATGTTTTTGTACCTTGTTTTGGACCATGTGTTTTTTAAATTGGTTTCAGTCCCCTCCACACCTATTTAAATCTCAAATAAAATGATTTATCAACAACTTTCAAGGCTCCATTCCCTCAAATTCAAGGGCCCAACACAGCATAGTTTGAGACACGAATCAAGGTTAATTACTGTTATAAAACTGAGAGCAGGCTCCACAGAAGCTCACAGATAACAATTAAAAAGAAAGTTATGGCAGACAACATCAAAAGAACTACTATTTCTAGCCTTGAACAAAATATATGAATCCAAGCGCTTTCACTGACTCATGTTTATTTATGTCTAACCCAAAAAATAATCATAATCATATTTCTCCCCATTGAATTCACAAGCTTTTATTGTGAAAATTATTTTAAATACAAATTAAGCTAACAGTAGCCAACTAGTATAATGAAATTAATTACCTTTTCAGTCCACTAGATACATTTTGATAAAGTTTTCCTACATAATTTTTAGTTACAAAAAGGTAATAAATATATCGCAACATATGTTATCATAACACATGTAAAATTGCAACAATATTGTAATGTGACTTAACTGGCATGATAATATCGTTTGCTGGAGCTTCCTGTGATTCCCATCTTTAAAAATAGTGTCTGTTATGATTGGTCAGTAATACATTAGATAATAGATTGCTGTATCATTGTCAATCTGTTTGATACATGACATAATACACCTTCCCCATGAACGTTTTACATTACATGAAATACGAATTAATTTTAAAACATTTAAGTCTGATCTCTTTACAGTCTATGAACTACTTTACTTTAAAACACATGTGTTGTAATAATTCAGATTAACAAAAAACTTTACAGAACTGTTCATATTAATTTGATCAAAACAAAACTTTTAATTTTGACCAACTGCATCTTAAAACACTGACTCGGGTGCTGACTTTAACGGCCTATCACTAACTAGCCTTTTGTCTGTTTACATGGTGTGGGATTTAACTGACAATAATGTTTGTTATTGCAATGGGTTAGAAGACAAAAGGAAAGTGATCAAAGCATGTCAGTGCACACAAAGGTTAATATACAAACAATGCAGCATCCGAAACAAACATCAAACTATGACAATGAGGCACTACAACAATATCACTGAATGTGCCTTTATTTTAATAGGAATCTAAATGTAGGATGTCATTGTATTGGATTTTGGGGACATTTAAATAAGAATTCAGATAAATTAGTAGTTCTCCCCTAAACATTAAACATTTGAAATATTCTTTACAGCATTAATTAGATACTATTTCAACACAAATGCCTCTTATTTTAAGAATTCAGCATTAATTTAGTGGTTTTGGTCGCTTGATTACTCTGCTTAAACATCAAGGCAAATTTAACTCAAGTTAATTATGTTAAAAAGGTGTCCCGTTTAAGATGTAAGTTCATTTTAACATAGATGTATGACCTTCATGGTTATAATGACCACACTGTCTTAGAATAAACTGAAGTACTTTATAAGGAACTCATGTTAAAGACACATTATGAATGTGTGGATGTTAATATAATAACACTGCTCGTTATGGAAGCTGTTTGCCTCAGTCTCTGTGGTATAAACTCATCCTGGTGTCACTAATTTAGAAAATCTGACCGGCTGCGTAAACACCTGTTGTCATACACTGCAGACAGGCTGACTTAAACTTAATGCTCTTATGTGTGAGAGAATTAAACACTAACAATGTCGAGCAGCACAATGGAAACCATGTTCGTCTGCACCAACAAATAACCAACACCGAGCTGAGTTAAACAGACGTGCTCCTTTAAAAAGGTGACCGAGTCTGAAACAAACACTTTGTTATTAAATTAAATACTCGCCTCTGTTGTGTTCAAACATTTCTCTAAAAACGTTATAAACAAATGTTTTAAAGGCTGAGCTTACCTGGGAACTCAACTTCTGGATAAACCGGTGAACACGAAAGCTGGGTCGGTGTGGCACGCAGCTATATCCCAGGTTTACGTTACACATACTTCATCTTTTACAACCCGGTTACTGTCCAAAGGAATCACTTTTTATACTCCGGCAGTTGTTCGGACGGTTTCAGGGAGTTTAAACTGAAGGTTTCCACAGTTTTAACCGCTGTAGTTCAGTCCGTGTCCTACTTCATGATAACAAACCGACACCGACACACTGACACACTCAGGAGAGTTTAAATTAGCTAAGCTAACGTAGCAGCAGCTCCATCCAGGACAACAGGGATAAACAAGTGGAGACAGTGCAGCGCAACACCGCCACCTGCCGGCGGACAGGCGGTAGCGTCACAGCTCCCTGTGAAGGACCTCGGCTCTGATCATGTTTCAGCTGATCTACATGACACGACTGTCTCAGTGCTGTTGAACATGGCATTTTATATATTGCTTCAGTTTTCCCTCAGGTTTTAGCAGCGGACCACACATTTGATGACCATAACTTTCTTGTGACTTATAAATCACTTATAAATTATTTCTTGTTTATGTGTTCAGTCTTTTAAAGTGTGCGCCCTGTTTTCTTTTTGTGTGGTTTTGTTCTGTTTTTTTCTTTGTTCCTAATGAAAAATAGCATTTTGGCTAATTCTGGCATTTTATACCATGTGTATTTATTAATTTGCACTTTCCCTTCATCAATAAACTAAACTAAACTAAACTACATGAATTAAACTAAACTAAATTAGTTTATTTTAAAACTAAATAAAACTAAACTAAACTAAATGAATTAAATTAAACAAAATAAAACTAACTAAACAAGGTTAAGCTTAGCTACACTAAACTAATTAAACTAAACTAAGCTTGGCTAAGCTTAACTAAACTAAATTAATCAAACTAAATTAAAGTAATTACACTGAACATATTAAACTTAACTAAGCTAAGCTAGGCTAAGCGAAGCTAAACTACACTAAACTAATTAAACGTAACTAAACTAAGCTAGGCTCGGCTAAGCTAAGCTACAATAAAATAATTAAACTAAATTAAACTAGTTAAAGTAAAATAAAATAATTAAACTAAACTAAACATAATTAAACTAAACTAAGCTAATTAAAATAAAATAAAACTAATTTAACTAAACTAAGCGAGGCTAAGCTTAGCTAAACTAAACTAAGATAATTAACTAAACTAATTAAACTAAACTAAGCTTGGCTAAGCTAAACTTAATTAATCAGACTAAATTAAAGTAATCAAACTAAACGTATTAAACTTAACTAAACTAAGCTAGGCTAAGCGAAGCTGAACAACACTAACCTAATTAAACTTAACTAACCTAAGCTAGGCTAGGCTAAGCTAAGCTAAAATAAAATAATTAAACTAAATTAAACTAATTAAACTAAACTAAATTAAGCCAAACTAATTAAACTAAACTAAAAGAATTAAACTGAACTAAAAATATTTAAACTAAATTAAGCTAATTAAAATAAAATAAAATAATTAAACTAAATTAAACTAATTAAACTAAACTAAATTAAGCCAAACTAATTAAACTAAACTAAAATAATTAAACTGAACTAAAAATATTTAAACTAAATTAAGCTAATTAAAATAAAATAAAATAATTAAACTAAACTAAAAATAATTAAGCTAAACTAAACCTTTAATGGCCAAGTCTGTGTGCACATACAAAAGATTTCATTTGTGTTGTTCTCAGCGTACATACCATAGGAAAAACAAAAACACCACTACTCATGGGAAAGTGCAGGAATGTCAGTTTGGATTTTGTAGATAATATCGATCAGTCAAACATCTGTCTACAAAAAACAGATTGGGGTATTGCATTGAGCAGGATTACTCTTATAGCCAGGCAACCTGCAAAATACAATGCAATAAATTCTTGTAACCTTCGTTTATAAATACCAATAATCACTACTTGTGTTCAAAGGGGTTCAGTTACAGTAGGAAAGCAATGGTGAAATAATAAAAAATCATTCCTTTCCTTTTATGGCCCCATATTGTTTGCAGTAGTTATCTACACACACAAAAACAGGAGGAAAAACATCATGTAACTATTTAATTCACTACCCAAACATGAATGTTTCTGACCATATACATATATACATATATGTATATATACATATATATGTCTATGTTACTGACCTGTCCGTTCCCTCAGTCTGAATGAAGGACAGGCTGTTAGCAATAATATTATTTTTGTAGTCCTGACCGTCTGTTGTAGTCCGTTCCTGTGTGGCGTCTGATACAAACTACAGTGATGGACGAGCAGTGTTTTCCTGTATACGTACAGATATGAACTCACATTAACCCCAAAGCTGAGACTTTAATATTACGACATTACTTTTTAAAGTGTAACAGATAGCTACCCGCTATTTAGCTACTTAGCTAACTACTAACTTAGCGTACGTTTCCATAACAACCTGTTCGGGTACAGGTGAACTTCAGGGACAAACTTAACCAATTCGCGGAAGTGGTTGAACAGTGAAACGTCAACAGCTTCACCAGCACTCCGAAGTTAGTAGTTTCAAACTGTCAGGAAAGTCGACATATCGCACAGTAATCGATCATTAGAGCATGTGAAAGAGCTTATTATAAGTCTACTGACTAACAGTTTAAAGTATGTTTAGGAACTGGGGAGCCTGGCTCGGGATAGAAAACGAAAATGGCCCCGTTAAAGAAGAAGACGACTCTGTTGTTGATGTTAATGAAGACGAGAAGCAGCACATAAACAAACCGACTGTGGTGGCTGCAGAAAGTGAGCAGATCACTGCTGGTAAAGAAGGTGATGAACAGCCTCAGCTTCTCCAGAAAGCTAAAGGCTTCAGTGGTAAGTTTGATCAACTTTATAAAGTAGTGGACTTCATGGTGCTGGCACATTCCTGCTGTGCAACATCTCCATGAATCACTTCCTCACACTATTCTTTAAAATGTTTACAACACATGTATTACATTGTAGCTTAGATTAAGCTCTTCTTTGTCACATAAACACAGAATAGTGCACAATCAAATACTGTGTTTGACTTTTTCTCAACGACATTTGGTACATGTGTTTTATTTTACAGTTTATCCAGTGCAAAGGAATCAGCTTCTTTTCTAACATAAGTAATTTCCCATCCTGTTAGTTTGTAGTTTCTTACCTTCAAAAGAAAAAGGCTACAATTCCAGCAAGACCATTTTCAGGGAGACATCATTGTTTTTTAAGGAAATCAATGTTTCATGATGTTAATTTGTTTGCCATACTCTTCAAGTTACACCCTGTCAGACTATATTATGAAGAAAACTGTTTCCATTGCAAAAAAAAAATATGTAAAAACATATTGCATATAGTTTTAAAAAATTCTGTTCATGTGTAGAAGATCAGCTAGATAGTCTGGATCACTCACAGAGCTAAGGGCGACTGAGATCTATAGACCAATATCAACCAGTCCACTCATAAGGACACAATTAAACACGTCATTGTTCTTATATAATGCAAAAAGAACCATGATAAATGGAGATGTTGCAGCGTAACAGGATAGGCCCTATTTGTAGTTGTAATATTAGACTCTGCTGAAGGTGTGTTGTCGTTTTGCTGTAGCAGTATCACCCCAGTAATGTATGTTTTATTTGTTTTATTGCAGGTTACATTTATAATTTCGCCAGCAGTGCCTCAAAGAAACTGTCCGAGTCCGTCATTGAAACGGCACAAACCCTGAAGAAAAGTGTGGAGGAGGGAAAGATCAATGGAATTATTGATAAGGTAGATAAACATCAGCGTCTATCTTCATTTTAAGTTTTTCACCTCCTACTTTGTTCTAAAGAGTAATGTGTTTTTTTCCTTCAGACCATTCTGGGTGAATTCCAGAAAGAACAGGAAAAATTTGTTCAGGAGAAAAAATCCAAAACGTCTAGTAAGTGCTGAAAAGTGTGTTAATTTATGCATTGAGTGTCTATGTGTGATATGTAAGTGTATTATATGACAGTACAGTAACTACAGGCATTGTCCCTAGGTGCTGCTGTGCCACCGTGGATTGGTTATAATGAAGAGGACACCATACAGCAGCAGATTTTGGCTCTCTCAGCTGTGAGTATCACAGAAAAATAGTTCAATTGTGCATCAATATAATTCAGAGGAAAGTGTCACTTCAGTTTATTGCCTCGTTTGTCGACAGGACAAAAGAAATTTTTTGCGAGATCCTCCCGCTGGGGTGCAATTTCACTTTGACTTTGAGCAAATGTATCCAGTCGCCATGGTGATGTTGGAAGAAGACGAGCTCCTTCGGAAGATGCGCTTCCATCTGGTCCCCAAACAGTCAGTGTTGTGACACTCGAATAATACTTTTTAATGCGTTCTCATCATGTACATCCCTGCATAAGAGTGGGCTTTATTAAAAACAACAATATTATATTCCAGCACAGAGCTGACAGCCTGTTCCTCTTTGTCGTTCTTTTTAGGGTGAAAGAAGAAGTCTTCTGGAAGAATTACTTCTACCGTGTGTCCTTGATAAAACAGTCAGCTCAGCTCACAGCTCTCGCAGCACAACAGGCGGCTGAGAGGAGAGACGGGGAGAAAACTGGCACCGCTCCCGACACTGTTCATCAAAAGGGTATCATCTACATTGTAGTGTAGGGCCTGGTTTTAATCTGAAAGAGAAACCACAGCCATTTACAAAATTCCTACATTTAATTCTTATGGTTTTAGACAATCCGAAAATATTAGTAAACATGAACAACACTCCCCCAAATCCAAAAAATAGAGAGTTAAAACTCATGTTTGTCATGTCTTAGTGTGTAAAGTCTGGAGCTGCTCCACAGACAATGAATTGTAAAAGGTGTGACAGATGACACAGAGAGCAGCCAGGAAAATGTTCCGAGTATATGGGAACATTTTCTGTTTCAGACTGAGAACACTAATAGAATAAAAATGATTTGGGTATTAAAAAAAGAAAACAAACAATCTGTGGGTCCACAAAATCAGGCCATTGTGCCGCCTCGCTGTTCTGTATAATTGCAGAATGGGGAGCTTCTTTGGGCGCATTCACACCAGGATAGTCCGGGGGACTCGGTTCGATTGGTTGGGGAATGCCGAACAATTTCACACCTTCATTTGGTTTGGTTCACTTTCCAAAGAGGACCAAACCGCCTGGACAACGTCACGCAGTTACAACAGCTGCTCATTGGGGGCGGTATTGTCCTACGACCACTGACCACTTGCAAGTGAACTGAGACCCCCTGTTTGGACCAGGGTTCGCTTGTTTGGTCCGCACCAGAGTTCGAATGAGCGTTCAGACCACTCCAAACGAACAGAACTATTCATGAAAGCGGACCGTTGTTCGTTTAAAGCGGACCAAATAGTGCCAGTGTGAATGTCCTAAAAAGGGCTAGTGTCTATGAAGCAGCTCCAGACTTTATACTCTATGACATCATCTGGTGTCTGGCTTTAAGAAAGTGTTGCTCATGTTCACCAGTATTAATTCAGCTTCCCTCTGCCATCGAAATAACATACTGGAGTTATTCATTTAGGTGGCGTTCCCCTTTAAAGTGGCTTAAATTCAGAGCATATGGGTCGTCTGCACACGGTTTTCAGCATGTAGGTGGCCGAGCCTGAATCTAGCAGATAACAGCGCTAACTCTATGACAGCACTAAAGAAGCTCGGATTACAAAACACGCAGAGTTAAAGTGACTTCATTCTCAGGAAACTGTCACTCCACTGTATCTTTCCATAGCAAACAGTGGTTTGCTGCTAAGATCAATGTTTTGAATGTCTTATACAGCTCCTGCAGCAGTCAGAAAAATATTATAGATTAGTGTGCAATGTTCTTGTTGTCTTTAAAGCATGAATAGGACCTTGTTTTTTTTTGTATAATATACGTGAGAGGTAATGTCAGAACCTTTTCTTTTGCAGATGTAGTTAAACGGAAAACTCCTGCTGTCTGCAGCACCAAACCAAAGTCCAGGGAGGTAAGCTGCCTGTTTTCAAAGAATAAAAAAAAATGTGTGGATGTAATGTGTGGACTAAAATGAGTGCGGCGAGAGTGTGACCTCTTTTTGTTCCTGCTCTGAAAGGAAGACGAGGAGATCTCCACCAGCCCGCCTGTGTCTGAATTCGTGAGTGATGCTTTTGACTCGTGCAAGATAAATGAGGACGACCTACGCAAAGAGATGGAACAGCTGGTTCTGGACAAGAAGGGACAAAAAAGCACTCATCAGGGTACGTTTTTTGTTGGTGTTGTTGAGCTGGGTTGTCATTTCGTTTGTCAGAGTTCAACATGTGACTCAACATTGTGTTTTTCAGAGGAGACTCCTGACTGGGAGAGAGAGCTGCAGGAGGAGCTTCAGGAGTACGACGTGTTGGCTGATAATGAGAACCGTGATGACAACTGGGACAGGGAGATTGAAGAGATGCTAATGGAGGACAGTCAGAGCACTTAGACGAGCTCCACCAGCCTTAAGTGTGTGAAGGACACATTTTAAGGTCAGAAACAGCTCATGATTACAGATTTAATGCTCCCAGCGGGATGATTCATCGCTGTATCGGTCCTCTAAGAACTCTCAAGATGCAGAAACACCACTGAACGACCAACAGTTCACTGTACTATTTCTGTGGCCTGAAAGTTTTATGAGTAAATATTTAGTATTGTAAAGAAGAGATACTGTCCCACATCTCAAGTTCATAATGTGATACTGAGGTTTGCTCAGACTCGGCCTCGGGAACTAAAGCGAGACTATGAAGCTTTTGCTGACAGTGGCCATTGTTGACTCGAGTGGTAATTACAGGATCATGGTAAATGTAGAGGAGAGAGGAGTCACAAAATCAGCATACTGACTCAGCGGTGTCTCTTGCACAATAATATCTGCCTGAAGTTTGCTTCCAGTAGCTAACATTAGCCACCATAAGCTAATGGTCAGACTAGATTTGAGTACCAAGCTGTAGCACCAAAACCAGTGAGTTTATTGAAACTGTCCATTTGTTAATTGAGTATAAACAGGACCTGTTATGCTCATGTTCAGGTTCATACTTGTCTTTTGGGTTTCTACTAAAATATGATTACTAGGGGTGTGGGGAAAAATCTATATAGCATAGTATCGCAATACTTTTGTGTGGCAATATCATATTGTCACATAGTGCCAAGAATCTTTTTTTTTTATTATATAAATTATTAATATTACTAATACAACTTAAAATGTAGGTATCCTGCTAGAATAACATAATCAGCTGCTGATCATGCTTTGTCACTTCACTACATACATGTTGCTGCTGCAAAAAAATGACTGAAGTGAGATGAACCGACTGAAAACTTTATCCTGTAAGAGAAGACAGATGTTGACAAAGTTTTCCTTTGGGGACATAATTCATGGTTGATCCTCTGGTGATTCCCACCTCTAAAGTTTACATGTTTTAATGCTCAAAAAATACTTTATTTTCCTCCTACTGTCTGTGCTGAAACATTTGCTTTGTTATAGTGCCTGTCTCTTTAAGGCCCCCTCCCGAAAAAGCCCAGTCTGCTCTGATTGAATCTGAATCGCCCACCATGAATCCATGATGAGCTCCCTTCAGTCCCAAAGTGGAAGCCTTCAAGAAAATGCTAAATTAGCTTTTAGCTGGCAATGAAGTGTTGGGTTAAAAGAGAGGCTGTTAAGAGTTTAGCTACTCTTTCTATCATCATAAGCCACAAATAGAAGCTTCTAAACACAATCAGTATCAATATGATCTGAAATCGGGGAGAAATTAACAACATGTGACGTAAACGCTTGCAGTCGGGTGCGTTGAGTTTTCAGAACAGTCTGAACCTGAGGTTTTTGCTTACAGGGCTAATTTTACATACATTTACCTCATTGTTTGAAACTTATGCCACGTTTATTACGTACACCTGGCACTGTGACATTATATATATATCTATCATAAAATACAGCAAAGCGTAACAGGTCCCCTTCAACTGTTAGTTTTGGTAGCAGAAGAATGAGCTGTCAAAAGCTACATAGTCTCGCTTTAAAGATGCATTTTTGCATATTTAATCTATTAAAATATGATATTTAATTTCACTTCTAGAGGATTTCATGTTACCGGTATATTTTCTATCCTATGACTGAGCCAACTCTTTTTTTGTAAATGGAAATGATGCTATAATGTTTGCTAATAAGCAACAGCCTATTTGAAACAACTTTTTGAAGCCTGTTAAAAGTACATAATGGTGTAAAATGTAAAACACAGTGTGCGTCGTATCTGTGTATTTTTTCTAAATAATAACATGTATGACTGAACATATATATTTGTATGTGATCAGATGCATTGTCTCCACATGCACTCATGTACTGTAGAGGCTGATATAATGCAGACTGAGGAGACGTCAGCTCACACAAGCTTTGTGTTTACACCAGAATTCATTCAGGAAAATAAACCAAAACCTACAGTGTCTTTAATGTCTATATTTACTGTATATGCAGACCTCAGTGTAGTGTTACATTTTCATTAAAACTTCATTTATTACTGTCTGAAACGTGTTGACTTTTTCTTGTGCTAATACGTGTGAGCTTATTAAGTTGTTTTTTAATACAACGCTGCATCTGACATATATAAAACTGTAACTGTAACCTAGCTCACTAGGTGTCTCACCTGGCAGCTGCAACTCCACTGCTATTTCTTCCATGTTTCGTCCTTGACGCGATCATGGTCAGAGCTGGAGGACACATCAGACAGACGATGCCTCTGACGCCATAACTCCACAAGGTTTTCTTCTTTGCTGCAATCCCACACATTTCTTTTAGCGCATTTTGCCTCCATGGCGAGCCGCTGTTGTTTGATTGGGTTTAGCACCATTGCGTCACTTCATGCTGCATTTCTATTGGTTGGTGAGAAGATATAGGTCATATTGACAGTCACACTGAGAAATTGTCATCCCATGTTTATGACACTGTCAAAATTTTATCCCAGGCTGCCTTTGATCGCAAGACTGTGACAACAGCCACCCTTGAACTGCTCTCACTGTGTGACATAGGACCACTGTTTTAGAGCCACCACCAAAGATATCACCATGTTTCTTTCACGCTTTCGTCCGGGACAGCCCAGAATCGCACAGTGTTAGCCGGGCTTTAGATATCGTGTTCACAGGAATGAGACAGATGCAAGGTCACAGTGACCTTGACCTTTGACCACCAAAATTTAATGAGTTCATCTGTAGCAATGTAGGCTCTTAACTGTGGCTCATTCAAAGGAGTCCATACTGCAGTCCAAAGATGCGTTTATAGTGGTTTATTTAACAAACAACTGGGATTACTAAAGCAAAATTAGATGAAATATTATGTGATGTGATTACGTGATTACGATTACAGTCATCAGAAAATAACGGAGCCAAAAACTCTCCCTCTAATGTGAAACCACACCCACACTTGTGCCAATTCCTACTGGAAATGAAAGTGATCAAAAGAACATGTGTAGCCACAACAAATAATACGACTTGAATACACATTCTGGCTCTGACATCATTGAATGCAAGTGGATGTTTGTGCCATACGGTGTTCTTGATATGTGCTGTTTACAAACATGAGACAGATGCAAGGTTACGATGACCCTGACCTTTGACCACTGGGCACCAAAATCTAATCGATGAGTCTGAGCAGACATTTGTGCCAAATTTGAAGAAATTCCCTGAAGGTGTTCTTGAGATAACGCGTTCATAAGAATGGGAGAGACGGACGGACTAACAACCCAAAAACATAATGCCTCCGTCCTCGCTGGTGCAGAAGCATAAAAAATGTCAGTGAGTGACCAGGAAATATGAAGCATAATCATATCAAACCAGAGTGAAATTCTTTCTCTGATACACACTGAGCTTACTTTTACACATCTGAGTAAATGAGACACAATCACTTTTTCATCACTAAAACAGTTCACTCTTCATCGGCTGTGAGTGACGAGTGGAGAATGAATGAAAAGAAACAAGTGGTCTGTGACGGCACAGCTGGAGTATTGTATCTTTATTGCTGAACTTGACAGGAAAACATGACCTTCCTCCTCTTTTATCCACCTCCGACACCACAACAGCAAACTACACAATGTATCCTCTGCACGTAAACACAAGTCCAGTAATGAAATACACTGTGCTGTAACTACTGTACTCACCAACACACAGGTTCAGTCAATCACACGTCTGAGAAACACAATAAATTAGACATGAAAATGCGTTATATAAAAGTGTTAATAGGAAGATATTTCAGCGTGTCTGTTATACATATAGAAGTTGCAAAATGCACAACAAAAAAATAGTGAGTAGTTCAGAAAAAACCCATTTTAAACACAGTTTTGGTTTAAGCAACAATACCACCTTTTTAAAAATGTACATGCTGAGCAACATGAACATTAAATACAGAAAGAATGCCGTTTTATATGATGTTTGTACAGTTCTGTGTCCAAGGCATTTTATGTGTCTGTGTTTTTTCTGTGTGGCTGGAAACTATTTTTAGTTTTGGCTCATAAAAAAACGCTATGATTTATGACACTATTGCTATAATATGCATGGTCACTTAAGCGCTCTTTTTCTCTGAGTCACAGTAGTAAATAGGTAGTTTACATGCTGTACAGTATGTCACATTTGGCCAAAGCTTCTTTGTTTTTTATATTAAATCTCTACCGATGTGGGGTAGACAGTGAAACGGCTGTGTTGTCATAAAGCCAAATACTCCCAACTTTAAATCGTCATGCTGGTCAGAGGTCTGTATGATTAACACACTCTTGTTATTAAATATAAACACTGTTTAATACGGAGGACACAAAAAGGGAAACTGTGATTTATAGTTTACTCCCAGTTCAGCCATCTCTAAATAAAGTCTCTCATCTGCTGTACTTTTACACAAAATCACACCTACTCCATAATGTATTTCTGTGATGCACATGATGAGTAAAGTTAAAGCTGCATTCATCAATATTACATCCGATGAACATGTTATGTGAGAGGGGTGGTTTGGAGTGAGGAACCTGCAGACCTGCACTCTTTGGCCCAGTCCCTTTCATATTTTTACCCCTAGCCCTCGTTTTCAAGTGCCGCAGTGTCCCTCAAACAGTTACCAGAGGTGCAAAACATCACTTTGCCAAGTAGGACATGCTCCTGGATCAACCTATCCCAGCCCTCTGACATCATCAGTGTGCTGCTCCTCTGCGCTTGTTTTACAAATTAAAGCTAGTGCAATTAAACTAAATCCTTAGTAACATTAAACAAAAAACATTTATGCAGCTGCGGGGTTAGCGAGTTAGGGAGCGATCACACCGAGATGAAACACCAGAAACGCGACGCAAGTAAAACCATTGTTTTCCAATGCTACTGTGCGTCTGACCGGCGTTCAAGCGTCTTTTTAGACAGGCGTTTTTGTAGACGCACGTTTTTAGATGTACGTAGACGCTGAAAACTTAAAATATTTTCAACTTTTTCAGCGTCAGACGCCTGCTAAATTTCAGGTGTCATATGGGATCTAAGGGGAATAATGTGACATGGAAATATGTCAAAATGTGGGGCTGTCATGCACAAATCAGCAAAGTTAGCTAGCTGGCAAGTTAGTTACCGAGACATTGGCATACTAGCAATTTCTTTAGTTATTCTTGTTATAAAGAAAAGGGATATAATACAATGAAACAACATTAAACTAATATGATTGTTATCGCAATTTTAAGTCTTTTTTGACGACAAAAATAGAGTTGTCGGTTTTCTTTTGATGCTCAAAGACTGCAGCCATCAAGTGTGCCTCTGAAAAACCTCAGTTTGGAGGGCCTAACACTTCACCCTATCCCTTTCATCCCAACAAGAATCAGGACGTCCTACCCCTAGATGTGAATGTGCCAAACGTCGGGGGTAAGAGCAAAGTGGTAGCCAGGGCAAAGGATGTACTGGCATGGGCTTTTGTTGTGGTTTAACACCCACACACTTTGGTCCAGTTCACATGTACACGGGTTATTTTTTGAAGGTTTTCCTCCATTGTTCCTGTCCACATAAGCACTGTTTCAACAAAAACTCCAACCAAATAAAAAAAGGCAAAAACAGAATTGAAGCCAAACCAACATTTTCAAAAAGTTTTTACCAGTAGGGTCTGTGTCCTCAGTGTCACATTATGTAGCAGTGACCTCCGTAGCGCATTCTGACGCCTCTGTTCCTCACTGAAGTGGAAGGGTAACTGTACATTTATATATAAACATTTAAAAAGTGCTGTTAGCGATGACAGTCAGCACTTTTTTGGTCAAGTCCACCATCGCATGGAATGACTGTATAAAAACTTCATCTAGACATTTTTTTTCTACAACTACACATAATATCTGTACACTTCCAAACTTGCATTTCTCCATTGCAGTTGTGACAGGTTTAAGAAACCAGAAACCTTCTCAGGTCTAGAGATCAGCTGTGAAGTCAGGCAGCAGGTGGCTGCTTGCTCTGCTGCCGTTGAGCAGCTAATGAGCAGAGCTAACTGCTAACAGCCACCGCTGCAACTAACAATCTCTACAAATTCATTCAGCAGCTCCACCATCCACAGTCAGACACACACGGCTGATTATTCACTCCTGAATTACAGCTCAGAATTCGCGCCAATGGCTGACGCTGCTCCGTGTGAGTGTGTTTGTTGGCTAGTGAAACATCCTGGTGCCGAATATTTACTGGAGTTACCAGCCTGTTGCTCAAGTGGCATTTCAGGTTACTTACGAGCACAGCCGTTCTTGGCTTTCAGTGTCCGATAGTCCACCACGAACATTTTTGTTACGTCTTGTCTCATCAGTAGAAAATGAAGCATAGATTTCGTCTTAGTTTTTATCATCAAGAATACTTTTAGCTCGCCATCGTCTCATTTTCAACATGGAAAAAAGGTCGTTGATGAAAAATGTTTGTCATACTTTTCATCAACCAAATTAACACTGGTGTGCACACTGGTGTGCACTCAAAAAAAATAATATATAGAGAGCTACTTTTAAAAAATACCCGTGTACGTGTGGACTAAACCAGCAACAGGATCCTAGTGGGATGATAATGTTACATCATGTCTGATGGATGTGTCAGTAATTGTTTGATACGTTATCCACAACTTTATAAGGCGATACATTTTCAGGACTGTGTGTCTTTCAGCCTGTTTGGACCAAGACCTCTTAATGCACCTTTAAGTGAAAACATCCTGCATCTTAAACTTAGCCTTAAGAACACTGATTAGATACTTTACAACAGCAATTGTTGTTGCATCTTTGTTTACGTAAAATTATTCAACACACAAAAAACCCTGAAAGAAAAGCACAGTAGTGAACATGAAGAAAAAGAAAACAAATACATTCATAAAATAAACTCAGCGTATTTACCTGCTACATTGTATTGGCATACAAATGCAATTAAATAAAGGATTCTTTCATTTGAAAATAAGTGCCATACAACATTAAAGGGTAAGTTTGGATTTTTTTAACCTGGACCCTACGTCCTCATGTTTTTGTCTGATTGACTAATGGGAACAATGATTTTTGAAATGTTTTCAAATTGAGAGCGCTGCAGCCGACAGCAGCAAAACAGGCTGCAATGTAACCACTCGAGGCATGTCTGTGCGTCCACTTACAGTAGAGATGTCCGATATTATCAGCCTACCATTATTATCGGCCGATATTGCCATTAAAATGTAATATCGGAAATTATCGGTATCTGTTTTTACTTTTTTAATGACACAACTTTTACACAGCATGCACATATTATACATCAAACTCTTCAGCTACTTCTCCTCTCACTCAAAATGTCAAATATGACAGATGTGGTGTATAGTTTTTGAGATATCTTTGTTTGTTTGTAATATGTGTAATGTTAGTTACCTAAAATTATTTAGTTTTTCTTTTTTTTTTTCTTTTTTTCTGAGGGGGGGGGGGGGGGGGGGGGCACTGCATATATCGGTATTGGTTGATTTCGGTATCGGAAATTAAGAGTTGGACAATATCGGTATATCGGATATCGGTAAAAAAGCCAATATCGAACATCCCTAACTAAAAGTGTTTGTTTTTGCCACTGACAGGCTCAGATTATTATTCTAATTGTCAATGTACAGAGAGCATTCCTACAGAGACGGACTTTTTTGTTAAAGATTAAGATCCTTTTTGTTTAAACAGAAACAGCCCTGACGATCAAGAGATATTTTGCAAAACAAAGGTTTGGCAGAGGGAGAAAATATCAGTGTTTAAAAATATCTGTCAGATATAATATCATAAGATAAAGGAGGAGAAACAGTGAGTGCTGGATGGAGCGAGTGACAACAGCCCCGCTCACATTATGAGTACAGTTTGCGGTGGAAACACTGGGTCACTAGTGGTGCAGCCTATTTTGCAGCTCCCAGCTGCAGCGCTCTCACTCTATACTGAACCAATTTTAAAAATTGTTGTTCCCATTTGACACTTAAACACAAAAACATGGGAAAAGGATCTAGGTTGAAGATTATCAAACTTACCCTTTAAGTGGGACTCTGTATTAATGGCCTGTAAACTCAGAATACTCTTCGTATTTATATGACATACAACATTTTCTGTCTTTAAACCAGTTCGTCATTGCACGTCAGACTGCAGCGGTGCGTTACAGTGTAAGTAGAGTGGGTATATCTCAAATGCCAAATATGCTGTGCTTGAAACACGGTCAAGTTCATGATAATCACAACGCAGATAAAACATAACTCTTTGGTTCTGTTAATGTAATACTTTTGACTTCCCTTTACAATATATATATCCTATTCTATAAATCTGACACATTTAAAACTCAGCAGTGGATCTGAAATACTTAAATATACTGCACAGAATACAGCGATCACATCAGCTTTGGTCAAATCAAATTCAAGCAGTTCACTCAGTACAGCATCTTGGTTTGGACTGAAAACCTTAACTGTGCTGCATTTTCCCTTTGAAACAGTTAACGTCATCACACTGGAAAAATAAATAACTCAGTAGGAAATGCCCAAACAGTGCTACATTGTCTCAGAAAAAAAGTAGAAAACAAAGGCAGAGTGTGTGTGTGTGTGTGTGTGTGTGTGTGTGTGTGTGTGTGTGTACTGAAAGGTGACTTGGAGTTGTTATCGGCTACATACAGCAGCTGGCAGATGAAGCATGTGTGTGGCAAGTGGATGACGATGAGGATCATGTTTATGTCAGTCCAATTTCCTCCAGCACGCTGCGCGGGGTCTCTGCTTCCTGTGGAGGGACAGAGAGGAACCACAGCTCCAGTGAAGTGCTCAGTGAGCGACACCCCACACACCGATTACAGCAGACTTCAACAACAATGACAGCGTTACTCAAATGTGCACACATACACACACACAAACACCCACACAGTGAGGACACGTTTTATCTGGTAAAATGTCACCACTGTCTCAACAGCAGTAGCTGTGGGGAATATTTCACTGACATGGTAACCAGTCTGATGTTGGCTCTGTGCAAACAGTCTAAAATTTTACTCTTTATATTCTGAATTATTATTCTTTATATTAACACTGAATCAAAATTGAAACAAACAAATATGTAAGGTGACACAGTTGGCTCATACGAAGGAACCCACGATGCTGTTCACCGTCCAAATTCTATATTACATGATGCTACATTTAACTGTTTAAAGGGTAATGTCAGTATATTTCAACCTAGACCCTACTTTCCCATGATTTTGTGTCTAAGCGTCTACAGGAAACAACAGTTTTTGAAATCGATCCGTTATTGAGTGAGAGCACTGCAGCCGACAGTGATGATACAGGCTGCAATGCAACCAATAGGGGCAATTGAGCACCTACAATTTACGGTGACCAAAAATGCTTGTTTTTGCTACTGACGTGTTCAGATTATTATTGTGTCTG
This sequence comes from Epinephelus awoara, assembly GCA_035609425.1. Lineage (NCBI taxonomy): Eukaryota > Metazoa > Chordata > Actinopteri > Perciformes > Serranidae > Epinephelus > Epinephelus awoara. The sequence continues at coordinate 36,402,010 of CM069303.1, forward strand.
ACAAAATTGACCCTTTGCCAAGTCCCGCCCCCGCACGCAGACTGGCCAATCATAGCGTAGCATCAGGGCGGCTCAGACCAGGGTCCGACAACAACACAGCTGTGCTCCATCGTTTTAGATTTCCTTCATTTCCAGGCTGGTTTTGTGGAGTTGGAGCTAAATGTTGTGCCTGGGGCACGTCGTGTATTAATGATACTCGTTACCTGGAGAGGTTGGAAAAAGATACACGTTTCTTCCCTGTTCCAAAACCAAAATCAAACCCTGAAAAGTGTAGGGTTAGCTAGCTAGCTACTGAAGATATAGCCTGCTGAATGTATACACAACGTTGTTTGACTTCACCCGGAGATCCCTGCCAGTCCAGCAGCAGAGGTCCGGGCGCAGGCAGCAGCACGGGGATGAAGCCAAACACCGCTCATCTGCACACACTGTGATGCCACACAGCTGGTTCAATATCAGCAAAGTTTCCCTTTATATTCATTGTCTTGTGTGGCGATCAGTGATGTGGTGGTTCACTTTTACACTGTGATCTGTAGCCTATAGTTCGGCTTTAGCTTCTAACTATCTTTGTCTTTTAAACCTGTTGTTGCTGCTGAGTCAGTTTGACATCCTGGATATATCCTTCAAACACAGACTGTAGACGCCTCTGTCTGCTTCTCTCTGGAATCACTCTTTCATTTCTCCAATAATATGATGATATTTCTTCAGGGAGTGCAGTTAGTTACAGTGTGGGCTCCATGCTTACTGCGACAGTGTTGTCTCCATCAGTCAGTTAGACACAAAAACATGGGACAATAGAGTCCAAGAAGAGTTACCCTTTTAGTTTAAGCTGTAGTAATCAATTTTTTTTATACTGACACTGAATCCAGTACATATCAAATGAAATGTGTGGCTTGTAGTGAGAAACAAACATCAGTTTAAACTTCAATTTTTAATATTTGGGAATTAATGCTATTAGTTTAGTTCGGTTTTTTTTAAATAGTTTAAACTGTTCATTGTTTACATCCACCTCTGCTAGCTTGCAGTCTTCTTCTTGCTCGTCTCAACAGGTGCACCGCTGTGTTTTATTATGCGTTACTGCCACCAAGTGTATTTGCCACTCGCATGCTCATGCATGACAAAAAACACAGCAGTGACCTGCCAACAGAGGTGAGACTAAGTCAGTGTTTTGTAAGTCACAGGTAAGTCTCAAGTCTTGACTCTAAAGCCTCAAGTCAAGTCCAGAGTAGAGTCTCGAGTCAAATAAGGCAAGTCCCAAGCAGTTATTTTTCAAAACAAGTTATTTTAAAAGTCACTTAGCTGTTAATCTAATGTTACTTAACTTCAAAATGACATATTTATCGGTAGTATTTGTCTCACATTTTGCATACTGCAATTTGTTTTTTGTTGCACAGTTTTGTACATGAACAAAATGATCTTTAGCATCTTTTTTTTTCAAATGGCACTCAGTAAGATAACGTTATCTGTATCGGGAAATTAGAGGAAATAGAATTTACTAGTGGTACACTTTTTAAACAGCATACTTTATATTACTTTTTAATCTTTGAGCTTCAAGATTCATGAGGGTTTTTTTTGGTCACATGCACAATAAAAACTCAGCGGTTTACAACGTATAATGAAATTCTGAATTGCCAGTCTCTCTTCACACAAAACAATAATAAAATTAGGATAAAGATGGATTTTAAGAAAAATAAATAAATAAATAAGCAGAAACAAAGAACTAAGTTAAAAACCTGAGTTTAAAGGTAAAGTGCACCATGCCTCATGGAAATGTTGCAGCAAGTGGCAAAGTATTTTCAGGTCAAAAGTCTCAAGTCCAAGTGAAGTCATGAGTCACTGCTTTTAACGTCCAAGTCACGTCAAATTTGTAATCAAATGTGTGACTTAAGTCTGGCTCAAGTCTAAGTCATGTGACTTGAGTCCACACCTCAACATTTTATATGTTAATATTAAATCAAATTGACACATATGAATGAACGAGCTCTTTAGTTCAGTTCACCTTCCAAATGTAACACTTATATTTGGGGTTTTGAGACAGCAATTAGCGTGAATTCTTTTACGAGTAGATCCTTGTCAAAGCAGGAGAGGCTCAGGTGCAAATAACAACATGGTGGTTCCATCCCATTTATTCCCAGTAAGCCATGTCAGTGAGGGAGCATGCACAGTACCAGGACCATGGAACTGGGTCAGCTAAATGGAACGCAGCCACGATTAATATTATGAAGAGACATGTCTGCTGTGAAAGGCGTGTGTCTACGCCAATGTGCCAGAAATCATAAATGACAGCACAGACAGTGTTCGGGGAAACTGGCAGCTTGTGGCAGAAAGAAAAAGAAGCACTTACTTTGGCATCCTGAAACAAGGTTCAGCACAAAGTAAAGAGAGGAGTTGCATCAGAGCAGTAAGACAGAAACATTGCTTTATGGTGAGAGGAGAAAAATAACCGAAGTCTACACAGTTACTTCTGAAGTGTCATTTCATTTTCAGTGCAAAATGTTCAGCCCAGACCTTGAAACAAAAACTATGCATTATTCACCAATTATAGACTTTCTCACTCTTGGGGTCGATTTAGGCGGAGTGATGACTCCCTTGTCACCTATTATGTGGGCTAAACATCTTCATCTGCAAAGCAAATGGAGCCTGACACCACTGAGCGGTGAGGTTATCGGGTTTGTTTACGACACAGAAGCAAATAGTGGTGGTATAAACTAAATTACTAAATGTCAGCCTGAACTTCAAATGTGTCACATCTGGGGAAAAAACGACCATAAACACATCCGTTATATTAAAGAAAGACACCAGTGTGCTTTACTGACAATGAATCATAAACAATTTATTATCTATTATATACATTGAGAAAATATCATCATCATCATCATAGTAAATTTATCAGGACGGTCTCTTATCTTAGTTGGATACACAGATATAAAACAAGTGCTGAGTCTGTGTGCGTTTAAGAAAGATGGAGAATTTCTAAGGCTGATTATTTCAAGTGTGTTTAAAGGTCTACTATCAAAATAACATAAAAGCCACACCAGCCTGCAGTTAATCTGTGCAAAATATTTCTTTAGCATGATTAAAGCTGGGGTAGGCAGTTTAATTCTGGCTTATATGGACAAAAAATCCTATAATAAACTGAAAGAAAACTGACTTATGCACCTCCTCTTGGCTCTGTTTTAAGGCCTATTAAAATCTAGCCCGTGACAGGAGACTTTGACCAATCACAGGTCATTCAGACAGAGAGGGGACGTTCCTATTGGCTGTTCTATAAGTGCAGACATGAGTGCATGTCCCTTCAGTGAAAGCCTGATTCAATGGCAGAGAATCCTGCAGATTAGGTTGCTATTCCGGCATTGGCAAAGACTGGCTGCACTGCAAAGGGACCCAAAAAAGGAAGACAGACTTTTCAAACAGTCTAAAAGAGAGTCTGACAATAAACAAAATCAAACGTGTGTCAGTATGTAAGTGTTTCAGAGACGGAGAGAAAATGTTGCTAATAGTTTAGCCTTCTCCTAACAGGAGCCAAAAGCTCCATTTCCTTTGGTGCGCAAATTTTTCTGTTTCCACTTTGAAAAGTTGTGGATGGTACCAATAGAACCAATCCCCATTTTTGGTCCCCCCTCTGTTGGGGTACCTAGCACACAGATCTGGTACTAAAAGGTGGAGTTGTGAACACTGCAGTCCGTTGACTGGTCAATAGCAAATCCATCACCTTAAATTTCATTGTGACAACTTTAACCATTTCTTTAGTTTTTATTGTCTCTCTTGGAGGAGATACTCTTTTAGTAATGAGTGGATTTTCAAGCATTTAAAAATAGATGTTAATTACCACCCGATTATCTAACTGCATATATTCTAACCCCACTTGAAGAAAAAAAGCATTGTGGAGCGTTGTTCCTGTGGGCTACAGCAACATTAAACCCCTGAGCTTGCCTGAGAAGAACTAAATGCACAAACACGCCATTTTAAATATCCCATAGAGAGAGACTCTCACTGCAGCCTGTTCTATTTTGTTCTAAAAATGTGGGTGTGCAGCCTTGTTCTGTGGACGATAAATGAGGTGCAGACTGATAAAGGAGGAAATACAGTGAGTCCTGGACGGAGCAGCGAGTGACAAAACCCCCGCCCACATTTAAGGGTACTGTTTGCAGTGGAAACACTAGCGTGTAGGTACCACGTCTGAAGGGTTACTGTTGGTTAAGTGTTTGGTGGAAACGGGGCTAAAGGCTCGCAGCTATGGTTTCAAGTTCATGTTTATGTAGCTAACATCCGCTTCACTCCCCGCTGTTACAGACCGCCTCATCCGAAGGAGAGCAGGCTGCTGTTCTGGAGATGAACCCCCAGTCAGCAGCTGCAGCGACAAATCCAGCCAATGCAACCCCAGCTCAAGGGGAACAGACAGCCCCAACTCTCCACCAGATCAGCAAACTTTCTGTTGCTGCCATTACATTAGACAGGTTAGGCCCTGCGTTGCTGCAAGCCACCCGCCCATGTGACACCCGAGGATGAGTGGTTTGCACTAGCTGAATTTGAGTCACTATAGGCACTGACTGAAGTCAGTCTGCAGAGCTGCTGCTGGGAAGCAGTCCACAGCGGTGAGGAACAAGGCGGAGGGACAATGGGACCAACAGAGGAAGAGCGAGCAGATTGCAGAGGGACTGAGCAAATGAGCTGCGTGCAACTGCACAATATAAATAATATTATATAAAGCAACGTATGAGAAACACTGGGTTACTAAATGAAGCGCGTGCATGTGCCCGTGGACATCTGCAGGGAGATGCTTAGGACAGAGAGAGGAGACGGCTGCAGGAGGAGGGTGTGTTTTCAAAGGAAGATTTCTACCTACCCCAGCTTTAATTCTACTAAAGAAACCTACCTCGAGAGTAGGATCTTCACTATCTATTTAAACAGTAAATAATCAGGAGCTATAAATAATTTAAAACAATTAAAAAACATTTAAAATACTGAAAAGCTATTAGAACTTCTAGTGTGTGCTGTGGTCTGAACTAGGTTTGTTCTGATTAAAAACACATTATAACAACTCCTACAAATCAAAGCAAGGACAATACCTAAAATTCAAACACATATGATATGAAGTGAGAAGATAAACACAAAACTGTACCAACGAATACACAAGAGACACAATAAAGACCAGCGAGGGACCCAATAACTGACTGGATGAACACCTCTTGGACATAATAAACACTTCAGTGTGAATGTGATGGTCTTCAATTCTGTGTTGAAGTGACACCAGAATTCAGATGATCATACTTTAAGATCTGGTCTTCAAGTATTTCTTTACAGAGAGTTTGTTTACACTCAAATACTCGTGCCTTTAAGATGTACTGAGCACTTCAACACAGTCAGACACGCGTGTGCACCACAGGGGGCAGACTTTCCCCACAAATTCTGAGTGACAACAGCACAGAGGAATAAATGGGGATGCTGTGGAGAACACATCCATCATGAGTGGATCATTTTTGTAATGTTGTGTAACTTTAGTCTGAATACTCAGTGTGATAAATGTGACCATCAGTCAGATGCCACCCTGATCCAATACTGTACAGATTTTCTTTCAACCAAAAACTACAGCAGCTGAATTCGACTGGTTTTAAAGGTGCTATTGATAACATTGATGCCAACTTAACCCCATCAATGTCACATGGAAGAAATAGGTGAGGTTCCACGATGCATACGTGTTGTTCATGATGGCAGAGTAATCAGAGTATTTCACACTGCACCAGCTAGGGTGACAGATGCATTGACTGACGGCCGACCATTGGCTTGGTGTGTCAGGGCCTTTGGCTCGTGCTAATGGATCAGACGTTCAATTCAATTTCTTTTTATTTATAAAACCGAATATCCCAAATCATAATTTGCCTCAAAGGGCTTTACAACATACGACATCACTCTGTCCTTTGGACCCTCACAGCGGATAAGGAAAAACTCCCCAAAAAACTGTTTGCTCCTCAAGATACCACATGATACCAACGCTGTTATACTGTTGGTTCAGCCTTGTAAGAAGAGGTAACCAATGGTCAGACATCTTACACAGAGGAAAACAAAACATTCAATTTGGACTCAACAAAATTTTTAAAATGATTAATTCACAGTATATTTATTTATTTCAGAGAAGCGATAATTTTAGCCCGCAACTAAAAACTTTGTGGATGTATTATTTATTAAAATGGATTCATCTACATAAAAATGTTATCAATAAAACCTTTAAATAATAATTAGTATAGCAGCTGCAAATTTCCAAAAATATTTGTTAACACAAACAACTGTCTTCCAAATCCAAAAACTAGAGTGTTAAAACTCTAATTTGTGATGTCACAAGGTATAAAGTCTGGCGCTGCTCCATAGACAATGAATGGTTAAAGGTGTTCTAGATGACACTGAAGCTAGAAACATGACACACGTGTGACGTGCCGCCCCAGCAAACACTGAACGCATTGCGGGGGGGGGGGTGTGTGTTGCATTTAATTCTCAGGGTAGCAAGGACAGTAGCATTAAGTGCCGTACGGCGTTAAGCCGCTGGTGTGGGGGCTTATGTTTTAACACACAGCGTTTGCCACCAGTGTGATGTAAAAAAGAAAACAAATATTCAGTGGGTCCACAAAATCGGGAGCAGCTCCAGACTTTATACTTGATGACATCACAAGTTTGAGATTGACTTCTCTGGTTTCTGGCTTTGAGAGAGTCGCTCATGTTCATAGGTGGCGGTCCCCTTTAAAGCTGTACTTCCCTTCACTGATGAAGGTTTAACACGCTGAAGAAAATCTAGTAAGTGGATCTTTCTCTTGGTTCATGATGGCACTTGCTGTTTTACAGTGAATAATAAAGAGAGGTGTTCATATGTTGCAATGAAACCAACAATAAGTGGATGAATGACAGGCATGTACCAATATGTCACCACACAACACATTACATTATTATTATTAATAAACACACTGATGAGTAACTTCTCTAAGTTTTATCACCATTTACTGTAGTTTTAAATTAACACTGTGACAATATCGTATCATGACTGTCATGTATGGAGCTTAACAGTGAGCTGAGAATATTTTAACACCCCCCAAACCACATGGCAATAACAGGTGCTCAGAGGGCAGAGAGCAAGGTGCCAGGCACTGAGGAGCTCAGCATGCAGGGTGGATAGCAGCAGCAGCAGCAGCAGCAGCGATGGCAGCCAATCAGTACACAGGCACATTAAAGTACTCATGACGGGGCTGGGGGAGAGAAACGCACACAGCTTAGAAAACGACAACACTGAGGTCATAACAGCCACCTCATACAGACACTTCATTCACAGGACATGCAGGAGACAGTACAGCAGGCTTTAGACAAACTACTCTCACCACCGTTACGCCACTATCTATCACAGGAGTAGTCACTTTTATTTTCTAGAAAGTACACTTTTCTGATGAGAAGATAGATGTCAAACCCTTCCTTTATGGTGCCCCTTAAAGGGATAGCTTAGGGTTTTTTGAAACAGGGCTATATGAGGTATTCATCCATAATCAGCGTATTACATTCAAGAGCTGTTAGTCTGCACATTTGGAGAAGCAGACTGGAGGCCGACATGAAGGCTAAGCAAAGTCCTGCTGTGGACAGAGGCAGCAGCAAAATGTATATTAGCCATATTTAGAAGATTTTGACTGCTTTACCTTGCTGTTAGACAAACAAAGCTGTTGCTGTGCTCTCTTCAAAGCCACCAGACTCCATTGAGAAAAACAGTCATTTTAGCTTGCTAATTGCAGGAGCTGCTGGTCTACTACTGCCTCGATCAGTTAGTTTGATTTTGTTATCATAGGACTTTGGTGTTTTTAAGGTTTAATTCAGATTCAACAAAGTTCCACGACAACACAAACAAATCAACCAATCAAAGCAGCGGTAGACCAGCAGCTCCTGTGTTCTGTGAGGTAAAATTACCTTTTTTGTCAATGAAGTCTGGCTTTAAAGAGAGCAACAGTGGTCAAAATTTTTTAAATATAGCGTACACTTAAACTGATACTGATTGTTTTGGTGGCTAAAATTAGGCCCCCATGAAGTGCAGCAGGCTTTGAAGCCAATATAACATTATGACCAAACTGTGGAAAGTCCAGGGTCCGTTACGTCAAAGAGGGCTTTTCTCCATAGAATTACATTGTGAAAAAGACAGCTCTAAATCAGTGGATTAATTGTTTTTAACGTCGGTCTGATAACATTTGGAAAGCCTACAAGAGCTGCAGGATTAAATCACTTTTATCCCCATTCAAGTTAGCGGAGGGCTAACCAGAAGTTAGCCGCTCTGCCAGTAAAAGTTTCTAGTGCACTTGCTCTATGGGCCCAACAATGCGACAGATCTGGATAATTGTACACATGGAAGTCAGACTTTTTTGGCTTCATGCATCACAGAGCAACTTCCCAGCAAGCAATAGTCGTGATTTAAAAGTATTGGCTATATTTAGCTCCGATTTAGTCTAGCTATATGTAACCTAAATCTAGCCAATTTAATTTTGAAATTGATTAAATGTAATTTTCGCCATTGCAGATGGCATGCAGTATGATATTCAATCACGTATGGAGACTCAACAGTAATTAAAATATGTTTATCTCCATTTTTTGGACATGGTCTCTACAAAGCTGTATAACTGATGACGTCTACACTTTGGCTATGGTTAGACGTCTACCAAATTTTCACTGACAGCCCAAATTCAGCTGTGATTTAGCCGTCAGCTCTTCATGTTGATGACTATTAGACGTTTTTTAAACCAAAAAATGCTTGCTGGGTTTTAAAGATCAGATGTCCCTCTCCCCAGCAACACTTTCCAGCTCCTCCTGGGGAATCCTGAGGCGTTCCCAGGCCAGATGAGATACATAATCCCTCCAGCGTGTTCTGCCCCGGTGCCTCCTACCAGTTGGACGTGCCCAAAACACCTCTAAACACCCAAGTTCTTTATACATCCACGGCTAAAATACGTTTTGCTGCTGCCTCTTTCCATAGCAGTACATTGGTAACTGCTGTATATGGGGGCAGCAGCAAAACAATTCTTCAGCCACCTATTAAAATCAATTAGAGTTTAAGTGTATGCTATCTATGCTCTCGTCAAAGCCACTAGAATCCATTGATAAAAACAGTAATTTCACCTTGCAGAACACAGAGCTGTTGGTCTACTGCTGCCTCGATCAGCTAGTGTGTTTGTTTGTCTGACTTCAGTGAATCCAAACTAATCAGTGGTTCCCAACTGGTGGCATGCTGTCCAAGAGTGGGTCATGGGTCCATTCTGAATGGACCGCAAGTGACTTGCAAACATGTCAAGTTTGTAAAAAACACAGTTTATTTGGAAGTACAGTGAATCTCAGCATGGAGCTTTTATTTTGAAGTGCTGTTTTGACACCTACCTACCTAAGACAGCAAACCAACTTGATGACATGGCCAAATGTAAATATGACGCTGAATAAATTATACTGCGTGGACCTTAAACTAATGACTGAGGAGAAATCTGGACCCTGTGGCTGGACCAGTTGGGTACCACTGATTTAAAACACCAAAGTCACACAACAACACAAACAAACTAACTGATGGAGGCAGCAGTAGACCAACAACTCCTGTATTCAGCGGTGTTAAATTTCTGTTTTTTCTCAGTTAAGTCTGGCTTTGAAAGAAGCAATAAAACTGTTCCCCGTTACAAAGAGCTGCCTGACAGCAAGGTAAAGCTGTGAATAAAATCCAAATATATCGTACACTCAAAATGATATAGCTTTTTTCGGTGGTTAAAATATATTTTGCTGCTGCTCCGTCCACAACAGTGCTGCCCCTGCCTGCTACTCTGCATTGGGGAGCATGCCGACTGACATCTACTGTAGGTAATACATACAGTACCTCATACAACCCCACTTCAAAAATTCCAAACTGTCTTTTACTTTTCCCACCAAGCAAAAGTCAAACAAATTCGCAGAGGTTTTTATGCCTCTGTTCAGTTTGAAAGTAAACTAAACTTTGAGCTTTGCTTAATTTAGCTCACATCCCAAAATAAATAAATATAAAATTCACCTCACTTCTCGAACAATTAGCAACTAACAGATATGAAAACACTTTGAACAGTGCGTCGTTTCATTTTCACTTCTTGTTAAATTTATCTGAGAACACAGACAAAATGTCACTTAGCCAAACTGCTGAGATGTAATAAGAACATACATATAAAACATCTGGTGGAGGACGGTGTCAATGAAATGTTACACATACATGGAAAACAAAGACAAACACACTAACACAGACTTTGTTTTCATCACAAACATGTATCGTCGGCTGTGGAGAGACTAGCTAGTGACACGAGACCAGGAACACTGTCTGAGCCAACAGGAACTGAGCTACACACAGACTGATAAATACAGTTAGGAGACTGACTAGAGGACTCTAGCGGATGGACGGCCTACATCCACAGACAGAGTATTCACCTCAGCAGGCCTAATTCTGGAAAAGACCAGAGGACTCAGAGACCATATTTGGGACCATCACACCTGTGAGGCAAACATTTTTTTATAAGGACACAAATAAACAGAACACTGGAGAATCTCTGAGGAACCTACAGCATTTACACATCTGCAGTACGTGCTCAGGGAACAGGAGGTTAACCGTGCACCACCACAATAACAATGCTCTCTTCATGGGGACGTCTCTGCTCAATTTATCTCTGATGTCTCACATGCAGAGCAGGAAATCTTCTGAGGCATCATTATTCCAAAAGAAGATCTGCTTGCTGGCACCGAAGTAATGACCAGCTCCTGAGAAATGTTTCATTAAAGGCTTATTAAAATAACTTCAACCAAATCCCCTGTGGTATGTTTTCCACGTAATTACGGCACTGTGCGCTCACTAAAGCCGGAGGCACTCATTCCAAATGTGCCCCAACTTAACCCCGGCATTACTTTCACTTACTTATATGTGCAGTATGTTGAGATTTTTTACAAGGATGGCATTTTTTCTTTAATTATGAAAATTAGAAACTATGTGCTTGTTCGTCCATCACTTACATAAACAACTTAAACAGAGCTTCTTTAGAATTTAGGAAAACATGATAAAAATCTAGATATCATTATGGTACCCTGGTGTTTTAAAAATTAAAAAATGTAGCCTCATTACAATATTGTTTTTCTGTGTCACCTGCAGCAAGTAGCAGAGGCATTTTTGAATTTTATCTGATCACTCTTCTGATTATAAAATGACTACAATGAGGACGCACCACAATAATAAGTAATTTCCATTAAGCTCTTTTCTTTGTATTCTGGCTGGTGATATTTTCATTTTTTATTTTTGTCAACAAATTCAATGAAAAGACCAAAACCAAAAATGAACTGATTTTAACAACCAGTATTGTGCATGCAGCCAAACCCTAGTATATGTTATTTATTTGTGCCACAGAGCTTCACTGTTGTCCCAAAACTATTAAAACGCATCAGTGAGCCACGGCATTACACTGGCTGACATGATCCTTTCTTTCCATGAACATGAGCACCAAATGTGCATTAGTCCGCAGCTGAAAAGAGTCCCCAACAAGTGCATTATTTACTCTTCTTTGAGTAATGTGTGCTTAAAAACTACAGCAGCCAGCTGTTTTGGAAAAAAATATGTTTGTGACCCATTTTAAAGGGCAACTATTATGCTCATTTTAAGGTTGTATTTTTGGTTTCTATTAGACAGGGTTGCAACAGTATGAGGTTTTCATGGTATGAAAATAGAAAATATCGCTGTTTTACTGTATTAGATACTGTATTGGATGCGTATAGTTCTTCCACACGCTCCTGAGGCTCCTGTTTGTTTCTTCAGACGTCAATCATCCAATCCGTCAAACAAGAGTCAACAGCAAAAAAGCGGTTTGGCAGTGGCAGAGAAAATTTAGCAAATCTTTCATGGGTGCAACCCACATACTCAGCTCTGCTGCTCATCCCACAAATGCATGTTCTTTACAAATTTGGCACCAGGAAATAAACAGGCTTTCCAACAGTATAAGATTTATTGCCAAGAAGCATTGTTACAACAAAGAAATAATCTACCAAACACAAATTTCCTTACCTTTTGTGCTTAGTTCATTTCATGGCGCTCATATATGCACTTTATCTCTCCCAAAATGAAGAGTTTCTAAATCATGAAAAAATCTGAACAGCAAGGGAAATTATTTTTCTTCTCATGATTTAAATTTAGTTGTATAAAATGCTGTTGATAAAATAAAATAAAATAAAAAACAGTAGGAAGAAATAAGTTTGAGGCTGAGCGCAACAGACGGGCAAGTCTTAAACATTGTTGGTTTCGGTCTTTACATAGTCTTTGTTGAATGTAAGACAAAATGTAAAATAACACTGCCCTTATCCTTTAATATCTTAATATTTGAGGATGGAAGTAAAATTTTGGAACAACACATCACGTATAAAAACCTGTGGAATGAACATTAATAAATGTTAAATACTACGGTTAAATGTTATTGTTTAGAAATATGTTTCCACCATTTCAACTACAAACACACAGAATCATTAATCTGCATTTTCATTCAGTGCTGTTAGTAAAACGACAGACTAGTCTTCACACAGGCAGCATAAAGCTCTTTTAATTATCCATTATCAAAAGGGGCAATATGAATTTGAAATGTGTTTTTAATAGAAAACATTTTAAAAATCACAAGTTGCTTGCATGAATGAATTAGAAATTCAAATTAATCTCTCTCTGCTACAGTCACATCCAAAATGTAAAACAGCTTCAACCAAATGGCAGAGTGTTGGATTATGCCGCCTGTTAGTGAAACTGAGTGTGTTCAGACATGTTCTAAACTTTCAAGTTTGAGCTCATGCCTGTTGTAACCCTCACTCTCTGTCAGGAGTTATTAGACAGTCACACTGACAGAGGTGCATGCAGGTGGAAATCCACAGCACGCAGAACTGGAAACCCATGCTGACTGACTGACTGCACCAGTCTCGTAGTTACCATATGCCTGGACGGACTCTATGTTCGTTACAAGATCTCCTCATTTGGCAAACTTCCCCAGTCTTCACTCTGGCTCTATAAATACAGGGTAAACGTGGATTGGCACTCTTGAGGTTTCCACCCTGTTTCTTCCAAAGTGACAGTATCATCTAAAAGGTTTCAGACAGCCCCTCACTTCATAACTGCACACACTCAGAGGGAAAACGCCGACATTAGGAACTTACCATAAGCCTTTTAGGATCACCGTACAGTATGTTCTCTACAGTCGAGCTACCTGATGGTGCTGCTGACTGTAAATCAATGAGCAGCGCTGCAGTTTGTCCTCAGGGATTAAAGACTTGGCCGGGCTGCAGCTGCCTCTCAGCTAATGGTTGTGGGCCACAGTTGGATTTCCTAATGCTTATTCATTTCATTACTAACTTCAGGACGATTTGTATTCCAAGTTTGTTCGATAACATTTTAAAGTCAGATGAGTTTGTAAACTTTGGTGTCCTCATGCTTTGCCGTGACCTGGTATTCTCTTCAATACAGGATGTGCATGTAGCAACATGACAAAGATGATGAATGAAGATGGATCTATCACACAGCAAGAAATGACAAAGGCAAAATACAACTTTTATGTCCGACATGTACACAAACTGCCAGGCCTTGAGATTTAGTTCTTGTAAAAATAAACTCTTTTTGGAGGCTGCCCAGAGGTTAATATCACCCTGGCTCCCTCGACAAAAAGCCAACAGGATTCTTCCATTGGATTTTGCATTATTACAGAAAATAAGCGCTGTGAAGATAATTTTGAAATGAACACAACTTTTATGATTATTTTTTAAGTGTTAATGAAATAAAAGCTAATGTTAGGCTACAAACAAACTACATCATGGTCACATGACTGACAACCTCAACAGAGCTGTAAAGCCGTGTTCGGTGTGATGACACATTTTCTTGTTTAGCCACTTGGTAGCAACTGCCTGTTTTGTGGGGTATTTACAGATGTATTTTATGGAGCAGAACAAAGCGAGTCTCTTAAGCTTGTGTTATCCACAGACTTTATTTCAGACATCTAAACAAAAACCCACTGACTTCAAGCCGAGAAAACCAGGAGTGCAGAAATACTACCTCATCTCCAGCTTTAAGGACTCGTTCCTGCACCACTCTATAGTAATAATAATATTAAATATTTATGTGATGTCATATTTTCAACAATATACCAGTAAGAAAGTGAAATGCACTACCATATAAAGACATATGTAGCCAAAAGCTTTTTTTAAAGGTTGAATTTATCCTTAAATGTGGTGACAGAGACATGTGTGTGGTCACTATGTTTGAATAGTTGTTGTTTTATTGTGAATTTTTGTATCATATGTTGTATTTGTTGCATTTTAATGTGTTTTGATTGGCTGCTACCTCAGCCAGGTCTCTCTTGTAAATGAGATTTTCAATCTCAAATAGACTCCCTGATTAAATAAAGGTTAAATAAATAGAAAAATACATTCATGTAAAGTTGATTAAAGCCTGTCTCATTCATGAACAGCCTATCATCGGTCAGTGATGGCTTATCTCAGTGTAACTGAATTAGATAATGTGCACAGTTATTTATCTCGAGGTACATTTGATCAACTGTTTTCTTATTTCTAGGCATGGGTATTGTTTCAAAAGTTACAATTACCCTTAAAATGATACAGACACCAATAGAGTATTTTGATGCCTATAATGTGAAAGGAGTGGTGTGTAGTGTCGCCATAATTTAAAACGTTTTGGTGGCATCTCAGCATGCTGAACTGCCAGCTCTGTCAAATACACCACACCACAACAAATTTAGCAACAAAGCCGAGCTGCTTCGATGTCGATGTGACTTTGTTGGGATTGTTTAACAGCTCAGTGTTGCATGTTAGCCACTGCTGCATTAGCTCGTGCTAACCAGGCATTTGTTGAACTGACTGACTGAGGAGAGCGGCTCCGGAGAAACAGCAACAGGAAGTTTGCTGATCTGCTGTGGAGTCGGCACAGTCCAGGATCAGACCCAAGCATAAAAAGAATTGAATGCAGGTTTAGTTTGACTGGAGACATTTCAATACTACTTAGTACTGTGTTATTTCGGTCAATATAATTGAGTACAGATATGTAGCCTTAAAAACTGTGAGTTTATTCTGCAGCACACGTGTGACTTGTGCTGGTTATTTTGAAATTGCAAAATATCCTGCTTTAGTGACATTTTAAAAATCACAAACGATCAACTTTAAGGTTTGTATTGGTTCTTCTGAACTGGTCATTCTCTACAGTTCACATAACCTCCACTCTCCATTGGATGTTAATGGTTTGCCAGCAGTGACCTGATTTTGATTCCCAGAGCTCATTAGCGGCGGCCTTTTGGCTCGCTAACTGAGTAAATGTTGAGCAAACAAATCCAGTAAACCCATCAGCCTGCTCACACTGACGAGGTCGATACCAGTCTACTGCATGACGCCAAATACTGAGTGCATTTTGCCTAATTCAGGTTCATGTTCAGCTTTTGGTTTTGATAAAGTAAAGCAGTGTCTTGTGTGCTGGAGCTGAAACAGCTGTGGTGTTTATTGGTTTGCTGCTCAGTTTGTCTTCGGTCAGAATCCTAATTGCAGTGACACTGTGGTTTTGTTACTGTAATTATGCTGCCTCTATATGAAATGCTAATCCGGGCCAGAAGTGTTTGTGTGTGGTCTCAGCAGGGCAGACAATGAGGCTTTGTTTCAGGGCTGCAACCTGAGCTCTCCTCACTTCAACCATCAGATACAAGACTCAAAGGGATATATGATGTTTGGAGAATCAAATTATTGGGAACATTTTGGTTACACCGACAGAGAGAATATGTTTGAATATAATACATATTGTATAACTAAACCTGGAGCTGAATTCACTGATATTCCCTTTAGTTTTCAGACGTCTACCGTGGGGATATAATGACACAAAAGTTCCTTCTCTCGATGTTATTTTGTTTTTCTAGTACCAAGATTTTTCATGTAGATATGCTGCTGATGAAGAGTTATTGGTTAGTGCCTAGGATTACAGTTACATCAGAGATATCAAGTCAACATGAAGCAGAAAAACACACCAGCAACATATTGCTGTTGCTGATATGTTGTTTCTGCTGGCTTTAGCTGTGTGTTGGTGAATCTACAGTACGTCTAAAGCTACTGATCTAACACTACACAGTCAGGGTTATTTGGGTTTTTACAAACTGTACCTGCAAATAGGCGCATCTGAAAGTCTATATTCTGCAAATCACAATGGTGAAAGAATAAACAGGCAAAGAGAGAAAAAAGTCAGCTGAAATCAAGATCGAGATCAAGCACACTAAATGGAGACAATAAAGCACAGTGGAGCCGATGAAAGGGAAATCACAAGACATAAAGCAGGTGTCACGTTTCTGAGGTGAAATCTAATTTAAGTACATTTCAATTCCTTGAATATTTTTGGCTGCTTTGCTTTTACTTTTCTGTGATACTCCGACTCTGACTTGACGAAAACTTAAAGTTGAAAACCTTAAGATTTTAACAAACTTAAAGCACATGTTTGATACCACTTACAGTTGTCAATTCTTCTAGCCTGGGAACCAGATGAATCTGCGAGGTCATGTTTTATGCGCTCTGGCAGATGTGTCTCGTCCCCCTCCCGTTCAGACAGATTTCCATTTGACCAGACTTGAATCAGGACAACAACAACCGTTTATCTAATACTGGGGGGGTTGATACGACTCCTAACTACAGGAGGAGCCTTAGCAATGAACACAAAATATGTGAAGACGTAATTTTTGTCTCACATACCCTTGTGACATGATTCACCATTTAAGTAACGAGATGTAACCCTCACTGCCTCTCTTTTAACCTTCATAGCTAGCTAATCACCAGCTTAGTTTTTTTTCAGGGCTTCTGCTTCCAGACCAAAAGGTGCAGGGCGGCTGATCGTGGACTGACATGTAAATATAGTGGGCGAGTCACGTACTTGGCTGCTCCAGCTGCAGCTTTATCTACTCAAAATGCACCGAGAGGTTTCAGACTAAAGGCCACTGCGCATCAAGTCTGTATTCTTCCATCTGCAACTAGTTAAAAAACATTCAGCTGATGAAACAGGAGCAGGCTTTTATTCTGAAGCAGTCACAGGAAACTGAAAGTACTTATCACAGAGAGTAGCTCTGACTGCAACTGTTCATCAAAAAAGCGTTAGTTTTAAATGTTGCAGCAAGTTATGGAACAATAACGAGCAGCCACAGAAGGTGTATTTCCATCTAATGTTACGCACATATGCAAATAAAAAACTGAGTGGAAATGCTGTGGGGAAAAAATTCAAAATATCGCCAAAACAAAGTTTTACGCTTTGATGAGGTGGAACCGTTGATGTACTGACAACAACAAAATGCGAAACAGTGCAATGGAAACATACTTGTTGAATATGAAGTATTAAACCTCACTTTCTGTCACCACCAGTAACACTGAACCTTCTCAACTAGATCTGAAATCTTAAGGATTCTAACTTTAAGCGAGGAAGCAGTTTAACATCGTCTGAGAAAAACAAATGTTGACACAGTTACAATGGAGACTGAGGGCAGATTACTAATGAAGCAGGAGAAACAGAGAGTGACTAATGGTATGAAATCATCATTACTGTTCCCACAGCAATGTCATTAGATAACTTACCTCCTGTAACAAGTCGGCCTGCTCAATGGCCTTCAATACGTTCTTTTTGGACGTCTCCTGAGCTTCACCACCCAGCAGGAATTCGTCCAGGATGAAGTAAGCCTTCTCAAAGTTGAAAATAATGTCCAGCTCACAAACCTTTAAAAATGAAAGAGCACTTATTACGAACACGTAGTACTGTCTAGGTTCAACAGGTGGCTTTATGTTGGTACATCACACATGACAGAATAAGAGAGGAGACACCAGACACTCACACTGCCAAAGTATTTGTCCAGCAGCTCCACATATCTGTGGATGATCTCCAGTGTGATGAGCTCGTTGTCCTGGTCCTCAATGGCACAGCAGAAGTACAGGCTGGCATATCTGCACACACACAGTGACAAACCAGACGTCATATTTTGCTTTATTTTTTTATTATGAAGTAAATGTTGATTATACAATGTAATGGCTTTAGAATAATGACACCATCAGCATTTAGATTGGTTTCCTATAAGCTTCGCTGACACTATGTAATTCTGTTTGTCACCAGGTACAATATCCTGGGAAAATGAAGCCTCGATTTACGACACGAAGACAGTGCATCAACCACTGCACGACCAAAACTGGAAGAGGGTAGTCCTTTCGTTTTCCCTGACAGCTGTGGGTAGCTATCCCCTGTTACCAAAGAGTAGAGTCCTACATGTGTGCACTTTGGCAAACTTGCAATTGCAAGGCTCAGGACTGGAACTGATCCATTACCCATAATTATCTCCAAGTCAAATCCTGATCAGCCCCGACAAGTTCATACAAGTCCCGTGATTAAACACATCATTTTCCCACTACACTATTTTTCACATCATTGCCACAATCCATTCAAGATTTTGCAGGTTTTTCTGGGACTGTTGCGACCTAATGCCTGATTTCAACGCAGCCTTTCTGAAGAAGGAAACAAAACAAAACAAAAAAACAACAACAACAAACTGATGTCTCATACGTCTGCATCTTCACAACCAGAAACAAGGAAGTGAGTGGTGACGTGGGGGAAACTTGTGGACAAAACTACGAGGCCATTCTGAACGGGGATTTGCTTAAATTGGTTTTAAGTAGTGCAATCACAATATCGCAACATCCTGGAGTGGCAGGCAAAGCACTCGCTCAGTCAGGTCCTATTTGTTGTTGATGTAATGCAAAGTGACACAAAGATAACCAGTTCTGGAGGAATCATCCGTCCCTGCCCCATTGATATCGGTCAGCTGTTACCATTAAACACTTTCAGTATGGTGCCTCCAGCTGCTGTGAGAGGCAGCAAAACATCCTTTCATTTTATAGTTACAGTTTACTAATAAAACTCTCCACAGTATGAACAGTGGTTACATGAGCCTCAAAACCAGACACAACTCAGCCCTGAGCAGAGTGACCGTCCTCTACTGACCAATCAGACTGCAGTGTGTCAAAACATGGGGACGGCACAGAACGGTTCTATTGGTGCCATCCACAACTTTTCACAGTGGAAACAGAAAAAAAGCGCACCGAACTGAACCATACTGCTCGGTGGAAACAGGCTTTACTCACAGATATGAAGAACAAAAAACATACAGAGATGTTTTAAACAAAGTACATCTAGAACTCTGAAAGGACTTAATATAATTGGACTTTTGATACCTCTGGGTTGTTGTTGTTTTATGATATAACAACTGTTGTCATATCTCTTTATTACAAAAAAGTTTTTGCCGAAAAAACTGGGAACTGTGGTCGTTGCTTTGAGTAAACGGGAAAGCGATCCAGAACAGCAGCGCCAACAATTACACCACTGGGAAACACTAGAGGAGGAAAAGTTATAAAGTTGTCTGTTTCCACTCTAAACAA
Source organism: Epinephelus awoara (assembly GCA_035609425.1). Taxonomy (NCBI): domain Eukaryota; kingdom Metazoa; phylum Chordata; class Actinopteri; order Perciformes; family Serranidae; genus Epinephelus; species Epinephelus awoara. The sequence continues at coordinate 36,421,477 of CM069303.1, forward strand.
AATATTTCATTGTAAAATCTGCACCATCACCCTGATAGAGTAAATATAAGAAGAGCTGACTATATGCATTTTTATCACTTAGACAGAATCTCCCAGTGATATACTCTGTCCCCCAGCTCACTGTAACAGTGCTGAGAGAGCACTTCTGCCATTATTACGGATTGCTGTTTACTGTGTACGGGGTATTCATTTAAAAGCCAGAAGCCGGATGCAGGAGGCTGTATGAGCTAAGCCTCATTCTGCCATGGTTCTTTATCCCTGATAATCCCTCAGGCACTCTTTAAGCATGTGATGATTGGCTAATAAAGGAGCTGGTCAGTTGATCCCTCACAACCAGCGGGTAACGAGGGCACAATGGACTCTACTGTGGACTTTGGAAAGACAAGCATGACATAGTGGAACAAATGTCAAACCTCCACAGGACTGGAACTGGTTGACGTTATTGATTTGATTTATACTCTTAAATTGTTTCTTCTCCATCTTTGTCTGCTGTGTGCAAGTGAATTGAAGGCAGAGCCAAGCTCAGGAAACACAAAAGGTTCAGTTCAGTTGAGTGTAGCTGTCTGTTACAGAGAGGTGAGACAGCACTTTTACTGTAGCTGACTCATGCGGTCAGAGCCAGCAGCCATGACAAGAGGAGGTCAAAGGGTCGGGCCTTTCTAAGCGAATGCATCATTTCTCTATGAAGATAAACTCCCTTACCCGTCCAGATCCCAATTATGTTCCAAACACAAAAACATACTGTAATGGTGAGTTTTTACTCTAAATGCGCTTGTATTTTATTAGAATTTCTTTTAAATCAGGATACTTAATGTGTTATTTTTATGTTTCTGCTCTGAGTATTTCAGAATCTACTGGGATTTTCAGCACAACCATCTCTAGGGTTTACAGAGGATGGTCCCAAAAAAAGAAAATATCCAGTGAGCCAAAATACCTTGTTGATGCCAGAGGTCAGAGGAGAATGGCCAGACTGGTTCAAGATGATAGAAAGGCAACAGGAAGTCAAATAAGCACTGGTTCCAAACAAGGTCTGCAGAAGACCATCTCTGAAGCAACAACACCTTGTCCAACCTTGAAGCAGATGGGCTACAGCAGCAGAAGACCACACCAGGTGCCACTCCTGTCAGCTAACAACAAAACACTGAGGCTACAATTCACACAGGTTTTCTCACCAAAACTGGACAATAGAAGATTGGAAAAATGTTGCCTGGTCTGCTGAGTCTGGATTTCTGCTGCGACATTCAGATGGTAGATCAGAATTTGGTGGTCATGAACAGCCTAAATATCAAACAGCAGCAACAGTTATTCTCTTTGTTGTTAACTCTTCCCACTTGGTGTCCTGAGGCTTAGTTGGGTCGGGGTATACTTTGTACCAACCAACACCTCATCATTTTAATTTCTTCTCACCTAAAGGCAATATGCCCAAAAAATAATAAAACAAGAAAAAAGGATTTCCAAATGTCTGTGGCTTTTCACGTCTTCTTAAAATCACAACATCTCAACCAACATTGAATAAAGCTTTCAGAGTAATTACTACTCTCTGACCTCTTTCTCTTCACCTTCAGCACAGCCATTGTTCAGTTTCGGCATTATTTTAACACTCTGACAGCTGTATCCAAAAACTCTCTTTTGACGTGTGAGTAGGTAGGACGCTCTCTTTATTAAGACAATTAGAGAGCTGAGAGCTGCACAGAACAATGTAGACAAAGATGTATTCTGCAGGGTGTCTATCACACACTCAGTTTGTGCTTTAAAGACCTTTTCAAGATTATTTTAACCACATTTTAGACAGATTTTGGGACAAATCATATTTTTCTTATTCAAGCACTGCAGGTCAGTGAAAATGTAAATATATATGTCCCTTGTAGTTTTAAGCAGGAATATGGTTATTAGAGTGATTTAAGTTGATCAGAAATGTTGACTTTCACTATAAACTGTATATAATAATGGAGGTAGCATCATGACATCACTATTTTGTTTGTGGACTGCAGTTTTAAAGACTCGACTTTGACATCTCGGCCACCGTCATCTTGGTTTATGGAGCTTGGGGGGACAAGTTTGGACAAGAGGGTAGGGCTGTGGATCTGACTCACAGAGTGCAGCAACATCTCGCAGACAGCCACTGAATTGTTGTTAACACATGGAAATATATATAAATAATTGTATAAAATGGCAAAGTAATTACTTTGAGCTAACATTAGACTGGTTGTGCAAGGGTGCAAAGTTGCTGACCAGTTGGCACCTCGATTGTCTGTCCCGAATGGGTCACTCAAGTTCACCGTTAGTCTGCCTGCCCGTCTGTTGGCATGGCAACAGGATATAATGAGGCAAAATTAATGCTCTTTCTCGTTGTAGTCCGAGTGCAGTCATGATGCCTTTGTCACTTTGATAACACTTTCTCCTGCTTTTCCAACTGAGCCATGTCTATGAATGATGGGTCTATGAATTGCCCAGAGAAGTGTGAAACATCTCTATTCTGTGGGCGCTCAACCAGACAGCATGTTGTTCATAAACAATCCTACACACCTCTTATATACGATCTTGAGGTCCCTCCACTCCAGAAAGCTGCACATTTTGGGCTTTCGAGCCAGGACCGTCTGCACCAACTCCCTGGTGATCTTCTTTTTCTCCTTATCAGACAAAGGCACGTACCACTTCTGAAGCCTGAGCTTGCCTTGTCGACTGAATAGAAGCATGAACTGCATCTGAAATGAAGAGGGAAAAAAGAACAGAGGAGCTGTGAAACACAATGAGAGATGAGAGGAAGGGTGGGTGGTAAAAGACATCTGTGGAAAAAGACAAAGAGCCTTCAAACGAACTCATCTAATCACTTTTCATTTGAAACCAGATGTCGATATCAAGAGCCAGAGTGATTCTGACAACTTGAGCCAAACTGAGGAAACTATTAGGGACTGTTCCTTAATTTTGAGGGGGGGAGGGGTGCTGCAAAAAGGAGGGAGGTATTTCAAATAATGTAGGGACTTATGTTTTTATTTTTCAGCTTAAGGGAGGGCCATAGAAATTTAAATGTTGTATTTTAAAACAAACAAACAAACAAAAAACATTGAACTTAACCTGCAGGCTTATGTTTTCTGTAAAAATAACCCAAAGTACACCAGTTATAATAGCTAAACAGAAAGGTTTTCAATTTGTTTGACAGTCCTTGGACACATTAAAAATAAAACATAAACTGTTTGGATGAAGTAACCAGCAACTCCAGGATTTCATCGTCAACTTTTAACTTTCAAACATCACAGAGTACGTTTTTGAAATCTGATTGCTAATTTATGGCAAGGACAGTTGTGCATTTTCTGATGGTCACTCAGGGAGGCTCAAGGAAAATATTTGTAGCTTTGGAGATGGTTGCAAGAAATAAAAAATAAATCAAAATAAAGAAACACAGTCACATCCCTCCTCTGACAAGTAAAGAACAGTCCCTTATTGTACGACATGTGGCAGGTTTACATTACATTACATTTAATCAAGTCAATCAAACAATCTCAGGAAATTCATGACAGCAAATCATATAATAACTTAACACATAATGTCAGTATCATAGTGAGTTGTTAAGCTATTTGCGTGTTGGTGTGCTGCCATGTGTTTATGATAAACAACGCACCATTTAACTTCAAATTCAGCCTGGACAGTTAAACAGAGACAATATGTCTAATGTTTTTAATTCAAGGTACACTGTAATAAATAACATGTGACTGTCATTGAAAGCTCTCCGCAATAAAACCCAAAACATGACTGAAATCGTCATCTCGTCTTTTATCAACACAACCTAACGGAAGTACCGCTAACACCGTTATTCAGCGGTTAGCATTAGCCTCTTCAACTACCGCCTAGCTTGTTTAAAACACGACACACGACCGAGTGTGTAAAAACATTTTAATATAAAACACGAAATAAAACACGCTAAAAACTACTTACCTTGATTAACAACACTGTATTCCTCTGAAGAAATGAACTACCCACCCTGAAACACACACAGCCACTTGGTATCAAGCTTCTGATTGGCCAGTGAGGCGCTCACAGCGTTGTTCATTGGCTTAGATATTTTGATATGCTCCGCCCATCCGAGCCTCTAACTCGAGATCGCGGATCTGATTGGCTGATACACGCATCAATCAAGCCATGAGGAACCAGATGGTTCCGCACATTAAAACGTCATCAGCGGAGGCATCAGCTGAATGTTTAAATGGAGGCGGTTTGTAGTTTCCTCACAGTTTGAAGATGTAAATGTAGGATTTTAAAAGGCCAGACAGTGTGTTTGATATGACTTCTGATGGTGTACACATCACAATATATTGACTCATATCATATATTTATAGAAAAGGAAAATAAACAAAACAAAAAAGCCAAATTTCTAAGAAGATAGTGGTAAGATGGAACAAATAAATATAAACAAATGTAAAGTGAGTTCCCTGAGCATTTTTAATTTCTCCTAGCATTTTGGGATCAGTAGGATGTGATAAGTATTAAAAACTAAGCATTGTTTTCAGTCAGGAAGTAGTTCTTGAACTAAATCATGTCTGCATATGGGACATTAGCTGTATTTTTAATAGCCCCAAGTGTGTCATAAAGTACGAAACTGATTATTTCAGTGCCCAAACACTGCTGTGCAAAAACTAAACTGTAATTTGTTCATTTTGTAACTCTTGAATTTTCCATGCTCCATACTCCAAGCTTAGAATGATCTTTTTGACTTTAGAAACAGTCTGTCACACCTTATTGGCCTGTGTGAAATGCTGCAATAATAATGAGATGGCTGCCATCTGATTGATACACGGATTAGTGTATTATGCTCTTACTACCACTAGCACACAACAGTGTCCACAAACAAGGAGGTCTAATTTAAGCAGATTGAATAATATGGTGCGGCAAAGCCAAAATGTGAGGACGCAGGGTCAAACAAAAACATAATTTAGAAAATACATACAGTATATATCAGGGTAGAGCTGAATACTCAGATGAAAGAAGTATCCTGTGCAGATAATGAACTTTTTCTGAGTATCAGGTGAGTAAAATGTGTCATTACCCTCATTTGGATAGCTATGTTTTATCTATTCTATCCACCCATCCATCCAGACGCCCCTCTCCCCAGCAACGCTTTCCAGCTCCTTCTGGGGGACCCCAAGGCGTTCCCAGGCCAGATTGGATATGTAATCCCTCCAGCATGTTCTGGGTCTGCCCCGGGGCCTCCTACCAGAGGGACATGCCTGAAACACCTCTGACGGGAGGCACCCAGGAGGATCCTGATCAGATGCCTGAACCACCTCAACTGCACAACAGCGAGTGGAAAAAGACAAGGATTCATGAGCACTTGGACGTGTGACAGGTTGACCCGGTGCATACTGGACACTAAAAAGAGTTGTTCAAAATTATTTGTTCATTCATTTTCACCCATCACTTCTTGCAACCTGGAGAGACAGAGGGGGAAAACATAGATGGATAACTGAATGTCAGTGTCCCCCGGGTCTTCACCTTCACCCAAACTAACAAATTACCACACAAAGGGGCAACCTCTAGCTCACTTGGTAGAGCAAACACCCCATATAGGTTCAGTTTTTTGCAATGACCAGGGTTTGATTCCAGCCCGTGGCCCTTTGCTGGATCTCTTCCCCCCTCTCTCCTGCCTTTACTGTCCACTCTACAGCTGTACTGAGAATAAAGCCATAAAACAGCCAAAAAAAAGATCTTAAAAAAATTACCACAAACACAGAATTAGTTCAAAAGGACACAAAATCATCTCAGATAGACACATAATGACCAAAAAGACACAAAATTACCCCAATAAAACACAAAACTAGTTCAAAACGACACAAAATGACCTCAGAGAAACCCAAACAACGACAAAAAGACCCAAACAACCAACAAAGACACAAAATTATCTCAATAAAACACAAAACTAGTTCAGGAAGATACAAAATGACCCCAGAGAGACCCAAATGACAAAAAGACACAAAACAACCAAAAAAAGACACAAAATTATCTCAATAAAATAAGCAAAATTAGTTCAAAGAAACACAAAATGACCTCAGAGAGACCTGAATGACCACAAAAAGACACAAAACGACAAGAGACACAAAGTTATCTTAATAATACACAAAATTAGTTAAAAAAGACACAAAACAACCACAAAAAGACACAAAATTACCTTAATAAAACGAGAAATTACCTCAATAAAATGCAAAATTAGTTCAAAGAGACACAAAATGACACAAAGCGACCAAAAAAGACACAAAACGACCTCAGAGACACACAAACAACCACAAAAAGACACAAAATGACCTCAATAAAGCACAAAATGTCCAAAAAAGACACAAAATGACCTCAATAAAACACAAAATTAGATTAAAGAGACACAAAATGACCTCAGAGAAACCCAAACGACCACAAAAAGACACAAAATTACCTCAATAAAACAAGAAATTACCCCATTAAAATGCAAAATTAGTTCAGAGACACAAAATGACACAAAACGACCAAAAAAGACACAAAACGACCTCAAAAACACACAGAAATACCTTGATAAAACAACAAATTACCCCAATAAAACACAAAATTAGTTCAAAGAGACACAAAATGACCTCAGAGACACCTAAACGACCACAAATGACACAAAATGTCCAAAAAAGACACAAAATGACCTCAATAAAACACAATATTAGTTTAAAGAGACACAAAATGACCTCAGAGAAACCCAAACAACCACAAAAAGACACAAAATTACCTCAATAAAACAACAAATCACCCCGATAAAAGGCTAAATTAGTACAAAGTGACCTCAGAGAGACCCAAACAACCAAAAACCACCAAAAAGTCTGTGTGTCTTCTGCTTATATGATAAAGGTGGTGGGGCCTTTGCATATCGGTGCCCCAGGGGCCTGTTGTCTCATAATGTGCCTACGGGTAAAAAGAGTGTAGTTTGGTGCAGGAGTAGTGCTGCCTCTAAACTACTGTAATGTCGACAGGTGATGGCACCGCCGCCAATAAGTGTCGTCACTCTTGATTTATCAAGTGATGGTAACTCTTCACTGCAGGTGCAGTACAATAGAAGAGCCTGAGGGAGGTGTCTCAGGGCCAATAAAGAGTATTAGGTGAGGCCATCACAGGCCTGTGGATTACAGTAATCCAATCCTCTGTAGCGTTGACTATCACACGCTCGTCGCATTCCAGCACAGCTGAAGAGGAAGATGGAGGTCACCGCTCGAAGGGCTGCTGTGCTGTTCCTCCTGCTTCTATCTCAGGGTAAGTGACTGTGCACCTGCAGGAGGGATATTATTAAATCATAACGCACTGTCCGCTTTAATAATCAGGAATATTCACACTGTTCTGTCTTGTGTCTGTTTGTCATCATGTTAAAGCACCATATTGGTGGTTCATTACTTGTGATTCAAAAGTTACTTTTTCCCCTGTCTATCATGATATTTTCTTTATTCAGCTTCCATATAGAAACATGAATCCTGCAGAATAATTAAAGATATTTTTCATGTTGACTGTCATCTTGCTTTCGTCCAAATGCACGCAAACACTTAACAAATTAATTTGTGTTCATTTAATTTTACTTCCTCTCAGTTTCTTGTACACAATTTTGTTTTTAGCGTTCACATTTTCCTCCATCTGCTTCTATATTTCATGCATCTTTTGATGTGGCACAGCCCTGATTGCTGTTCACTCACAGGAGGTAAGAGCCTGATAATAACCAGCCTGGAAGAATTTGTGATTTGAACTCTGGATTAACTCGTCCCCATGTGTCCTTTAGGAGGAGGAGGCCGTCCAGGAGGAGGAACTGCAGGAGGAGGACCAGCAGGTGATCGAGACATTGACATCAAACATCAAAGCCTGCACCTGCGACTGCGAGTCTGCTGATTCACCCACACGTTTCCCCACTATCATCCCACCTGTCCTGGCGACCTCACCGCTGCCCCCGCTACCTAAGGGTCACCCAATGACCTGCATGCCAGGTGAGGATGCCAACCTGGTCACATGACCTGGGTTAGGCTGTGCTCCCCAGTCTCTTTCACTCATGAGGATGTTGGATGTCTGACAAACTAGGCCAGAAGAAAAAGAGTGATTATGTGAAGGACAACGACAGCAGGAGGCATCACACATGTAAAGATTAATGACGGGCAGCTTCGTATCCTGTGGATTTTTTAGGTGTTTTGGGCACACAGAGAGCTCCAGCTGGTGTGATGGATCACACAGCTGATGGTCGCTGGCTGCGTCTCTACATGCTCTCAATCTAATCTTGGCTCAGTCTCTGCATCTCCGCAGCGGTGCACAATCACCTTCCACTATGATCCTGACAATATTCAGCCGTGCTCTTCCTCACTCAGATGCGTTGTTAGGATAAAAACAGTTTGGGGTTAAGAAATGAACAACTGTGAGGAAGAGGCCCGGAACGACAAACGCTGTAAGGTAATCTCATTACCTGTGCAGGAATGTGATGAGCAGATTAGGGAGCCCAAAATAGGGCGTGCCCTTCACCTAATAGCATGATACTGGGCAAAGCAGCACACATCAGATGATGCCTCTGCCATCGTCTTCCGCCTTATCACGCAATCCTTTGCAGTATCAGATCTTAGTTTAAGCTAAATCACCAGCTGCTCACAATTCTTCATTAGAGGAGACAATCCTGATGCGATTCATTATACTGACCTAGTTTTATTTAGGCTGCACTGAACTGGATTTATTTTGTATTTGCACCCAAGACCTGTGTCAACTTTTTAACATTTTGTCTCTTTACATACTGTGGCATAACGCCATTCAGGTACTGTATTCAAAAAGGGGCCTATTTCAAAATGTACACATAACACAGAAAAATAGTGGCGACAAAGGTCGACTGTTGTGCTGCCTCTCATTGCCAAAAAGTGGTGCCTGGAAACACAGCAAAGACCACAGCCAATGGCTAACTAGCATGTACAATCTGCGTCTGTATTTGTCATTCAAAAAGAAAAACTATAAGACCAGTAGGACAGATTCAAGACAGTTGGCACGTTGACAAAGAACAAATGATATTTACTGTGCATGTATGCAGATGATGACCTGTTGTTGTTATGCTGACGGGACTTTGGCCAAATGGCCTGCGTGACTTCAGTCATGGTTTGGTGTAGTTCTGGCTAAATTAGGAGAATCATTGTTCTTGGAAACACGTGTCTGAATGGCAGGAAGCAACACTTGGGGAGCTCCTACAGTACCTACGATGCTTGTTTGTCACACGCTATAAATTGTCATGATGTACCAAGTCTTCGGCCCTCAAATGTGCAGCTCCATGTCAGAGCCTCTCTTATTTTAAATCTTGTTTATGCTACAACACTGCTAAAAAAATAACCTGACTTTACTCTACAGTCTGTGTTTGAAGGATATATCCAGGATGTCAAACTGACTCAGCAGCAACAACAGGTTAAAAAGACAAAGATAGTTCGAAGCTAAAGCCGAACTATAGGCTACAGATCACAGTGTGAAAGTGAACCACCACATCACTGCTGATCGCCACACAAGACAATGAATATAAAGGGAAACTTTGCTGATATTGAACCAGGTGTGTGTCATCACAGTGTGTGCAGATGCCAGCGCCCTGACCTCCACTGCTGGACAGGCAGGGATCTCTGGGGAAGTCAAACACCGTTCATCTGCACACACTGTGATGACACACAGCTGGTTGAATATCAGCAAATTTCCCTGCTTCCCATCACTGGTTCCTGTACAGCAGGGTCGGCCTTTGTTTCACTGTTAATCATTAAAAAGCAAAAGCAGCATGTGTATACATTCAGTAGGTTATATCTTCAGTAGCTAGCTAGCTAACCCTACACTTTCAGGGTTTGATTTTGGTTTTGGAACAGGGAAGAAACGTATATCTTTTTCCAACACCAAAAATATTAAGCCCAGACTGCATCAAGTCTGAGGCAATTCTCTTCATTTATTAATAGTAAACTCTTGTCTTCCACTTGTTTTAATAGCTTACCGATTAAAATGTTTGAATGTCCTCCACAGAATGTCCTTACCACAGAGCTCTGGGCTTTGAATCTGGATCTGTGTCCTCAGACCAGATCAGCTGCTCCAATCAGGACCAGTACGCCGGCTGGTACTCCTCCTGGCTCCCCAACAAGGCTCGCCTTAACAACCAAGGCTTCGGGTACGTCATGACCACATAGATCTTCTTTTTCATCATCATTGCTGTGAACATACTACAACAAAAGCATACGTGTGGATGTTTGTTAGGTGTGCGTGGCTCTCCAAGTTTAACGACCAGCATCAGTGGATCCAGATCGACCTGAAAGAGGTCAACGTGGTGTCTGGTATCCTCACCCAGGGCCGCTGCGATGCTGACGAGTGGATCACTAAATACAGCATCCAGTATCGCAGTGTGGAGACACTCAACTGGATCTATTACAAAGACCAGACAGGAAACAACAGGGTGAGTGCACAGGAGAGCAGTCAGTGTTATCTCTTCATGCAGCAAATGATCGTCTGACCACTTTATTAGGGAATACATCAACAGACAACCTGACAATACTTGCTTCTGTTCAGAGCTGGAAGGAATTGTCATTTCTCTGGGTCCAGCTTCTCCAGTGTGAGAATTTGCTGCTTTTGTGTTTTCTATCATTGTCAATTGAGAGCCCTTGGAGGTTAGACTTTTGGTTGAACATTAGACATTTGAAAATGTCACTTCTGGCTCTAGGAAAAAAATGTTATAAACATTTTTCACTACTGTCTGAAATTATATAGAAGAAAATAATAAAAAAAATTCAAATCAAAGTTAGTTTCAGTCATAATCTGGACTGTGGTTTTCACCTCTGTTTGGTGTTTAATCAATCAATCTAATCAGCCTCAGAATATCATATGAGATTAACGTGTTTTACTAAATACAAATGAACTAGATATTTATATAGTTATAGATTATGCCACGGCCGTAGCCAATATTGGGGGGACCAAATCTGCCAGGGGAGCTGGGGCACCACTCCCCGTCCCCAGAGGAAATTTCAACATTTGACGAATCATTTTCATTATATTATTTTATTAATCATGAGCAAGTACAGTTATATGGTATACTATACACATGCAATGAACACCACTTGGACAAACCACATGCAGACCTGCAGACCAAACGCAATGCAAATTTTTGCGTTGTTGTGTTACTCAAGCGAGTTTGAACACTGAATGTTTTGTGTTGACTGCATACTCACGTCATACGCACGTGAAATTGCTGAATAAGTGAATGAACTTCGGCCGTACATCCTTGGTGTCTTATGTCCCTGGAAGATCTCAGTGGTGATTGGCTATATTGCGCACAAATCACTTGCTAAAGTTCAGATTTTTCAACTTTCAACGTAGTTTTCAACTAAGCATATGACATGAAATCACGCTACTCACTCATTCACCCTGCTTAATTCGTCTATTTCGCATCATCGACATTGAGTCCATCTGGCGGGAATTCGCGACTTATTCACGTCTTTACATTGACTTTACATGTCACTCACACGAATTATGTTATTCTTCTCCGGTGTGAACATAATATAACGTAATACTATAGCCAGTAGTTGTACTAATAGCTCTTTGTGAAGTTTATTTATGACTATGGTTACATCAGCTACTGAGTATTTCAGACAGAGGTGTGCGGTTGCCTATCGTAGAATAGCATTTTTAGCACATTTGAACATCAGGGTGGATGCTCCCCAATACATATATAATTACTGTCTTGATTTATGCCCTCAAATGGTGCAGAAATCAGTTTCCTGTCTTGGTCCAACCATCAGTTTTACTATGAAAGTGGATCCTCATGAAGAATGAAGTTAAGGTAAAGAGACATTGAGAAAAGTCATCTTGAATATCTTGACATGCGTGTTCACTCTCTACCCTTCAGGTCTTCTATGGGAACTCCGACCGCTCCTCCACCGTACAGAACCTGCTGCGCCCACCCATCGTAGCTCGGTACATCCGCTTGCTGCCGCTGGGCTGGCACACCCGCATCGCCGTGAGGATGGAGCTGCTGATGTGCATGAACAAGTGCTCCTGAAGTGCACACAGCCTGCTTTGTCCTCACTGTCCATCCTTCCCCTGCCAACCTGCAGCTTGCCAAAAGGGGACATCAGCCCAGCGACGAAAGATCCATCATGTTACTTTGTTATGACCTTCATCTCTATGATGAGGCTCAAAGCAAACTAAGTCTGGGAAGGTGGACATGTTTGATGCACTATTTATCTGTCTTAAAGTCTATATTGTTTAATATGTAAATACAAAATTAGACACCTCAGTGAATACAGGGATTCAAGTTTTAAATTCCAATTTGGAGGCCTGTTACCGTCAATAAAACTACAGGAGTACATGAAAGATTTGTTTACTCATTACTGTCACAGACGAACACTATAATAAAAACGATTCTACAGGTAAAGTTTAAAATCAAATGAGTTTGTTTTATTTGAGATTTACTGTTACATATGTAAACATGAATATTCTAAAATTGTTAAGCATTCATTTGTGGGTTTATGCTCTCATGTAAATGCTCTGTTGAAAAAAAAAGCAGATAAACACTGACTATGCTACTAATTTGTGTCTGTAGTAAAAGCACAAACGTAATACTTGATTTCATTTAAACAGTTGATAAACATCTTCTGTTATAAATATTACCAAACAAGTAGTCACACATCAGTATTAATATAATACACAGTGCTCCTTCTGCAAAACAATAATCCAAAGAGAGAACTGTATTGTGTCAAGTACAGAGTGTGCACGGTCCTTACAGATGCACAATACACAATACGATACGGTGATGTTTGGACTCAGTGTGTTACTGTGGGAGCCTCAGGCCCCATGTTTCAGTCTTCACACACTGTGCACATGATGAACATGAAGTGAGGAAGAATTTACAGAGTCAGGGCAATATTGCTGAGCCATACAGTCTCTTCAAAGTGCAACATTAAAAAAAAGCTTAGGATTTATTTCTGCCAAGCTACTTTCATGGCACTTTATCCCAGACAGAAAACAATGTTACAGTGCAGAGCTTCTGCCCCCACTGTGGTTCAGTATTAAATTTTTCTCATAAGCTTGTCCCAGGTGGCTCAGTGTGTGCAATCAGATAAAAAAAATACACAAGTACAGTGATTCCCAACCAGGAGGTACATGTAGTCCAGGGGGTACTTCTGCAGATGGGTTACATGGAAAGACTTTAATATAACATAACTAATTTAATCCGAACATTACTTTATGTTGCTATTAAGAGCACGTGTAAAGTTAGCAAGCAAGCGTTAAAGTCAAAACAGTTTGCTCAAAGCAATGAATTAATTGTCGAAATATTTAACTAATGCGAATGTAATGAACAAATGGTGAAAGCTAAAAGAAATGGATGATGAGCTACTAAAATACTGTAAACTTTTGCACATCCTTTAAACAGGGACAGTCAACTTGTTTTGCCGGGGGCCAGGGCCCAGTTAATAAACAGACATTGATAGTATTTATCAGTTTAATAAATTAATTGCCTGTTTTCAACCTGTAAACATTCGGTGTTATCACTCATCTTTGCCATGAAGCAAATTCAGTGGCAGAAGCTCCACACAGGTCAGGTGTACACAGGGGCGTTTCTAGGATCTGAGGACATTCGGGGCTTAGCCCAGACCTCTGTCAGGGGGTTTTGAGGAAGACATTTTTTTAAAACTACAAAAGCTCTTTTTAAAAGTTTTTTTCTGCAATCTGTATCCTTATCTACACTCAAGGCACCAAAAATTCCCATTATAAATCATTAAATTTTAATTGTGAATTATAGAATGGTCAGCAGACCACCCGGCACCCTATCTACCTACCTAATCTGAGTTATTAAATATATTTTGCACATTCCTGCCTGGATTTTTTATTTAAAACATTTATGCTGTACATATTTTTCAATTGTATTTTTTTTTTTTTTTTTCAGTGCAATTTTTTAAATATTCTACAAGTATTACTAAGTCAGTTTATGCTTCTTGTATACCTAGAAACACCAAAGCAGATTTCATGTACAGAATCTGAAAACCTACCCGGACTGTGATTCTGAATAACGGTGAAAATGGTGCCAAAAATACTGGGGAAATGGTTACAAATGCTAAATGTAACGGAAAACGGCTGAATTAGTGAGCTTTAACAGTTGTAATGTTGGCTAGCAAAAGTAACAGATGGTGAAAAAGCTAACATACAAGCATTAACAGTTAAACTAGAAAGATAAATGTAGTGGCAAATTGGTTGAACTAGCTAAACGTATTAAATAACCTGTTCAGATAGGTAAATGCGGTAATGGATAAACTGAAATAAAGCTGAAATAGATTAGCCTGGCTCCAGACCATAGACCGCGCCCACTCAACTGGAGCTTCAGTCTGACACTCAGGCTAGAAATAGGTAGCTAAAAGTAGTGGACATATGACACAGTTAGCTTAAACTTCTGTGGAAACAGCTAGAAATGCTAAATGTAATAGATAAAAGCAGTTAAAATATGTAATGGACAAACAGCTGAAATAGCTAGCTAAATGAAAAATAATAAATGGTTGAAATGATGAGCTAAAACAAACAGTTGTAATTGGTAGCTAGCATGAAATAACGGACAAATGGTGGAAAAGCTAAAAAAAAAAAATGGATAAACAGTTAAAATAGCTAAAAGTGACTGATATAGGCCTATGGATGAAATACTTAGCTTAAAGTATTGGGGAAATGGTTGGAATTGCTAAACGTAATGGATAAATGGTTGAAATAGTGAGCTAATGCAAACATTAATAGTTAATGTTAGCTAGCATGCTATGAACAAATGGTGAAAAAAAGGAAAACAGCACAGGAAAAACAAACAGTTTGACAGAATGGCATGGCGGCAAGACCAAACATGCATGACGATACATTGCCATGGTGAGGTTGTATTTTTTCTTTACAAAGGACGTAAGAAAATATATGAAATAACATTATTTTGTGTTAGCTTTTTGATGTATTTTTTTCTAGTACTGTCCAGTAATTGTCCACATCACTTGTGTGTTCTTGTGTAAAGGAGCTTCCTAACATCGGGTTGTAAATTCCATCATGGAGGATGGTAAAACCTTAAAACAGCAATGCCGTATATCATTACAGCTGCAGGTATCCTTTGCCGGCCTCACCTAATTTTACCATGCTGCTCTCGTACACTAGAATGACATCCAGTTTGCAGCCTACCATCTCCCTCATTCTACGTAAATGCAGCATAAATGGTTGAAATAGTGAGCCAAAACAAACGGTAATACTTAGCTAGCTGTTCAAATAGTTAAAAGTGATTATTGATAAACAGCTGAAATAGCTAGCTATAAGCAATACGGTAGAAATAGTTGGCTTCAGGAACAGGAGCCAATGGTTGTAATTTCTAAATGTAATGATGAATGGTTTAACTAGTTAGCTAAAGTTAAGGTTTTTTTTATAGCTAGCATAAAAATTAGCTCGCATAAAAATAACACGATGAAAAAGCTAAAACAAACAAACTGAATTAGTTCAATAAAAAAGTAAATAAACAGTTCAAATAATTACATGGCTGTACATGGATAAACAGTTGAAATAGCTAGCTAAAAGTAACGGATACATGGATGAAATGCTGAACTTATGCCACTTTAAGATGAAGCAATACAACTATAAACATGCACAATTAAACTGTATGACAGAGTAATAATACACACTTTTATATAATCAACAGTGTTAATAACACATAAAATATCCTACATTTGAAACATGATGGATGGTGTTGATACTTGAGTTCATCGGACAGGTTTATGTTGGGGTACGTCAGACAAAAAAGATCGAGAACCACTGTACTTTGAACACCCAGAATGGCTTTTGTGTTTCTCTAGCTGCTGTAAAAATTACTTTATAACAATGATTGGGAAAAATGTTTGTGTTGTATGAATCAAATTTTTACAGCAGTTAAACTTTATATAATATCTATGGATGCATTTGTAAATTTATTTAACTGAGTAAACAAGTAGAACCACTTGGACGTTGCTTATGTGAAATGTTTAAGAAAGAAATGAGAAACAAACAGATTTGAATCAGTGAGGGAAGTTAGCAGAGAGAATCCTTCAGTATCACCTTCACATGTCCTTTGACATCAACCGGATCCTTTGTTCAAAGCAAGGCAATGTATTTTTCTTCTGTAAGGGCGCTTCACACTTTTACATAAATAAACATTTCAGTAAATACTTTCAGATTAAGTTACTACCAAAAGGGTCATTGGTATAGTCTGTACAAGGAATGATTATTATGTGTGTTTAAATTGAAATGATTTAAATGTACCCATAGTTTTAACTGTATAACATTTGTTTAAAATATATATATATATATGTGTATGAAAATGATGATTTACACATACTGTGCATGAAGTCAGTGCCTAAATGTTAGTTAGTGCTTGGTTATGTCAGTCAGGAAACAGTAGATGCAGTGCTTCATTATACCCTACAGAGGGCAATGTAGGTTAGGATTTCTGTCAGTTTATGGCACCATAGTGTGTCTAAAATGGCTGCATTACAAAAAGACATAAAAACCTAAATATCCTAAAAAAGAACAAAGAGATTTAAGCCTTTAAAGATTGTCAGTGCCAACTCAGAAAAATTGCACTACAGCTATATTTTCAAGAACAAGACTGCTTTGACTTGCAGTTGCACGTTTGAGCATCTGTAACCAGTATGACGGAGCACATCCAAAGGCAAGACAGCTCGGACGAGGAGTTACAATCCTGGGTGAGATGAACACACTGCAAAGTTACTGACATTACCGACCTCTATTGTAACAACTGATAAACTTTATTTGTTTAGAATGCCTTAGATAGTCTTAAGGAAATACTACGCAGTAAAATGTACTATATTTCTATATTGAATAGAAACAAAAATACTTACACTTAAAATCTACACTTTATCTATCCATTTATATATATTTAATTTGTAATATATTTACTTTATAATACAAATTATAATCAGAATTACAGAAGTAATAATATAAAGTCTATCAAACATGGAAGCTTTAAAAAAAATGAAGACATAAAAAGGCTTTTGGCCCGTTCGCAAGCAGTGTTTAAAACTGAAGGTTTGGTATCTGTGTGTTCATGTGTGTGTGTGTGTGTGTGTGTGTGTGTGTAGTCAGCAGGTGTACTGTTACGCAAGGGACGTGTAGGAGCAACAGAGGGGAAACGGAGGAGTCTGAAGTGGATCTGAGAGCTTAAGGGTGAGGGAGATCACAGAGCCGTCTCTTTCAGGTCGTTGAGGTTTGGCATACGTGACCTGGAGGGGCGTCCGAAGCCGTGCCCGTTCTGGCCTCCCTTGATGCTCATTTGCTCCGGGTAGGGGTTGCCCTCGGGGCGGCCCAGGGCTGAGGAGTGCCAGCCAGACTCCAGCTGTCCAGGCAGCGGGTAGGCTGACTGTCGGCTCTTCAGCTGGGGCGTGCTGACCCCTGAGTGACCCCGGCTCTCCGTGAAACCACCTTGAGCAGAGGCTGGATTAGGCAGCGGCTGGTAGCGCATGTCAGACTGTGCGGTCTGGTTGGAGGACGAGGACGAAAGGTGCAGGAGTTTGCGCAGAGATTTCAGTGGCTGACTCTGAAAAGGACACATTACAGATGAACGACACGTTCAAAACAACACGCATCAGAAAGATATTTTTAGTTATTTTTATTTAGACTTACTGGAGAGTGTGAATCGGACAGTTTCTCAGGTGGCCAGTCCTTGTCCCTGTCTCGGTCTCGTTCTTGGTCCCGGTCTCTGCTCTTGTCGCGGTTCCTGTGGCGGCTGCTCTGGTGACTGGAAGACCTGGAGGACTTCTGGATGACTGTGTCCACCCCTTCACCAGTAACCTTTCATACAGTGGATATAGATATATCATTTAACACGTCCACACTGACACTTTCTTACATGGCCATAATGGGTCCACACAATGTGAAGGACAACAAGAGACAGACAGCATGTGCTTAAAGGGACAGTTCACCCCAAAATCAAAAGCACATTTTTTGTTCCTCTCATCTGTAGTGCTTTTATCAGTCTAGATTGTTTTGGTGTGAGTTGCAGTGTTGAAGATATCGACCGTAGAGATGTCTGCCTTCTCTCCAATATAATGGAACAGCAATGTCTCTTTCCAGAAATCATGACCCAGTTACTCAAGATAATCCACAGACCTTGTTGTGAGCAGTTTCACGTAAGAACTATATTCTTTCTACAGCCGCCAACCCTAATACCGTGCAGAAAGAAGCGTGTATCAACTGCTAGCTCACTTAGCACCACTGAGCTAGCAAACATTATAGCACAGCCAAGGACGATGCCATTACGCTTGAGCAATATCTAGTTTTTTATACGTTCCTGAAATTTCACCGGGTATATGTTATATGACTGTATTTGTGTGCGGTGCTTCCAAACACACCACCCTCATCCCCCCAACCAGCGATTTTGCTTCGTTCCACAAGCTCTCTTACACCAGAGACATACAACCATACACCTTCTCAGTTCAACCTTTACTCTTGTTAGCTTATCTTAAAACACACTTTATTCACACTTGACAAACAAAATAAAACTCACAATAGTTAGTCTTGTTAGTCCTTTGGTTAGTTAGTCCATTGCACCAAGAATCACCTCTGGTCTACTTGAAATAAACCCTCAATTCACCCAGTTATAGATGAAAATATGATGTTCTGTCCCACTGTCGCTCTCTGCTGTTGTGCGTCAGCTGTTTAAAGTTCTATAACATTATCCCCAACACTGACCTCTGGTGGTGCATGATGTGCACTACATACATTACACAGTGCTGAAAGTGCTGAGACCCAGACTATCCGACGCCTCTACCTGCTGTCCATAGCCTCTTTTCCAAGTGGGAAACCTAAAAAATCTTATGTTGTGGTCAACTTTTCAACCGTTTCTTTCGTGTGACTTATTATGGCAGTCTTTCACACGACACGAGTGTCCCATTTCACCAAAAGTAACGCCGCACACAAAGACAGTGCTCTCTGTTGAGTTGTTTAAAACCTGTGGTGCTCCAAAATGGCAATTCAACCCACAATACACTCTGGCTATCGCAACTGTTACGTTACCTGACAAAGACCGATAGCCTCCCTGTATGAGAGAGCTGTGCATCTGTAATTTTGACAGTACTGATTGACCACACCTTTGAGATTTTTAAATACCCAGGTACACTAATACCACGATACAGGCCTGGTCTAGATGCCATTGATGTTTACATCTCAAGCTGCCCTGAGTATGAGCCTCTCATCCTCCATGAGTAGATTCATGCTTCCTACATGAAACTGCTCACAACAAGGTCTGTGGGTTATCTCGACTCACTGGGTCATGATTTCTGGAAAGATGAGATTTTCAAATGTAATTTTCAACGCTTTGAGCACCACAAGCCCAGTGCTATCTAGTTCAATTGTACAGGAGAGAAGGCAGACGTCTCCACAGCCGATATCGCCACCATTCGGCAACTCACACTTAAACAATCTAAACTGTTAAATCACACTACAGGTAAGAGGAAAAATATATGTTTTGGAATTGGAGATAATCTGTCCCTTTAATATGTATATTTACATTTATATACATATTTGTGTGTTATCCTTCACATGTGTTAATTTACCATGGACATAATTGTCAGATTATTTTTGGCAATAAGCCTTGTTTGGTCTCAAGTACAGTGAAGTCATAAAAATTTAAAATCATAACATGCATCTGGTGCCAGAAACTCTAAGCATTCACTGATCTGAGGAAGAGAAGAGACAACTCCTCTTGTTAATGATTGATGAAGTTTGTATAATCAATGACAAACCTAAAGCCTGCGTATTTTCAAATGATCTACTCTGTATGCAGCAAACACTATTTTCCACCAACTCTGAGTCTGGCTGCCTGTTTCCTCCTGGCCAGATTGCTTTTATTTGTGCTCTGTCATCAGCGCTAACCCCCTCTCAGCATCTGAACAGACTGTCACATAAAAATAGAAATGTGAGGGGAAGAAAGAGTCTCAAACACCTGTTTCATGCTGAACCATTACTGCCACTGGCAGTCAGTTTAACATGTCAAAATGTGGATGCTTTCGTATTCATCAGCTATTTCGGTTCCTCCTCCCTCCTGAGCTACGCTGTGTAATTAAGATATGGCGTTAAGATGCACTTTGAGGGGCAGAGAAGTTGATCAGATGCTCCTGTGTGAGAATTAAAGATTCACGTGAGTGTAACCAGGCACACAGACTCCTAAAATCTCACCAGCTTAACCAAAGCCAGAGCGCTCTCGTTCATCCTCAGCTCATAACCACAGACATGCTGTTAGGGCTGTGTCTGAAATCAGCGGTGACTGAACACAAAAACAACCAGCCAGATCCATTTATTGAAAGGGAAAATTCACCACCTTTTATGTGGATGTCCAATCAGTGCTGATGGTAGATGTAGTTGATTAAAGCAATTAATTCCTCAAGGCGTGTTATATCGACCGAGAAAGCCAAATTTGCAGCGGCAAAATCATTTGTTCTTCCTGCATCCAGTGCTGTCATTTGATGTGACAGTGACGTAGTGGACGGTTGGAAGAACTACAAGTTGGGTTTTGCCTCTGGTACACAGGGGCCACGCTCTATAACGGTACAGTCAAAGCAGTCTTGAGTCGCCAGACCTGTCTCCACAGTGCTATGTCAGTCCTGGAAGCATCATTCTTCTACAGGGGAAAAAAATGCTCTGACTTGTTTCATCAAAATTGTCCCACGTGGGTGTGTTGGGTGTTAGCACTGCTGCTGTGTTAGCTTGTGCTAACTGGGCAAATCCACAGAAGGAGAGTGGCTCTGGAGAAATCAGCAAAAGAAAGTTTGCTGATCTGGTTGGGACAATTTAAACGTGGAAACGTCTCAAAATTTGTGGAAAATCAACTCCAACTGGCTGAAACGGAACAACACTGGGCATAAGAGTCCCGCAAGACGGAGTCTGGGCCTTTT
Organism: Epinephelus awoara; assembly: GCA_035609425.1. Taxonomy (NCBI): domain Eukaryota; kingdom Metazoa; phylum Chordata; class Actinopteri; order Perciformes; family Serranidae; genus Epinephelus; species Epinephelus awoara. Next base: position 36,442,392 of record CM069303.1, read on the forward strand.
TCAAGTTGCGTTCACAAGCTTCTTCTTTGTAGATCTTTACAACAATTCACCAAAAGAATAAAGCAGGCATGCCTCATTGCACAATCTAAATCTTCGTCAGTACTTGCCATTTCCAGTGTGTCGGTTGTTAGCTTGGAAGTTGCTGCTGTTGTTTCCCATAGTGTAGGGGGATTTTGGAAACAGTAACACCCAGTTAGCGGAAGAGGGAGTGAATGATGGTCAGCCAACGGCCAAAGAAATGCAGCAAAGACAGAGGCCAAGGCTGCTGTTGCTTTAGCTGTGCAAGAAAAGATGGCCAGGAGGGACCGTCCAGAACCTGAGCAGCCAATAACAAACACTGAACGGTGGTGCCATCGCTCAAATTGCCCTTTGACGCCAATAGAAACAGAATTATTCTGCTGCGATGAATTTCTACGCACGATGCATTTTGGTACATGTAGACACATTCTTGGTGAATATAACGCACTGAGGAATCTATGGCTTCAATTGACTACATTTACATTAACATAAAAGGTGGAGATTTTTCCTTCTAACTGACAGCCCTTTAATGAAACTGAAAAGTCAGAGTTAGATCTACTTTTATCAAATGAACACAGAAAACACCTCAGTGCCTAATTTTCTAGACTGATTTTGTACCAATACTGTACAGATGGATCTGACTGGTTTGTGTTAACAAATCTTAATTAGTGAATTAATTGTAGCCATAAAAAGATCAAAGAAAACCACTGACAACAAGCTTCAAATAGATCAATAAAGCAGTCTTGATTATTGCTGTTAATGCATGCGATGTGAGATGGAGTCAGGAGGTGAGTAGGAGAGTGTAAAACAGCATGTACCATGGGAGAGGACACTACAGGGAGGACTCTCACAGAGGAGCTATGCTTTATGTTATTCTTTGGGCTAAACAGAGGGAAAAGACATTTCTTGATGACAGGCGGCCTTCCCTCAGGGACTTGCATCTGTAATACAGAGGCACATGACTGGTGGCACAGCGAAACATGATGCACAAGACAACAAGGAGAAATGATTATATATGTCTGTAATAAGGCCAAAGCATTAAACACTTTAAAGCAGAGGAGGAGATACAGTGTGTAGACAGACATATTCACAAACAAGGTATCCACATCAGAGGACATATGCATGAGAGAGTGCACCCACATCCTCAGAAGAACCTGACATACAAGTTACCATTTGAGATTTCTTCTTCTTCTTCTTTATTGCTCTGAAGAAACCCTGCTTCTCCTTTTCTTTGGATGGCTCAGAGGAGTTCAGCACAACAGTATCTGGGCCAGTCCTGAAAATAAAACAAAGGCTACTGAGCATCATGTCCCAACTAAAAATGTACCGTATTTTTAACTCTCAGTGAGACCTGACTGTTTGTGTTAAACATACAGGACGTCATTTCTGCAGCGGTGTCTCTCAATCACAAAAATAACTAAAGATAGACTTTGATGACATCATGAAGAAGCGTGGATCATGGGAATTGTTGTCTTCATTGTCAAACCATCACTATTGCTGATGGAAATGTATGTGTTGTGACTCGGACAGAAATCATGATAACAAACAAGGAAACTTATTATAGCTTCATTCACGTTACATTTAGGTCTTGTCCCTATTTGACTATAGATTCATCACCCTCCTTAACGCATACCATCTCTACGGGGTCTAATTGCCAAAGACTTTTCACATTTTTCAAATATTCTTTTCACTATGAAAACAAGTCTCTCCTGATTTAAATGCGCATGGTCTTGCCTGTTGGTTTGAAATGTTCTGACAGCATTTTAAGTGTGTCTTGTGTTTTCATTTGGATTTTTTCATCACAATGCTTGTGTGGATGGAATTTTTTTCAGCACAAAGGAGGGAAAAACCCCTTTTCAAAAATACCATATCTGTGTGCATTAGGCCTGAGTCACATATGTTCATACTATGTAATTTCATTCAAAAGAAAAGGCTGTAATAAGTTAGCTAACATATCATTAACTTGGATGAGACAAGTACCCATACAGCTACTGTACCTAACTACATTTATTTAGCCCAGCACTGTTATACGTGGTCGAAACAATCAGACTGAAAACAGCTTTATGGAAGTGCTGAATATTACTTTAATGTTATAATGTTACTGTAACGTTGGAGGCTGGTATGAGCCACTTGTCAAAGTAGCACACTGCAGAAAAACGGATCAATATTGAAATATAAAATCGATTAATTAGGTCTCTACTGGTTTACTGTGTTGCAAAATGGCAAATGCAGTCAATGTGTGACACGGTATGATTCCTTTCTCACTCTCTGACGTATCACCTCATGTTTTCATGGACGCCACTGACAAGCAACCAAACAAAACACACCATCACCTTGAATGAAATTTAAGATTTCTGTGTTTGAACATTGTTGGAAACATTTGGGATTATGTGAGTACACAGCTCAACAAAATAAACAACGCAGGTCTGGTTATTCAGAGATGTTTTACTATAGAAATGTTAAGTATTAAACCTTTACACCCACCATGTCATATCAAATTTAATCCTCTGAAACACTGTTTTACAGAGCAGTGTCAAATGAACACATTTAACCTTTGTTGGAGGAGATATACTTTGGTAAACACAACAAAATGTTGTGTTTGGTTCAGAGAGATAATTACCAGGGGTCAAACGCTGGCTGACGTTTGGAGTGGTTCGACAAACTGCTGCCGTCCGAGCTCCGGCTCTGACCCCTGCTGTCATGGAAGGAGTTGTCTGGCCGAGGAGACGGGACTGTTCAACAAACACAACGAAACAAGAAGGTCATTCACCTTTTGGTGAGCCAAGTAAAACAAAAAAATTCTGCTTCTTGTTTTTCAAACTACACAAATTATTTCATAGCAAACTGTGGCAGATAATGCACTAGGTTTATTTTTATGTTATTATTTAACATTTTCCTTGTAATGCTGACATTAGTAAAAGAAGATGGCGAGCAGAGCGGAGGACTGTAGTGGTGGTGTAGTAATTTGCAGCTACAACAAAACAGAGTATAAACTCCTGTTCATTAAAGCCACTGTGTAGACTCTGAAAGTTCTCAACTTTGGTGTCCCTTTGTGGTCATTAAAAAAAGGACACTATGGTGGACACTCAGTAGCACAATGTGACTCTGACACTGACCAGAACAGACTGAAATCATCAGATGCAACCAGTTTACACTCAGATTGTCATCATGCCATCAAAATAATCTAAAAACCATCACAGATGCATTAGTGTCAGTCAGTGAAATGTAACTCAAGTAAAAACTTGAGGTACTTTACTTGAGTATTTACATTTTATCCAACTTCATACTTCTACTCCACAAACCTTTTACTCCACTACATTTGTCTGACAGCTTTAGTTCCTTTTCAGATTACAGTTTTTCATTACTTCTGTCCAGTGAAAACCACATATCTGAGCGGTACATACAGGAGTTAAAATTAGCACAACTTTAAAATGCAACATACAGGGCACCCTAGAGCTTAATGGGTAGAGCAGGCGTCCCATGTACAAAGGCAGTGTTCTTGCTGCAGCAGCTGTGTGTTCCTCTCCAGCCTGCGGCCCTTTGCTGTATGTCATCCCCCTCTTTCTCTCACCCTTTCACACCAAATACTGTCCTATCTGCAGCAGTGCATTAATATACTTAATGGACATTAATCAAAAACATTAAATATAATAGCAAACGGAGAGATTGTTAATAAAATTGCTTATGTTACAAAATAAATCAACTTTTAGCCACACTAGCTCCACAGTTCTGGGATATCTATGTCAGCTGGTGAGTCCACCACTCCAGACTGAAATATTTCAATAACTATTGGATGAATACAGCGTCATCATCAGGTCAGATATTGACTTTGTTTGGTTTGTGACCTGTATGACTTAAGACATTCAGATCAGCCCCAGCTGTACTTATTTAAGGGCTAATTAAGAAATGCTAGCACGCTAGCATGCTAAACTAAAATGGTGAACAACACCTGCTTACCATCAGCGTGTTAATATTTTCATTGTGAGCATGTTAGCATGCTGATGTTAGCATTTAGCTCAAAGCGCCACAGTGCTTAAAGGGACACTTCACCCATAAATCAAAAACACATATTCTTCCTCTTACCTGTCGTGCTGTTTATCTGTCTAGATTGTTTTGGTGTGAGCTGCTGAGTGTTGGAGGTATCGGCTGCAGAGATGTCTGCCTTCTTAATATAATAGAACTCGATGACACTTGCTCAAGTCGCTAAAAAAAAAAACATTTGATAAACTGTCTCTTCCCAAAAATCATGACCTGGTTACTCAGATAATCCACAAACCTTGTTGTGAGCAGTTTCATACAGGAACTATTTTCTTTCTACCCAGCTATCACAGCGAAGAAGGAAGCGTGCACCTTCTGCATCCCATCTAGCACCACTGAGCTAGCTAACTGAGGAGGACGCCATTAACGTTTACATCTCACGCTGTCATGAGCACAAGCCTCTCATGCATGAGTAGATGCACCGGGTCATGATTTCCAGAAAGATGTTAAATACTTAATAGACTGCACTTGTACAACGCTTTTATAGTCGTCTGACCACTCAAAGCACTTTGACACTACATGTCACATTTACACGCCTGGTGGCCGAGGCTACCATACAAGGTGCCGCCTGCTACTCTGTAACCATTCACACGCTCTCACACACTGATGTAACAGCCATCAGGAGCAATTTGGGGTTCAGTATGTTGCCCAAGGATACTTCGACATGATTGGTAGACAACCCGCTCTGCCTCTGAGCCACAGCCGCCCCCGAGAGAAAGAGACTGTTGAGTTTTTCAAATGTATTTTAAGGGCTGCTGAGCACCACAAGCCGAGTGCCAGCTAGTAGATCGATAAACAGCAGTAGAGCTCAGAGGAAAAATACGAGTCTTTGATTTTGGGGTGAACTGTCCCTTTAATTACAGCCTCACAGAGCTGCTGGTGTGGCTGTAGACTAGAAAGTAATAGATCCTTTGAAAAATGAGATGTTAATGCTAATTTTCTGTCACTTCCTTAAAAGATTTTTTAAAATATCAATTCTGGCATCAGTATGAACCTCTAGTATGGGTCAGAATATACAGTACATGAAAGATGAGGATAAGTCAGCACCTGATCATACGTGATTTGTAATAAATGTGAAAGAAAGACAGAGATATCAGTGTGACTAAACCGACCTCTGTAGAAGCTGCCCACCCTCCTGGGCATGGATTCACTGTAGATGTTGCGGTTCTCTTTGGAGGAACCTCCGTCTTCTGCTTGCTGGTCATGATACAAGCCGACCTGAGTCACAACACAAGACCTAGTCATATAAAAAAAACCCCACTAAAGGCCAACTGCTTTGCATGCCTCTCTATCTGGGCTGATATTTTTATTTACCTGAAAGAACAGAGAGAAAAGGAGGAGGCGTATTGATTTACAAGTGGTCATTATCATAAAACAACATCTCTAGAGGCTATAAATGTATTTCAGAATCAAACTGAAATGTGCTCTGGTGACAAGCTTGACTGTGCAATCATAAGTAGTCACATTAAAGGGAAGCAAAGCACACAGAGAAAATGAAGAGGCATCTGATGCGCAGAGACACAGAAAGAGAAAGAGAGAGAGAGAGAGAGAGAGAGAGAGAGCAGTTCATGACAGCAGTATCCACCCACATCCGCACTCTCGGAAGACTGGATGTGGGTGGGGAATGGTGGGTGCAGGCAGAATGTCGGACCTCGCTTTTTTGCCGCTGTGTGTGAAAAGATGCTGTGTTGTCCCTTGTGGAGTCCCTTATTGGGGGTCTGCTGTGGGTGACCTCAGTGGGTGCCTGTTCGCTCTGTTAATGGAGACATGATGAAGCATGATGTGAGCTCAGCATTGCAGCGCACACATACAAATACACACACGCACACACTATATATATACTATATGTGTATATACAGTATATATAAATATACAGGTAACATGATTCACTGTATATCCTAACAAGTAAGCCACACTCTTAACACCTGATGCGGTTTTGTTAATCCTGCCGTTCCTACAAACCTGGGAAACTGGCTAAAAAGATCTGGCTGAAAACCTAAACACAGATCATGATATTTTCAGACGCCACCAGAATAAATCCTGGCTGCTTTGTTGTAGAGACTGAGGCTGAGTTATCCAACACAACCTGGTGTAGGCATTTAATATGATTAGATCATGTAGGCTTAGGCTTTCCTTAGGGTTGGAGAGGTTTGATGTGGGCTGGTGACTGACCCTGCTCATGTCTTCCTCTCTGGAGGAGCCCCCAGAGTGGCGAGGCAGCGTGCGGTGCTGCAGCTGCGGAGACAGGAGCTGGAGGCTGCTGGCTCTGGTGGGCAAGCCCTGCCCCACCACTAGCCCCTCCTCCGCCCCATGTGTCCTCTGGTGGTCCCTCCGTACGTACATGGAGTGGCGGTGCGGCCGCTGCTGGGAGGAGAAGGGGCTGGTGTATCCCTGACCGTACGGCAGGGGGTCGTGTGGGGCGGACAGAGAGTGAGCGTGGCTCCTGTCCACGCCACTTTCCCCAGGGTCCAGAGCATCTGGCGATTTGGCCTCCTCGGAGCCCTTGTGGCGGGTTGATGAGCGCCTGTAGGACGAGTCCAGGGTGTTGCTCTCTCTGTCTGAGCGCATGCTTCCTCTGCCAGCTGTGCCGGGTCCCAGTCTGTCCACTCGGCGAGCTGCTGGGCTGCTTGGGGCTGTGAGGTCGAGGCAGCTCGAGGGAAAATAACGAGATGTAGGCTCGTCCGCGTAAAGATGCACATCATTTAAGTTCCCCACTGACTTAGCGTCGCTAAGAGTGCCATAGCTCTTGGACAAGTTTAGGTAGCCGAACTTGGAGGAGGATGGCGTGGAACTGTGGGACTCCATGTAGCTGTGTCGACTGTGTTTCTCCCCTGATTGAAGCGTGTTGGTCTTCCCCTCCACAAAAGAGTGGCGGTTCTGCTGTGAGCGAAAGTTGGATTTGAGGTACTTGGCTCCGGGGCCGTCGGACACCTTGGACCCCAGGTTCATGTCAAAGTCGCCCTTGCTCTTAGCTTCGCCTGGGCTGAGCAGATGGGGCAGGTTGCTGCTGGCCAGGTCCATGTTGCACGAGGTGGAGTGGTTGAAGATCTGTGGCTGGTAGTTCTTGGGATGCAGGGTGGGGCTGAGGTTGATCGCTGCAGGCATGTTGCCGTTGAGAAAGCCATCATTGTTGGGGTGGAGGTCTTCGTGCCGCGGCAAGCTAGAGCACTCTCTGGTGCTGGAGCGGTGGCTTCCTGAGCTCTTTCCCCCATGGCTCCTGAACAAGCGCAGAGAGAATAAATCTACATCAATATACTGTTCATGAAACTTGACTGCCACATATTAATTTTATCTGTTTTTTTTACTTATTTTACTGTAGAGCTGCATGCAGCCCATTGATTAGCTCAGCCCCTCCTTGCTCAGTTGTCACTTTGTCTTTCTGGCCACAAATGAGACAAGAATTAGCTAGCGCACCCTACTGTCCCTCTGCTAGGAGACTCCTTTGAGAGGAAGAGAGCGGGAGGCAGTTCCAAAAACAAACCTTCAGTTGGTGGCTGTAGCAACTCGAATTCAGCCAAAATTTAGCGCCTGGGTCTAACCTGTATAACAGCAGCAACAAAATGTTTGCTAAACACGATCTAACTCTATGGGAAACACTGTAGTCAAATGTGGTGTTCCCCAGGGATCAATCTTGGGACCACTACTATTTCTACATATAAATTATATTAAATCTGCAGTTGATTGTGAGCTCCTTCTCTATGCTGATGATGACTCAACTTTATTAGTGAGATCAAAATATGACTTTCAGTCCTTTTTTTTGCCTTAAATAGTGGATACTAAACTTGCTAAAACCAGATTTCTCAATGTCTCCTGCAATGAAGAACAAGGTCATGGCTCAGTAACATAGGTGCAGGGGTCACTAGATCAAACTTTTATCTGGAAATTCTGTGGCTCCAAATATTGTCCAGAAGTCTAATGCCTCTCTACAATTTTTTAAACAGATTTTTTTTTTTTTAAATTATTAGCTACAAGAATATGTCATGACAATCTAGGACTGACTATGCGTGTTATTTCTAATACTGTGGTCTTTCACCTTTTCCCACCAAAATTAATTCACTTCCCATTGCCAGCAGAATAGCGTGCCTTTTTTCTTTTTTTTAGTGTTTTAGTTTTTGGTGTGTCATGTTCAATGTTAAGGACAGGCGGGAAATCAGGTTAGTAACAGAGGCCAGTGAAAACATTATGGCGGCTACTTTTTAAAAAAAAATATCTTTAACTTATGCGGTCTCTCCTTTAAACTTGGTGACCAAAATTTGAAATTATGTTCTAGCACTTCATGGACGGAGACTTCAACTTGCGTCACAGCATTACGCTGAAAACTGGGCGAAACTTTTTTATGTTAACAATTAAAGGAACTGTTAAAAAGTGTATTATATCACATATATAAAATATTACAAGCCCTATATGGAATGAATTTGAATGGAAAATCAAGAGATTTTTAAATACCACCTGATGACATCACAATTTGGTATCTCATCAGATAAGTGTTGGAGGAGCTGCGGCCTGGTTGCAGACAATACATAAATACACGCAGGATATTGGCAAAACATCCAACATGAGATTAAATAAATGTTTGGACATAGAATAAGCCTTAGAACCTACTTAATTCCTATTAATATAATCAAGGGATGTAGAATATAATAACTGGACATAATTACTAAGAATCCTTCTTTTAATTGTGAAGAAAATGATCACAGTTTCCTGGCTAAGGACGAAGCCTCCCACGGTAACTCAATAGAAGGAAAAAATTAAGGATACTTTTGTATGGAAAGTATAACTGCTAGACTGCAATTAAAAACATATATTACAAACACCTGTCATTTTACACCTTATTTAAATGATGTGATCTACTGGACTTTTTGAACTCCCATTTAGACCTTTTTAAGTATTAATTTATAGTTCACTTTTAGTCCATTGTTCCTGTTAATCCTTCTGTGTGCTCTTTCTTTTTTTAACAATTGTATATTTTCCTTACACCTGAGGATGGTGGGAATCCAAAATGGACTTTGAAAAGATCCTAAGCTCCACAGACTCTTTTACAAGACATTTATGCATGGGCTGTGTCTGTGAACGTAACGACCGCCCCATGAGACTGCACTGAACTTGTTGAAAATAAAAAGAAGTTCAAAACAACAGAAAACAGGGCGAAAATGCATTTCCACCTCAGTATTATGTTTCCATCACTGCTGACTGGAGCTGGAGCAGATAAATTCTTCATTTATCGCAGGAATGAATGCCAAGTGTAACCTTTCCCACTAAAGACAGGAGCTAGATGTGAGTCTTAAGCAACAAAAGATCCGCTTTAGGTTGTACAAAATAATAATAGTATATTAAGTCAAAATTGACAGATCAGGCTCTTTAGAATCTGAACTGTTCATTTTGTGTTTCTGCACGTCCATGTCTCCAGCTGAGTTGAGTCTGTGTCATTTTATCTGTGTTTATTGTTTAAGTGAACAAAAGTGTGTTATTTATAGGCTTCATGACTGAATGAAACCAAACCAAACAGAAAATGTCTGAATCCTCTGACAAAGGGCAACACATTCTTCAAAAATGTCATGATAATTCAGATAATGCAGATAATGGTCCTCGGGGGGGCTGTTGACTGAAAACAACTGGTCACATTTGCATAAAAACACTGACACATTAACTTGTGCATCTGAACAACAGGGAGACACCGACAGGATTAAACTGTCCACAGTGCTCACTGCTGACCTGCTGGGGGTGGTGTTGTCTCCATGGTGAGGTTTTCTCTTGGAGGAGCGTACAGGTGTGGGTGTGGGTGGGCCGGGCCGCTCCACGAGCCGCAGGGTCTGGAAGGCGTGGTGGTTCAGACTCTGCTCTGTGAGAAAGCGCTCTGTCGGGTTCAGCAGCAGCAGGTTCTGACAACAAACACACGCAGAGGGAGCCCGTGAGTCCTGGAGACACCCAGAGCATCCAGACCTCACAAACAAACTGAAACAGTCATGCTACTATGAGTCATCGCCATTATCATAAAAGTCAGGCTGCTGCTACATTTAATTGTGTCTTACCAAACAAGCTAAACAATGATGTGAAAGATGATTTGTGACATTTGCTTTTTTCTTGACGAAATAAATAATGAAAGCTGAACCCTGTATGAATGCTCTCAAAATAAAACCTGTAAACTGGGGATGGTTTGTGTAACTACAATTTCCAGTGGCAGCCACTTTTCTCTCTTTCTCAGGACAAAAGACCAACAGTTACTCTTTACAAGCCGTACATCTTTGTATCAGCAATTAGCAAACATATTTAGTCGAATCAATATCTCAAGAAAGCCTGATTGGTGACGAGAGAGCTGCCTGTCCTTGCTGAAGTCAGTCCTGAGATGACATTATATTAGCAGTGAGTCATTATCTGCTGGGAAAAGCGCAAGTGCACAAGCACAGCCCACATTCTTGACATGGAGCTCCTGTTTACAGTGCAGACACAGCAATAACAGCAGTGCTGGAACCAGGATATGAGCTGAGAGATGCTGCAGCCGTGAAGAGGCATCATGTAGTCACGACGTAAACACAATTATTATGATGCAATTATCAGATGTGTAATTGCTGAATTTTTTTAGTTACAGAGTATCTTTTCACAGCGGTATGTGTGAGCAGGAATAAATCAAATCTGATAAAAGGTAGAAATAATAATAAATAAAAAAAACATCTTCGCAGCTTTGCAAGCTTTGCAAGCTTTGCAAGCTTTGCCAGAACTGTGATCCCTACCTTTAGCAGGTCCAGCAGGGCTCCGCCAATGATTCCCAGGTATCTTCGCTCCAAGGTTTGGGGGTGGTTCACAGCAGGGAACTAAAACAAGAAACGGCAGATGATAGTACAGCCAAAAAATGCAGCCACAACACATGTCCAAGTGATAAACCATCGAAAAATCACTACTTTGTGGAGAGACCAAAACTAGCAGCCACCTGTGCTTTGTGTGTAGAGTCGAAGAGTTTGTGTAATCCACTAGTTTTCATTGCAATTGAACTTAAATGTTAATGAGACAACGGGGCTGGTTATTGATCCGAAAAGCCAGTTTTCATCAATAATCAGCACTGAAACAATCCTTCGGACTTTTTAGATTTTAAGCAGGAGGTTTCAGAGAGGTTACCATTAGTTGAAATTGTTTCACTGTACAAATAATTGGAGGTTCATAATAAAAAAAAGTTTTTATTTTATAGTATATTGGCCTAGTTTTCAGATCCAACACTTATTTTTAAGTATTTTAAGGCTTATTTATTCATACGCTGACAGTATTAAAGGGGAACTCAACATAGACCCTATTTTCTCATGTTTTTGTGCCTATGTGACTCGTGGGAATCACCATTTTTAAATTGGTCCAGTCATAAGAAAGAAAAAGGCTGCAATATAACCGCTCAGGGCCAGTGGGCCTTGTCAATTAATGTCCACTAAAAGTGCTTGTTTTTGCCACGGACAGCCTCAGATTGTTATTATGAATGTCTTAAAAGATTACAGAAAGGACCCTACAGAGAAATCAAATGTTCTCCAGTACCCTTTGCTTGTTTCAGTCGCTCTGCTCCAAGTCTCGCTAAGACTCATTCTGAAATCTCATGAGACTTGCAACAGTGGGAATGTTAGTGATGATGGTGAGAGGAGTGCTTGTGTTGCAGTACAGAAAGCATATTTTACACTTATCTAAACATTTTCAATGTCATGTCTGATTAATTAGCGGATTTCGATAATGTGGTACAGACTTCTCCTCGGAGACTTGGATACAAAACAGACTGGGTCAGCAAAAGCAGGGTGTCTACAGATACAGTATAACCAAGTTAAATTTAAGACTCTTTAAGACCTTTTTTTGCACCTCTACACCGATCAGGCAAAACATGAAAACCAGTGGTGGGTGAAGTGAGTAACATCGATCATTTTGTTACAGTGCAATGTTCTTCTGGGAGACCTTTGGTTACGGCATTCATGTGGATGCCACTTGACGGCCTCCACCCACCTAAACACCGCTGTGTTCTAAGTAACCCCCCCTCAGGGCAACCGTACTCCCTGATAGCAGTGTGCCCCAGCAGAAAAATGAGCCATGCCTCACCACAAAAACTGCTCAGGAACGGCCTGAGGAACATGACTAAAAGCTCAAGGTGTCGACCTGGCCTCCAAATCTCCCACACCCCAATCTGATTGAGCATCTTGGGACGTGCTGATACCCCACCTCACAACTGACAGCTCTGGAATGATCTGAAGCCAGCACCCTGGTACCAGACACCACAGGTCCTGTCAGAGACAAGTCCGATCCAGGGAGGCCTCACCGTGGATTAGGGGTACCTCTGAGGTACCAGAACGTGTCACAGATTCTCATTCAGATTGGGATCTGGGGAATTTGGAGGCCAGGTTGACACTTTGAGGTCTTTGTCACATTCCTTGGGCCATTCCTGAGCCATGTTTGCAGAGTGGCATGGTGCATTATCCTGCTGGGGGGCCACTGCCATTGGGGAGTACTGTTGCCATGAGGGGGGGTACTTGGTCTGCAACAGTGTTTGAGTGGGTGGAACATGTCAGGTGGTATCCTGTTTCACAGCTGCCACCTGCAGCGCTCTCTCACAATACTGGACCAAATTTAAAAGATGGTTGTTCAAGTCACTTGAGTCCCTTTTACACATGCACTGCAATGCAAATTCCTAGAGGAGCTGTATGTGAAAACACTAATGTTTGAAACAAATGAATCAGACATTAAACTGACTTTATCCTTTCAGCTCCCCAGGAGTGGGTGAAAAAAATTGATTGCAACACATTTAAAATCACAATAATGTGGCATTGTGGATCCTCTGATTCCCACCCTACAGCTCCCTAGTACAAAGTCTGTGTAGTGTCCGATTGAACAGAGCAGGTATCTGTCTGGAGAATTCACAGTGACAGGGCGCGTTGATGATATTTCTATCACATGGCTCACAGGAAAACCAGAAGAAAACAAAGATCTGAGGGTGAAGAAGAAGAGTAATTTACACAAAGACGGCAACTAAAATATCAAACTGGCGAGATAAGATTCTGGAACTTTTGTTAGTAAGAGCCAACGCCAAAATCATTAGACAAATGAACATAACAGAAAGAGACATGGTTGTTTATGGCCAAATTAATAGGGCCCATGTTGAAAATACAGAAGTTCCCCTTTAAATAAATAGTTTTTAATTCTAGTGGTGAGGTGGGCTGCTCAGCGACAGTAATGTCCTCTTGGATTATCCGTTACTTTGCACGTTTGTGTCTCTAGTGTTGCAGCAGTCTGCATATTATGTCGTCTGCAGTGACATGTCTGACTTGTATTTTTTTTGTCACTGTACGTGTGTGACCAAACTATTACTACTATATAATTACTAGAGTTACTAATCTAATCTAAGTCAGTATGATTAAGTGTGGTAATGCTCTTGTAAAATATTTCATAAATGCCCACTCATCAAGACTGTGACCACTTTTTTAAATCTCACTTTCTTCTGCATCTCCTGAAATCACATTTTGCAGCTGCTGTTCTCTGACTAACAGGAGCCCCGCTGCATGTGCTTTCTTCCACGTTCAATATTCCTCCGTCAACCTTTCGTTTTGATAGAATTTCTCTCCTGACTGTTGTGAATCTGCTGTTTGCCAAAAAACGTCCAGAAGATGTTCTTTTTACATCACACATTTCTGAGTGTTACAGAAAGCACACCGTAGGTGGCTAACGTGATAAAATGGCGATCAAACGTCCTGTGTTCGCTCACAAGTGTTGTGTGGTTTCTCACTGGTCTGATGCATTAATATTTCAGTAAAAACTGTGTGTATGGTTCCTTCAGTCTGCTTTTCTCTTGGTATCCTCTGCCATGCTGAAGATAACTTGACTGTTACAGGGGGGTTTAAACATGAGTGTCCACTGATCGGTGAAGTTTGCTGGCTCTCAGCAGGCACAGAAACACTGAGGAGAACAGAGATTTTATTTTTTCCTCGAGCGAGTACTAACAATAGCAGGTGCTGGCTGTTTAGTCAACAAACATCCCTGTCCAACATGTGCCTGTCTTATTGAGGAGAGCATTTTATTGTAGAAAAACAACTTGTATTTATGAGCTGGAATTCAGGCTCACCAAATTTTCCTTCAACCAAATTTTTATACCCACAAGAGTCCAAAATTTAAAATAAAAAAGCAGCATTATCACACAGGGTTCTCATTAGTGGGTATTCACTGTGAGGTATTCACAGAGGGGCAGTCTGCAAACTAATAATTATATCCGGAGGCGTGGGCAGGTTGGGAAGGGGAAGGACGACCCAGGTCTGTCGTACCAGCAGCCTGCCACTGAAGACTTATCACAGCCTCCCTTCACAGAGCGTACAGGATACATGATACACGATGAGTCATTGTGATCCAATCAGTCACGGCACAGCAAACTCAGCCAGGAGAGAGAAAAAAAAAAACAAGCAGAGAGTGCAGAGACATAGCAGGGAGAGAAAATAAATAAGGGAAGAAGAAAAAGAGGAGGAGGTAGATAGAGACAGAGAGAGGAGATCAAGTGGAGAGCGATGGAAGAAAAGGAGAGGAGTCGTAATAAGAGCAGCGAGGACGGGAGGGGTCAGCAGAGTGAGCCGTAGTGAGGACTGGGGTAAAGAGTGTGAAGAGCTGCCTGGCATTACCCGCAGCCCGTGGAAGCGAGGGTTGTTATAGAAGAGCTTCATCTGTTCCGGTGGCAGGGGTCCCAACACTTTCTGGATGGTAAAGAGCTGGTCGATCTCGCTCTCTCCCGGGAACAGAGGCTGCCCGTCGCTCAGCTCTCCTAAGATGCAGCCCACTGACCACATGTCCACTGCCTTCCCGTAAGGAGCCCTGGGACCACAGATTTCAGAGGTTGTTGGATGAAGGCCAGGCATAAGAACAGTTATTAAAAGGATATGTCAGTGTAGTGACTGAACTCTGGGACAAAACTGAAAAATTTGGGGACGTACCCGAGCAGCAGCTCAGGAGAGCGGTACCATCTAGTGGCCACATACTCGGTGTAATTGGCATCCGTCCCCTCAGAGAGATTACGTGCAAAACCTGGCAAGAGAAGACAGAGGAAGCAATATAGCATAATGAGGAGCTTTATGATGTGCTCCACATGCTGAGACGCCTAAAAATGATTTCAGCTGGGCTCCTCTCTGGACGCTCGTTATGATTCAGAGGTGTAAGGTGTAAAGGAGTTGAGTTAGGGAAAAGCCGCACTGATACAGGAGCGATGACTGTGACACATTAACCTGGCAAATGAGTCATAGTAACGCTGAATATTGTTTAACACACATGTAAAGATTTTAACTATGGGCAAAAATCTGAATTCAACTTTATCATCCTCACATTTCTCACAAATACAGAAAACTATAACCTTCAGTTTGAGAGAAGTGGTTCAGTATTTGAGGAGATATGCTTATTCAGCCTGTTCTTGTTCCCAGGTCGTCAAATACCAATGCTTTGACACGGCCCTTGGCGTGTGATACCAACTCCACCTTTTGCTGTCTCAGTGAGACACACCGGGCTTTCAACGAACTCCGATTTAAACTTATCCGCAGCAATATTTGACACTTGGATCAACTGACGTAGTACAGAAAGTGAAAGAGTCAGTGTAGGGTGCGGAGGGAGGAGGATGGGTCCAACAAACAGATTTTCACCCAGGACGCCGCTGTTCCTGATCATGTGAAACTAAACGTCAGCGTTGTTATAACATAACGTTTTGTAAATGACGTCCATCTGTCACCTGATGTCCATCCATCCATTTTTATCCGCTTATCTGAAGCCAGGTCGCGGGGGTTGCAGGCTGAGCAAAGCACCCCAGACATCCCTCTCCCCAGCAACGCTTTCCAGCTCCTCCTGTGGGACCCCGAGGCGTTCCCAGGCCAGATGACATATATAATCCCTCCGGTGTGTTCTGGGTCTGCCCTGGGGCCTTCTACCAGTTGGACGTCCCCAGTTTTGTTGCCTAAATCTCACTGCGACTGTTTGACAACTTTTACCATGTGTTATCACAACTTTCAGCTAGGGGACTGCTCTGCATCACATACAGATGTTAAAGGGTGGGTCTCATAGAGCCAAAGGCTGCTCTTGGCGTCAGTATGACACGCCGAAGGCACAAGAAAGTGTTGGTATTTGATTGCCTGAGAGTGACGGAATTTGAAGGCTTGGGATGAGAGCATGCTGGCTTATTTGTTTTTTTAATTGCCAAGAGGTAGACAAGAGGATTGACACTACAGACGCATGATATTGGATTTTCCCCACCTACTTTTAGTGATCACCAAGTCTCTTCTGTGACGGAATTAACATCATTTTATGCATGTATACTCTCATCATCATGGCCCACCAGCAGATGGAGACATGAGATACAATACTTTTTAATGTATGTAACATTCATACATTGTGCAAATTCAGAAAAAGCACGTTGGCCAGTTCAGATATTTAATCTTAAAGGCGGTATCGTCCAATAACAATGATGTGTCGATATTATCGTGCATCCCTAACTGATACCACTCTCATTCCTGTGTGTTAATTATGAAGCCATGGCCAGGAGACTGTTAGCTTAGCATAAAGATGACAAGCAATGGAAAACAGCCAACCTAGCTCTGTCCACAGCTAAATAAAAAAGTCTATCAGCACCTCTGACAAACATGATAGACTTGTGATCTCTGAATAGAGCCATACTAGCCATTTCCCCCTGTTTCCAGTCTTTGAGCTAAGCTAAGCTAAAGTAAACTAAGTTAAGCAAACCAGCTGCTGGTTTATGTTTAACAGTAAAATATTATAGTAGTATCAAATCTTTTTTTTAACTGTCTGCCAGAAAGCGAATAAGCAATTTACACATGTCAAACTATTCCTTTATTCTTGGATATTATTCAATATATATCCTCTCATAAAGATTTTAACTACTTGGTAAAATTCTAAATTAATTCTCAAAATTTCAAAGCATGTACAGCGCGCAGCAACAACCTACTGTCTCACGCCTGCACACCGTGAAAATTGAAACCGAGGGCTCGGTGGGAACAGAGCACCCGCTGCAGTGAGCAAACATGCTGTCTGCA
This sequence comes from Epinephelus awoara, assembly GCA_035609425.1. Lineage (NCBI taxonomy): Eukaryota > Metazoa > Chordata > Actinopteri > Perciformes > Serranidae > Epinephelus > Epinephelus awoara. The sequence continues at coordinate 36,459,470 of CM069303.1, forward strand.
GTCATTTTGACTCGACCATTGGACTTCACTACAAGTCGATTAAAGGTGCCAATGGGACAGAAAGAGAAACTGTCAAACTGAAATTCACTGATGTACAGGTGTCGTGATATACCAGTATAGATGATGATATTTAAAAATGAAATATTGATATTGTGTTAATAATACACATGATAATGTCGTGTACATAATCCATTTCCATTTCTTTCTGTTCTGGCTTTATCTCCCACCTGCAAAGCCATCTGGTTGCCTTTTCACTGTCCATTAACTGTAATTGCTCTTTTGTACACTTAAAAGTTATGGTTACAGTCTCTCCTCCACCTCCCTACACTCGTATTTTGAGTGTTATTTATTTGCCAAAAACAATCATATAAAAATAAAGGTAAAGATTAGTTTGACTCACAGCATTTTTTTCCCCAGTATTGCTATAATATCGTTATCTTGATCTTTCCTGTCAATAATAATCGTTAAGTGACAATCTGATATTGTGAAAGCCCAACACTGACACGTTCATTTTGTACAGAACAACCTACAGTAAGAATAACTGTGCAGTGAGATGTAAACTTTCACAGCCGAGTCTGTTTGGCCTCTGTTTGTTCTCTCAATGCCTTTGGCTGACACAGAGCAAACAGCAGGTCTTCAGTCTCTCACTCCAGATTGCCTACACCATGTTGGCTATGCCATGTTTTCCGTTTCCCCCCGTTTTGTTGTGGCGCTACCAGATTGAATCAACGCACGATTAGCCTCTTGTTTTCCAACACGTTTCATTAACTGAGACGAGGGAAGAACGCAGCCTCCCCTGCAGCCTGAGGAACCAGGAGCGAGGGCTGCACACAAAGCTTTAGAGAACTGGATGAAGCCTGCTTGCTGCCCTCCTCAAGCACTGGCTCCAGCCAAATATAGTCTCTGTTGAAAATACTCCTTTTACATCACAGCTCCGACTGCTCGGCCACCTTTCTTGCAGCTCTTACAGTGCGAGCGTTTGATAGAGGTGCTCACCGAAGTCACAAAGCTTGAGGACGTCATCGGAGCTGATGAGAAGGTTTTCTGGCTTTATGTCTGAGGAGGAGAAACACAGATGGGGAGTGAGGCAACATAAGCTGCAGAGGGGCATCGTCATTACATCATCACTACCATCATTTCTGCCACCACATGTTAGGATTAAACTCGCTTACATTTACGGTATCTTTGCTAAGAGCAGCAAACAAAGATGATGTTCAGACTGCAGGTAATAGGGCCCAAATCAGGTGGGCTTTTTTTGCTTATTGGGGTCTTAGATCTGTTTTTTTTCTCATAACAGTGTGAACAGCACAAATCAGATGGAGCCACTTTGACTTTTTGTTCAAATTGCAGGCAAATCATATTTGTTTCTCAAATCAGATCGTTAAGACAGACTGTCCACACTGTTATTCGCAAGTGACCTGATCTGATTTGTGTGTACAGACAGCAACAACCTATCTGCATGGCATGCTGTGGAAATGACATGGCATCAGTAACTATGTAGCTACGCTGGTGAAGCAGCTTTCCAACACCTAAGAATTAGAAATGCAACCAAACAACAACAATAGATAAATAATCACAGAATGCATACAATGTTGGATTTATCATTATAAATATATTCTACTGAGTCTTTAAAAGACACCGCTTTTCAAGGCTGGATTACAAAGCATCTGAAAGGGATCGCACCAACGCGCTAAAGTGAACGGCATGACGGCTAACGTTAGCTTCTGGGCAAAAATAAGAACATTTATCATGTGTAGCGTTCCAGAGATATTTAACATTACTAACACTGTTAACTTCTATCATGTCCTGTGTGTCAGATTTGTCTCATCAGTCCTGTTTAAGCCTTGACGGTGAGACAAACTCGTGCATCTAGCTCAGCAGGAAAAGCTCCGCTTCAGCAACACGGTCATGTTACGCAAAAGACACAAACTCGATGAGTGACCAGCACATGCAAACAGAGATATATCTGTAGAAATCTAAGTGGAATTGTATTTCAAATCACATCCAAATGTGGTCTGTATCCGATTTGCAAAGATCACGTGGTTTTGTTTTTGCTGTCTGGACTTTCTAAATTAATCTGGACACAATCTGGATGGGCTGGAATCCTAATAAGGCCTTTCACGTGAACACTTATAATCAGATACAGGTCTGATTTTTTGCAGACATATCAGAATTCATACAACTTTTGTGCCACTCTGGATCAACATATGTCATAATTCTGCTCTGGCTCTTACTCCACATGTACACATACTGTACCTCTGTGCAAAAGTAGCAGCCAGCGCTCCACAAAATGATAATAATAATAATTATAATTTAAAATTTCTCTTTCTCCTCATCCTCGTTATCATGTTTACAAAGTTGATGGCTTCTGCTGCACATCATCTTATAAATAAAACCATAAATGCTGACTTCAGTCACCTCCAAGTTGACTTCCCTTCGACAGTGTGCTGCGTGATTTATTTGTTGTTCTTTTGCACATGTGGGAAACAGCCAAACTGCACGGGGCATGGACGTGATGCGACACGTCTGCCGCAGCAGGGTGTGTCCATTATAATCAAAGCGAAGCTGCTACCCTGACCACGGCCTTCCACAGCAGGTAAATACGAAATATAACTGTGTACAATTGGTTTTAAAATTATTTAAACAAATATTTCATTGCACCAGAGGCAACTCGACACATGAGAGCAAACTTGTATGCTTTTACATTTCACATTAAAATGACTCAATCAAATTAATGCATCCTGTTGTTCAAACAATCCAATTAATCAATTCAGTCTCAGTTAATAAAGTCTACACTTCAAAACCCTGCATAACCAAATGCATTATCACTTGGCAAAACTCAATATGCACACAGTAAAGACAGAGTCTGTGTAGCAGGTAAAAAACAAACAATAACAAACAATATACACTCTGCTCAGCCTACACAACGCGCTGCATATGTACGCCATGTATTTCAGCTGTCAGTTCAGGACAGTGACTACTTCATACTGGAATCAGATATTGGCCACATTTACTGTGACAAATAATGTAAACAAACAAACAAAAAAATCAGATCTGAGCAATAAATCAGAATTCAGCACTGAGGCTCGCAGTGTGAACAACGCCAAAGAATCCTGAAAATCTAATTCTGTCAGTGAAAATTCACAGATTGCAGACAAACCATAACTTATACATCAAATCCTGGATAACTCTGTCATATGTGTGCCCGGGTATACCACAGGCCATTTGGACGCCTGCTCTGTTGCAGTCACCGTGCCAAAAGCTCACATGGGCCATCTGGTTTCCTGCTCTGCTGCCACTGATTCGCCCAAAAGCTCACATTGTATGAACAATAGAGTGGTCGAGTTACAGACACATCAGAAAACCCATCAGGCCACTGCTCCATGAGAGAATAATCACATTTATACTATTTTACACTGAAAATGTTGTTGTTTCTTAGAATCTCTGCACAGATGGTGCTCAGTGATGGTGCAGCGGTCCTGCATGAGCCTCGAATGTGTCTCCTCTGTCTCACTAACACCATCTTTATAACGTGTTCGGAAAACAGAGATTTTACCTCGGTGGACAATGTCATGCTTATGGCACCAGTGAATTGCTCTGATTAACTGGTAGATGTAGCTGCGCGCTTTGTCCGTCGGCACACCGTTTGGTAACTCCTCAAGCAGCTCAAGCATGTTCTGAAAGACAAAGAAAACACGACCAAAAAAATCACGATGACCACCACACAGTCACATTAAAATAATCATACAGCAAAGGCCTGTAGAAGAGGCTCACCTTCTCCACATACTCAAAGACGAGATAGAGCTTCCCTCTTCTGCGGAAGGCCTCTTTCAACTCAACAATATTCTCCTGCTTGAGGGTTCGGAGCATCTTAAGCTCCCGTAGTGTCGTTTCTTTAACCTCCTCATTTTCTGCGTGGAAGTGAGACAGAAAGGAAATATTAAACTTACATGCAGTGATGAGGATGGGATGCATCCCCACAGAAATAAATATGACTTGTTTGAAATAACTCTGACGAGGACTTGTCGTCTACTTACCTTCGCTGTCCTTGAATTTTTTAATGGCCACGATTTCATTGGTGTCCTGCAATAAAAACACACAGAGCAGCTCGTGAAAAATAAATCCTGCTGTTTATGGCTGCTGTCGATACATCGTGACACAGCAGCAGAGACAAAACACATAAAACAGTATTAATGCTGCTGCTTTTACCACTGGCACATTCAGTGGTAACACAGCTTTACATTCAGCTGTGTGGGCTTCAACTGAAAATATATAAATGGTTTCATCTTTAACACAGACTAAATGTTTGAGTCCAAATCTGCAAACATATAATATAAAATTTATATCAGTATTCATGACAGAGGGCTCTGCTCTTAAACTGAGGCCTGTGTCTGTATCATGTAGATCAGTGATTCCCAACAGAGCGGTCGGGATCGTGGATGTATGAAGATAACTAGATATAGTGTTGGAGGCAGAGCTTTGTTGTTTCCTATGAAAGCTGCTCAGTGTCGCATGAAGCCAAAAAACTACCACATAAAGATCACCCGGTTGATCAGCACTGCTTTCGCAACACTGGGCCCATAGAGCAGACACACTAGAGACTTCCACCGGCCCAGCTGGCGACTTCCGGTCTAGCGCTCTGCTAACTTGAATGCAGTCACATTGATTCAATCATGCAGCTCTTCTAGACTTTCCAAATGTTATCAGACAGAATGGACCAAATACTGACAGTTTAACGAGTTGTGTCACCGGGTTGGCATCTCTTTTACAATGTAAGTCTACGGGAGAAAGTCTTTTTCACTTGACTGCCCTGGACGTTTTAATTCCACTGTTTTTGCCACGACCATAATTGGCTTCAAAGCCTCTTGGGGACCTGGTCAGGACCCCCACAAGGGGTCACAAGACGATTCAAAGGGGTTGTACGAAGATTACAGGGCTGGGAAAAAGGAACATTTGAATCCTGCTTTACAAATTGATTTTATTTTTCAGATTTTTCACTAATCTTTGATGTTTTTTCTTGTAAATATTGGATAGTTTCAGGCTTTTCCCCTCAAACAAACCAGTCTGATGTAGAGCTGCTATGATTTGTCAATTAATGGATTAGTTGATAGAAAGGAAAATAACCTGCAACTATTTTGATAATGAATTATTTGTTAAAAGGAACATTTAACCCACAAAATCATCACTTGTATTTCACTTACTCACCCTGTGTTATATTGAATTGATGATATTTTACTTGCATGCTTCCACGGTGAACGAAGAATCCAAAATCAGAGAAAATTCTTCATGAATTGGTTTAAAATGTGAGTAAAACCACTTCTGCATAAAAAGTCTCACTCACAGACGAACAGTGTGCCTTGGCAAGCATGTGTTTCTGCTCAATGAAATGCATGAGCAAAGTTCAAACACACACATTTGCTACGGCACACTAATTGTTTGCATACGTGTTTTTAAATTGTAAAGTTTTAGCAAAATGCATCCGTTTGGCAAGAACTGAGCATATGACTGGAGTTGTGTGAGAATCTGTGAACAGATGTTTTTATCCAAAGTTTTCACAGTTCCTGTTGTTAAAAGCGTTGCTCTATTACTCCAACTCTTTAAAAATGTTCTCTGTTTTGGGATTCTTCGTTTATTCACAAGCTCTCTTCAGAAATTCAACGCAACACGGGATGAGTAGCTAATATACAAATTATCATTTTGTTATTTAAGTATTCCTTTACATAAGTTTTCTTGGATTTAACATCAAGCCCAACCTAAACTGAATATCTTTGGGTTTTGGACTGTTGGTTTTCTGTTGATTTATGGACTGATTTTCTTTTTTTAAAAAGGTTAAATCAGTGATGAAAATAATCATAAACTGCAGCCCTCGTCTAATGGACAAATCCCATCACATTTGAGTGTGTGTATGCGGGTTTTTAAAACACGGGAAAACCTGCTAAAAATAGCCAATAGACTACTCTCCCATTGCAATAGACTGGAGAGGTGCACATGGCTCTGCAGCGGGTGAGTATGCCTTCCTGTGCATGTGGGTGTGCTTTTCTTTTGGTGTGCCACCTTTGACCTCGCAGACAGGGTGGGAAACAGGTTAGTTAAAAGTAGAAAGCAGCATGGAGGCCATTGAAAAGGGGCTAAGATTAGAGTGTTTGCCTGGGTGTTGTGTTTTCATGAATGCTGAATCAAAGACGGAGCTGGTAATTACCTGTGACTGCTGCAGGGTCATTTGACCCGGGTGTGAGTGAACACTGTAACCGTTCCCATTACATACGAAAGCCAGATGTTAGCAGGTTTCTGTGCAGTGGAATAGGAGCTATAGATATGCACCTCATGAGAAGGGTCACATGTAGACGGAGCTTTATCTTAAGGGGTCACAAACATAAAACACTGGGTCCCACAAGCTGAATGATTCACTGCTGAACTGTTGTGCAATTAGGACTGTTCACCTGGAAAACTGTTTAGCTTCAAAAAAAAAAAAATCCTGCACAAACAATCTCTGTCGCTTGTTTACAGGCATGAGTGACATGAAATAATCAACAGTACATGAAGCAAACAAAGAAATCCAGAACTAATCACCACTGAGTCACTGTTTTGCTGAGACACTTCTCATCATCCCTCCATGAAGTTCTGTGCGAGAGACGCCCCACCACTAGCCCCGTTTCTCGACATGTCCTAGTTAGGCCTGGTATTTCTGCCTATGGCTCAGAGCTGTGCTCCAGTTTCCCCCCCTCAGAAAGCCAAAGGCAGCATCGCGCCGCTCCAACATGGATCACAGTGAACAGTGAGCCCTCCTCCCAGCACAGAGAAATTTAAGATGACTCACAGCAGGGTCAACTCCATGAGCATCACTGTGCTGTGCACACACAAGGTAGCCTGAGTGAAGGGAGATGATGCGCTGCTGCAGGGTTTAAATTCAATAACCTGTTATATGTCTAAATGTTGTGCACCAACAGAGGAAATCAAACATGATCAGTAGCCACAGTTCATTTCAACTAACCTACATCACTTGAAAACTGTAGGCTATAATTGTACATCTAAGTCTTTACTTATGTAAGTCTGCACGCTGGTGCCAGCGCCTGCAGGCCTGCATGGAGATAGTCTGAGCCAAAATAACACTCAGTCATTATTCTAACAGCGTTATGTGTGTCAAAGTATTATACCTGTCATATCTGCATATAATGAGCCATCTGTGAGAGTGGTTATGATCAATGCAACCACATATTGCAGCATAAAAGATTAACATGTGGTTATGGTTTAGTGGTTTTGACTCGCAGGCATTCACAGCTTTGGTCACCTCAAGGCAATCGTCAAAGTTGCCGACAATGAGAACAATTTACACCCTGAATGGAAATCTACAATTCAGGTAAAGCCCAGTTTAGACCAAAGATTTACGATGAGATGTGTTAAAACATGCAACTACTTGAAATGCGCCGTTCTGCAACGTTCTAAAAACCTGCTTATTCACACCAATGCAATTAGATGAGACAGTGGTCACAAAGGTGGTGATTGGTATGTATTGAAGCTTTTAGAAAATATCTACATTTGTAGTTACTACTTGGACATTGGTGTAAATGGAATTTCAAAGTAGTAAGATAGTCCTTACTGCCATATAAAGCTAAAGCAGTGTCTCAAAGTTGCTATCTTACATGAGAATACCTGAACGCAAGTCTGCACGCTACATATGTAGCTACACCCAGCTGGTGGGGTTTTCTTTATTGGGAGTTACAAGGTGTTTTAAGGGCCACGTTGCCACATTTTTCCCATCCTCAAATCCACTGCTGTCAATGAAGATGTGCGAAAGGTGGGCTCAAAAGCGAAAGCAACACCACTGCAGTGCACAAATGTTCCCATGTTCTATTTTTCAGGGGGAGACAGCTGCGCCATGAGGTTCAACTTCTGGAACAAAGCAGCGTGCACTGCACGTCATATGACGAGGAACAACCAATGACAGCCAGCACATATTTTTTCTTTCTTTCATAAGATGAAGATGGTGTTGATCATTTTAGTGTACGGCCACCAACAGCTCTACGACCTGCCCCACAGACAATATTTCAGTACACACGTAAAAAACAACACCTGGAAGAAGATCAGCTCAGAATTCGGGATTTATGGGATGCAGGCTAAAATAAGATGCTGGTTGTGGTTGCTTAGCAATGTCAGGCACAACCTGCTTCTGTACTCTTGAAACCTGCCGTGAGCAGGACACAGAGAGAAGCCCCAGCGCCCGGCCTCAGGTTTTCCAGGCAGTTAAAGATGCAGCATGTGTATGAGCTTTTAGGCAGTGACCTCATTTAGGATCATTGTGGCCTGAGAGTAGAAGCTCCTCCTGAGCCTCTCAGTGGTGGCCTGGTGTAAGCGGTACCTTCAAAAGGAAGAAAAGGCTGTTAACCGGGTGGCTGGGACCCTTAATGATTCTCCTGGCCTCAGTCTTGCAGTCTTGTCCATTAGGCAGAGTGGACATATGCTTATAGTGTGATCAGCTGAACGAACCACTCTTAGCAGGGTCTTGCGATTCTGTTCAGAGCTGGTTCCTGCCAGGCAGTGTTGCTCCCCATCAGGACGCTCTTGACAGTGCAGAAGCACAGAATCCTAGTATTTTAGGGGATATGCTGAATTTCCTCAAGCATCTCAAGTAAAACAGTCTGTGCCTTTCTCACTGCTGAGTCATTATGGAGTGCCCAGGTCAGGCCTTCGAGTTTTGATTTAAAGCCTGAACCCGATCAAGGCCAAGCAGACCCACAATGTTTGGGCTGGGCCATAATTTCTCTACATTTCCCTGGGCTTGAATCGTGATGGGTTCTAGACAATTTCCCAGTGCTATGAGTGTTGTATTTCTTTTTTTAAAGATCATTTTCTGGGCATTTTTCCTTTTATTAACAGTACAGCTTAAGGTAGACAGGAAATGTGGGAGAAAGAGGGTTGGTTACATGCAGCAAAGGGCTGCGGGTGGAGATCAAACCAGGCTGCTGGAAAGGCATCAGCCAACACAGGGTGCACACTCTACCAGGTGAGCTAGAGGCAGTCTGAGTGTTTTATTTCTATATGAATTAACAAACAGCTAAATTTTACTTTTACTGTGCTTGGCGCTCTGCTGCTTTGAGGGTACGTTCCAACACCTCACCGAATTCATAAACAATCCAGGGCACTCTGAATGACTTTTTTACAAATGCACCCCATGTCATAAATGTCTGTTACTGCAGTGAAAAGACTTTAGTTGACTTAAGTTTGTAATATTTGCTTTATAAATATATACAAATATTTAAATCACAGTAAAAAAGTGGGTTTTTAATCGGACTCTGGCTCAAAACAGCTGCCATGGTAGACAGACAGAAACTGGGCCTGATGTTTTGGGCCGAATCAAAGCTCTAGGGGACAGCGAGGTACTTGAAGCTGCCCATCCTCTCCACCAAGGACCCGTTGATATTAAGGAGGGCGTAGTTCCTTCCCTGCTTCTTTCTAAACTCGACTATCAGCTCCTCAGTCTTGTTGAGGTTCAGGAGTAGGTTGTTGTTCTGACACCAGCAGGTCAGGTCGTCTACTTCCTTCTAGTAACCTTTTTACTGTTACTCATGATCAGGCTCATCACAGCTGTGTCTGAAGCAAACTTAATGACGGCAGTAAGAAATAGTTCCACCATGTGACTCCCTCTGAAACTAGTTTTCACATCTCCAAACCGCCCAAACTTCACAATTATTAACTTCAATACTTCAGAGACCCAAAGTCAACCTGTTAGAATTCTGCGCTCCAATTCACCACCCATCACATCAATCACTTAATAAGTCAGTTCGTATTATTTCTGCTTCACGTCCACACCGCAGGGAGGGTTACAGATAATATCGCACTTGTGTTCACATTAATCTCTCATTTGTTAAAAGCCACAGCCAATTAAGTTTTGCAGTTTATTATGTGTGCATGTTCACGTTGGTGGGATCAGTGCGGTACACCAGCTGCTCTGAACCTTTTTGTGTAACATTTTATTTTAAGCTCTTTAGGAATTCCCATGCGGCGATGGACTGTGAGGCTCATTTGTGTGGGAGAGAAACCAAGCTGCGTAAATTATTATTTACTATGAACATGCTGTCCCTCTTACACGACCTGTAATATCACAGATTTGGAACTTAGGTCAAACGAAACCACCTATTGACAACTCTTAAAGTCCCCAAAGGTGCAGGATCTATACCCAACACACCAGGGTGCAGAAGGAAGGTTATGAGCCAAAAGAATGTGTCAGTAAAATTAGTACAAAAAGAATGATGCAGGATTTATTAAAAAATAATCTAATGTATAATTAAGTTAAAGAAAATAATCAGTAAGTGCTACAAACTAGTCCAACTCATTGAAAGAGTTATTCAGCAGCAATCTGCTGCTCACATCCCAGAGAACATCTGCTGTGACGTTGATGAAGTTGTGATTAAATCTTCTACTGTAGGATCATTATTCAGTTCCTCACAACTCATAGTGGAGACACTGATACATCAGTTTTATAACTATGTAAATATCACCCACTGGAAATAATAAAAGACACAATTAATTACTTACTTACTCATTGATTTCATAACCTTGATTAAAGCAGCCACCTCGTGTGTCTTCCGAGGCACAATTAGTCAGTGGAGGATGCAGTCATACCCGCGCTGTGTGACATTCCTACGTGCATCATGCTGTCATATTTTTCATCCGGTCTGGAGTGCATGCTGCCAAAGTTCTGTGGCAAACTGCAACACTGAGCCCGGCATTAAGGCCATCAATTTTGTGTCAAAGACTCGATGCTGCGCAGAGCGTAGCGTGATCAAATTAATAATGCCAAGATCCCATGTCACGTCTCTGTTTACACTGTCCAAATAAGGGGATCAAACATGAACTGCTTGGCGGTGGAACGTGTTAATAACAGCCTGGTGGGTCTCTGGGATGATGAACGCTCGGAGTGCAAAGCTAACAAAGAGTTCAGGAAACTACCTCAAAATAAAACACAAAAAAGAAGGGCTGAACTAAATGTGTTGTTGTTTTTACATTTAAAGCTTCTATCAAGGTTTTTGAAAGAAGCACCGAATGTCTGTTAAATAAATAAAATAAAAATCCTCAAACAAAATAATTTAAAAAAGATCAAAAAGATCTAAAATTTTTGTAGTAGAGAGACGACCATGCCCACAGGAGACCAAAAATGTTTCATACCATTGGTATACCCCCGTAGAAACTTCTATAGTTTGTATTTTTATGGCTGTATTTGAGGATGTATCTTTGTAGATGTTTGTGGTATTTGTGGATCTCTTCTTCTCTCCTTTTCTGTTTTTTATATTTTCTTTTCAAAAGCTTCCTGTGGGCCTGTGTTACAAATTAGCATTTCCCTTCAAACACTAAACCCAGTGCATCTTGTTCTTGTAGAGAAATGCATGTTTATGCTACTGTGGTGTCCATATACAATAAACTAAACCAATATTAGTAATGAGGTCTAATCTGTATCTGTAACTGTGCAGAAATACTGGATTTAAACAGAACAAACAGACATTAAAATAAGCATTCCTACTGCAAATTTATTTCTTTTGCAAGTCAAACTTTTCCTCAGTAGATCTCTTGGTTTCCACACACAGCACTTCCTGTAATGACAGAGTTCCCTCCTTTGGCCCACTGAGTGTCTCTCGACAGCAGGTTGCTGAAGCAGCACTTCAGGTAACACAGGTGATGTTTAAAGTGATAGAAACTAAAATACCCTACAAGACACTGGAGACGACGCCTGTGGACCTGAATACTGGACTATAAACTCTGAGAGGAGTAAGCAATGCTGTGCTGTGGCAAAACTGGTGCTAGTGACCCACCGACTGTAATAACACACAGATATGTGAAGACATTCGTGGTTTATATGTATGTTGTGAGGATATATGAATGTTTATCACAGTTTGATGAGCCCTTTATTTCTTACTTATCTTTCATATGTGCAAAATGTTCACATTAAAGGGAACTTTCACTGCAAACTGAAATATACATTCCTCCTCTTTCCTGTAATGTTATTAATCAGTCTAAATTGTTGAGTGTTGGCGATATCTGTAGTCTTCTAATGGAACTAAATGGCACTCAACTGGTGGTGCTCAAAGTGCCCAAAAGGATATTTAAAAAACTCAACAACAATGGGCCTCATTCACTAATATGTGCGTGGAAATGTTCTTACTTTGTGCACAAAATAAGTGCGTCCGTGGGATTCATGACACCTGCGCACCGGCCAATTTTGTTCTCACCACCTTGCGTATGTGTGTGAATCAGAATCATTCTTTGACAGGTGCGTGCTCGCAATTTGTGATTAGCATACTACCAGGCGCCCATTTCTCCATATAAGGAAACCGCTTGCCTAGAGTTGATTCACGAATGAAGGAAGCGGTTACGCGAGGAGAGAAGTAGTAAATTCCACAGTTTGTTAGAAGCGATGGCGCCGGGTCTTACAGGAATGCCATGGGTCATTGCAAGATTGTGGAGGACACAGCATGCCAGGATGATCTTGCACACCTTCTTGATGAGGGTGAACGTGTATCAATTCCATGGTTATTTAATACATTTGGCCAATATATTAGTAAATTAATGATTTTAAAAAATGTTAATTAAATCTCTTTTTAATGAATGTGGTTTTATAGACTCTGCATGTACTTAAAAGGTATGTGTTTGCATTTTCTAAGTCAGTTTGGCCATCCTCATTTGTGCGTAGGCACGGTCTGAGGCAGTTCTAAATTTGTTCGCAGAGTAAGAACAAATTCGGGTAAGAAAATATTGATGAATCCCAGATTTGTGCGTCAAACGATCGTACGCACAGTTTAAGCACAGATTTGTGAATGAGGCCCAATGTCTCTTTCCAGAAATCATGACCTGGTTACTCAAGATGATCCACAGAACTTGTTGTGAGCAGTTTTATGTCAGAAATATCTTCCACAGAAATAAAATGGATAGAAAGAAACATTGAACTGTCTGCCATGGTCATTTGACTGACACAAAAGAAAATGGCGATTGTTCTAGTTCCTAAAATGTTGAGGCAGAGGGTAACTGCTGTAGCTCTGGTTGAGGGTGAGAGGCTGTCACTAATTAGTTTGTAAGGCACAGGGAAACAGATCTGAGTGGGTACATGAGACCCTAAAAAAGAGGGTGGATCACAGGAAGTACCACCAGTTGGTCCAGGAGCTTCTCCATGATGTCTGTTTTGAGGCATATTTTAGGATGACTCAGGGGCAGTTTGACAACCTGCTATCTATCAACGTACCGTATAGCTCTGGGTATCCAGCAACCACTAACACCAGTTTCTCCTCCATTGTTTACCAACTGTAAACTTGTTTTTGCGCTCTGAGATGAAGTTTTTTTAACTCGAGGAGTTCAGAGCGCTCCAGCAAAAACACCAGGCGCTTAGAGCACAGAAATGCAAGGTGTGTCGCAACGCAAAAACCACCAGCAAAAAGCTTCATTCTCATTAAAACCAATTACAAAAAGCCGCCTCCAGCTGCTACAACGTGTGTGATCAAGGCCTAACGGTGTCCTCCTCGGCTGAGCTGCAACGTTTCCGAGCTCAAGGATGCTGCTGTAGGTGAGCTAGCAGTAGATGTACATGTCTTTCTGCACAGTGATTCGGTTGGCACGTGTAGTTTGGTAGAAAGAAAATAGTTCCTACATTAGATTGCTAACAACAAGATCTGTGGATTATCTTGAGTAACCAGTTCATGATTCCTGCAAAGAGACATTGCTGTTGAGTTCTGCAAATGTAAATTTTTTTGGCTCTTTAAGCACCAGAAGCCGAGTGCCATCAAGTTCCAAGGCAGATATCTCTACGGCTGATATCTCCAACACTCTGCAACTCAACCCAAAACAATCTAGATTGATAAAAAGCACTACAGGTAAGAGGAAAAATATGTATTTTGGATTTGTGGGGCGAATTGTCACTTTAAAAGGTCAATAAAGAGCCACATCATGTGGCACAAAGAGAAAAGAAATGAGCCTCTGGCCTGCAGCGGTGTGCCATCTGTTCCCAACAAAGCCAAAAGCAACACATTTCTTCATCCATGCACTTTGGCTTCTACGCAACACAACACAATCTGCAGCATTAGTCCTGTTATGTTATTTACAATTACACAGACCTGCGGTGTCTGATAATAGAGTGGGCTGGTTCACCCTGTGGTAAATGACAAATGCAAACCGCAGACAGCAATCAGCCAGGGAAGGACATGAACTGGGGTAAAGAAAAACTTTAAATTAATGAATAACTAAGCCAAACTGCACTTTAGACCAGTGCTGTGAATGTTGCATTATATTGTAGAGCTTTACATCCATTGTTAGCATTAAAATGTAGTTCACCAAAAACTGAAAGAAAGTCAGAAAAAGGCCACAACCAGGACGCGAGTCCAGTCACAAAGGGTCCATCAACAGGTGGGCTGGGCCTGACAGTCTGCGTCCGACAATGCCTCAGAATTAGACTTTAAATAGCTTCTATCTACCAGGGGACAATGACGACTTTAACATTCAGACAGGAAACTCATGTCCCCTCTACGTCTCTCCGTCTCTCTCTGGCTCCTGATAGGACCACATAGACAAGTGCTCCACTCAAGGTGACCCATTTAATGCTAGATGTGAAAGTCCTTTTTTCCTCTGCCGTCCCAGTTTCTGTTCACTGGGTGCAAAAATAACTGTTCCCTTCAAAGGGGGCGGATAGACTTTTTTTTTTTCCTCCACTAAATAAATCTAGATGTTACTGACAGCCACTCAGCTTATTTAGGAGGAATAAAAATTTAAGCCGACCGCATCAATTCTATTATCTGTGGAAAAAGCGCCATCGGTTACGCAACCTTAAATATGACGCCGGAGCAGTATAAAAGGTAATTGAAAAAAGGGACATTTTTGATCAAGATAGGACAAACAACAGATGACTGCAGTGCCGCTGACTCACATGGCAGCTCTTAAAACAGTGATGGGCTTAATAGATCTGGTCAATACACTAATTACTCATTTTTGGATCATTGCATCTCCATGTAACAACGAAGTCACAGGCAAAAGGACATTAAGGAATCATTTCCAGGAGATAATAGATTTCGTCTCACTGGGCAAAGTGACACAGCATTAAAGAGTAAATCATCCGTGAATCACACAGAGCAGAGCTGAGGACTTTTTTAGCTGCTATTTTTAAAGTGAACTTTTTTAGCATACTGTGTGGTCACACCTGAAATAGTGACACTGATACAACACGAACTGACACATAGTCTGAAATGCTAAATAATAGTCTCTATTGACCTTTCAGCAGCAAGGAAGTAGGAATGTGTTGTGTTGTGTAGTTGTGTAGTCATCTGTTGCTGGTGTGGTATTTTCACAAATATATGATTTAGATATATCCTCCAGAGACTCTGTGTCTTCATATGAGGACATCATATTTTGGGTTTACTTGACCTTACACTTTATTCTACTTAACTTAGACCTGTTGTCCTCGTTCGTGGACACTTCTGTTTTTTACCATCTAGTGGTAGTAAGAGCACAATACAGTAACCCGTGTAAAAACAAGATGGCAGCCATCTCTGCCGAATCTGTCTGCAGCCATTCACAACACAAAAGTGGACAAGGTCCAAAACCTGATCACATGTTATGTTTGAAACTTGTTTATTTATGATTAATAATGTTTGACATGGCAACAAATTAGACCAATTTGAGCAACAATAAAAAGATAAGACATTGTTAATATTGTTAATCAGGAAGTACTCGAGTCTCACACGAGGATATGTTTTGGAATACAGAGTACAAAATGAACGACATTCTTTTACAGCATTCTTACATCATTTGTCGACTGCCGTTAGTTAAGGTGGACTTGAGCCCTTTGATTTGAAAATAAACTCCCCCGAAGCCCAAAGACTAAAAAAGTATGTTATTTAAAAATTATGCCATGAATCATTTCATTTCCTTTCACTTCCTGAATCAGCTTATGTTAACACTATTCATTCCCAGTAAAACAACCCAGATTCACTTTGAACCAATCCGACAGCATCCAGTCAAGTTGCAGGAGAGACCCATGATGAACCAACGTTACATTACTGAGCACCAGCTGGAAAAAATGATATCAAAGATATTTCATTCTTGTATAAAAACTATGCAGAGGTCAGCAACAAATGATTTGCAGTATATAAACGTCAGAAATTACAGACAGAGAGGTAACAACTTCCAAGAAGTTTGACAAATAAGTACAAATAAAAAGCATTTATGATTTTTCTAAATTTAGTGCATTACTTTGTTGTTAAAATAACAATACATAGCGTGGAGAGCACATCATGGCTTGTTTAGGACTCAAAACTCAGAGTTTAGGACATGGAAAATGATAGATGTTCTTATTTTCACTCTAAGCAATGACAACAATGAATTCAGAAACTACTTCTTGAAGCAACACTGCTCTTGACATTTTTCACCTTAACCAAATCATGCTAATGTTAGAGCACACATTAAGCTAGCTGAGCTACTTGTAAACTGGTTAATGATCTAAAATTAGAAACACATATCCATCAATGAATTTAAGGGCATCATAAAGAATGTGGTAACGTGCTTGTTTTTATTAAGGCCATTATGTTTGAATAGTTGTTGTTTTATTGTCGAATTTTTGTTTTATATGTTGTATTTGTTGCATTTTAAATGTGCTTTGATTGGCCGCTACCTTGGCCAGGTCTCTCTTGTTAAAGAGATTTTCAATCTCAATGGGACTTCCTGGTTAAATAAAGGTTAATAAATAAATGTGGTGGAAAACTTTGCACCAAACATCGTCTTCTTTTAACCAGATTAAAATGGACATGTGTTCTCAACTTTATGTTCACTACAGCTGTCCAGCAGCCGCCAGTTAAAAGACAACACACAGAAATGGAACAAACAAATACGGATTTACTAATAAATGATTATTTCCACAGATTTTTGAACCGTTACTTGACAGTTCAAAGTCAGAGAGAGGGAGATATTTTGGTGATTAACACAAGACTGAGAGCAGATAGACCCAGCAGAAGTACAAATTTGATTAAAATTTTATGTGTGTGCACTATCCATCGGCTTAATTGGTAGCAGAGGCACCCGCAGTGCCGCACTGCCTGGCACATAAATCATGTCCTTAAGGCTGGGAGCCACACACCATGAGAGAAGAGTATATAAACATAACTGCCTGTTGATCTTACTAAAGAAAATTGTGTAAAACTGTAGGATGGTGCAAAAACAGACTCCTAAATATAGTTTGACATTGTTCTAAAAAAAAAAAATACCAATGAGTGTATTGAACATACTGGTTCACCATTGGCATCTGTCTGTAGCCCTCGGGGGTTCTGTGAACCTAAACCATGCCAGGAAAATACAACCCTGTGCCATACTGGAGCTGCCAGAAGCTTTCACCATAAGCAGCAAGCATGTAGACTCCTTTTGGCATGTGCCACATATGTTCTTACTCACTTGCTAATAATAGGATGACTCATGTGATCACACGATGCTTCTGCAGCTCAGGAGAGCACTCGCTGTGTTCGCTGCTCCCACAAAAATGCACTTGTTTATGTTCAATAACAGCATTGATCATGCAAAGCAGGTTGTGTGCAGTGTTAATTATTCTCTGCAGAGTTTCCTACAGAGTGCAGTTAATAAATGTGTCGACCTCTTGTTTGATGGAGATTGATTTACGTGTTTGTTTAGCTGTCTGTTTCTTCTCACATGTCAACTAATGCATGGGCATCCCTGTCAAGAGGTATTTTTATCTGCAGTCAAATCAAGCTTATGTCTTTCCCTTAGATTTTCATGCCAACATCACATTAGCTTCTGCTCTAAGAGCATTAGGGTCAGCTGTCCTCCTCCTCCTGTTCCTATCAGCTCAACCTTTACAGCATGTAACAGTACATGTACGATTGTATTGCCTCAGTTTTTATGCACACAGTTTCAATATTTTAAACTGTTTATTTGCTAATTCTGTGGATGAAAGATGAAATGCTGAATGCACATACGAAGCACTTAATTCTAAATGACCAGCTCAACTTTTCAGAACAGTCACCTCATATTAGTTGTAGTAATTAGAATAACTGTAGTTACAGTTTACTTCCATGTCTTATTCAACAGTGAATAAAATTCAGTGTAAATTATGGAGGTTTATTTCGAACATACACATTTTTCCTGGCCAAAATATACACATATGTGTATGACTTTAGTATTAAGTTATTTAAAAATGCCGCAGTCAAACAAGTTGAAAATGATCACAGAGAGCAACCCTTTGAACAAGAATATTATGGCGTTTAACACCTTCATTTGATTGTTAGATAGACTTTTTAAAAATCTGTCTATGTAGACATTAATGGGATATTGTTATGATTTTAGCATCTAGTTATTAAAAAGTGAGTCTTTCCTTGCTTTTTTTCCTTCTCTAATGTATGTTATAGTAAGTTTTTTTTTTTTTTACGTGTATATTTTTCTTTTTATTTATTTTTGATATATGGTTAGTAGCAGTATTTTTCATGTTAGTACAGGGATTTCTCCTTTTTTTTTTTTTAAACACTTGTGGAGGCGTGTCACTTTTAAAATGGCTTCTCATTATAATCCATTGCTGTCACCCACCTGTGCTTACTTATTAATTAAGATCGGGTGACTTTTTTTTGCTTGACTCCTGTCCACTGTTTTCACCCTGACGAGGACCATAGAGTCGAAACCAGTTGGTGTAATGTAAGCAGCCATGTTTTGAAATAAAGGCTTTCATTTTTCTTTCCATGGGCACCCAAGACTGTTGAATACTGGCCAGCAAAGTGTTTTAGCAGAACATTATGACATCACAGTAATGTTGACCTTTGACCTTTCTAATAAAAAAAATGTCATCATTTCATTATTTTATCCTATTAGACATTTTTGTGAAATTTGGCCAGAAGTAGCATATGAATTCCTAGCTTATGGCCACAAATATATTTTATGAGGTCACAGCGATCTTGACCTTTGACCACTAATTTGTAATCAGTACATTCTTGAGTCCAGCTGGATGTTTGTACCAAATTTGAGAAAAATCCCTCAAGACGTTCTTGAGATACATAGCATTCATGAGAATGAAATGAACACAAAGTCACGGTGACCTTGACCACTGAGAACCAAATTTTTCTCAGAAATATCCTCAGTGTTCTTGAGATATCGCGTTCATGAGAATGTAACAGACAAGGTCAGAGTGACTTTAACCTTTGACCACCAATTTCCAATCAGTTCAATCTTGAGTCAAAGTGGACGTTTGTGCCAAATCTGAAGAAATTCCCTTTAGGTGCTCTTGAGATATTGCATTTAAGAGAATAAGACAGATAAGGTCACAGTGACCTTGACCTTTAACCTATGACCATTAAATTAAAGTCAGTTCATCCTTGAGTTAAAGTGGACGTTTGTACGAAATCTGAGGAAAATCCCTCAAGGCCTTCTCAAGATATCATACTCATGAGTATGCAACGGACCAGGTCACAGTAACCTTGACCTTTGACTATCAAATTCGAATCAGTTCAATCTTGAATCAAAGTGGACATTTGTGCCAAATCTGAAGACATTCTCTGAAGATGCTCTTGAAATATTGCATTTATGAGAATGAGACAGACATGGTCACAGTGACATTGACCTCTAACCTATGTCCATTAAATTTTAATCAGTTCATCCTTGAGTCAAAGCGGACGTTTATACCAAATCTGAAGAAATTCACTCAAGGTGTTCTCGACATATTGTGTTCACTACAATGGGACAGACAGACAGACAACCCAAAAACGTAGTGCCTCACGTGGCGACTATCGCCGGTTTGGACTGCGGAGGCATAAAAACACAAATTAGCCTGGAATGCTACCTTACCGATGGTGATGGTGATGATGATGATGATGATGATGACCCGGATGATGATGATGATACAGTGACAGTGACAACATTACTCTTCTAATATCTTAAAGCAGTGTGTTTCATTTGCAGCAATGATCCTGGGCGGTGACGCCCATGTCCAGAATTACAGAGATGAGTCATGTTCTGATGGTGATGTATGCTACACTGGTAATGCTGATGTTGCTAGGTGATGTTGACAATATTCAGTGTTCATTATATTATTTATAGCCTCTGTGGGGTTATGGTGGACACTTTAAAGCGTGCTATAGAGGAGCTGAAACGACTCGAGACAATTCTCAACTGTGTGAGCCACCCTGGGAACATGTTTCTGTCATCTCCTGTATGTTTCCTTTATACTGTATGTTTTATGTCTTGCTGTGTGTTTCTATGCTCACTAAAGCACAAATTACCCGCTCAGGACAAATAATAACTTGACATGACTTGACTCATAATCATAATACAGCTTTGTACTATATGGAGGATTTGATGCAAAGGGAATCCTCACCCTACGTTACTTTAAATACGTCTGTGTACTGTAGGTTGCCCGTCTTCCTCTTGTTGCTATTTATATCATCTAAATATCAGAAAATGCAACATGCATGATACATAATGCATCACCTGGTGTGTTCTCAAGTGCTCTGAGACTTTGAGCCATCAAGTAGAAAATAAAACATTTTGCATATAAAATTCTGTTATTAAAATTACAGAAAAGCAAAAGGAAACTTCTGTGAAATGCAGAATGAATGTGGATATGTTCACTGGATGACATTAATAATGTAACATGTCAGTTTTATCAGTGTTTTAAGAGTAGCTGCTGCTTGCACCTTAAACCTTGTATTTTATCCTCACCCTTTTGGTTTAGTTCTGTTACTTTTAGATCAAATCACGGTGAAGTCACACTAACACTAGATAACTGGTAATTATTTTGAGTTGTGGAGATAAATTCAAATCTGTAAACTTGGTGGTCTGACCTATCAGACGTTTCTGCTGTGCTTACTTTATGTACTGTGTTGCTTTAGTGGTGTCTTTAGTAAACCAAATCTTCCAGCAGGAAGCTAAACAATGTGGAGGGGGGCCACCTAAATGAAAAAAATAAAAATGAGTATCAGCACAAACACAGAAGTGTTTCTGAGATTTACTCGCCAAAAGCAAAATGTACCTGCTGCTTGACGGGTGTTAATTTAAGACCCTGAATCAGCACAGTTTCAAAATGGGCACCCAAGATTCTTAAGTAATGGCCAAAAAAGTGTTGCTGAACATAATGACATCACAGTGAAGCTGACCTTTAACCTTTTGGATCTAAACTTTGGAGCGAAGCCATGTACTGCTGTGAAGGGGGGCTGCAGCAAATATATATACTATACACTTTACTAACAGTGCACTATATGCACTGTTGCTGTAAAATAAACTAAGAAAGTTAAGTAAATCCATCTACTATCAGTCTGATGACAATAAGCCTATTTTATTAATACAGTATCATTAACAATAAGCCAATATTTTGGGAGATCAGGAGTCAAGACTTCCTGTTCTGTGCAATGATCATTTCAGCTAATCGCTATTAATATATTTTATGAAAGCTAGCGTAAAGCTAAATCATCTTCAGGGTTCAAAGATAGCATTTCAGCCAATGTGTTCCACCTCTCTACACAAACTTTTGACCTGCCGATCAAGCGTCATTTGTAAATACTGCTCCGACTACAAATGGAAAACAAACAGAAAGCCAGAATGCTCTCGATACCTAAATCTTGTCCCGTTGCCTTCAGATTCTGTACATATACATACATCTGTTAATACATATGATTTGGATAATAAACATGCTCACAGCTGTGCTGTTACACCTGCTGTGTCTGTGCTTCCTCATCTGCACTCTGTCATCACTGTAATGGCATCTTATTCTATATGTGCAGTATACCAAGCGTGTGATTAGGTAAGGAGGTAACCAGCCTGTATACTGTCAACAAAAACAAACATGGCAGGTGTATGTTTATCATAAGCAATGTTAGTGAACAGGCTGCACTTCATTTTTCTTTAGATAAGGAAAGGAGCCATCTCTTCTCTAGACGTAAAAACCACACACACACCTGCTCTGCCTTCTCCTTCAAGATATCTTTGTGTCATCACATACTATGAAACACTGACTTTATTGGTGATTTGAAGAACAAAAAAAATGTCCTTTCATACTGGAGACATATCAATCTGCACTCGTGACTTTTTCTTCTGTGTGGGCAGATACTTTTTCAATGATGCAAACTACTTGAAGGACTGCATTTACACTTGTCTGACTCTGGCTGATATCCAATCATTATGTAGCCAGAGACCACCTCCGCAGCCAGAGCCAAGGCTTTTCATAAAGAAGCTTAATTTTATAAATCTCCTACGATTAATGAAAACATATTACAGATAATTAAATACTTAAAATCCTCCAAAATGAATCATTTAAGGCCGAGGAGACGGAGCACTGACGCTGTCAAAGTTTTACCTCTCTGTAGTCAGAGTGGCTAAGGAAACCAGTTCATGGGACGATAAGCACATTCAGGGTGACGCTGTGTGGAGTGTGCATTCCTGAGAGGTGTTCCACGCTTAAATAAATACTCGCCACAGCTATGTTTACCCTCTCACTCACATTTCCCATAGTGCCACAGGCTAAGGTACTGCCAATGACCATGCACGAGCCTTATCCAGGATTTAGATTAACTGCTAGAAAGAAGCTTTTGTATTGGCCTTACTTCAGAGGAAAGTTTCAACGTGGACACAAAGTGTTTCATTGGTATATAAACAGGTCCCAGAGTTGGGTGGGAGGACTTACAACACCTACAACTGAAACTACTGATAAACAAAGTGTGCCACACACTCAAGAGCACTGAGAAGAAAACATACCTTAATTTACTGCTCCTATTGTTTGAGGTTAAGTTACTTCCAGTCGAATTTTGCTGCTGAATAAAGCAAACATGCTCTGGATAATAATGTATCTCACCGTCAGGGTTTTTGGGTAAATACAGTTAATTGCAGCTTGCAACACAAAACAGCCCGGTCTTGTGAAATGCAAGATAAACTCCTGAACTATGAGCCACCCCTGCTCACACATAGTGAGTATATAAAAACCTGCTTCTTTTAAATAAGTGTGCAGAAATTTTCAGTAAAAGAGTACAAACTTTTTTCTGGGTCAAGTGAGAGCAACATGTAGGTTAGCTTGCTCTAATCTACCATGAGTAAACATACCTAATAACATGTCAATGAACTCAAGGGCAAACTGAAACAAGCAAAAAGGGTGGTTTCCACTCTCAGGGCTGATATTCCCAGTTTCGACAATACAGCGGATTAACAAACAAAACATCAGCACCAGTTCATAGCAGAACTGTGACACATGTTGGCTGGCTTTGAATCTGTTAAATAAAACACACAAGTACTATTGACCAAAGAAAGAGTATTCTGTATGATTCCTTCAAATAAAAAAAAAAGACATTATAAGCAGTTATCTTATTGATGAATGAGAGGTTCATAAAAAAGTTATGTTTCAATTATACAACGACTGTGCTAGCAGTTACAGTTTATATTTTATCTTCGGGTGTGACATTATCTTTTTTTTTTTTGGTCTACATTCACAAATTTATACCACACAGTTCAACAAGGGTCTACAGCTATGCTAGCAGCAATACAAACATGCTAATGTTTACCAGGTATAATGTTTGCCATGCAAATCATCTTACAGTTGGTATGTTAGCATGCTAACATTTGCTAATTACAACTCAACACAACACAGCTAATGCTGATGGGAACGTTATTAGTTTCGCAGCTATTTAGTCATAAACCAAAGCAGTGGCAGTCTCAGGTTGCATGAGGGGCACGGGCCAAAAAATAGTTTGGCCCTTAGTTGAGCTTTCAAAGTCCCCTCACCAGAGACCTCTTTTTTACTCAAAAAATTTTTTTTTGAAGGGCTTCATTTTTTCATTTTAGCGATTGACTGCACGTAGAACAATAACTTACATATCATAGTTTAGTAGATTGTAATCTTTAGTTGCTCACTGTGCTAATGAATGATTTTTTCTGTTTTGCTTATGTCTATTTTTATTGGCAATGTGAGTAAAATACTCAGATTGTAAATGTGTGTACCACTTCATTCAGTGAATGTAGAGTCTGTAGGCAAACCCCGGAGATCTTGCCTCTGGAAGAAGAGCGGAAGAGCCCTGGTTTCCGGTTGTAGGCTGTTTGTAGTCCGCGTGATATTGACCAATCACGTTTGAGCCGGCTGCAGTTGTTGCCAGGTTAAACGGTCTGTGAGGTGAACTAACGAGGCGGAACACAATTGGCGTCACTGCAAACTCTGAATCCATCGCAATGGTTCAGCATATTTCGGAAACGGAAATTTGCCTCCTCCGCCCAAATCAAACTGGAAAGCCAAAAAATCGGGGGTCTGCCCCCAGAGGCCGGAAGTCAGACGCTGAATACAGCTGATGGGTTCCGAGAATGGGACCAAAGTGGCAGACCGATCGCTCAAGTCACGTCCCTGGCATAGCTAAAAATCAAAGGATTTTCATTTGTCAGATCTGCTTCAGCTTAAACGTGATATTTTAAAAACAGATGCATACTGACTTTACCAACATCCTCACTGAGACTCCTTAGTATGATGAAGATTAGTGACTAAAGCCTGGAGTAATTATCTTACGATAAATTTGCATAATTTATAAGGTTTTATCAGATTAAAGAAAAAGACCTGACGCATCCTTGTGACTCAGTTGGCAAAAGGTGCATACGTAGCCGCAACATCCTTGAATCTAGTTCCCCCCGAATGTTCTCTCATCCCACCACACTGTAACACAGTGTTCCCGCTGCAGACTGGGCATAAAAAAAGAATTAGTAAACCCAAACATGTTCTTTTAGAGATCCATTTACACGGACAAGAAATTAATAAAGGATGAGCCAGAACTACAACACAAAAGCTTCACTGTGTCCCAGCATGCTCAACACTTTTGACACAGCAGCATGTTGCAGTTTCATTCTGCCTGCTCTCTTTATGAAATCGCCCTGGCAAAAATTTGGCAAGAGAGGACAACACTGAGTGAAGCAGGAGAGTTAAAAAAAACATGAGTTAGCTGGCAAAACATCAAGTCTGTGTCCCTGTACTGGGTAACAATAACTGGACTCTGATGCAGAGCTGCAACATCAAGCATCGTATTTTATTTCTGCTTCGTGATTGTCTGTGTTCTGTCATTAAATTCTGTTAACATGGGGTTTATGCACGGTTCTGGCTTCTAACAGTACATTACCATTAAACATGAACAATCTGCCATAAAGAGATGTCGATACTGGGCCTGTCACCATAACTACTTTTGTTGGACGATATACTGTCCCAGAAATTATTGCCATTTTAAGACCATTTAATGCTTCTGATATAATGATAATATACAAGCACAATATTGCAAGCACACCCTTTCGAAGAGCAATTAGTTGTTAATTCTTAAGAACATTCAGACATTATAATAAGAATTTGAATAAAATCCTTGAATTGTTAATATGTAAAATGGTGCTAGGATCCCAAGTTCCCTTAACCCTTTGAAACCCAAAGTGACATCAGCTTTCTGGTGCTGCTTTCAGACGCCTTCGGCAAGTACTTAAACCTAGAACTTGTATCGGTGTCTGTCATACAGTATAGAACCCCCAATATATATTATTAGTATTTTTTTCTCTAACACAACAGGAAATATCGAGGTCGGCAAAATGATCAAAGTCATGTCCATGTCGTGCAATAACTCGACGTAATGTAATTATCATGACAGGCCGACATACAATCACCTTTTCAGCATACTATCAGCTTAAATCATACATTCCTCCTAAACGCCTTTCATTATGATGGAAGCGCAGTCCCATTCTCATCCAAGTGGTGTATTAAAAAAGTCCTCCAATAAAGCCACAGCAGCCAACCTCCTGTCATTACACACAGTGATATACTGTATATACTTTCAGCAGTCAAGGAAAGTAATTCTTGCTATAATAATAGTTGGTCGACATTGTGATATTAATCATCCACATACACTTTTCTAATTAAACCATTTAGGCTGCCTCACTGACAGAGAATGGATT
Source organism: Epinephelus awoara (assembly GCA_035609425.1). Taxonomy (NCBI): domain Eukaryota; kingdom Metazoa; phylum Chordata; class Actinopteri; order Perciformes; family Serranidae; genus Epinephelus; species Epinephelus awoara. The sequence goes on from CM069303.1 coordinate 36,485,375, forward strand.
ATTGACATTATGCTTCTCTCTACAGTAAGCTTGGGCGGTATCTGCTTTTTCAAACCTTCCTGACATTAAACTAGGGTTTACAGTGTGTGACGGTAATTGTTGTCATATGGTGGTGAGTTTGCTACATTCCCCAAGCTCTTTCACCGAACTCAGACTAGCTTAACTCCCAAAATCCGCTGTGCAGCGACTACAGTTAATTCAAAATGCAGCTGCACGCATTCTCTAAATTGGTTCAGAACCTACCTCCAGGAAAGGCAGTTCTTTGTGTCCACTGGTGACTTTGCCTCAGACAGAGTGGGTATTACATGTGCAGTATCCCAAGGTTCAGTTCTTGGACCACTACTATTCAACCTCTATGTGCTCCCACTCACACGTTATACAGAAACACAACATAAATTATCATAATTATGCAGATGATTCACAACTCTACATATCCCTATCTCCCGATGACCTAGATCCCATACATTCCCTAACTCAGTGTATTGAAGATATTAATCTATGGATGTCGGAGAATTTTTTTTACAACTGAACAAAGACAAAACAGAAATACTCATCTTTGGTGCAAAGGCTCAGAGACAGACAATTGCCGCTCATCTCAATTCTCTGTCTCTGAAGAGCAAAAGTGAAGCTAGAAATCTGGGTGTGACAGTGATCTAAATTTTAAGAGTCACATCAATCATCTCACAAGATCAGCCTTTTACCATCAAAAACATATCCAAACTACGGGGCTTTCTATCAAAATCAGAAGCCGAGAAATTAATCCATGCTTTTATAACAAGCAGAGTAGATTATTGTAATGGTCTACTCACCGGCCTCCCAAAATCCGCTGTGCAGTGACTACAGTTAATTCAAAATGCAGCTGCACGCATTCTCACCGGAACTATAAAGTCTGAACACATTACACCTGCTCTCAGATCTCCGCATTGGCTACCTGTCAAAACCAGAATCAATTTTAAAATTTTATTAATAGTATACACAGCTCTAAATGGCCTTGCACTTCAGTATATAAAAGACATGGTGATTGGATACAAAACAGCAAGAACTCTCAGGTCCACAGGCAGTGGTCTTTTAACCATCCCACGAACTAACTCTAAAGCAGGAGATGCTGCTTTCTGCACACAGGGTGTTCCAAGAAGATGGAACACCCTGTGTGCAGACCTGAGAAAGGCCCCCACACTGAACACCTTTAAAAGCAGGTTAAAAACCTTACTTTTTTATAAAACCGCCTATGGTTAAATTCCTTCTGTGTGTGTGTGTGTGTGTGTGTGTATTTCTCTTCTGCACTTACACTTTTATGACTATGTTTTGACTGTATTGTAATTTTATGTAAAGCACATTGTATTGCCTTGTGTATGAAATGTGCTATATAAATAAAGATTGACTTGACTTGACTTAACTCATCCTTAAACACACTTTTTTTTAAACTGGACAGAAACAAAGCAAAACTCACCAAACCCGTCTTAGTAAGTGATTCCAATGTTCAAACAATAACTAACCCCTAATTCACCAAGTTAGATATAAAAATATTTAGGTTTTACCACTGTTTTTCCACCACTGTCTCTCTCTGCCGTTGTTGGCTGACTTTTTACTCGTCCTGTGAGCCCTAACACTCGTAGTCGCCATCGTTCTCAGCTCATTTGCCTTCAACACCAGTGGAGACTGACCTCTATTAGTGCATGCTGTGCGCTACAATCAGTATATCCTCAATACAGCATCTCCATAACAGTTTAATAGAATGAGGAGTGTGTGTTTTTGACACTATTTAAAATCATACCATTAGGATTTCTAAATACCCTGGTGTGCTCTAAAACCATGGATAGACATTCAGGTAAATCTGTACCACCAATTTCCTACCTAAAGACCTAGTAACATTTCAAGGAAAATGCCGGTGCGACTGTTATGTGAATGAAGATAGTAATATTGCAAGGACAAGGAAGTACAGAATTAAATCCATCTGACAAAAGATACTTTTGCCCAGAGCGAACCAGTCACAAGACGCTGGTACTATTTGAATCTGCGACTTGTTTACAGTAAAGCATTTATGCCAATGCTATTTCAATATTAAATACATTACAAGAACAATGGCACTGGACAAAATAACTGTTTATCGTCCATCAATAATATAGAACCATATAGTCAACTACAAGTACTTTGTTATTAGAGATGGTCATTACCACAAACCTTCAGCTCCAGTTTGCGGGTCAGATTCGGGTAATCGATTGAACCATATGTTTGCGAGTCAGGAGGGCGGATTTGCTCTCATAAGAGGCGAAGTTGGTGCATGTTTTAAAAAACCCTGACACGCACATCATTGCCCTATCTATTCCTGCATTTCAATGACTTGTGAAATTTTTCTGAATATGAACAAGTGTAAATAGTAAAAATCACTAGTAGTGCCTCAAAGCTTATATCGGTAATTTACTGAGAACGATGTGTCAAAGAAGCTTGTGTAACTTCCCTATGTCACACTTGAGCCCGGTTTCCACCAAAAACTTTCGGTATATCACCTTTAGAACCAAAAGTAACCCCTATGGATATTTACCTAGACCCTCGATTGGTTTAGACAGTACTCTTGAATGTAGACTTGGTTGCTGACACTCACTGCTCCATCCAGTTTTCGCTGTATTTCCTCTTCAGCGGTGATACAGAGGAACGTCTGCACCTGGCTTATCATTAACATAACGGGGTTTCCTGCTGACATTTTAGAACAAGAGAGAGGGTCTCTTTCGACGGGGTATTTTAAAAAGATTGATTTGTGCATTGAGTCCTTGTCAGGCAAGGATTAGAATAAATGCTGGTTGAAATTCAAATACATTTTTTAAAACGCTTCAAAAGCGACACTTCAACAAATGGGATGCTCACAATTGAAGATGTGTTGATTGATTCATTTCATCAACTTGTGCATTTAGTAACATTACAAGTAAACATTCCTTGAACGTTGCCTGTAACTGCCGACAGTGAGCACAGTGAATTCAATTATTTTTCTCACTCTATATCTGCTGCTAGAGGCAGCAAAACATCCTTTCATTTCATATTTATAGTTTACAAATGTATGAAGAGCTTGACATGGTATTAACAGTAGTTACAGGTTCAAAACCAGCCACAGCTTCTAACAGTGGAAACAGAAACATAACCATTGTAATGTGTACCTAACTGAACTGAGCTGAACCGGACTGCTTGGTGGAAATGAGGCTTTAGCCCAGCTGACTCCTAAGTCTGTGTTCAGATGTTGTGAAGCGTATGTGGGAGTAGACACATCCAGCAGCCTCTTAAATAGATTCAGATTATTATGTGGTAACTGATGAATGCACACTTGCATTTCCATCCTTTCTATATCTGTCCCCAGATCTTTCTTGGATCTAATTATTCCTGTTAAACACATGTACTGTATAAACCAAATTTGAGGGGCGTGCCACTGGTGAAATAAGTACGTTCTGTAAGCACGAGCAGCTGCAACTCAGCAGCAGTTGTTACACAAATACAGCCATTTTCTCTGGCCAGCGCGCTTCCCTGTCCATAGTCACGGCGCCATCAATCCCTTGGTAAGCCTATGTGTTATTCTGCTTTGTAAGTGTCAGCACATGCGTGTGTGTCCGTGCATGAGGTGTGTGTCTGTGCCCACGTCTGTGTGTATGCACACATAATTATGCAGCATAGATCTGTGAGTTAGCCCTTGAAAAAACATGCCTGTTCATTCACACTAACAATACAATATTTTCCAGATGGCACCGGTCCATATTGATCTGCGGCCAGAGAATTCATCCTCCTGTGCTTTCACACGTCAAGCAATGAAGTTACCAACAGATATTCTATTAAAATAGCATATATTATGGTCTTTCCAGTGCACACATCGGAGCAAAATGTCAGCCTTCTAGGGGACTGTGGTTCCTTTGTTATATGCCAGAGAAATAATGAAAGTGTAATGAGCTAATTAAGAAGACATTCCAAATTAGCTCCATAAACTAATGTCAAATCAAGTAATGACAGCACAGCTAGCAAACTCTCTTTAACTGATTGTTTTAAACTACTGCACTGTTACTACATTGCAGACAGTAATCCAGTCAACCGCCAATCAGCACTGTTGTTGTTGAGGAGGGACGCAGTTTATTTCTCCCAAGTTTAAGGGAGTCCCCATATTGTCACCTTTTAAAGTCCATACATGTTTACAGGGTGCTTGATTATTTATTATGCTCAACTGCTCCCAGAACCCCCTATGAGAGGCTCGACAGTAGGGCTGCCACGATTAGTCGACTAATCAATGTCTAATCGACTATTAAAATAATCGGTGACTATTTTAGTAGTCGACTAATCGGTTTGAGTCATTTTTCATAGAAAGGTACTATAAAAGTACCCCAGAATACTCTTACTGCAGCTTCTTACGTTCAGATATTGGCAGCTTTACACACTCTCCTGTGACAGTGAAATAAAACCCTTTGGCGTGAGTATGAAACAAGACATTAGATGACGTGATTTTGGGGTTTGGGCCAGACAGACCGACATTTTTCAAAATTTTAACACATTTTTCGATGAAATGATTAGTCGACTAATCGAAGAAATAATCGACATATTATAATCGTTAGTGGCAGTCCTACTCGACAGAGAATCCCTCTATGTTGTAATGGGTCCAAACTTTTAGTGAAAGGTCTATACCTCTTCTACCTCTGCTTTACCTTAAAATCATCTGCAGACCCTTCATAAAAGTTGATTTCTCACTATTAGTGCCCCGCCAGTGTTTTTTAGCCACAACTCAAGAACCCTTTACCTTTACAGCTTTTACTATTTCAATGGTGCAGTAGGGTTGGAAATCAAAACTTGGTTCCAATTAGAACTAAATGCAAATTCCTGAATACCCATAAAACCATTTGGTATTGTATGGCATGAAATAATGGCTAAGATATCAACTATTGCACAACACAAGTAAAATTAATTGATTTGTATTTAAAAATACCATTTGACACATGGGTAAACATATGAATATTTGAGGGTGAGGATCTTTTAACACCCATTGAAAACTCTTTGGCTCTTTGGATGAAATGGGTCCTTAAAGGAACCCTTTGTTTTAAAAAAGCACTGCTTAAGAACCTTTTCTTCAAAAAAGGAGTCTTCAGGAGCAAATGGTTCTGGGTAGAACCTCGGCCCTTCAAGAAGAACCCTTTAGGAACCCTTATGTCTAATAGTGTACATAAAAAACGTGTTTAAAAAGTCTGATTCATATCTGCCGATATGAATTATCTTATTCCTCCACACAGACCAGACCAGCTGACAAATCTGTTCTGATAAACCTTTCAGAGAAATCTTTGCGGTGATGATGGTGTATTTTTCGCACATATAAACACATTTAAGAGAGTGTTGCAGACCAACCAACAGCCTCCGTCTGTTGTGTGGATCTAAGTGAGGTCTGTTGATGTGAGATCTGTTGTATAAAACGAAGACATTGGCATTTGCAGCTGCCGCGGCCTGGGATCAATCAGTCTGAATAATAAAGCCCAGTAATTATAGGCTGTGATTCCGGCTTACAGCAGGGCTTTCTTCTTTCTCCTCACTTCTGAGTGCTAGCTCAACATCAGGTCTGATGCTGTTGTCTTTTACAATTCTCACACATAAGCTAACTTGATCGCATTAGAAACCTGGCTAATGGATACACAGAATAAGGTCATTGCCGCAATAAACGTCGTAATGAACGCAGATGCACAGAACTAGGAAAACATGGAGGATCTCGATGAGAAAGCCTCAGAAAGTGTTTTGTCTTTTTTTTCCTGCAAATCTCTGTAAGTAGGAGGTAGTTAGTCTCTCTTATTCATGCTGGATTGCTGTCAATTCCTGGCACAGCCTCTTCCTTAAATGGACTGAGATGACAAGGCTATTACTGCAGTGCGGGTCGTCTGCTTTTCACAGTCCTGCTGTTTTTTTGTGTTTCGGCTTCCTTATTCTTATGCTAAAAAATTAATTACTTCAAGAAAACCTATCAGAGCCCTTTTTACATGAATGAAAACAAAGTAGTGGAAGAATTTAAGTTGACAAATGTGTTGCCATTCAAAGCAGATCTTTCTCACTGATGAACCCGAGCAGAGACAAAAAGACTATAACTAATTACCCAGCAGTCTGTGGGAGCCACTTAAGACATCACAGTAATTCTACGGCACAGGACCAGTGCAGTGAACTACAGTGGTGGGACCAGGTGCATGGAGACCACTCCCTTTAAAACACAGTGTCCACTAATGTCCTCTGGGGCTCTGCAGGCCTCTCTTAACCTCCAACAGGAATAAACCTTAAGTCAACAACCCTCATCTTTTATAAGATAAACACACAGGACACTACAATCTCCATCCTTAAAGGATAAGGCAGCTGATAGTCTACAGATTTTTTATTGTCAACAAATCCCATAAAAAGACCAAAACCAACAGTGTGTTTGCCCGACTTCAAATTCCCCAGTCTGTTTTTGTTTCTCAGCCCCAAACTCACTGACTCCTACTGAAGGCTTAGGCCCAGTTCACACTAAAGATTCATGGCGAGATCCAATCTATTGTTATTATATCGGCCATTAATAAACCACAATCAGTCAACCCCCTCCTACAAATGCATCCGTAGCCAATATCTCACTATCACTATCCTCATTCATATTTTAAGAAGCTACAAATTATATTCAGCCACAAAATAAACCTGAAAAGCTGCAAATCAGAACAGAAGTACAGAGAGTTGTTGCATAGAGATGATACACCATCTCATCTAGTTGCATTGGTGTGAACCGGCAGGTTTTTAGAAAGTTGCAGAACGGCGCATTGCAACTAGTCGCTTGTTTTAAGTCATCTTGTGAATCTTTGGTCTAAACTGGGCTTAAGTCTTCAACAATTATTGACAACAGTAAGTAGGCCTTATGTGACAAAAAAAATAATAATTCACATGAAATTGACATGGTGTGGTTTACACATGATGTACAGCAACATGGTGTATAATATGTGTGTGTCCTCTTGCGCCACACAATAGGCCATTTCCAGCATCGTGCACTCCAAACAGGAATCTTACTCCTGCACTGCCTGACTTTCACTGTAAGTTCTGCCAGCGCAAAGGTTCATCACTGCTTGTAGCTTTAATAAGGGTCCAAGCACAAAAATGCCTTGGCCCAACCATCTCCAGTATGAGGAAACTATTGTTTTGTGGAGATTATTATAATTTTTTCTACTGTGTATTGCATTTTTTAAGGGGCTTGGAATGTTTGAAAACTAACAAAAATCATCAACACAGCTGGTAAAAAGAATTGCTGATATCTGCAGCTACTCAGGCGAGGCACGTCAGTAAAGGAGAGACGGAGAGGCTTCATGCTACGTGTTGCCTACATCTTAAAGGTTCTCTATATGGCAGTCAGAACATTAATATAGCCGCAAACAACTATTTGCTATGTTCGATATGGTGGAGTAATGGCGTCCTGACCAGAGAATGAAGAAAGTCCCTCTGTGAGTCTTATACAGCAGTTACTGCTGATAATGCTTGCCCAACCCATTGGTTGACAGACGTGTACCGCCCACCCTCCGGTTACCCCCCAGGTCATAGAAGTATTTCACTGCTAGAAAGAGGGTCTTTTCACAAAACTGTGCTGTCTATACAGTAGAAATACTTTTTATATTGGTGTTACATGACCAGAGAAAACAGAGAAAAAGGACGGTGGCGTTCCCTTTTGCTCAAGAAGAAGAAAATCTACAATTACCAGAATGCACTGCGCCCCACCAGACAATAAATGCTCCTGCTGGTGGGCGGCGCCATACAAGCTTGTCCGTTTTGGCGCAGGAAACAATATGAGTCTGGTCTGAGAGAGGGACGGGCCTCTTTTGATCTGCTTCTATACTTTTTGTGTCCGTGGTGGTAGGCATACAAAAATGCGGAACCTGTAGTTCAAGCTACAGCCATACAGCCAGCAAAAATCCGCCATGGCACATTTTGCAGATTTGAGCTGAGAGATGAGCAGGGAGATCTGATTTCATTTACACAAACTATCCATATTGTTATGATACAAAGCTGGTTAATAATCGGCAAAGTATCCCTTTAAGACCATTAGCTCTGTCAGCACTGTTGCCATTGTTTGTGCTGTTAGCACCATTAGCTGCTGGCTCTGCCTCCTCCATGTTGAGAACCCTGCGCAGACAACCTGAATCCAACTCTGAATAACAGATATGCTCTGAATATTGTGTACAGCCTCTTTAGAAGTTGGTCATAAATAATCTTGTCTTATTTTCAAATAATTACTTGGACACTGTAATTTTTACCAACTGTTACTCAAATAGGAGCAGACAGTGCACTTTTAGCTGTGGATTAATGCATATTTGGTGCTCTAGCAAGTATTCATGGCAACAAGACGGTGTATGTGGGACTGACTCATGCCTATGTTCATGGTAATGAAGGAACATGTCACCAGGTGTAATGGTATGACTCACTGATGTGTTCTTACAATGGAGTTCTGTGGAACAGAGAAATAAGCTATTTCAAGGCTGCACAAACAGTTCTCGCTACTGCAGTCGATTCACTGGGGTTTTGGCCTTTTAATGGTATTTGTCGAGAATGAGAAAAACATTAAATATCATCAGACTTATCCTTTAAAACCTCTGTTGACTTTCTGATATGACACAGTGTTTTCATGAGCATAATGTATTACATGAAATCCATAATATACCAAGATAAGAATTTGAAAAAACAATTGATGATTGGACCAATAATTTACAAGGCAATTATATGAAAATCAGTAACATCTTACCTTGTGTCGGCACTTCAAAACAACACCATAGGCACCTAAAAAAGACACAAACAGCATGTTTAACTGAGATTCACCACAGCTAATCTTTTCATGAACATTCAAAGTATTCCTGTAATCAAAATGCTTACATGATTACAAATTACATCTTAAATTTTAAAATGTTAACCTGTGATTAACAATTCCAGCATGACCTATAATCATTAAAAAATAAACTTTAGCTTGATTTATACAGTTACGAGTTGGCCAACAATGCGAACAAGTCCAGAAGCTACTGAACCGTTTTATTTCTGTGTATTGCTACAAAGTAAAAAGGGTTTTAAACCTCTTTTTTGCTTCATATGTTCACATGAATCAAGGAAAAACATCCCCCTCTATAAAAGGACAGGTGGCTCAGAAAGTAGGACACAAGTGTTGGCAAGCTACTGTAGTTCTGATGTTATCGACCCTGGCAGTCACACACACACATCCCCTGAGGGTTCAAGAGGAATTCTTGGACAGAGCAGGCATATGACGAACTGCTCTGTGCTCCTTCACCAGAACATCAGTGCTACAAGAAGTCATCGACTCTCTTCAGAAGGCTGCAATAAAATATTTACCTTTGCTTTAACACAATTTAGATACCTAAAAAATATATTTGACCGTGAGTGCAACAGTGTTGTTGCTCTTCAGATGGAGACCAGACAGGGACTGTGTATGTTTTAACACATTAATCACTAATTGCAAGTACTTTACATTAATTTACACTGATTTCCTTCATTCAAAGTGACCATTGTTTTCGTTCATTTAAAAAAAGCTAGAAACATGTATTTCAAGCCACTCAAAATCTATTCAAGGTAATGGATCTTAAACAGTGACTATTGAGACAAATTCTAATTTTATAATACTTTTTACTGTAATTTCTTGCTGATGCAGTTGTGGTTGGTACAAAGTATTAAATTTCTGAGGTACTTTAACAGAAAAAGAAACAATAAGCAAACTGGACAGCATGAAAAGGATGTAACTTTTTGCATGTTTTTATATATGCTATTTGTCAGCTATGCTTAAATCATCAAACACAAAAGGAAAATGCCGCTGATGTGTCACTAAAACACACCCAATTTTGGGGGCACATTTGCCTCTTAAATCCCACTGATGTGTCACTAAAACTCATCTGGTTTTGCACAAAACCACTGCTGGAAATGCCACCAATATGTTCCTAAAGCGCACCAATTCAGTGGCACAATGACAGATGGACATCGCCGCTGAGTTGCTAAATGACACTCAGTTTTGGTGGCACAATTGCAGCTGGAAATGCCCATGATGTGTCACTAAAATACCCAATTTTGGTAACTCTCTTGCAACTGGACATGCCGTTGATGTGTCTTCAAAAAACATCTGGTTGTGGTGGCAGAGCCACTGCTGGAAATGCTGCCAAAATGTCGCTAAACACCCAATTTTGGTGGCACAATTGCCACTGGAAATGCCACCAATGTGTTGCTAAATGCTAAAATCCTAAAAACAGCTGTTTTTTTGCAATGCCTATGTGTTGCGAAAACACACCCAGTTTTGGTGGCACATTCGCAGCTTAAATGTCACTGATGTGTAGAGAGAGAGAGAGAGAGAGAGAGAGAGAGAGAGAGAGAGAGAGTGGGGGGATGACATGCAGCAAAGGGCCGCAAGCCGGAATCGAACCTGCGACCGCTACAGTATCCACTACTATCCACTACACTACCGACGCCCCAAAACCACCGCTGGAAATGTCGCTAATGTGTTCCTAAATCACACCAATTTCAATTTTGGGAACACTCTTGCCACCGGACATGCCGCAGATGTGTTGTCAAAACACGCCTGGTTTCGGTGGCACAGTCACTGCTTGAAATGCCGCCAATCTGTCGCTAAAACACCCAATTTTGGTGGCACAATTGCCACTGGAAATGCCACCAATGTGTTGCTAAATGCTGCCTATATCTCCCTAAAAACAACCATTTTGTGTGTCACAACTGCTGCTAGAAATGTCACCAATGTGTCAGTAAAACACACCCAGTTTTGGTGGCACAATCAACACTGGAAATGCTGCCAATATGTAGCTAAAACGCACCCAGCCTCAACAGTGGTCTGCAGCGGCAGCCGTCTCATGTACATGTAATCAGAAGTCAATCACTTAGAAACATTGATGTGATATGTATAAAATGTACAAATATAACACATCTGTGGTTTGCAGAACGGTACAACGCCGACATTTACACACATGAAACAACAGGATTTGATTTTGTGCCACAAAGAGGAAACCACCAGAATTATTTATCCCATTTATTTTCTTCCTCAGATAAGGAACTGGATATAATTGCAGATTCTGTGTATTTAATTGCCAGGGAAAGCCGACATGCTGCACTCAGTCCTAAATCATTAACAAAATTGACTGACCTCAAGATCAGTGAGGAAAAATCTATGATGCTGGATCAAGCGGAGCGCACTGTGACTGTGCTGTGAGTGCAGAGGCAGTAAGTAGAGCTAGACTGAAAAACTTCCACAACTTTACAGCTTCATGTGGCACTAAAAGTGCTGACTTCATTCCAGACAGACTCATCTTTGGACAGGCCTTCACAATCCAGCTCAGAGTTTCCCTGTGTCTTCCAGCGACACATTATACACACATTATAAAACTTCTAGGATGGAGGAGTAGCAGAGTAAAAACTGGGACAAGTGGGTGGCCTCACCTCCGGGCCTCTGCCACTTTCTATCAACCAAGTGGCTCGAGGAAAAAGAAAAGCCTTGAGAAGCATTTTGGGGGAACTGAACTATCAAATCGTCCCGTCCCATTGATATTTACAACAATGAAATGGAATCCCACAATCCTCCTCTTCACTTCTACAATAACACAAGAGCATGAATTCAGGTCACAGCAGCTTCAATTTGTCCATGTAAAAATTCTTTCAAACAAATAAATTTTTTAAAATTGTCCTTGACCTTATTGAGTTGTATAATCATGAACAACAGATCAGGCTTTTAACGGCCTTGTTCTGCAGGCAAATTGGATCAAAACAATCAAATGATTGCTCACTGAAAAGCCCTACAACAAATTTGTGGGTGAACCACCTCACATGAAAAGCTCTGGCTAAAGCCAGGACTGAACCAGTGATCATGAAATGTACAGAAAATGCTTACACATTTCACAGTGTCACATTTTACAGCAGAGTCAAATGAGAACTCACCTTCACCCACAATCCCAAGGACTTCAAATTTATTCATTACATCACCGATGTCAGGAATCTTCATGAAGTCAAAAGGTACGATACGTGAGGTGCATGGAGCTCAGGTGGAGGCGGCCCAGCTACAGGACAGTGTGAGGCAGCCAGCTGTTGGCTCCAAAGAGGCGTGTGCCGACTGTAAGCCATAATATCTGCCACATGCCTTCGTCAGTGGCTCAATTGTACCTGCAGAAAAAATGTCACCAAATTATACACATACAATATATTCCTTTAAAAGTGCATCAGTTAAAGGGACAGTTCACCCATAAATCAAAAACACATAATTTTCCTTTTATCTTTAGTGCTTCCTCTCCACAGTGTTTACATTTGTTTTCTTTCTGTGTGGCGCTGTCTTCACAAAAACCAAAATGTGTCCAAATGACAGGAACCGCACTTCTCTTTGGTACGGGTTGCTCAAGTTGCTCAGTTGCCTCAGTGTTTGAGTTCTTCTCCATGTTGCTTCCAGGTCACGGACTGGACGGGCAGAGTCATGTGACTACACATGGAGTGGTACATTTTTAAGGGGACACGAACGAACACACACAGTGGGGAAACTATTTTAAAATTTTAAAAACCACCCCAAAATTACAGACACGGGTAAGACTACGTCGATTCGAGGTTCTGAATGTCGGTTTCAATTAATTTTCAATTAATAACCCAGCCGTAATGGTGTCCTCCTTAGATGAGCTCTATGTTACTAACAGTGGTGCTAGGTGAGCTAGCGTACGTGCTTCCTTGCTGTGCAATACAGTTGGCAGGTGTAGTTTGGTAGAAGGAAAATAGTTCCTACATTAAACTGCTCACAACTGGGTCTGTGGATTATCTTGAGTAACTGGGTCATGATTTCTGGAAGGAGACTTTGCTGTTGGACTCGACAATGTGGCAAAAATAATAACATCACAATAATGTCTTTTATATTGTATCAATGTCGATATTTATCACGATATATAATTTGATCATGGCAGTTTGATGAGTATCCTGATAATGACTGAAGCTTGAAGAAACCACAGTAGGGGTGAGCGATATGGCCCTAAAATAACATCACAATATTTCAGGGTATTTTTGCAATAACGATATTCTTGACGATACAACAAATTCGTAAAGAAAATATTTCATTATTGATTGAAGAGCATAGAATTGCAACATATAAGTGATATAGTTTTACAATTTGTTTCAAATATTCAGTAAAAATAAAACAATCTCTCATTTCTTTAGTTTGTGAACAACAACAGTAACTCAGAGTGAGATTCAGATTCTGTTACAATATTAATAGTTCAACGAAATAAAATCTACCACAAATTACACAATTAAATAAATGTCCCCTGGGATCTATATATATATAAATAAACAGGTGATTCCTTTCTTTTAGTAAAATCCTAAATGATTATTTATTCCCACCTGGACCTTCATGCTCTGCCATTTCTCCTCTAACGATACCACAACTATCACACATTCACATATATGTAATTTTTGTCGAGCCGCAAGCGTCACATAGGTTTACATTACCAAAGGTTTATGACAAAATCACTTGACGACACATCGCTAAAGAGGAGAGGGAGAGACGCTGTGCTGCTGTCAGAGGAGCCGCTGAATGAGTTCCCTCTGAGCTGTAAGTCACTGAAAGAGTTTAAGAAGTCCGGGGCTGTTTATAAAACATTCAGGACGCCACAGTTTATTCCACACTGCTGAAGCTGCTCCTCTTTTTGGAACAACCGCAGAGTCAGTAATAATTTTGCTTTCAGCCATGCTTGTTGTTGCAGTGGGTAACAGTATGACGTCAATATGTCAACAAGTGGAAATATCGGAAATATCACCATATGAATTTTTCATATCATATTAAAATTTATACCAGTATCACCATGAATGAGATGATGTGACACAGCCCTAAACCACAGAGTACATTAGTTAAACTTCAGAATAGAGTTTATTAACATATAAAATAGAAATAATATTTAACTGTGCAAACATGGCTCGGTTTACAATATATTTTGTGATTAAAAAAAAAATACATTTGGCTTTATTTGCCTAAACAAAACAAAAGTTAGCCTGCTATATAACATTAACCCCCTAAAACCTGAGGAAATTAGCTTGATTTCTTTCTTCTTCTTTTTTTAAATGGGAAGAATGCAATGAGCAACGAAAGAAGAAATTACCCAAAATATTAGAAAGAAATTAGAAAAATTTAAAACAAAAAATTATTTTTAAACAAAGTTAAAAACAAACAAGGAAATGACCTGGAAAAAGGTTTTTAAAAATTATGATAACTCTGTAAAATAATTTTAAGATGTAATAGTAAAGATAATTATAAATAAAGTTTTCCCTAGCTTTTTCCCCTTATTTAAATAAATTTCTAAATCTATTAATTTTTTTGCAATTTGTAGGACAATTCTAACCAAGCTGTTCTTTGCCTTTTTTCCTATGTTTCTGAAAGAGATCGCACCAATTCGCTCAGGGCTCAAAGGTTTAAATACTTGCAAAAGGCGTTCGAAAGCAGCACGAGAAAAGTGATGTCACTTCAGGTTACAAAGGGTTAAAATAAAGGTGGGGTCACTGGGATGATACCTTTTCAGGTCACAGAACAGCGAATTCCTTCTATACATGCTCTCAATTTGTTGTGTTTTCCGTCTTGATTGGCACCAACTGACGGCATATGTTGCAGACTGTCTCTCTCTGAGCTTCGTCGCTTTTCAGATATCCAGACCATCTCGACATAACTGACATGGTGTTAGCTTTTTTGTCAATACCTCCTCAGCCTGAGTTCATTCCCTGGCCCACATTCGCTACAAGCCACAGATTTCTGTATTGTGAGTGGAGTGATCCAATCGCAAGATGGTCTCCAGTTCATTTTGAGGCAAACTGTCCCTTTGAGCTTTTTGTGTAGTATTGGCCAGTTGTACTTCAATGACACAAATCTGGCACTCTACAGTTCTATCTCCTCGAGTTAAAGGGGCACTCCAGTGACTCAGCATTGCACTTCTGTTCAGCTGAGGGACTTGCAAGAGTCAAAAAGAACAGTCGAAATCAAAGCATCAGAGCCTTCGGACATCCTGACTTTAAGTCCCTGGAGCGGGTCATGTGTTCAAAAACCCTGGGTCCCAGAATATATTTTAAAAGCACATTTCATTACACCTTGCCTGCCTGTTAAATGCCCTCATCTGAGAAACATCATCCCACAGATAACACAAGTTTTCTGGCAGATATTTGAAGTCTCAAGCCTCACTTGAGATAACCTTGCTGATGTCATCAGGGTTAATCTGTCACACTTCTGACAAAGACCCCTGAAGAGCTGCAGAGGACATTACACAACACAGGCTGAATAGTACTCTCAATGACGAGTAAACTGACCTTACTGTGTAAAATCAGTGGAGTGCCCCTTTAACATAAGCATCATATTTAATGGCTTGTACATACAGAACTGACTATACCTTATGACACCGATAATTAAAGCCTCAAAGTTCCTCGCTGTTTTCCTACCTTTTTTTTTTTTCGGAGCGTGAATGAGAACCACACAATCTCCTAATGTGATCAAAGCGTCTCCTTTGGTATCCACACACTCGTAACTCTTATTGAATCAGATAAGACTCCAGATACCACTTTCTCCATTTCATCTTCTCCTTGCTGAAAGAGCTCAAGGACTTGTGTAGCCTACTCACACTCCCAGTCTCCTACGGTGCTGTGGGCACAGGAGCTGCTCATCAGTATGCAAAACCTCGTCACCAAAATAAACTCTGTCTCCCAGAACACTAAACACTGCTCTGTGCTCTATTACTCCCTTATCTTACTCAGCCCAACACCGTCGACACAAGTAAACTGTAACAGCTGCAGGTAAACTTGAGGAGGAGGATGATGATACAAGAACTATTCTGTTTTAAACGTGCTTCCTCCTTCTCCTTCTCCTCATCTCACAGCCTACACAGCAGTGGCATGCAGCCTATTGTTTTCCAGAGCAGATTTTTCGCCAACTACTCTCCAGGCCCAGACCTAGAAGGCTAATATGATCAGGAATGCACCGGGCATTGCTGTGGATCATATATTTTGTCTCTATCAACAGAGTGACTCATGCGTGGTAATGGACTGAGTCTGTGGAATTCAAAATACAGGAGCCCCCTCATATGATCAATGCACTGCTATATATGCTTCATTTATGATCATTAAATTAGACATAAGAATTTTGCAAAAACAAGAGAGCCATCCTACATCACTACACATATTTGGGAACAACAACAACAAAATCACAAAAATGCATCATGAGACAACATTTTAAAATAATTCCTGTATATGTAAATATGTGTTATGCACTTGTCCTGTTGCTTCACATCTGACATCCTTCACAGCTACACACACACACACACACACACACACACACACAGCTGTAGGGTGATTGTTTTTAAGGGGCTCGTCTGTACTGTGCGTACAAGTGTGTGTGTGTTAGCTCCCACTGCCCACAGACTGAATGTAGCTCCCACATTTCCAATGCAGAGCAACAATAAATCCAACAAGTCAAACAAACGGCGACACTCAACACAACTTGGGACAAATTGCCGCCAAATTCACAGCTTTCCAACACGGACTCTGGTTAGTGACGTTACAACGGAGCCAGTTTAAAGCTCTGCCCAAATCACAAAACACATAAAACCGCAAATTAGCTAAAAACAAACCTCAAGCTTGTTGCCTTGTGTCGTGAGCTTCCTCTAAAGATATTGACGTTAAACTGAACGCTGACAGTTGTTGTTAACGTAAAGACAAATAAAGTACTCACTCAGTAAGTGTTGCAGGAATACTGATGGAACCGGGCCCGAATATTATCCACCCACCATGCGAGATATTTTCATTGCAGCAGGCAGCTACAGTAACTGGATCGTGCGGTTGACAAGCTGCAAGCAGATCACCAGGCAACAGTTTGAGCGGCGTGACGGCGACCAATCAGGAGCGTCCGTCGCGCTTGTTTATGCAAACGCCCCCTCCGCGCGGACCAATCAGAGAGCAGAACGGCCGACAAGGGGGAGACAGCAGTGTTGCGGTGTGAGGGTGTTTCGTATGAGGTGGGATATTATTGTTCTAATTTCTCAATTACATAATTCACAAGATCACACCCTGCTCTCTGTATCATAACTTAATCTATGTAGAGGCCACACCGCTGCACTTATAGCGGCACAAACTTTGTGTTATAAGGATAATATAAAGCAAAATAAATCATAAACAGACAACAGGAAAATAAAAATTGCCTTGTTTAAGTATGTCATGTGGCCATCAGGTAACTGTGTGAGGAGTTTATGGTGTACTTTTAGAATATTTTCGTAATCTGCTTTGTGGGAAAGTTAATTTTCAAAATCAGTACCTGGCTATTTCTAAGTTTACACACATGGAATTAGAGTAATGGTGCAAAACAGAAAAATGTAAAATAAATTATGAAATAAATAACTATGGAAAGACCAATCAGAGGGGATATTTGGGATTATTTTTTAACTATTTTAACTATTTTATCACTACTCATTTTAATGTGTTTATTATTTATTATCTATTACTTATTGTTTATTTATTTTATATTTTTTTATTTTTTTATTATTGCTATTGTTATTATTTTTTATTTATTCAAATTTAATTTGATTATTTCCATTGGGGTTTTTTTGGCGGACTGGTGCTGTGCCCCCTCTTGTACAGATCACTATTACCCTGTTGATATTATTATAATTAATTATTATTATCATTATTATTATTATTATTAACATTATCATTGTTGTTATTATTATTAGTATTGTTAATATTTATTAATTTATTCAAATTTAATTTGTTATTTCGACTGTTTTTTGGACACTGGTGCTGTACCCCGGATCTCTATCACCCTGTTTGTATTGTATCTTTATTTTATTTTTGTCTGTTTGTTTGTGAACTGTCATGTACCAACCTGACCAAAGTCAATAAAAATTTGAATTATAAAAAAAGACAAAATATTTATAGTAGTAAACATTTATAGTATAGTTTATACTGTACTTTTATGATATTTTAAGACTCTACTTTGTGGAAACTTGATAAAAAAAAAAAAAATTAAGAAAAAATATGGAAGGATCAATTATTTTTGCATTTTCTGGGATAAGGTCCAAAACCTGATCACATTTTATGGTTGAAACTTGTTTATTTATGATTTATTAGGGAGTGTTGAATAACAACAGCTGTTGGAAATGTAAAACTGAAATAGGAACTTTCCTGCACTGTGCTGCATATGGGGGAATGTGTATGGTCAGAGCACTCTGGATTAGAGTACTAGAAATTTAAAGTTGTTGGTTTGGTTCTGAAATCCCTTTCAGTCAGGGGTGTCAGACTCATTTTAGTTTGATCTCGAGTTGGCCGGAGCAGTGAAACCACTGCATAATAACCTATAAATAATGAATAAGACGTACACTCTGAAAATGTTCATCCATTTACAAAATGAATGATGAACAGACTGCGATATCCTCAGAAAAATATGTGCAAATTCAACAGAATGTCTCAGTTTTTCCACATTCAGTCAGTCTGTCACTCACTTTAATTACATCTGCATTTTTTTTCATAATTTTCCACTAAAGTGGAAGCTGTTGAAGAAGCAGGTTAAGTCGTCCCCTGCTTTACAAACCATTTACAATTTGAGGTTTTGTCAGTGCCTCAGCTGCAGGGTTATACACATTTTGTTTTAAGACAGAAGTCTGATGTAGATTCTTTCGTACTGAAGCTGCTGGTTGACAATAATTTGCACAATGTTCAATATCTTTAAATATGACCATAGAAAGTATTTATAATTATTTCACAGAGCTGTATTCTGGTCAGGGTGGAGAAGCCTCTGAGGCAGCATTTTACATTAAGTATCTGCTCCTGAAACCTCTCAGCCTTAACATGCGCATCAACATCAGGAGTGCCAAGTCATATACTGGGCCGGACTGGACAGTTTGGCGGGCCGGTTCTGGCCCCTGGGCCACATGTTTGACACCCCTGCTTTAAGTCCAAAGTTGTCTGTCTAGTTATTCTAAGACACTGGAAGACAACAAAGGACCCTGGAATTGAAACAATGGTTTAATGCAATGGTGGAAACAGCATCTTATGAATGTTTGCTCTGTGGAATAAGTGGTGTTCAGGAGAGAGAAGTACCTCCATGGGACCGATCATGAACTCAAATCAAAACGGAAGATAAGCCTTCATAATTATGACCTTGCTCTGTGACTATATGACCTTGCAGAGTGATGCATGAGGACATATGTGCGATGTTTTGTTTGGCAGTTTGTTTCCTTCTCTTTCCTTATACACTTATATTTTCTTTATATACTGGAGTATCATTAAAAAATAAAAATAAAACATGCCTTGTATTCTTTTATACCTAGAAAATAATATATGTATGAATGAATGTATGAATTTAGATTCTGCTGTCAATTGTCAGGACACTGTCTAATGCCAAATTCAATTTGACACAGCACACTGATGACAGATCAACAGATCATGTTGACATTTCATTAGTTTTAAGTTGTGTTGTTAAATAGCCAAAGTCCAATGTCACCTTGACATAGAAAAAAGACATCTAGTCGTAAGGTATGAAGAAGGGACACACATGATGAGGGGTCTCTGGTATATTCTCTTTCTTGTAAGGGGAAAAAATGAGAACGTCCAGTCAAAGGAACATGCAAAAAGTATAAAGAGAATGTTAACGATGTGGGTCGTCTGAGGAAAACATGAGCAAAAACAGAAAGTATCAGGAGCCTGCAGTGCCCTCTGATGACAAACTTTGTCCAATAAACATTTAATAACAAAAGACTGTTATGCACAAATTCATTTTCTTCAGTTAATGAATTTGAATTTATTTTCCAAGTGGTCACACAGCTCAAATGAATAATAATGAGCTCTTATGAAAGGTTCTCTGAGTCCGACAGAGCTTTTATGCATTCAGAATGTCGACTGAATTAAATGCCAAGAGGGCTGTAAAACCTTGTGATTATACAGCATCTGTTTTTGGTGATTACTGATCGTATCTCCTCCCCATCATCGTGCACAGAGCATGAAAAGCTTGGATAAAAAATGTGGCGTTCAAGGCAAAAAGAAGAAAGCTGATAGTGTCTTGTGTGTATTTTTATCCATGACCCAAACCTCATTCAGTCCAAATCTGAGCTATCGACATTTAAAGCACTCTGTAGGATCTATACAGAGTTTCCATGTTGGTGTTTTCACATGAAGCCATGCTGCCACCCTCAGGATGAACCCAAAACTAGTCTGTAAAGTGCACTCAGCCCCCACAATAGTGCTAAAGTTTATTTCTGTAGTTAATTAATTGTCTCTTGATTCATTCAATATAAATGTAACACTGCACTTTTTATGAACCAAAATATTATTAACACAATCATAACTGTGAGTCACCACCTTAATTATATGTCTTCATAATGTTTTTAGAACGATAATGAATTAAATAAAACAATCCCAGATCAGTTGTTGCAGCTCAAACATTCATTAATGTGTCAGCATGGGCTGAAGTTAATACTCTCTGTGAAGATGTCATCGTCTTATTATAAAGTAATGATGAAGATTTGGAGCATGCAGTAATAAGGAAGGCGCTATAAAGGAGATGAGTGGTGAGAAAGGTCCAAGCAGTCGAGACAGGTTGATTTTATAATGACTAAAGTTTGTGTTCTACAATTCACATATGTCATGGTATTCACATGCGGCAGAGCGGTCACGTCTGCAGATAATACCAAATTAGGGGGAAATTAGATTAAAAAAACAAACATGCTTCCACATTTTATTTGAGGATTAATGTCAAGTATTAGATACAGAAATACATAGTAAAATTATAATGTTATGTTTTGTCATGCTTCTCTGTGGATGAGTTCATCGGCTATACTGCACTTACTGTAAGAGTTTGTTTCGGCACAATGACATTCAAACCACTGACAGGTGAAGTGAATAACTTAGATTATTTTGTTCCAATGCATTGTTCTGCTGGGAAACCTTTGGTTCTGGCATTCATGTGGATACCACCTGACATGTTCCACCCACTCAAACACAACAGTACTCCCCAATGGCAGTGGCCCCCCAGCAGGATAAAGCACCATGCCACTCTGCAAACATGGCTCAGGAATGGCCCAAGGAATGTGACAAAGACCTCAAAGTGTCAACCTGGCCTGGACCACACTACACAAACTGTTCAGAAATGGCCTGTGGAGCGTGACACAAAGCTCAAGGTGTCGACCTAGCTTCTAAATTTCCCAGGTCCCAATCTGCTCAAGGATTCTTGTGATGTGCCAGTACCCCAGATGGACCCCTAATCCAAGGTGGGGCCTCCTTGGATCAGACTTGGCTCTGACCTGTGGAGGCATGGACACAGGATCTCTGGGAGTGTCCTGTGGTGTCTGGCACCAGTGCGTTGGCGGCAGATCCATTTAGTCCAGTGGGTTGTGAGGTGGGTAAATGGCACGAGCCACAGATGCTCATTCAGATTGGGATCTGGGGAATTTGGAGGCCAGGTTGACACTTTGAGGTCTTTGTCACATTCCTTGGGCCATTCCTGGGCCCAATGTATGTATGTATGTATGTATCCAGCACCCACTCCAAATGAACCTTGGGATGTGCGTGTTTTTTGACTATTTTTGCTTATCCTGCTGGGGGGCCACTGCCATTGGGGAGCACTGTTGCCATGAGGGGGGGTACTTGGTCTGCAACGGTGTCTGAGTGGGTGGAACATGTCAGGTGGTATCCACATGAATGCCAGAACCAAAGGTTTCCCAGCAGAACAATGCATTGGAACAAAATAATCAGAGTTATTCACTTCACCTGTCAGTGGTTTGAATGTTTTGGCTGATCAATGTACTTATATATTTGTACATATATACATATATATATATATATATGTGTGTGTGTGTGTGTGTGTGTGTGTGTAAAAATCTGCATCAAACTCTAGCTTCAGCGCTGAGACAGGAGACAACCCACTGATAATCAGGATGCTGACTGATAATAAAGGTTGGATCGACCGATAATTGGCTGTATAGTGACATACTGTATTTCAAAGAACCAATGTGTTCCTAAACCCACAACTAGAACAGCACAGATCACCTCAACACAAGGGCTACAATGTGTTATATACATATATTTAAACACACACACACACACACACACACACGCACATATATTTCATTACTAATAACATTTTTTAGCAATTATAGTACATATACCAGTATTTCAATAGAAATATAAATATTTTTTAAAAATATTTTTAAAATATTAAAATACAAATAATGATATAAATGAAATATAAATAAAAAATGTTTTATAAAATAATAAATCTGACCTAAATAGAAAATTAATGAAATGCTATTACTGATGAATTTTGTAGTTGGTTGAGTCTGAGCTATTTTAAATTATTTTTCATACTTGGTAGTTTAATTCATGAAAATGCTTCATATTATAAATCTGACTGAAATCACAGAGGAAAGCTGCAAAATATATTTTCAGATTACAATAATTGTAAAGTCAGACAGATATTATCGCCGTGTTTGTCCCCGTTACAGTCACTTGTATTGAACGTTACCTACACGTTATTTCTGTAAGCTTCTTCTGGAGTTTCCCACATGAGCTGAAACCTGCTTCGATATTGGCACCTGGCGACTTCCGTTTGAAATGATGAGAATAATCTAGATTTTAGAGGGAAAATGTGGGTGGGGAAAACACACGAGTCTGAAACTGACATGGGACAATGACTCTGAGTCATGCTCTGCTATTGTGATGACGTTACTTCTTATTTAATCAACACCCTGTCCTGGTGCCACACAAAGAAATGCCCCCCAAAAGCTCCACTGTTTTTTATTAAGTGTGCTTTTTTAAATTTATTTTCCCCCCGATAATTCCACCCTGATTCCCAAAATATTGAAATCAGTTTGTGATTTAATATTCAAACAGTTTTGTTATATTTTATTTAATAATTTAAATAGGTCACAGCCTATGTTTGTGTAATTACACGCTCTAGTCTTTGCTATTTGGTAAATAAACAATGTTATTAATTATTCAATCGTATTTTCCTCCTTTGCATTACTTTTTAAAATGGCAGCCTTTGTTCTCGAGTACTTTAATCACCATCTGAGTTTCAGTGTCTTCACTGGAATTCAGATAACATGATTTTTTGATCCGTTTCGAGCCACAGCAGGAGACACATCAGAAAGACCTTGTAGAGAGCGGAGAAAGTGAAGATGGGTGACTCCTCTTACTTTCTGGAGTCCTAAATTACACACCGAGTATTACAGACGCTGATTGGTTGAAACAGTAACTCGTGGCCTGATTGGCCGGACGTGTGAGTACCGTGAGAGTTAATTGGCCTCCTGCTCAGCTCGTCCAGCCCGTCTCACCGCTCTCCGTGTGCGTGCTCTCAACACAATACTGTCTTTGGCATAAATTACATGCGTGTAACCAGCATACACTACATTCGTGAAAAAATGGCAGCTGACGATTAGGGAGAAGTGTGTGGATCTTCACTCGGAAAAACACGGCACTTGTAAGTTTTTTCCTCAGACTAAATAATGCGGAGTTTCAGGAGAACGTCAGACGAAGCTACACGACCCGGGTTATGTGTAATTCTCCTTGTTAATATGGGAGAAACTGCTCTCAGAGGGTTAACGTTAAGGCTAAGGTTAGCCAACCTAGTTATTAGCCAGCAGTGGTTGTCAACATTGGGCCCAGACTATCACCTGGAAGCGTATAACGTTTGTGTTACACGTTAGCTACGGCGTCCCGGGAGCTAATATGCAGTACTTGAAATAAAATCGTTTTTTAGCGCTACGTTATACAGAAAGTAAATAAACGTTTTAGCTATCTCGACATTTAGCTAGCTGTTCCTAGCTAAGTTAACATTTGATGTGAGGTGACATAAGCAGCCAGCTAACAGTTAACGTTGATAGGTAGGGTTAGCTACAGGAGGGGAGGAAAAACACTGGAAAGTGTGCAGATAACGTTAATTGGGTTTCGATATCAGGGGGAAATTTTCGTTAAGTTACCATGTAAGGTATTGTGACGTTAGCTAATAACCCAATTCATAAATGTGACGTTAATTCGGCTAATAAAACGGTAACGTTAGCTTCATTATAACAGTAATAACGCTGTAAAATCGCTCATGTGACCGTTAATGTTGAGTTAGCCTGTTTTTACTGTTATCAGCCACTTGACTTTGACGACACGCAGTCCTGTTTTCTTAATTTGTCACCACAAGATGTGAGACGGCTATTTATATTGTCTCCTCACCTAACTACACTCCTTTATTCTTGCTTTTCTTTTGTTCTTGTCTTGTTTTCAGTTTGTTGTCTTTGTCTTTGTTGTGTTTTGCATATATTTTTGCGTCCTGTTTTCCACTTGTTTGGTGAGTGTTTGGGACCCTCTGAAGAATGAGAAGACACATCTCAAGGGGTTTATCCTGACATAATTAATTTTTCACACCCTAACTCAGTGAGCCTAATTCATTAGTGTCTCCTTTATGAAGTTTGAAGGTGACATGCTGGGGGAAAGTGCACACTCCCTTCACAAAATCAAACACAGTGTCTGTCACATGGGTTGTCCCAGTACACCACAGGCCCGTCATTACAGTGATGAACTTGAAAAAACCCACCCTGTCCCAGGCTTCCTGTCTCTGTGGGAGTGTCCATTACTGAAATACCTCATGTCTGTGCATGACAGAAGTTCTGATTTATTTTATTTACAGAAAAAAAGTCAAATTTCCCTTTGCTAACTACAGCACCATGTAATTTTCCCCCCTGTGTTCCCTGCAGGAGGTTATTTTCAGTGATAACTTCTCTTTTTGCTTCCAGACTAAATCAAATCATAGTTTGATTCAACACCACTGTTGTTGGATATTGTCAGACTATAAAAGAAATTTAAGGCATCATCTTTAGCCCCTAAAAATTACATGCTTTACTGCTGTTTTCATTAAATACTTAATTTACAAAGTGATAAGAATTGAGAGATGAACTGCGGAAAACAATCAGTTGTTGCAGTCCCAGGATATACTGTAACTAGGGATGTTCCTAGTGACTAATTTCACTGATGTTTCACTGATTCACTTTCACTGATGTTTTAACAGAAGTTTAAACCTAGACAGGTCGGCTAGTCTAAACGTAAGACTCAGAGAACAGTCAAAATTTAATCTCTAAGGTTAAACATTGTCCCAAAATATGTTGCAAAAATGATAAGAGTCATTTAAAATTGTTAATCACATTTGTCAGTAACCAAATTGTATTTTAAATGCCAGTGAAATATGTCTAACTTTGCACTGTGCATTATGAATATTAGGGCTGCCACTAACGATTATTTTCATGGTCGACTAATCTGTCGATTATTTCTTCGATTAGTCGACTAATCATTTCATCAAAAAATGTGTTAAAATGTTGAAAAATGATGGTCTGTCTGGCCCAAACCCCAAAATTACGTCATCTAATGTCTTGTTTCATACTCACGCCAAAGGGTTTTAGTTCACTGTCAAGGGAGAGTGTGTAAAGCTGCCAATATCTGAACGTAAGAAGCTGCAGTAAGAGTATTTTGGGGTACTTTTATAGTAATTTTCTATGAAAAATGACTCAAACCAATTAGTCGACTACTAAAATAGTCACTGATTATTTCAATAGTCGATTAGTCATCAATTAGTCGACTAATCGTGGCAGCCCTAATGAACATTGCACATCACATGACAAAACTCATAAAAGATAAATAGGAAAACAATATTCCTTAGGAAAATAAATCTTCAGGAAACATGCCTGATTATTACAACAGCATTTCCACTGGCATAAAATAAGAACAATTTAAAAAGTAAGATAAATTGACTCATATTTTTTGGTGCTAACTAGAAGGGGTAGCAACGTCTCATCATCTACTCGACCAATCGCTCACATCCCGAACTCTAACTGCTTGAAAAATAGCTCAGCATGTTGATTCACATTATACGGTTATGAGAATGGTACACTTTACTTTCTCCTATTTGTATTTTTAGAACAAAACTACACCGGCACAGAAGCATACCTGGTCACCATTGGTCGTCGTCGTGGAAGTGTCACCATTGGTCATCAGTCACCATGGGAAAAACTCCGCTAAAAGGCAAGGAGACGTCATTTGAACTTGTTTGATAAAGACTGTGTCCATGACTTTGAAGGTTGTTTTTTCTTGAGAAGCGCTGTAATCAGGCGCATTAAGTGGAAACACCTGTGTGGGTACACAATGGGACTGTAGGGGCTTTGTGATATGACAGCATACAGCTTAATTTGCGTCATAATGACTGCAGGTTACTGAAAGTGTTTCAGAGCTGTTAATAAGATATTTTTTGTGTCATCGGCTGTGATGACTCTCTCAGTGCTTCAGAACAGTATTTCACAAATGGGTGCACATTTTAGTATTTTATTCAAATTTGACATTAACTCCCTCAGAAATCCATATTTAGCACAAGTTTTCAAGCTATTATTCCTGACTTGTATAAAAGTATGAATGAGAAAAGTTATAACAAGGTAATTATCTTTTTTTTCCACATGAGAAAATGTTCAAAAATTGTTGGACAAAGTTCGAAACAGGAGCTTGACCTGCTAGACATAAGATATTTGGGAAGAGGGAGTTTCACAGATAAATCCCTTATCTGCATGTTACTTTTATTGTTAAGGTTTGTTTAAACAATGTCTTTATTTTTATCCATTTAAAGAAAAAAATCTTTATCGTTTTTAGATCAGAAAGACGGCAAAAAAGAGAAACCAGGAAGAATGGTTCCACTAACAGGTACACCCCCTACAACAACTAAAGGTGAACTTTTTATTTGATACTCTGTGGTGGTGTTTGCCTTGATCTGTGAACGCAAGAAGAGCTGTTTTAAGTGTTTACCTGTAATTATTTTACAGTGTTTAGTTAACTTTTGTAAATTACATGCCTTTGTTTTAGAGAACCAAATTCACTCTTTCAGTGAATACTTACCATATTACTAGGGGTGCTGTGATATAGCGCTATTGACAATTATCGTGATATTTAAAAAATGAAATATGTAATCATATTATTAATACAGGTATGATTAATAATCCAGCGCCTCTTAAATCATTTTCATGTCTTTCCATTCTCTCTTTGTCTTGTCTTTGAGTGAAATTCATTAACCAAAATAAAACAAATCTGCACAAAAATCTCCAGCATGTTACTGAGATCTATCCTCATCCTGAGCAATGAGAGAATCTATTACCCAGCTGCAGATATTGGACCAGAAATGGGTTTGGAAAGGGACAAGAACTTTGGTTCTCTCTAATAGTATAACCTCCAAATTCAGGTCATAGCTAGCAGGTGATATTGTGATGTTTTGCTCAAGCATTTACTGGGTTCTTTTATCTGTAAGCCTTTGTAAATAGTTTGTTATAAGTTGCATTTAACAGCATTTGTTGCAGTCAAAATATTCTCTTATTTTGTTCAGACGCTTTCAGCTGGGACGACTATCTGAAAGAAACGTCTTCTACACCGGCTCCACCAGGATGTTTTCGTCAGGTACGTCCTCCTGGATTTCTAAACTGTTTAATATTTATCATGGCCAGCTGCATGAAGACAGACCTGATCTTAGATGAAAATTTAAATTTAAGTAAATTTATATTACTGGGTAAGAATTTGCATAACTGTAGACTTGGATAAAACTAGGGCTGGGTATCATTTAAACAAATCAAAATACCAGTACCGTTAAAGTGAGACAGATATTCATTTGATAGCCTGTTTTTTTCTCCTCATTCGATACCCATCATGTGAATGGAAGCATTCAGTTGTATAAAATGTCACCAGATGCTACAGGCATGTAGCATAGCCATACATCACAGATTTATGGGTTGTAGCTACTGCAGTTGTGGAACAGTCTCACGTTACATTAAATTGAGGAATGCATGCTGTGATTGGCTGAGAGCAAAACCATACAAATAGTTGTTTTTCCCTAGATCTGGGTACAAACGGATCTGACGCAGGCATCGTTTGACTTACTACTTGGTACTGGGTTATTTTGGTCAATACCTTTTGAGGTATGGAGTACTGATACCCAGCCCGAGATAAAGCAGTGCCTATCTGTTTATCTCTCTGTTTGTTTGTTTTTCTTTTGAAAGGTCTGCTTTGCACAGCCAGATTTATAGTCCAAACTGAAACTGGTTGTTCTGTCATCACTGTTGACAAATCTAAGAAGCTTTAAGTTGACAGCTTAAAGTCTGTCCTGTAAGACTTCATTGGGGCAGCAACGGCTCTGTAAAGCCCAGCTCAGACCACAGATTTACAATGAGACAACTTGAAACAGGCAACTTCTTGCAATGCGCCGTTCAGCAACGTTCTAAAAACCTACTGATTCACACCAATGCAACTAGATGAGATGGTGTATCATCTCTATGCAACAACTCTCTGTAATTCTGTTCTGATTTGCAGCTTTTCGGGCTGATTTTGTGGCTGAATATAATTTGTAGCTGCTGATTTTGACCTTTTCTCTGCAACGTTCTACAACAGTTTAGTCTCGTAGTGAATCATTTGTCTGAACTGGGCTTAAATTGCTGCCAAAACTGGTTTTGTCCATCACTCAAATGTTTTATATTTACAGCTTTGTATGCAACACTGCCCTCATGAAAGTATACCACAGCAAAGAGGCATATAACTTATTTCTCCTGCACAGTTTGCATAACATTTAACCGAATGCTCTCACACATAGTAAACAGACTGATGACATTATCTAAACCAGGCTGGTTGATTAAGTGAGTTGATTAAATAATGATTTGTGTGCAGTGTACTTGAGCAGTGCTTACAGTATCGGCACTTTCATTTTCCCAATATGTGCAGGCTCGAGTCCCACCCTCCAACGACTTCAAAGTTGGAATGAAGCTTGAAGCCCACGACCCACGTAACTCCACCTCAGTTTGTATTGCAACTGTGATGGGTTTAACCGGGGTTCGTCTGCGTCTCCGTCTGGATGGAAGTGACAACAGCAACGACTTCTGGAGGCTGGTAGACTCCTCTGATATCCAGCCAATTGGCACCTGTGAGAAGAATGGAGACATGCTGCAGCCACCACTGGGTAAGACAGTCGGGACAGATGGGAGAGAAGCGCATTGTTGTTGTTCATTACAATCATTTCAAGACAGTTAAAAAGAAAATGTCTTAATCTAGCTTTGCTCTTGTGTGCTGAAGTGCCAGAACTTGTGCGACAAGTAAAAAGAAATGGTAGGCTCGAAACAGAAATGAAAATAACTGTTGGACAATGCTGTAGAAAATGTTTCTCAGTCTGATGTGGAAGTGAAAGAAAGTTTCCCTGCAGGCATCAGTTATTATGATGATTTTTATTCGGATTCTTTTAAAGAACCTGCAGGTAACAAATTTTAGAAGTGTTTTGTTCATGTTGTTATAATACATCTTGAACATAGAGTTGTATGTAGGTATAGATGTGTACGGAAATATTAATACTTCACCTGCCAAATGACCGTTTGTTTGTCAGTTACTCGCCCCATGTTAAGTTGAATTCATAAAGAAAAAGTTGCTTTTCTCTCGTCTTCATGGTGAATGAAGAATCCAAAAACTGAGAAAGGAATTGAAGTCATAGGGGTCTGCGTTTAGCAGCAAAATTATATCAAAACATTCACATCGCACACAACTCGTATAAACCAAGTCTCATTTATCCAGCTGTATGATCAGTACTTCCCAAACCAACAGCCCTCTCTGTGGGGAACTGGATAGAAACTTATCTATGTTGTTTTCAGTGCCAGAGTCCAACAACAAAAACAGTAATTTTACTTCACCAAACAGGAGAGCTGTGACTTGAATTATACTGCACAGGTTGTGTGAGTTCATAAACAGATGTTTTGATATAGTTTTTCTTTTTTAAAGATATTTTTGGGGGCATTTTTTTAAGCCTTTAATTGATAGGACAGACAAGTGTGAAGGGGGGAGAGAGAGAGGGAGTGACATGCAGCAAAGGGCCACAGGCTGGATTCAAACCTGGGCCGCTGCAGCAACAGCCTTGTACATGGGGCGCCTGCTCTTCCACTAAGCCACCGACGCCCCATGATATATTTTCTCTGGTGTAAATTGTGGACCCCTATGACTTAGATTAAAAAAAATTCTCCATTATTGGATTGTTTGTTCACCGTAGAGGCATGCAAGAAACACAGTTTTCTCCATGAATTCAAGATAACCCAGGGTGAGAATGACAGACATATGGTTATTTGGGGTATAAGGTATTTCTTTAAACTGCCCTACAGCCGAAATTCATTCTATTTGACTTTGGCAGAGTTAATAGAAATCTGAAAGCAACAAAAAAGTAGTCACTAGGTCAAGAAAAACACCTTGCACTTCTGGACTGATATCCACCTTTAAATATTTTACTGGGGGTCCTGGATATAAAAAACTCCCCACATAATAAATACAATCATTCTGTTGGGTTAAATATTTTTATTTAAAGCTCATGAAGAAAAAAATTGAATTTAAGTTTCCTGAAAAATACTGTGTAATGGCAGTTTCTAATGAATTGTCGCTACAAACATTGTTAAGTTGCACAACATGACATGAAATAGGAGAAAATTTGCTTCAGTGAGGAGTGAAACTATAAACAATTATAATTACACTCTACCTGACATATAAAGTTATTTATTTGTTGTTGTTTTTTACCAGTATTAACAACTTAATCATTTGAATTACTGATTTGATCCCTCTAACTTTTATATGTCTTTTCTTTTATCCACCTTGGTCTGTGTAAGTCTAACTTTTTCAAGAATAACACCTGAAAGAACAGGATAGCAACACAAGCACAAGGTGTGTGGTTATGAATTCATTCATTTGACATTTGTTTCTAATGGTCAAATTCCCCCCTCAGGATTTCGGATGAACGCCTCCTCGTGGCCCATGTTTCTGTTGAGAACCCTAAATGGAGCCGAGATGGCGCCGAGCACAGCCTTTAAAAAGGTTTGTGTTGCTTCTAAAGACTTTCAAAACATTTATTACACAAAAAGTATGATGCCATTTTATCGGTTTGCTTTTTTAATGAGAATGTTACTCTCATTTTCAGGAGCCTCCTCGGCCCTCCCAGAACAACTTTAAGCCAGGCATGAAGCTGGAGGCTGTGGACAAGAAGAACCCTTACCTCATCTGCCCTGCCACCATTGGGGAAGTGAAGGGCGATGAGGTCTTCATCATGTTCGACGGATGGCGGGGTGCCTTTGATTACTGGTGCAAGTATGACTCCCGGGACATCTTCCCTGTGGGCTGGTGCTCCCTCACTAAGCACAGCCTCCAGCCACCAGGCAACAGTGGTAAGTGTCGCCCTCTAGGTGGCAGCAAGTCTGCACACACAATGAGACACGAAGCAGATGCTGTTGTTTGTAATCAATATTTCCTTTATGCGCATTTCGTTGCGGTGTTTCCCCCACACAGTTGGTAAATGACACCCACAGCCAGAATAACATAAACACAGATATCATGAATCATCTGGTCTTGTTTCTTAGTCTGGCAGAGTTAAATATACACAGTCTAATCTTTAGCAGGTGCTGGACACTCAGGAAAAGAAAGCTTGAACTCTGCCTCATTATCTACGTGCGATCTAATAACACCATACATACATCTGCCAGAGGAGGTCTAATAGCTTGTTTGCAATCATGTGACTATTATGACGCACAAAATTGAGATGGAGGGCAGGAAGTGATAAATCCATACACTGTGTGAACTGGATATAGAGACACGAGTACAGAAAAAGGTTGGACAAACCTGCAGACAGCAGGTATCGTCAGAGATTGTAAACTTTTGTTGGAATTGATCCATACAAAGTTAAGAGAAGTAATTTTTCCCACAACTTGACTGATTTGTGGACCTGAATTTTGTTACAAATGACCTCATTCTCCAGACCTTCTAACACGACTGACATGACATGGTGAGCCGATGAAACCGTACACGAGTAAAGTGAACTGTAAGTGTTTTGTATGTGGTTGTCAGGCCAATGTTACAAGCTAACTTTAGCTGCTATTTTCTACCTGCTAGGCCAGCCATTCACATTATCAAAAATCTGGGTCGTTGTCACAGCATGTAGTAATTGACCTTTTGCTAAGCCTCGCCCTTTTGTGATGGCCCGACAAGCTGTCGCAGTAAGCATGGAGCCAACACTGTAACTAACTGCACTCCCTGAAGAAATATCATCATATTATTGGACAAATGAAAGAGTGATTCCAGAGAGAAGCAGACAGAGGGGTCTACAGACTGTGTTTGAAGGATATATCCAGGATGTCAAACTGACTCAGCAGCAACAACAGGTTAAAAAGACAAAAATAGTTAGAAGCTAAAGCCGAACTATAGGCTACAGATCACAGTGTAAAAGTGAACCACCACATCACTGATCGCCACACAAGACAATGTGTGCTGCTGCCAGCACCCGGACCTCTACTGCTGGACTGGCAGGGATCTCCGGGTGAAGTCAAACAACGTCATGTGTATACATTCAGTAGGCTATATCTTCAGTAGCTAGCTAGCTAACCCTACACTTTTCAGGGTTTGATTTTGGTTTTGGAACAGGGAAGAAATGTGTATCTTTTTCCAACCTCTCCAGCTAACAAGTATCATTAATACAGGATGTGCCCCAGGCACAACATTTAGCTCCACATGCACAAAACCAGCCTGAAAATGAAGGAAATCTGAAACGATTGAGCACAGCTTTGTTGTTGTCGGACCCTGGTCTGAGGCGGCCCGATGCTACGTTATGATTGGCCAGTCTGTGTACAGGGCGGACTTGGCGAAGGGTCAATTGCATCCAACATGAGGCATGTTAAACACAATGCTTTAATGTTAATGTTTTACATCAGTTGACTCCGCTCTTCCAGACTGAAGACGGAGGTTTTTGATCCACATCTGCCGCTGTTACTCACTAAATTTCTCCCCTTAATGTCCTACTATTTTCGGGAGGTAAATTGGACTGTTTTTTCCCAATTTTAGCAATTGGAACAGCCGTCAACAGCATAAATCATAGGCCATGTGCAGTGTTGGTAGTCTTTGCCTCCAGTTGTCTGCTCTCCATCTGGACAGCGCACTGATGTATGACGTCATATGCAAAGAAGCAATGGAAATGTTTCTGAATCTGAAGGGCATAAACACAGATTCACAGTAAATGAATAATGATGTGGTTGGGGTTTCAGAGACTGTACAGAGGGTTGTGACGATTCTGCAGCTGTGTTGGTAGTTGTTCAAGTGACAGCATCTTTACATTTTAACTACACTTTCAGTAAACTTTTAATGATGCTGTATTAAAATTAACATTTGTCGTTAAATCAAGAAAAGTCAGTCGAGCCCAGCCTTCCTCAGAAGCTGTCCTGGTTGAGTAAAACTTTTCTAAGCTCTTTTCCATGTTGTGTATTTTCACACACAACATGGGTTTCCTTTCTCCAGTGCTCCTGAGTTCCCACAGTGGCTGCACTTTAAAGAAAGTTTGGTTGCTTAGTAACAAGTTAAATGTGGTGCCTTAATCATGGTCCTCTTGATAAACTGGGGCTACATTCAAAAGCGGGAGTGTCACAAGCACTGAGCCAGCAGTCGCAGGAGACGTACTGTGTATTGCATGTGAAACTCTGCAGATACACTGTGGAGTCCTGTCAGTGTGTTTGTGTCTCACGGTGTTTCAGTGGGGTTTTGGGTGGGGAGGTCGAAACAGGCAGAATAACAAGTTAGAGGAGAGAGATTAAGGAGGGGGATTGATGTTCTCTACATCATACCTGTTTACATGGAAAAATGTGTTTACACAAAAGCTGCTCAGTCAAGTCTCGGACTTTTGCTCCGCCATGTTTGTGTGAAGACTGGATGGAGATTATGAACGACAAAACACACGAGAAACTTACAAACAGCTGTGAGAGTAATGGTAAACATGGGTCACGGTTCATTGCAAGTTTGATACAGCTGAAAAACAAATGCATAGGCATATGTTCCTTTTCATTATTTTGTACAGACAACAGTGCAAGTATCAAAAACAGACAAATTAATCTTGCCAGAGACTGAGGTAACATTTTGATCACTGGCAGCTTTGGTAAACTATTTTCATTCTAAAAATAAGGAACATTTGAAACACTTCTGAATTACCCTGAACCAACACTTTTCCAAAAGGCAACAGTCACATTATCAGCCTAGTAGGGGTGTAACAATAAACGTATTTGTATTGAACCGTTCGGTACAAGGCTGTAATTTCGGTACACAAATTGAACAATATGTTGAACTATCCCATTAGATTTAACAAATAAAATATATAGTTTAAATTGTGTAACATATGTTCTCAGTGTCATTGCGCTCAAGAAGGCAGCCTACAGGATGTATCAGGCAACTGCTGTGAATTATGGGGACGACAGTGAGAGAGTGGTGGATAAAAAAAAACAGTGGTATGTTGCATCTGCTAAATGACAGCAGGTTACATCAGTCAGATGTGTCATCTCATTTACACTGACGTCACCCCCAATGTGGAACTAGACAAAAACAAGAAGCAACACAAGCTACGAGATAACGATTTCAGCTGTACCATAATTCCTGCTTTGTACAAAAACCAAAAGCCTAAATTATGTTAGTTTTATTACATTTAAAAATGTGAAAAAAACAAGGACATTTCTCTGGTATTTCGGAAACAGGGGTGTTTCCTTTGTTTGTGTCTGTGAATAACTACACAACACTACATTTTATACTTTATAAAGAGCTGTTTTTACTTTATATGCTGCCAAGAAGACACCCCAGAAGATGGATCACTCCAGTATAGCTCCATCATTGTTCATAGTCAAATAAGATCACACTTTATGGTGTTAGGTTTAATAAATAAATGAATTAAATTAACATAAAA
Source organism: Epinephelus awoara (assembly GCA_035609425.1). Classification (NCBI taxonomy): domain Eukaryota; kingdom Metazoa; phylum Chordata; class Actinopteri; order Perciformes; family Serranidae; genus Epinephelus; species Epinephelus awoara. The sequence continues at coordinate 36,520,146 of CM069303.1, forward strand.
TGAAAAAATGTTAAATCAAGGAAATTTATCGAAAACGCCACCACTGTGTTGTATCAAACTTAACTGTGAATTTCATGAACCATTACACCCCCACATCCCAGTGATGGGAACATCTAGGTGATACCATTACATGTATTTAGGCATGTACATTCACTTCCCCTACAATGGTGGAACAACGCTGACACACACACTGCCTTGTCTTGCACACAACTCTCCTCATTGCTGTTGTAGCTGACTGAGAACCTGCTGGCAAGTCTTCTGGCTCTGAAGCTTCCTTTGCACTGGCCATAGTGTGACTGACTCGCGTGCCACTCAACTTGTTGTACTAACCTCAGGGCATGTTGCTAACAGCACATGGCTAAATGTGTCCAGACAAAACTTGTGTTTGTGAACCTTAAGTTCCACAATCAGTAATTTACATACCATGTATTCTGCGTGACCTCCATACCATGGCAGTTCAGTACGAATACACGAATATGACAAGTCTACAAAAGGCTGCTGCTTTTTCAATGTACTTGTACCTGCTCATGTAAGGTTCAGCAGGGATATGAAAAGAACACACACTCGTTGCCTACCACCCCTGTCTCTCTACTCCCCCGCCATCTAATCCTGATCGGTCTGCCTTCTCTGACTCCTCCGTCAGCGTGGGCTTTGTTTTGAGCTTATGCTGCGTTTTAGAGGTCAATTTAATATTTGACTCTCTGAGTGTGGGAACTGTCAGGGAATCAGTACATACAGAAACACAAAAATATTTACTACCTGAGTAAATGTTGCTGTTGCTTTGTGTGGGTATGTTTTGGCACAAATGTTTTCCCTTTCAGCACGTCGGTCTGAGTTACACTTTTACTCTGTCTCTGCTCTTGGCCATAGGCACTGCTGTTATATATAGAGACACTCAGCGTTCACAGTACACACGTTTGTAATGATAAAGGCTGAAACAAACGGTGATTCCTCTGAAGTGTGGGGATGTTTTGTGCATTGAAAACTCGGTCTTTGATACTGTTCTGTATGATTTATGTAGTTTGCTGCAGATGTGTGATATCTTAATCTTTGAAATTATATTCATTTACAAAGCTAAATTTTGTGTATAAAGGAGGAAGATGATAAATAAAGCACATTAGTTTTTTGCTAGCCCAGCTGCTAGCCTATAAAATTTCCATAATAGTTTTCCAGAATGTTAATTAGCCAGCAGAAAATGCATTGGATATCTTTATAAGTGTTGTTGTCATTCTTTACAAATTAGGGACAGGATTATATGAAGGCATAGTAATAGCCAGTGCAATAGGCTTTGCTACTAATTAGCTCGTGTTGTAATATGGATTAATACTACTTATGAAGTTAATAACCATCAGATAAATGCATAGTCATGCCAGATATTAGACTAATTGGAAGAGTATAACATGAATTGGAGCACTTCCCCTGTTATTTCCAGTAATGTCATGCCCCTGTCCAAACCCAGATTGGCACCAGAGCGTTCCCCCACTTTTACTTTAATCTCAGCAGCCAACAGCAGCACAGTGATTGCACTGTGGTGGTCACTGGGTCAAGAGACAAAATTTGTCTCTGTAATTAGCCAGGAGTGACTCTACAGTGAAGCTGCAAACCATTCTTCATTATAAACCTCTCTCTTGTGACATGTCTTCGTAGTCCGTCCAAAGTCAGTGGAGCCAACAGGCCAGTCGTAAATGTAGTAACAAGACTACATTTCTTTCTCTTTTTATATCATGTTAGGTTTACCTAGTAGTGTTTGGTCACACACACTTTTTTTTTTTTTAATAAATAAAAGAACTTTAACCTATTAACTGTTGCGCATCATCACCCACTGTCACTTGTACAGTTTGTACAATACTTGTACAATACAATTTGTAATACTATTATCAGTACTTTGTCAAAGGATGGACACTACAGTTATAAACTGAAGTGCTTGTTGTAAAGAGTAGCAGGGGTCAGATTTCACCTCTCTTGACAGATAAGACAATGTTGGAGTATTTGGTGCCAGTAAAAAGCAAAAGTGCCTATTGTATTTTTTGTTAAAAAATAACAACCTAATTTTCTCAGCATTCGTTTTGTTCACAGTGAGGGTAAAATCTAAAGAGATCTAAAGATCTAATGTTAACAATGAGAATACTGTTGTAAAATTTCTGGTAAAATCGGAAACACTGATGGCGTCCTCAATTAACCTGTGACTCAAACCTATCATAGTCAGTACTCACACATTCAAGGAACCAGGTACTTATATTACTCTCTACTGTGTTTCCTTGAACTCTGTGCAACTATAGTTTCCACTCATGTAGCATCTCCATTAGCTGTCTGTACCTGCAGCAGACTCTGTACACGAAGATTGTTTTTGCCTTCTAGTGTTGTAGCTCAGTTTCTATTGTCATCTCCCTCCATATCAACTGTGCTGTTTCATGCTTTCATTACAGTTACCCTTCCAAAGAACCTGCAGATTCTCCCGGCGTCTCCCTCCAAGCCCAGCAGGCGCTCCATGCAGTCCCCCTACAGACTACCCAACCCTCTGCCCCCTTTGCCTGTCAGGAAGGGGGTAAGAGGCCGTCGGCCCAAGAGTGAGACCATCGCTCTGCTCAAAGCCGTAGCAGAAGCAGCCGCTGCCCAAAACGGAACAGTACCTGAGAACACACAGCTCGTACCCCGGCCCCACAAGAAGAGAGGCCCCAAGCCTGGAAGCAAGGTGAGACCCTGCTGAACACAGCTAGACTGAGATATTTAAACATCAGGCGAAGACTTTTTACTGCCACATTCCTCACGTTTAAGTGCGTCTGTAAATTAATGTGTATTTTTTCAGAGGAAGTCCAAGATTCTCCAAAACCCAGCACAGCTGCCCAGCATCCAGGTTCCACAGGAGAGCCCTCCCAGCCTCAACTCTGTGGTTTCAACAGGTACGGATTAATGTTCGTTAACTTCCTATAATTAGCTATTGAATGAAAGCTATCATTAGAACGTCTCATTTGCTCACTGTGTGTCTTGTGTTGTTCCAGTGTGTGTCTATGTGAACAAGCATGGAAACTGTGGTCCCCACCTGGACAGGAAGCAGATGCAGCATCTGCCAGACCACTTTGGCCCGGGGCCAGTGAACGCTGTGCTCCAGCAGGTGGTCCAGTCATGTATAGACTGTGCATACCAGCCTAAAGTCCTGCTCAGTGCTCTGCAGACTCACTCAGGAGGAGGGGAGGTGGTCAGAGGTAGACACACACAGACAACTTGACAACTTGAAATAATAACTGAAGTAGTAGAATAATTGGTTTATTAGATGGCTGCACAAGCAGGCAGACTTTTTTTGTGATAGAAAGACCAATAAATCATGTTGTCCTTCATCCCAGTGAGAACAGATGGTGGAGTTCGTGTGGTCAAACTACCGTCAGCCTCCAGTGCTTCCTTTGTGCTGCGGTTCTTGGAGACGATGTGTCGTCACCTGCAATGTGACAACCTGTTCAGCAGCCAGCCGTTCAGCCACTACACTGCTTATGACAGGACCAAGTCAGGTAAACATTGCATTCAGGGAACATCACTTCCTCTGTCAGGGGAAAAACCTCTGTCAGATCATAGTTCTTAACAGAAACTAAAACTGAGACAAAAAACAGGCAGTAACTTTGTCAGTTGTTAGTCATACAGTCCGTCTTTGTTTGTGTGTTACAGTGAAAGAGGAGGCATTGGACGCTCCATCTCTGGCTCGGGGGAGTAAACGGAGTCTCTCTGGAGTCTCCCCACCGTATGCAGCCCCTCTGTCACCTAAACATTTACGTACAGAAGCTCACCCTTCAGAAGGTACAGCTCAATTTGCAGATGTTTTAAATCTGTAATATTGTTTATACTGAGGTAAATTGTTACATAGCAGACTTTTATACACAGAGCCAAACAACATTACAAAAGCAAAATAGGCGTGTCTGGTGTGGCATTTAATACAACTCTGTTGACATCTAGTGTGACATAACATACACATCAGGCAGACAATCATTCACCATCTCTGTTATGGCACTTGATCTTTTTGTCTGCTGAAGGTTAGCAGCTTCTTTTCAGGTTGTCTGTCCGTCTATCCTTGTGAAGGCAAAATGTGTGTGAAGTATCTATGTTTTCACAGACATGGATGTAAACTGTAAGAGAAACTTGACTGGTGCATGGAGGCATGCAACTGGATGCCTCCGTAATTCTAGTTGATTGCTGTTCTTCTTCTTTGAGTTAGCTGCTAACTGCTTCTAGCCGCCTTTTAAATCTCCTTGTGGTGGGTCGCACACATAACGTCCTCAAAACGTCACACCTATTTTGTCCTGGTGGCTCACACTTTTTACACAGACATCGATTCAAAGTTGTTACTACCTTTGCCACCAGCTTAAAGGAAAGACAACAATGCCGTTTGTTTCTTTTATATAGAACACCAAGGTGGAAAAACGGGGCAACATTCCTCCCTTGAGCAGGCAGTGGAAAAGAGGCTTATGTTAATGTTTTTTTTAAGGGCCAAATTCACTGACAGTGTATTACAGAAGCTTTAAAGAATGACACTTGAATGTCAGTTGTGTTTTTCTCTCTCCAGCAGAGACTCTGCCCCATGAAGAGAACGGTCTAATAAAGGAGCAGCGCTACATGGACTCAGCCTCCAACTCCATGAACCCTCGACCCCAAACAGTGCGCAGTACCTCTGAGTACCACTCTCAGGCCAGCAGCCTCTACCATCCCGGCAACGGTACAGCCATGCGCCGCCATTCCTCCAACCCCGCAGAGCTCAGCTCCTCACAGCCTCTCAGACGAGTAGAAGGTACAGTAACAATCTGTGGAGGTGCACATTTGTAAATGCTCACTTCTGCTGCCTCACATGCTCAGTCTGTCTCTTCTGCTTTGGTAGCAGCCAGCTCCACCACAGGTCCTGAAGCACTGGGGTCTGAGCGGGAGAGTCAGCTGCTGCCCAGTAAAAACCCCTCCTCCTGGTCCATTGAAGAAGTGATGCAGTTTGTGAGGGATGCTGACCCCACAGCGTTAGCTCCACATGCTGAACTGTTCAGAAAACATGTAAGTTCACTTTAACCATTAAAAAAAGGAACAGTACCATGCTGCTCTTTGTGTTGAAGGTTCAGGCTCCAGGATTTAGGGGATATCGACCAAAATGGAACATAAATAAAATAAAATAAAAGTATGTTTTCTTAATGTATCATCACCTGAAAATAATAATTGTGTTTTCGTTATCTGAGAATGAGCCATTTCCCCATCCATGGAGACCACTGTGTTGCTCTGCCATGTTTCAGTAGTCCAGAATGGATAAACCAAACTGTGGCTCTGTATTTAGCAGCCCCTCTGCAATTAGAGCACTGGAAAAAAAAAATTTTTTAAGTGAAACTGATTTATTCAGTGTTTTTACTGGAAACAATCAGTGCGATTATTGTGTGGTTAATTCGTCTCTGATAAAAAACTCCTGAACGTCTGGATCTTAAGATATCAGAGAAAAAAGGTGGGCACACATTACCAAGTGCTAGGCTAGCGGCCCGTCTCCAACATGCCGAACAGTGTCGCAGAAACACTGATTTTTACAGTAAAGCTGTTTTATTCAATGTTTTTACCAGCTTAAATCACAGCGTCTGTTTATTTGAGGAGGAAGAGGCCTCTGTGGATAATTAGGCTTATGGTAAAAATCACCAAAACAATCAACACTAAAAGGAATTCTAACCACCAGAAGTAACAGCTAGTTGCAGTCTACAATTCTCATCACTAGACGCCACTAAATCCCCTGAATCTTACACACTGTTCCTTTAAGCTAAAAAGAACACAGAATATAATGAGTCCCATTCTCTGGTTCCACAGGAGATCGATGGAAAAGCTCTGATGCTGCTACGGAGCGACATGATCATGAAGTACATGGGTCTGAAACTGGGTCCTGCACTGAAGTTATGCCATCACATAGAGAGGCTGAAACAAGGCAAAGTGTAAGAGGAGCCAGGGAAGCCCTGTCCCTGCCAGACCCATGAGCAATAAGCCCTGAAGGAGCCAGCGCGTGGACACTGACTCATGGGGCATGCAGGGGCTACATGTTACTCTAGACTCCACCTCGAGGGACTGAACTGATGTTACAACTTCACCCCGACTTCCAGAGTGGAGAAAGTGTGCCGTGCATTGCTGACACATTACCTCATCCCCTCATCAGTGAACGAAAAGCTGTTCAAGTCTAACAAGACGCCATTTGACTTTATGAAATCCCAAAGGAAAAGAATCCCTGTAGTGTTTACATTGCATAGCACACGTGCACACGTGGACACGTTTTTTTACGGAGATGAAATCTTTTGATCCTGGTTTTGGATCCCCAAAGATGGAGAATGTTTCTTCTTATATAATGTTTTTATTCTTGTTGAATTTCCAGTTAATAAGGAAGGGTTGGTATACTGAAAAATCCATCAGATGTTCTTCCCCATGCTCAACGAGAGAATTTGGATGCTCTCTCGTCTGTGCTGTTGTATAGCCGTTCACACTTTTCACATGTATGCCTCAAGTATGGGTATATCCGCCTGCCCGAAGAATGCTAGTGTCAGTGCATTCCATTTTGTTCACACAGTGCTCGACAGACATTTTTCTTTGCTTGAACATTGTCAGTATCATGTAGGGATCATATTGTATTCTGACAGTTTTGATCACCTTTTCCATGAGCGTCCTGCAGGATCATCATCTGCTTTGTGGCATGACGTACTTTTGTGTCTTAGCGAGCCCTACGCAGCCTCTCACTGGTCTCCATGCAGTTCTAATCAAAACCATTTGTGTCCCAAGCTCTGAGCCAGCTTAGAAGTTCTGGGTTTATCAATTTCAATAGACAGATTGTGAAGGAAGACATTTCTAAGGGCTTTTTTGTTTAGTTTTGACGTAATGTTTTTATCAGTCATAATCTTGTTAAGCTCGTTGGTCCGCCTGCGGCCTCAGTGTTGTCACTTTTGACCGTTACAATCACTGTTAGCAATGAAAACAGATATGTACAGTTTTATGGGTTTAACCATGAATATCAGCGACAGAATGTACATTTTGTAGAAACGTAATATTTTAAGGAAATCATATACATAAGTTAGAAATGTGAAGATAAAGGGGGATGGGGACGATGGTGAATATTTCACAGTGGGATTCCATTCTGCTTTTTAATACTTAACACAGCGCTTTTAGTTCAAATACTCCCAGTAATAGACTCTGCCTTGCTTTACCTATGACATTTCTCAGGTTTATGTGGTCTTTGTTAGTACGAGCTTTTGTAGCATACTGTTTATAATATACTTAACAGAATTTTCCTGTTATTCCCTTCCTCGATTTTGAACAGACTTGTGCCATATGATACTCAACACAGGATCTAAGTGCTGTTGATTTCCCTCTCTTGCATCTTCTTTAAACTACTTGAAAAATATGTGTTGCAAAAAGTCACTTGTCCATTATGTCACACCAGATAAACAATATGTGTTTATGATGTTGTGTATTTCCTTTTTATAAACCTACCAAAAACAAAAGGATGTGCGTGTGTTGTTACTGACTGCTGCAAATTATTTAGACAGGGGATGCATTTTTACAGAGTAAGACTGTTGCTGAATTTTTATTTTATTCTCCCACAAAAAGCTTGTAATTGATTTACTGATTAAAATGTGTCTTCATATAAAATGAGAGCTCTGCACAATGAGAACCTCAATGTGGAGGACAAAGGTCAAGCATTCCCAACATTAAATGGACAGTTCAGCCCAAAGTAAAAATACAAAGGCATAAATACCCAGTTTCATGTAGGAACTATTTCCTCTCTTATCAAACCACACCCACCAATCCAATCGTTGCACAGGAGGATGCATGCATCTACTGCTAGCTCTCCTGAGCTAGCTTATGTTACAACTCAGCCGAGGAGGACATCATTAACATTTATATCTTGTGCTGTTATGAAAACAAGTCTCTCGTCCATGAATAGATGCATCCCTCTATGTATATCTGATTTTGGGTGAACTATTCCTTAAAATCCTCAAATCAGTCTGAAATCTGAAATGTCACCTCTCAAATTGCCAAAAACTATTAAACAACGTCATGGATTTGTGAAAATTACTTTGAAACCAGAAGCACATCTAAAATCCAACAACTCTCAAACGAAATATAACAGAAAAGTACTAAGAGGAACTTGTGTTGTCAGATTGTATGTGACAGTCTGAACAGTGCTAACAAATAGATAATGTTCATATACAACCACACTGTTAGCAGACAACTTTTCTGCATTCTCTGAATTTAAAAAAAATTCAGTGTTTACCATCAACATGTCGAAGGACAACAAAAAGCGCATGACACTGATTTTTAGGTTGGTTTAGGTTTCAAAGGGTTAACTGTAAAACTAATCACTGCTGATCAAACATAAACCACATTTCTGATACTGCTTTGCCAAGTTCTCGCTTAAAATGTGTTTGGAAACATATTTTTCTGTTCGGCTGTAGTGCAAGTGTGCTATAGCTTCCTATGTTAATACAGGCAGAAAATACCGGTATTATTTTACATGTGTGGTAATTACTGAGTTCAAACTGTTAAACTAAGCAGTGCTGATCAAATATAAGCCACATTTCTGTTAATACGTCGCCTAAAATGTTTTCACAAACATATTTTATCTTACCTTTTAGCTGTTAATCCTGATTCGCTTGTTTCCAGCCGTCCGCCATTTTGTTTCCTGTGTTGAAACAGCATTGCTCGCATCTTGTCACGCACAAGAGGGAACGGGGCGGCGCAATGCATTCTGGTAGTTGTAGTTCTTCTACCTCTTGAGCAAAAGAGAGCGCCACAGCCCTTTTCCTCCGATTTCTCTGATCATGTAGAGCCAGTTTCAACAGTATTTGCATCAGTCTACTCTTACAGGACGGAGACAGTTTACCTTACCGAGGTTTTCAGTCCCTGACATGGCTGTTTATGATGGGTTGAGGGAGAACAGGCTCTGATTGGAGGGAGAGCTAACCACGCCCACTTAGGAGACAGGAAGAGTAACCGCTTTCTTAACGTTGGATAAGCCTACAGTGGGGTATCTCCTTTATGCAATATCTCTGGTGAAGTGGAGCCTGAGGAGGAAGCACCTGTTCGCCCCGATTTCACTACAGGCAGATTCACTCGCCACAGGGCCGAGGAAGTAAAACCTAAACAGCCAACTAAGTTTGAATATATCCCTCCAATGCGTAGCTTAGGCCCTTTCGGTTACTTCTCAATGATCGTTATGTCCCCAAAAATCATCAATTCCCTCCTGCGACATGCCGCGTACTGTGACACCTGCCATAGCGCTGGTCACTTAATGCTGATATTTTGTCCGAGTGAGTGGAGGGGGCGTGGCTTAGAAATAACATTTGGCATTGAAAATGGAAACACTGGCTGGAAAAAAAAAAATCAATTGAAAAATAAAACTCAAGCATTAAAATGATCATTAAAAAGACGGTCTTTTGTTTTTTTTCGTCATGTCACTCTTTTTCAGTGTCAGCTGAAATATATGTACTTCAATATATAGGCTAATATTTAATATATCGTGCTGTGATAGCAAGTGATCGATTATTTTTTTCAGTGCAAATATTTCCTTATTTAATGCCAAATTTTTTCTATTCATATATATATTTTTTATTTATTTATTTTTCATTTTTGATGCCAAAACCTACCCAACTGGCACACAACCAACCTGCAATATTAAAATGTGGTTGAAATTATGTCAGTAGTTGTTCCAACATTTAAATAACATTGAAACAAGTAAATCTGATGGTTGTGGAGAGGTTAACAACATTCTCACACATCAACATTGAAATTTCAGAAATACCTGTTTCAACATTTGAACAACGTTTAAAGTTCTTGAAACAACATCAAAGTTGATTCATCTTTCAAAATCAAAACATAATTCAACAGTGATTCAGCCCCGGTGTGTGACGTTGATCCAACAGTGAATAAACATTAGAATACCAGCTGGGTAGTGTCAGCGTTCTAGCTCAGTAATACAAAGATAAAAATGGACTGTTGTGAAGAAAAAGGCAGAGACAAAACAATTCAGACGTTGGAGGTTTTAGTTCACTTCCATATAAAAAGCACACACACTGTACAGTAAGCAAACATTTAACTGCCAGCACATTTCAACTGGTGTTTCTTCACTGACATCTCGATCAAAATAACAGTTCTCTGAAGCAAAAAGAGCTTCAGGCGACCGACGGTTACAAAGGAAGCAGTTCTTTTTTATATCCACTCACACTGAGTCTCCTAACTGACCATCCAGTATATACACAGACTGTATAAATAAAAGTTGTACAAAGAATAAATTAGGGTGAAATCCTGTACAACTAAAGTGATCAGAGGAGCTTTTTGTTGAACGGACCGCAGACATGAGTTAAAGTGAGGTGTACTGGGATCGCTTAAGTACATCACTATAAATAAAGAACAGGTAAAAAGTTGAGCTTCTGGGTGTTTCCATCCCTCCTTTGTTGATCCTGACACACTGCATATGGCTGCTATAATTCACAGGTTTCATAAATGCTATCATCACAAGGGGGCAGCACAGTTTTAGAGTAGGCGGGACACCCTGTAACGTTTTCAACTAAACTATGACAAAGTGCACTCGATAGGATAAATAAACTGACACACAACAATACTCTCACATTCACAACTCTGATCATAACCATGGGAGTGAAAGAATACCATGCTCCACGAACAACAGTAAGTATGACACCAAACCACTGGAAACTAATGTTTTACACTTGATAAAGGGGGTCTCACCAATACTGGTTCTAATAACAGACTAATAACACACGTAACAAACATACCAACAGGATTTTATCTCACTGAAGCCGAGACAATGCTCATCGTTTCTACTTTAATCTGACTGTTTCCTTCAACTTCTTCCCCTCCTTCACATTTTAACTCGATTTAAAGCTGGGGTAGACAGAAATCTGGAACAGGAAATTGAAAATACACCCTCCTGCAGCTCCTCTCTCTCTGTCCTGAGACCCTTCCACCAGACGACCACAGGGACATGAAATAGGCCCCCGAGAAGTGTGCCAGACAATTAAGCATAGCCTGTGTATTCCAATACCCATACTACCATACTATATAATATGCCAGAGAAAGATTTATTAGGTCATAGCACATAATATGTCAAATGCAGTATGCCAAAAACACCAGGATGTTCTACTCCACTTGGTAAGTGGCGTCTCTTCTCTATAAAAGCAAGAGGGTCAACATTCAGGGCGTAATGTTATGAGAAAGTACTATATCCCAATTGTGTGCATACTGCATGCAAGAGTACGTACTGTTTAAGGGCGGCTGCAGTATTCGATTCAGAATGCACCCATCGTAACTCAGAAAGACTTTTTCCCATAGACTTATATTGTGAAAGAGACATCTGTAAACCTTTGAGCATCACAACCACCTCCCAAAATGACTTGTTTCACCATCAGGATTTGATCCATTTGGTCCGATATTACTTCAAGAAGTCGAGAAGAGCCATACGATTAAATAATGTAATTCCCATTCAAGTTAGCGGAGCGCTAAACCGGAAGTTAGTCACTCAAGTCTCTTGTGCGCTTGCTCTATGTGTCGACGGATGTGGAAGATCTGGGCTTTATCCGCCACTGAACAACTTTCATAGGAATGAACGGGCCCTGTCTCCAACACTGTATCCAATTTTGTTTTAGATCCATGGTATGCATGGGCTTCATATAGTGACCCAGTGTTTTCCCTACATTGAGGGGACAAGACTTAGCTGCTAGCCACCCTGCGGTCTCTCAGCCTCGCTCCCCACAGGTGTGGACTGCTTCCCCGGAAAGAGAGTGGCAGCAGCTTGGGAGGGAGACCTTAAGTCGGTGGCTGCAGCAACTTGAATTCAGCCACTGCAAACTCGCCCAGCAGGCTGGTAGCCAGTGGCTAGCAGTGCTGGGTCTAACAGAGAGTCGGGGTTTGCGCTGGCTAGATTTGGGTTGCTGCAGCAGCTGACCGGGGGCCGTCTCTTAAGCTGCTGTCCGCTCTTCTCCCAGTAAGGTGGTCTGGCGGCGAGGAGTGAGGCGAGGGCCAGTGCTTCGAGACTCTGGCTAACATTAACTACATAAATGTGCGTATGATCCTTTAGCTCCAGTTGGCAGAAGGCTAAACTGTTAGCAACATTTTCTCTCCGTCTCTGAAACATTTCGCTGATATTGACACGAGTTGGTTTGGTTTACTGTCACACTCTCTTTTAGACCCTCTTCTTGATAAGTCCGTCTTCCTGTTTTTTGGTTTCTTTGCAGTGTAGGCAGTTGCTGACAACGCTTAATTAAACAGCAACTTTCTCTACAGGATTCTCTTTCACTGAATGGACGTGCACACACATCTGCATTTGTAGAACAGCCAACAGAAACGCCCTCTCTCTGAAAATGACCTGTGATTGGCTCAAGTCTCCCATCACAGGCCATTTTTTCCTAAATCCTGAAAACAGAGCCAAGAGGAGGTGCAGAAGTCCAGTTTTCTCTCAGACAACTTGAAAAACAATATGCTTACAGTTTATTTTGGAATTTTTGCCCATTGAAGATAAATCAAACTGCCTACCTCAGCTTTAACTGGTGAAACCAACATTAACACTTCGACCTAGATTGACTTCATTAATCTGTTAAAGGAAACAGCAGGGGGCTCTGGTGTTTCATGCACTTGCTGTGAGGTGTTTTCTCAGCTTGTATTTTGAAGCCAGATCAAAACCGTCTAATTCAGCCAGCAACAAAAATAGCTCTTTTCCACAAATACTTTCCTCCTATTTAGACAGGCCCATACAAAGTTCTGTTCGAATGTGACGACAATTAAGACATCCTTTTTTCCCTGCCGTTAAACACAATAATAATGTATTTAGTCTCGACTGATGGCTGTTGCCAACATTCATGTGAATGAAATTGTGGCTCTGGCTTTGCCAAGTCCTTATTAGCCTGTCATGCTAAACCCCTACCAATCAGACGGGAATGAATCGCTCCAGTGAGCTACTGATGACTATGGGAATTTCCGACGATGGGACATGTTTTAACAGTCACGTCCTGCCAGTACACACTGCTCCGCTCTGAACAGTGAGAACCTCAACTATCAGGTCTTTTTAGGTCTTCAGTGCACTTAAATAAAAACTACACGTGGAAACAAACCGTGAGCCCAAATGGAAAAATGGAACCCATGTGTCTTTGCTGTAATTATAAAGTCAAAAATGTTCCTCAACATCTCCGATTCATAAAGACAATCTCCAAAGCCACATGGAGAGCCCATTAAGCTGCCATACACAAAACATCTCTGGTTTAGTATAACACTGGAGCGTAGTGCATTATAAAAAACACAGCAAGTCAGAAAACTCCACTGGAAAGCATTTCTGTAACGACTGTGTCACACTCAGACATTCATGAGCCTCAGTTTATAGGAGCCAAACTCTGATTGGACGTGTAAGTGTATGAGTTTGATTACAGAATGTCCCCACATGTGTTTTATGTTACACGCTCTGGAGGGATTACCAGAGAGCGGACCAAGCAATTAATCCCCCTCCACTGAGCACTTTCACTTCCTGGGGAGCAGCGCTGCAAGTCTCTGCTTCTTCATGGGAAGGAAATGGATCTCCTGTGAGCTGACCTTCTTCAGTTTGATAGCTCTGTTCTTGGGGACCTTTTTATGCGGGTTGTTGGGGTCGTGCTGCTCCCCGTGTGAGGCAGACGGCACTGCGTAGAGCTGCTGCAGAGACGCCCCCTGGCTGCCATCCCGTTTGATGGAAAAGTTCTTGGTGGAGACTCCTGAAAGGCCTTTAATCTTCCCGCAGAGGATGGCGGGGATGGCGTCCTTCACAGAGACAATGACCTTGGCCGTCTGCGAGGCGCTGACTATCTCGAGGTTTCCTGCTCCGCTCAGAGACGCCTGCTGAGAACTAGACCCACCAGCGCTGCTGTCAACCACCCACTTGTGCTGACGGCTGAACTCCAGTGAAGCCAGACTGCCCAGGAGTTTGGAATCTAAACTCTGAGTGCATTCGACACCCAGAGACAAAGACGTGCTGCTACTATCTTGACCAGAGTGGAACGCTACTTCTCTGTCTGACTGAACACACTTTTTCCTCACAGCAGGCACTGACAGGTCGAGCACACTGTCCTGCTGCGGACTGGGGTATTCCTGTTTCAGTTCTACCGGACATGCTCTGACAGAAAGGTCCAGAGCCTGTCCTTCATCTAGAGGAAGCGAGGACGGGGAGATATTTTGTGGCTGGAATGATGGCATGCATCTGCGTGAAGACAGCGTAGGAGAGGTAGTATCTTTTGCAGAAGTCTGAGTGCTTTTGCTCACAGTGCAAACTGGTTTTGGCATGTTCCCCTTTGAGTCCTCAGTCTGAGGGACAGGGATGGGGATGGGAAGAGGGATGGGCAGGGGCACTGGCAGGGGGATGATGACTGGGTAGGGAACTAGAAGTGTGGCAGGAGGGACTAACGGGGCCAGAGGGGAGGTGTAGGGAGGTGTGAGGGGAGGCAGTGGGAAGAACGTGGAGCCTGGTGACTGGCAGGTGGATGAACCTGCCTGGGAAGGAAAGAGATCCTGCAAGATGGCTGCAAACGCTGGATTCTGCAGCAGTGAGAGCAGATTAGCCTCCTGCGTCTGTCCTGCTGTCTTCTGGTCGACGGCTGGAGGTAAACCAAACGTCAAAGGGTTCTGACACAAGACGTTGTTCTGGAGCGGCAGCTGAGGGCAGTTAGTGGTTTGAGGAATCACAGAGGGGCTCATGTGCTGGAGGACCTGCTGATCCAAGACCAGGGGAAGTGAAACTGGGCTTTGGCTTGTTATCAAGTACGGTGCTGCCCCCATTTGGCCGAGCTGAGACCCGGCTGCTCCAGCCATCTGGAGGTGGATGGGCAGCATCAGCGGGCTGTCTCCCAGGCACACTGGGTGTAGCACAGTCGTGGCGACTTTAAGCGCCACACCTCCCGGAGACTCAGCGTTGGGACTCACCACCGACGGTGCCGGAGGCTCCACCAGGTTAGACAACCCTCCTTTGCTCAGTCCTGTCGCGCTGCTGCCACAGGAATCAGCAGGATTGAGTGGATTGACTCCATCCTCCACTTTACTGGGGGTTTCTCCTCCTCCCACCTCAGCGCTGCACACATCAGTCTGGGACTGTGTCATGTTTACAGACACATCGTCGCTGCCCTCCATTCTTCAGTTTGAGGAGCCAATCGAAATCTTCATCAAGTGCTAGTGACAGGTCTCATCCATTTTTCTCCCAGGCAGCCCTGAAACACAGGAAGCAGGATGTTTAATGATGTGCAGTGGTTTCAAACATTTGATATAATGTGGAAAATCTTACACATGACCCAAAGCTGTACACAGTGTTGTGGAATTGTCTGGAATGTGATGCCATTTGAAGGACTACGGTCTATGTTTTGTCTATCACAGCTCACAAAGGACGACTGTTAGGTATGTTTGTTATATTCAGCATCAGCGGGGGCGGCAGGGTGGTGCAGTGGTTTGCACTGTTGCCTCACTGCCTCAGGATTCAAATCTGCTGGCCGGATGGGGCCCTTCTGTGTGGAATTAGCATGTTCTCCCCGTGTCAGCATGGGTTTCTCTGGCTTCCTCCCACAGTCCAAAGACATGCAGGTTAATTGGTGACTCTAAATTGTCCGTGGGTGTGAATGTGAGTGTGAATGGTTCTGTCTCTATCTATGTTTCAGCCTTGTGACCTGTCCAGGGTTTACCCCGCCTCTGGCTCAGTATCAGCTGGGACAGACACTACGGATCATGAATGAATTATGATGACTTTTATGAGTTTTACAGCAAAGTATTCCATGAAATTAAGATTGAGACAGACGACAAAAAGAGCCCTCCAAGAGCACCCACTGATCTCATCCTCTAAACTACAAGGCCATGGGTGATAAAGATGGACGGGAGGAGAGAGGGTCGTTGTTGACATCGCCCCCATAATATAAAGTTGACTCCATTGTTTGGGCCTGGCATCTTTCGACTGGTGCACTTGTAGCAACTGTATAAGCAAATGTCACGTAGATGATGAAACAAGTGTACTTGGGTACAGAACAACAGTAGTGGAGAGGAGGAATAATTATACTTTAGCACAGTACTAAGCAGTTGTACCAAATATGAAAAAGGCCTGTACACATGCTGCATTTTTCGTGCCCTCAAATCCATTGATTTCAATGTTGATGCACCAAAGATGAGCTCAATATTAAGAGTGATGACATCACGACATGCAAGCGTTCCTAAGCACCTGTGTTTTAGTGTGTGATGGCTACGCCCTGAGAAAACTTAGGAAACACAGCAACGTGCACAGCATATCATGTGATGAGGAACAACCAATCAAGCAGATATCTTCTTTTTCGATCAATCAATCAATTTTATTTATAAAGCCCAATATCACAAATACAATTTGCCTCACAGGGCTTTACAGCATACGACATCCCTCTGTCCTTTAGACCCTCACAGCGGATAAGGAAAAACTCCCCAAAAAAAACCCCCTTTCTGCTGTAACTCTCAGACTTTGATAAGTAAGGAGAAAAAGTTGATCATTTAAGTGCATGGCTGACAGAGCTCCACATCTGTCCGTCGGACAACACCTAAAAAGCAGCGCCTGTGCGTCAGACATGGGTTGATTCAATGTACAATTGTCCATCGCACTCACTGGACCAAAGTATGGTCACATAGCAACTTCAGATGCAACCTGCCTCTGTGCTCTTGAAAGTTGGGACAGAGTATGCACATACCCAGTGCCTGTTAAAAGTGGTTTATTTAGACATATAAAGGCATGTCTCCAAAAATGTAACGTATAGCTCCAAAAAAGAAAAAAATAACTGCTTCCAACATTTCCCATAATGCAACCTTCCTTGCCTGTTAGACACACACATATTTGAAGCTTTACACTTGCAGTCTGTAACACAGACTCTCTGTTACAAAATTATAATCTGCAACCCCCATCTGAGATAACCCCGATGACATCACTTTGACATCATCAAGGTCACATTCTCAGGCCTGAAAAAGCTCCACCAGAGCAGCAGAGGAGATTCTACAACCGTTATCACAGACTGAGAAGATCTGCCGTGTAAACTGACACTGAGAAGTAAAATTGGTGGAATGCCACTTTTAAATAACGTCCAACCACGTAGCCCAGTTTCTTCATTTTCACTCTGTGATAAAGGCTTATCACCTTACAACTCATCCAATAAATGACGATCATAATCATCATAAATCACCACAAGTAACCAAGTAAGAGCCGAGTCGCTGTAATATAACACAGGAAATTGAGATTGAGAACAGACCGAGGCTGTTGTGTTTCTCAGAGCCCAGTTATCTCCAGCTGTTACTGCCATCAATAATTAAAAGGTAAACAAAAACTGGTCCAACATGAAGGTAATGAAGGTGTGGTTGTTATGTGTCTGATGTAAACACTTTCAACACCTGATTCAGATGCTACACAAATAAACTTGATTCTCAGGAGACATAAACTAGATCAGAAGCTGCTGGTGACCTTTTATCGCTCCATGATCAAGAGCGTATTCACATACTGCGATTTACATTCTTTCATTTGCCCATCTTTGCGTGTTTGCCCTCCTCCACTTGCCTCTCTTAGTTTAGGTCTGGAGTTGAAGAGGTTAAGCCTGGGTAATGAGCCAGCTGAAGGGACAGACGCTTTTAATTTCAAGACTAACTAAGGGCTCATTTATGCTCCCTTTACGTACGAAAATGTAGACGTCCGTTTCAAACGATTTTACCGTCACTGCCCACATACTTCCATGCACCCTTTACGTTGACATGGATGTTAACCAATGCATCCACCAGGGGGCAGCCCAGAGTCAAAAGTATATGACAACAACAAACTCAAAAACAAACATGGCGACCATGGAGGAGATATTGATAAATTGGCCCATATCCGTAAGCTTTATGGAAACGTGCAGAAATACGGACGAAATGAACGCGGAGCACGGACAACAGGCTCCGTCCGTATCCGGATCTGTATTTAACGTTGAGCATAAATGAGCCTTAAGAACTCCTGAGCTACAATATCTAAATTTTTACGGAAATAAAGTGTCTAGTTTTAATTGATCCGTCTGTGTACCTCTCTGTCACCCCAGGGCAGCATCTCGGTTGTTATCGTGCCTTAATAAACCCACTGCGTGTTGGTTTTCCTTCTCACTACATGACACTTCCACACAACACATGTCCCGCCTGCGCTGGCTGTCAACCCTCATCCATCTGTAGTGATGAAACGTCCCCTGGGTGCGTGCAGATACAATGCATCCAATGTCAGCCAGGTCAATTATTCATACTGATGGGAGCACCAGGGACGATACTGTTCAGGTCTTAGGAAGGGGGACAATTTAAACAACCCTGAAATGCAACAACAAAGTCTCTCAAGCCTTTTGAATTAACAACTCAATTAAGTGCACACATGCAGTTCCAATTTTCCAGCTAAAGCGTGACACTTTTTTCTTCGTTGTGAACAGCCTTCATGTGGTGTTGGGTTGCCTGACTGAGCAGCGAGGAGGAGCGCTCTGTGCCCCCAGGCTGGCTTTATATTGTTCTGTAGCATAGACGAGACATTGTAACACGGCTCTGATGGATTACACGGAGGATTCTACAGCCAGACGGTCGGCAGATAACCTGGCCGCTGTTTCACACATGTGAAAGGTCTGGGAAGCGTGTGCACCTCGGGAATACAAACACACGCTTCAACACACCCTAGAAGACCCCAATAAAAGCTGTTGTGCATTTATAGCTCGAAGCTTCTGTGCTGGTTTACGAACAGTCCGGAGTCAGGGGGCAGCTGACTTTGCAGCTGCATTCAGCACCGTCATTTGACTTGACAGCGATGTAGTTGGAGGCAGGAAGAACCACAGTCTGGATTTTGCCTCCTGAAGCTGCACTCAACAGCAGAACTTCCCTGTTTTCTTTGCTTGTTCTGCAGGCTAGCTACGTTTCCAACAGCAAAAATGGCATCCTTAAATGTTAGTACAGAGAGGGCAGCAAGTAGAGTGTCCGCCCCATGTAGGCTGAGCCCCTTGCAGCAGCCCGGGCTTGGTGCCACCCTGCAGCCCTTTGCTGAATGTCATCCCCATTCTCTCTCTCTCCCTTTCCTGTCCTCTAGCTGCACTGTAATAAAAGCCAAAATAATATGATTAGTATGGAGGATGCTATGGACGAGGATACATTTTTACCTGCTAAAAAATGCTGTAGAAAGCGGCTGCGGCTGCATAAGAGGGTAAGTTCGGTGGCAACCTTTTAGAGCCTGAGCAGCTGAGAGTAAACACCAACTGGCAGCGCTCATACTGGCATCTAACCAAAAACTTACTCAAAAAATGACACCAAAAAATGCTAAAATGCTAACTCATTTCCAGGTTTTAGGACTCGTACTTCACTCTATAGATGAGTACGTCGTGCATCCTGGTACATGTGACACTGCCAGCATGTCTCTGTACGCAGGAGAACTAACACAGCACCCATTGAGGACTGTATTGCTTCATTTACCATCAGCACTGACTGGACATTCACATCAGAGTTGGTCAATTTTCCAATTCAGGGTTGTGATGAGCAGCCAGGTCATGGTTGTACATGTGCATGTAACAGACTTATGTGCACACATGCTGCTGTGTCCTCTTGGGAAGAGTCATCCCACAAATCATGGGATCGCAGGCCAAATGCACAAATTGATGACACGAGAATCCAAGCAAAGAAAAATTATTTTTTTAATTGCTTGACAGCCCCACTGTGTTGAGGAACAGAGACATCAGAATGAGCTACGATGCACCATTGCAGCCATGTAGCCTTCTGATAATAGCACTTTTTCAGGCTTCTGATTGGCCAACATTATCATCATCTTCTTTGCATGGCTTTGGGGTTCGGGTTAGAGCGCCTTGTGTTTTTGTCCTCTTCCTTTGGATGGAAATTTTTCTAAGTCACAGCGTGAAGTGGATTTTTTCTTTCTTTGTTTTTTGAGAACAGAGGAAATACCCGTTTTCAAAAATACCATGTATCTGAGGACGAGGCCTACACACACACGCACACACACACACACACACACACACACACACACACTTTTTCATTTCTCTTTCTCTAACAAACTATGAAAAATGGATCTGACGTTCTAAATTAAGATCCTGAGTATGAAATCAGGATGTATTCTATTTTTCCACGTTTTTGATGTTATGGCCTTATTTGCCTTCCAGGAAGTCTGAGACAAGACATTTCCTGCTTGATAACGTGGTCATGAGATCTGTGACACGATAAAGCCTCGCTGACCAATATGAAAGAAGCCTTTCTTGGCTGAAACTCCCCTGCTGCCACAGACTCGGGTGGTTTGGCCCCGAATGAGCACAAAGTGAGGAGAAATAACCCCAATAATAAAGCCAGTCTAATGGCCCCTCTTAACTCAGCTGTCGGGGTGAAATAACTTTTTATGCTTCAGCTTTCTGTTTTATGAGGAGATATTAAAGTAGTGAGCATTACTCTGAGCCCTCAGATCAGGTGACCTGATGCTAATCAGTAATCACCTCCAGGGCGACATGCTTCCCCCCTCCAGCAAACACAGCAGCTCACAGCTCCCCCTGCTCTTCGCTTAGATCATGTGAGCGAAATGTCGAAGAAGGAAGTTTGACCAGCATAGTCGAAAGTGAGCCAAAGTACACAGAGATCATCTTTGTTTTTTTCCTGCTACAGTATCGGACTCTGTAACTCTGCTTTGTCTCTGTGTTATCACAGAGAGGGGAGGTCAGAGGAAGATGTCACATACACGTCATCATCAAACAACCTTTTTCATTCCTGCAGACGTCCCACAAGTCAGCTGAATCTACATTTAGAGTTGTGCCTCCCAAGTTAAAGGTCCAGTGTGGTGGTGCACATTAGCAGGTGCTGGGCTAGTGGCCCATTGGAGAAACACTTATTTGTAACATGAAGTTATTTTACTCAATGTTTTCACCAGCTGAAATCTCCTGGTCCATTTGTTTTGGAGAGGAGGAAACCTTTGAGGATAATTTGGCTCCCAGTAAAAACCTCCTGAACACTGAAGGAATCCTAACCAGGAGCAGTTTCAGCTGGTGGCCATCCTCACTGGTAGATGCCACTAAGTCCCCCTTAAATCTGACACACTGCTTCGTTAGAGCTCACTTACATAACCCACATCCTGGTGGTCAGATATGAACTGCTACCATCGCCTCTAGCTGAATCTAACACCTCTTAAACAGCCTGAGTGAAGCTGTGATCAGGCACAAATTCAGAATGCGAGGTCTGAGGTTTGTCAGAAAATTAAACACACATTAATAGCTTCAGGTTAAACATATTAATCTGCCTAAATCCAGCTTGTTGACAGAGTTAGTTTCTCATTTCCACATGATGATATGATTTGCAGATTAGGTTGTTAAAAATAGCATCAGTGTAATGCACTTTCCATTAAATATGAGCTAATGTTGGAAACACGCAACACAAACAAACCTGCAATCTGGGTTTTAAGTACTGATAAGACCTGCAACACATCTAACACCGTCTGTAACTCCCATCTGTAAGAGGTTTGTGTTCACTCACCAGTAACAGCTAATTGAGTAAATAGAGACGTAACAGAGAGCCAAATGAAATCCCTCCCCTGTCCCCGTTACTGTAATGATTTCCACATTTCCCTTTTTTTCTTTCCTTGCGCAAGTCAACAGCAGAGAGAAAACAACAACGCCTAAACTTCAACTGCATTAAACTGCACTGCAGTCCAAATACATCTACTCTCTTTCTCTGCCCGTAATGTTTCCTTATTCTGGGTTTGATTTGGAGCTGACACCAGAGGGAACAAAGCACCGGGGATGGATGGAGCACGGCTGATGATCTAAAGGTCATCGCCCTCGACACCCCTCCGCTCCAATAGCCAATTACATCTCATTAGAGAGACACATGGAGCCTCATCATGAGCTTCACATCCTCACACTGCTCTCACATCAGTGCAGATTTTCTTTTATTCGGCTGGTTGTCCTCCAGCTGTTCTCCTAAATGCCACAGTAATAGTCAAATTTGATGAATAATTCAACACTTCTAATGCATACAACTGGAACAGTGATCATTGGGATTACTGCCTCACTGTTTTACACAGTTTGCCACTGAGAAATCCTCATCGAAGGGTAACATGGAGAGAATATTTAACCAAATAACCTCATTAAAATGCATTTATACTGAGAGTTAACACCACCAGGTCAAGTATTGTTATGTATATGAACTATAGTGCACTCATTAGCAAATAGGTGGCTGGACAAGACCAGTGGATGTAAATGTTTAGAGGCTGAGGTATAATTTGCACTTCTCAAAATCCCATTTGTATAAACTTAAAATAAAATACTTTTTAACCACAAAAATCATGCTAATAATGCTACTGTGTGACCAGCCTTTAGACTGCTGTTGGAGCTGCTGGTTTTGCTCTGATACTCTCAAAAGAAGCCACAGTGGAGCAGCATATACCGTAGTGCCTAAAGCCTCGTCTACACATACACAGATTTTTATAAAATTGATATTTTCCTCAATGATTTGGCCTCTTCTCCATCAGCAAATAATAGCTCCTTTTACACTGCCTGTTCAAGATGGGAATAACGTGCCGATATGCCGCCGCTCTGTTCTGTATGTCAGGTATGTTTGCGAATGTGGGGACAGAATTGTCTCACCTCTGAGCCCAGAGGTGCCAAAACAATGTCTGTATAAACGGGACAGCTGCATGATGGGATCACGGGCGGCACGGGTGAGATGTACTGATGATGTGTTACACGAGCGACCAACTGGGGGAGATTTAAAAAGTAATAGGTAGCAGTTAGCAGCTAAATCAAAGAAGATGTAAAGTCATGCTGTAAAATAGTGTTCAGCATGGTGAAGTTCTGTAATCTGATTTAACCATTTTTTAGCAACCGCCTTATTTACAACATGTAAAGGCTTCAGCACCAAATAGGAAGCAAGTAAACGCAAGTGGGCAATTTACTAATGTCGTACAATAAAACGTTAAAGTCTCTTAACCCTTTGAAACCTGAGCAAATTGGTGCGCTTTTGATTTCTTTTAAGGCAATGAGCAACTACAGAGGAAATGACCCCAAAAATTAACAAGAAATTAGTCAAGAAAATTAGTAAAGAATAAAAAGTTAAAAACAAACAAACAAGGAAATGACCAGGAAAGAATGCTTAAAAAAAGTCTGTAACATAATTTTAAATGTAATAATAACGATAATTATAAATATAGTTTTTCCCAAGCTTTTTTCTTTATATTTAAATAATGTTAAATAAACTATTATTAAATAATCTTTTTTTTTTCCTTTTGCAATTTGTTGGGCTTTTCTTACCAAGCTGCTCGTTGCCTTTTTCCCCCCATGTTTCTTTAAGACATCACACCAATCTGCTCAGGGTTCAAAAGTTTAAATACATATGAAAGGTGTCTGAAAGCAGCACAAGAAAAGTAACGTCACTCCAGATTTCAAAGGGTTGAGCTTGTGTTAACTTCTTATTTTAGGCATCCAACAAAAAAACGTTCTAAAAAACCACCAACTTCGAGATGAGGGAACCGAGAGTGCTAAAATGCTAACTCATAAAACTGGTTGCACAAACCATCCTTAAGGACGCATTCACACTGCTGCTATTTAGTCTGCTTTAAACGAACCCTGGTCCGCTTCCACAGATAGTTTGGTTTGTTTGGAGTGGTGTGAACGCTCATTCGAACTGTGGTGCGGACCAAACAAGCGAAGGGGATGGATTTCCATTTTTGGGGCCAATCGATGAGTTTTCTTCTTCCTCATGCGTTTTTCTTCCTGGTCAGTGGTCGTTTTGGGAAATACCGCCCCCAAATGAGCAGCTGTTGTAACTGTGTGACGTTGTCCAGGCGGTTTGTTCCACTTTAAAAGAGCAGTGTGAAAGTGAACCAAACCAAATGAAGGTGAGAATTGCCATTCCCCGCCCAATCGAACCGAGTCCCCCGGATGATCCTGATGTGAATGAGCCCTGAGTCCCCCCCCACCAGAGGGGAAAACAATTCATTGCTCTCCACTGACTTTGAGTTGCATGAGGGTGCCTTCCTGTCATTACTGTCTGCTAGCAAACAACACAAATATACATAAAAGCTGCTTTGTGGTGGGATGCACTACCAACAGGCATCTGCAGGAAGATATTAGAAAAGTGTGACATCCTGACACTCCGTACATGTGCAGCAAGCGTTTGGTTGAATCTAACTAAGCTTTGTAAATCCTGGTTTTGATCATTGTTAGTTTAAATGATGATCTTAACAGGTGATTGGATCAAATAGTTATAGATGGTAAAGTATGTCACTACTGGCCATTCAGTGGGATCATTCCTCCAAGATAAGTAAGTACCAACACATTCTCACTCCGACCTCGTCACATATTGAGACACGATGGGAAAGGTACCCTGAGTGTGTTGGTTGTTGACGTTCTGGGATGCCGTGTCAAGTTCTGCCTCTTACATGCACTGTCTTCTTTTAAAACACACTGTTTTCACAAAAATCTAACCTCTACATGCAGTCTCTTTCAAAATAAAGGCACATCAGTGCAACAACGTGAATTGACCTTTTTCCCTCCAACAACTAATGCATGTGGTTAAGTGTAGGAAAAAAGAGCACCCAAGGTGATATGTAAACTCATCTTCATTGATCGACTACAAACATGACGTATCATCTGAAACATGGAAGTAGCTACATGCCCATTAGCCCACAGCGTCATTAACAGGCGGCTCGCTCAGTGTGTGACGTGCGTGAAGGTTCATTAGTACGGTTTTGTATTTCTCTGTAATGTAGCACAGTGTTAACAATGTTACTGATACTATTCTTTCTCACACCTTCAACTCAAACCACCAAAATATATCATTTAATAATTACATTAATATCGTAAACATGCAGGCGACTAGTCGACGAATGGCCCTAAATGATGACTAATGGTCGACTTGGAAAATTATTAGTCGGGGGCAGCCCTGTTTTTTTTCCTCCTCCCATCTGTGGCGCCCCCTATGGGTGATGGCATCCTTAGCATTCACCTATACTGCCTGTGGCACAGCCGGCACTGGCGCTTTGTCTCTCAATATGTAGACGGCCTAAATGTCTGTAGAATTGCAAGAAACTAAATTTAAATTGCAATATTTCCTTGGAGGAGGACCCAGACACCCTTCTACTGTCTCTAAAATGTAGGTTACGCCCCTGTTTAGAGAAATCAGTGAGAAGAAACTGAACATTTAAATTAGAAATTAAATTAGAAACATTATAAATTAAAATGTGTGTGATGTTTTCCTGCTCATGTGTGAGTAAGACATATGAAGGTGTTCGTGCAGAAGCTATTTTCTGACATCAGCTCTGTCATTGCCCATGTGATGATGGGACACCGGTCTATTGTACCAGGCCCTGATGTGACACCGCCGGGTTCATCTGAGGATATTTGCCTTATTTCTCCACCGGTGACATTTTTAAACCCCCCACCGACACCGTACACACTGTGACCGTGCTCCCAGACACATCTGCGTGTTGTGAGGCCGCTCACTGATGAGTCTGGTCCCTCGCACAGCCGACGGTTCGCCATGAAAAGCAGGGAGGCTGTGCGCCGTGTATGCGCACGTCTCCACACATCACACGGCTGGATCATGAAAGGCTGAGGGGCGCGTGACGCTCCGCTGCCATTAACACACCAATATACGGCACCGTGAGGGGTCCTCGCGCTCAATCATAACACGTTATTTTTAAAGTTTCCGTTGGTATATTTAAAAAAAAACGAGCTCGCGCTGACAGACAGTTGGCGTTAAACGAGCCGAGCGAGCTGCGCAAATCACCTTTAAACACGAAAACACGCTTTAAAACGTTTTAAAACCGAGCGCGTGCTACTGGCTGAATAATTCCTGGTTAATCCACGTGCTAATGTTCAAACGAATTAATGTTTTAGCGACGCAGAGATGAGAAAAGCCTCCGTTCAGCCTGTCTCATCTGCTGCCCTTTAATCTAATTCTGCCATATAAAGCCAGTGTAACACCAACACTGATATTTACTCACCTTTAGATCAGAGAGGCTCATCAGCAGCTCTGCTCACCTGCTGACCTCCCTCAGGTGTCTCACACTCACACCACCGACACTTTACAATAAATACATAAGCCTTATATTTATCTCTTCATTGCGGTCTCGTCGTAGCGACTCCAGACTGAAGCTGCGTGCGCAGCACCGTCAGCAGCGGGTCCTCCTCCTCCTCCTCCTCCTCCTCCTCCTCCTCTACCTCCTCCCCCATCACCTCCTCCCCCATCACCTCCTCCTCCTCTCTACACAGGGACACAGGAATTAAATAAATAAACAAATATATAAATATATTTTGCAAAAAAAAAAAAAAAAAAAAGTAGGTACAATTAATTTTAATGGGTGATCAAATGGAAAGATAACCACACAACTTGAACTAAAATAAATAAATTAATAAATAAATTAAATTAACCCCTTGAGACCTGAGCAAATTGGCTTGGTTTCTTCCAAACACATGGGAAGAAGGCAATGAGCAAAGAAAGAAGAAATGACCCCAAAAATGAGCAAGAAACTGGTAAAAAGAGAAAATTAAAAACAAGAAAAATAAAGAACAGAAAAAAGAACGGAAAGTTATAACTAGCAAACAAACAAGGAAATGACCTGGGAAAAGAGCTTTAAAATGATAATAATTCTGTAAAATAATTTTAAATATATAATAATGAAAATTAGAAATACAGTTTTCCCTAGTTTTTTTTAAAAAAAAAATTTTTCTAAATAAATTAAAATAAATATATTTTGTGATTTGTGGAACATTTCTTCCCAAGTTGCTCATTGCCTTTTTACTAATTTTTTTTTAAAGAAACTGCACTAATTATTCAGGGTTCACAGGTTTAAATTAAATTAAATCAAATTAAATTATAAACTCCCATAGTTTAAAAAGTGTTCATGTCATGTCAATCTAAAAATGTGCTTCATTTTAAAGCTTTATTTTACAGGTCTTCCTTTTTTCAAAATAAAACTCCACACATCACCTTAAATATAAATATGTAGTTTGGTATTAATTATAGGGAAATGACAATGACAATTGTTTGGGGGTTTATTATTATTACTATTATTATTATTACTACAGAGAAAGAAGATATGCTCATGGACAGGCGCGTCGAGCAGTTGGGAGTTCGGTGCCTTGCTCAAGGGCACCTTGGCAGTGCCCAGGAAGTGAACTGACACCTCTCCAGCTACCAGTCCACACTCTATATTTAGGGACTTAAACTGGAGGCTACAAGGGTCTAACTTTACAATTTTACTTCAAAGGAGAAAAATCTTATTTCTTTAACACAATAAACTGAATGACTTCCCTCATAAATCTTCCAAATATCTATCTATCTATCTATCTATCTATCTATCTATCTATCTATCTGATGAAATGTCACAGTGCATTAGAGTATGACATTTTTGTGCCATGTACTGGTTTGGAAGGAGTTATGGGGGCGGGGGCATCCTGCACCATCTTACCCTAATCCATTTAATCCATTTAATTACTATTGTAACTTGGGCAGTGGTTCCCAACCTGGAGGTCAGGACACCCACAAGGGGTCGCCACTTAAGTCTAAAGAGGTTTGGATAGGAAAGCAAGAAACATGCTGTGTATTCTTCATCACAAAATGATGTTAATTTCATCTGATTTTTTA
The DNA here is from genome assembly GCA_035609425.1 of Epinephelus awoara. Taxonomy (NCBI): domain Eukaryota; kingdom Metazoa; phylum Chordata; class Actinopteri; order Perciformes; family Serranidae; genus Epinephelus; species Epinephelus awoara. The sequence continues at coordinate 36,547,767 of CM069303.1, forward strand.
TTAACTCTTTCTCCACGCCTTGTGATTTATTTGATTATTTTATATATTATTATATTATTATGATTATTATTATTATTATTCCACCTCAGGGGACTTCACGTCACTGCGGCGCTCAAGAAACAGAAACAAAAGAAAAAGGGAAAAACATGACTGAGTGATGAATAAAACTAAACAAAAAAATTACACATATAAATGTGAAAAATACAAATAATATAAAGTTGAAATAGAATAATATAAAATCTATAACTGCTATAGACTCCTTTTACTTATACAGATGCTATTCAATAATACATTAACAATTCATTCATATTTATTTGGCTTTTATTTGCATCTTACCTGCTCTAGAATAAACACCAGACAGTCCTAGACTCGTAAAATAAATGGTGTGGAAATAATTCTGATAATTCCAGAGAGATGACTCAATCGTAAACCTCCCATATATTATAATGCAGATAAGATCCCACACACAGGCACCATTTAGGAGCGATACAGGACGACTCTAACATGAGGTTTTCACACTGTACTTTATTCTTTCATTTCACACAGTGCTCTCGGCAGTATCAGCCTGGCGAGTGGCTGATGACAGAAGCGGAGGAGAATGGAGTTTGGCAGCTGCGGATGAAAGTCTGGTAGTGACAGGCCCGGGTGAGCAGGATCCCCTGGGTCTCCATATCAGTCCCAGCCAGCCTCGGGCTCTGCCTGGGGGCCCCGGGGCCTCTCATTGTTCCGCAGGGAGGCTGTTTAATGCACTATAATGAGCCTCACAATATACCCTGGTGGCCTGGTGGTGACTTTGGTGTGGTTACCTCCTCAGTGTTCCTCCCCCACCCTGTCTGCAGTCAGTATTACTCACATGTGGAGATACAGCACATCAGGGCTCAGTGAGCGGCTGTGAGGATGCACCACACTGTAGGAGCAGGACGTCCGTTAATATCAGACAGATTTCCACCTTTAATGTGGACGGATATTCAACACAGGTGCTCTCGTCTGGATAACTCAGTGTGTGGATCAGCTCCAGACTGTTTCTGGGACATTCATGTTTACATGCTGATAGGATGTGTCACTAGACATAAAAATCCCAAAACCAAGGCTGAATGATCGTTAATGTTACCCACTCATCCCTTCATATGGATTACAGCACCAACATTTGTTATTACTACTTACATATAAATGAGTCCTCTGAAGGCCCTTTGAGTTCTCTTTGCATTTAGGGATGGTACACAAATTACTGTTGGCTGAATCTCCTATTTTATTTTGTACGTAATACATCATACATTTTTTTTTGTCATTTTGCTAATTTAGCTTGATGCTCCTCATCTGTAATTGCAATTAAGTTAGTATTTGGCCACATATACACGAACATGGTATCAGTTTAAAATGGGTTTTAAAATAAAAACAATCTACATAAACACAAGCCTTTTAGCAGCATTTTAGAACTGTTGTATGTTGTATTTGTTTGGAAAACGTGTTAAGTATGACAGTTATTTTGTCGTGAATCTTGCGAGTTGTAATGGAGCCGAATTGTGTGCCGTTACCTTTGTTAAATGTTGCTGTTGTCCCTGGTTTTATAGGAGGAGAGGAAATGTCTGCTAGCTGCTAGGCTAATTTATACAATGTTACATGCCATAGGCTTGTGCTAATAACGTTAGCATGTTGTATTTGTGGAGAAAATGTGTCCAGATAAAGACACGTGTTTGTCTGTGAATGCTGCGAGTTATAGTGAAGCTGATTTGTGTACTTGTGTTTGAAACTGTCACTATTAAGCCATGCTTAATGTGTGTTTTGAATCAACTAAACTTCACAGCACTTCACAGAAACCTCTCCGCCAACTAGTGTTTTAAAATGCTATTTCTGTGGAGGCTTTATTGTCTTCACAATTTATTGTTTATCTGTGAAATTAAAGTTAATAAAAGCTTTGTTTCCACTGAGGGAAATGGTTTCAGCTTACAGAAGTATACAGAATATACTATATGTCTTGTTGTTACATTTCTGGGGAGGTGCACGTCAGGCTATGGATTTGATGCAGAAGTATAAATCCAGCGTAAGTGACCTTGAGGAGATACAAGGCGGTCAAGGCAGCAGAAAATCAGGCACCTTTATTTTTGTCTTCTTTTTTGCCATTGACCAATTGGATGCTTTGAGAGGTGGGCTTTCAGTGGTGGTCATGACAACTTTACAGTTGAAATGATGGAGTACGCTCTGCCTGGACATTTTAGGAACTAGATACTAATTACTGTGAAATTAAAATACCAAAAAAACAGCAGATTGATTACAAGGTAGGCTAGTGCGAGGATGTGATGGGGTGGTTGCCTGGCAACAATAAAAAGGTGCATTAAAAGCCTTTTTTTTTACTCGTGACAGTCGATTGTTTTAAAAAAGGCAGTGTGCTTCTAATTTTGCAGCCTGCAGTTTGCTGTCTGTGTGATCGGGACCTTACCTTTGTTTTCAGAAAGAACACAAGCAAATTTTAGAGGTGGCACGACTGCATACTAACCCAGTGAAAATATCTGATTCGGTGCAAAGTCGGTCGAGTGACAGTAAAAGATCTGCATGAAGTTCTGCGTCATCTGCGAATGGTTAAACACTTTTATGACATGGTGTTATTATATAGGGTAAGAAAAGAAGTTAGATACCACTCCCACTCCCCCACACATCTAATAATTTTTACACCGTCCCTTAAATGTGCAGCGAGTGAGCGCTGAGAAGTCGTGTGCTTCTTTTGAAGGTCTCATTTTGCCTTTGTCCATGTTCATCAGACGATGATTAAAGTCATGTTGGGCAGACATTTGCTTTTAAGGCCTATACAATATCTACTGTACTGTCCACAGAGCCAGAGGGCGAATCATGACACAAAGCCTGCTGTCCGACACAAAGACAAACACTGAAAGAACGACATCTCTGTACTCAACCACCATCAAAGAGGAAAATAAGAATCCTGTTTTCTCTGGTAGACTTTTTGTGTGAGAAAGTCAATAAATGAACCCCCATCAAAGCTTGTAGGACATTTCCTCGTGGTTGGCTTCTGTAGAGCCGACCTTAGATCAGCTGTTCATTCTCCATCTGTGCACATTACATTCATATTATTGCGATACATCCCACATTTTTCTCTTGAGAACGCAAACACTTGATTTCTGCACTCATGCCAGGCCACTCTGTCTCCAGTGTTAATCGAGGTCAGGGTTCACGGTCACTGTGCCCCTTGATGGGTACCCACTCGGGACACCAAACAGTCTGCGGCTTTGTTTACCTTTTTTTCCCCTTCTCTTACAGTCTCAGATCAGTTGACAGGCGCTCACTGAGAACAAGGCGGTTTTGTCCGTTTGACATTCGCCAGAGCAACAAAGAGAATTCACACTGACTCCGGAGCTGGAGCTCGACCATGAGTGTGACACAACACATGAGGAAATGACATGGTTAATGTAACCACAGCTGAGACTGGAGGCTTGTATGTGGAGTGGAACCAGCTCAGACTTGTTAAGATGATTTCATTTAATAAAATAAAATCTCAGCTGTGTTATTCCTTCGCTCAGAACACAAAGAGGCCTATAATTTACACCCAATTTGCATTAAATTACCCGGCATATCCCCGAGGAGTCAGCAGAGGAACACCCTCTAGTGTTCGGCAACAGTCAGTGGAAGCTGTGCTGTTTGTTTGTGATTCAGAATATTGCTTAAAACCTCCATGTTGTTTTAAAAACACAAACAAAACACATAAGGTGCTTAAAAACATGACAGTGTAAAAATTATTATATAATTACTCTTAATTTGGTTAAGAATGCAAAATAAAAACGTGGTTTAAATATGAATCTATGGGACAATGTCACAGGGCTTTTTAAAGTTGAAATTTAGCTCTTTTTTTTTTGGTTAAAACTATTAATTTTTATTGTCTTTTCTAATTCTACCATCCTGTCATTTGTTGTTGTGCGATTTGGCGCCATCTTGTGAATAAAAGCTGACACTGCAGCCCAGGAAAGAACACCAGCTCTCTGATAAGTGCTTGTCTTTGTGCCAAATTTAAGCCTCTGTGGATAAAATTTGTATCGTAACAAGACAAAAGACGCCACATAGGCCTCCAATAAATTTATAAGAAACACTGAAAATGTTCCTCAGCCCTCTCATGCATGAACTGCTACGATCTATGTCAAGTTTTTTTTCTTAAGTGCTGAAAAGCATGAAAAAAATTCTGAAGTTCATTTTTTAAAACATGCATTTTCATGGAGTTTTTCCACATTTCCACTTGGTTAGAGAGCATGCATTGCGTTTTAAACTAAAAATATAAACCATTCAACAAATTATATATATATATCATGTGAATTTGTAAAAATATATTCAAATGCTGTTAAACTAGTTTGTTTAAAACAAATTCTAATACTGTTCAAAGCCATGCAAAAGCACTGACCTTTGATCCCGACTCCTCAGCTCCTAGAAAACTCCTAAATATTGTTTACTTTACCTTCTAATAAATTACTCAATTTATTGTCACTGCAAAGTCACTGCAGATTAAGTATTGTCAAGAACAACAAAGTTGCAGTGATCGTATTAATTGTAGTTGAAATATAGCCACCGATGCATGATGTCCAGTTTAGTGGACAGATGATTAATTGTAATTTTCTCACAATATATAATCATTATTTGGAAATTTTAACAACAGGATTACTCCTTAGATGTTACTTGATATTGACAGATTTTACTTACCTGCCAGGGTCTATTGTAGAAGGATTGGCAAGATATTCTTGAGCTGCACATTTCTTGCTTTCTGTAATTTACAATAATGCATCATATTTTGTAAACTGATATGTTTTTAATCTAAAGTAACTTTAGCTGTTAAATAAACACAGCAGAAGTATAAAATGACGTGAAATGAAAATACTCCAATAAATGTACCTAGTTACATTACATGTGTTACATTTTTCACAGGTTTAAGTTAGAGATTTAAGACATTTATGCCCTCAGTAGATACATTTCTTTTAAAGTTTGGTGGCAATTTTGTTAAAATCTGTGTCATTGAGTGTTTCTAATTTTGTGTGGTGTATCAAGATGCTGATTGACAGTATCAATACTACACAGGTGTGCTTTGGGATGGACACATACAATCCATCCATCCATTTTCAAGCGCTTATTCAGGGCCAGGTCGCGGGGGCAGCAGGTTCAGCAAAGTACTCCAGACATCCAAGGTGTTCCCAGGCTGGAGGAGATACACCACTCAGCCAAACATTCAAACCACTGACAGGTGAAGTGAATAACTTTGACTATTTTGCATTGTTCTGCTGGGAAACCTTTGGTTCATGTGGATACCACCTGACATGTTCCACCCACTCAAATACCATAGCAGACCAAGTAACGCGTAGGAGCAGCAGCTCTACTCCGGGCTCCTTCCAATTGTCCGAGCTCCTCACCCTATCTCTCAGGCTGAGCCCAGACACTGTGGTGACACCAGGGGGCGTGCTGGCTCACTCCAAAATGTGCGGTTTTATCTTGAAAAAGAAAAAGATATTTACAAAACAAGAGCTACAGAAATGCATTTTTTTGGCCACAAACCTTAAAAATAAAAACACAGAACATCACCACAGACCCAACGAGTCATTTTCAAGGCAGTCACATTTATTTGTCTTCTTATACACATTTGCTAAGCAGCCTGTTGTGCTAGCACTTGGCTTTGATAGGATTTACTATGGGATTTCCACAATGCTTACTAAAAAATAAATACAAGACAAAGTGTTCCACAGCTCAAAAATATACAAAGGTTTGAAATCAATGTAAACTTTTTTTTTTTTTTTTACAGAAGAAACAATTCAACAACCTCTGTGACATCTCCAAAAGTTATTGTATTTACACGTTTGTACAAAGAAAAAAAAATACAAAGCTGAAACCTACAGTATGCAGAGGTCGATGTGAAGTCCAAATGAAATGCATGTAGTACCATAAGTTACTGTGATTCTTCTTTAGTATCTGTTTCAGTCAAGTAAACGAGAAGAGATAAACAGTTTGATGCTGCTAACGTGTGCACGTCCTAGCCTTTGGCAGAAGCATCTACTCCACTCCTAAAGCGTACTCAGAGTGTGGATATTATTCAAGGAAAGTCAAACAGCTCCATGTAAAGGTCTATAAATATCTCCGGGTACAGCAAGAGACAGATGAAACTTCACAAACGTCACTTTATCAGTGCAAAAAAAAAAAAGAAAAGGAAAGAAAGAAGGTTGGAATGAAGGTTCACAGACGTGACCCTTTGTGTACCCTGTTACATGACGTTGCATCAGTACGGAGTGTCATTAAGGCCAAAATGAAGTTGATATTTACAGTGTACCTAAAGGGAAGAAATATGGCTACAGAGATACTTTTGCATAATGGCTGAGCACCATCGCTGCATCTATATACTTATAATATTATTGTGAATACGTGGGACGAAGAGTGCCAGGGTTACAACTAAACCTCACTAGCGTGGAGCTGCAGCAGTGACAGTGAGTTTTGGTACGGAGAAATAAAACACAGGCACTGAAAATGACTTTATTTTGATATTTTTTTGCATTCTGATGTTTTCCAGTAACAATATTCTGATTGTTTCGGAGGTTTTTACAATGACGGCTGTTTGTTTTTCAGTCTGTTCTTTTCAGTCTCATTTTTCTGTCACTGTTTTCGTGTAGAGAAAAACTGACAATGACAAAAAGGATGACTCCAGAATAAAAATAAAAATAAAAATTGCGAGGAAGACAATCCAGGCACTTCAGAAAAACATTCAAAAACCAGGGAAATATTAAAAAACCTTTGTTGTAGTGGCTAAATCATTTAAAGAGCCAACATTATTCGACCACTGCAGGAATTCGTCAGGGCTTTAAAAACATTCTGAAGACCTGCAGTGGGAATTTTTTTTTTTTTTTTTACATATTTTTCAGAGTGCCTGAATTGTCTTCCTGTCGATCCAGTTGTTTCCCGTTCTCCACGAGCACCTGACACAAGGTTTTGATCTACGTTTGTATATCCTCCCGAGGCCTGAACTTTTATTTGGTATGCTTTTTTTAAAATTTCTCCAAGCTATTTGGGATCAGTAGGACCCGATAAGTATAAAAAATGAAACGTTGTCAATGATAATAAACTCCCAATGTCTTTAAATTGGTCAAATTTGTTGCCATATCAAACTACGAATATTATTAATCGTAAATAAACACGTTTCAACCATAAAATGTGATCAGATTTTGAACCTTGTCCACTTTTCTGTCAGGATCGGCTGCAGACTGACTTGGCAGAGATGGCCGCCATCTTAGACTACCACTAGATGGCACAAAACGTGTCCACGATTGAGGACAACAGGTCTAAGTTAAGTAGAATGAAGTGAAAGATCACGTACTCATATGAGGACACAGGGTCTCAGGAGGACATACAGAGCAATCAGTCGTCTCTGTCTTTTTCTAAAAATAAAAATCTGTTTTAATGCCCATGTTTCGCCTTTTCAACGCCGTAATTCTACCTTTCGATGCCAAAACTTCCCGTCACTGTTCTAGCTCAGCACACTTGTAGCTTATGACTGCTCATGCCATCTTCTAATGACACTAAGGAGTTGCTTTCCTATTTGTCTCAGTGTTTCAGTGTCTGAAATAAGATTAAAAATGTATTCGTCTCTTATAAACAAAATAACTATCTGAATAAAATATGTCATTCCAGCAATTCATTGCATTTAAAAATGTCATTTTTAGTTTATCTAAAGGTGTAAACCAAATCAGGGAGTGTGTACGGAGATTTTCTGCGTCATTTATAAAAATAAATATATTTAGATTGTTGCGACAGAAAATACAAAACCATGGCAGGTTATATTTTTGATGGGGAATAAAATAGAAGAGCCCGGCCGACATATAGATACTGAATATTGACATATCGGTATCAGCATATACGTTCTCCAATATGCACTGATATGAAAAGTTTTCCTTATTTAGTGTTCTTAAATTCCCAATGAGGCTTATAATTTTTGACAATTAAGTTTATTGTTAAACTTGAGGAGTAATTGGACACGTGCGTATGTATATTGTTTTTAAGAATCCAGTATCGGTCGGGCTCTGTACCAAAAGACGAGCATTTGGTACGAAACAGTAGCAAATGCCACATCCCTAAATCCAGAATGATAACCTGACCGTTCATCCTCCATCAAAAGAATCTCACTAACACTCCACTTGCTGAGGGTCTCGCTGCTTCGTCACTTACTGTCTCTTGTTAAGATTAAAATAAGGCATATTTGATCCTCCTGAACACTTTCAACTTTCTGCCCCTTTCAACGATTCCTAAACACACCTAATCAGCAAACCAGAAATGACCATTATCACGTTTTTAAAAAACTCCATGATCCTCCTTTTTTCTTTTACAGCCCTCCTGTTTCCCCACCTCTGACTTTTTGATCACTTTTTCGTCTCCCATGTTTAAACACCTGCTCCCTTCACGTCTCCTAAGATTGTCGAGTTAGTGCTTGGCTTTGACGTTTCCTGTCTCACCTCTAATTACTCATCTTATTGCGCGAGAATTTTAAAATGTGTTGATATTAATCTGTCTTTGATATAATTTACAGTATGCTGTTAAAAGGACTGTGTAAAATATACAAACACGTCATCAGTATGAAGAGATGCTTTGAGGCTTCACATTTTATTTCCACTGCTGTTTCTCACACAGTGTTTGTCCTGATGATCAGTGAGGGAGTATCAAAAGTTATTTCTATAACTGGCTTGAAGACATGTTAAAAGTGTGTGTGTGTGTGTCTAGTTGCATAGGTATTCACAGAATACATACAGGTAATCTAATATATTCTATTTTTACAAGATAAAAATGTCAAACTGTGAGAGTTGCTTCAAAATGCTAGAGAAATCTGACTAATACTTAACATTAGAGGGACAGTTTGGGCTTTTTGAAGTGGGGTTGTGTGCGGTACTGAACCACAGTCAGTGTGGTACCTACAGGAGAAGGCGGTCGGCACAGCAGCAGTTCGGAGAAGCAGACAGGACACACTCTCACTCACAACTTGTCGAATACAAATGCTCTGTCAGTGGCCCGTCACGTCAAAATATGCAGCTACTAGCACCCTAAGTTGCTAAGTTAAAAATAACTTGATTGACTTTTGGTTTCACACGGGACATAAACAGCGGTCTCCTGGGTAAACACAGAGTACCATAAGTTCCCCTCACCTCCCCTCCTGCCTGCTCCAAGTCGACTTTCTCACGCTTGATGGATGCTGCCACCCAGGGCATCTCATAACACCACTAAAGGGTGCCTCAGTGTGTCAGCGTCTGACGCCGATGAGCCGCCGACCAAGCCTCGGTTTTTAACAAGTTGGGAGTGAGACTGAGACCAGGGCTATTTTTCTTTACTGTCAGACATTCATTTCTCATGGAGAACTTAAGCCAGACATCACTGAGAAAAACAGTAATTTAACATCTCTTAAGAAAGGAGCTGCTGGTCTACTACTGCCTCAACTGGTTAGTTAGTCAGTGTTAATTTCTGACTTTGGTTGGTTCAGATGCACCAAAGTCACACAATAACACAAACACACTAACTGATCAAGGCAGCAGTAGACCAGCAGCTCCTGTGTTCAGTGATGTTAAATTACTGTTTTTCTCAATGGAGTCTGGTGGCTTTGAAGAAGTACTCCTGTCTGCTTCTCCAACCTGGAGCGTGCCGACAGACATGTACTGTAGGTGACACACTGACTATGTATAAGTGCCTCATGCAGCCCCATTTCAAAACAAACTATCCCTTTAATATACTATAGCAGGACTAAAGGCAGCCAGCTGTACGTGTTTGTGTCACAAACTAACCCAAGAGTAGTTTTCTGTAAAATGTTTTGCTCATGATTTCTATATGTTTCTAACTAAGCTGGTTCCTTGTTTCTAATGCTCCGTGTTCAGATCATGAGGATATTTCTTCAGAGCGGATGTGTGTATAAAATATTTTTGAACACAGGTAAAAGTGTTTAAAGTATCCACAGAATAACCAAAAGGAAACTTCTATAAAACTCAGCCACAATTAGTAAATTCATGATTATTTTCTTAAACAAAATCCCTACTGTTCTGCATACGTTAACATTAACCTCACCACATCTCATATATATTAGAACTCATTCTGGTCCATTTTGTTTTTTTTCACTGTAAACTAACAAAATAATTTCATACCTTCCGACACCTCTACTCTGTTTCCTACGTGGAGCCCTGTGATGAGCGGTCGTCGTGAGGACTCCCGTCTGAGTTCTCTGTCTCGCCCTCAGAGATCGCCTGCATGGGCGCTGAGTACAGTCTGCTGCGCATGCCGTATCGGCTGCTGTTGGCGGGCGGGGGGATTCTGGAGCGGCCCTGTCTGGAAGCTGCGGATGTGGAGAAGGATTTCGGGGAGAAGCCCTCAGCGTTGGCTTTGGGGTAGGGACTGGAGAGCTGATCTGGTCCTGATTGGTGCTGCTGATGTTGCAGGGGTGAGGCGGGCTCCTCGGGCTGTCTTGGCGACTCCATCAGGGAGTCTCCAGGAGATTTAGGAGCGATGGGGCTCTTGAGGATCTCCGTCGCTGACATGCGGTAACTTGACTCGGAGCGACTGCCCTTTTTGAGCAGCAGGAGTTTGAATTCCTCGTTGGAGGTGCTGGACTTCTTTGCGTTCCTGTAGATGGGACCGGAGACTCTGTGCAGGCCTGGTGGGGTGACAGCGGAGGAGGGGGACACCAGTGAGACGGGGGAGCTCACAGTGCTGCCGGGTGGCGTGTTCCCTGACGCAGCACCGAGCCGGTTCCTCACATTCAGCTCAGTGGAATCCTTCCTGCCCAACACTTTCCTCTTGGACCTGGAAATGAAGAAATTAAGAATCTCTGTTAACTGTTGTAGATGTGACTAATGTGGGCCACACACTAGAAGAGTTTGGAGAAACTTTTTAATAACTTGAGTCTGAAACTCTCTCACAGCTAAAGACAATGGAAGTTTTGTGCCAGTTCACGGCAACGGCAACGCACTGTAAACCCCAATTGCTCCAGACGTCCTCCTTCTCACTTGAAATGTGGCTCTTATGCGCTCACCTGTGAATCATAGCGAACAGATCCTCAGTGGTCCGAGCCTTGGTGGGGGACAGAAACACGCTGTCATCGTCTGGCCTTGACTCATCACTCAGAGGGGACGCTGCGTTGTCACTGGGTGAAGAATCTGCTAACACAAATTAACATGTTGTTCAGTTTTGGCACAAAAATAACTGGTTGCAGTCAGGAAAAGATCTTGTTTCAGCATAAAAAAATTCACGTTCAGTGGCACAAAAGTTGCTGGAAAAGCAGAGACGGGTCTGTGAAAAACACCGAGGTTTGGTGGGAGAAATGCGGCTGGGAAAAGTCGTGATGGGTCACCAAAAAACAACCGGATTGGATTTGAACAGTGTCACTTAAATCAGTGGTTCTCAAATGGTGTGCCTTGAGATTTTGGCTTGACCTTTGGAAAACCACTGACTTTGGTGACACGCCATCCGCTGTCCCCTCCACAATGACAAAAATGAGCTTATATAACTTTTCCCTCTGGTGATTGGGCCGTAGAAACACCAGAAACAAAGGAAAGGTAAAAAAACAGCAGCTTTAAAAACAAATATACAATTTTGTGTTGCAGATGTTTTTTTTCTTTCCTGTGAATCTTCATGTGACCCTTCAGATTTATCATACTCTGCACAGTTTACAACATGTGTGGTCCTGTACATCAGGGGTTTCACAGCCGTTTTTACTCCACGGATCGTTATAAATTGATAATTTCATAGTGGACTGGTCGGCCGCTCACAAGTAAGCCTTGATACTGAGCAAGAAACTGACATAACTGACAGAGAAAAGTAAGAGAAAAGACATTCAAACAAAAACTAATAAGTAAATACAAGACAATAAAATTAGCAAATGCTCTGAGACTGAATGGCGTGAACAGTGGGAACCTCTGCTGTGCATGACGGTGAGTGTCTACCTTTACTGAAGTAATCCTCTGTCTCTGCTGTGGACTCGTCCTTGCCGTCCTGGGAGGCACTCTCGGCTGAAGCACCTGACGACTCATGTTCCACATCTCTGCTCCCGTCATCACTGATCGAGCTCTCCTGCAACACCTCTGATTGGCCGTCAGTAGCAGGCACTTTATCAAGACCGTTGGATCTCTGTGGTGAACTTTGCTGAACAGAGAGACCTGGTGCTTCTTCTTCTTCACACGGCTCAGTTCTCTGCTGATCTAAAGGCTCCGACTGTGAGCTGCAGACAGCTGTTTCTACTGACTCTCTGCACGCCTCTCCTTCATGACCTGCAGTCCTCTCAGGGACGTCTAACGACAGCTCTGACTGCAGCGTGAATGCCGTCATGCTCTCTAAAGGAGCCTGCTTGTTCCTCATCTCGTTCTGACATGCTGCTTCTCCGTCTGTGAGCTCTTCGTTTGAGGTAAACACGGACTCATATGACCCCTTGGCGGGCGTGTGATGTGAGTTGTGTAACAGGGGACTCTTGAGCTCTACAGATTTACTACAGGAAAGTGTGCTAGTTAAGTTCACAGTGGAACATTTGAGTCTGGAAGTTGTTTTGTCCTCGTGGCTTTCATGTTCCTTATTGATGGATCGGAGCTGTACTGAGTGCAGCACTGAGGGTGTGATGGACATGGGGTGGGCGTTAAACACCTCTGAGTTAGGAACAGCGACAGGTTTGGCTGTCACTGCAGCTTTTTGTTTGTTTTGGTGAAGCATCTGAATCTGCGTCCTGTAAGCTGAAGCCTTGTTGCTGCTGACACTGTGAAGGGCACTTAAGTCGAGGTGGGTCGGAGGGATTACTGGCAGCTCCAGGTCTCTCTTCGAGGAGGAGGACAGCGACTGCAGCGACAGCGACGAAAGAGAGGACTTCCTCTCAGGGACTTTGGGCTTCCTCTTGCCGCTGGATGGTGACAGCGGTCCAGGGAAGAAGGCGGAGGGGAAGGAGGAGGTGGGGGTTTCTGACTGACTGGAGTAGCCGCTGGATGGGCTGGCCAGGCCTGCCAGCTTCTCCGGAGACTTGAGCTTGAACTCTCCCTCCACTGATGGCAGTGAGGGGGTGGTGGCTCTGGAGTCAGACTGGGACGTCTGAGACTCGGAGCTTTCCTGTGACTTGATGCATTCAATGACAGTTGTACCTGTCGCTGTGCTAGAGTTCGACAAAGATCGGTATGGGTCACTGGATTTTAAATCGTTCAGGAGCCACAGATCTGCATAGTCTGACTGTACCACCCCCTCATCCTTAAACGAATGTGCATCTGTGGAGCTAAATACGCCTAAGTCAGGTAGATCAGCTGACTCCCCCCACACCACAAGGGGCTCTCTGACTAGTGAAGAGTTTTCTATATGACTTTGAGAGCCGGATAAAACCAGCTGCAGTTTCCTATCCTTGGAAGACAGTGGAAGTTGCTGCCCGCACGAAATCTTTGGTTCTTTATTGTCAGGGATGTTTCCCTCACTGCATATTTTTCTTAAGGATGAACTCCTCCTAGGCGGACACGGCTTCGCCTTTGGTTTTCTTAAAGAGAGGCAGCGCCTCCCCAGAGTCATGTGACCACTTGAGTCAGACAGGCCGCAATCAGAGCCCGAGGCTGCATAGTTATAAGTGAAGCTTTTGCTACCTTTTATACCACAGTCAAAGTGCATTGAGGTGTAGTAGCCTTCAGTGTCTACGGAGTAGTGTGAGACGGTGTCGGCTTTCTCCGACGGAGGTTTGTCAGAGTAGCTGCTCTCGCAGGTGGCCATGCTGGTGAAGCTGGGGCAGCCCAGGCTGCTCTCAGCCTCTCTGCTCGGCTCAGGGCTGAAGTCCTGTGAGCGTGCAGGGTCAGAGTGGGGGTAACTCCACTCCCCCTCGATGGGAGTGCTGGACCCTGCTTCCTCTAATATGTCCATAGCTGTGGAGGAGAAGGAGCCCGCCCGCTGGGTCCTGAGACCCTGGTAGTGGTCCAGCATGAAGCTAGTCTGGTCATCGTTGGCGTGAGTGGCGGCGTTGAGGGAGAGCTCAGAGTCACAGTGTGAGGAGCCCGTCAGAGGTGGAGAGGCTGCCGGGGGGATTGTCTCTGAGGTCTGTGAGGGGCAGGTGGAGCTGCTCCCGCTCCAGTTCCCACTCGAGGACTGGTGGTCCTCCTTATGGTCCATTTGTCCTCCCAGCACCCCCGCAGCTGAGACAGAATGGACGGGGCTACTGAAGGTGTCCGAGCTGGATGAGATCTCACAGCTGCCCATGTCGGCCTTCCTGGGCAGCTGGGATCTGGTTCTCTCCATCCAGCTGCGCTCCGGACTCTCTGACAGCTGCGTGTACTTGAGGCCCAGCTGGCGTTCAGACATGGCCTGATCATCCGTGCTCTCTTCTTCATCCTTCAGAATCAGCTCTCCAGGTCCCGGCAGGAAGTCCTCAGCATTAAAGGGGGAGAGCTCCTCCTCATCGTCATCACTGTCATGATGCCCATTGTCTATCATCCGGCTCCCGTCTCTGGGCAGACTCCGGGAGCGCAGGCGTGCACCCACAGAGGCGGAGAACATGGCGTCAGCGTTGTCTGGCAGGCACAAGATGTTGCCTGCAGAGTGGGAGAGGGAGAGGGAGACTCCCTGGCCTCTCTGGGCCCTGATCCTCCTCCGAGACGGCGCTCCTGAGATCAAAAAGTCTTCTGTCTGGCAACCTGAGTCTCTGGTGCTGAGATGGCTGGCCAGCTCCTCGTTGGAGGGAGTGATGTTGGGACTGGCATGAACTATCACAGTCCGCTCTCTGGAACCAGGAGAGTCATCCGAGTCTGGAAGAAGAAAGAAGAAGAAGAAAGTCTCAGATACAGCTATAGCATAAAAAATGAATAAAAATGGTGGTCGGCACTCCTCCAGTTTGGAGAAGCAGGCAGGAGAACCGCCTTCAGAGCTCAGCAATGTGATTTCCGACCAGACTCCATTGAGAAAAACAGTAATTTAACATCAGAGTACACAGGAGCTGCTGGTCTACTGCTGCCTCGATCAGTGAGTTTATTTGTGGTGTTGTGTGACTTTGGTGTTTTAACGGCTTAGTTTGGATTCAACACAGTCACACTAACACAAAAAAACTCACAAATGGAGGCAGTGGTCGTCCAGCAGCTCCTGTGTTCAGTGAGCTTAAATTAGTGTTTTTCTCAATGGGGTCTGGTGGCTTTAAGGAGAGCATGCATGGAGAACTGATGCTGTTAAAAGCTTCTCTGCCAGAAAGGGCTGTCTGACAGCAAGTTACAGCTGTGAAGATATTCTCAATAGAGAGTGTGAGTGCCACTACATCAGCTGTAGGTAACATATGACTAAGGAGAACAACCTCACACAACCCCACTTAAAAAAACCCAAACTACCCCTTTAAATCTATTTCTCTGTATCTCAGTGTCTACAACATTCCCAGCTCAAGCCTGGCTGGGAACTTCTATTGCATGTCATTTCCCATCTCTTTGTCCTCTCACTTCCTGTCATCTCTCCACTCGCCTCTGGCTAATAAAAGCATGAAATGCCCCAAAAATATCTTAAAAAGCAGAATGCACTAACACTGAGAATATGCCTCACAAGCTGACGTCTCATATTTACATTGACGTACTATAGAGCTGATCTCTGCTTTTCTTTTACAGTTTACTGACATGGATAAAGTCTGAACACAAAATGACACGTACAATTGTGTCACTGTCTTGACAATTAATATGATTTAGACCTTTAACACCAGGGTGTCCACAGTTACAAACAGACCTTTTTAAGGACCTGAACACAAAACCCTTTTTGTTTAAGTGGCAGCAAATAACACAAACTTTTATTTCACTTTAACACACACTGCATCCATTTTTTTCAGTCTTTGTGACAGACAGGGAAGAGTGTGACGATCATGATGAGCTACATACCTAAATCTTGCTGCACCTGTCGGGGAACGCCGGCGACAGTCCTCCGTCTCCTCAGCTTCCTCCTCCTCTGAAGCACAGACTGCGAGTGAACGAGCGAGCAGCGCACACTAGCATCTCTGTCAAAGCCAACGCCTGCAACAGAGACGGGACATCTGAGGAATCTTTGATTAGCAGCAACCGCAGCGTTTTCCTTCTTCAACTCTCACGCTGTCTCGTAAAAAAAATAAATAAATAAAAATCTGTAACACTCTGCTGAACTAAATTAGATGTTCTACAAAAATAGCAGTGAGGAGTCGAGGACAGATCTCTGATGGAGCTTAAAGCCACAGTGAGACAATCTGGGTGCTCAGAGTAAGATGTGGAGTTATTAAATACTTGATGTTTTTAAAGCTGCTGAAAACATGCAAAATAAGTCATATAACGCAACAGATTAACATCAGCATGTTGATGTCTTTACAAACCAAAAGAAAACTCCTGCTCTGTGCTTCAGCTGTGTTGTGTTTCCTCCTTGTTTGCCTCCCTCTGTTGACGTTATGACTATCATGTGATAGCAGGTCAGGCCTTTCAGCACCATAGCAATTGCTGGACTTTGCTTACAATGTGCATTTTTCCCCTCAACTGTGTCTGACTCAGCCAGTGTTGGCGTACAACTCTTCTTTTGAGTCAATGTGAGCGAGAGTAAATTACATCGGGGCAGGCCTTTTCAACAGTTCGCACAGAACTAATTGGCATTCATGTCACAGCATCTCGCCTCGCAATCACAGGCACAAAGCGCTGAAGCATGAGAAAGAAAGTTAACGGGGCTCAAAGCATGACTTGCACATGGAGAGAGATTCTCTGTGGCAACACAAGACTTTGATGCTGATGAGGGTTTATACTCAATTGTAACATTTCCAAATTGCTTTTTTTTGTTATGTGTGCAAAGTAGACTACAAACAACTGTTTAACTGAGGAGAACAACAGTATGTGCAGTCACAGTTTGACATTTTGGGAAACATGCTTTTTCGCATTCTTGCTAACAGTTAGCTGAGAAGATAGATACCACTTTCATGTCTGTGCACTAAATGGAATGGTTAAGTTAGCTTAGCTTAGCATAAAGACTGAGAACAGAGGGAACAGCTAGCGTGGCACTCTCAAATGTTTAAAAATACACTTATTTGCCTTCTTGCTAACAGTTAGCTGAGAAAAATGATACCACTCTCATGTCTGTGCACTAAATGAGATGCTATGGCTAGGTGACAGTTAGCTTAGCTTAGCATAAAGACTGGAAACAGAGGGAAACAGCTAGCCTGGCACTATTAACATGCTTTTTCGCCTTCTTGCTAACAGTTAGCTGAGAAGATCAATACCACTCTCATGTCTGTACACTAAATAATATGCTATAGCTTGGTGACAGTTAGCGTAGCTTAGCTAAAGACTGGAAACAGCTAGCCTGGCACTCTCAAATGTTTTAAAATACACTTCTTCGCCTTCTTGCTAACAGTTAGCTAAATAGATCCGATACCACTCTCATGTCTGTGCACTAAATGAGACACTATGATACAGTTAGCTTAGCTTAGCATAAAGACTGGGAACAGCTAGCCTGCCACTCTCAAATGTTTAAAAATACACTTCTTCGCCTTCTTGCTAACAGTTAGCTAAATAGATCCGATACCACTCTCATGTCTGTGCACTACATGAGACGCTATGGCTAGGTGACAGCTAGCTTAGCTTAGCATAAAAACTGTAAACAGAGGGAAACAGCTAGTCTGGCACTCTCAAATGTTTAAAAATACACTTATTCACCTTCTTGCTAACAGTTAGCTGAGAAAAATGATACCACTCTCATGTCTGTGCACTAAATGAGACACTATGGCTAGGTGACAGTTAGCTTAGCTTAGCATAAAGACTGGGAACAGAGGGTAACAGCTAGCCTGGCACTATCAAATGTTTAAAAATACACTTATTCGAGTTCTTGCTAACAGTTAGCTAAATAGATCCGATACCACTCTCATGTCTGTGCACTAAATGAGACGCTATGGTACAGTTAGCTTAGCTTAGCATAAAGACTGGAAATGGAGGGAAACACCCTGCAGCTAGCCTGGTGCTATCAAATTTTTAAAAACACACTTACCAGCATGTCTAAAGCTCATTATCAGCGTGTTTTAGCTTATTTTAAACCTTTATTTTAGGATTTTCAGTATCAAACAAACACGCGCACGCGCATCATTTTTAATTTCAGAGAATATTTGAGACTGGCTAGTACTCGCCCTAACCATGACCCCTTTGCCCTCATTCTAACCACCTCCAACCTGGACGCGTCAACGTGATGAGTACCGGCCAATCACAGCACTCAATGAGATACATGGGGATGGGTGTAAATAGCAGAGTAGCTGCAGTGTGATTATTCTTACCTGTGTGCAAATAGACTCAATCTTATGCTAAGATGAGCTAACCGTCTTCTGGCTGAAGGCTTATATTTAACAGACAGACAAGAGAGTGCTGTCAATCATCTCATCTAACTACCAAGGAGGAAGAAGGCGAGCTGAGCACATTTCCCAAACAGTCCAACTATTCCCTTAAGAAGAGCTGCTGAGGAACAGAGTGACAATCTCTCCTCACAAAGAAGTTCAGGATCTCTGCACCACCGCTCAGAACTGTCACAATACACAGATTCAGACATGAAACAGAACGCTGTAAATTTACCAGTCACATTAATGGGGATGACGCATGAGGTGATGACTTGTGAATTGGTTTTCATTCTTTCCTCTGGGGTGGGCAGCGGCAGGGCTTTAGACCAGTTAGTCTGCTTGTCCAGGGTGGAGGGGATGTTAGGGATGGGAAACTTAGGCCGGTGACCTAAAGCCACCCCGTCAGTGTCGGGGTCAGAGGGCGCAGCCTGCAACAGATGGATATTTGCATGGTTAGGTTGTTAAGGTTAGGCGGCATTACGTGACAAATGGTAAGGCAGAGTTAAAAAATGACCAAACTCGGCTTCAGGAAGGGGGATGTGTAGAGTAGGCTACAGTGATTAAAGTCAGGGTTTGTATTGTCAGAGTGTTTATCTGGGAAAGAGCTGAAGGCTAGATGGAGAGATTAGTGTCTTATTAATCTGCTGCAAAGACTGCTTACTGTCAGAGTGGAGGCAAATCAATACACATGCCCTTCCTGGAGCTGAGTTTCATGTTTGATCCATTAAAGGAATACTTCACCCACAAAATAATTATCTGTATATCAATTACTCAACCTGTGATACAATGAATTACGTTATTTTTACGTTATTGTTCTCACATGCCTCCATTGTGATCAAAGAATCTAAAAACTTAGAAATTTCTTTATAAACTGAAGACATAGGGGTCCACGTTTACCAACAGCAAATCTATATCGTGTAATCCAAGCCTCATTTTTCCAATCGTATGCTCAGACAGCCCTGTATGATGGGGAACTGAGCGGGAAGAGAAACTTAATTTATGCTCTCTTCAAAGCCAGACTCCATTGACAAAAACAGTAATTTTATGTTGGTAAACATGGGAGCTGCTGGTCGACCGCTGCCTCCATCAGCAGCTTGTTTTTGTCATTGTGTGACTTTGGTGGATCTGAACTAACCCTTTAAAACCCCGAAGTCACACAATAACACAAACAAATAGAGACCATTTGAGGCAGTGGTAGACCAGCAGCTCCTGTGTTCTGCGTCGTAAAATTACTGTTTTTGTCAATGGAGTCTGGTTTAAGAGAGGTTAAATTAAGTTTTACTGTTAGTTCAGTGTACCATCAGAAATGAGTGGCTATTTGGGAAGTGCTGGGCATAAAACTGCATAAAAGAGATTTGGATTATATAGTTTGTAAGTAGATGTTTTGATGTTAATGCGCAAAATCTTTTTTTTGATTCTTTGTTCACCCTGGAGGCATGCGAGAAAAACATAGTTTTTCTTCACAAATTCAACACAACACAGGACGACTACTTGATATACAAATGATCTCATTTTTGGGTGATATATTCCTTTAAGTAATGTAAACAAAAAGCATGCTTTAGAGAGAGACAGAAATGGAAAGCACAAGAAACAATCAAAGAATCTACTCAGCAGGTTTCATGCAAAAAATAAAGTGCACAAAGGAGAAATTTAGAATTTAAAACATGGTAAAACCAGGAAACATTGTTATACCTTCAAATAAAGTTAACAGCACTGACTGTATCCACACATGCAAAAATGTCAGACCAATAAAAGGTTTGGCACACACTGTACAGCACATGTCGTGATAAATACCAATTCAGCTCTGGGGAAAATAGACCTCCACTTAACGGCTACTGCACGGGACAGAAATGTGATAAACAGTAATTTCCAGTCACAACATGCTGCTCTGGGAACTCTTAGCTCATGCTCTGAAAATCTGTGGCTCCTCAAGTGACTCTCCTGCGTAATACCAAGTCTCCGGAAATATTTGAGAGGAAATACTTTGCAGTAGCATTCCTGTGAACGGCAGCTTCAGTATCAATCACTGCACAGTCCTCTCCTCTGACTCCTCCAGAACTCCAGATCCTTTTTCCATGGGCCTCCTCAGACTTGCAAACTAAAATACCCTAGATCCCCTCTTACTTACACCACTGTGATAAATCAATTTAGACTATTAAGTTCTTACCTTGAGATTCCTACAGAGAGACACATGTGAAACTGGGAGTGATTCTCAGGCTCAACTGGTTCCCACCTCCACAACCCGACAACCTCCCACCCCCATTTAAAGCCAGCTCTTGAGCCTTTGTGCTCTCTGTTCCCGGCAGACCAATGAGACCCCGACAAAAACCCCGACCACAAAAGAAACCGGTTTCCTTGGAAACTTCTCGCAACTAGTAGAAAAAAAAATGAAAAGGAGAAGCATTTACAGCTGATTTGTTTCAAGAACAGAGAGGCGGTTTTTAGGAGAGGAAGGATGAAAGAGGAGGAGAAAGAGACGGTGAAGGAAAGGGAGGAAGAGTGGACACGTACAGGATGAGAGGGGAAAAAAAGGAGTGGCAGTGTTTGGTGTTTGTCCACGGGCTCATTTCGCTCTCACAGCGGGCATCAGGCACGATATATTTGGTAAAAAAAAAAAGCTGCAGAAACATGAGGATGTCAGCCCTCTCAGGGATGGGTGCAGTGAGGAAACCGCAGCACTGAGGGATCATGGGTAATCACAGGCGCAAGCTTGGAGAAGTCGACCCTATCATTAGAGAAACCCCGGCTGCTGGGCGGCTGTGACTGTGGCCCTCACACACACATTCCTCACATACTGCACAGCCCGGCCCTTCACATGGACTGCTGCCTGAGTGCGTCAATGTATGACGTGTCGGCGGGGATGAAACTTTAAAGTGGTTGTCTGCTTCAGTTTCACTACAAACACGTTACACCATGTTCCTGACTGGTTAGAGCAGGATGCTAACGACTGCCGGAGAAAGTCTGCATTTAGTGGGCATGCATTTAAAGAGACTCATTATGTAAATTAGAAGGAGTCAAACAAACAAGAACAGGTAAGGAGCTGAGAATAAGGTGTTAGAAGGAGCACGCAGGAGCCAGGAGGGAGGGAGGGAGGGAGGGAGGACCACTACCTTTCTGCTCCAGGGAGAGAAGCGGCAACATTCGGTGGGGGAAGAGGAGCGGGTGGATTCAAACTGAAGTACAGGGCGAAACAAAAAAGGACAACAAAACCACATGACATAAATGAACATGGAGATATTCAACATAAACACACACAGGGACAAAAAAGACAACAACACTGGGGTAACCTTGGTGAGGATATTTCAGCCAGCGCACGTTGATGTGATGAAAAAACCTTCCTGAAAGATTTATGCAACATTTATTCTCATGTACTCAACATAAATATAAAGTCATGGCTGTTAAATGAAAATTTAAACAACCATGCTCTGCACAGACCACATGAAACACGTTACGAACACGTTCCGCCTCCGTCTTTACCTGTGAGTGTGCTAACTGTGTGGCTGCGTCTCTAACGAGTCTCTCTGGCTGCTTGGAGGAGAAAATGTGCATTTCACTTAAAATCTGTGCACTGCAAAGTCATCTCTATAAAATACATTACAATTTAAAAATAAAAAGGAATAAACTCTAGAAACAGAAAAATGCACTCACAGCATTTTAAAAAATGATCAGTTATGTAACTTCAATAACATGCTTGACAAGAAAATGAACTCTGTTAAAATATTATGACAATTTAATAAATGAAAATGACAATTTAATATGGTCATTAACAGTAAAATATTGATTTAATAATAAACAGGAAATGGTTCATTTCAGTACGTGGCGAACAAAAATGTGTTGATCTTATTAACGTATTAATTGCTTCCCTCGTTTCAAAACATTTTAGATTAAAGGGGACCTATTCTGCTCATTTTCTGGTTTATATTTATATTTTGGGTTTCTACTAGAACATGTTTACAAGTTTTAATGTGCAAAACACACTTTTTTTTCTCATACTGTCCGTGCTGGAGCACCTGTGTTCACCCTCTGTCTGAAACGCTTTGTTTAAGCAGAGTCATACTTCTCAAAAAGCCCAGTCTGCTCTGATTGGTCAATATTTCCAGGTCTTCTGCATCGTGGCGTCTCTGCATTGTCATTGCAGCCAGGGGAATGACTGTAATGGAGTATAGTGGCATTTTCTAACAAGAAAAATCTCCAATTAAAGCTTCTAAACCAAAATTTGCACAACCGACATGTTCCAGTAGGATTATGATTCCCTGACGTTAGCATGTAGCTACATGTAGCAGTGTATGTAATGTAAACACTTGCACAAATGTGCCTGGAGCTGATGACCATATAAAAAAATCAGTAGAAAAATCGAAAAAAGAGGTTACTTTTACAGACATTTACCTAATTATTCCAAACTTCGGCAAGACTTAATATGAATATCCGACATTTGTTCATTTGTATATATGATAGAAAATACAGAAAAGTGTAACAGGTCCCCTTTAAACATGTACAACGTTTTCAAGAAACACTGTTCTTGTCTAACGTTATGCATCTCACCGTTGTCAAACTTTGGCCTCTCTTGTCGTTCCTTTGGACGATGTGTGGGGAGGGGTACATGGGCATGGGGGGCATCGCAGAGATCGAGATGGTCACTCTCCGCTCCCTGCTGCCGGATCGTCTCCTCTGGTGATCTGCAACGAGAATCGATCTGCGTGTAACTCCCAAATACTCACACACATACACACATAAAGTCTAATGTGCATGAAGGATAGGTTCACAAGTAGGCTTGGGTGGTATCACAGTATTATGTGGGGCGAGAAGGGCTGGCTCAAGATTGTGACAAGCACCTGCAAAGGAGGAAGTGGTAGCAAGTATTACACTGACCAGAAATCCTGATTCTTAACTGAGATGCATGGTACCATCATTGTAACATCTAATATTCTAATGTCTTTTTACAGGTCGTCTACAACTCAGATAACAGTGGACACTCGGCTCAAAGACTTGTTTTTGTCTGTCAATTTACTCACCAGGGTATTTAGAAATCCCGACAGTGTAATTTTAAATACTGTCAAAAATACAGACACTCATCTTTCTATTAGACCCACTCAGGTGATGCTTTGAGGATGTATTGTGTATGGTGCACATCACACGGCATCAGAGGTCTGGGGATGACTGGGGATAACGTCACAGGACTGTAAACAGTCTGCTACTACTGACGACTGACGAAAATGAGCAAATTCTGACGTGATAACCTTATGAATTAAAGGTTTATTTCAACCAAACCACAGCTGGTGATTGCTAGAACAGTGGACTAACTCACTTACTGGACGACTTATTAATCAAGCTAATGTCGGTCTTCGATCACTGAAAGAGAGAAACCTGAATTCAGAAAGCGTACTGTTGTATTTCTCCGAGAATCGGTGTAAGAATATGACCTTTATTGTCTTCTTAAGACTTTCTGTTGTTTATTTATAAGACTTGAAAGGCTAAAAGAACTTGCAAGTCTTAAATAAAGGTAGGTACCGTCAAAGCCTATTCACAAGTCTGTCTCAAACAATATCCACATGTACAGGAGAAACAATGTGAATCTATCCTTTAACCACAGACTGGAGACACAAGGTACAGAGACAGAGATTGGACACAGCGCAAAACAAACGAAAAACACAACAGGCCTGCGATGAACACTGCCTTTGTGAAGCTTATAATGATCTGATTTAGATTATGTCATCTACTGTCACACTTTCCTCTGCCGCGCTGACAGCCAGGGTGCAATTGCAACCTACGTCCACTAGGAGGCAGAACAACACCAGAGTAATAACAGAAGCAGACCTCTGTGGTGGGAAGTATGAGGACTTTTTAAGTAACACAAATAGAACAAGAACATGTTTTTAAGTGACATGTCAAATCAAAAGTTGAGTGGGTTAATTGGGAAGGAAAGAAAAAGAGGGAGGGAAAGTTTGGAGCAGCTGTTTGGCTTCGCTGCTGCGCTGCGGTCAGACTGAGCGTCAGAGGGGGGCCTCACCTCGGTGCGCGGCCCACAGGCTGAGGTTGGCTTGCCTGTGGAGGTCTACAACACATGCTGGCCGTGTGGAGGGGTGGAAAACGTTCCTCTGCTGGTGCCAGGGAGCTTGGTAATGTGCTGTCAGCTTACTCTCCACGTCCAGGTTGGACACCGCTGTCAGAGAGAGAGAGAGAGAGAGAGAGACGGAGCAGGTCAGAAAAGAAACAGCAAAAGCAAACGGACATCAAGCAAACAGAGAAAACACACAAACAAATCTAACTGTTGTTTTTTTTTTACTTTCTCCATTTATTTGTAGTATTTCCCTCTTTGTGCTGCTGCAAGAGCCAATGTCCCCTCTGAGCATCAATATGTATCTATCTTATCTTATATTTAACCAACACTTTCCTCAGATTCATGACGAGTTTCATGTGCAATGGCTTGAAACTTGTTGCCAATAATATGGAGTCTCCCAGCTGCTGTTCAGAAGGTGAAACAGTAACAATCTCAGCTGACATCACCACTTCAAGTCGGGCTGCGTAGTGACTCGAAAATTGATCACAATCACAATTTCAGCCTCCCACAATTACATGAACACGACCGACTGCGATACTGACATTTAAAATGTGCCCCACTCACAGCACATGGGAAATGGACTGCACTTGTATGGCTCTTTTCCAGTCGGCCAACACATTCACCCAGCCACTGGGAGCAATCTGGGATTCGGTATGTTCAACATGTGGACATGTGACATGTGGACAGGAGGAGCCGAGGACTGAACAGCCGATCCTGCGATTAGTGGACGACCAGCTCGACCTCTGAGTCACCGTCCTAAACTAAAAGCCACCTTCCACTTTTGAGGAGCGATCATGTGGCTGCGCGTGCATCCTGTGAAAAACTTTCCTGACTGATGCAACAAAACAAAAATCATCAAACCTCTGCTGCCAGAATCTTGACTCAGACTAGAAAACATGACCACATCACAATCATCTGTTACCTGTTGCTTTTAGAATTGATTTTAAGATTTTATTGATGGCATACAAAGCCCTGAGAGGCCTCGCTCCGAGTGATATAACAGATATTTTATTGCTCTATGTTCCTTCTCGCACACTGGGCTCCTCAGATGAATCTCAGAGCGCCACGACTCTGGAGTCACCTGCCTGAGGAGACCAAGGCCGCAAACTCTGTCTCATCTTTTAAATCACTTCTGAAAACATACTTTTTTAAAATTGCCTTCGTCGTTTATTTGGTTTTGTAACACACTTTGTAACTGTGGATTTCGGAGAGAACAAATCATATGCAAGCAAGTTGAAGAGACTTGTGTGTGCCTCAAAGCAACACAACTAATTTGTTAAACCACATGACGAAGCACCACAACCTGCAGCGCGATGAACGCATGAAGGCCAAGAGGACTCACTTCAAGTACTCTTAAACATCTGTCTTGACAAATGAGGTCCAGCGTGTCACTGCAGAAACTGTGTGCCAACACATGTAATGGAAAAGCAACTTCCATCATGAGGGGCGGCCTGCTGAGCTCCACGGGCGCCTCTGACGAGACCTTTAAATTTCCACTCTGACGTTCTTGTGGTGATGCATCATTAAGGTGAACTCAAACAAACAATCTTTCCATTACAGCAGTGATGTGTTGCAGCAAGAGCAGCTGGGTTACAGAAATGTTTGGGATCTGAGGTGAACGTGAGGCACCACATCGGAGCCTGAGAAAGAAAAGCAGGATGATCGGGACAATAGGCTGTTTACTGATGCAATGCTATTACCTGCAGCAAAACAATGGGCATTAATGCAACCTGATACTGTGACTTTCATCCTCTAAACATTGACCAGTAGCTGGACTAATCTCCCAACTCCCCCTCACACCTGCTCAGGTTACACAGAGGGAGACGCTCAGCTCTCATGTTACACTTCATACATGGACGAGGGGGGAAAGTTTAAAAGGAGCTGTTAGCTTGTTTTAGAGTTCACACACATTTTTACCAATGAATTTTAAAAACGTTGCCACAACTTTTCCCAAATATTTCACCCCAATTCCATGACTTTATCCAAGTTGTTTAAAACGCCCTGTAACAGGTATTGTAGCAAAACTGTAGCATGAAATATGGAAATGATTTTACGTCCATTTTAGATATTTCACAGGCTGTTTTTGTGATTGTTGTCGCCTGAAATGTTTGTTTCATGGCAGCTTTTCTAGAAAAGAAACAGCATGCTTTTATTGTGATTAATTTGTGGGGGCAGGTGAAATTGCAAAAATAGTTGTGATATTTGTGAATAAGAATCTACTTGTGGTGGTGGGAGGATTAGGGGGTAGCAACAGCTGATCACCGTCAATCAGCTGTTGCTACCGTTTGACGGGGTGCTGAAGGACCGCCCCCACACAAGGCTCTCCTCCTGCTCTCTCAGCCTGGTTAAGCACAAGCTAACACAGCACAACGTCATCTCATTCCTACTCGCCATCGGCCTGCAGCAGCGTTTAACATCCAACACTGAGTTGCTGTGTGTTTCTGAAGAAAATGTTACTGAAAGTGACAGATATTGGATCAAAATATTGCTTGTGGCAAACAAGAAAGGTATCACTGGGAACTAGGGTAAAGATGAAACACCACCAACGAAGGACTAATGGCGAACAACTGTGGAAAAAATCTTTGACACACACATACTGCGACTACAAGAAGCACAACTAGAGAGAAAATGGCCAAATGAGAGCCAAAAAGACGACACTGGACTGGAATAATAATCAATAGATACAGTAATCCATAAGGCTGTAAAATTTAGGTGAAATAAAGAAACACCCCTTTTGACTCTCTCTCTCTCTCTCTCTCTCTCTCTCTCTCTCTCTCTCACACACACACACACACCCTCTTTGCACTGATACTCTTGTCTCTATTAACTCAAAGCACATGGTCGGGCCAATCAAGGTCAGAATCTCTGCTGGAAAACACCATCACAAACTCATCAGAGCAGATCTGCACAGTTACTGTCAGAATAAGAAATGACAGCATTAAAACAACAGTGTGGTCAGAAGATCAACAGCACAAAGTGAGACTTGGCCTGAGATAACATCTTACACATCTTTAGCAGAATCCAACAAAAATCTACAGGATTAACACTAAGCCTTTACTTTGGCAGACTAACACATCTATCAGTCTTCTCCTACCTGGCGGACATTTCTGTGCTTGTCCTTGACCTGGCTGCTTTACTGAACACACTCTGCCTGACCCTCATGTCAGACAGGAGGCTGCTTAGGCTGAGCACGCTCCAAGTTTGCTTTGAAGTGCAGCCAGAAGCCAACTTCAGTCTGTTTCACTCAAAAAAGACATAGCTCAACTGCTGATGGCAGCAACTAAAGGTCGGGGAGATTTAACTGAGGCTCAGCGTGCTGCTGATCAAACTCCTTCATATGTAGAGTGATTTCTTGCAGCGCTGCTACTCTGAGTGCTCTGACAGGTCCCCAGGAGAGTCAGTGTGTTTATCTGTAACCCAGAGACACCTTGACGTTTTCCATAAAAACACCCCGGAGTGACGTGAAAGCCCTCTGCGGTGACCCTGCTGACCTGAAAACAAGCTCTGTGCTCTGTCTCCTGCTCAGCTGTGGAGGCCCGAGGTGAAGTTATCAGAGAGCAAACTGCTTCATAATGAAAATGTTTCACTACATGCCATGTTTTACTCGCCATGAACTTGCTGTGTAGAGGAAACTGTTCAGTGATAATGTTAAAGAAATACCTCACCCTTCAAATGACCACTTGTGCGTCAGGTACTCGACATGCTGAATTAATGAAAAATGCTTTTTTTGCACTCGATGATGAGCGAAGAATCCAAAAACTGATAACACTTGTTTGTGTTATTGTGTGACAGAGAGGTAAAATTACTGTTTTTGTGAACGGAGTCTGGCTTACAGTTTAGTTTCCCACTGGAAAGGGACGTCTGTTTGGGAAGTACTGAGCATATGACTGAATAAACGGGACTTGGATTACTCTGCATGAGTTGTGTGAGAGTTTGTAAACAGATGTTTTGATATTGTTTTGCTGTCGT
Source organism: Epinephelus awoara (assembly GCA_035609425.1). Taxonomy (NCBI): domain Eukaryota; kingdom Metazoa; phylum Chordata; class Actinopteri; order Perciformes; family Serranidae; genus Epinephelus; species Epinephelus awoara. The sequence continues at coordinate 36,576,089 of CM069303.1, forward strand.
TAAATGTCGACCCTTATGTCTTCAGTGTGATGAAGAATTCTCACAGTTTTTGGATTCTTCGTTCTACATGGAGGCATGCGAGAGAAACAAAGATGTCTACAGGAATTCACAGTATATAATGGAGTGAGTGACTGATGTACTGTGACAGTGGCATATTGAGTGTATAACTCAGCGATCCCTTAAAAAAAAAGGTTGGGAACCACTGATTTAGATAACTGATGTCTGGGAGATGGTTAGCTAAACTTTGAAGCTAACTGTGCTCCGTCCAAAGTTCAGAAATATACCTGATATGCCAAATGCTAAGCTAAGTGTAGCTAACAGTCTCCTGGCTCCAGCTCCATAATTACCCACCAGACATCAGAGTGATCTCAACCATCTGTCTTCCATTTCATTCATCCCGGTGTTTCCTCTCATTAGTCACCCATCTATATGTGTGTGTGTGTGGCGATAAGCTATGCAACACAAGCCCACAATACTTCAAATTTAAATCAGCAGATAACATTATGATGCATTTTTGCTGCGAACTGTGGGGAGCTAAGTGAGTAACCAGTGATGTGCTGGGAGATATGAGCCCTCTGACACTGTTTGTCAGCCTCTGCCCTCCCCCGCCTCCCTGCTGAGAGATGAACTGTTGGCCCTGCTGTGACACCCGCAACGTCACCAGCACACTAAAAACCCATCTGACAACAATAACAACAACTAGGACACACATTGTGCTCAACTCCGTTTCACTTTCCCCATTTTTGTTTTTAAAAACACACCAGTACTTCCTCTCACAATGAAATCTGTGACTTTCAGCTGAGTGAGGCCGCGCACACACGACAAAGCACGAGTGCATGAGAGGCCTATTGAGAGGTTTTCATGGGGTCAGACGTCCATATGGGGAAATCCTTTAATGGGAGAGCTGTGGTCAGCTGTTGCTCCAAACGAGGCCAAAGAAAACACATCAGCTTTCAGTCATTTCATTGACCTGTCGGCAGCTTTCTCTTCCTTTCACATGGAGCTGAGTGATCTTCAACACGGCCATGGTGAGCCAAATGAGCCACATGGCCTCAGGTGAGAAGAAAAACAAAACCTTGAGCAAAAACTCTAAGACAGTCTGGCACTTTACTTGATTTTTTGCTGGATGCTTTTCCTCTTTTCAGGCTTTTCAGCCCACTTATTTTCACTGAAGATCATCCTGTGAAGTTTCCCAGAAAGGCATCATCAAGCACTAAATTATCCGCACCATGACACAGCCTATCAATCTTTCCTCCTCCACCCCCTCCTCTTCATCTGCACCAGCATCATCCCCCAGCAACCTCACCGCTATCAGCCCTGCCAGCAGGCCTGCGGGCCAAGAGAAGGGGGATGAAAGCCTGCATCCTCAGACTCCCTCTGCCTTGTAATTTACTCAGCACCGGCCCAGACAGGAGCCAAGACAAACCCTTCACACCCACACTCACACTCTCACACACCTACAATTTGCCAGCGGCCTGGGAAAACACAGATGTCAGTCCCTCATTAGGTCAGACTTTGATAAGACAAACCTTTTCTGAACTTCACAGACAGGAAGACAGGTGAGTCTGCTCAGTCAGCTTTGTGTGTATATAATGTGAGTTAGTGTGTTCGATTAAAGGAACAGTGTGTAAAATTTAGCAGCATCTAGGGGTGCCGACTGCAACCAAGTTAGATTTCCTTCCTTTTTACCGGGAGCCAAATCATCCGTAGAGGTCTGTTAATGTGCTTCCAGCCCTAGAGTCGTCTCCTTTGGTCTGAATCAAGGACTAATTTTGGCACAAAGTTGTATAATTGCCTCGAGTTAGTTCGTGTTCTCACAGCAGCATTTACAAGCGGACCAGATCAAATGCAGGAAGTAAAGCAAAAGAAGAGTACACTTGCAAGATAAATGTGACACTTTCTAATGTCACAATGGAGGGACAAGTACGCAGGTTGATTTGGTGCACACCTGAGTGTGATGGCTGTGTTCACACCTGCCCAGAGAAACTGCACGGAGGGGGCAAACGAACTTGAGTTTGATTGAAAGCACCCTTGTTCTCCATGGACAAGGACCCGCTCCCTATATAGATATAAACCTCTCATTCTAAGGCAACAAAAACACAACAATTCTTATTTTCAGGTGATTACACACTAAAGAAAGCGTGCTTATTATATCTTATTCCAGTCCTACACACTGCACCTTTAAAAACTTATTCAAAATTCTTTTGGATAGGAGGAACACAAATCAGGAGTCTTGGCTCTGCAAGGTTTCTTTAGTGAGCACTTAACTTTACTGTACAAACAATGCAGCAACAACTTGGTGTCGCAGCATGTAGAGCTTCCCCACAGTTAAGTTGTGTTCTCACTCTCTAACACACGTTAAACTAACCAAGCAAACAGCCAAGCAAATGTTTCCCACATGGGCCAAAGAGAAGAACTCTCATCTCTTACATCTTGTGACAACGCTCAAACAAAGTGCAGACATGTTTGTCTAACCGCTGTGGTCGAAGCAGCGAGTTGTGCATGCAGTGCAAAAAGAAACGGGAGGTGAACGCAGCTCAATTAAAGCCCCAGTAAATTATACAGTACCTCTAGATGAGAGTGCAAGGCAGCATCCTAGAGCCATGACAGAGCTGTGTGGTTTTAACTCTGAGACATTAAATCAGTTTCTCCCTCCGTCACCTCAACACAAACCCCTCATGTCTCTGCAGCGACGTCCCTCGACTCCACTGCCACACTGACCTACAGCCCCGCTGGAACATCTGCTCACACTCCTCCCCCATGTCCCCTTCCCCACCCAGCCAGCGCTGGGTACAGATGGTCCGGCCAGGCCTTGACTTGGGCGACCACTAATCTGTTTATGGTCTGCTACAGGAGAGTAGGAGTGTTAATCCAAACCGCTGAAACAACACTGACCGCTTAACCCACAATGCAGGATCACGGAGGGTGCGGAGGAATGCTGAAGGATGTGCAGGACAGTCGATGCTTGGATTGATAACTCAAGTGTTACGTATCAAAATTCAAGCACACGTGTGTTATTGTCATCAAAGTTTTTGGATAAATCCCTCTAAACAATCCAGTCCAGCATCGTGCTGTATATCAGAGACGACAGTAACCAAATACTCAGCAGACTATTCAATCATTCACCTGCAGACTAAATATAAAAGCATGATTTCACATTAACATCTGGGTGCGTTTTAGTACACACTGCAGTGCAAAGGAACAAACAGAAATGCTACTGACCTTAATCGGGCAAGAAACAACACGTAAACAGATACTCATCAAATAGCTGAGAGAATTATCCGCATATTCCCTGTTGCCAAAAATGTAAAAACTGAAATCTGCTTGCTGTCACTGAAGAACGGCCCACAAAGAAAACACAATGCTGCTGTTCCACTGAGTGTCTGCACTCAGCCGCTGGTGAAAGTCCCCTCTGAGGTCTGATTAGTGAAGCACAAAGAGTAGAGTCCCATTGCCAGTAGGCACAGAATAATACCCGTCTCCCCGGTAATCCGCTCTGAGCCCACATCCTCCCAGCTGATGGTGATGTCGCTGCTGCTGCTGACCCGCTGCAGCAGGTGGGGCGCAGGAGTGTTTACGTTCAGGGAGGAGACGAGGCTGGAGCCCGCAGACCTGCTGGGATGGTGGCGGGGACGCTGACGGGAACAACTGCAACAGCTTTGTTTGGGAATCAAGTTGTTGAAATAATGATAATGACAGCAGTGATGAGCAGGACATGTGAAGGAGGGTCAGCTGTTATATAGATATTTGCAAACTCAAAACAGAGTGCATAAACTAAACTAGAAGTGTAACTTTATCTACGCTCTCTTCAATGCCAGACCCCACTGACAAAAACAGTAATTTCACATCGCTGAACACAGATACTCTTGGTTGCATGCTTTCTGCACGATGTCTGCTTGTTTTTCCTGGTGCTGATGACATCAAAGTCTTGCAGAGATGACTTTATCAGCTTTACAGCGGCAACAAATTAGGACTATAACACTAAAGTCTAGTGGAGGGGAGGAAAAAACATCTGTCTAGTGCACTGCTACTACTGGAAACCAACAATAACCCTTTGTTTTCATTCCTTTAAAGGTCATTCTGAGTAATAATAATATAAGCTCAGTTAAGCCTAGTTCACATTATATGATTTTCACCACCATTTTGATGTCGCAGAGCCACCTTGGGTCGGAGGTGAGTCGGCAGATAGTCTGCCGCGACATGTCCTCATGTGTGAACAAGCCTACGAGCAAGTCGACCCCTTGTCTGTAACTGGGACGATATCTGGCATGCTAGAAACCTGGAGAAGTGTGACACGACTGACAAAGAGCATCAGCCAATCAGAGGTGGAATACGTCCCACGTCAGCACGCAGGAGCACGGAAGAAATGTGAGGAGGACAAGCCACAGGGTTGCCAGGTCCGCTTATTAGCTGCGACTTTGGGCTTGTTTCTTAAGTGGAGCTGCTTATTTGGTCTTGCTCTCTGAACGGCACCTTTCTCTCTCTCTCTATATATATATATCCATCTAATGAGTTATTTAAATGCATGATAGTCGCTTCTCCTGGGCTTGTTTCCATAGCCCTGGTTGCTTGTTTCTCTCCCAAGATCTGGCAACACTGACAAGCCAGCCAGCAAGCGACAACAACAATGGCAGCGTCCCCAGGATCACGGGGAGCGCGTTGTGTTTGGACCCAGGGTACTAAAGAATATCCATGCCTTGATGCCATGATGTGTCGTCTCCAAGTTTGGTGACGTCACTACATTATCTGGGGCTCTGTCGGCGAGGGCTTGGGGGAGAAATCTTGTGGTGTGCACACACAGGACTCCCGATGACAGAAACACGCGTCGCCAGGGATGAACACACAAAAGATTACGATAGTCTCCATGATGCAAAATCAGGATGAAAATCGTGCGATGTGAACAAGGCTTTATCGTACCGAAAAATCTCATACTGCTGCAAACTTATTGGATTCTTAGTTCACTGTGGAGTCATGCAAGAAAAAAATTGTCTTTGCGTGGTCAACACATGACACAGGGTGAGTAACTTATATGCAAATGATCATTTGAGGGGTAAAGAATTTAAGCAAACTCACCTGCCCTCTGGCACAAATGCACTTTTTAGCATGCGAAGGCTAATTATAGATGAGGCTCATTTTTGTGCAAGAGACTAACACTCGTTCTCTCTTTCTCTTCCTGTTAACTGAATGTCTGTGCCGCCACACCTTTTCACATGGTCCCTCCCTCACCTCACCTGGAGCTTTGATGTGGGGCGGCAGCTGGGCCCTGTGACCCCTGCTTGGAATGTGATGCTGGGAACCAGGAGGCCTACAGGGGGGCTAAATGAGCCATTGTTGCAGCGTGGTGCTGCTCTCAGCAGCCTGCAGGTATCACAGCAAAGGGCTGCTACACTGTAATCAAACCAGTGGTTGCCTTCCTGAAGTGCTTTACTGTCCCTCGACACCAGTCGTTTAATTACATGGTCCAGAATTGAAAAATAGCCCCCAATTATGAGATTCTATTTATAGCGTCGTAAACTCTGTGACATGTTTAGTGTGTTTAATATATTCTTTAAGTAGTGAAATGTATGTGAGAGGATGACATCACCGCAGCAGGAGAAGTAATGCAGGTGTGTGAGGTTGCTCTCGTTTAATTGCAGTGCGCTTGTATTTCCTGACTTGAGGTCACAGCATCAGCACGCGTTGGCAGTGCCGCAAGCCCACACACGAAAACTCGTCTGGTGGTGAAATTAAATCATACTCGTGCTTCGGGAGACGTCGCTTTGCGCTCAGATTTGGATCAGCGCCTGGACCGTCTAACTGTCTGCCTGCTCGTGTGCCAGGAGGAACAGCGAGGGTGGAAATGAGGAAGGAAGGGGAAATCCCATCTGATATCACAGTTTCCATTATCATTATCATTACCTCTCCGTAGACACAACACAGAGCTGATGGCAAATAATGACACGGACAGGCTGCTTGTCACACTACAGATATTCAGTACAGTGTCTGAACCCTGACGTGGTGATGCAGCGACACGTAAACCTCCACACAAACAGCTTGGATTGACAAAAAAAATATTTCAACAACTCAAACCCACATCACTCACATCTTGAACCTCAAAGCTTTCCCCTTGTGACACACTCCCAAACAGAGCTATAAAATTTTAAATGTTTATCGGTTTCCTAAACACACACACACACACACACACAGAGTTCTTAAACAACTTTGACTAAAAATTATTTTTGGATAATATCTGAGACCATGCTGCTGCACACGGGACATTTCCTGACACTGAACTCCTCCTGAAGCTGTAGAAAAAGGAGCGGTGCACGACTGAGGCCTGTTTTCTCAGCTGCTTCAAATTACCACTACAAAGTCCAACGGCGGGCTGCGGTGACTTTGAAATACTTTCCATTTTCAAACCTCCAGAGTGGTACATACTGCCGGGTAGGCACGGTGCCAACGTGAGGATCTCTCCCTCTGACGACGGCGAGCGCAGATTCTGGAGGTTTGGGGAAGAAGACGGATGTGTTGAGCGATGGTTAAAATGTCTGACATGCTCGGAAACATTTCCTTTGTAAAGATTTAACGACACATGGAACGTTCATAAGAGTGTGTGGTGTGTTTTATGGCTCAGTAACGAGCAGGGAATTTTGTTCAAGCGTCATAACATATTTATGTGACATTAACATTAAATTCGGACATGTTTCTGAGCAGAGGGCAAAAGTTTGTACGTCTAATAAACAGGACTGGGGAGAAACAGGAAGTGAACGAAGATTTGGACTGTAGTGGCTTTACAAGATCAATTTACTGTCACCTGATCTACAACATTTCTAAAGATTTATTTTCTTATACTAATGATTAGCCACATGACCATCATCTTCATCATATCCGGAAGAAGAGCGGAGGAGTCCTGGTTTCCAGTTGTAGGCTTGTTTGCAGTCCGCGTGATATTGACCAATCATGTTTGAGCCGGCTGCAGTTGTTGCCAGGTTAAACGGTCCGTGCGGTGAACTAACGAGGCGGAACATAATTGGCGTCACTGCAAACTCTGAATCCATCGCAATGGTTCAGCATATTTACTTGACTATAAACGGAAGTCGGAAACGGAAATTCGCCTCCTCCGCCCAAATCACACCAGAATACCAAAAAATCGGGGGTCTATACTAAGCACCAATCAGATACCAGTGTTTAATTAATAAGCTGTACGACTCACGGTGTGAAAGGGACTGGGATCACTCTTTGATTTAAACAGTGCTTTCCTAACTTTGAAAAACAAAATGCAGGGTTTCTACAGCTTAAGGCAAATTAGATGAAAGACTTTGTGAGACTTTTCTACCAGTCAGACTGAAATTCAAGACCAATTTTACAACAACATAAAGTGAAGGGCAAAAAACGCACAAACTGATAATTACTCAATGTTTGGGACACATTTTTTTGTTTCGTGTCAGAGACGAGGGTAAAACAGAACTGGGAAAAACCTGTTTTCATGGTAATTTTGTGTTTGTCAGTCTACAGGTTGGTTCAACGGCCTTCACTCCCATCGTGCTGAGTTTGAAAAACTGTCTGCATTTCACAGTGGCTCATATTCATTGCCCTGTAATGGTTTCAGCCAAAAAATGTAAGTTAAACAGCCTGTTTTTGTAGAATTTGCACTTCCCCTTATCATCCAGAGTGTAGTGACAGCCAGCTAGCAAGAGGGTGAGGAGCCAGAAACAAAATATGAGTGTTGGTTCCACTTTCCTTATCCGGGTGACATTAGCGCAAGAAGAAAAAATAAAATAAAATAAATTTTAAAAAAGATTTCACAATTTATTGCTAGAAGTTTTTTGTTTTTTTTAAATATAAAATTCTACTTCCTTGTATAAGCTATTTTTTGACTCTTGAAATATCAATTTAAGAAATGTTAATACCAATTGAGGTCTTATTTCTGATTAATGAATTCAATGCCTTTTAAGACTACTTAAGGATAATCAGAAATGTAAAAATGAGCGTTATTATTACAATCAAGTGTTAACCTTTTAAATGCAGCAATAAATTGGTCAAAACATTGACTGGAATTAAACTGCAACTGCATAAAATGTGAACATAACATGGGACACTACTGAATCCTGATGTAACGCCCGTATGTGTATTCAGACATAAACACAGAATTGATTTTGACTAGATCATCCCTGCTGACACAGATAACCCATCCAGCTATTTGAGTCAGTATCTGACAGCTGGTGCATCCCAAGAGTTACTGTGAACAAGATCAAAGCTAACAACAGCTAAAGCTAACTTTTACTGTGATCATACTTTTAATCTGAGAGCTGATTGAGGTGACACCAACAACTAGAGCTGCGACTGATGGTTCCCTTCATTTATGTTCTGATTATTATTCAACAAATCTTTCATCTTTTAATGTACATTATATTATATATTTCATCATTTATAATATCTCGCAGCCTAAGATGACATCTTTAGATTACTCCTTCAGTTTTGTCTGAACGATAGAGCTGCAACTAACAATTATTTTCACTGACGGTGACGATAACGTCCTTAAATATCTTGTTTTGTCCACAACTCAAAGATATTCAGTTTACTGTGATACAGGAGTAATGAAAACAGAAAAAAATGCACATAATAATAATTAATAAGCTGGAATCTAATAATTTTTGACTTTACTTTTCTTTAAAAATTACTCAAACTTATTAATCAATTATCAAATTATTAGCCGATTAATTTCATAGTTGACAACTGATTTATTAATCAATGGAGATTTGCTTTACTACAGTCAAATATGTTCATTTACACTGATGTAAAAAAAGAAAAAAGCAGTGAATGTTCGGCATTTTTGCTTGAAAAATAACTATAACATAAATGTCAATTTTTTGTCCATTGACTAATGGATTACTTGCTTCAGCTCTACCAACAGTTAACAGCAGGGGTAAAGCAGCAGTCAGGATCAGCCTGCACTCAGGGAGCATGGAACGCTCTCTGAAGTTATGCAATGCAGTTAATCATAAGTCACGCTCAGCAGCTCACACAGGAGAAGTGGGAGTTTCCCCCTCAGTCACAAGTTCATTCGTAAAACCTTGATTTAGGAGTAAAAACAATGATGAAATCATCTGGAATTTACTGTAAGCAGATCTGCCCCGATTAAAATCTCTCACACCCGCTTCACTTCTGAATAAACTCTCCGCTTGTCTGCACTGCAAATATGTGTGACCCCGTCCAGTCAATGCAACCTGACCTCTTGTTTACCAGCGTCTGCATTCGCTGAGCAGTGAAAAGGAAAGCAGGACAAAAACTGCGAACCTCCGGCTAACGGGGACAGTCATGTCATGTTCCTGTCCTTTGCGTACACACTCAGCGGGGTCAGCAGAGGTCAGGGCTCGCATTCAGCAACCTTTTACCTCTTGACCTCTAGACACCTCATTATTAGCTCTGCACACAGACTGGGAGGTCAGCACACACCAGTAAACACTGGAGTAAATCACTCCAATCAGCTCATTGGACGCTCATTCACTCCACTCGGCCTCCTCTCTGTCACAGTGAGCGCTGCAGTCACTGGGTTTCAAAATAAGCCTCTCGTTTTTTAAAGGGACAGTTCACCACAACATCAAAATCACATATTTTCCATTTTACCTGTTGTGCTATTTATCAGTCTAGATAGTTTTGGTGTGAGTTGCCAAGTGCTGGAGATATCAGCTGTAGAGATGTCTGCCTTCTCTCCAATATAATGGAACCAGACGGCACTCAGCTTGTGGTGCTCAAAGCGCCAAAATGACCCAGTCACTCAAGATAATCCACAGACCTTGTTGTGAGCAGTTAAATGTCGGTACTGTTTCCTGTCTACCAAACTACACCCACCAACCATATGACCGCGCAGAAGGAGGTGTGCATCTACTCATGGACAAGACGCTCATGCTCATGACAGCGCGACATGTAAACTTTACTGGCGTCCTCTTCGGCTGAACTGTAATGTTAGCTAGCTCAGTGGTGCTAGGTGAGCTAGCAGTAGATGCACTCTTCCTTCTGCACGGTGACACAGTTGTTTGTATTTTGGTAGAGAGAAAATAGTTCCTACATGAAACTGCTCACAACAAGGTCTGTGGATTATCTTTAGTATTGAGATTTCTGGAAAGAGACATCAGTTTTTCAAGTCAGTTTGTCCACCACTTTTGTCCAGACTGAATTATCTCAACAACTACTCCCATGAAATTTTGTGCAGACATTCATGTCCCCCAGACGATGAATCCTAACGACTTTGATGATCCCCTGACTTTTACACGAGCGCCATCACGTGGTTGACATTTGTGGTTTTGAGTGACATCTCTCGTTAACTATTGGACAGATTACCAGGAAATCATGCAGGAGCAATTTTTCTTTCTACGGAGAGTAAAGCATGCATCTACTGCTAGCTGAGGAGGACACCATTAATGTTTACATCGGCATGAGTCTCTCGTCCATGACAAGATGCATGCTTCCTTGTGTGCGGTGATATGGTTGGCGGGTGTAGTTCAGTGGAAAGAAAACTGTTCCAACATAAAACAAACTTTGATGATTTCAGGAAAGAGACACTGCTGTTGAGTTTTTTGATGCATTTTTTTTTGCACTTTGAGCACCACAAGCTGAGCGCCATCTAGTTCCATTATTATGGAGAGAAAACAGACATCTCTATGGCTGATATCTTTAACACTCAGCAATTCAAACCAAAAAAAAAGTAAAAAAAACCCCCAACAACTGCATTTTTGTCTGGGCTGAACTGTCCCTTTAACACTGATTTCAGCAGTAATAACCGTCTGTTGATGATGAGCAAAAACAAAATGTTTTTGTTGCAATTGCTGCCCTGAGAAAATGTACTAGGGACAGAGAGTCCTCCCTTATCTGTACAAAAAACAGAACAAATAACTGTAAAAAGAAAGAATAAAAAAAGAAACAGCCTATTCTCCTAAGTACACTCAAAATTCCTTTTCCCCTTAAATCAGCACGGAGTTCATTTTACAGCCCTGTCCTCCTGATTCGCTGTAAAGGCCTCTGGGAGACTGCAGCACACCCTCTCATATCACATCATTTAACGGTCTTTGAGGTCACAGCTGACTCCTATTGGGCTGTAATGGCTCTCCTGCTGAGCTTGGCCCGGGTCCCTGCTTTCGCTAGACCTTTGAAGTGCTCACACACACTTACGCCCAGCCTGAGCAGACGAGGAAGGGGTGTGTCTGGGCTGGTCCCTGCTGAAATAGCTCTCTGGGTTTCCGTACCCTCCAGGTACACCTGGCCTATTAGTCTCACAAATGAAAATGCGTGCCCTTTGACCTCCCGCTTTTGTTCAGTCTACACTCCCGTCTCGCAGGCACCTCAAGAAGGGCGGGAACTCTTGGTAGGGGAGCGAGACAGCGAAAGAGTTGGAGGCTTTACTGGAAGTAAGAGTAGTGTTAACCACGACGTGGAGGATAATGAAAAACCTTGAAGTCAGAACAAGGGAAGAAGTAATGTGAGCAGCCCTCTGCACGGTCAGCTCTGTCAACACGAGCCTGAGTGCTTTCGGGAATATGGCTGCATTTAAAAAGGCGAAACAAAAGAGTTTTCTCTGTGGCCAGACAGGATGAGCGGCCCAGGAGTGAATTTACCTTTCCACCAGCACACAGCCAAGAAAAACAAGAGAAGAATAGCAATGAAGATTAATCTTTCATCAGCATGATTATCTGCCAAACCAACACACTTCACTGAGCGTGTTGTCCCTGCATGTCACTCCTATAATAAAGTGTGTGCATCATGCTGCCTCCATACTGTAGACGTTATGTAATTTCAAAACAATACCATGTGCATGACATCGCAAGATTTGACACAGAGATGTATCTCATTTCATGCCTGTTTTTTTTATAATTGAACATATAAATCCAACCACATTTAAAGGATAACTTGATATTTTTCAACCCTATTTCCCCATGTGTATGTGTGCGTATGACTCATAGGTACAACTCGTTCTAAAATTGGTTCAGTATTGAGGGAGGTGGATGCAGCCGGGAGCCGCGAAACGAACTAAAACAGTAACGGGGGCAAATGCGTCCCGTATAAGTTTGTGCATTAAAAATGCTTTTCTGCGCCACTGACCGGAGCCCTTTTATTACGATGGCCGCCCGTACTTATTTGAGCCCGAGTGTACGGACGAGGAGCTCCTACAAATTGAAGAGCAGACGGGATAGAGAGAGAGGGCCAACGAGCAAACAAGGGTCTCCCCCCTCTGATCAACAGGGCAGTGCTGGATACCTTTTTTCATGTGCCCAAAATAAATTGGAGGAGGCGGCCGAACCACAGGGACCAAACAGTCAACTATCCATCGACTAAGTATAACTAATATGTCTTCATGCATGTAATTGTCTCCGAGACGCACATTTACTGTTTAATTCTTTGTATGTATCGTACCCTGTTTTCTTCCGGCAACATGCAAAGCTCTCGCGAGATGACATCACAACCGGGAGGAGGTGAAGGGTCAGGGAAACGCTTAGTGTGCTATTTACAGAGATAGCACTGGCGATCTGAACCGGTCAGTGGCGAAAAAAAGCACTTTTAATGCGCAAACTTATACGGGATGCATTTGCTCGTTTTACGGCTGCCGGCTGCATCCGCCTCCCTCAATACTGAACCAATTTTAAAACGACTTGTACCTATGAATCATACGCACACATACACATGGGGAAATAGGGCCCTGGTTGAAAAATACCGAAGTTATCCTTTAAGGGGAGACACGACTGACGGCACAGTTTCTTCATGCACTGGGCAAGTTTGAGATGTCTTATTTTAGATTTTATTTTAGTGCAAAGAAAACATCCAAAACACAGTATGGTGTTAGCAGTGTCGCTTCACAGTGAGAGGCTCCAGCTCCCCGAGATAAGCGATGGTGTGAATGTCCAGTATAACGCCAGAAATAAAATGATCATCACTAAGATATTTGGAAAACTGGAAAAACGCAGCAGTGCAGCAGTGATGTCTTGGGTCTGTCTCAACCTTTTTTCTTTTTTCTAGTGGCATCCATTATCTTTTCCTCACCATAACCAAGTATTGTTTTTACCTCAACCTAACTGCTGACTCCTTCCTACCATCAACCCCCTCTTTGCCAAGATACTGCACAAAAAGTCATACTAACATGTAGTACGTTTAAGTTATACAGTGCAGGATTTTCCCAAAAAATAATGTCTCCTGCAAAAGTAATTCCTCCCAATCATCACTTACGATCCACAAGGAGTGTGTGGAGGTATGCTATCTGCAGAGATTCTGCCCTCTGCCTGTATTTTCTTCTTATTTTGCTGTGTTTGGAACGTTCGGGCACAGCATGCAGATGAGGTCCGGGCTTTATAAATAGGTAGTGATCCAAGAAGAAGCTCCAAAACTCTTGGACACAGCTCTAAAAAAATCCCCCACAAATATAGCAAAGCAAAACAACAACTGGACAAAGCTTACTCCAAACAGTTACTGAAAATTCCTGCATAGTATACTTCAGAAATAAAAGTTAAATTAAACTAGGAAATTCTCAGATTCGTGTTGTTTCATCTTTTCTTTTTGGTTGATAGTAAAGACGCAGGGCAGGATGAGCAGAGTCAATAAAGACAGATGTGATTCCCACACTAATAAAAGGCTTGTCTGTACAAACACATGTTCAGACATCATTTAAATCAGTGTTGACTGACTGAGCTGGTGCGTGTAGTAAGTGTGGGGACCACAACAACAACAGCTTTGGTCTTAACACGCAACCAGCTCTCAACAACAGAGGCACGTTCAGTGTTTTGTGCAGTCGCTCGTTCATCAGCTTGTAATTCAGAGAGTGACAGACTGAGAGTTCACAGGGCAGAAGTGTGTATGGCACTCCAGTCTCGGGTCACAAGCTGAGCCACGGAGGTTATGGAAACTGTGAACCACTCAATGTGCCGATGCACATGCATGGGTGTAAATGCTGGTTTGCAGGTGTAGGTGCAAAGCGAGATCAAACTTCACACATTTGGACAATGGCTCTGTAACCTGGCTCAAGGTGCAGAGGAATATGCAGACTGTTATATAAGCGTCTGAGCAGCTTAATCACAGAAGGTTTTCTCCGCACAGTTTCCTGTGTAAACACTGGGCTGTGTGAGCCCCAGACTCTGGTTTCAGCAGTTTACTGGCATCACTCACCGCTCACATGGAGCACAATAAGCAGAACAGACAGACTGTGAAGGGAGAGAAACACAACGAGGGGAAAAAGGAAACCCAGAAAGCAGACACGGGGGAAGGTGTGGTTTGGAAAGAGACAACGAGGGCAGATTTTGCGCCGGGCGATTGCAATGGAAACCTCTCTTTAACTGACAAATATGGTCAGACTGAGGTCAGATTCATAGGCCGCTGACCTGTGTGTGTCTGTGGGAAAGTCATTAGGAGGGAGAGGCATTAGGCTGAGCTGGCAGGGCCGAGCCGAGCCGAGCCGAGCCTTGGCCCTCCCTCACACATCTCCGCCTGATGGGATTCAGCTCAGAGAGAGAATAAACTGAAGACCTGGCTCGTTCAACACAAACCATTCGCTGGCAGGAAGGATGGATATGCAGGGAGCAAACCCAGCAGCCTTTTGAGTGGAAACAATGGAGAGGATCAAGCCACACCAGTTCCTGGTGGCTTCCACCACCGCCACGCCCAAACAGTCCCCAAACACACAAACTGTCCACGAGGAGAAAATACAACCGAGCAAACATGTTTAATTGGTGTGGGAAGGTTTGACATAAAGATCGAGGAGGAAAATATGTGTCACTGTGGGGACACGAACAAACCAGGAAACAGCTGCTGAAAATCGTGTGACCACCCTCTCTTCTCCCAGGACACACTGGGAGTGTACCTTTCTATTGTTAGCCTCTCTGACTCAGCTCAATGCCGCAATACAAATATTCAATCACACACTGTTGGAGATGATTCTGCTAAAGTGGTGACCTGCTGTGTAACTGCCAGTGTGTGTGTGTGAACTGGCCTGAGCATAAAACAGAGAGGTGTGTGTTTACTCGTTAGCACAGCGGTGTAGAGAGCATCAATAAGCCGGAGTGTACGAGCTGAGCGAGTCACAGCCGGCCTGTAAGCGCCCATGCTGACTCCTCATAGCAACTCACGCCAGCAGAAAGGACGCTATTGTCTCTTTCAGTTTAAACTCCATGGAAATGGGCACATATGCACAGAGACATGTGCACGAGAGAGGGTGCGCACTTTCACAGTTCATCATACCTCAGCTGTGGAAAGAAAACTCAAGTGTAGCCCTGCAGTGAACCATGAGTCCCCTGCAGATGTGAGTCTGAGCAGCACGAGGAAACTAACCAAATGTACAAAAATGAATTAAAAAACAGTTATTTGTCTACATTTAAAGACACAGATTGGCTCCAGATGTACTGCACATATAAATCTAACTGGTACTTACCTATTGATCATCAGCAGAAAGCAGCAGGAAGTCAGGGGTGGACATGAAAAAGAAAGAAAGCAAACACATTGTTAGCTGATTGCAGCAGGACATCAGAAAAAAACAACATCTTGTTATAATTTAACAGCTTTTAATAGCTCGGATGGATCTCTAGAGAGCACACGAGCTGGGAAGTAGGAGGGTTGTTTTTCATTGCATTAGGAACATTTTTGCGTTACTGGTCCTCAGAGAAAATCTTATCATGCACCATATGTTGCAGACTGTCCCCAACAGGAACCAAACATCTTCACCTCACTCTAATCTCTGCGTGCGCGTTCCCTGGAGTGTTTCTCATTGACACGACTTTACAGATGCCAGACTTGGGCTCAGCTCACGTGTCGGCCGCCTCGCTCTGAATGCGGCTGTGTCCCGAGGGAGTACGCCGAGTAAAATAAAGAAATGGTCCTGGGTAAAGGCCAAGGAAAGAAAGCAGGCCTGGCTCCTGAATGACCCGCTGCCCCTGGAGGGCTCTCTCGTGTAAGTGCTTCATGAATGGCCGTCCTGAGGACTGGATGCCAATAAACACTGAGATCATGGTAGTCACTGGTTATTGTGCTGCGAGGGACAGACGCCGTCAAGCTGAAAGAGCAAATATTCTTTGTGGCTATGAAGTTGTAGCTAAAGAGCAGCTATGCCCTCTAGATTTGCTGCTCTGTCCTGTCTTTTCTTTAAAACCAACCAGTCGTCACTCCCTTACACTGTTCCCGTGTTTTACTGATGTCTCTCTGGCCTCTTGTGTCCTGACTCTGTGCACAACTGTACCACCACTAAATTGCAGTAGCAGCAGTTCGGTAATGATGGGTCCTCTTGTTATGGCATGATGTAAAATTAGTGGGTGCAGCCAATGACACGGCATCCACGACACACTCGGTTGGGTGTGTGGTGACAGTTTTACGCAAGTCGGAGCCCACGGGAATATAGGCCAACCTTCTCTGTCCCTGCCAGACACAGGAGGACATCTCCAGCAAATATAAGGCGGAGTAAAGATACAGTCTCACCAAATATCTCAAAGTGCAAACACCATAAAGCTGTAGTTAATAACTTATAAGAATACATTTATGTGAGACAGAAGATCTCCTCCTAATTCTTTCTTCTAAAGGCCCAAACACACCAAACTGTCCTCAGAGAACTGCAAAGACTGTTGAGGACCGTCTTGATGCTAGTTAGCCAGTTAGCACATTAAAACAATCAAATGTTGAAAGAACACAAACAATGAGGAAAAGTTTCTAATTAAGAGCTCAATGCTTAAATAATAAAAAAAAAACTACTGGTCTCTCTCCTTCTTGACTTAAGCTCTTTGTTTACTTTCCTCACTTCCATGTCTTAACTGCGCTGTTACTGCATTGCCTGTTTCTTGTCTCAAAGGTTTTCAGAAACATATTTTAGTGTACTGCTTAGCTGTAAAATGAGAAAGCTCGCTCCAGCTGCCATGTTGAATAGTAGAAACCAAAACCCAGCACCACACACCAGCTGGAGCAAATATCCTGTCATTAGAAGCACTGAGAGAAGGTGGAAGAAAGTGATCACCTGTCTCATGTACGACTGTCAGAATACAGGGACAGTTTCAGGAAATATGACAAAAGATATTATTTTTTTTACAAAACTTACTGTAGCTTTAAAAAGCAAGTAAGAGTGCTGAGTCACGTACTTCTCAATGTGAGGAGGCTGGTTCAAGAACAAAGGAGAAAAAGCTACACCCGTCAAACTTTCCGTTCTCAAACAGCACATACTGTACGCACATTAAAGTTATATCAGAGCCAGATTTAAAATCAAATTCTTGGTATTCCTCAGCATTTCAGCTGACGGCTGTCGATTTTGCCGGCTCAGGCAAAAACTGTCATTGGCAGATTTTATCAGTTGTAGCTGGCAAACCAATTAAGCTAGTGTTAGCTTCATGAGTGGGTTGGAATTGCTGTCTCCAACTGTTTTTTAATGTTTGAAACTGCTTGTTTTAAACAACCTCATGCCCACTACTTCCTGCAGTCCTGCTGTGCATAGTGACAGCTGCTAAAACAACCCATACGCCAGAAGAAAATGTTGGCATTTTATGTTTCTGCAAACCATGGACATGTTAAAATTGTACGTTTCATACGGATCATATCAACGTTTATCAAGTGATGTAGTTTCAATTACATGTATACGGGCTGCACTGACATCTGGAGGTGGAGGGGATGTTGGACGATGTGACATGGCAAGATGGCTACCAAACTGCAGACCACTGCTCAAGACCAACAAACAAAACTGGCTGCTTTTGTAGTGAGATATCAGTTACATTTCCATCAGCGATTGTAACATGAAAGTTTTTTTTCAGTAATTGTACCACCAAATCTGGGTGGTGTTAGTGAGACATCAACAGCATTTCTAGCAGCTATTGTACCACAAAATGGGGTGTTTTTTAAGAGACATCAGGAGAATTTCCAGCAGTGATTGTGCCACCAAACTGATTTTGTCTTAGTGAGGTACTGGCTTTTTTGAAACTGGCATTTCAAATGGAAAATGTGCCTCCAAAACGGTGTGTTTTTTAGTGAGATATCAAGAAAATTCCCAGCGATGATTATTTGATGATGATTTTTTTTTTTAGCAAGACATTGGCGTAATTTAAAGCATCAACTGTGCCACCATAACAAGGCATTTTGTTTTTGTGAGACATCGGAGGAACTTCCAACAGTGTTTGTGCCATCAAACTGGGTGTTTAAAGCCAAAACATGACAACAACCAAGTAGTTTTTGTGCCTAAACATAACCACACATTAACCTGACAAGTGTAGAATGTGTCAAAATGTCTGCTACATAATAGCATACACACGTTACATATCTTTGGTTTGCAGAAATGCACAGTGCCAACATTTATTCTGGTGATTGGTGTGGATAAACTATGATTGGAAAGTTACTGTTTGGGGCACCTGTGGTCATGGCTATGTTCCTTCTCAGCCCCCAGCCCCTTGACTACACATGCCAGAGGCTTTAAGAAAAATCATTTCACAGGGGACAAACAGGGGAAACAATCAGCAATGTTTCAACTCGGTTTGAAAGATTGATATCAATGAAAATACCTACAGATCAGTGTAAAAGTCAACTTGAGTGACATAAGAAAACAGACCGCTTACCAAAGCAAACATGAAGAAACAGGCAAACATAATTCAAAAGCACTTTATAAAACCTACAAACCGCTCACCTGACAGCGTCACCGGAGGAAATTAACTGCACTGACTGCACATGCACACTCACATAAATCAGCTGGCCCCGAGGCCACGAGCAAAATGACTCTGAAGTTGTAACTACTAACCACTTTACAAAGATATTTTGCTGCTGGTACATCCACCATGCTTTACCTAATCTTTAAAAAGCTGATATAACCATAAATCAATGTGACAAAGAATAAACAGTCACGTCTTTATTTATGTGGATTGAAGACTGTTTTCCCTCCCTGCTCAGAGTTTTGGGTGTGTGCTCTCCAGTCACTTTGGGTGGCTGCATACATGAGACCACCGGCGCACAGCAGAGGTGGTAAAGGGAAAAGTTATCTTCATCCAGTCAAGCTGTTTCTAATGGTGTCCAAATTCCACCAGATGGCTTTTCTCAGCAGATTGCAGACAGAAGCAGACCACAGGACGAGTCAGGCTGGGGCTAAAACCGCCTTTACAAATCCCAAGATCACACTGAGAACAAATTTCTACTTCACTTTCTACACAGCTCATATCCCCTTCAGATCCACTCGCAGCTCTGCAAAGTCAGCGTGAATGCTGAGATATACAATTACATTTTCCAGCAACGGCTCAGAAATTCCAACTAAGACCAAGCTGTGAAGTGGAGTGTGTGTAGTAAAGATAATAAATGACCCTGAGTGAGGCCCGGCTGTTATCACTGATTCTGGAGTCTCTCAGTGGAAACTGTTCGATATATTTCCTGTAATTTTACGCAGGGTCTCAGCTTGACCAAAAACACAATCAAAACAGAAAGAAAAAAAGAACAGGCTCATTTTCAGGAAGAGTAGGGCAATAATAATAACAAGCACGTTGGGCTCTTTCCCCTAAAGCACCTGTGGGAGCTGCAGCCAAGTAATAAAAACACACAAGCCCTTAAATCTGCTCTGCATCGCTCCCGAGGTCCCAACCCCGAAGAGCAAATCAGGGCTGAAAAATACAACATCTGTTTGCTGCATGTTGTTGCCACTGGTGCCCCAGACCCCGAGAGGTTTCTGTGAAACTATGGAATTTAAGTTCCCTACTCCTCCGCTGAAAGAAGAGGAGGATCCCCTCTACAGCTGAACAAACAGCTCTGGCAGCGTATAGGGGTTTGGTTGGGGAGGGTGTATCCGACAGAGAGAGAGAGAGGGGTGTGTGTGTGTGAAGGTGAGCCTCAACTTGACCTTTTGCACTGCAGCATACCAGCTGATAACATGCAAATATGACACAGAGACAGACACACACACACACACACACCTGAGTGCTTCAAAGCTTCGATCATTGCCAAGGTAGCCAACATCTAAATCAGTTTCACAGAGGACATTTAAACTTGGTGACAGTGACAACGTCAGTCACCAGCAGCCCAGCACTAACGACGCTGGGACAGTTTGACCACACATGAAAAAGTCAAGCATCTGGAGAATAGTTTCAAAATTTGCGAAGGTTCACTAATGTTACTGCGACCTGCATGCTGATAGAGTGTCTAATTGTTACGTTATTTTTGATGCAAAACAGTCCAACTTATCTCCTTGCCTCTCACTAAGCCATGGGCTTAAACCAACAATGCGTTGGTCTGTCTCTGAATAAACGGTGCATCTGTTGGGAACTATTTTCACCGGGGGATTAATACACATGTGGCGCCCCGGTGAGTATTTTCAGCAGCAGGACGTTGTATGTGGGATTAATTCAAAATAAACTGCAGGGTGTGTGTTCCTGTTAAAGTCTGGGTTTGAAATCACTTGTTGGAAACATGAAAAGACTGGAAACTGAGCGAAGGTTACAGCTCCACTAGACATTTCAATTGGACTACTGTCCTTGTCCCAGTATACAAGCACGAGAGGGGAATCAATTTATTAAACGAAGCATGTCTGACTCCACTACTATAGGTGGCGATATGCCCCCTTTCAGCTTGTTAGCTCTGGACCTTTTTCCAGTTGACCTATTACGTCACAGACCAAACAAGATCAAACAACTTAGCAACAGTTAGCTAGCAGCTAACTGCTACCATGGTGGACAACTTTACAGCTCTGAACGTTTGGTCTGTCCAAAAATGCTGTTGGACTTCCGGGTCAAAGGCCGGGGCGGAAACTGTGGAGCATGCTCAGAGTGCCTCTGCCAGTTTGGTCTGATTGACTGTATACATACCATTATCCAATTATCCATGTTAATTCACATTCACTCCCAACAACAACAAAAAAAGAGCGATTGCTGTTTTTGGACAAGAACAGAGCTTCACAGCACAGATGAGGAAGATGTATCAGACACAGATAATACTTGTTTATAAGATCAATGTCTTCTTGGCTTTGGTTTTTATAGCATTAATTTACAAAAGGAAAAATATCTGAATATCATCTGACGCCTTTAAACATAAACATAAACATGTATTCAGAGCCAAGTCTTCTGATGTTTCAAATAGACATCAATTAATCCCAGTGAAAACTATATTTAGGAAGATGAGTCATCTGATTTATCTCTCCAAGGAGCACTCGGAAAATATTCGGTGAAATATAAATCAGAGAGAACACAGAGACTACTGTGTGTTTATGAACAACACGGATATGACATTAATCACGCTGATTAATGGCTGATGGTAAGTTTACACGGAAATTAAAAAGATCGATGACATATAAATGTCCGCCCTCGAGGAACATGTGACGGGCCACCTGCCAGCTCCACGCTGTTGTAAATACTTCTCACATGTATTAGAGGAGGTGTGGAGCCATAAACGCTACGCAGTCGACTGTCATCAAATCTTCAAATCATATCAGAGGAGCAGCTCCCGTTACCGAGCACCCAACACTCCGCCACAGTCACATTTATCAGTCGTACGCATTTCCACGAAGCTGCTGAGGCAGCGACTTTGGATCCATCAAGGCCTCCGGTGTTTGAGAGTGACGCTGTCAGTCTGTCTCACAGGGAAACTGAATCCCTCCCACAAACAACCGGGTCTCTTTTCAATATGGCCCCTGGCATCCTGGCTGCCTAAATATCAGAAGTCACCCTGAAGCCTGAGATTCAAGTCCTCCTGCAGCAGTGAGCCTCATCTGAGCAGCTGCATTGTA
Organism: Epinephelus awoara; assembly: GCA_035609425.1. Taxonomy (NCBI): domain Eukaryota; kingdom Metazoa; phylum Chordata; class Actinopteri; order Perciformes; family Serranidae; genus Epinephelus; species Epinephelus awoara. The sequence goes on from CM069303.1 coordinate 36,597,759, forward strand.
CTTTATAGAGAGAAGATATAGAGTTTCCAGAGGTGGTTATTCCCATAGGGGTCGTGTTTCACCTGGAGTTAGATGTTCCTCTGTCTTTTCTTTACGGCTCTGACAAGCTGAGCTCCATCTGATCACGTGTATGTTTGAGGGACACACCTGCCTTCCTGATTTAGACAGACCCTTCGTTTACAATGTTCTGATCAGAGTGAAAACTCAGTGACAGGCAGCATCAATTTCCACTTACAAACTCTACATTCCCCATTAACCTCAAATTAACACCGTGATTGCCGTTGAAGTGGTTTTCATGTGAAGCATTGACTGATTTTTGGCCACTACACAGCAGCAGAACAGCCTGTAAACAACACGCTGACATATTATCACCGTACAAGAATGTTGACATGTTAGCAATCTGATGCCAGGTAACATTCATCTACAGTGGTGTTTGTGGCCTCACCCAGTAACCTAAGTGCCACACTGACTGTAACTGTCCGAACATTTAAATTCATTGTCATCAAGAACTGATTAAAAATGTAAGAAACAGGTCATTGAAAAGGGTAACTTTAGTTTTAAAGTGATTTAAAATATATCACCTTTAAAAATATTGTTCAGTTAAAGAAGAACATATTGTTCTTTATGTAAGTTTATTTTGATCTAGAGTAACAGGTCACATGATTGGAGTTCAGGGGTCGCACCTGTTGCGTTATGGGCTTAGGCAGGACAGCGGCAGAGAGCCAACATGGCTGCAAAGGAAGTACATACAGCCCTAAAATAATAATATTCTGCATGGTCCAAGAGTAAGAGCACAAGGTTATTGTCATTTTGCAGCTTTATTTGGTTTGTATCTGATAATAATATTTGTTAAAGTGGCCTGTATGGACAATTCAATGTGTGTTATGTTGCTGTGCGAACTTTTTGAGGCCTGTCTATTATCAGAAAACTCACATTAGAGACTATTGTTGGGCACGTCTAAATGCTGGACATTTGGTAAGAGTCTCTAAAAGTGATATAGAGATTTGTATCTCACACCTTGTTTTTATGTTTTTGTTTTTGTAGTTTTCACGGTGACTGCGGAGGATTGAAGGATGGAAATAAAACTTGAAAAGACATCTGTATGATGTGTGGTCATTATTTTTACTTGGACTGCTAATATTACACTGACTCTCTGTTTTGGTCCTCATCAACTCCAGCGATTATTTAGCGATTAAATTACAGTGATCAGACGTTTGTCCCGGTTTATACCAAAAAATATCTGTGTTCACTAAAAAAATGTCCGAGTTTATATCATTCATGACCAAATTTTCTCATTTTTCACCACAATTACAACATCGTCACAACACGCTTGTTTGGAACCTTTGCTCAATTTGCCCAGCCCCAGACTAAATGCTCCACCATGTTCACCGGCTAGTCGCCAACTTTTTCTGTCTACTGTTTGGTGCTTTCCCTGTAAGCTGCCTGCTGCTTCTTGCAACTTTACTTATGAGAGCAGAGAGAGTGAACGCTGCAGACATCACATCATATCAATGAAATAACAGATGCTTAAACACATTGAAAGCTGAGAGAAGTTGTACAACAATTCTATATGGGTTAGTTACTATGAGCGACACATAGTCATGTGATCCGTTGTTAATATAAAAATACTAATCACAGCAGCTTTAAGAGCAGACAATCATTTAAAGCTTACTCTAATCTATCCAGAGAGAGAAATGAGGAAATGAGCAGATTTGTTAATGAATTAAAGTGTGACTAATCTCGAGTTAAAAGGAAAGAAAAAGTTTGCCTTGAACACATCACCATGGGGATGACGGCTGTTGTCAGAGAGTGGACTCATTCAGTCGCATTTTATTGGACAGCCAGATTTCAAAGGGCCCAATATAGAGGAGAGATAATGTGTGTTTGTGTGTGTGAATGAAACGTGTGTATCTGTGAGTGCCCGGGCGTCTGTAGCTGTGTGTAAGGGGGTAAGGAAAATGGAAGCTGCTCTCAGGGAGAAAGAGTTTCATAATGATTCCTCTGTGGAGGTCAGCCGACACAGGATGATCCTTCATGCACAGAGAAGGCCGCAGCCAGAGAGCATCTGTGGACGCGCACATCAAAGGTCGCCGTCGTGTTTATGTTTCATTTTTCTTTTATCTGCCGATCAGTCGCTCCCTCTCTCTATGATCTCAGGCTTTTTTACCTTATATAGATAACACTCAGGCCCACTCAGAGCACGCCTTCACAGGAGCCGAGGCTTGGAGGACGCTCCCAGGAATACTGCCTGTCGCTTCCCATAACATGAGGATAAAGTAGGCACAGGGGCCAGTAAGAGGGGGGAGGGGGGCATCGACAAAAGGCAGAGAACTGGAGGGATCAGCAGGGAGAGTGGAATTTCTTCATTACTTTCCCCAACTTCTTAAGCTCTGCTCCGCATTATCGTTGTGCTCAAAGAAAGTCGCCACACTTGTCTGACCTCTCTGACTGAATGTGTGGGTGGCTCTGTGTGTCGTTCACACATTAACTCGGACGTGTAAACCATCACTTAGGCCGCTATAAATTCACATCTCTGGAGCGTACCGCATTTTGTTGACAAACAGCTGAATTCTAGTAAAACACACACTGTGTTATAATGAATTCCTTGGCTCTGGATTTAGTGCCGACTGGGCAGAGCCTGCACCGCTCAGCAGCAGTCTAACCGCAGGTTTCTGCAGTACAGGCCCAGCCAGAGGGCAAACCATGACTGAAAGGAAGCCACAAGACCTCTAGAAGCCATGTCACAATATTGAGCTATTCTCACTTTCGACATCGTTCAAGATGTTCGGCTCTGAAAGCCTTCAGAGACGGGCAGTTTTATAAACAGCACCAGAGACCACAGAGCAGCAAATGGTTTCTCTCTGAGGCAGGGATGAGCAGAGTTCACCCTCTGACTGGGTCGTGGTTCAGGTTGAACCGTGTTGATGTTAGCCTTTTCCCAGATGGTTTCTGTTTTATCCACGCTGGTCCACGTCCGGCCAAGGAAACAAAGATCTGACCCCTCCCCGGTGATCTCTCTGATCACAGACTATTCCAGTTGTTACTGGAAGAGAGCAAACACTGGGACAGTGCTGCAGCCAGGAAACAACACATTACACAATCAGCGTGTACTGTTGCACGGTGTCCCTTTAAAACAAATCCACATGTCAACACAGCCTCCCGTCATTTTACTGTGACTACGTTTCAATGAGTCAACACTTTGTGCAGTCTTACATCAATAATCAACAGCAAAATCCCCAAAGTAGCACTCAATAATTCACACAGAGACTTTCCAATCATCTGAACGAGCAGCATTACATATTAAATGCTTCCATATCTAACAGTGAAGAATCAGATATTAGAGCAGTTTAAGGTCTGGTAAAAACCACATAGGAAAATAGTTGTTAAAACATCCAAAGTGCTCACATGCTTCCATATTTCTCTCACTAAAGTAAAGGCTGATTTATGGTACACTTCGCCTCTGAATAGAGTTTGTATAAGGGTGAAAGAGTTACACGAAGCAGTGAACAGGGGTCAATGAAAACGGCTCCTTATGGATTGACGGAGGGAGGAACGGGCCTGTAGGCAGCTGTATATGCACAGCTATGATGCAATCCACTATGTGTTACTGGAATTTCCCAGGAATTCCTGTTAAAGTCTCCAGTTTCAGGATTTTAACGTGTGTGTTTTTGTGTCTGGGTGCACCTGTGTGTTCACGTGCTGAAGAATATCATGTGAAAGACGCAGTCTCCGAACTTCAGGAGTACTGTCGGACCTTGAAACGCTGTGATCAGCTATAAACCTTTCAGCTCCAGGTCTCTTCAAAGTACTTTTTATACTGTAATGGCAGCTTACAGTCTGTGTGGTAAAATATTGTTTGGTTTTGTGTGGAACAAAAGTTACCATAGAGAAGAGCAAAATATGTAAACAGAAACTATGCAGGCAGTTTGGCAACACACATGAGAGCACAGAGTGGCATTCAAGTCACATTGAGGTCAGATGGTTGTCCATTAGAGTACATGGGGAAAAACTTTGTTTTGTTATGGCACTAAATGTCATGGAACAACCTCGTCGCACATAAAAATGTTGGCATCGTACATTTGTTTCCTTAAGCACAAAAAATACTTGGTTATGATTCGGAAAAAATCATGTTTTGGCTTAAGATACCTGGTGTGGGGGGCACAGTCCTGGCAGGAAAAGCAGTGATGTCTACTGCTTTTCATGCCTCAAAGGCAGCTGGGTTTTTTATAAACAAGTCGATAAAAATGTAATGACTTTTTGAGTTTCTTGAAGACTTTCGCCTCTCATCCAAGAGTCTTCTTAAGTTCTAACGGACTGGTGCAGAGTCACAGGGTTTAAACTCTCTGTAGGTGTGAACCCTTACGGAGTCGTTGAGGTCACATGCGAGCTCTGAGTTTCAGGGTCATGATTACCATGACCTGGATGACTGAAGCCCTGTTTACACTGCCAGATTTTCGGCGAATGTTGGGCCGTTTTGCAGGCAAGCTGCGAGTGTTTAGACACACAAAGCCTGATTGGTGAGTTGATCCGAGGGGCCCCTGTGAGCATAGGGTTAACATATTGGCAGAACCCTTTTGATTTAAAAAGAACGAGGCGCCCGTCCACAACGTGAGGGGCTGTTGATGACGCTGCACGTGCGACCCACTGGCGGTGGATAAACAGGAAACAGCTGATAGCAGGAATTAGCGAGCAGCTAGTAGCAAGAGGGAAACACAAACCTGACAGACACTGTAAAGATGAGCAACTGGGGAGACAAGGCATTGCGCGCCCTCCTTGTCCATTAACCGTCAGATGACGGGAACAGTGAAGGACGGGCCGACTTATGAGAGAGTCGCCGAAGGACTGACCAGCCGTGGCTTCCCTCCCACGTCACTGTTTACATCACATGCTGAGCTACACGTTTTGTTACTTGCTCACGCCCCCATTTCCCCGAAAAAGGCACATTCTGTATAAACAAAAGTAGGTAGGCGTCATTTTGCTGCACTCCCCGATTTTGTTTTTACACTGCCAATGCTGAAAAAACACTGATTGGGCTTTCCTGCAAGCATTTCCTGCACTGTGTTTTTGCACAATTCCTATTTAAAAAGGGTTTAAGACTCTTCACCGAAAGTGCCAGTCACTTTGGGAAGGGTGCCCTTCGACTGGTATGGGAATTTGTAATAACATCTAGGAAGCTAGATGATTACAGGAACCACTTGCATTTCAGTCTGAGATGCAGGCAACACAGAATCCTCATGGAAATGTCTTTCAGAAACTCAAGCAAGTTCACTTGTCTACGATGTGGCACTCATGATAAATCACAACCAGTTTCGTTGCTTGTTGGGCTCAGTGTCCTGCAGCTTTGCAGGTGTCCCGCCCAGGTGTCACTCCATCCACCATCCCCGCCACCTCCTCATGACAAAGTCTGATATTACATCACATCTATAACAGGTATGAAATGTATAAATGTAATGTATTTGTGGGTTTTTGGAAACATACAACGCCAACATTTTCTCCTGGCGACTGGGCTGCATTGAAACCCTCTTTTCCACATTACAGCTGCTGGTGAACCAGATGATACACTGATCCCAGCTGATACAACTTAATTTACTTGCTAAAACCGCCCCTGATGAAGGCAGAACATCATCATCGCTGGCATTTGCTCACTTTCATGCTTCACACGGACAAGTCTCGCACATTTGATTCCCCCTCAGGCCAAGGTAAACTCAGCTCAGCCTTGTAGTGCTGCACCTCGCTCTGTTTCTAGGTTGTAGAGGATTACAAGCAGTCTTCAACACTATGAGGTTACAAAAAAGAAAAGAAACAGATTAGGGTTATGTTCATCAATTAGGTGGATATTTCCTCAACGAGCTCACGCTCTGCAGCTCTCAGGTTTCAAACACACATACGACTTCCCAGAAAATACCTCAGAAGTGGACACTCTCTGCCAAGAGACGATGAAGTCATCGCAGGCCCTGCCCCTCCTGACATGCTCACGTTATGTAACCAAAAGCCGGAGTAAAAACTCACATGACATCAGCCCGGATGTGCGGTGGAGTTTAGACATCTAAACAACACTAAGGTCTTCTTCTGATCTCACTGTGAAATGTCAGCGGGTTATCAATAACAAGCTGACAGCTCATTATCAGCTGATTGATCGCCTGTAGCCGATTAATGGACTCAGATTAGGTTTCCTCTGCTTAAAGGCCCATTTTCCTGAGAGGAAACCCAAAAAGATTGATTGGTTATTTTAACAAGACCACGTTGATTATATTTGAAACCAGCAAAACCAAGATGAGACAGCAGCTCCACATGTGCACGTTTCCAGCTGCCTGACTCCTGCTTTACAACAGTTCAAATAAAAACACACTCTGAATAGGTAATCACGCTCTCTGGGGTACAAATACAGTATCATCTCCGCACGCTACTATTGGCCAGAAGTGCGTGGTCTGCTAGCCAATGGTGTTGCTCTGCATTGTTACCGAGTGTGTGTGTGTGTTCAGTGCTCCTCGTCCCTCTGCTGTGGGGTGTGTGGGGGAGCAGGAGGGGTTGCTCATAACAGAGCCGACCTCAATACTGGAGCCAACCAAGCAAGATGATTTCATTGTCCTCTCCTTTCATTGCCCTTCCCCATTTAGGGACATAATTATTAAGTAAACAGCTTCTACAGTAGCACGTCACACGAGCACTTTCACTACCAAACTGACTCCGCTGTGTCCATCTCTCTGCACAAACACACAGCGAGCACCATCAACAGATAATATCTCAAACAGAAACACTGTGAATCAGCATATTGTGCTCATATCTAGACTTTTTCCAAAGCAAACCATTCTGCACGGACGAGCATCAGCGTTCATGTTTCAGTCTATCTGTAGTTACAGATTCACTCTCAGCACAAACACTGGGCCAGTATAAATACAAGCAGGCAGCTTTAGCTCAACTTGCCTGGCAACACAGCTCGGAGGATTTACTTGCTCCAGTCCAGACATCACGTGGAGCCTGACCGGAGTTTCCTTCTCTCCTCTCCCTCATGAAATCTCCTGCAACTTGTGTGAGAGAGCAACCTTACAGACTAAACTAAAGGCAGGTTCTGTAAAGTAGCAGCTAGGGCAATCTGGGTACAATTACACCCACCTTAATTTCAAAATGAGGTGTTTCTAACGGACAGCTGTAATTTTGACTGACCTTCCAGCTCGATATGATTGCTCACGTCTGCCATGATCCTATTGAGTGTTTATCCACTGTAAAATCCAGTGTTTAAACTCATCTTGATGTATCACGTTACAGTTTTGTCCTAGTTTCTCTGCGATGTGCTCCACGCCCTTCAAGTCAAACTGTGCTCTGTGAAACGTATCTGTCACCAATGTAAGATACAGTCACATAGCTGTAACAAGAACATCTCAATTCATCCATGAAACATGACTCATTGAGCATCATTTTCTGTCACTTTATAGTCCATTAATCCAAAAAATAATCATTTGTTGCTACCGTAATTGACACAACTTGAGCTGTAACATCTTGCAAACACTTGACACTCCAGTGAATATTGATACACTCTTATATCGGCGATTAAAGGAGCACTACACCTCCACAATTATCAATTGTATATCAGTTACTAACCCCGTGTTACACTGAATTCATGACAGAAACTTTGTTTTTCTCACGTCTCCACGCTTAACGAAGAATCCAAAAACAGAGAAAATGCTTGATGAATTTAAGTCATAGGGGTCCAACAGCAAAACTATATCAAAACATCAGTTTACAAACTCTCACACAACTCCTGCAGTATAATCCACGTCTCATTTATCCAGTCGTAAGCTCAGTACTTCCCAAGCAGACGGAAACTGAACTGAAAGTGAAACTTATCTTAACAGAAACAGTAAAGATACTTCACTGAACACAGGAGCCGCTGGTCTACCACTGCCTCAATCAGTAGTTTGTTGTTTGATTTAAAAACCAGCTAGAAGCAGTTAGCAGCTAACTCAAAGAAGAAGAACATGTTTGCAAACTTGCAAGACAGTAAGGTCCAGGAGCTTCTTACCCTCCGAGCAGAGCGCGGTATCAGCCACCACATGACAGCTGTTATTACCATGTTATGCCATTGTTATGGTTTATAAAGCGCTGTCACACTAGAGGCTGATGCTGTTGTGTTACACGTCAAACCCATCACGTCTGTGTCAGCTCCAGGATACCAACATGCTGTCTAAAATTACACACTGGGCCGCATGTTGCAGCAGTTGTTTGGGTCAGTGTAAAAAGGTGCAGTAAAGGAGGGACTTTGAAGTGCTACCTCTGTATAAAAATGGCTTTAGTGTTATTGTGTGACTTTGATGAATCCCAATTGGCCCTTTTTCGAACACAAAATACCAATCAAGGCAGAGGGAGACCAGCAGCTCCTCTGTTCAGCCATGTGGAATCCTGTTTCTGTCAATGGAGTCTGTCGCTGACAAGAGCAAGTTTTCCTTTTTGTTCAGTTCCCTGTCAGGAAGGGTTTTGTGTTTGTGAAGCACCGAACATACGACGGGATAAATGAGACTTATACTGCACTAGTTGTGTGAGGGATTGTGAAAAGATGTCTTGATATAGCTTTGCTGTCGTTAAATGCAATAAGTTGGATTCCTTATTCATGCCAGAAGAGCAAAGTTTCTTCCACAAAATCAACGTAACACAAGGTGAGTAACTGTATGTAAATGGTCATTAGGGGGGTGAATTACTCCTAATTACTTCCTAATATTCCAACTGTGTGCTTCTTTAAGAAAGCTGTCACATATTTGCATGTATTCTCGAGGTATCGTAAAATCTAAAACACTTTTCTTTGTGGCACGACATGGTTTTGTGGGGCAAAATGAGGCCAAGTGACTTAAATTTTCCATTCAATCTGTAACTGCAGTCTTGGTTTAAAGCAGTGGCAGCTCCAGTGCGTCGCTGCAGACTCTGGGGAAAGGGTGATTTAAGAAAGGATCTACCAAACCCAAGGATTAGGCTTCTTTCAGAAGTAGCAGAGGGAGAAATGTGTACATGGTGTGAGAATGTGGGTGTGTGTGCGGGGGTTGGGCTGGGGAGGTAAAAGATGTCCTTTCTCCACATGTGAAAGACCCCAGACTCAGCAGCCGCCACTCAGTTATGCGTGACCACCAACCCCTCCCATTAAATGAGCTTTTATCTCGTGAGAGGACTCATTGGTTTGTTTGTTTGGCCGGTTTCGTCTTCACTGCCCTAAACAATATCTGTGAGCTCTTCACTCGGCTGATCAGTAACTGTAAATTAAACTCTAATTCCTCAGTTTCCGAGAGCCAACAGCTTGGCAGACGTTCATTAATCTGCTTCCTGATGCCTCGGATTTTTTTACACTCAGCCAACACGCAAACACAAGAATAACTGCCAGTTATCAAATATTTACTGTGTGCACAGACTCCTCCGTCTCTCCTCGACTGTTCTGCGTTAGCCTTCTTGTGTGGTCAGGAGGCTGCTCAAGAGAGCTGCAAGAATGCAAGTGGAGAGGAAAGCCAACAATGCTTTTAGAGCCACCAAAATCTTGTACACAAGCCACTTGTACAGTTCCTGTGGCTCCCTGTGTGCAGAGTAAGCTCCCTTTGAAGAGGAGACACAATAAGATAAGGGATTTTAATTGGCACAGTCACCTCTGAGGCTGGGTCGAGCCCTTATGGGAGGAGAAAAGATGGACCGCACTAAAGAAGAAGAAAAAAACTTTACAGAAATTTGACATTCAGCAAGAAGTACAATATCTCTTTTCTACTTCTCTGACTAAGCAGTGGAGACAGTCCCATGTCTAGAAAATAAATGGCTTACACAGTGTGGGAATGATCCTGGGAAGTGACTGTGATTAGTCTGGCTCCACTGGGCATGATATCACAGCAGGGTGAACCTGGCTCAACAGGAACGCTCGCAGAGAGACGAGGAAGACGCAGCCAGAGAGGGAGAGAAGCCGAGGGAACATGCATGGTAATTTGGTCTCCACAGTCTGACAGTGATTTCTAGGATGGTAATCACATCAACTCTGTAGCTGAGGCAGAGTGACATCACTGAGAGCTGCAAGTTTATCCCGCCCTGGCAGGCCCCACTGGAAATCCAATAGCAGCGAACGAGTCTGTGGGTCCAGAGCTTCGCTGCAGCTCTGCAGAACCTCTAATCATGAACAAGAGGATTGTGAGATATGAAGTAATGCGCTGAAGGCGTTAAACAGCAGCCCGCTTAGTGCTAACAGATCATAACATCACTGCTGACGCCATCCTGGTTATTAAGAATTAAAGTTATCCCTACTGTAGGTCAGGTTTGAAATCACACAGTATGTTCAGACACTGGAGGAATAATCTTCTTTAATATTAAAGGAACAGTTCAACAGTTTTACAAATTCTTTTCTTGCTGAGAAACTTGAGAATATTGATACCGCACTGCTATATGAACCACAGACTGTGTAGAAGAAGTGGTGATGTCACACGATGGTTTGTGGACCGCCTTTGTGAAACCTCGAGTTTGACATTTGGGCCGTCACCATCTTGTTTTGCGAAGTCAGAAGTGACCACATTTGGATGAGAAGAGGGGTGGATCTGATACAGGACCCGAGGCCACTGCTGTGTTAGCGACTTGTCAATCATGATAATATATTCAGCATCATACTTCTGTTGGCCATGACGTTGAGCTACTTTGCTGTCTCTGTCCGGTACAGCAGGAAACAGCACTTCAAAATAAAAGCTCTCTGCTGGAAATTCACTGTACTTAAAAATTAAGTTGTTTTTTTCCATTCAGAATGAACCTGTGTCACTGTTTTATCACTTCTACAAATGCAGCTGTAGCAAGAATCTCACTATCACCATCCTCATTCATATCTTAAGAAGCTACAAATTATATTCAGCCACAAAATAAGCCCGAAAAGCTGAAGATCAGAACAGAAGTACAGAGTTGCATAGACATGATACCCCATCTCATCTAGTTGCCATGATGGGAACCAGCAGGCTTTTAGAACGTTGCAGAGCAGTGCACTACAGGAAGTCGCATGTTTGAACTCGTCTCGCTGCAAATGGTTTGTCTGAACTGGGCTTAAGTTTTAAGCCCAGTTCAGACCCAAGATTTGTTATGAGACAAAGAAACTTGCAAATACCTGTAATGTGCCAGTCTGTTCTGAAAACCAAAAATCACTTTACACCAACGCATCTAGACGAGACTGTGTATCGTCTAGACGACTATCAGTGCTTTTGTTCTACCTTCAAGCTTTTCAGGTACAAGTTGCAACTTTAAGAGGTCTTTGCGTCTTTTTTTTTTGAGTACATGTGTATGACATTAGTACATACAGCCACAGTAGCAGCAGTGAGCTATCATCCGAGATCAACACTGCAGCAACTTTCCCCTACAGTGTTCTAAAAAGGTTTCATCTTGAACCTGTCATCTGGACTGGACTCTCAGGGATTAGTAGAAGTTATTCAGCTGAGAAAGAACCACTGTTTTCTTAAGATCAGTTAAAATCATACTTTCACTCTACTAGAATCAGTATTTTTAAGGTGGAAAAAATACTTCAATGAGCCACCAGTTATCGAGGCACAAACAGGCCTGTGTCTCAGTGCAAGTTGGCAGCTATTTGAATAAAACATGTGATTAAAAGGTGGCTTGGGTCAGCGACATCAGCCAACAACACACCAGATGTCACCCGCGCCTGTTTGGGGAGGAGCTTGTGATTGAATATTAATGAGAAGAAAGAGGGCTTTTCCACATGCTTTGTGTTTGCCCCAGTCAGGGTCACCAGCAGTGACACCGAACTTCACAGGGACAGAAGTGTGTCACCTCACACAGGATCCCCTTTAACCAGGAGATTAGGGGCGACCAGTGTGCCAGATTAAAGAGATCTGTCTGAGGTCAGGTAAATACCCTATGTTTTATTGTCATTAATAGAAAGAGCCTCTATTGTATGTCAAAGTGTAGCTGCAGTTCAGTGATGTCGCACGATTGCTGGACACAGTATCTCAATTCAGGAGAGTGAAGAGGATGACACATTTTAGGAGAGAGTGAATCTACTCTGAATAACCTCACTGTTTTTTATTCTAAGAGCTGCTTTAAAACTATGACCACAATTTTAAAGAAATCTACTGTTTAAATACAACACATACAGTGATCCTGGAGTACAAAGTGGTGATGACACACCGCACAAAATCAACACCTCCTGCAAGCCAAAATGGCCCTGAGCCCAAAATCCTGATGAGCAACAGGATGAATGGAATTGATGTACGGCATCTGTGAGACTGAGGTTAAATGTGGGGCTGCAGATGTTGCTGGCAAGATGCTGCCTGGAGCCAAATCTGCAGAAAGCTACTGCTCTCATCTGTTTCATGAATGCTTTCATTGAAGGTTTATCCCCAGACCACAAAGGGTGGTGAAAAGTAAAATAGTGTAATAATCTCTCCCTTCCCAACTTCACCCTTTTGGCTACTTTCACATTACAGGGCTTCATGTGATGACAATATTCCCAATACAAACTGTGATTAAAAAAACCCTAGATGAGACACATATTCCAAGTCCCCTTTCAAAAGAATGTCACGAAAAACCAAATAATGCCAGAGTATCCCACGAATTCAGAATATCCAAACAGAATATGCTGTTTACATAACCCTTATTAAATTCAGAATATTGCCATACTCAAAATGATAGCGGAACATTAGTGTGCATGTAAATGGATCCCTGAAACGCCTCACATGCAACCAATAACATTACATACATGTGTGCTCATCACATTTGCAAGACAGGCATTCGTTAGGTTGAGTTAAAGTTATTTCAGAAGCAGCTTCGCCGTGAATGTCAGGACAGTGAAAGGACACTTAACAAGTGGACTCATGATTACTCAACTGGCGTCCCCCCACACAACGTTCTCTGTGGTATTCCAGTTTTGTCTGAACATCTAAAAATACTTCAAATAAAGAGTTAAAAAACAACCAATGCATAGGATCCATACTAACAATGTAGATGCAGAAAAAAGTCAAAAATGGTGTGCGTAAATTTTTTTTAACAATTCTACAATCAGGCTTCCACCTAACAATCTGCATCGCCAATTTCTCTGAAATATTTGTAAGCATGGGTCAAAGTTTGTCCCATCAAGTCGGTTTTATAGTCACAACTTTTGCACGAAAGGTGGCGTATGCCTCTTTCAGGCCTCGTTTATTGCATACGTAATGTTTATTAATGACACCCCAGATGTGCATTGGATTTAGGACCACATATGAAACTTGCCCAGATCTGATTGGAAAAAAAATCTGATTTCTGTGTTCCCACTGCTCTGTAAAAATCTGATCTGTGTCATGAACACATCTGGACCACATATGCTTATAATCTGAATGCAGATTTTGATTGAAGCACAAGCGAACACATTAAATGTGCTGTATGCAATCTGATCTGAAACGACAATAACTGTGAGATAGTGGTTGATACCAAAGGAAAGTATTTGGTTATTGCAGCGTTAGATCCATCAAATGTTTCCCATGTTTTCTCCATGTGAAGTGCAGCATGTTGGGAGCGCTCGTATGACATGAAGAGAACTTTTTTAAGGTCGTAGTGAGGTTTGCTACTCTGGTTCACCTTGCATAACTCCTGACGTCAGGACTTTAACTTGCCTTCATCTGATCTGTGTGTGTGCGTGCATGCTGAACTTCAAGTGTATTTAGGAACAATGAGTAATCGGGATGTAGACAGGTCCCTCTGGAGGCTCTCTACAGTTTGTTTATGGAAGGAAATGAGGTCTCGGTGGATTGTGGTTTAGGCTTGTCACTCTCTTTGGTGTGAAAACAGTGTATTTGTGGTGTGATATCCGACAAGAAACATGAGCAAAACGACAGAATGGCACCTCCAGTTTCCTCTGTCAGCTCTGTGACCTTGCAGAGAGTAAAAGTCCAGATGGACAGGTCACATCTGTGCTCAGAGGAATGTGTCCTCCATCACCCCTATATTCCTCCACCCTGAGGGCTTTGGGAATGTCAGGACTGTAAGGTTATTCTCTCCGTTCCGTCAACTCCACGTTCTGACTTTTTGGACTCACGCTGATGACCGTGACCAACACAAGCCATGTGGTGTGACAGCAGCAATGTGGGCCTTTACTTTGAGCGACAACAAAAACAAGTCTGCAGAGATTAGAAGACAAAAAACGGGTGGATGACGAGGATGACACAACCCAAAAAACAAACGGGTCTCAAGCTACTTATTTGGATGAATTCCATGGCGTCATAAAAGACAGATTAAATAAAACATCATAATCCAGGGGATCAGGGGAATATGCAAATTCATTGCAGTGACTCATCTGTTACACAGAAGCTCTACCTAAAAAAAAAACAGATTTTAAAATGAGGATTCACACTTTACAGAGCGTCCTCACATTTTCCTTACTTCTGTGTGAAATTCCGACGACTGAGCCCTGACCTCATTCCTGACATCTTATCATAAAACATCCTGTCTCTTCTGAAGGTCTGCTGAAAAGGTCCTTTGTGTCAGTGATGAGCGCCCCTCCCACAGACATCCCTCCATGTCAACATAAGCAACACGATTACAACACCAGCCACCAACAATCCCCACTGTCACCACTCGCCAATTAAATCCACTGAAACACCACAACTAATGCAACACTAATAACTCTAAATCATGTTCAGTTTGCTCCACTTACACACCCATCAACAGACGCCGGCAAGTGTGAGTCAATAAACAGAAAAAAAACCGTACGACTGCATGAATCATGCTGCAGCTGCCAAACAGACCGATTTTATTCGATTTGAGAGAAGGGTGGATTTCTCCACATTGTGATGAAGCAAATGAGGCTATAAAATCTGCTGTAAACCCATTACCATTCTTCATCACCCCCATAAATCAGGACTTTTGTGGTTATGTGTGAACAGGGATAATCAACGGATCCATATAAGCTAGGCATCCAAGTTTGGGTTTACTGCTGCCATGGTAACAGTCACACCAAGCCAAGACACCTCTGGTCAGAGTGAAGTCTGCTTTCTAATGTATGTGTAACACTAGTGGAGGAAGGACTGCACATAACAGCTCCTTGCAAACATTTGCAAAGACAAATTCTACCAATAAGCCGTAAGTTTTACCAGTCATAGAAGTCCCCTATTTAACATCCCCAACCTTACTTTCTCAGGCTCTTTCACACTGCTTGTTCAATGTCATGCTGTTATTCTGCTTTCCCTATAAAAGGGACCAACGCGGAATTGGGGACAGAGTTGTCTTGCCTTGAAGCTGGCATGACAGGTGATGTTTTGGCAACACGTTATGTGTGCGACCCACCCTGGGATATTTTAAAAAACAGCTTGTAGCAGTTAGCAGCTAACTCAAAGAAGAAAAACAGTAGCCAAAAATGTCTGCAAGACAATGAGCTCCCCAGCCTTGGAGCAGAGGGCAAGATCAGCTGCTGTATAGCAGTGATGGTAAATGATTGTCATTGCTTTGTTACACCATTGTTATTGGTTAGAAAGTGCTGCTGACTGATGTTATCTGCCCCACTTGACGCCAACGCTGAAGAGTTACACGTCATGCCTGTCACGCCTGCCAAAGACCGTGCAAGGTTAATTCTCTGATGCATGAAAACGGGGTAAACTGGCAGTTCACCACCACAAAACACACCAACTGAATGGCTGTTGCACCCACAAGGTGAGGTGAGTTCGATTAAATATGCAGACTCAGAATGGTGCAATTTCACACAATTCATTAAAAACACAAAGCATTGAAACATTGTGGCATGCCCTGCAATTTCTTTTTAGAAAAGCTGCCTTGACCTCAGGCCTTTTTTGCCACCACATCTAAATGAGTCCTGGTGTTTTTGTGATTATTCTATAAACTTTTACTTTGACACATTTCTCACTAGAGCAGGTCTTTTTTCATTTTGCAGCCATTCCTAAATGTCGTCTCAACTGTAAACTAGACATCAACCGGATCAAATGTTTCCGGAACATGCTCAACCGGCTTTGGTTTGCATAGACAAAAAGTTTCTGCTAGAGCCAAAACACAAATAGCCACGATGTGTTTCACTTGCGGCTCCAACAACCGAGAGGCCGATGTGTACGAGCCATCGCCTGATTACTGGAAATAACAAACTCTTGTGAAAGAGAGTGATAGGCAGAATGAAAACACAGACGACATGCCCAACACTCCCTCTGCCCACACTGAGAACAAGC
The DNA here is from genome assembly GCA_035609425.1 of Epinephelus awoara. NCBI lineage: Eukaryota > Metazoa > Chordata > Actinopteri > Perciformes > Serranidae > Epinephelus > Epinephelus awoara. Next base: position 36,613,907 of record CM069303.1, read on the forward strand.
AGATTGCTTTGTTGATGACGCTTCTTTTCTTTTTGCATCTTAACCTTCATTTCCCCTTGAATCACTTCTGAGCTTCTTTCGTGAAGCCGTGGGGATGACACCTGGTCCAAATTAAACTGCGCTAAAATACAATGAGTGTGGATGTTTTCACAATGGGTAGCCACAGTGGGAATCAAACCCCTGACCCTGGGTCAGTGCCATCACCACTGAGCAACAAAGGCCCGCGTAGAACGTATACATTTCACAGATGGAGAACGAGGAGGCAGCTGCCCAGACGCCTTTCAAACAAGAAGCTCGGCATAGTTCTTACTTATGGCATGACTGGCTGCGCATGACATCATCGGACAGCCATGTTTCCCTGTGTGTAGCTATTAGAACAGCATTGTTGTCTGTTGAGAGGAGTGTGATGCCTCAAGCCTTTAACATAATAGAAGCACTGAGATGGGTTGAGTACGGATGGAGGAATGAATGACGGGCTAAACCCTGAATTAACTCTGAAATGTTAATGGCTCTTATAGACTGAGTTATGTCGGAGCTTTCATTGTCACAACTGTTCGGCATGAAATCTGATTTGGCTTTGCATGTAGTGCAACATGATACGATCAAAAGAAAGTGAAAGCTTCAGTTGAGCATTTCGGCTACCTCCCAACATCTTGAAGAAATTTTATCCAATGATATATTTCAGTTAAACCTTAAGTTCACTGGTTGTTATTGGGAATATCCTGTTCTAAAACATGGAATGAATCAGTGATTTAAGTCCGTACAATGTCACAGTACTAACTTAAGATATATAGCTGAAGTGACGTATCTCATGTGAGCATTTTAATTAGGACGTAGCCTCTATCATTTCAAGTCAAAGTCGCCCTGAGACATTTCCTGAGACTGCTCCTCTCCCTCACATGAAGTCATAAATTAAAAGGTGTTTCACGGATGAGGAGGAAGAGAGGTAAATCACTCCTGGATACCTTCGCCTTGGATCATTCCCAACATCTCAGATTTCTTAAGTATTCTCGTGGCAGAGGTCATGAAAACAAAAGCTGTGGGAAGAGGAACCAGTCAAGTGATTATTGTGCAATAGCTCAGTACTCAACCTGACGCCAAGAGACTCTCTCACAAAACACTATCTGTGCTCAGTGATCACAGTGATGACGAGATTCATGTCACAGTCTTATCGTTCTGTCTTCCCACCCTGATAAATAACCAAACATGACGCCCTGCACATCAGCTGCTCACACTGAGTACGGCAGCCTCGACAGTCTGACTCCGTTATTGTTACTTTAAACTCTCACTAACCGGCCGACACTTCCTTAATAAGATCAGGATAACTTGCAGACCCCCTGAGGAGTAGGAACAGGCAGGTCCGTATGTACACAAGCCATATGCATCTGATCCCTGAACCCTCGATTTCTTCTTTCACGATGCACTTGTTTAATGCACAACTGCCAAAGGAAGGCAGAAGGTGTATTTTCTAGGTGTTAATGTGCCACTAGAAACATTCTCCAGGGCTCCTGCAGCTTAATGCAAGTGAGATTTAAGACTTTAATGCCACTCGGATAGTTGTTGGTTCAACTCTCCTGATCTATGTGATGTTACCAGAGGAGTTCCTTAAACTATTGTTATGATTTTACAATGCAACATCAGAAGAAAGTAATTCATTAATCCTACTTCCCATGTCTTGACAGTTTTTAGACATTTGAAAGAATAATATAAGACTTTTTTATATTAATTAAGGCCACATTTTTAGATGATTGGATTCAATGCGTGTTTAAGACTTTTAAAGGATCCGCAGGAACTCTGTTAATCTGTTGATTATTTCTCGATTAACTGATTAGTTGTTGGGTCTATAAAATGGCAGAAAATGGTGACATAATGTAAGTTATTGTTCCCAAAGCCCAACATGACGTCCTTAAATGTCTTGCTTTGTCCCCTAGCCAAAGATATTCAGTTTATTGTCATACAGAAGTAAAGAAATCACAATACCTTGGGAATTTTGACTGATTAAGTTATCATCAAACTAATCGGCGACCACTTTAATAGTTGACAATGGAGTGATTAACAGTTGCAGCTCTAATGCACAGCTGACAGGATGAGATAGAAAGTGAACTGTATTTTCCAGGAAAATTAAATTTAAAGGTACAGGTCTTGTAGGGACGCAGGTGAGGATATTGGATTTTTTTGCCAATACCTGATATGCCGATATGTATCAACTCATGTGACCAATAACCGATACAGATGTCAATATATCCACCTTTTTTCCGGCCTAATTTAAGTGATCATCACGCCATTTGAAAGCCCTTATCAGCTGATACCAATGACATGCCGATATTATCATGCATCCCTAGCCTCTTGGATGCCTGCTGCTTACAGACTGGCACCCGGTTGCTACCTTTTTATTCAGTCCAGAGCTCACCTGAGCGCTTCCAGTGGGTCATAAGTGATGAGAGGGATTACCTCTGCATGAGTCTACACATTGTTTTTAGGAAAATCCTGCATAGTATATCTTTGATGAGAGGTTAATTCCCTCCTTCCTCTGCGTTTAGAGTATTTTCTGCACTTTCTCCCATCTGCCAGAGTACTACGTTTCACTCTGGCAGCCCTACAGCTCGAGCACACAGATCACTCTTTGGCCGAGCACCAACATCAACAACAATCAAGAAACAAGGAACGCCAAATAGGGTGTGGGAATGTGTGCTTCATATGGACAAGAGCGATGCTTGACCCAAAAAATTAAAGCAGCAAAAGAAACAAAACTTTCTGGACCTCTGTTAATCATTACCATTTCTCTTGAATACCCTCTTCTTAAAGCCTGACTTTCAACACAGAGCCACCATAAAAAGACACAACAAAAGGCAGCACGAGTGCCATTGAAGGACAAATGGCCTACAAACAAAAAGCCTACAATTGAGGCTTGACTCTCCGAACCCAGCCTCATAAACAGGAGATGAATACATGTCAGTGACGGGGTGAATGACTTCGTCAGAGCACGGCAAAGCCTGTGCGTCTTGTAATTCCTTGATGTGGATAAAGCAACAGTGGTGCGATGCAAAGATCAGGGCAGTGTGCCCCTCCCCGTGTCCTGCAGTCCTCAGACTGTGTTTAAACCAAGAGATCAGACACCCGTAATCTCCATTGTCCCGTCCTGGGTAGACGACAGGGTCCTACCATGGCCCACTTTAACAAGCAGGGCCATCTGCAGAGTCACAGATGGTCCCGGCCATGTCTCACACAGGTTCCCACATTTAGATAACCTGATATGAGCTGGTTTACTAAGATGAAAAATCCACACACTTAACAACACACACACACACACACACAGAGTGAGAGCAAAGAAAAGCAGAGAAACTGTTGCTGCTTTTGATAAGCCATCGTAATCTGCCTCGGTATGCAGTTTATTATGTTTTTAAGTCCAGAATAACACAGCAGCTATGTTTCACACCGTATCTACACACCTACATCACAGCTCTCCGTCTACAACCTTCTGAAACATGCTGCATATGCTTTTGATTACAATGTGTTATTCTCTTCTGTCAGAATGAACGAGTCTTTGATCCACCTTTATGCACTCCCTGCAGCACTGCACCTCTGAAAACACACATTCAAAATAAAGCTTAGCACAGCTCCCCCACCTCACGGTACACCCTGTTCAAACTAACACGAAGGTTCACTGGCAAAATAAAAAACAACGTCTTTATGACAGGAATGAATAGACATCATCAAGGTGATGAATGAGGCGTTTCTGTCACAAGCTGGTGCCACCGTGGTGTGTAGTTTGAGAGTGAACAAACAGAGGGGCAATAAAACAGAGAATGAGACTTTAAGGGCACATGTAGTGAAAGAATTCAAATCAATGGACATAAATGTGTCCTGCCAAATGGGTCCAACTGGGACATTTCTTCCTTTAGACAGAGTGCTGCCGAGGTAACAGTCCAAACACTAAGTGAATGGGGAGACTTCCTACTGACAGCCTCATTCAAACACGTCCCGTGACTGAGATTTCTGTCACTGATTGGCTGCTGGACGCCACAATCCCAGCATGGGAGCTGTGACCTTGACCTAACGTTGAGGTGAAGACGGGCGGCAGGGAGACTCTGAGCTCTGATGGGCGAGTGCGGTCTGGCTTTGTGTCCCTCAATGAAGAGGTAATGAGTCACACAAAACTTCCCAGCAGCCAGCCAGCTGGCATGCAGCTCGGCTGCACAAAGAGATCTGCGAGGGTAGGCCTTCGCCCCAACGCCGGTCTGTTTCAGCATGGCAGCCATTCAAGCCCTGCTTTCCATTTTATTTGCACAAGTTCTTTTATGTCTGGGTCTCAGTCAGACGTGTCTCTCTCTTTCTCTCTGTGTCTCTTTCCTAGAGGGATCATTTGACTCACCTCCACTTTGCTCCCATTTACTGGCTGGCTGAGACTCTGGGGAGATGGGTGGGCTTTTGATTTGGCCGGTCCTGTTCAGGCTTCGACCCAAAACCAACCTCGGGTGTTCAAATCACAAATGAACATTAGCTCTACTGTGGACACGCCGGGATATTACTGGTCAAGCCACATTTGGAGGTAGTCAGAGACACATCTGACCACACATGTAGCAGAGTTTGAATGCAAATGCATCGCGACTGCTTTGACAGACAACTTAAATTTGTAGTGTGTGAATAGCAGGACAAAAAACTCTCAAAGACAGATGGATGTGGACGATTTGCCTGTTACAAAGCTTGGAAAAGGTTCTGAAGCTCAAACTGGAGCCAAGGTACCAAACAGCCGTAATAACACACCCAAGGTTTCTCACACATCCACATTTATTTGTGGGCGACCAGACACGATATCAACATCTAGCGCCATGTTTTGATTTCTTATTTTTGGGTCTGGACCGCTCAGCAGGAGCACTGCTGGAATACATACACTGTTCAGTTATTCATTGCACCTCAGTCTCTGAGTGCAGAGTGATTCTGGGCACAGACGGAGCAGCAGAACGCCAGGCGTGAATCTTAATCGTTCATTGAGCAGGGTCAACAAGTTTGCTTTCAATCACAAAAAGCCACTCCTCTCATCCATCAATCTGATCTGATCAGCTCTGATCAGATCGACCGATCATCATCCTGTGACTCAAAACCTCAGAATTTAGAGAGGAGACAGACTGATAGTCACGGACACACAAACAAAACGGAGCGTTAAATCAAAACGTGGTGGGCCGCCACAAATAAATGAATGTGTGGGAAATCCTGGGCGGGTTGTTGTGGCTGTTTGGTACTTTGGCTCCAGTACGAGCAAGTTCTGTAATAGGCAAATCACCCTCTTTCATCTGTGTTTGAGAGGTTTGTCCTGCTATTCACACACGACAGATTTGACTGTCAAAGCAGCTGGCGATGCATCACCACACCTAGATTCCAGTTCTGTGATCTGTCAATATTGAGGTATTTGGTTATGATGTTTAATTTTTTCCATTTCAGCCAGAGCTACATATATCATACTGTGAATGCAAATGTGTCCTGACGGGCCTCAAAGACTATCTAGTCAAATATGTAGTGTGTTTATCACCTCAAACACTGATGGAAGAGGTGATTTGTCTATTACAAAGCTCAGAAAGGGTTTTGAAGCTCATACCTTAAATGAAATCCCAACAATGGATGTATTATAACAGAGCACATGGGAAAATGGATAAACAGCGTTTTAAACTAATGTTACAGCTCTGTGCTCTTGGAAGAGTTCCTGTAACAGCCGTGTGTGCGTACATGAGCTGTTAAAAGCCTCCAGAGTCGACGAGGAAAGCTTGCACTGACCTATGCAGTGACCGTACTTAAACATTTATTCACTAACTCTGTTTCCATTGCACTTTGTCACATTTACCTTTTATTGGTACACCAACTTTTCCACTTCCCGCATGCGTGTGAAAACTTTTTGGTGTCTCCACTCCACACTTTCCGTATGGTACCTTTGGAACTGAAAGTAATCCTCGTCTGGTCTTGTGCATGCATTGAGTAACATTACAAGTTAACGTTCCACCTTATAAGTCGACGGCAGTCAGCCCATTGAATTTTTTTCTCCAACTCCAGCTGCTGTGAGAGGCAGCAAAACATCCTTTCATTTGATAGTTACAGTTTACTAATAAACCTCTCCACAGTATGAACAGTGGTTACATGAGCCTCAAAACCAGACACAACTCAGCCCTGAGCAGAGTGACCGTCCTCTACTGACCAATCAGACTGCAGTGTTCACAGCTCCACCTTTTAGTACCAGATCTGTGTGCTAGGTACCCCAACAGAGGGGGAACAAACATGGGGACAGTACAGAACGGTTCCACTGGTACCATCCACAACTTTTCACACTGGAAATGGAAAAACCTGAACTGAAGTGAACTGATCGGTGGAAATCGCTGTGAAATCAGGCTCAGACTTTATTTGCTCAGCTCCTCAGAATCGAGCTGGGTTTAGTTACATCTCAGCAGTGCCTTTTCTTTTTGGCGACCACATAATTTTTATTATGAGATGTATAAAGTTAGTCTTGTAAAACACAAGCCTCACACTGTAATGAATTATTTTGGGATGTTAGGCCTGGAGTTGGAAAGAAAACACAAATCACAAAATATCTCCCGCACAGGGAAAAAGTTACACACACGTACTGAAACACACAAACAAACCCTGATGTCTGGTTACAGTTTAGCCGTGTTCCTGCAAGACGAGCGAGTCTATATGAAAGTCTGTGTGTCTAATCAAAGACACCTTCCACAGCGCTATGGGCTCCAGGCTGACGGCCAACAGATGGAGCTTATCAGCTGGTAACAACACAGCAGCACCTTCAGGTACTTTCCCTCTTGCACCGCGTCCAGCTACCATTTCAGAGACAGCCTGAGGGAGGGAATACTCTCTTCAGATAAACCGATGTGTACGATCCACAGCAGGCCGACCGTCCATTAGCTCTGTGATGCAACAGGGGCCAACAGCCCTCGCATTTCCCACAAATGACTCGTCATAAGAGCTATTTCCAGGAACTATTTCTCCAGGGTCTGTCCGTAAAACAAGTCAAAACCTCAAGTGTAGTCACTAAAACTATATCTTGTTTAATCCATAACAAAATGTTATAATGTATATACAAACACTGACGCTCCCCAGTGCCCCTATACTATACTGGACTAGACTGCTAGGACCAATTTAGCAAATGTCTCTGAGCTTCCCACAAGGTCATGTTTCATGTGAAAACAGAAGTGAAAGCTCTGCCAGCTGTAATGACCTCTGGCATCACAGTTACACACCTTGCTCGGTGGCATCAAAGGATTATTCAAATACTGATTCCTGTTTGAAGTCACCTTTGTTCTTTTTGGCTGCACTGAAACTTTGGTATTCGCTGTTGGTTCCTGTTTTTTCACCATCGCCCACAGCATTCATAACTTTACCAAAATAGCTGAGGAGGAATCCCCATTATCCCATCGCATAATGGAGAATCTAAGTGCAGTCCCTTCACTGTGATCACTTCATCCTCCACAGAATAAAAAACACTTTTAAAAGCATGCAACTTATTTCCTTGATATTACTGCTGCTCTTTGAGAAAGAGTGGAAACCCAGAAGTAAAGGCAAATTTGATTTATCTAACATTGTATCAGTAAAAATGAAACTCTTATAGTAAGTTGCTCTGTGATGGCTCGCTGCCTGATGTAGAGAGGTTGCCAAGACAGACTGGGCAACTCATCACAAGGCCCAACAGCAGCTATAATGGAGGATATAAAACTGGGTTTGTCTCAATATTATTTATTTTTTCTCTTGCTCCCGACGACCTTAGTGTTGAGCATGGACATACTGATCACACACTCAGGCCACATTCACACGCTGTTCTAAAATGACAACAATCTCCGTGCACCTGAGTGTTTCAGAGACTAATGTGCCTGAAAATTTCTATCATATGATCACTCTCGCACGCTGAGCACGTGTGTCGATGTAAACAGGACGCAGATTGTCTTCTCTACAGTTGGTTGCTTAGTCACAGAAAATACTACAGAGAGAGCAAAAAGTAAGACCAGAGATTTCTTTGCTAGGACCGATGACTGGATGTTACTGAAAGTAACACAAGAGTATAAGGTGGAGAACAGTTTAGGAATCGTAGCCAAGCAAATACTGTGACATATCAGAGTGGTACCCGGAGCATTATCCACTACAAACACAACAAGAAGGATGAAATCACAACAAAGGGCGCAGGCCTGGTTACAATATTTTGACTTGACAAAAGGCCTTCCCCCACCACCCCGCACATCCTCTCCCTTCCCACTTCCTTTGTAGCCCTTTTTAAACAGGAATTGTGCAAATTTGCAGGAAAGCCCAATCAATCAGTCTTTTTTCAGCATTGGCAGTGTAAAAACAAAATCGGGGAGTGCAGCAAAATGCTGCCTACCTACTTTTGTTTATACAGAATGCGCCTTTTTTGGGTCAATGGGGGGCGTGAGCAAGTAACAAAACGTGTAGCTCAGCGTGTGACGTAAACAGTGACGTGGGAGGGAAGCCGCGGCTGGTCAGTCCTTTGGTGACCATCATCTGACGGTTAATGGCCTCTTCGTTTGTGAGGACAAGGAGGGTGCGCAATTTTTTGTCCCCACAGTTGCTCATCTTTACAGTGTCTTTCAGATTTGTCGCACATGCGGCGTCATCAACAGCTCCTCCCACAAGTCATCAACAGCCCCTCCCATTACGGAAGGCCGCCTCAGTCTGTTTAAACTAACAGGGTTCTGCCAATATGACTACCCTACGAGGTGGAAAATTGGGCACCTCGGATCAACTCGCCAATCCGGCTCTGTGTGTCTAAACACTCGCAGCTTGCCGGCAAAACAGCCCAACGTTTGCGGAAAATCTGGCAGTGTAAAAGGGGCTTCTGTCTCCGCGTTCATGCAGAGGGTCCGCCACATTAAGTGGTGTCCCAAACCAACTAGCGACCAACAACCATGTGCAGCACCATATTGTGTTTGTCATGAAAGTCGCTATGTAACAAATGCAACTACTCTCACATACATAAAGACATTTTATATTTCTATACAGACATTAACACCTTTAACATTACATTTACAGGATAAATTACACCTTTCGCTAGTCTCTAGAAAATAATCATGTTTATTTAATTGTAAAGTGGAAACTGTTATAAAGAACAAGCAGCTTGTGAATATCAGCGTGAAAAACATGATGTTTAGAGAAAAAAGGAGAAAAGAAGCCACCAAAGAAGCTAAGGGATAAGTTTTACTTCAATTTAGTTATTTAAGGGTTTGTCGGGTTGTTTAATTCTTTTAATAACAAAAGAATACAACACAAAAATTCAGCAGCACATGCAGATCAAATGCAAGTGCTACATATAAAGAACTTATGATGTGATTAAGCTTCGTTTTTCTCCATGGATACGGAAACGTTATGACAGTTACTTTGTCTGCCACAGAGAAGGAAGTTTGTCTCAAAGCTTGCGACTGTTTTTATACCCTACACATTGGTCAAGTTTGCTTCATTCAGCTGTGCAGGTGACTACAAGCTACTTGCTCTCCATGACAGAGTGGGAGTGGGTGGGGTCTGGTTTTGGAAAGGCCTAAGCGAACATGGGTCTGTTTCTTTGTCTCCTGAAGTCTCAGTTTCCGCCCCTCCAGACTAAAACACAACCCCTGAGCTTTCAAACTAATACGGGGTCAGCAACATTACAGACGTCATCCGAAACATTGGAGAAGCGTTTATGCTCGACGTAAATGTAGCAGTGTTTATGCATTTCAAAACAAAAACCTCTCAGTGTGGACGTAGCCTGAAGCTACAGACTACTCAGCATTACTGAGACACATGGATGTTATCCCTCCACATGACGGCTGATGAACTGCTTCTCAAATGTAAAACAGTAAACACAGTTGCGGCGGTAGAATTACACTCACAATAAGACAGCTACAGACAGTTTTGGCAAGGCAGGTGGAGTCGAAGGATTTAACCAGTTGTGTACCTTCATTGTGGCGAAGCAACAATACAGCGTCTCACTCACTCAGTGTTTTCAGTGCTCAGATGTCAGTGGAAGTTCCCTCGGAGTTAAAACTCCCCTGAGAGCTCTGAAAGTGCAACTTTTAGATTGGTAACTGGAGAATCCATTCCTGGGAAACATGTGGGATAGATTGATGGTAAGCCGGGATTTCCGGGTTTTTTCTTCCTTATATTAAATATCTAATGGTACGAGCTGTGTGCAGCGGACTGTGTGGAGGTTTGATGTGTCATGAGATCAGTAACAATGGCCATAACAGAAACCAAAAGGATTTACTTGGAAATCAAATGGCCCTTGTTATTTTCGTCAAACGGAGCCAAGAGACATTTGATTACTCATTTGACTGGAGTTCAACAAACTCTCTGAAACACATGAAGCACCCTCATTTACAAAACTCACTGCACACTGAATTATACATTACTATCAAATATTAACCCATATGAATTCACAAGTACGAGGCATCAGTTCTGGACTGATTGGTGGTCAGTAAATGTTTAATTCAGAGAATCACTAACTAAAAAGCCGAACATAATGGAGAGCAGGTCATCCATTTTTATGGCAGAGCACTTTTTTGCTGCTATAGCAGGATGGTCTCTCCCCAGTGGGGCTGCTAGGAGCGGCACTGGCTGGATCTCAAAATAAGAAAGTGGGATACAGAGATGAGTGAGAGCGGGAGGGAGAGAGACCCAGAAGCTCAGAGAAAGCAGTCAGAGGAGAAGAACAAAGTATACAAAATGCCTGAGGGAGCGAGCAGGCACAGAAATTACTGGCAAGAATAAAAGATGAATCCGGATGGCGAGGAAATATCCCAGAGGAGGAGGGTATAAAGGAGGGAGGAACAAAAGCCAGAGCAGGACGGGTGAACTTGCGCGTGCTCCATGGCACAATGAGGCGGGTGGAGGGGAGTCGTCCTCTCACGTTGACCTGTCCAGGAGAGCCTGTGCGGAGGCCTCAGTTTATTCTTAGCGCCACAGCTCGTGTTTTCTGGAGCATTAAAATGATGCACGTCTGGCATGAAAAAAAATAAAGGAGTGGACTGAGTAGATCTCCCTGTCTGCTCATACATTATTCACACCAGGTAGGATCTGGCACTCATCCCTGACGCTGAAGCCGTCTTTGGGAGATAAAAGTTAGAAAAAGAAACATTCTGCGTCAAAAGTGACGCTGCTCCTGCACGGAAAGGTGTTGAAGTGACGAGAAGCAGAGCACCGAAAACCTCAGTATCCAGGTCAGTGACGCTCGTTCACAAACACTCCACCAGCCCGCTACAGGGTACCATCCACCACTTACACTAAAAGTGTTTAAATCAGTGTGACAAGTGAGGGCCCACAGGACGGCGCAAACACAGCAGGAAGCAGATAAGACCGCGACGAGGGAGACTGGCCCGAGGATGGTTTATTACATCTGACAGCCATTTACTGCCAACAGGACAGAAAATAAAAAATGGCAGAAGATTATTTGTGACTGAAGCTTCATTGATAGTGAGATCTGTCTGAATGGGAGTTCCTGGTTCTTGTGAAGTGTAACTGCCATTCAAGTCAAGAGGCAAGAAAACAGACCGATCAAATCTTTGAAATCTTACTTTGACATTTTTGGAAAATACTCTCATCTGATGTTTTGCACACAGTCAGATGAAAACACTGATTTTACTCTCATGTCTGGTGCCACCCATGCCAGTGGGTGCATTAGCAGCTACAATTTAAAATAGCTGAAATTTAAATTGGCTTGTTACTCGTTACGTTTGTCTTTATCATAGCAGAAACACGCAGCCTAGCCCCAGATTTTTACGCGTTTAAGTCCTAACAACACCCATGGTGATGCGCTGGTCAAGTGGAGCACCAGCATGGCAGAGGGCACGCATCGATGAAATCAAACTAAAGCAAAAACCAGACGGGAGATCCACACACTGTATTAAAAGCTTAATAGATTGTGCAACGTTGCACAATTAAAACAACTGGGAGCTTTTAATACAGTGTGTGGATCTTCTGTCTGGTTCAGGCTCAGCTGAGCGGCACTCCCAATGTCTTGTGTGTGAGACACAGAGAGTGACAAAGAGGCAGGTAAAGAGAAGGTTGAAAGTGGGACTGTTGCAGGTAAAGTTTCTGTGAATTATTAATAACCTAACCTTACTCAGAACATCACAAACCACCAGTTGACCAGTGCGTCACTCACCCGACCTTATGACAGCAAAATAAATGGCATGAGTCATTCAGTAAGTCAGTCAGTCAGCATTAGATTGTCACTGCACACAGTGGCCAGCAGTTCAGGCAATTAGAGCTTGCCTCCCTGGAAATATGGACATTACATTCCCCTAACCGAGATCAAGGACAAAAAAAATGTGGTGAATTGTCAGCGTGAGGGATTTGAATAATTGTTAAGGTTATAAAGGGTAAACCTCAGTGAGGTTTATTTATTTCATTAGGCCTATTGTAATAAGACATTACTGTCAAATGTCTAAGACAAAGATGTTATTTCATTTAACTCTGCCAGGAGTATTAAAAACTGACAACTGAATAGGCCTTTCGAAATATACTGTGTTTTATTGTTCTACTGCTTATTTTTCATCACAGTCATAAGTCTCTGCCTTAGGCTTCCCATGTTGGCGCATGGAGGGACAGGGAGGTTTGCTCTCTCAGCCTTAAGGCTTTCCACGTAGGTGCGTGGAAGAGGCTTTCTGCGTAGGCCTGAGGAAAGGCAAGAGGCCCCAGAACAGAGCCATACCACCACATGTAATATTGCAAACTGCAATAAAGTTTTCTTTGACTAAATAGTACAGCTACGTGTGCATTTATATGAGAATTTAAGCAGATATTGAAATGTAATGCAAAAGCTATTTTCTAGGGCTGCTGCCCAACAGTTGACCAAACGTTAGTCGACCAGAAAGGTCATTAGTCGGCAAAATTTCATTGGTCGCTTATGGGTTCGACTCCAGACTCAAAACCTACTTTTATTCATCAGCGTTTGAGTCCCCGTGATGTGGCGTTCCCTGATGCGTGTCTGTGAATGTATGAGCTGTGTAATAAAGCCCTTTGGTCAACGTGAGCTGTTTCCAGTCTTTATGCTGAGCTAAAGTAACAGTCCCTGTAGCTTCATATTTAACAAACAGATTTGAGAGTGGTATTCTTCTCATCTAATTTTTAAGAAGAAAGCCTTTAAGTGAATTTCCGCAAATGTTTAACTGTTCCTTTAAATATCAGTTCCGAAACTCTAAGCTTGTAGTAGTCCCTGCGAGGTTGCTTTGAATATTACCTGTTTAATGTTATCTCTTTGTGCCTGGGTGAGATCACTCAAACCGTCCCACCACACTGACAAAGAAAACCCGACACCAGAAGCTTTTACGTGTGAAGAGAACTGTTTAAGCCTGAACTGATGAGCCCGGCGTTTACACACACACACACACACACACACACACACACACACATACACACACACCCTCATATCCACAGGTGCTTTCTTTTTTTGCATCACTTGTGCGATGGTGGGACAAGTGATGAAAAGGCTCTTTCAACTTTGAAGAATCAACCTGGCTGATCCGCTGGCTCGTACACAGAGGCGAGGTGAGGGGAGTTCACATTCCAGTCAAATCCCAGTCTAAACACCTGCATGGCAAAGACAACAAGTTCACATGTGTTTCCTTCCTGTTAGAATACCGAGTCATTTTCACCCAACCTTTCCCACCACCCGGCATGGTTACACCTTAGGTCTGTCTTAAAGTCAGGTCAGAGTATCTTTTAAAAGTGTCATACGTCAGCAACACATCACTTCCTATTGGTGGAAGAGCCTGGGAGGATTTACTTAATACATAACGTTCTTTTTATACAGCAGTGATTCACTCTCGGATCCTTTATCTCACTTCCGACTAATCTCTCTCACCAGATAACGAGCCACAGTAAGGAAAGCAGAGTTCCTAAGAATCTAACTTTCTATCTTCTCTTCTCTGCAGAGATCCTGAGATGTGTCTCAACATTTCTTTAAGAATAATTCCATTGCGTAACACTTAAGTCTGTCTTTGTGACGGTGGTCGCCTGTGGAGCAGCACAAAGGCAGAGCGGGAGATCATATCATTTAAAGACAGCCTCAGTTGAGAGTGGAAATCCACGCAGGTGGCCTGAAACGCTTCTGGCTACTGGCGGCAAGACAAAGACCAGCCGACAAAAGTTTTATAGTGCTGTAACCTGTCAATATTTCTCCAGGTTGCCACGGAGAAGAATGTGGCAAGGTGCTGTAAACTGCATGCCACAGTAAACTCAGTTTAACTCCGAGTCTGATGTGTATTTATTTGATTTTTGGGCAAAATCTCCTCGTCTCAGCTACAGTGTGAAGAATAGCGGCTATATGTGGGTGCAGGCAGACGGCTGAGCAGATGTTGCAGAGCCAAGAACAGAGAATATCTCTCCTGTATAAATAGAGGGGAGGTCACACTGATCTTAGTCTGAAATTTCAAGCAGTACTCACAATTTTAGGTACAAAAACACTGCCTTGCAGAGCAGAATTGTGAGGTCATGATAACTGCTAAAGACAGCCAGCACTGTAGCCTTGTATGAGACTCAAAGTTGTTTATGTGTAGTTCAAATGTTCAGTGATTACAAAGTAAAGGAGAATATAAGGGTTGGGCCTGGACCAGTTGGTCTAGCTGGCTTTAGCCATCGCACTGGTCAGCTGTAACTCTGCATTGCAAAGTGTCACAGCAGCTGAGCGTCTGATGTATCTTTGCATGATTGGTGCCTCTTTTTTTTTTAATCTTTTCTCTCCATGCCCCACGTAGGTGTTGAAGTGCTGCCAGAGTGCGCCAGAGAAAACGCAGTTCACTTAATCACATTGAAATCATAGTCATTGTATTATGCTCTTTAAGATTTAATCATCACGAAAACATACGTGGCATAAGAAAGGCGATAAAAAACAAGGAGTGGTCAAAGTTGTCACTGACATTTAAGGTGCATTGACTGATTAGTGACATCAACTCATGCACTAAGTAACATGCAAGACAACATTGCACCTTGAAAGTTGCCTGTAGCTGTCTGCAGTAACATTTGAGCAGCACAGTGATATAATCTATATTTTTCTCAGTCTATGGCTGCTGCTCGAGGCGGCAAAACATCCTTTCATTTTCTACTTACAGTTAAGTAATATATGTAAACCTGCCACTGCAGCAACAGAGGTTACATAACCATGTGTGTGCACACATGTGCTTGCATCACAGGTGTGCTCCAGTACTGAAACAAATAGCACTAAACCCTCACAAATGCATAATCTATAAGGTTGCTCTGTATATTATTATCACAAAAGTTAAATTAACAAATGAAGATTAAATGCTATTGAACATGTCTTTAAAATTAAAATGACAGGTAATAAATACATTAGGACACATTTTTTACGACTGTCTGTCAAATTGACGAACAAGTCTAATGCAAGTTTATGTTGTTGCAGCTCAACGGGTGATTTAAAACCACTGGAGGCAATGAAGGATGGACAAACATCTAAAACTAGCCATGGAGCTGTTCATGGCTCAGCTCTTCTCCAGCCATGAGTGACAACCTGTGCCGTAGACTTTGTTTAAGTTACTGAGTCGCCTTTGACAGTTTAATCGGCCCCAGCTCTGGTCTGGGTTTTGCCGGTCTGCTGACCTGTGGCCATTCAGTATCATGTCAAACCTTAAATCCACTCTAATTGGCCGGTCAAGTCTTTAGAGGCCGAGTGATAAGCAAGATGGAGGCGGCTGCGTTTGCTCTTTTGTGTTTTGAAGGGGTGTGTAGAGGGGAGGGGGGTGGTGGAGGTCAGCAGGCTTTTGAGGTCAGGGGGTAAACGACTTTGCCCCCCACCTCCTCTTCAGGACAGGGTTGAATTGTCCTGCCGGTGCCGCAGCCCCACACTCACAACTCCATAAAGAGTAATGACTGCTGGGGAATGTTATTGAATAAGTTTGAATGTGTATAAGAGACACCTCGGGGCACAGAGATAGCTCAGATAGCTTATCATGGCCCCCAATTTCTGCAGAAGAAAAAATAATCCTCTCTTGCCAACAACAAACTGAGGCTTAACTTCCTCTGGAGGAACCTGACGTTACAAAAACACGCATACATTCCAGCGGAGAGGCCTTAACACTCTTAACACAAGCGTCTACACACCTGAAAATATACAGAGGACCAGCAGAGGGATTTTAGGTGAGAGTGTGGACGCCCACACTTAGAAGCACTTGCTCTCATGGAGGGTCCCGCCACAGGAATGCAAAGTGTAATCACTCACACGTTTCCCTCACGCAGAGCAATGAAAAACCTTAATTTTAACAAAACGTCTCCTTTGATAAACAAACACAGCCTCGACCCCTCGACTCCAGTTTCTCCCCCATCTCCCCTAATCGCGCCCGCCATCCAGGCCAATTTAGGGAGCATGTGTGGGGTGCAAAGTGCAAGCGAGCACTGCGGTTTCCTGGTCACTGGCTTTTTGGAATGCTTGACTTGACAGAGCAGAAACCACTTCAATCACAGGCCGACCGACCCTCCGGGGGCTGAGGTGCTGGGACGCACACATGGGTAAAGGAGGGGGGGGACTTTCAGTTCAACTTGGTGCAGAGACCGCATTTCTCATTTCAATGTCAAACCAATCTGGTGTAAAAATAATTTGCTGACAATACCATGTTTATACCACATTATCAAGTTACACTGTAGAAACTGAACAAAGCCGTCGGTTTGTTCACAGTTTGGTACTTTTTGGTCCCAAAAGTGCAAAGTCAGAGTGCTGAACATAAGCCATGAGGAAGTACAAAGAAATGACAGTAAGAATGAATGACATCAGCTATAAGACAGCTGAATGAAAACAACAGGCCACAGCTTCATGGCAGTCTGGGCCTTCGCAGTGTCTTGTCTGGGAGGAGGGGAAGGGTGCAGGAATAAATGAGCAAGTCTTTGAAATGTGCTCTATAATTAGCAGGGGTAGTATATCAACGGCAGGTTGTCTGGACCTGCAGAAATATGCTTATAGTTCTCATAATGAAAGAGAAAAAAGACGAGTCAGGGCTTTCAATCCCTGCGCTAAAATGTGATCCAAGATCCACCGATGTAATTCTTTTCTTTGTGTGAATGACTTAAAGTCTTTGTTCTCTTTATGGAGAGAAATTGAGGCCTGTGGCATTACGTCCAGGGTTTCCTACACAGTTATTTATTTATGGCGCACCGCCACCATATCAGCATTTGCCGCCTCATTTAGATTTTTTTGGAGCTGTGTTTCTCTCCTTCTTTCTCTCTCATCAAAAAACATTCCAGGGGCACAGACGAAGCAGCAGAGCATGAGGCGCAGTCAAAGTGTGACTTAACCATTTGTTAACTCATATTTTAGTGTTGTCGATCAACACATCCGGTCTGCCCCCAGAGGCTGTATCGCCGTCTGCCGGAAGTCAGACACCAAATACAGCTGATGGGTCCCGAGAATGTGTTACCTTTAGTCTTGATTATTTACGTTACATTAATTCTTTCTAATCAAATAGCCACAAGTAACCTTAGCTAACATAACAATAGCTCGCCCACTTCTTCCTCTCTCTGTGACGTATCATCTGGTGTTTCCCGGTTTCCCAGTTTCCACTGACAGGCGACCAAATGAAAGCAGCGTCACCTTAAATAATGTTCTACTACATCCGGTCCAATTTAGTAGTACGAAGGCCAGCATGTGGCATTTTGTTTTATCTCCACGGTAACAGATATAAAAGCAAGAGGGTCGACATTTAGGGCGTAATGTTAAGCGGAAGTGGTACGTCCCAACTGCGTGCATACAGCATGCAACAGTACGTGCTTTCTAAGGGCAGCTGCAGTACCGACTAAAAGTAAAAAGTAACTCGCCACTGTCCCGACATGCTTGATGCACACAATCTACTATAGCACCATTATTTCAGACTTGACAATATCGTCACAGATGTTCCTTGAGCGTCGCTGTTATGATTGTTTACATCATGCAAAGCCTGAACTACTACACAGTCTGAGTTTTGCCCTCGAGTTGAACCTCCAGTAACACCTGTAGTATAACAAGTATGTGAGCAATGCTGTTCATGACTCAGCCAGTTGTCTCTGCAAGCGCATGGTTAAAAGGCAAATATATCTCTGGCCTCACATTGACTGCTATTGACCTTGGATGGAGCGTGCATTGAATCTCTTTTGCAGCCTCACTTAGTAAATCAAAGCCCCAGTAATGGCGGGACTGGGTCAATGAAATGCAGCAGAGAAGCACTGTCAGCTGGCTAATGTGGTTTCCTGGTCTAAGCTGCTTTATGGTGGAGTTTATAGTAGCGTAGATGATGTGCCACAACCGTCCACAGAGACTTTCATCCCAGGCCGCGAGGATCACAGAGCTGCATGAACGTCACAGCGCTGAAGAGGAGGAAGAGCTCTGGAGTAAAATCAAGAAACAGAGAGGATAAATGCACGGTGCTCAGTCTTAAGGGGTTGTTTAAGCAGGCGGAAAAGTAGCACAGTGAAAAGCCTAAAGCACCTTTAAGCAGAGTCGTGATTAATTGTAACTGCTGCGGGCTCTTGTCTTTTCTAAAATGTTACATAACATGTAGCATCTGTCAGGCAGGGTACTTACTGCACGAGCTGATTTCTTTGAGTTCAAACGCTGACGCTGACTGCACATGACAGTTACAAATGTACTACTGGAATTTTAAAGCACACTTAATTAGTCAGCTGGTGAATTCATGTGTCATTTCAGAACGTGTGAGGGAACTGTGGATTCTGAACACATGTCTGCTGTTTTTTGTGTGGGATCATCTCCAAACATTTTTCTTGGTGCAAACCTTTTTAATGTCAATAAATTATACTGAAGGTTTATGTTCTAATGCTACAACCAACAACATTATCACTCCCAACGTAATACTTTAAAGTCACAAGATTACCATGTAAGACTGCGCACACAGTTTGCAACGCTAATGCATGATGGATTTAACGGGATCTAGGTCTTAATGAGCAGAAGGAGCGTGACACAGTGCCAGAAATGTGAGGCATCTTGTGTGCTGCGGTGTTTAAAGTTTCTTCGACTCACTCAGTGGCTCTGTGAGACTACTACTTTCCTCTATTTGGCAATGTGAGACCGTCTCTGGAGCGGCCTGTACGAGGAATGTGGGAAACTGCCAGCCATGTGCTTTTGGACCAGAAAAGCCAGAGGGCCACTTGCCGCCACAAGTATTACAGCTCCCCCTCCACATTGAGCTCGTGTAACCTAAAACCCAGCAGAGTGCTCTAACATGGGACTGCACTACAGAGCCCGGGCTGGCTGAGGAGCTCTGATGATAGTCAAACGCAGACGTTGATGGGGTGTCACAGGAGAGCTGTCCAAACACAGAGCTGAGGGATACATGCCAGGCTCCTGGTGTGTATGAGTGTGTTGAAGTGTGTGTGTGAGGCAGAGGATAAGAGTCAGACGACGAGAAGGAAAGAAGTGGATTCGGAGGAACAGATCACCAAACAGAGACTTCTTATTTTTCATCTTTACAGAACCATTTTAAAGTGTGTACTGGTTGTCTTAAAGGATCTCTGGTATTGTTTAGTTGGACTAACTGTATAAATAGAAACGCCAATCAACCATGGACAGTAGAAGCATCACTTAAGCGTCTATATATGGACCTGCTGCCGTACTAAGTACAGCTCTTGTACAGCTGGTGTTGTTGATAGAGAATAAAAGCCTGGATATGAGATAGAGCAAAAGTGAAAGAGAAACACTGCACTTCCAGCAAGTTGTTTGACCTAAATGTGTCAGCATCACGCCAAGCTTTTAAAAATATACCTGCATACAAACGTCACCACGGAGGGAATCGAACAGTTTTTGTCAGATGCAGCACCAGATAAACTTCTTCCAAACAACAGGGTGGCTTTCATGTGCCAGAACTTGTGATACCAAAGGGCCAATATCTGATTCTGCGTATAGAGAACAGTGTCAACGACCAGGAAATCATCTTTTGCACAAAGTAGGTAACCTGAACACACACACATCTTCCTGTGTTGCCACTTTAACCTCAGGAAAACATATTTTTCCAATACACTTAGTCATTACAGTTTGTCTTTCACTCAAGTCACATTTTCATTAACATTGAGTTCATTGCTAAAACCCAAAATTAACATGCGTACACAGGTTTTTCAAACATGGGAAAACCCACCAAAACAGGCTATAGACACCACTGCCAGTAGACTGAGCCATGCACACAGCTCTGCAGGACATGAGCCTTTCTGTCTTTTTTTAACTGGTGTGTCATGTTTGACGTCACAGACAGGCTGGAAAACAGGTTAGTAAACAGCAGAAAGCAGCATGAGGGCCAGTGAGAATGCTGCAGTGGATACTTTTATATATCTCCTACTTATTCAGTCTATCTTTCAAACTCATTGCAGACGTATTTGGTGTGATGTTGGAGCTCTGCTTGGGCGGAGATGGACTGTATTTTGTGGTAGTGTCTCGTCGCATATCTACAGTAAAAGGGGCTGATATTGGTGCGTTACCCAGTTGTTCTATTTCCATCTATGCCAATCGGAGCTGATAAATACCTGTGACTACAGCAGAGTAATTTGACCCGCGTCTGAATTCGGATTGTAACCTTTTCCATTACACACAAAAGCAGATGTTAGCAGATGTTGGTGAAGATTCGGTCATCCACTGTAAACTGGAAAGCTAAAAAATCACACTCCATTAGCGATTAGTTTCCTGCGCTGGTCATGAGAACAGTTAAGACAGTTGATTATGAGGCAAACTTTTACCCTTGCGCCGTGTTTTCAGGCTGGATAAAGCACAGGCTCAACCATGTTGTCCACTTGGCACCTACAGTAGCTTCCATGTCTTACAATCCCACAATGCTTCACGTTGCTCACCACTCATGTCACAGTCTTTTCTCTACATGGCGAATGAATCTGCAGCTGTGTCCTTCAGCAGAGACAAGTCACAGCCACATCATAAAAAGCCCACCCCCACCTCCTGAGCTGCCAGTGCCTTCAACTGCTCCATTTACACTAATTGTCATTCAGATGAGGGAGGGCTCTGTTGTTTAAGGCTGCCCCTGACACACATTAATATGAAGAGCACAATTAAGAGTAATTAGGCTTTTCCAGGCAGAAGGGGGTTATGTGGGGAACCTAGCACGCAAAACATCCCGTACAACATGTAGCACGAAGGGATTCGATCATCTCATCCCGACGCTCCACCCTGCAGACGTGGGATGAATCACACAGTAAATCATTTGACTTTATTGTGGGTGTCAGCTTCATACAAACTGAGCTGTCAGTGCTTCATTCACAATAATATGGCTCTAATTACAACACTGCTTTTTATCACCGATTCTCCGAGCTGGTTTTATCAGAACAGCTTCCCTGATTAATTTCCACACAGAGCGCTGGAGTCAAAGGAAAACTATGATAAACTCATAAAGTGCCACTTTTAATCACCCATTAACACAATGTGCAGCATTCCAGATCAGAGAGGAGCGCACTGCCAAATCTGAACTGATGGAGCCTCTTTAGATCAGACTCAAACTGCCTCCATGAGCAGACAGTGGGCTGAATCCAGTTGCCTTCGACTTGCAACATCTACATATAACCACGATGAGTCTAGGGCTTTATAGACATACTGCAAATGGTCAGCTGCTTGTGAGTGTGTGTGTGAAGGGGAAGGACAACTAGTCAGCACATTTTGCCACAAACAAGAGCTCTGCAGACATCTTGAAGTTTGAATCAGGCTTAAGAGAGGTCAGGTCTGTTTTTTTGTTGCAGCAGGCAGCAGATAAATACCTGCAGGCAAACTAACCTATTCACAGACCACAGGAAGCAGGGTCTGGGAAACATGCATGGACTTGCTGAACCTAAACTAAACCTGGGTAAATCCACTGGGGTATGTCCGAGCTGGAGGAGCGGTTCCGGGATGGACAATCCTGATGGGGGGAGGCAGAAAGGGGCACACAGGTCTCCTAAGTGCTTCCTGCAGAGTGGGTTTATACATAAATACTCACACACTACTGTCACCTCACCCCCCGCCCCCGAGTCACTCAGGTGGGGGACACAGACTTAAGAGAGCCAGGCGATGGCCACATGCTGTGTTATCAGGGTTCTCAGTGGTGGTCAAGCAAAGTTTAACACATGAAGCAGGACAACTGTGAAACAGCAGAGTGTCGTGTTCAACTTGAAACATCTGAGCGCAACAGCAGTTGTGGAACAAGTACTCGAAACTTTTACCTGAGTAAAAGTGGGCCCAGAGTGTAGAAATACTCTATTACAAGTAAAAGTCCTGCATTTACTACTTCAGTAAAAGTACATAAGTAGAAGTATCAGAGTATGCTATGGTAGGAATATACTTCAACAATAAAAGTACTAATTATGCAGAATGGCACATTTCAGACTAATGCAAGCTATATTCTATCATCGGACTATAATTACTTATTCATACACTACACTTAATTTAATGTTGTAGCTGCTAAAGTTGAGCTGATTTAAATGACTTTATATACAGATGGGTAGTTTGTGATAAAGTCTCATGTTATCTTAATCTGTAATAATACACCACAATTTATTTATCTGACAATAATAATTTGTATAGTCAACTAGGGCTGCAACTTATGATTATTTTCACTGTCAGTTATTTCATCTGTTAATCGATTGGACTGTAAAATGTTAGAAAATGGTGAAAAATGACAATCACTGTTTCCAGAAGGCTGAGATGACGTCTTCAAAGTCTTGTTTGGTCCATGGAGGAGTAAACAAACCAGAAAATATTCAAATGTAAGAAGTTGGAATGCGACAAGTGTGACCTTCTTCTCTTAAAAAAATGATTTAAGGCAATTAATTGTTCATGAAATTAGCTGGCGATCAGTTTACGTTAATGCTTGACAACTAATCAATTCACTGTTGCAGCTCTGTCACCAGCCCATATCTGCAAAATAACTAGCAGCTTTGAAATATGTAAAGTATGAGTAAAAAGCAGCAAGTTAAGTTCCTCATAAATGTACTAAGTACAGTACTTGAGTAGCCGTAATGTACTTAGTTACATTCCACCACTGTTAATAACATATCAGTGCCCAGAAAAGTTCATGCTGATATTTGTATCATCTGTCACCCTTTCAGGTAAGAACACACTGACACGCACCAAAGTGTTTAAATCAAACGAAGAAAGAGGAAGAAACACTTCAAGTCTTCGCATCAAAAATAAAATTTGGGATTGAAAAAGAAAACACTGGCTGATGTGTTTTACAATGACAAACTTTTCTGTAGTGTCAGCTGAAATGTAAATGTAAATCCATGTTCACCTTGCCCCTCTCATCCTACTCTTTATCCCTGTAAATAAATAAATAAATAAATATAATAAGAAAAAAAATAAAGAAATAAAAAAAAAAGCAAAAATTGACTCTGAATCTGAAAATACATAAAAAAAGTAATTAAAAAATGAATTAAAAGAAGTATAGTAATGGAAAACACACTAAATTAATAATAAAAAATAAAATAAAGTAATTTTTTTTAAAAAGACGGAAAAACCCATAAAGCCTGTATTTATTTTTAGCAGAATATTGCCAAATTTATTTTTGATGCCAAAACTCATCAGGTCAACTTCTTCCCTCCAGGCCCGGTTAACAAAGTTACCTTTAACTATAGTTACATAAAGCCACAACCAACAGTAACGTTACTGTCAGTGCAGGAGTCAAAGCCCAGTGTTATCAGATATCAATATAATAGCTGCGTGTCTGCAGCACGAGCTGTGGACAGACAGACAGACAGACAGACAGGCTGACACGGACACACGCCCCTCAGCGTGGGAACAGATGAAAACAGCAGCGCGTGTCTCCCAATATGAAATAACAGACTAACTTTAGTGTACAAAATCAACAAGAGGTTTATTAAAAGTAAAATAAACTTTAAATGTTAAAGAAATAACATGTGTTAATAAAGTGGCTCAAACTGAGTTAAATGCGACTTTGAGGGAGTTTATAAACCAGCATGTTGTTATTTCTGTCGTGACTCAACATTACGTAACTTCTGGTAAACTTCACTAACTTTATTTTATCTACGTCACTATTTCAGAGGAAACTCAGCCTGACTCTCAAGGTGTAAATGATGCCTCCTCGTGCCGCTTTCTCTCAGCGCAGCGCGCGGCTCGTGTGCACGCGGCGTGTCACAGACCATACGTGTTGTACTCACGCACTGCCTCCTGTTTGGGGTCCAGCTCGGAGCAGCCCTGCTGCAGCTGGCTGATCTTGCTCTGCAGCCCTCGGACCCGCAGGTTGGTGGAGGTGAGCTCCGTCTCCAGCTCCTGGAATATGGAGCAGGCATGTTTGGCCAGGTCCGACAGCTGCCGCAGGGTCCGGGACAGAGCCACATTACTGATGGAGACCAGATCCTCGAAAAGCACAGCGTCCTCGTTTGGGATTTGATGCCTGCACAGTAACTGAGGTTCCACGACTCGTTTGGCAAATGGCATGTTGGTGTGGACCGGGGAATAAATCCAACAGAAGTGTCCCAAGAGTGAGCAGGAAGCGGTTCTCTCCCCTCGGCCCCTGATCCAGGTTCTCGGAGTTCAGCTGCTGCTGCTGCTGATGCCCCCCATCCTTTCATTTGTTAGAGAGGACTGTTGTGCTCCTGGCTGCAGCGCCGGGTCATCTGCTGCCCTAATGCCTCTGTGTTTTCCACTGCTCCCAAGTAGAGGTGGTTTTTAAAAAACAGGAGGCGCTAAAACCTGGAGCGGAGTCTCAGGCTGTACTGGATCAGGACTGCCTCACATGTTGGCTCCACAGCCCTCAGGAAACATGTAGTGATGGTCCTGAAGCACTTTCAGGAGGGACACTGCACACTCTAATACATCTAAGGCTATGTTGTTTATCATCAACAGCAGAAAGAAGATATACTTTATTAATCCCTGAGGGGAAATTCATTTTTTCCACTCTGTTGCCACACACACACTGGCACACACTGTGTGTCTGTGTCACTCTTACACCTCCAAACACCAGTCAGTGGCAGAGGTTTCTGTGAAGTGATGTAAAGTTTAGTTGATTCAAAAATAGGCTTAAAAGAGACAGTTTCAAACACAAGTACACAAATCAGCTTCACTATAACTCGCAGCATTCACAGACAAACACGTGTCTTTATCTGGACACATTTTCCCCACAAATACAACATGCTAACATTATTAGCACAAGCCTATGGCATTTTACATTGTGTAAATTAGCCTAGCAGCTAGTGATCTTTTCCTCTGTCTCATATAAAACCAGGGACAACAGCAACATTTAACAAAGGTAACTGCACACGATTTGGCTCCATTACAACTCACAAGATTCACCGACAAAACAACTGTCATACTTAACAGGTTCTCAAAACAAATACAAAATGCTAACGTTATTAGCGCCAGCCTAAGGTTTTTTTACATTGTATAAATTAGCCTAGTGACGAGCGGAGATTTCCTCTTTTCATATGAAACCTGGATAAATCCCTAAGTATAAATCCCTGAAGAATAAATCACACACAAGACTTAAAATGCTAATTTAGTGGAGGCTTTACTGTCTTCACAATTTATTGTTTCTCATCTGTGAAATAAAAGTAAATAAAAGCTTTGTTTCCACTGAGGGAAATGGTTTCAGCGTACAGAGACAGACAGGAGGTCTGCGTCACCGCAGGGGGACTTGAACCTACGACCCTCCCTATGGACTGAGCTGCTGCCGCCCGAAGTGACAGAAAAACAGAATCAGAGGGTAAAAACTTGATTGTAGACTTAATTATTGGCATAATCTTATTTATAAGACAGTTCTTAAAGGAGCAGTGTGTGAGATCCAGGGGGATTTAGTGACACCTAGTGGTGAGGATTGCAGATTGCAACCAGCTGAAACTCCTCTTGGTTAAAATTCTTTTAGTGTTCTTTGTTAAGGAGGTTTGTCACCAGGAGTGGATTTTTTCGCAGAGGTCTCCTCCTCTCTGAAACAAACTGACCAGGTGATTAAAACTGTAAAAACACCAAATAAAGTGGTTTCCCATTAAAACAGCAGTTGTTTGTCAGATGCCACTCGTCGCCAAGGGGCTGCTAACTACAGTGGCTGACGTGGAAACATGAATGCCCCGTGTCTAGAGCCAGTGTTTGTTTTGTCTATTGTGGGCTACTGTAGATACATGGTGGGACAACATGGCAGATATCATAGACGAGGACCCACCCCCTGTGTAGATATAAATGGCTCATTCTAAGGTAATGAAAACACAGTATTTAAACACTAAAGAAAATATACTTATATTACGTTACATTTTTGCCAGTATTTCCCCTTTAATGCGACACACTGGACCTTTAATTCGCTTCCCTCTTATCTATGTAAATTATTCCATCTGAAAATGCCAGAAGCCACCGTCTATGCTCTGTGACATATTTACAAGATCTGCTCTTATTGTTTGTCTTGAATTGGGAAAAAGGGCTTTAAGGTGTGTTGCTCCTGGCTTTGGATCTGCTGGAGACTTATTTGGGTCATGAGAGCTGGTCTCTGTCAGTGTTTTCAAAAATAGAGTAAAGAAGTTGGAGGAAGGTGCATCAGACTGTAGATGCTTCGACTGTGTGATCCACGTCACATCTTTATGTGCTGTGATGCTTTATGCCTCTGCTGGTGATAGCCGTGGCTGGAGGCATTATGTTTTTCAGGTTGTCCATCCGTCTGTCCGTCCGTCCCGTTCTTGTGAATGTGATGTCTTGAGAAAACCTTGAGGGAATTTATTTTGTTGTAAACATATGTTTATTGATTTTAAACATTTAACATATAACAAGTTACACAAACATATACGAAGTTAGAACATATGGCATTATATATAAAAATAAATACTAATTATTAAAATAATAAACAACATAACTAACAATAATAATGCAGTGAACGTCACAAACGTCCACTTGGACCCAATGAACTGATTTAATTATGGTGGTCAAAGGTCAAGGTTACTGTGACCTTGTCTCTCTCATTGTTCACAGAGGTACACAACTGAAAAGTGATAATTCTAGCTTTTTTAGTTGTTTGTTTTTTTGTCTATAACTGTTTTATGTCATTTTTTGATTGCTTTTTAATCTCAATGAGGCTTTTCCTGGGTAAATTAATGCTAAAGTCACTGGTCTGTATGACGTGCATTTATTCAAAAATAGTTAATCTCATTAATTACAGACCCGTTGTGTAGTTATTGTTCATTGGACATGTCAGTGAGGAGAGATTGAAAGTGTACTTTCCTTTTTTTTTTTTACTTGCTTTTAACTGCAGCTCAAGTGATTAGATCGAATGGCTTTTTTAAACTTCAGACAAGAAGCCATTCAGTTTTCATAATTCTCCAGAAATATAACCTGCTTAGTTGGGAAACCTCATCAAATACAGAAATGTCGGCCTCGTTTATTAGATTATGCACGGTTTAGCTCCCCCTCCTCTGTCTTGTTTCATTAACTTCAAATCTACCACAAACAGAGCTATGAGAGGTGCAGCACGGGGGGAGAGCCAGAGCCCGCTCAGTAAAGCTGCATTCAGTCAGGCCGTCTTTTCCTTCAGAGCATCACATCAACAGAATTCACCACGCTCAGTCAGAGTCCCCATTATATTGTTCATTTGAGTGTAAGGTTGAGAAACTTCAACACTGATGCTTTCATTTAATATTTTAAACGACTGTGCTCATATTGTACCCTTATCATAGGGTGTTTGGATTTTATCTGCTCATGTAACGATCCGATGGCTCACTTATCCCGTATTAGATAATTATGACATTAAACAACTGCTGTGTTTAAATAGTTTACTGATGCGACAAATCAGTAGAAAGCTACGATCCTTGCAGTTCAATTGATGCAGACCATTTCCAGATACAACCACAGCAGGTACAATAAATGCTTCTGCTGGACAAACAACAAACAAACAAACAGGTATAACTCACCTTTTATGCCTGCATCATAATCCACACATCGATTATATTCAAAGAAAAACAATCCTGATACATTCCCAAAGTTCCAGATGATCTAAATCCAGTGAAATGGTGCCAAACATATTATTACATCCTGAGATACCCACGAACTGACGTTGCATCTTTTCAGATGTCTCATTTCTTCACGTATTGTCCATAATATCTCCAGTTATCATGTAAACATGACAGAAGCACTTACAGTGATTCTGGCTGTACCAGAGTTACCTCTTTCAACCTTTTGGACTGTTAGTCAGACAAAACATTTCAGCAGTGACCTCAGGCTCTGGGTAACTGTGATGGACATTTTTATAATATTCTGACGTTTAGTAGCCCGAACAATTTACTGAGTAAAGAAAACATAATGGGCAGATTTATTGAAATTGTAAAATAATGACACAGAAGTCGTGCAGTGTATCCTGAACAAGCACCACACTGCTTCTGTTATTTACACTGTGGTGGTTTGGCTGCGTTGTGGGTGCATTATAGGTGGAAATGGAGGAGGAGGGACGGGTCGTGTTTTTTTAGGTCAGCTTCTTTCTGAAAAAACAAAACAAAAAAACACACTTGGGTTTTTTGTGTGACATTATCTCCAGACCAAGCAGGGAAAGCCAAGTACAGTAGCACAGAAACAAAGCAGGCAGGCAGCTGGCAAAGGATTCTCCCCAAAAGCTCCAGTAAAATATTTTTTACAACAGGCTCCTGGGCACAGACATGCAGAAGGCCCCCCCACCTCTCATACATGTGGTCAGGAAACACAGACTTTAGTTATATAGGCTCTTTTTGTTGTTGTTGTTGTTGTTGTTGTTGTTGTTGTTGCTGTTGCATGTTTTTATAGACATCGCTCTGCAGTTCTGTGTCTCTTTGTGGTCATTTTGAGTCTCTGTAGTTGTTCTGTGTCTCTTTGAGGTCGTCTTGAGTCTCTTTGTAGTTGTTTTGTGCATCTTTGTGGTCATTGTGAGTTTCTTTGTCATTCCTTTACGTCTTTTTGTGGTTATTTTAAGTTTCTTTGTAGTTACCTTGAGTCTCTGTAGTTGTTTTGTTTGTCTTTGTAGTTGTCTAGATTGTCGTTGTTGTTGCTTTGCATCGTTTTGCGGTAGTTTTAAGTTTCTTTGTAGTTATTCTAAATCTCTTTGTAGTTTGTATCCCTTTGTGGTTGTTTTGCCCTTTTTATAGTCTATGAGACTCTGTGTGTCTCTTTGCAGCTGTTTTGCATCTCTTTTTGGTCATTTTGAGCGTCTTTGTGGTGGCTTTGTGTCTCTGTCATTTTGTGTCAATTTGTAATATTTTGAATCTTTTTGTTGTCATTTTGAGCATCTTTCAGGTCGTTTTGCTTCTTTTCGAAGTAGTTAAGTCTCTTTGTGTCTCATTGCAGCTGTTGTTTTGAGTCTTTTTGTTGTTGTTTTATGTTTCTTTGTGATCACTTTAAATCTCTTCCTGGTCTGCAAGTGTTAATTTAAGTGACATTCTGCTGGTTAAGGCCAGAGGGGCCCCAGACACTGTGGGCTCCTGGACCTGTGCCTGGTAGGCCTGTTCATTAATGCATCTATGGTTTTGACAAAGATTTAAGTAGGATTGAAATAAATATTAGGCCTACACATAATTCCAGACACTATCAGTGTTTGCAGCTTGTAAGACTTAATACTTTCCTCATTCATTCTTACTTTGCGATTAAACTGTGAAGATTCTCATTTTACTTTATAATTTTTCGTCTAGGTTAACCTTTGCTTTCACCTCTGTACGCAGACCTGACAGCCTGGGCCGAGCTTCATTCACATTTGCTGAATGAGTGTTTAACTAAATCCCACCAGCTGACGGGGCCAGAATCGGCAGAGGTGACAGCCTAAAAGCCCTTCCTGTGGCCTAACTAATGTCCACACCAGAAGTGCAACCTTTGCAAAGCCCGGCCGGGGACAAAGGGGAGACGAGAGAAACGGTGTATGCCGTCATCTTTGAGTAATGGTGCCGCAACAAAGGGGCTAACTTGAACAGACAAAAGCTGGTAATCTTTGTTGTGAGAAGGGTCAGCTTTGACTTTAAGCCACCGGGGGTGATACAAGTTATGGAGAAGCCATCGTACATGTACAGTGTATTTACACTGAGTTTGAAGAAGAACTCTGCATGTCTTCATCAGTTCATTTCAGCATCAGTTTTTGCTTTATTCCAATAAACATTCAGTCATTACAGTGTACTTTCTGTGACATCTACAGAGGCTCTGTCACTGAGGATTTTTTCTATTTCTGTCTGAGACCTCTAAATATCTCTGTCTCCAGTCAGACAAATCAATAGTAATAACCATGTAGGTAATAATAATCCAGTTGCTGACTTTATGTGAGATAGCTAGATGTCAATTATATCAAGCAGGCGTATACTTAGAGAGGCAACACATGGCTGACACATATAGTTTCCTCATCACGTGCAGCTGTCATCTTGAAATGCAAACCAAACACTTTTAAGTGGTATTTATAGTGCAGTAAGAATGGCTCTCTGCTAAGCTGTCTGATTGAATGAATACACACACTCCGCTCCTGATGTATAAGATGAAATAAAACCTCCAGTGTAGCAGGAGATACTCCGAGTTGATGCAGCAGGTGCTGACATGCCGGATTGTGCCAAATATCGGTTATGGCACAGTGGAGCTACGAGCGCCTTGTTGTCGTCTGGCATCCTGCGTCTGTCTCCCACACTGAACTCATTCACTCCAGTTCATTCATTTTCTCCATTCTTTTTCTCAGATGTGGGCAGCGCATTATTCCAG
Source organism: Epinephelus awoara (assembly GCA_035609425.1). Classification (NCBI taxonomy): domain Eukaryota; kingdom Metazoa; phylum Chordata; class Actinopteri; order Perciformes; family Serranidae; genus Epinephelus; species Epinephelus awoara. The sequence continues at coordinate 36,644,526 of CM069303.1, forward strand.
AATGCCTTAACACAGGCTCAAACACCACTCAACTGTTTTCTTTGGATTTTAAGAATCTGTTTCATTTTGCTCTTTCTTAAAAAACGTCCTGTGATTTCAATCACCCACTTAAATTCGTAGTCATACTTGCCTTTGGTTCTTTGCTGGGCTCAATCTAGTCTTGCTTCACGTCCTTAAAATGAGTTATATGCTGGTAATTCCAGGAAAAATGTGATGCAGAATATATCAACTTTGTAGAGTCTGCGGCCTTGCTATCTGCTCTGTGAGACTGTGCTGAGGCAAAGCAGACAGTACTTTGAGCTTAATGCTAACACAAGCATTCTGACATTCTTGCTGTGACAATGCTAACATGCTAATGTTAAAGGGACAGTTCACCCAAAAATCAAAAATCTATTTTTCTTCATACCTGTAGTGCTGTTTATTAGTCTAGATTGTTTGGGTGTGAGATACAGTGTTGAGTTATCGGCCGTAGAGATGTCTGCCTTCTCTTGAATATAATGGAACTAGATGGCACAACAAAGGGCATCTCCACGTTAATGTTAGTTAGCTTCAGTTAAGCTATGTAAGCAATATACTTGACATACGGGCAATGTAACACTATGGTGACATTAGTGCTAGACTTGGGTAGGTAACAGTTAGGTCACGTTAAAAAGTTGCAGACAATTTTTACAGTCTATGGTTGACATGTTAAGGCTAGCCGACTATCTGTCAGCAAAGCCAACACAAAATAAAATCAAATGAAAAACATTTACATCACCAAACATTGAAATTTCACCACCTCTAATTGGATGGTGCTTTGAAATGCAGCGTTAAAGCTCACCAAGTCAATGATGTGCTGGACTAAAAAGAGAGGCCATCACCAAAGTCGTTAGAATTCATCGTGTGGGGACCATGAACGTCTGCGCAAAATTTCATGGCAGTAGCTGTTGAGATATTTCAGTACGGTAGTTAAATGGACCAACACACTCACTGACTCTGCCGTCCCTGGAGCCCTGCAGCTGGTAGAGCTAAAACCAGGTTGTTGATAACATGTGAGTGAGTTGGAAAAATGTCTGGATAAAAATCAAAGAGAGTGGATTTTGAAGGCAACATGAATGAGAGAGAAATAGGCCTATCAGTGTGTGAGGTGTCTAAATGGGAGCCAAGTGTGTCAGTGGATATTTTTGGACGGCAGTGGCGGAGGGTCTGGGAATACAGCCATCAGTGGCCATCGGCTTGACCCTTGCTTGTTATGTCTGTGTCGGAGAAAGCACAGCTGCTTGGTGAGAGCCAGAGGGTCATGGCTGCAGTCTGCTTGATCTCTTTTACTGACGATAACGACCTCTGATACATCTGTTAATGCATCCAAACTTCAATGTCACCTTTTTTTGAGTGAGAAGACGATTAATGCCTTTGGTATCTCAGTGCTGTTTTCTTCTGTTGAAACATAATTTAAACAAAGTCATATCTTCACACACCAGTAACAATGCTTCTTTCAGTTACTTTAAAAAATGATTAACTTCTTTATTACGCTTTGTATAATAAAGTAATCACAAGCAATAAAAATAGACAACTTTATTGATTAGTTTGATTATTGTCTTCAGCCCAGAGCTCAGTAGTTGTGCATGATTCAAAGTGAGTTTACAGTCCAAGGCTCACATCATTTTAGCAAACATGCAGTATCAAGCATGCCATCATGTATTTCAACCACGTCATTTTTTCCCCTCCACACATCCTGATTGTTCCTGATGGTACATGGTCTAAAGCAAGCTGAAGCAGCACCACATCTTTGCATAGATGAAATCAAAACCCTACCTGACATTAGCTGTTTTGAAATCTATCTTGCAAAACCTCAGAGGAATATTGTGCTTATTTCTTCGCTTTTCTGGACTTTTTTTTTAATGGCCCTGAATTTTTTTTCTCCAGACTTGCAGTGCAGAAGTAGGTCTTCATGTGATAACAAACATACAAGGGTTAAAAAAAATCAAGTCATACAGTGCTTGTGTTAAAGATGGAGCAAAAATTCAAGTAAAATGTCCATATTTCATACAAATCCAGTGTCAGACGGGTCAACATTCAAATCTTGTACGCAGGCTGGAAATCTGAAGCTTAACAAAATCCAACTCATATTTAACGTAGCTTTTCAAACCTTAAAAACAACCTGGCAAATGTGTTGTTTTTTTTACTTTAAGTGCAAAAAGTAATCAGATTCAAAACTAATCTGTAGCACCATTACTTGCTTTAGACCACACATGGATACACATGAAATGCACTGTATACATAGACTGAGAAAAAAACGAGAGCACTTTAGTTCCCATCATTAACACAGAACATGTAACACACATGAAACATGTATCTGAGTCGTGACAAGATGTGCACAGACTGTTACATGAATGTAAGCAAGGTAAGACTCATGGGTGAGACTGAAATAAGTTAGAACGTCACAATGAATAACAGGATAATTTACATGTGCATATCATACAATGATTTAAAAAAAAAAACATGGTTTAATCCTGTAAAACATTAAAGTAACACAGAGTAACATCTGGATGTGAGACTGAAGCTGATCATCTGAGAAATCCCAGCGTCACATCCTTGTTAATCGCCATCGACACCCCTTTTACACACATATAATGCATTCATGACAGAAGACAACTTTCTGTATCTTGGCTCAAACATTCATGTTTTATCGAGACATTAACGTAACATGACTCTGACCAGACTTCAGGCTCAGTCACGTCGAGGCCAGAGGCCGCAGGAGCTCCAGCTGGGACTCCAAGGTGACCCTCTCCTGGTGAACCACCTGCAGGCAACCAAAGAGAAAACATGACCTTTGACCCCTGTACTCTGAACAAGACGAGCACCTCAGGCAGTAATTACAGTATTTGTTTGTGTTAGCCATGGTAATGATGGTCTAGACCAGTGGTTCCCAACTGGTGGGTTGCAGGCCCACTCTGAATGTGCCACAAGTGACTCGCAAACGTGTCAAGTTTGTAAAAAACACACCTTTTTAAGTACAGTAAATTTCTGGCACAGAGCTTTTATTTTGAAGTGCCATTTCTTGCTGTAGAGTGATTGACTAACGGACAGCTACCTAAAAGAGACAGCAAACTAGCTCGACAACATGGCCAGACACAAGTATGACATTGAACGTATTAACTGTGAGGACCATGACCTAGTGACTAAGGAGAAATCTGGACCCTGTGGCTGCACCAGTTGGGAACCACTGGTCTAGAACAAGATGAATCACCTTAAGTGGCCAAAATATGAGTGGGACAGAATGAACAGGATACAGTCACTCCCCTATTCTCTGAGTTTTACCAATAATAAGGCTAAAAATGAAAAAAACAAATGTCCTGATGGTCGCACTAGGGCAGGGTCAGCAATGACAAGCAGCAGCTTAAGCAATGGCACACTAGCAATAAGTGTGTAAGGGAGTTTATTGGAAATATTAAGTATCATCTTATCCATAAGCAAAATGAAGCTCAGCGTAAGTTCAATCAGGAAGACTTTCTTTGTGCTCATCCATTCACAATTCTCTCCATTCCACTCCTGCTGCTTCCTCCAATAAGCTGACGATAGGCATTCACTCTGCTAGTTACCCCATCAAAGTTCGCCACGATGTTTATCAGCTAATCAGGATGCTACTGCAAAAATTTAAATCTGCGGGGCGTCTGTAGCGCAGTGGATAGTGCGGGCGCCCCATGTACAATGGCGATGCCTCGCCGCAGCAGTTGCAGGTTTCGACTCCGGCTTGCAACCATTTGCTGCATGTCACCCCCTGCTCTCTCTCTCACTCTGTTTCACTCTATCCTGTACGTTAATTAAAAAAAAAAAATCCTAAAAGAGAACGAGCTCAACAAAGGCTCATCCCTCTACTCATCCAGATCTTCTCCACCTCTACCACCACCAGCGTCTAGACCCGGGGGATGTTCCTTATTCTACTATGGATTCATTGCCCTCCTTAAATATATATACCATCTCAACAGGGGCAATTAGACATCATTGAGATTGTATGTTGTAGAAGCATATAAGTGCAGTACTTGAAACGTCCAATGAAATAAATGAAATAGAATAAAAAAATAAATGGTAGATGGATTACAAAGGTTAAGATAAGGAGGTGACGGGGGTGTTGCCTTGCAAAAATAAAAAGGCACAGCACGTGTTTTCTTTTTTTACTAGTGGCAAGTGGCTTTTACACGTTTGGCAACTCTGTGTGATCGGGGTCTAAAATGGCCGCTAACATTCATCACAACCCGAAATATAAAACTGATGCAAAGACATCGACTTTCTGGGTTTCACCAGTGGGAAACTGAGGGTGGCACTAAAGCAAAGGTCACAAGGTCAATTCAAAGAGCAAACTCACATGGGATGGATTAAGGTGAGAATGCAGAATATGCACAGTGTTGATATGTGACGTCTACGTTCTGTCCCTGTCGCTCCCCAAAGGACAGCATCAAGTTCTGCACAGCAGGGAGCGGGGGGGGTGACGATATTAACTGTCATGGCGTGGCAGCAGGAGAGTAAGCAGAGTACTTATAGATACACAGTATGTTGCAGTGAGAGTGTGACATGTGAGTGTGGCACAGAGTCAAGTAAACAGCTCACAAGCTTTTCTTGTTTTAATATTTGGTAACGATGGTCTATAACAAGATGAATCCCCGAAAGTGTAATATTCATTACACCCTCAAATATGAAAGTGTAAACAGAGTAAACAGCACACAAAGATTATTCTACAAATGTGCAGTGTGGGTTTAACTGGTTGTAAGCGCTTGATTCAAAGCATGTTTTGTCCTATTGTGGTTTTTCTTAGTGATTTCGTTTGTGTTTTTAAGGCTTGAGGGGGTGAAAGTGTCTTTATGCTTAATCTGTGACTCCTCAGATTTATCTCAGGACCCTTTGGGGCGTCCCAAACCTCAGGTTGGGAAACAATGCACCGTATAAAAAGAGTCCAAATGTCTAAAATGAAAGTGTTCAGAAAGCTTTCTTCAGAGCAAGAGGTTGGATTAAAGGGCAGATATTGTCTTTAATTCAAGTGTTAGTTGAACTTTAGGGAAAAAGTCAAGAGGAGCCGTTCCCTCCATCCGCCCTCCTTTCTTTCCTCACACACCCTGTTGTCGTTGGATGCCTGACCAGCCCAGGCTCTATTTTGAAGAAGACAGTTGTGAATGCCAGTAGCTGTTTGGTATTTCAACAAGGCTGGAGTCTATATAAAGACACATATGCCTTTCTCTGCAAAATTCCACACATGCCTTGAAGAAGCAGCAGAATTAGAGCGGATAAACGACATCCTAGATTACGGAGCACTAATGGAAGACGGATGTCATTATAGCAGCTTCAAAATGTCTATTCTGCCTGTTTTATTCTTCGGTGTCTGTTGTATTAAAGCTGTGAACGCGCTGCATATGAGCGTGAGGGTTTCACTGCCGGATCATTTACGAGGAGAATGACAGGCATGCGGCATGTGTTCCAAATGTGAGTGCGTGTGCCACAGGCAGATCTCCAATGCAAACAGCTAAGTCAGTGCCATTAGTTCAGCTATGAGTGATGGGTCGGGGGAGCAGACGGCTGAGCTCGGAGCTTTTCACCACGTTGGACCAGTGGGAGCATTTGTTGTCGTGCTCATTTGAGAGCGCGTAGGATTCAACGTCTGACACGCAATTGAAAACTTGTGAAACAGTGTTAACAGGGACACTTCCACGCTCTCATGCTTGTGGTGAACATGCAGTGTGTAAAAGTCCCTGTCCTGTGATGGAGCACTCTTTGTGTCAAGCATGCACCACTCCAAGAGCTGTGGAGCCGGTTTTCCCGTCTCACAGAGTCCCAGAGGAGGCGGAGGGCAGCAAATGTCAGAAAGTCACTGTGGTCAGGCAGCCACTGATGTCGTCCACACCCGCTCACATAAGAAACGCACTCTCCCTCAGCAGGATACTATATACACAGTGTGGTATGGCTGCATCTACAGTGTGCTGTGCTCTGAGAAACAGAAGATGGGCTGACCTTGAGTTGCTGTTGGAGCTCGCTATTGAGGCGCGTCAACACTGCGTTGGTTTCCTTGTTTTTGCGGATCGCCATCTGGATCTCCCTCTTCTGTTTGGACAGCAGCCTGAGAGACAGTTTTATCCACGTTTACCAGATTCTAAATTCATTTTCTAGACGGACAGAGAAATGTAACATAACTGACTTTGTTCAGAACTTAAAGGAATACCTCACCCCCAAATGACCATGTGTATATAAAGTTCTCACTCCAATAAATAAAAGTCACGTGTTGGTTGTAGTTTGGTCAGTGAAAAGAGGAAGTGCAGTGGTCAGACGGACAGACAGAAAGAGGTGTAAGGAAGAAAAATAACAGCACAACCAACATTCGTTTCATGATGTATTACGGTTGGATTCCAACAGGGAACATAAAGGATGGAGTCGACAGACGCCACTCGTCGGGCTCGACAGGAGCGCTGCTAAGAGAGGTGGCTCCAAAGAACACCTTCCCCAGTATGGGAGGTTAACACATCATAGAGGTTCAATTTAACAACAGCAAAACTACATCAATACATCAGTTTACAAACTGTCACACAACTCCTGCAGCATAATCCAAGTCTCATTTATCCAGTCATATGCTCAGCACTTCATAAACAGACACTCCTTTTCGACGGGGAACTAATCTGAAAGTGACACTTATTTAAGCTCTCTTCAAAAGCCAGACTCCATTCACAAAAACAGCAATTGTACCTCGCTGAACACAGGAGCTGCTGGTTTACCTCTGCCTCGATCACTTAGTTAGTGCTGCTCTGTGACTTATGTGTTTTCAAGAGTTAATCGGATTCACCAAAGTCACACAATAACACAAACTAACTGATCAGTTCTGTTCAATGAGGTAAAATTTATGTTTTTTTGTCAAGGGAGTCTGGCTTTGAAGATAGCATATTGTGAAACTTCAATTACAAGCCCAGTCCCTTTTACCAGCCCGGTGTAGCTACATATTTTGGCAAATAAATGCCAGTCTCAATTTGGGTTGTTGTTGCTGTTGTTGTTTAAAATAAAATTCAATCCAAGTTGTGAGGATTGTTTTAACAGGATAAAGTGGTGATGTGTTGGTACGCTGGATGCCGTAACTCACTCTCTGATGCTCTGTCTGATGATTCATAATTGATGTTATCTGAAGCCTAATTTCTATACATAATACTCATACTGGGTTAAATAAACGATTTGATTGGATTTCCAGATTTCCACTGAACAACCATTTTGTCTGAAAGGAATTAAAAGCCTGTCCTAAATATCGGCCTGCTGATTTCAGTGATTTAAGCAAATAATGGCCTGGGCTATTAATTCAAGGATAAACGAAACTTGGATTATACTGTGCAAAGGTTGTGTGAGAGTTTGTAAACAGATGTTCTGATATAGTTTAGCTGCTTTAAACTTGGACCCCTGTGACATTAATGCATCAAGAATTTTCTCTGTTTCTGGATTCTTCGTTCACTGGAGACGTAAGAAAAGTTTTCTTAGTGAATTCAACATTACACAGACTGATGGTGATTTGAGGGTGAAGTATTCCTTTAAGACAATATACAAACATAAAACATATCCTAACTCCTGAGCCATCTCCATTTCTTTCACTGTTATTTGTCTCTAAACACAGTAAAGGGATGGATTTCTGAACTCAGAGACAGTGGACACTGATGCAGTCAGATCAAAGCGCTGAGGTTTGACATCAGTCAACGAGTCATTACCAGCAGTCACCACTGTTATTGATGACAGATACTTTCAATGAGTCGTGTGGTCAACAAGGAGACAGGAGCACACATGTTGGAGTCATTACAGTGAGTTAGGGTGTGCCTCAGTGTCTGCTGAATTCCTTTTTTTGGATATGTTTCAGTGGTTAACAACCACCTCAAGGCACACCTGCATTTATATCTGTGCACAATAGCTTCTATGACGTGTGTTATCACTCTTATCTGTTACCACTCACAACCTAGCCCTGGCTGAATATTGCAATAATAATGTGTGGTTATTACAAAATCCCACGACACACCTGTGGTAAACCATTTGAGAACCACTGCCTGACAGTACGTACAATTAATAAGGTCTTTAACCTGAATTAACTGATTGTAATTCTAAATATTAAAAATACTGATTCTGCTACGAGTTAAGATATTTTGGGATTAAAGGGTCGACTGTTTAACTGACTTCTGAGCAGGTTTGGTGGGTGTAGGAAACGGCATGGCAGGAGGAGGTAGCGTCTCCAGGTTCTGGCTCTCTGGGTGGTATTTCCTGCGGACTGGCTTCTGTGGCGGCTGACTGTGAGAAACTCCAATCACGTCCTGAGGGAAAGTTTCAGAAATAAAAGTTGGTCTCCTCACTCAGACAGAAACACAGACACTCATAAAGGCTCTCACAGAACTGTGTTTGCAGCTCAGACCTGTTTCGAAGCATTCGCCAGGTCTTCAGTACTTCGTCCAAATCTAGAGCGCGGCCCCTGTTCCTCAGGTTTCACACTGCTCTCCTCCTGCAACACACAAAAGCCAAAGCATGAGTAAAACTACACAAAAAGATTTGCAAAGATGCTGACCACTTAAGCTTTACGATAAAATATATCTTCCTGGTGTTGATGTCACGATGAGGTGAAATAATACGAGGGAGCTGCTAAAGAGGCAGGATGAAATGTGTCGGCCCTGACCCTGGATAAATTAGCACCTTCCCTGCAGGGACCACGATCTAGTGCTCTCCTGCCACAGCTTCCTGCCTGCTCAGGGGCAGCCATGATGGATTAATGTGCTTTTATTGCATCTCCTTGCTGCATTTCGGCCATTATTCTCCTTCAGACATAATGTCTAAAGTATCCCCACCTGCTTTCATTCAGCAGAGGTTAACAGTGCAACAATGTGAAGACAGAGCCGACACATGAAGGTCAGTTTCTTCATTTTCCCTCAAAGATTAGAAAGTTGAAGGCATTTCTTACTAGGCAGCACCTTTTGTTCTATTTCAGCACTGCATCATTTCCCATCTGTTAATGTTGGATTTAGTGAATTTGATCCACTAATTTCTACGGGCTGCTGTCTCCATTGCGGTGGCAGCTGAGATGCCTGGGCTCTCCTGATGGTTTAAACAGGCTAATGCCGCTGCTGTAAATTGTACCCAAGAAACCTAAAAATCCATTTTAGCTGAGCAACGCAACTGACACAAATAATGACCCTGAGATTCACTGCACCGCTGGATGTGAAACACAACCACAGCATGGAAACATTTTAAAAAAGGTAGCGTAGTAGCTGCTACAGTGGCATTAAACCACAGGAGCTCCATCAGCACTATGTGTGGTCACAGCAGCCGTAGGTCACGGCTCCTTCAATCCAGCAATATTCGGGCTGAAGAAATACTGTCACTGTCACACAGACTTTACGACTAACTGATATAAATAAGAACAAACTAACACAAAGCAAACCAAACCGGGTGAAATAAACTTATAGACACTAAATCTCCCTGTGGAGCAAAGAGTGAAGCCAGCGAACACAACAGGAGGAAGATATGAGTGATGACCATCCAGCTCGCTGTCTGAATGTATTTACATGTCAATTTCTCCTCTCTCTGGAGGAGACGGTGGGCCTTGGTGAGTGTGGATAATAGCTGGACTGACGGATAATGTGTATTCAACTCTGCTGTGCTTTGGAAAACAAAACAAAGATGCGGCATGTAGGTCATGACTGCAGCAGTGTCGTTACTGGCTGCCCGCCCAGCGTCTCACCAACTGACCAGCTGTGGTCACTGGAAAAGTTTCTAGTTTGGGAAAGCAAAGTGAAGTAAAGTATGAATAAATAAAGTGAAATGAAGTTCAGAGAAGTCAAGTGAAGAAAAATAAAGGTTAGCAAAGTAGTGTGAAAGTGAGGATCTGACCTCGCAATATTCATTATTTTTAGGATGCACGGATTTTAAGTCAAAGTGTTCTGACAGATGTCTTGATATCTGCTTGCAAGAAAGCTCTCACAAAGCGCTGGCGGCCTCTTAAACCCCCCACAACAGAGGAGTGGATAGATATTGTAAGTGATATTTATGTTATGGAAAAGATGACTTTTTCTCTTCAGCTTCAGACATATGTACGTAAAACCCTCACAGCCTGATTTTGTGAAGATATCATAAAGAACTTTTTCAATTTACATCCACTAAAAGGTTTTTTTTTTGCCATTGACAGGCTCAGACTGTTGTTTTTAAGTGTCTGATAACATTATAGAAAGGATCCCTACAGAGATAGACGCCGTCATCCTCAAACCCACCAGACTCCATTTAAATAAAGAGTCATTTTATCATCGTAAAACACGCTTCATTCAAAGTCAACAGAAACAAAATAAAACTCACAAAAATCATCCTGATTTATCTTCCCACTGTTCAACAATCACCAACTCTGGTTTGGCTGAAATTAAACCCTTAATTCACCCAGTTACATGTGAAAATATGCCAACTCTATACACACTAAAATTACTGTTTATTTAAATGGAGTCTGGTGGGTTTGCCGATGGTGATTTCGGGGCTGTTTCTGGTTTAAAAAAGGATCTTACTCTTTAATCAAAAGGTCTATCTCTGAAGGGATCCTTTCCATAATGTTGTCAGACACTTAGAATAATATTCTGAGCCTGTCAGTGGCAAAATCAAACACTTCTAGTGGACGTAAATTGATGGTGCACAACTGCTGATTAATGTTACAATGCAGCCGGTTTCAGGGGCTGGCTTCAGTGCTCTCTCTCAATACTGGATCAATTAAAAAAACTGTTGTCTCCATTCATTACTTAAACAAAAAAGCATGGTAAAATAGGGTGCAAGTTACAAAGTACTAAAGCTACCCCTTAAATTAAGTAAAATACAGTAAAGTGAAGTTTATCTTAACAAGTCACGTGAAAGTTACTTCTTTGTCCTTTTCTTTTAAAACTAGAAAGAACTGAACAAAGAATGAACAGTATACATGACTACACACATGAGGCTGTTTTCCATTCACCATAACTGCACGCTGAACTGATCCCAAGGGCTCCCTGCAAACGCTGGTATCAAATATTCACCCTTAACTTAAGATTGACATGTTTTATGTTGAGGAAGCTATTTTTAACTGTGCCCATAGTTCACTCATGTGTCTCCGAGGGGTTTGGGCTGGTGTGAGTTTCAGTTTGTCTCACTAAGTGAAAAATATAAGACCGGGCACCTTTGGGATCGTCCAGTCTTCTAGGTTTTAATTAGGACTAAGTAACACATCCTGTGGGGAGACAGAGAAATGGTGATACTGCACAGGCAACGCTAATGGAAATGGAGAGGAGGTAAAGACAAAGGAGTGAGAGGGCACGTCTGCTGGATTCAACACACACAAACCACCAGTGATTAAAAAGATGAACTCAGTAATGGAGGAAGGATCTGAGGGATTATGTGACTTCCAAGATAAGAGAGGAAGGATTGCGCTGCAGGAGCTTTGACCTTAAAGGGACAGTTCACCCCAAAACAAACATACATATTTCTCCTCTTACCTGCAGAGCTATTTATCAGTCTAGATTGTTTTGGTGTGAGTTGCAGAGTGCTGGAGATATCAGTCATAGAGATGTCTGCCTTCTCTCCAGTATAATAGAACTAGATGGCGCTTCATGTAGGAACTATTTTCTTTCTACTGAACTACATCCACCAACTCTTTCACCGCACATAAGGAAACATGCATCCACTCATGGACGAGAGGCTCGTGCTGATGTAAACATTGATGGTGTCCTCCTCAGCTGAGCTGTAACGTTAGTTAACTCAGTGGTGGTAGGTGAGCTAGCAGTAAAAGCACGCTTCCTTCTCAACTATGATTCAGTAGAAACTTCAACCTCATGGTGGCGCTCGTGTAAAAGTCAGAGGATCATCAAAGTCATCAGGATTCATTGTCTGGAGACCACGAATATCTGTACCAAAGTCGGCGCCAATACATCCCGTAGATGTTGAGGAAAGTTTAACCAGCTGGTGGCACTCGAGAAAAAGTCAGGGGATCACCAGAGTCGTTAGGATTCATCATCTGGGGACCATGAATGTCTGCACAAAATTTCATGGCAGTAGTTGTTGAGATATTTCAGTCTGGACAAAAGTGGTGGACAAACTGAGAAAATACATTTATAAAACTCAACAGCAATGTCTTTTTATAGAAATCATGTCTCAGTTACTCAAGATAATCCACAGACCTTGTTGTGAGCAGTTTCATACAGGAACCATTTTCATTCTACCAAATTACACCTGCCAACTGTATCACCGCACAGAGGGAAGGGTGCGCCTACTGCTAGCTCACGTAGCACCACTGAGCTAACTAATACAGATCAGCTGCGGAGGATGTCATCAATGTTTACACAACCCTCTCCCAGAAGGACGATCACATAAAAAAAAGAAGAGCTTTGAAAACACGTAACGTTCCAATTGATTGATTAGATATGAATTACCTGGTAAAGAGGACATACGCTTCTTTACAAACTGGGACTAATGGAGACATGAATGCATACCTGATGTGATTAAATTTGTGGAAAATCAACCACAGTGTGTCAGTACAGTTTCATAGGGAAGCAACGGACTGAGGTTGGATATAAAACATGCACTGAATGCTGTGTAACAGGATACAGGTATATACCAAAAACTATAAAAACTGTCAGGAAAGACAAGTGAAGGACAAAGAGAATGATGTGGAGACCAAACGGGCGACATGTCACGTCAGCCATAAATATATCAGTGATGTATTCAGACTGAGCCGAGTTTGATGTACGCCGCTGTCATAACCCCTGAGTTCGTTTGTGTCTTGAAATAGAGGCCCGTATATTTGACAAAGATGACCTCAGAGACGCGTTTACGGTGCAACATCTGAGATGAAGGGCGGAAAATCAGGGAGTGGAAAACGCTGACAATCCGGGAAGGAATTTTGAGTTTGCCCGCTTATATTTTTTTCCCCCCTTTCACAGAGACAATTTGCGCTGCTGCTTGCTACATCTGCAAACCCCAAGACAAATCAATGAAGAAAATCTGATTTCATGCTCACCTCTTCTCTGAAGTGACTGAAGTCAGCAAAGTTTGGCTGCTGCACTTTATTCTGGGGAGTTTTCTCTGATACGGTGATAAAATGAGGAACCTGACAAGACAGATGAGAGGTACTGATTAACAAAAGCATCATTAATTCATGAGAAATTTGTGCAGCTAGAGTTTGGCGGAACAACAAAGGCTTTGTTCATTTGAAAAAGGAGCACATTAACGTGGATTACTGCCATAATGAAACCAGGCTTACCTGTGAGGTTGATGGTCTGGGAGGGAGGGCTGGAGGAGGCGGCAACCATCCACTTTTAACACCTACAATACAGATGAAATATCACTGAGCTGTAAACAAGTGTTGCTTACCTGTATTTTCCTCTCAGCAGCCACATTTCACTCTTCACACACAGATAAACCACCCATATTTTCATAATCAGACACCGACTTGCACTGTTATGAGCCTCTCACCTTCCATACTGAACAATAAAACCCACCCAGCTCCATTTCCCCTTTTGTTCTCCCGTGAAAGGAGAACTGTCGCAAACAAAACACAATTACTCTGTTGCAAAATGCACCGTAGCTCCGGGCGGTTTACGCTCTGACCCTGCGTGTTCACACACTGATACTGTGAGAGGAGCTGAGTGAAGACAGAGGGAGTCCTGCAGATGGGAGTCGTACCTGGAGCGCCCTGCTGGAAGAGCTTGTTGAGGTCCAGCGAGGAGGCTCTGGAGTGGGTCTTCTGGGGTCGAGGTGGAGGAGTGGGAGGCTCTTCTGCTTTCTTCATCGCCTCTTCAATAGAGGTGCTGGAGTAGGACCTGGAGGTGGGGTCACATGGGTGGAAAACAGAAGTATAATGAGGTTAAGGAGCGACGCAGCAGTGCAGAGGACTTGTAATTCATGGGGTGATTTTCACCTCGGTCTAGTTTTTGTCCTCATGTGTGGGTCCAGGTCCTGAGGCGGCTCTGTGAGGAGGGATACGTTAAATTAACAAAGGCACGTCAGACTTTTGGTCATGTTTGAATGTTGTAAATGAGAAGCAACAACTTCCCTGTGGAACCACACACTGTAAGTTCATGTGTGTAAAGTAGCTCATCCAACGCTACATGTAATTTCAATGTCATTTTTTCACACCTGGACACAGTGTGCAGTGTGCTCACAGGATACTTTATATTTCAGCTTCTATAAAAGGTCTGCTGTCACTCTTAAACTAACCACATACTTTCACCAAATGTAACATGATTCCCGACACAGTGAAAGTACCAGGGGTCGTGTGACACATGATGTGTGTGTTAGAGTGTGGATACCCGACCCGAGCCAGACGGGGTTTGGACAAAAACAGTGGAACCCTCTTTCAGTGATCACATCTGTCCAGGTCAATTAATCATTATATATAAGCAGATGATTATTATGACCCGATATTTTTCCTTTTCTTTACTCCTCTCACTGGCATCTGTATCTCTATGTTTATTACATGAATATAAAGTAATGGGGGACATCACATGGGGCCATTTTCAGCGCACTTGACGAGGACAGCTTCAACCACAGGTGCTTTTCCTGTTTCGTTTCCTGTCTCCATCAGCAGCCATGACTGACTCAGGGTAGCCTGAGGGACACCATGTTTTACTGCTGCATCTCATTGGCTCAGTTTTCTCAGTTTGTCATGTCATAAATTACTCTTTTACCCGTCATGATTTCAATGTACACACAGCCTCAGGTTGTCAGCTGGAGGCAGGTGAGTTACAGCGATACAAAGCATCATGGGAGTTAAGTAAAAATAAAATATATATAGGGGCTGTAGTTTTAAATGTTTTTCATATGCTGTCATGCATGAAAAAGACCTAAAGCGGACACAGTAAGCAGACTACTTGTTCACTTTAAGTAAATAATGTAACCATAATTACTGCACACAATATATTTTCGGGTTATTTTCATTACTTAAGTTACTGTGTTATTTATGAGTGGGTACATTAATTATATTTAAGTAGAAATAGATTCAGCATTATTGAGTTACTGGTCATTTATAGTAGTTTGTATATTGTTTCATTTGTATTTTCATGCTCAGTGTTTAAGTGATTGTGTTCCCTTGGTTATGAGCTGATGGGTTCCTACCTGCCCTTGTTTTGTGGGGACAGGTATGAGTGATACACGAGAGAGAGGGAGTGCCTCGTGCTTTACAGTGAAGAGAAGTTGCTGTACCCCTAAGCTGGAATGTGTTAGTGCTGTCTTGCCGTGTTGGTAAAAATTAAATGAAGAGGAAGAAACAAATGTTGTAGCCTGCTTGTTACCCACAGCCTGGGAGAACTGGGGAACTTTAACCATCAAGAAAAGAGGGTTATAAGTATTTAAAGAGCTCACTGTAACCGTGATCACCGTAACTGGGTTCCATTGAATTTACAAATGATGTGCACGTTTGGGTTTAGCCTCCTTGACATTATGCTTCAGGTTCTTTATATGCAAATATAGTGTAAAGATAAAAGGAAATGATGGACCTACTGTCTGTGTTGGCTGCTACTTGTTCACTTCTGGGACTTGTTGCATGAATGCAACACAGGCTATTTCAGGCAGAAAACTTTCATGTAGCCTAACTATGTATGGAGGAGGTTATGTTAAATTTGTCATGAGGGAGTTTAAAGCTTCCAAAAACAATGCAGGAAACTCAACAGTGTGGAGGTGTTTCAATTTAGTCATCAATGCAGATAATAAAGAAGCAATTGGTTATGTAAAATGTAAAACTTGTGGGGCTCTGATGAGATATTACAACAAGATGGCTGGGAATCCTGCGCCCACACGTGTGTAATCAGGGTTTACAGCCAAGCTTTAACTATGGTGACAAGAACTGCGTCAGGCTCGTTGGGTACGGTCATGATAAACAGAATGCCTGTCAGGTTGAGGTAGGGCTCTGTTACTGTTTCTGGACTCGATGTGAGGTTGTACAGAAATATGCGTCCGACCGTCAAATGATTCACTTTGATGTTATCACGTTAAAATAACTTCTAGTATCACCTGGCCTCTCAGGAAGTTGCAGAGTTTGTTTCTCTTGAGATGTTGTCACCCTCTTCACACCCCCATCTGCAGACACAGTGATCAAGACGTCAGCAGCAGGACAACATATATGAAGTATTAATGCTTACAGAGTGCCACTATCCCAGTTAATATTTTATGCAGAGCAGCGTATTTATGCAAAAGAAGTGCATGTGCCTTGCATCTGATTTTAAAATATGTCTTACAGTATGTCTCTCAAATTTTCTTTTGGAAATTGCTATACAAATAAAGTTTAATATTCCTAATTATTTGGGCATTACTTGCTTAAATAAACTAGTAAACAGTGGATTTTATTTTACCTTGTTTACATGATTCCTCTCTCAAATCTTGTTTTGTCGTGGCGAGGCCTGGCTGGAGCCTCTCTATAATGCTCCGATCCTAAAAAAAATAACGATACAACATCACTGCATGCAAAGACTGAGATAATTTGAAATGTGTAGTGCATTTTAGGAAGAACAAGCATGTGCTGTAAGCTCAACGTGTTGATGGGAATGCTCTTAGACTGACAGGGAGCAGCCTCATGTTCAGCTTATTAGTGCCCCCTACAGGCATCACAGAGGGACTTCACATTAACTTTTTTTAACTGGCATTGGAGTATCTACTTTACCATATGACCAGGCCGTGGAACAGCATCATCAAACACAATAAGAGGCTCTGCACTCTGCAAACAAGCACAGTGTAAGGGGTTAATTCTGGGATAGGAGCAACCAGCAAACTACAGCAAAGACAAATGAGTCTGTGAATGTTCCAGATAAGAGATTAATGGCTGTTTCCCTTACCTCAGGAGTATCCGGTATGTCCTCTTCCTGCTGCATGAACCCTGGCCGCAGGGTTGGGGGAAGGCTCTCTGGGAGAGGGTAACCATTCTTGCGTGCTACAATCAAGTGAAAGGCTGTGCAGAACTCAGAGAACGTCAGAGCTCCATCTCGATCCACATCACTCAGCTCCCTTAAAAAATGAGTTGGGAGAAAAAAATAAGCAAAACCTGGAAGTGAAGCTGTAGAGTTAGGCCTGAAACAACAATCCTGATGAATGAATTCAGGTCATCAGTAATGAGGGTGTAAGAAACCATTTTAGTAACACTATTTTTGTGGGTCCATGATGTCTGAATCATTTCCTAATAATTTTATGTATGTTTTCTGGAAGGAAATACTGATACTCATTTATGAAACAGGAATTTTCTTGGCAGAAAAGTTTAAGTAAATATTCACTTATGATTCACAGACAAATGTGACATTTTTCACAATATTTCCATGTTCTGCTGATCTCCTGTGCACTGACCTGAGCAACTAATTGCCTTTGTATTCATTATTTTTAATTGGACATAAGATAAATAAATAAAAGATGACAGTTTGGATTTTGTATATAATTTCTGCCAAATCTCAGTTGTTATTTTTCTGGAAACCTTACAGGAAATCACTAGAAAATTATTCTGAAATCACAAATAAAATGAAGTGTTACCACTATTATCAACAACTGTCAAAAAACTAGAAACAGGGGATAAAAGCCTAGCTCTCACCTAGCTCACTTAGCAGCACCTTTAAAGCTCCACCATTAAAACCACAACTTCACTGTCACTTTTACACTTCTGTTTTTCAATGATTTAAAAAAAACTACATATAAAATGTTAAATTCAACTAACTAACATCATGCGAATAGTTTTGTGTTAGCCAAAAGCTAGCCTGGCTCTGTCCAAAAGTAACAGCACCTTTTAAACTCCCTCTGTAAAATCACAATATGTTGCATTTACACCTTTGTTTATCAATGTATTTAACAAACTATACAGACTAGAGCATAAAACTAACTAGCTAACATCCAAGGGAAGGTTTCGTGTTAGCTAAAAGTAACAAAAATCCACCCAAACTCCACTTAAAACCACAATATGTTGCATTTACACCTTTGTTTTTAAATGGATTTTAAAGATGATATACGTCATGTTAAATAACTGACATCAAAGGGATGGTTTTGTATCAGCTGAGCTAACCACAAGCAGCCGGTTAGCTTAGCACTAGACAGAAACATAGGTAAGCAGTTAGCCAGGCTCTATCCAAAACTTACAGAAATCGCAGTCGCACGTTTTAAACTCCCACGTGAAAACACAGTATGACGCCTTTACACCTTTGTTTTTGAATGGATTTCAAAAATTATACATAGCATTCATAATAACTAACGTAAAAAGGATAGTTTTGTATTAGCTAAGCTAACCACAAGTAGCCAGTTAGCTTAGCACAACAGCTGGAAAGACGGGGTAACAGCTAGCCTGGCTCTGTTCAAAAGTAACAAAATCCAACAAGCAGCACTTTTAACTCCACAGTACAACTGTAATATGTTACTTTTGCATCTTAAAATGGATTCAACACTTTATCAAACTAATATCAAAAGAATACTTTCATGCTACCCAAGCTAGCACGATTAGCTTTGCACAAAAGCTGCAAACATGGTGTTAAAGCTAGCCTGGCTGTGAAGGTAACAAACTCAATTATAGGCTAATGTCAAACTATTCCTTAAAATTGTGAGATAGAGATGTCACCATATACCAGTATTAACAATAACAGTGATATTTAAAAAATGAAATAATAATACAGATAGTGTAAATAAACCCAGTATCTTTTAAATCATTCCTGTTTCTTTCCATTCTTGCTTTGTCCGCCCCCACATCCCTACCCGATAAGGTAATAATGAATTACACTGAAAGAATTATTATCATTATTATTATTATTATTATTATTATTATTTACATTTCCTGTAGATGTTGCTATAATATCAGTACTGTTAATTTTTTTTGGCAATGATAAGCATGTAGTGAAAATCTGAACATATCTTCCGCACTACATTTTATTCTATTCAGTCATTCTCTTTGTTGCAATGAATAAAACAGCTCCAAATATCCCTTCTGTTTCAGGATGAGAGGTCGTTGAAGGTCTGCTCCTGTCTGACTCAGTGTGCACGCTGAGGTGCTTGGCTGATAAACACCAAACTGACCCCAGAGCAGAACAAGGACAGACAGCACGGTGAGTCAGCACCTACCATATGTGGGAAAGTTCTGGTATTGGGAGCTTGGATTTTGTGAAGAAGTTCTTTGCAATGGTTCCTAGAAAAACAGAGTCACAAAGTGGTGACATAGTTTGGAGGAGGTTTTTCGATTTATAAATAGGTGCAGCAGGAGGGGTGGTGGTGTACGTACCCAGAATGAGAGCCCCCAGGTCAGGCTGCAGGCTCTTGAACTGATTTGTGTAATACTCCAGCTGTTCCTCTGTGATCCTCCAGGGGTCATCGTCAGAGTAGTCTACTGCTCCCTGCTGGTCCAGCCTCTCTGATGAAGAAGCCTGGGAGGATGCACAGAAATCATTACTTAAAGAGCTATACAGAATTATTTACATGAGCATAAAAGGTGTAAAACTCTAGGTTTACCCGAGCCATAGCAGGATGCTCCACAGTGGGTTTGGTCCCGTAGTTACTGGGCGAGGAATGCTGCTCCAGCTGAACGACCGGCCGTGAGGAATGTTTGCTTTCATAGGCTGAAGGACAGCAGAGAAAAACATGGCTGCAGTGGAGGAGAAACCTGAGACTAACACGCCGATTACACCCCTCAAAAATGTGATCAGAGAGAATGATAAATTTCCAGATCAAAAGACCACGAGGGAGAAATCAGAGCTTCCCATTTTAGCGGACGCAACAGGTGTCAGAGATGCAGTAAAACCTCATCTTTTACATTCCATTTCTAATTTATTATACATGACTAGTGAAAGATATCTTGCAGTGTTGGTCCAGGGCTGCATTTCAGTTACCCACAGCAGCAATCATCGAGGAAAACACTTTATCAAAGAGACTACCAGCGTGTGTGATGTGCTGAAAACGCTCCAAACATGCTGAATTAGAGCACTTTGCTAAAAAAGGACATTTCCCAGTGATAAACAGATATAAAGTTGTTTCTACCAACCTCATATCAAACTGATGAGGTGTGTCTGCACTGGACTGGAAGTTGTCTTACCGATCTGTGAGTCAGCCCCGTTTCTCTGCTTGGCGTATGGGTAGCCGCGGTAGGTCAGGGGGGATCGAGGTGGTGAAGTGGCCGGTGATCGTGGAGGGGACCAAGGCTCCTTCAGGAACAGAATATTTTTATGTCACAAACACATAAGTTTAAGTGACCTCTATGCATATATTCCCAGAACAGATGTGACAAGTTGCTGGAAACTCTCCCACGAACATGACAGTGTGACGGGGTTATGTGCTAATGCAGAAGAGATAATGCGGACGGTGTGATTATATGGTTTCCATTGCATCCTAACCACAAGGGCCCCCAGGATGCCCCTGTGCTCCAGTTTTGAGGAGATTACAAAACATTTCACAGGCATCTTAATCCTAATCTAAAAACAATGTCTTTTTTTTTTTGTGTGTTTTTCGAAATGAGAATTATTAAATAGTTATAGTTAATAGGGTTCTCGCGAGAGCACAATTTGAATTTGCTCAGTGAGTCACTCTGGCAATCGTATTTACAAATGCATGTTTGGTGCCGCCCCTTGAGTTGGGCCATTTGCATTACACATAGCCAGACCCTAAATCTTTCTAGATTTGGGTCTGGCTATGAGTCTATGAGGGTCTGGATTTCCAGGCTAAACAGCAACAACAAAACAAAGGATTCCCCTTCTGAAGCAAAACTCACTTTTAGTGGACATAAAGCGAGTATTTACATTGCAACCAGTTTGCTGCTGCTGGCTGCAGACGTCTCACTCAATACTGAACCAGTTTCAAACATTGCTGTTCCCATTTGTCACTGAAACACACAACCATAGGAAAATAGAGTCCAGGTTGAAAAAATACCAAAGTTGCTCTTTAATATGAGGCCTCTGTGGTCTGAATTATTCAAATCGAGTGGATATGTTCCCAGTTTGGTCCTTTAGTACAACATGTTTGTAATTATTCTTCCACAGCAGCTCAGTGGGGAAAACACTTTGCATTTTGTCCCTAATCATTTACACTGGAATCACATTCGGAGGGACTTGTTTAATGACCAGTATGAACACGAGGAACAACTACAGCCAGCAAAACCTGCCCAGTTCTATCAGACTGGCTTGAAAACTCGTCAACACATCCTTTAAGTATAACGCAGCATTTAAATAGAACAAGACTGGCACTAAGTACCCAAATTTATTCCACTGATGCTAAATTTTGACGCTGCAGCCAACAGCAGTTGTCACAAGTTGTTGGCAGTGTTTTGTCGCCTCTTCAGTCATCAAGTTTGGTGATCATGTGCCCGCTCTATCTGCCTGTTCTTAGCTGAACCAGTGTGATCTACATCAAGGTTTCTTTAGGTCTGCACCCTGTTCTGAGTGTCTGGATACTTGTGGTCGGGCTGGAACCTTGAAGGAGGTTTGTCCTTCTCCTCTAATCTCTCAACAACGAGGCCTTTCTGCTCTGATGATTACAGCTGAGAGGAATGTCTTTGCTCAGTGCTTCAATCGACTCTAAACATTTCCTCAGTGGTACAGCATCCACTCTGTGCTGCTCTAATCTGAACAGTGGTCCATGCTTTAATCTGTACAGTTTATTCTGTCAGAGAGCGGCTAGTCACAGTTGAGAGCTAGTTAGAAATGTCATCCCGAGCTTACCTTCCTCTCTACGTTGGCCTCCAGGTGTCTGAAGGTGCTCCTGTCTGCTGGAGTCCAGGAGATGGAGCCAGGTGCAGTCCCACACTGAGCCCCCTGAACGTCCATGCTCGGGGGGACGGTTGGGTATCGCATCTCTGCTTCATTCTTCAGCCCAGCGAATCTGGGCAGAGGTAGATCTAAAGGGAGACATGGGGATTATTCTTCTGTCTCATTTACCACGTTATATGAAGATTTCTTCTATTAAAGTCAAAAGAGGTATTTGAAGGAACAGTGTGTGAGATTTATGGGAATTTAGTGGCACATAAACAGTGAGGTTTGCAGACAGCAACCAGCTGAAACTTCTCTCGATTGGAACTCCTTCAGTGTTCATTGTTCCAGAGGTTTTTACCAGGAGCTGAATTATTTGCAGAGGTCTCTTTATTCAACGTTAAAAAACTGGTGTTTTTCTGGTGCTCTCATCATGGAGGGGCTGCTTACTATGGTGGCCGACGTGGAAACATGAAAACATGACAACACAAATGGCCCTATCTAGAACCAGTGCTTGTTTTTATGTCAGTTCTTCGGTAACGAAAACACAATGACTCTTATTTTCAGGTGATTACACACTATAAGAAACATATTTATATTATATTCCATTTCTACCAATTTATCCCCCTAATTCCTGCACACTGGACCTTTAAGTCAAAAGCATTTAATATAAAAAGAAGTCTTGTCTGATCGGAGTTTCCTGTATGACGACCTTTGATGCGTCTAGAATTAGCCTGAGGGAATTAATCAGGATGAGCGTCTTTACGTGTCTCACTCTGCTGAGGTGAGCTACTATGAAACAACACCTGGGTGAATATGAAACTCTAAACATACTTTTCTAATAATCCATCAACCTATTATGTGAAAACAGATTTCCTCTTGGCTCGGGGGTGTGACTGATTGTGCGCTCTTGTAATAAGGGCAAACCCACTTAGCCCTTTCCACGCGACTCCCCTTTCATCCAGATTAGACCAAATCCTGCCATGTTCAGATAATCTCCTGATCCCCTTTTGCTCTCATAAGACGCCTCCTCTCGGTGCAGCAGACTTACTGGTCGTTACGCTCTCCAGGTGGACGGGCAGACCAGACTGGGCGGCCGCGAGCAGCTTCAGGGCCACGAAGAACTGAGGCGTACCAAAGTAGCCCAGACGTTTCGCTCCACACACCTCGGTCACCTGAAAGAGTAGATCATTTTTAGACAGGCTTTAACAATATATGATATTAAACCTCATCCTTTAAACTGCCTACTGTGTTTTCCTCTTTTCAGAAACATAATCCATAATCTTAAACATGTGATTATTTTACACCATGGTCAAGATAATGTGTAATACAAAACTACAGGCTCCTCTAACAGAGTAAAGCCAGAAGAAACCGTGTGTAAGGGATCAGCAGCACAGTGGGATCTGTTTATCCAGTACTCTTTTGATTAGAGGTACAATGACTGCTTTGGGGGAGCAAAGAAGATTAGGATTATGTAGGACAATGAGGGAAAATTCCCCAAAAATATAACAGAAGGAAATTTGGTTTTGAATAAAAAGAACTGTGTTGATGTGAACACAAGCTCCTCCATCTGTGACGTCACATATATGTGTCTCTTAAATACAGAGCTGAAACAAGGCAACCTTGAATAACAGAAATTCCTCTTTGTCATTTAAGTATTAACACACACCACCCTGTACTGTTAGACATGTGATGACACTCACTGACCAGAGAAACTGGGGTACTTTTGCAAAATGAGAAGCCTGGGGTCAGTTAATAATAATAATATTAATGATATTTTTCAGAATATAAAATAAATGAATTGCCTCTGTCAGGGGGGTCGAGGGGGGCCCCTCCTGGCCTTTTTGGTTTTTTTTTGATAAACATTTTTTATGTGCTCTGGCACCTTATTTACATTCAAAGTACAAAATAAAAATTCCAGTGTGAATCAACTTATTTTCATAGCGAATTAGAGAATGGTCACCAGGCCGTGCAGCACCTTATCACAGTGGAGAGTGACTGCCCTCGCCCCTTACCTTAACCTTAACCATCATAACTAAAGCCATGTTTCCACCAAGCAGTTCAGTTCACTTTGCTTTTTTTCTGTTTCCACTGTGAAAAGTTGTGGATGGTACCAGTGGAACTGTTCCATACTGTTACCATGTTTGGTCCCCCCTCTGTTGGGGTACCTAGCACACAGATCTGGTACTAAAAGGTGGAGCTGTGAACACTGCAGTCTGATTGGTCAGTAGAGGACGGTCACTCTGCTCAGGGCTGAGCTGTGTCTGGTTTTGTCTGAACCGACTGCTGGGATTTTTAACCTCTGTAACTCCGCCAGGACGCCGACGTCCTTGCTCCCCTCCTCCCTTATTAAATGGTATCTCCTAGGGGCACTACGTCATCAAACCATGTGATGTTTGGTATTGCTGGATTCAGGAAGCTCTTGACTTTTAAAAAATAACATAGTTTCTTTTATTTATTATGTATTTCGCACCAGAGCAGCCTAAATACACATCGTGCAAAATCGCTAAGAGTGGTGACAAGTCATGTCATGCCATTTTTCGACGGGAAAAGTTAAACGATTACTCGCCATCTTATGCGGAGCTGTTAGCGGGGACTATTTTTGGCTGAGATATACTGTCTAGAAAGAGGGATCATAACTTTCACGTTTCATGTGGCTTTATTTGGTGATATTTTATGGTGTTTCTGTGTCAAAAACAACATCAGCTATCATTATCACACCTGATTTGAATCATTACAATGTTAGAAGCTGGCTGAGTGTTGTTTGATCACTGATGGTACTGTTTTCAAGCCGAGTGAGCGCTCTTGTCTCTTGGACCTCCGCCTGGATCTTTTCATGGAAAAAACACTGTAGAATGGTCATACTTTGTGCTTTCTTTTTCAAATTTAAAACAAATGTTCATTGATAGTGTGCCTACAGCCTCACAGTGTCATTTACCTGCTCAGATGAATCCACAGACAGTTATTCATCCTGAAAATCATTTTTTATTTTATTTTAGGCAAAATCTTCACTTTTTCCAGACTCTGTATCACCTAGTGTTTCTGACACATTCACAAGAAACTTCAGAGAGTTTGCTTTCTGGCAAGACCTCATGCATGCATGTAGTCACAGCGGCCCAGACACTACAGTCATTTTAATTTGGGTATGTCATTTTAGGCGTTTTTGCTACAAAATGGGGGTGGAGTACAAGAGGTTTTTAAAGCATTTATATGTATGAATTTCGGCCGTGTTATGTGAACTGCATATATTCTAATCCTCTCTCGGAGAAAAGTAAAGGGTCACAGACTAAAGGACTAAATGCACAAACCTGCTATTTTCAAATATCCCATGGAGAGAGACTCTTAGCAGAGTTTTAATTTGTTCTGAAAATGTTGGTTCTGTGGACAATAAATTAGGTGCAGACTTCCCTCTGTGTCACCAGTAATGAGGAAATACAGTGAGAGCTGGACAGAGCAGTGAGTGACAACAACCCCGCCCACATTTAAGGGTACTGTTTGCGGTGGAAACGCTAGGGTCTACTGTACGTACCATGTCTGAAGGGTTACTGTTGGTTCTGAAGGTACCATACCGAAAGTGTTTGGTGGAAACGGGGCTTAAAAGCTTAAACCCAATCCAAACCCTAATTTAAATCTCATCCTAACCTGAACTTTAAAACCAGGTCTGACCCCAAATAGGTCTTTAAAGGTCTGTCCACAACTGCCAAACAGACAACCTCAAACTCTCAGCGGCTGCGAGGCCGTTGTCTTGACTGCTCTGTGCTTTAAAAACCATCAAACTCTGAGTGGACTTACTGAACTGTGCTTTATCTTTATCACTCCCCCATTAATGTTTGTGATGGAGAAGAGATTTGGTCTTTTGACAGTGAACTTATGCTCCCATTTCTTTCCATTTTATTAGAGTTCATCCACCTAATCGTAACTCTGGTGATTCCAGTAACTCAGAAAGGCAAAACTGACTTTTACCATTATCATTAAAAGGCCTGGACACAGAGAGAACGACACATGAGGAGGCCCGGTGAACTGTTTTAGCTTCAACATGGAGGTGGTGACTAACAGATGACACACCAATAGAGAAAAGCTGCTCTTCTTTTGGCAACAATGGATTAACGGTGCTTAAGGTTTAAATGTTTTTTTATAAACATACCAGATCCAAAAGTCCAGTTTTCTGCCACAGAGGAGAAAGAACATTTGCTGGCGTGTGTTTATGAAATTTAAAAGACAACCGAGCTGTTAACACCCATTGTCTAATGAGGCTGAGGGGCGGGTGGAGTGCGTGTGGCTCACATCGCCTTATGAGACATTATTTCTGCTTGACCTGCATTGTGTTCATTCAACAGCTTTCTCAGAGTGATGAGACCCAAAACAACCAGAGGCCAGTGAGAGGCTGAGCAGACAGACAGAGGAGGCCAGGTCTGCAGTGTTGGTGAGAGCACCTGAGGTCAGCACAGAAAGATGGATGAGATTATTTCAGGAACACCAGTGAAGGCCTTGAGGAAGCAGGCGGGCAGGTCTGGTCAGATCTATGGCCCGAGGGGGAGAGTTATTTAAGGGAGATGGAAAAATGCCAAAAACATTTCAGCATGCATAATGTCATCACTGATATGACTGTCTGCATATTAATAAATCATCTGCCCCGGTGACTGTGTGGAATAAAAAAAAGAGGACAGCGCTGATTATGCTGCATCGATCTGGATCCTTTTTTACCCGTCCATCGTGAGTCTGAGATTGTTTAAGGAGAGCCGCTCTAAGAGTGCTTTCACACCTGCCCGGTGCGGTTCAGTTCAATCGAACTCAAGTTGGTTTGCCCCCTAAGTGTGGTTTGTTTGGGCAGGTGTGAACACAGCAATCACACTCAGGTGTGCACCAAAACAACCAGACTGAGACGTTCTTGAAGAGGTGGTCTCGGTCTGGTTATAAACGAACTCTGTTGCGGTTCATTTGTGGTGAGAAGGTGTTCAACCTGGATGTGACGCAACTGCAGTCACATGACACATTGTTTGGGTTAAACATGAGCATGTTACAGTCCTGGAGGATTATTAATGTGCACCTCCTCCTGTACTGCCTTAATATGCACATTCAGCACATCCAATGCATCAAAACATTGTTTTCTAGTTGGAGCCGCGCCTCGTTTTCAAACTGTATGGTTTGACTAAAATGAACAATGACAGCAATATAGTCCACGATGAGCAGCGCTAAAATCAACCTGCGTAGTTGTCCCTCCATTGTGACATTAGAAAGTGACACATTTATCTTGCAAGTGTACTCTTCTTCAACGTTTGCTTTACTTCCTGGCTTTTTCCCACATGGAAATTCTGACCAATCAAGAGCAGCTTTCTCACACAAGGCATCTGATCTGGTCCGCTTGTAAATGCTGCCGTGAGAACACAAACCAACTCGAGGCAATTATACAGCTTTGTGACAAAATTAGTCCCTGATTCAGACCAGAGGAGACGACTCTAGGTCTGAAAGCAGCCTAAATAAGTGGAGCACTTCTTTAAGGGGTCATCAGGATTCACTGTCTGAGAACCATTAATGTTCATGTGGTAGATATTCAGATATTTCACAGGATAAGTGAAAACTCTGATCTGCTGATTGGGTGTAGGATTCACTCTCTAAGAATTCAGTAACAATACATCCAAGAGATGTTGAGTTACAGTATTTCAGTCCCGACCTAAGTGGGTGGATCAACAGACTGACTGTGCTTGAGCCCCGCTGCAAGAAACAAGACAATGTAGTTGATTAAACAAAGATATAATGTGTGCATCCTGGATGTGACGGCGCCAGGAGAGCTGAGTAAAGATATATCTGAAACAAGGCCACACCTTGTTCAGCCAGACAGGTTCCACAGCGATGTCTGTCAACACAACATTACATGTAACATGTGACTATAGTCAGCACATACCAGAGACTTCACCTTCAGCCTGACAGCTAACTCAAACAGACATTAATGAGTGATTCAAGCACTTTCAACTCAGCATTTAAGCTTCCACACGGCTGCTCTGGCTGTTATCATGTTCACATGATAAAGCGTTAAAGGAAAAACACTTGCTGAACACTGGGTCCATGAAATCAGCATAACAATTGATTTCACTGCAGAGTAATGTGTGGGAAGAGACTCCCGGCTTCAGTCAGTAATGACAGCTGAGCAGGAAGACGTGTTTGCTACTTATCTGCTGTAAACACAGGCCAGACATATAGATCCTTCCTCTGTAAATCTGGTCAATGTAATCATGACTCAACAAAACACACCTCTACACACAGCTCCTTGTTTTGACAAACAGCAGAAAGTATTTACAGTAAAAACCATCTTGAATCACAGCACGACGTCTATGTCATCATAAACCCCTGAAGAAACGCACCATTAACGACTCTCTGATTCGGTTTGACACAATGACCCAGAAGTCAGCGCTGAGTCCAAGAGTGATCCTGCAGGCATCCTGCAGCCGGGCCAAACACAGCTCAGAAGGCTGTATGTCAATCACCCCCGTGTGGTGGCGGCGATCCAGGCCGGACAGGAAGGAAGCGGAGCTCAGTGCCAAACTTCCTGACACCCACACAGAGACACAATGGGCTGCGATCGCCGGGAGTTGACCCCCACGGGACTGTGAGTGGCGTGAATTGGAGGCAGTGACCTGCTGTGTTCATCTGAGCTGGAAAAAATATGTTTATGTGCCTGTGATGGGTCAGCAGAACGCCTCTGACTTAGGACTTCCAGAGCCAAAAACCAGAGCCAGGGTTTTTACAAGCTTTAGATCCCTCACTACAAATCAGATATACTCCACAGCTCAGATGTTTTCTTTTAAATACGGCATAGTTTTAGTTATTTAGAAGTTATTTTTTCTCCTGCTCCTGGAAGACACTGTTTTCCATTCATTCATTTCTGTCTGTACAGCATAACCTCAGACAAAAACATGACTGACAGAAATGAACGCGGACTTAAAGGTCCAGTGTGTAAAAGTCAGGGGGATTTACCAGAAGAAATGGGATTTCATATATAAGACATGTGTCTTCTTTAGTTTATAACCACCTGAAAAGAAGCATCACAGTGTTTTTGTTACCTTAGAATGAGCCGTGTATATCTACATAGGGAGCGGGTCCTCGTCTACAGAGTTTGCCATGTTGCACTGCTGTGTTTCTACAGTGGCCCAGAACGGACAAACCAAACACTGGCTAGGGCCACTGTAGTTAACAGCCCCTCTGTGATGAGCAGCTTTGGAAAAACACTAATTCTTTAACTGCTTTATTCGTTGTTTTAACGCTTTAAATGACTTGGGCCTGGATCTAAGGTTATTGGGGAAAAAAGTGAGCACAGATTAGCAGGTGCTAGGCTAGCGGCGCGTCTCCGCCGACCTGAATAATGTTGAAGAAACACTAGAGAGGAAGAGACCTCTGTGGATAATTTGGCTCCAAGTGAAAACCTCCTGAACAATGATCCTCGAAGGATTCTTAACTGGGAGAATTTCAGCTGGTTGCAATCTGTAATCCTCACCACTAGATGCCGCTAAATCCCCCTAAATCTTATACACCGCTCCTTAAAAGTGACTGCATGTTGTTTTGGTTTGGTTTGGAGCCCTCTGTCTGTTCTCTGGTTTGCAAATTTGTTCTCTGTAGAGCTAAAACGATTGTTGATAGACAGATAATGAACTGCCAACTACCTTGAAAACCAACCACAACATTGTTTAAATATTTTTTGTTGCAAACATTTTCTGGTCCCAACTTCTAAACTGTGAGGAGAGCCTGGTCTCACTGCGAAGTCATCGAGGCCCAATGGTGTCGGGGGTAACGCGGTGGGACAAGGACGAATGTCAAGGCTGCGAAACAAACACAAACACCGACTTTCACCCGAGAGAGCAGTGTTCGCGTCCCGTAAGATTTTCAAGCCACACCCTGTTCTGTGTTTTTGTTGTTGAAGGAAAAAACACGTCAAATTGCAGTGTTGTACCAACGTAGTGCTTTTAATTTGAAAGAGACTGTATGTAAATGGCAAATTTCCTGTGAAAACGGAAGTGTATTTTGAAAGAAGACAATGCATGGAACAGGCAGAACTTGACATGGCGTCCCAGAACATCAACAACCAACACACCCAGGGTACCTTGCACATCGTATGTGGGCGTGGAAAGTTCATGACCAAACATCTCAGTTTTAAATCACTGTAAATTCAATTTTGTAGGATTTTTGACTGTTTTTCGGACAAACAATCTGAATGTTTCACACTGAGCTCTGTGAAATTAGACATTTATCATCATTTTCCAACATTTTCTAGACAAAACAATCAATGGATTCATTGAGAAAATGATAGTTAGCTGTTCAGTGAATGCATTTACAGTAAAAAAGCTAAAATGCAGAACCACTGGTATGGTCCTTTAAGCAGAGGAGATTTTGCAGACTGAACTCTTGCTGGCAGGTGAGGACAACACACACAAGAACTTTCTGCCTGTAGTAAACGAGCTCATGAATAATATGAACTGAGATAAGAAGGATTTATAATGTGGACAACTAGTGCACACATATAGACGTGTGTGGATATAGATATGACATCTCCAATTTAATTCTTTCAGCTAAAACTCTAGCTCTGAGCCTCACTGTAAAATATATGCTACAGATGCAGGGAGGGGACATGCAGACAGATTCACAGCTAATGCAGTGATTGTAAAGGGACTGCCCTGCTGTGTGACAGAGGGGTGAAAGAAAGGAGGTGTGTAAAACCTCCCTCTGACACCACACACACACACACACACACACACACACACACAATGATAAATACACTCCACAGAGCTGATATAATGGCTCATAATCCTACATTAGAGAGCAGTGGCTGCTCACACAGACCCTGCAGAGGACTGAGGTTCAGTGATGAGCAGCCGCAGCTCTCAGCCCTTCACACTTGGTAACATGTGATGACCAAGCAGGCGCAGAGCACTCACTTTATGCAGGGCTTCAGGAGGCAGCTGAGACGCCTTGAACAGCTCCGCCACTTTGCTGGACGACAGAGCTCCTGAGGGGTCCGCCTGGCACAGGCTGTGGAGACCTGAGTAATACCTCTGCTCGTGCTCGTTCAGGGAGATGAAGCTCCCTGCGGACGCCGCACCGGATTCCTGATCCATTCCCGGGGCTGACGCATGGAGGACCCGCCGGAGAGAAGCACTACAACCAAACAGATCGATGCATGCCGCTCCGGTGGCTCCGGTCACCGGCTCCGGTGTCAAGCTGGAAGCGAGGCGGTCGGTTTGGCAGCAGCAGCAGCAGGAGGAGGAGGAGGAGGAGGAGGAGGAGGAGGAGGAGGGCGGTATCACCTCCGACAGCAGTGCTCCTTGTGAAGACAGACTGACTGCTCGGTTCAGGATCATCCACTCCTACTGCCTATTATGTCTGGTTGTAGCAGTACCGGCCTGAGCCTGCAGGGGGCGGCAGAGCACAGGAAGACTGTCAGAGACAAGGGGCTGCTTTATATGAACATCCCATAATATAGAGATGTAGTCCAGTCAGTCTGTGCTTTGACCTGGGAAAATTGCAATAGAAAGAGAGAGAGAGAGAGAGAGAGAGAGAGAGACACCCACAGAACATATTAAAGGTATACCAATATATATTTAGAGGCACAAGGTAAATTCAGGGGTCACAATTTAGGGCCTTTGTGTCACAGCATCACACTCAGACGTGCTTATGATCCAGTAAATCAAGCTCAAGTTTCATAGTTTTTATTGGTCCTAAAAAGCAAAGTTTTGTGCGACTGGTCCCTGCGTACTTCATCCATCAATACTGACACGTGTTAATTAATACAGTGACCTCCACAGTGGTTTCTCTGGAGCCACTCACAGATTTAAGGGGTTACACCCCAACATTGATTTTATGTTTTAATTCATATTATAAAAATACACAAACACTAAAGTACAACAAATTTAAGACAACCTGTCAGAAAGCGATCCTCTGATAATCCAGTCAATCTAGCGACAGAAAAAGGCCCAACCTCCGAGGGAAAGTTCGGACCCCTTCACCCCCTCTGCTGCATTAATTCTTTATTCAGTTTTTGCTTTTGTTGTAAAATGTTGGATAATCTGACCTCTCTGGGCCTCAAACAGTTATTTAAATTAAACCATGTGAGAAGTCTAAAGTGGAAAATCCCTTTTGGTGAAAGGATGGATGCTAACTATAAAAAAAAAATGAGGGGCCCAAACAAGACACTGCTCATCAGCCAAAAACATAAGGAACCACTGATTTAATTTTTGACCACGTCTTGTCTTTTATGGGCTCATTGTGTGTTTTTTTTTAATGCAAAGTATTAATCTGAAAAGTAACTGTTAGTACACCTGTTAGAGAAGCATCTGAGCAAAAAGTAGGTTAGAATATTTCCCTCTGCAACGTGCTGGAGTAGAAATAAAAAAAACCTTTACCGCTCCAAGGGGGATTTGTTCTGCACAACTGAGCATAAAAGAAACACATCAACAGCACATCACGTAGAACAAGCATCACAAAAGTGTCATAAAAAGCACGATCATTGAGAAATCAATAAGATCATGTGATCAGAGCTCGTTTGTGGGACAGATGTTGTGACGCCTCATTTAGTCTGCATACCTGCTCCCTGAAGGCAGAGACGTCGGTGGATCGGCTGCGATCTTACAAGATAGATTCATTATGTTCTCATCTGTCATGTGAGGAACACTGCACGTTGGTTCTCCTGTTATCTCACCACACAGTTTGTTCTTGTTTTGTGCATACAGTGCCTCCTCCCCAACTCTGAATACTAAAGGTCAATACTCTGAATGAAAGTCTTAATATCAACACGGCTCTGTCCAGGTTAAAACTTCTTTTAGAGACGCTGCTGAGCCTTTGCAAACCGAGCATTGCTGTCAGGGACAGAGAGGATTTTCTTCTGCAATGGATGTGAATTTCTTTGGTTTTCTTTGTGTTTAAAACCAGTGAGTTATCTGAGCACCAGTTGCAGAAGTGGCTCAACCTCAGCTCTGTAACTGGGGCCTGTCAGAGCCACATCATCTGCAAATGTTTTTTAATCCCTTCACCAATGACTGCACACAGATGGAGACAATATGGACACACTAACATATCGACAGATGCACAGCTGTTACTGATTTACAAAATATAAAAGGTCACAGACAGTTAACGAGGGGCAGCGTTTGAAGAAAGGAAAAAAAGGAATTAAATAATCTGAAAATATTGCAACAAGTCAGATGAAGCTGTAGCAGTCAGTGAGTGCGATGGTTTTTTGGGGGGAGTTTTACCTTATCCACTGTGAGGGAGGGATGTGAATCTTTTTTAAAGCCAACTCCTAATGCCCTTAGAAAGCCTCTGCTGCCATCATCTGTTCAGGAACACACCTGCAGTCTGAGGCCCTACAGCAAAAACTACTCATGTGAATCAGTGTGTCAGACTGACCTGAGAGAAACTCCAGAGTAAAAGAAATCTAAAGTAACTTGTGTTTTACCTCAGTTTATTAAAATGCATCAATCTTCACGTTACGGGATATGTTCTGGGAGATTTGTAGATTTTCTGTTGTGTTTTTCTACAAGACCTGAGTTTTAATCTGGACAGAAAAAAACTGCTGCTCCTTCGTGTCGAAAGGGGTCAGTTGAGGTGTTTCAGGCATCTGATCAGGATCCTCCTGGGCGCCTCCTGTAAGAGGTGTTCTGGGCATGTCCCACTGGTAGGAGGTGGTAGGGGGCAGACGAGAACACGCTGGAGGGATTACATATCTCATCTGGCCTGGGAACACCTCAGGGTTCCCCAGGAGGAGCTGGAAAGAGGGGCGTCTGGAATACTTTGCTTGGCCTGCTGCACCACGACGTGGCCCTGGATAAAGATAGATGGATGAAAGGAGCAACACAATGGCAAACAACATGTGTTTTTATTTCATTTCTCCGTCCTGTAACTGATCATATAAAAAAAATGTGAAAGCAGGATCCTTTAATGAGGTTTATCTGTTTGTCCTGTGCGGTAAATCTCAGTTGTTTTGCTCCAGATGGTTCCAGGGTGTTGTCTGTTCTATGGAAAAACACTTATGAGATTTTATGGGAGCAAAAGATCGTTTATAGTCGGTCAAGTGCTCAGTTAAATGTGGTCAGCTGTGGTCGTGCTAGATACAGTCTGCTATCATGAGGGTGAGATTTAAAGAGCAAACTTGGCAGCAGACTTTGCCTCGCCTGCGCTGTGTCAACTTAGTTTCTTATAAACAGCTTCGTCAGGCGTCCTTAACGACGCAGCGGTTGAACAATTAACCAAACTGTAAGCAAGACTGAATGGATGATTAACTTAAAACACTGAGCTCACTGCACAGGAGATCTGGTTGAAATCATTCAGCATTTTATTGTGTAACTCACACAATGAAGCTGGTTCAGGCCTGATAACCATATTTCAGGAGAGACAGGCAGAAACTGGAGAACAACTTGTCCTGAATGTCGAGATTTGGCACATTGAAGGAAGCAGGAATAAGTGCTGACTCTGGCATGTTCCAGTGCAGGGTCATTGTGTGCTGAATTGAGTGCATACCATCCTGTGACCTGTTTGCCAAATCAGTCATTTGCTCTACGAGGAATGCTGCTGTTATCTCAGCTACAGAGCGGATACGATCAGATGCTTTACTCCTTCACAATCACTTCGATACAAGCCACACATTTCTGTTTTCACACCAGCAAAAAAGGGAAAAATATGGTTAAAACATAATAAAAAACAAAAAAGACCAAGACAACAGTGTCCGAAAAGAAGTAGGTAGAAGTGAAACGTATGTGTCCCTACCCCTGTCTTACATTTCTTCTTTTAACTCATATATTATTTCAACAAAGTCCCAAATTTATTTACAACTAATATACAACTATCCCCAGCCTATTTACCAGTTTATTTACAGTTCAAGTACCACCCAGTGTTACAAAATAAATATGCACACCCCTAACACAGTCCCTCCTTCAAATGCTAAATAGTTTAAGACGACCTACTTTCATTTAAAATAAAACTGTAAAAAGTATTTGCACCTAGCACACAGATCTGGTACTAAAAGGGCTGAGTTGTGTCTGGTTTTGAGGCTCATGTAACCACTGTTCATACTGTGGAGAGTTTTATTAGTAAACTCTAACTATAAAATAAAAAGGATGTTTTGCTGCCTCTCACAGCAGCTGGAGTCTGAGAAAAAATAACTTCTGCCAGCGACTTTTAAGGTGGAACATTTACTTGTAATGTTACTCAATGCATGAGGTGACGACGTGAATCAATCAACACACCTTAAATTTCACTGTGACAACTTTGACCATCATCTTACTGCTCCTCACTTTAAATATGGTTCTTTCTTGCTGCCATCATGCACGCCCTCCACCTCCCCATCACCACCTAGTTTTACAGATTCATCATCCTCATACACCTCAGAGTCATCAGCCACCACCACCTCCACCAGTGTCTGGACTCCATGGGGGGATTTATCCTGCTTCCCGTTGTAGAAGGCCGCCTTGTTCTGTTTAAACCAAAAAGGTTCTGCCAATATGTCTACCCTATGAGGCGGAACATTGGGCCCCTCAGATCAACTCGCCAATCCGGCTCTGTGTGTATAAACACTTGCAGCTTGCCGGCAAAACGGCCCAACATTCACCAAAAAAAAAAACACTCATATTCTGTATTAAATATCAAATTCACTTCATTCTTCTGTCTCTCCTGATTGAAGTATCGTCACGTCTGGCTCCATAATACTAAGATGGCGACGCCCGGAAATGCCAAACTTGAGGCTTCAAAACGGGAGTCCAAAAACCAAGGCGTGACGTCACAGAAGCTACGCCCATTGTTACATACAGTCTTTGTTTTTTAAGTGTATAATGAGAGAGTTGGTCTGACTGGTGGGCGGTGCTTGGTAGTCCTGTTTAATTGGATCCAACATGGCGGCCGGGTCACAAACTTTCTCATTTTAAAGCTTAGCAGTCACTCAAACAGCTGCTTTAGAGACTCCTCGGCTCTGATTGGCTGTTTTCCTTCACATGCAGCCATTAGAAAAGCTACAAGGCAGCAGAGGAGGCAATAGAGGAGGCAGGGGAGTGTGATTTCTTTCACAGATTATGTCTTATTCAGCGCTGTGTGAATATATTTTAGCAGTTTCAGCAAA
This sequence comes from Epinephelus awoara, assembly GCA_035609425.1. Taxonomy (NCBI): domain Eukaryota; kingdom Metazoa; phylum Chordata; class Actinopteri; order Perciformes; family Serranidae; genus Epinephelus; species Epinephelus awoara. The sequence goes on from CM069303.1 coordinate 36,680,271, forward strand.
TATTTTCATATAAAGTTACCAACTGTAGCTTTAATCCACACTGGACGGCTCAGTCACTGTTGCTGAGCAAACAGAAGCAGACTGAGCCGTTGTTTTTCTGCGAGAGGTCGGCCGATTCACATCAGCAAACCTATCTGGCTCCTTGGAGGCTAAAACAAACAGAAGCACTTTTACTGCAGTGCCCACATTATTGTTTCCATGTCACACAGGGAGGACTGGTTAGCTGAGGTGTGTCCTAGTTTAACCATTAACCTGAGACTTAATCCAGTGAAGGTCCTCTGCTGACCTCCTCGATCACTAACTTCTGGGAGTTTCACTTGAGCCTCCGTAACACTTTATTTTTTGTTTGTTTTTTGGATTTTGCTTTTTGTTCTTTGGGGAAATGTTGGAAAAAATCTTAGTCCTGCTCTGTTTGTCCTCTGCTTTGGCACAGGAGCTCTGTGAACCAGGTAAGTGAGCGTATTTAATACCTCACATTTTATCCTCGCAGATACTGTCAGCAAACACAGGCTTTGTCCAGTTGTGTTTCTTTGTTGCCTCTCTGGTGTGGAATGCAGCTCCTAATCTGAAACAAAATCGGATTAGACACATAACTCAAACATTTGCTTCCGAACAACAACCTCCGTGTGACATCAACAGTTATTCTGAAATACATGCTGGCTTTCTACAACTCTGGGAGGAAGTAACTGACGGAGCTGACATGAAATGATGTTGGACCCTCCTAACAGCTAACAGTGCATTTAAATATGTTTCATCTTTATAGATAATTCATTTGCCACCCAAGTGCGACTCAGCATCAAAACCGCTCTGGGAGATAAAGCTGTACGTATGTATTTAAATATTCATCAAAGCATCAGATCATAAACTGTCTGACTGTGTTATCTGTCGTTCTGATAATGTAATAACAATGATTTATTCATAATCTACTGATCATTCATGCAACCAGCTGAACGTATAAACAGTAACATGCTGAATATTATCTAGCATTCACTGTGTGACGACTTACTGCAAGGACAAGGTTCATCTGATGGTCAGTTAACTTTAGAGGTCGTTACTGACAATGGAACATGTTTGTGTTTGTGTTGTTGCAGTACGACTGGAACGACAATGAAATGTACTTTTTCCGAGCGACTCTGGCTTTTGCCATGAGGAATCATTTCAGCAGCCAGGAATTTACGTAAGATGATATGATCTCTTTTGCAGTTCTATTTTAAAGGAGCAGTGTGTAAAATTTAGGACAAACAAACACCGACTTTCACTCAGGGCAGTGGTTTTCATGTCCTGAGTCTAAAGCCAAACCCTGTTCTTCTTTCCTAAACCCAACCACGTGTGTTTGTTGTTGGAGGAAATCCTCAGTGTTGTACCAACGTAGTGCATTTATTTTGAACGTTAAATTTCCTGTGAAAAACAGAAGTGTATTTTGAAAGAAGGACGTCAACAACCAACGCATCCAGGGTACCTTTCACGTCGTATGTGGACATGGAAGTGCCAAAAACTGTAGTTCCTCTAATGACCACTTGAGATTTTTGCTCTCTTTAGCTAATTTCAACATTCCTGACAACTGTACAAGAGCTGAATCTTTAGAAAAATCACCCATTTACATTTTAATAAAGTTACACATAAGTAAGGGCGGGGCAACTTGAGTGACTGTCTGTCTGTAAATTGACACTTCAGTCACTTCTGGCTCCAAAAATCCAAGATGGCGACTGCCGAAATGTTAAACTCAAGGCTTCAAAACAACAGTCCACAAACCAATGGGTGACATCACAGAAGCTACGTCCATTATTTTATACAGTCTGTGTGGCCAAAACAGGAAAACACGAATGGCCCTATCTAGAGCAGCGTTTGGTTTGTCCGTCCTGGGCTACTGAAGAAACATAGCAGTGCAACATGGTGATGTCCATAAACGAGCACCCGCTCCTTACATAGATATAAATGGCTCATTCTGAGGTTAAAACCCACAACAATTCTTATTTTCAGGAGATTATACAGCAAAGAAAACATACTGACTATATTGTATTCCATTTATGCCAACATATCCCCCTAAATCCTACACACTGGACCTTTAAATGCAATATAAAGTTCAGGAATATTTTTGTGTGTTCATAAAACAGGCACAACAACTATAAAACTATAACATAATCTCTTTTTACTGTGATAAAATCGGTGACTCATGGTTTATGAACATGTTATGACACTGATGTGGTCTTTATTGTCTTGTGAAACTTCCCCCAGCGTGTCGAACATCCTTGTATGTAAGGAGACAGTCAGAGTGTCCTTCTGGTTCGTGGTGACGTCACCGCTGAACCCTTCAAGCCTTGTTCCTAAAGGAGACGTGGAAGAGGCCATAAGGTAATCACACGATGCACTGACACTGCAGGAAATGTTATTTTCTCTTTGGCCATTCCTCAGAGAGGAAGTCAATGTCCTTTGTAATGCTCTATTTTCCACGTGTTTGGGTTTAATGATATTTAATGATATTTTATTGTATTGAATATAGCAACAATGTTGTCAATCACTGCTGCAACCTTCACTGACTTTTGGCTGGGGACTAGACACAGATACAAGCGGCCGAGTTAAATTTTTTCCTCAGGCCTCACTGGAGCTGATTAAGAAGGTGTAACAACATGGTGGACGTTTGTATTGAGCCATTACTCATTTAAATTTTTTGGGAAACTATTAAGAACACCTCCTGAACTCCTACCTTTGGAGGTTTCAAGGTTCAAGTCAGTTGACTCAATCACACCATGATGTGTCTCTGAAAACACACAGATTTGATGGCACAATCGGCACTAGAAAAGCTGGGATGTATCAATTAAAACACCTAGGTTATGTGGCAAGTCGCTGCTGAAAACATAGTGGTGTGTTGCTTATGAACACCTAGATTTGGTGGCACAATTGCCAATGCTATGTCACTGCTATGTATTGCTAAAAACACCCAGATTTAATAGCACAACTGCCACTAGAAAAGCTGTGATGTGTCTATAAAAAACACCTTAATTATGTGGCCAGTCACCGCTGAAAATGCAGTGATGCACTGCTTAAAAACACCTGAATTTTGTGGCATAATTGCCACTGAAATCACTGCAATGTGTTGCTAAAAACACCCAAGTTTAGTCATGCACACACTGTTGGAAATGCTGCTGTGTATCACTAAAAAAGACCCAGATTTCATTGCATAATTTCTGCTAAAAATGCCGCAATGTGTTCCTACAGAACATCTAGGTTTAGTGTCACAGTTGCCTCTGGAAATGCCACATTTTGTGTTGATAAAATGCACACAATCACTGCTGGAAACACTGCGATGTGACACTAAAAAACACCCAGGTTCAATGGCAAAAACAATGTTGGAAATGCCGCAATGTGTCACTAAAAAAATCCAGATTTGGTAGCACAATTTCCGCTAGAAAAGTTGTTTTGTGTCAATAACCAACACCTAGGTTATGTGGCAAGTTGCTGCTGGAAACGCAGTGGTGTCGCTCTGGTTTGGTGGCCATGGTGCCAATGGATTCACTGCAATGTGTCACTATAAAACACCCAGGTTTGACAGCATAATCACCGCTAGAAAAACTGTGATGTGTCACTTAAGAACACCTCAGTTTGGTGGCATAATTGCTGCTGGAAATGCCACGTTTTTCTCAACAACGTAACCTGGTTTGGTCAAACAATTGCCAGCGGAATCACTGCAATGTGTCGCTGAAAACACCCAGATGTAGTCGCATAACCGCTGCTGAAAATGCTGCAATGTGTGTCGCTAAATAGCACACAATCACTGCTGGAAATGCTGGGATGTGCTGCTAAAACAACACCTACGTTTAGTGGCATGATTACCGCTGGAATCACTGTAATGTGTTGCTAAAAAACACCCAGATTCAGTGTCACAAACACTGTTGGAAATGCTGCGATGTGTCACTACAAAACACCCTCATTAGGTCGCATGTTTTTCGCAAGAAAAGCTGTGACGTGTCAATACATAACACCTACATTCGCTGGCATAATCACCACTGGAAATGCCACGATTTGTCTCAACAAAGTCACCTGGTTTGGTGGCACGATTGCAAATGGAATCACTGCAATGTGTCGCTAAAGAACATCCAGGTTTAGTGGCACAATTGGCGCTCGTGTCTGGCTAATGGACAACCGGTTTTGCTGTTTGTTAACATTAGTCTGCAGCTTGGCAGCAGTCTCACATAGCTGTCCTGCCATCCACCATCCCCTCCACCTCCGAATGAGGTCAAGGTCAGCTCACATACACATGTAGTCAGAACTACCTCTTTTTGGAACTGTTTATAAAATACATATACATACCCATGGTTTGCACAAACCTACAATGCCAATATTTCATTCTGGTGGCTGGGCTGGATTGCGAGGACATTTGGGAGTCTCTGCATCTCCCTGAGCTCTGGCATAAATTTCTGCATCAGCTGCATATTTCTGCATCAGCACATGCAGCAAAATCTGACTGGTGTCAGACACATGTCAGCCTGAAAATAGCCAGTATTCATATTTTAAATCTAAACTTTCCTTTTTTTAAAAACAGAAAGTCCAGGAACCGCATCAACAGCGCATTTCTTCTAACTGATAAAACTCTGGAGTTCATCGACATCCCTCCCACACTGGCAGCACCAGTCAACCCTGACACTCCTCCATGGCTCATTGTGTTTGGGGTGGTCATGGGCGCTGTGGGTGCCGGGATCGTCGTTCTGCTTGTGTCGTCTCTGGTCCAAAAGAAACAGTAAGCAGATGACTGTAGATGCATTACATTTCTCATTGTGTAAATGTGCTCACAGAGCTCAGTCAGACTTGTCTCTGGTTTCTTCCTCCAGCAAGAAGAACAAGAAAAATGACGATGAGGATGACGAAGAAGAAGACACACGAGCTAAAACGGTGGAAAATGGCGCTGTGAGCGAGGGTGTTTACAACATGTCGTTCTCAGACGACGAGCGATTCACACAGATGTGAAACTATGGAAACTCTTCCATGTCAGTGAAAAGGTGATGAAGCTGCTCCAGCTGGACTTCTGTTGCACCGTGATCTTCAATCTGCAGAATCATTTAAAGCTGTAATTCATCAGAAATGTTTGATTTAAAGGAGCAGTGTGTCAAATTTAGTGGCTTCTAGTGGCGAGGACTGCAGACTGCAACCAGCTGAAACATCCCCTTGTACCAGGCATCAACTCCTGGTTAGAATTCCTTTAGTGTTCATTGTTCAGGAGGTTTTACTGGGAGCCGAACTATCCGCAGAGATCTCTTCTTAAAAACAAACGGACCAGGTGATTAAAACCAGTAAAAACACAGAATAAAGCAGTTTCACTTTACATATCAGTGTTTCTGCGACGCTGTTTGGCTCGTCACAGACGGGCCCGTAGTGCTAATGTGTGCTCACATAATTTCTCTGATAACTTAGGATCCAGGGACCTGTTGCACAAAACACCTTCAGATAAGATTTTCCTTCAAGTCTTAGTTAAGTTTCCTCAAAATAAAATCTGTTGCACAAAACACCCTCAAGTCTTCTCCCTAAGATTTCCTTTAAATGGTCATGGTTTATATTTATGGTTTTCTCCTTGTCACGGTCTTGTACTTAAGGAATCCCTAGAGCGTTGCACAAAAGACCTTAGCAACCAGAGCAAGGTAAAACAAAAACCTAAGGTACGTCTGACTCTATTTTAACTGCAACATGACCGAGTGCATGGTGATAAACGAAAAATGTGGATCAAATTGACTTTGTAGTTTGTATTTTCTATGACTGTATTCTTCCAGAAGTTTAATCTTTTCCTCCTCTGACCACTATGGTTTTCTTGTCTTCTTTTCCACTATCTGACTATCGGCCAATTTTGTGAGACGATAACAGGCATCACAAGTCCAAGCAAACAAACAATCTCCATGGAAACTTAAACTGCTGTAAAATCTCTTCCAACACAGTAACAGTAACACGTTTTTCTTGAACTCATGAAACTTTTAAAGGGATTCTGTGCAACTATGTAAGTCCCTCAGGTGAGGAGAAATTAAGCCTTAAGTGTCACACTTGAGGGGAAAACTTCAGGGGCCATATTCACAAAATATTCCTAGTCAAAGAGTTGCTCTTAGTGATAAAATTCTTATAATTTACACAGTTTCCTAGAATTTTCCCTTAGAGTTAAGACTAGGTCCTTGTAAAGATAGAAGTTATTCACAGCCTTAGACCTTAAAAGAGCTCCGAACTGAAAAACTGTTTGGAGTAGGTCGGAGGACTTTAAAGAGACTTACACAAAGAAACGGCTGGAAAAATATCCCCCAAATGCTGAATAACAGTGAGTAAATCAAATGCTACAGATTAGATCATGCAGGGATAATATGTGTGGTTAATCTCATTAGAGATACACACACATTTCCCCCCTAAAACTATAACACCAGAAATAAAATGATAACAACACTAAGGCCAAATCCACACGAAGACGGAACCGATTTCGTTTTTTAAAAGTTTTCCATAAACATGGAATCGTCTCAAGATATGTGTACGTAAACATGAAGCCACTGAAAAAGCTGTAATATATATGCAAGGCCTGTAAAGAACACCAAAAACAGAGAATAAGAAACGGAGCATGCGCATAAAACTCGTGCGATGTAACACAAACAAAAAGAAGATGATGGCGGAAAATACAAATGCCAGAGGAGCCCACTTTGTATGGACTGACGACGAGGTAGAGCTGCTACTTTGGGTCACACTTGATTACAAAACTACAAAACTGCAGTTTGTGGGTTAAGGGAGAGGTGGGGTTAAGGCGTCGTCGTTTCAGAAAAGAGGCGTACTGTGTTGTAAGGTGGCGTCTTCAGATTTTTTCACTCTGGGACCCGGCTTCAAAAGTTGCCATATTTGGGCTCCTAAAACGCTGGACATTTGTAAAACTGTAAAATGCAACAGTGCAGCAGTGATGACTTGGGTCTGTCTCAGCCTCATCAGCACAGTGATCACACATTAACAACCAGAAAAGCACTCGGAGAGCGCAGACCTCCACCAAGCAGCTCGGATATCCCGCCATTTTATTATTTTATCCACTTTGCTAATCAACATTTCCGGAACATTTCATCAAAATCCGTCCATAACTTTTTGAGATATTTTGCAGACAAACAAACAGACCGCCAGCGAAAACATAACCTCCTTGGCGGTGGTAATGTCAACACTTTCACTGTCAGCTGTTCATTTCATTTCATTTCCACTGGGTGTCCTCACCTTACAGGCTCACAGGCTGTGTCTGTGACAACCAATCACACCTGTTAAAAGAATGCATTTTACCGAGCAACAGGGTTAGCCACACCTCCTCACTAAGGTAAACGTTTCTGTCCCTTCCTTGCTCTGAGTGAAGAGCTCTCTGAGTGTTCTCAGGATGTCTGTGAATACAGCCTGAGGTGTTTTGTGCAACCGGTCCCAGAAGTTCAGGAGGATTTTAACATGAGCTGAATTTTCTCCTCCTCTCCAAGACAAACATGATTGAAACCTGTCAACACACTGAAAAAGGTTGTTTCATGATTAACATCAGTGTTTTGCAATCGCGAAGTGGCTGCTAACTATAGTGGCCAAACAAAAACACGAATGTCCCTACCTGGGGCCAGTGCTTGGTTTGTCCCTTCTGAGCTGCTGTAGAAACATAGCAGTGCAACATGGCAGACTCCGTGTGCGAAGACCTGCTCCCTATGTAGATATAAAGGCTCATTCAAAGGTAACAAAAACAGAGCAGTTCTTATTTTCAGGTGATTATACACTGAAGAAAACACACTTAATATATTACATTACATTTCTGCCAATACATCCCTCTAAATCCTACACACTTTAAATGATTTAATACATTTTCATGATTCTTTTCTGTTGGTGAAGTCGTTCTCTAAACATCTCTATAATCTCATTACCTGCTGCCTTAAAAAGAAACAAGCACTCACAGTTTTTAATGCTTTTCATTTTCTAAATAAATGTTTGAATCTTCTCTGTTTAGGGATGATAAACTGTAGATCTCTGTGAGAAGGCGTGTGTGTGTGGATGTTTTGACAATGCCTTAATCTGTTGACTGTACTAACCACTTACTCTACTGTATATTTAAACACAGGGCTCTTATTCAGCAAACAGAAAGAGATGGAAACCAGCAAGAAACTGGTCCAATGCAAGACAAAGGCTCATTCTGTGTGTATCTTGAACTGGGATTTAAGTCACAATAATAAATCTTGATATGTGTAAGCCCTGTCATGATACGGAGTATGCATAAATGTAGATGTATCCATCTGAGAGTGTAGGATTTGAACATCGGGGTTGACACGTGAAACAGTAGGTTTGGGGGAGTCAGACACTTTTCCTCCATGCTCCAATTTGTGCCTTTTTCTGCATGAATTTATGATGTACATGTCTAAATTCTGTCAAAATAAAAGCCCTCTGCTACTTTCATGTTTTCATTTCAGGGCACAAACGCACAGGATCTGAATATTGAGGCGTGCTCCCCCCTGAAATCCTCGCCTGTGTACGATGGCTCTGTTCTATATTTAACCTGCACCTTTGTCTGAAATTTGAATGATTTTGATGTGATCAAATCAAAATGAGGGCCCAGAGGTGATGTCAGCTGCTGGATGTCTGCTACTATTGTGTCTGCTGCCATTCTCTTTCTTTTCCCAGCATGACAGTGGAAAACACCCTGAAGTCTGCAGCAGCTGCAGGAGTGAAGCCGCTTCTCTAAATGAAATGCTAAGTTGCAAAAATGAGATTATTGTTTAAACGAAGAGTGGTCAAGCTCATTACCATGACTGGACACATTTATATGACTTGTGGTGACAGTCAGAGCAGCACAACATCCCACGCAGATATTTGTATGACATTTGGTTCCCTTGTTGGCCTCACTGGTCGAGATAAACGCCTGATTTTGTGGTTTTCCTTTTGTTTTATGTGAAGAGTTTGTCAAGAGCTAAATGTCCCATAATTCATAAAAAAATATTGAGAGGAAAGTCAAACAAACAAAGATTTGTGGAGCAGGAATATGTCTTTTTGCTTTCCTACCCTCGCGATCATCTCCTGACCCCTCGCATATATTCGACAACTTTTACGGGGCTCTGACTGGAGCCTATCCCAGCTGACACTGGGTGAGAGGCAGGGTTCACCCTGGACAGGTCACCAGACTATCACAGGGCTGACACACAGAGACAGACAAACATTCACACTCACATTCACACCTACGGACAATTTAGAGTCACCAGTTAACCTGCATGTCTTTGGACTGTGGGAGGAAGCTGGAGCACCTGGAGGAAACCCACACTGACACAGGGAGAACATGCAGACTCTGCACAGAAGGGCTCCCCCACCCTGGGTTTGAACCCTCTTGCTGTGAGGCGATTATGTTAAACACTGCACCACCTATGTCAGACAAGCTTGACAAAAACAACGATAGAAGGATGTATTCACGATGTTAGCTTTTATGAACAAGGCAAAACACCAACCGAGGCTCATAGAAAAACACAGAAGTAGAGACCGAGGCCGTGTGTGTGTCCCCGTTCCCCATCTGGAGATCAGTACAGTATGTATTTATTACAGAATATAGACCATAGCTGACCAAACGTCGTCTCTCTTTACTGTAAAAAATTACGCCAGTTACTTTGGGGCAGCATGTAGCCTTACAGAGATGAAATAAACAAATGAACGGTAGCCTTGAGATTTTCCGGTGGATGATAATTCATGTCATCTTTAAAATATGTCAGCAACTAAAATATCTGTCCTTCTCCAAATGTCTTTAACGTTACCACAGAAACCAGGAGGAAGCAAACCTGGCAAACGTGTTAGTGTGACATCATGGTGACTTGGTCTATAGGAGCAAAATTAGAATTGCACAAATTAGGAGAAACACACCAAAATAATGTGTCGTCTTTAGCAAGTATTCCGTATTATTATATTATTTATTTATTATAGTATTCAGTATTCGAGCTGTGACTGTCACTTCATACAAGTTTAACATAACTTCGCCGTAGTTGTTGTAGTAGTCGGCACAACTTTAGGTAAATATCGCACTCTACGGGGATATATGGCTAAATCATTAATAACAAAGATCCACATGACAACAGGAGATGACTCTTTTTAGAACTCACCGGTTTACATTTCATTAAGACCTAAAGTTACGTATAATTAAGGGCGGGGCAAATCAGCCCCTCGCTCCGAATATAGTCACTTCTGGCTACGAAAAACCAAGATGGTGTCGGCCGAAATGCCAAACTCGAGGCTTTAAAACAGCAGTCCACAAACTAATGGGTGACGTCACACACACTGCGTAGTTGGTGCCAGGTCGAATTACTTTCTTACATAATCAATATCAGAATTAGTCAAATCTTAACAAATTTACAGTCAATTTTGTTGTCTGAATTTAGCCAATCAAATTTGAGCAACCAGATTTCAATCTTTAAAATCCGTAAATGACTGAATTTGTATGTAACGTTTTGAATTTTGGAGAATTTTCCATCAACAAATAAAAGCAATCTTAAAACCAAATTTGATGGTAACAGCCACAGTGCAGAACTCGAGGCATCAGAAAGGATGTTGACAAACCGATGGGTGACGTGACACTTGCTACGTTCATTATTTTAAGACAGCGAGGCAGAAACAACCAATCAGAGCCGAGAAGTCTCTTACGCAGCTGTCGGGCACTTCACAACCAGACAGCACTAATCAAATGTTTTCATAAACATATTTTAGTGTACTGTTTAGCTATAAAATGAGAAAGTTGGTCTGGCTGGCTTAGAGCTTGACACTCTTGTTTAACTTCATCCAACATGGCGGCAGGGTCACAAACTTTCTTATTTCACAGCTGAGCAGTAACTAAAATGTGTTTCTGAAAACACTTGAGGCGAGAAATTGGCAATGCAGTAAAGTCCCCGACACACCGAGCTGACAGTCGGTCGATGTTGCTCTGTCTGTCACACGGTGTGTCCGGCACCGTTGGCCCTTTGTTGGCCTTTTTTTCAGCCAATTCAGCACATTACATTAGCGACGGTGGACCCTGGTAGTGAATACAATTGCTGATTAGCGCACAGGAAGCAGAACAGAAGTGAGGAGAGTAAATAAAAAACCAAACAGCCGTTGATGATGTCACAGCAGCTACACCCATTATTTTTAGTTTATTCTTGTGGCTCTCACAAATCCATCTTTTTGATATAAATATTTGATTTCTTTATTTAACTGTGGGATGAGAAAATGTTTAAGGGCCTTTCCCTGCTCTCCATAAAATTTTAGAATCCCTCCCTTCATCAAAACAAAAAGTACATACCTCTCCCCTTACCCCCATAACTTTTATTTTAATACCGTCCCTTAGCAGCGTATGAAATCTAATAATAGATCTGAGCCATAAACAGTGTGTCAGTGTCCCACAGCAGCATCTGCCCAGCTGAACTTTTCTTAAAAATCAAAGTTCATCAAGCCAGTATGTTGTTTTTATGGATCAAAAGGAAATATGGTCTTTGTCTAGAGTGAATCAATTTTCCTGTTTTTCTGTGCTGCTTCATCGTTATATCACACCTCAGCACTCAGACGACAGACAAGACGCAATGCACATGTTTAACTTTAGGTGGCACCGTTGTACCATCGGTGGCTGCTGCCTGGACAGACGCTGACGTCCACCACTTCACAGCACTTCTCCTCAGCTCCCTTTAAAGTGTGTGTGGACGCCAATATGCCTTTTACACATTTGAATTTCAAACACATTTTAATTTGCCATTATTTTATTTTTGTCTAACTATTTTTTTGATGTGGTAATACAGAAAGTGTCTCACACTCTAACTTGTGAGTCTATATTTAGTTCATTGTTAAATAAAATCTGCTCCTGATCTCCAGGGTGACGACGTGTCTGGCTCTTGATCATCTGTACGGTGACATTTCTGCAGCAGCTATGCCAGAAGATACCCACTGCGTACTGACAATATGCAGCGTGTTCAAGACTAGTTGTCACTTGGCACTTCATACAATATCCCACTCCTCCTCCTCTGCATTTCACTCTCTTGCCTGAGGAGTCCAGTCTTTTTTACACCTCATTCTTCTTGTCAGGACGCCAAAGATTTTCTGTCAAATTTAGTTTGAAAGCATTGCAATCGTATTAGAGCGGCGGCTGATTAAGACCTAAATTCCCACTGCAGAGGACGTGGGAATAATTGCAGAAAGTCAAATACATTTTATCATATTACTGAAAATAATGTCATTATTTTAATAACTCATCCAGATACCTTGTGAATAAGGAATGAGCTTTGAAAAATAGCTATAGAAATGAGTCATTGTCGAGTGACAGGCTGCTGAATAACATCACACAATCTCAGAGTAAATGATTATTTTGCTGTTGCTCTGGGCTCGTCACGGGAACAATGCCTGTGTGTACCGCGCCACATGATGGCTTTCGCCTAATTTTGTCTCTTTAAAGGGTGGGAGATAAATAAGCCTTTGGAGATAATTCTAGACCAGCAAACGCAAACACAATAGTGAATTATAATTAATCTTGCGTGGGTGAAATTATGGGGAGCATTGTCTATTGTACGCTTACGCCTGCAACAGTTTAATAACTGAAAATCAGATGCTTAATTTCCTGTGTGGATTGCGGTAAACATCCCCCTCCTGAAACAATCGTCCACTCATGACCAATAAGCAGTAAAGCAGACTCTGATATTTATCTACATATGGACGTTATTTACTGTACTTTCACAACAGTACACAAGTCTTTGACAGTGATAATCTAATCATTTCTAACTGTGTGCAGATTGCATAGTGAGCAGGTTTTGCTACTCGCTGGAGCCGGACGCTCTCTACGGAGCTACAGAATATCAACGTATACAGTCAGACTCGTCAGAGAGGCTCTGTGAACACACGGCAGTGTCAGCCTGCAGCACTGTACTGTACGCCTGTGTGGTTTTATTCCGAATCAGATTCCAAGGGTTTCTAGTGAGTGTGCCCCTATTAAACTATCAATATTAAACATCACAATTCTGGTCAATATTTAATGAGGCCTATTTTCTAACAATGCAGCTTTCAGGGCTCAGAATCAATATTTCAAAAATGTTAATTTTTCATAACTTTAGCTTTGAAAGCCCAAGTGCATTATTAATATCTGTTACAAGAGAAGTGTGAAAAGTGACAGATTCCATATGCATTTTATAAACATAGTGGAGGTGAAAACTATACGCTGTGCACTGATTCCACCACAAGTCTCGACTATACTGTCAGCCTGCTGGATTTTCCTCCTGGCAGGGGCGTGTGGGACAAGGAGATCTCTGTCAGAGGCTGTGTATTTTGCCACCCCTGCTGTGTTTAAAATCCATCACTGCTGAAAGAGTTCTCCTCTCTCTAACTTTTCTTTTATTGCAGTCTAGAAATCCCATCTCTGCTGTTCTTTCTCTTTGTCCTCCTTTTGTTTATGAGTCTCATCGTGAGCAGCCGCTGCAGTCTCGCCTCCCTCTGCCGCTCGTGTCTCCCCACCTCCTCCCTCCTTCTCCTTCTCCCTCTCTCTGATGATCTCCACCAGCCTCTGAAACTTCTGGTTTAACTCCTCCATCCCTCCGACCACTCTCCCATCGTCCTTCTCCCCGTCGCTCTCCAGTGAACTCAGTGACTCAGCCCTTGAGTCACGGCCCTCAAACTCATAAGTCTGCAGTGAGTCATAGGGCGGCTGGGACAGGTCAAAGGTGACCTGGTCCAGACGGATATTCAGGAGGTCTTCCATACGGAGGGGCTGCGGGTTGGTGGCCTCTGCTCTGGCAGGCTCCGCCCCGCACGCCCAGCCTCTGTTGTTGCCAAACATCCCCCCCGGTAAGGACAAAGGCTGCGGGGTCAAATCCTTACTCTGGAGTCTGCACATGTTCAGTAGCTGCACTCCCGCTGGGTACAACCCTCCACCGCTAGTCCCGTTCATACACGTCCCTCTGCTGTTTGGATTCAGGGAGCCAACAATGCTGTACGTGTCTCCTTTCAGGTAAACAGGAGGGTTCACAGAGCCGATTTCACTGCCATTTGAATAATTTCGCTCTGAAACGGAGGGGATGGAGGAATCAGTGTCAATGTCATCTAACGTGCAGCTGGTGGCTGCAGTGCTGATCTGAGTCTGCGATGACCCCGGTCGCCCCTCTTGCTGGTTTGACGAGGAGCTGGTGTGACTTTGGCATGAAGACTCACAGTGGGTCGGATTGGCAGCGTTGGTGGCTGTTGGTGTCGACTCTGCTTCTGGTGGGTTTATCTGGACAAGAGAAGGAGGGTGATATGAGATGATTCAGACACACATGCAGGGATAAATGTACAGAAGCAGAAAGAGGCCATAATGATGACAGTATTTTAAGCAACTGAAACACTGCTAACTGTGATATTACTACTGAATACTGAACGTTGATCGAAAATTCAAATGCACTCATCTGCACCTCAACAGAGCTGAATCTGATTGGGTCTGATCGACTCCATTTCAAATCCTTCTTCATATCCTTTGTAGGCCTGATGTTTAAGTTCATTTAACCCTAATTTGGTGTCTGAATTTTTTTAATTTGCTAATTTTATTTTGAACTTTTGAACGCCAATATGCAAAATGCAGAGACAAAGAACGAAAGAAAAAAGACGTAGTGCAAGACATGACTATCTCAGCGGAAACTGAAACTAAGCATGATTAAAAAGGGACATTTGGATTCACCCTAAGATCCATCCTTCACTCCTTCACAGCTCCACCCTCTCATCCAAATTTGGTCACTTCTGGCTCAAAAACACCAAGATGGCAATGGCTGAAATGCTGAACTCAAGGCTTCAAAACAGGAGTCGACAAACTGGTGAGTGACGTCCATTAGTCTATGCAAATAAATCAAACATATTGCTTAGTTTGTGCCAGGTTGAACTGCTTTCTAATACAATCAATATCAGAATCAATGAAATCTGAGCAAAGCTGAGTCAATTTGCTGTCTGAATTCAGCCAATCACATCTGAACAACCAGATTTCAATTTGTGAATCCGGAAATGACTGACTCAGGGCTCAGTGGGGACGGAGGACCTGCTGCAGCAAGCAAGCACGCCAACTGTGATCATTGTGATTTGACCAGTGGACTTCACTACAAACCGACAGGTGACGTGCTTTACGTTCTAAAACCAGCCAGCCAACTTTTCTCTGCAACGTTCCAAAACAGTTTCATCGCGTCGTGAATCTTTGGTCTGAACCGGGCTTTATATTTTCTTTTTTTTTTTGGCGCTGGGCCTCTTAAGATGCCTTCTGCTGACGACCATTTTAAAGCCCCAACCTACATTGTTTTCAAGACAGTGCAGTATTTTTCAAAATGTTGTAAATTCAGTGGTACAGTAAAGGCCCTGACGTTTTTAATCGATCAGCTTCTCACTATGAGTGATGGGATCCTAAAGAAACACCTTTAAAACTTCTTAAACCTGTGCTCTGGTCAGTTCACATGACAGATTTCTGTATTTGTGTTTCTGTCTGAGCTCTTCTTAACGGTTTGAGGTGGAGGGGACTCAGTTAAAAAAGAGGTGATGTCACTTGCTTCCGCGCACAACTCAGAATGCAGCAACATCTGATTCAGAATCTGAGGACAGCTGGTGGGTTGCTACAGTGACTTTCCATCAAATATGATTCCAGATGAATCACACTGTTGCATATTTAGGCATGAATATTTTAGGCTATTTTAAAGGGGGACAAGATTATTCACTTGCTTATACCACTCAAATCCTTATGGCCTTTCTTTGCTTCCGTATATGTGCTACATGTCTGTGTAAGTATCAACACTATGATCCGACCTTTGCCTGATCCTGCTTCTCTTTTGTGTCAGCAGCGTTTGCTTCACTGCCCTCATTTCTCTCTGTGATTCTGCTCTTCGCCAGCGTGTGCTCTGCTTCGTAACTAGCAGGGCTCATCTCAGGAGAGCGCAGCGGAGGCTCAAAGGTGCTCTGGTTCTGGATGACAAGGGAATTGCCAATGTGACCTCCAGCGAGCCCATGGGTCAGCTGTGTGAGCTGCAGTCCTGCCTCCAGTGGCCCGACTGGATAATCTCTGAGAACAGGCAGCGTGTGAATGCCGTAACAGAAGCGTCCGTAGAGCGGCGCCGAGCCCGGCCTCTGCTGTGGGTCCAGGCCGGGGCGTGGGTTACGACTCCAGCTGTACGTCCTGGCCCTCGGCGCATTCTGCTGGGTGTACCATCTGTGCCAAGAGATAAATGTCAGAGAGGCACACACTCACACACACACACATGCACACGCTCCCATAAGCCACCATGGCAAGGATAAACTTTTTTTTTTTTATTTTGGGGAGCAGCTCACATGTTCCTGTTGTTGTGC
Organism: Epinephelus awoara; assembly: GCA_035609425.1. Classification (NCBI taxonomy): domain Eukaryota; kingdom Metazoa; phylum Chordata; class Actinopteri; order Perciformes; family Serranidae; genus Epinephelus; species Epinephelus awoara. The sequence continues at coordinate 36,696,558 of CM069303.1, forward strand.
ATGTGCTGTATTCTGTGCATGCTCTGCAGCGCTGTAATGTCAAAAGCTGCGGTGTCTGCTTCCCCTCCCCCCTCGTCATCATAGGATATGATGTTCTCCCTGACATCATCCTCCTCGAAGGGTGAGTGGGAGTCTCGCTTCTGATGGCGCAATGACAGCGAGAGTGCACACACCACTAAAGGGCAAAAAAGAGACACATGACCACCATACTCTTCAGACATTACTGAAGCAACCTGACACAACTGCTCAGCATCTTTCAAAAAACTCACAAACAACATATTTATAGTGCTTCAGAGAACCCAACAAACCTACCCAGCAGAGTGGTGACACAAGCCAGCATGGCGAGCAAGGTGACCAAACTGAATATGAGAGACGGGGAGGCAGAAGGCACAGGGAGACAAACCATGTGTCTCTCCCATCTCCTGTCCCTCTGTCTCCCTCTATCCTCTGTCTGCATGCCCCCTCGCAGACAAGGACAAATGGTCACAGTGACCGTGCCAGTGTTGGTCAGACCTGAGGCCCCGTCGCGCAGCACCACCGGCACATAGAGGGTGAGTGAGGATGAGGAGAAGCCAGGGAGGGGCTCCAAGGCTGACTGGAGCACCAGGCTGGCTGTCACACCTGATAACGTGGCAGAGAGAAAAAACACACACACATCAAATACGGTCACTGCACAACACCCTCACACATGTTTTGGCTGGTGTCATGTTTTTTTGATTGTGCGTGAAATAGAAAAACAGAGCCAATCGGTGCAACCTCCGCTTTCCCTGATGGTTAGGTTGAGGGCAGAGCTGGACTCTGGAGGGATGCTGAAGTGGACTGGGGTGTCCTGCACTCCTTGGTCCCTGTCGATGGCTCGCAGGACCTGAACTACCTGCATAACACATCAGGATGCTTCATTTTAATGCTTATCAGGATAAATCCAGGGAAAAAGAGACAGATTTTTGCACAGAATTCTACATATTTGACCTCTTCAGGGATCTAAATATTATTAAAATGAAAGAATCTGCAACATGAAAATCACTCTTTGGTAGAGCTGCTGACATTAGTGACAGGAGAGGTTACAAGTGCTTAAATTTAAGGGGTCATACGGAGAAACAAAGTTGGAATAAATTGCTCTTTTTTGAAGCAAATTAAAGTTCTAATCCTTCTGACTTTAGTCAAATTAATCCCCACTTTGATGATACTTCTTGTCAACATTCTTTCTGCAATATCCATTCAATGTATTTACACTCTGTGATTACCTCTCCGTATAGTAGCTTTCTTTGTTAGTGGCGGAGTCCGCCGCACGGAAATCACAGGAAACAATGCAGCATATAATCAAACGCTTCTCCTTTTCATGTTATATCAGCCGCACAGTTTACTGTTCACTCTCCTAATGTTGTATCAGAGCTGTATGAAGCAACTGCTAACGCTTAAAGTTTCTACGGTTGTTGCTTCACATTTAACTGGTACAACCCAGGGTGGCTTTTATTGTGAAGCAAAGAATGAGCCCCCTCGCAGTATCTTATTAATATCCATCAAAATATTTAGAAATAAAAATCTGTACAATTTGCAGAGTTGAGTTAACAAAGACGTGAGTTTGGTTCCGCTGCACCAATTCCTAATGATGGGATGTTTTAACAACAGAAGACCTAAATTAAGGGAGCTTTATACGATAATCAGAGACTATCTAAGATTCAAAAGCTGACTGCACATTAGTCTCAACATAGAGGTGTCTGTACTGGCGGGTAGCAGCTAACGGTGGTGACAGCATGAGCAGTGCTAACTATGGCAACAGTGCTGACAGAGCCAGCAATGTTAACTGGGAATAATATGGAAGGTGGGTGCTACTTTTCCACAGCAACGCCATCCCAACATCAGTGATAACCGTCCTATGAGCACAGCATACAGCGCCAGCGAATGATCCTTCGCTAAGTCCTGGCCCTCAGATCCAAATCGGCCAATCATAGCGCAGCACAGGCCAGCTCCAACAAGGGTACAACTACACGTTTGCGCTCCTTTGACTCCAACGCAATTTTGTTGTAGCATAAACAAGACTTAAAACAAGAGAGGCTCAGACATGGAGCTGCACATTTGAGGGTCTACCCGCGAGAAAGCCAAAGACTTGGTACATCATGACAAATTATAGTGGATATTATTATATATATTATTTTGTGGATTTCAAGCTAAATGTTGCGCCTGGGATATGTTTAATTATGATATGATATGATATGATAGCGAGGGTGTAACCTACTGAATGTGTACACATGTGCTTTTGCTTTTAAATGATTATAACAGAGAATAAAGAACTATAATGCTTTACAGGAACCAGTGAAGGGAAACAGGGAAACTTCCCTCATTTTTAACCAGTTGTGTGTCATCGCAGTGTGTGCTGATGAACGGAGTTTGGATCCGACAGAGCTCCTTGTTCTTCCAAAAATTAGTATTTCTTCAGGGTGTGCAGTTAGTTACGGTGTTGGCTCCATGCTAGCTCGGACAGCTTCATAGACCATCACAAAGGGGCGGGGCTTAGCCAGGGGTCAATTTGCTAGCCAGTGCGCACAGGAACTTACATGCACTAACATGCACATGTGGCTGGGCTGTCTACCACAACAACAAACAGAGAGTGGGCAAAACTTCACATCACATAAGGAATAATTGCTGCTATATTAATGCTCTGAATATGGTCGAGAGCTCCTTTAAATCAAATCAAGAATAAAAAAGAAAAGAAATTCTTGCACGAGTCTGAGACAGAACAGCTAAAAACAGGAAAGAATTTTTGACATTAAATGTAATATAAGGCAAAAACAAAAGAGGAACAGACCTGACCCGGGGCACTGGAGTCACATACAGACGTTGTATACTGTCTGTCCAACTCCGGCGCATTGTCATTCTGGTCCAGTGTCTCTATGGCAACCACAACCCTTGACACAAGATTTGGATTGTCTGAAAGAAAAGGAAACGGACACTAATGTTGAAATGATCACTAAATTTGTATCATTTTTACGGCACACTTTGTTTTCCCAACTCCGGGCGGTGCTTTCGGTGAAATATGACTCTGGTAGGCTCTGCTGCTCATAGCGCCCGAGGGCAGAGGGGCTGACATACCCCTCTGTGTGGCGATGACAGTAATATTATGCCACTGCTCCTGCTCGCGGTCCAACTCCATCACTGTGCTGATAAAGCCCGTGTCAGAGGCGATGCGGAACAGAGCCTCGGGGTCTGACTGGGGATCGATGGAGTACCTGAGATACAGAAACAGGCAAGAGTGAGAAAGAGAGGAGAGGAGGAGGACGGTGAGGAGAGCTCGGACTGAGTGAGTGAGTGATGGTGAAATAACCACCTGATGTTGGCGCTTTGTCCTGTGTCTGGGTCCACAGCGTGCACCCGGCCAACAGAGCAGACAGGGGGGCAGTTCTCAGACACATCCAGATGGTACCGAGCCTGAGAGAATCGCGGCGGCTCATCAGCATTAAGCACCATGACCCGGACTGTTGCCTGGTCCTTAAAGGGACCTTTCCTTAGGTACCGTGCATCCACTATAGGGTTGGCAACTTCCACAGAGAAAGTGTAGGAGTTACGGGTTTCATAATCCAGCAGCTGTCGGGTGAAGAACAAAGCAGCGTCAATCTGAATGGTATACTTCACTGAAGGCCTTTCATGTTTGATTCATATGTATATATGTTCTATATTTCGTCCCACATACAGTACTTTATAATTAATTTCATTCATCGTCCTCACTCTTTTCTCTCTCTCCATAAAACTCTCCTACAATATTACATTTTTGAGTTATTCCTTTCATCATCGACCTCTTCTTACCTCATCCTCTGCAACCTCTTAATTTAAGATTTCACTGAGCAATAGTTCTTTGAATGCCCAATGCTTAGAAGTAAAAAGACAAGTCACACTGGCTGCCTTTAACACGGCCTGCTCGCTTCAAATGAGCTGCAGTTTCTCACCAGCTGCTTATTAGTTCATTGTTTCTCATTAATTGCTTGTGTAGAGCCTTGGGAATCTGAACCTGTCAGCCACAGAGCGTGTTCGAGTGGAGAACTCAAGTGTTTAAATGGCCAAATAAAATTAATTTCCAACAGTCGACCAAAGAAAATGTGTTAGAATGTCACGTACTAGATGTTTTTCTCATTACGTGGCCATTTAAGCAAAACCACCCACATGTAGCTTCAGATACTCGGTTATTATGAAAACTTAACACGCAGACCCTCTGTCTCACCTTGTTCAGAACAATCACAGCCTCCTGGTCTCTTCCGGTTATATTGAATACCTCGGCCTCCTCTGCGTCCAGGATTGTGAACTCCAGCTGTGCATTTTCTCCCAGGTCTGGATCAGTGGCAGTGAGGCGGCCCACCTCCACACCTGGCGCCGCCAGCTCCGACACAGAGAATGACCACGCACCTGCAGAGAGGATAACAATGAATACAATGGTTCTGAGAACTGGCACTGACTGCAGATGAGACTCTGTGTGAAAAAATAACCCGCACACGCTACATGTGTCTGGCTCAATTTTGTGTCAACTAACATAATGCATGTGGCTATTACGGCTTTCACTCACATATTTCACCTCTAGTTTAAAGGATTGCTTCACATTAACACACGTCTATCTTAATACATTACACACATGCCCCTGTAAACGTACATTGGAAGAGTTATTTGTCGCTTTAATCATTCCACCTGCCCATACTGGCTGTAAAGATATCCTTCCTAGTGCAATACCAGTGAAAGAGATGGGGGACTAAATCCACAGCCGTCAGGTTGTGTAAAATGCGTTCTTACTTTCAGCTGAGGCTCATATCATCCTCCAAAGTTACACTATATTTAGTGTGGAATTCCCTCTTGGGAATGTCCTGTGGGAATGTACATTTTGAAGATACCCACTTGATATGACTCAGACTGCTGAAACCTTATTAGATTTGGCTGAACCTTAAAATGCATTTTTGCACTGAATATCTCTTTGAGGCCAGTAAGAGGAGGAGGAGGAGGAGATACAGGCATGTTTGAGGACAGACAAAAATATAAAGCAAGCCTTTAAAGGTATAGACTCATACAGGACTCTGACTTCTGCCTGTATTTTCATCTTGTTTTGCTTTGTTCAGGATGTTCATGGCCACAGCGCTCAGGTGAGGTTGGGGCTATTTAAAATATAGTGACCAGGTAACAGACTATAAGTGGCAAACATCCAAGAGGAGGCTAAGATAATCTTGGACCCAGAGCTGAAAAAATAAATAAATAAATAAAATGCAAATATAATGAGGGGAAACACAAATTAGACAGAGCAGGGGTTGGCGTTAACTTTTACTTTCGCTGCCGATACAGAGCAGGTACAGCTGCGGCATGACCCGCCCACCATCATCACCACTCATTTCACTATCAGGCCCCTACGCTCCTTAGTCTGCAGGCAGAAGCCCTGAAGAAAATGCTAAGCTCACCTTTGACTAACTAAGAGGTGGTTAAGGTTAGGGCTACATCTCCTTACTGACAAGGTGAATCATGTCTTCACGTATCACGACTAAACAAATGAATAAAGTTGATTATTGCCACATTTGGTCTCATATTTGTTCCTGTTGCAGCAGAGTTCAAATAACCACTGTGTTAACGGGTTTGTCTCGCATATGTTGGCGGGCGTGGTTTGTTGGAGTGTGTCGTGTAGGCTTCAAAAACAATGTGGCTGCAGCTACACGTCCCGCTGTTACAATTCCTGCACAGAATAGCTTCAAGTGTTTCTATTAGTCTCACTTTACAACTAAATTGTGCGCTATGAATGATTTGAACCCATGTACAAATACAGAGCCCTTATTTGTAATTATTTTGGCCATATACTGTATGTTAGATGTTTTCTCTTTAAATCCAAATCCAATTTATTTATAAAGCACATTTAAAAACACTAGGTTGACCAAAGTGCTGTACAATAAAGGTAAAATCACAGAATAACAAAGTGCAGAGATCAAAATACGTAGCAATACAATCCCATGTACACAAGTCCAAAAGTAAAGGAGCAAATTAGAGAGTGGAGATACAAAGGACTAAAAATGGGGGATAAGAATTTAAGTTTGTAGTAAAAGTGGGTCTTAAGTCTAGCCTTAAAAGTGTCTACAGATGGGGAATCCTTAATGGAAAGAGGTAGGCTGTTCCAAAGTTTGGGTGCAGCCACAGCGAATGCACGATTCCCTTTGCCCTTTAGCCTCGATCGAGGCACAGCCAGAAGCTGCTGGTTTGAAGATCTGAGTGCTCTGGAATTTAACTTTATTCTGAGCTGAAAGGAATACTCTATCAATATTTTATTATAAACCGAGTATCTGTGGGTTGAAGCGATAAGCCCGGTTTCCATCCATATGGAAAATTTTTTAGAAAATGTGAATTTATGCACTTTGGGAGTCGGCTCACTGCAATACGCAGTAGAGGGTGCTAATCTTCCAGTACAGAAAAAGGGGGTGCAACGAGATGGGAAGGAAACAATGGATGTATAATAACGGAGTGCACACTGGACCACAGAACCAGAGAGTTTTTAACATCTAATATGACAGCTATATGCTCGTTGGGGAGTCCCGCTAACAGTCCTGTGTGCGAACATGAGCTGTTAAAAGCCACCCAGAGATGAGGAAGAGAGCTTGCAGTGGCCTATGCAAAGACAGTATGTCATTACTGTAAGTCATCATTTATTCGCTGAATCTGTTTCCATTGCACTTAGACACATTTATCTTTAATCGGTACATTTACAATCTACTACCACAAGTGCAAAAACGCCTATACACCTATAGATTTCTAATGGTTTTGGGATAGCGATGCCAGACTGATCCAGACTAACACGCCTTGCAATACTGGAGGGATTGCCATGAAATTTTATTCCGACATTCAGAGGATGAAGCCTGTTGACTTTGGTGATCCTCTTACTTGTCATCTAGCGCCGTCATATGGTCAAAATTTTAATCTGCCCAATACTTTTAAAACCAACAAAATTGCGTTTTGTGCTAATTAGCAAATGTTAGCATGCTGGCACATCAAACTAAGATACTGAACACAGTTAACATTATAAATGCTAAACATAAAAATGTTAGCATTATCACTGTGAGCAAGTTAACATACTGACACTAACACTTTTTTTTATTTAACCTCAATTTAACCAGGAAGTCCCACTGAGATTTAAAATCTCTTTTACAAGAGACCCTGGCCGAGGAGCAGCCAATCAAAACACATTTAAAATGCAACAAATACAACATATAATACAAAAATAACAACTATTCAAAAACAGTCGCCTCTCAAGAAAACAAGCACATGTCTCTGTCACCACATTCTTTATGATGCCCTTAAATTCATTCATTCATTAAATGTAGCTCAGCTGTGCTTACCCTAAGCACAGTCTGGCTGATCTGCACCAAACTAGGCGCTGAAGACATTTTCTCCCTTTTGTGCTGAAACAATTAGTCGATCAGTTGACTGGACGACTGACAGAAAATTAATCCATAACTATTTGATATCTGGTTAATTGTTAACTCCTCCAATGTGAAGACTGGCTCCTTCTCTGTGTTTTATGTCATTGTAAACAGAATATCTTTGATTTTTGAGCTGCTGCTTTCGAAGACTAGATAAATGTTAGCTGTAGCCCTGCCTCATTTGAGTAATCATGGGATAAAAATAGGTGTCATAACTGTGCCAGACATACACTGCATAGAAGTGTAACGCTTTATATTAAATGATATCTGTCCTCCTCCGTTTATAATGAATCACAAGTTGTATTTATCAAACTGGAAATTTCAGCTTAGCTTAGTGAATCTGTTAGCATCACAGTTTAGATTGCATTACAGTCTGTCCACTTAACAAGCATGAAAAGGCAGCCAGTGATCTGTGGCAGTTCATGCCTATACATCACTTGTGATGCTGCACAGTGGCAGAGAAAAGCTTTCCTTTTAATCAGAGCGGCGCTACCTTGCTGATTGTTAATCATTCAAATCCACCACACTATGAAGAGTGTTTAAAAAGTCACACCCCTCGCATTCAAAGAGCATACTAAATGAGCCGTTTGCTTTAATTATTAATTGGCATTATTGTCAAACAGAAAATAATAGAGTGGAGGTGGTGGGGGAGGGAGGGAGGATAAAGTCAGATATCAGTAAATAAATAACACTGCTGGCATTTGGAAAATATTAAATTGCTTCTATAAAGCGCTGTATTGCAGAACAATATATCAACAAAAGGAGAGGGGGCTTTAAACATTAAGATGAACGGCAGTAAGTGGAGACTGTCAGGAAGAAGAAGTAGGGGAGAGGTAGAATGTAGAGAAAAGCAGTATATGTCTCAAAGCGTTAGACGCATTCTGCAGTGATTTTACTGTCTATTGAAGCAGAAAGCACTGAACTTTAAGATGAAATATTAATAGCATGGAACAGGGAAAAGCTTGGATAAGAAAAAGCGGACATGATCTTTCACTCTTCTACGTCAAGGCACAGTCCATTTTGAACCTCAGGGACCCAACGGGAGTGTTTATATGAATGTTAATGTCAGTCATCTCTGGCAGAGGTTATGTTACTCAGACTGATGGTAAAAACAGTCATTATGAAAAGTGCATAGAATAAAAGAGGGATACCGGACTGACAAGCTGTTTAACTACTTTAGAGCTTATCTTGAACCTGTCAAGACAACGAGGACCCAAAGGAGGCAAAAAATATCAGACTCCTGTCACAAATGCCATTACAAGATGTTTCATCATTTTAATCTTTACTTGCACACACACACATATTCCACAGCTGCAGAGATTGAACGCAGCCGACAGTTGTGATCTGATAACAGCAGCGCTTACTCCTTCTGAAGTGAGGGGGGTTGTCGTTGACATCGCTCAGCTTCACAGTGATGGTGGTAGTCCCTGATAATCCGCCCAGATGCCCGCCCATGTCTTTGGCCTGGAGGACGACCAGATATTCATCCCGTGTCTCTCTGTCCATGTCAGGTACAGCTGTCCGCAGGACGCCTGGTGGACAGGAGAGCCGGGACATGCAGAAAAAAATCACAGCGGCAACAGATTTCACAGCGACACAACGTCTGTGGAAATCACCATCAAAGCGAGTCAGATGCATACATGTTTTGAATAAGGACATTGAAAAACATACGACTCCAGGCCACTTCTGCTTCTGAGCACATTGTGTAAAATGTGAGTTCAAATGTTCTTATTCAAACTGGACATATGGTCGCAAAGATACAACATATGATATCTGAGCGGGCTGCCGGGATTTACTGTATAAAGCGTAATCATCAGCTGGAGAGGCATTTAATGGTAAACAGCTTTGAGAGGATGTGTGGTTCATATGATCAGACCTGTCTGAGGATCCACAGAGAAATAGTCCTGGCCCTGAGTGATGGCATACACCAGCCGGGCGCTGTTTCCATATGTTGGATCATCGGCATCCCTGGCTGTGACTGTGATTATGGACGTGCCTGTGAAAGAGACGAGGCGACAAAGGCGACAGGTCAAAGTGCTGTTTAAAGTAGTTAAAGCTGGTGGCTGGATCGTAAGCTTAAAAATGATACTCCACCCAAAATCTATCTTCTGAATATCAAGTACTTACATCTGCAGGATTAAAAGGATAATCCACTTCCTCTGCTGTCTATCCGTGCAGCGCAGTATGTTAAAACATTCATCTTTTAGATAAAATATGATTAAAGGCCGCGTTTTCATGTTGAACAATTGCCCTCCTTGAATCTCTGGAGCTGTGCCAGACGCTGCGTGTTTAGCTCCATGTTGGCAGAAGTAGGATTGTTTGTAAGATACTGAAAATGTTTGGACAGCGGGGGAGTCAACAATGCTGCAAGAGTAGGCTGAGAGATGCAACAATTAGGAGATCAATTGATCTGTTGATTGACAGAAGATTAATCTGCACCTGTTTTGAACCAATTACGTGTTTAAGCCCTTTTTCAAAGAAAGCTGTGACGCTTTTCTTTGTCATATAGAATAGGGTTTTTTTGTTTGTTTTTTAAAGCAATCTGTATACATCTTCCTGGACTCCTCGACGTTGTGATGGGCATTTGTCATAATTTTCTAACACTGTACAAACAAAACAATCATTTTACCATTACAGATTATTCAATAGACATAATCATTTGTTGCAGTCTTTTGTAGGTTGAGACATTTCTATGGATTTTTGTCAAATTACTTCAGTCATTATTTAGTTGGTCCATTACTTCAGTCTCAACTGAAATATCTCAACTACTGGATAAATTGCCTCTAAATTTCATACTGATATTAATGGTGCCCAGATGATGAGTCCAAATGACTTGGGTGATCCCTGACCTTTCCTCTTGTGGCACCATTAGGGTTTCAATAAAATGTTTTTTCAACTATAAGCTGGATTGTCATGAAATATGGTACGAATCATTACAACCTAAGTGATCCTCTGATTTTTCATTTAGCACCATCATCAGGTTCGTTCAATACTTTGGTTCATGACCATGGCCTCTAGTTTCACAGACCGGGCGCGGCGGAGGCACAGTGCACCTGTGCTTCGCCAACTAGGTGTGGCCAGGCAGATTTTGCAAGTTTGGCACACTGTGTGCACTGGCACAGCTACTCCTCTTTCCCACCTCCGTCCATCCTACCTGCGCAAGTCGGAAAGAGGGAGGAGAGAAGACGTGGAGTGGGTTTTACACACATCACACCAATCAAATGAGCCCCTCTCCTTGCCCTTAAATGCGCGGCGCGAAGGCGTAATGAGAGTTTACTCAATTCGCCATGGCAGAAGAGAGCAGCAGCGTCAGGCGGCTAAACCTCTCCCAGGAGGAAACTGATGTTTTGGTCCGGGAGGTCCAAGCTCGCAGTGTCTGAATATACGAAACTGCGAGCAGACCTCCACGGGCTGATGATGCAAAGGTAGCCTGGGAGGAGGTCACCACAACTGTAAATCAATGTAGCGTTTCTCTCGTGCGCACGCGCTCTCTCTTTCTCTCTCGCAGTCTCACTCTGTTCCTTTTCTTTTGACTTTTCTAAGATGACAGGTGCTGAATATATGCTCCCTATCTGATGCTGTGGCTGTTTGTGGTTGGCTGAGAGGGATGTGAACTCACGGAACAAGAAAAGTTGTGTCTGTTTGGTGACTTTCTGCTAGCCAAAGCTAGACTGTGTGATATCACAGTCATAAAAATGAAAAATATTCAACTGTATAAAAATAATGTACGCAGTCACCATGATGTCACCCATCGGTCTGCAGACTCCATTTCAAAGCCTCAAGTTAACCCCCGGGAACAATGCAAGGCTGACAGTGGCCAAACTGGGGAATTACAACTTTCAAGTTTGTCACGTGATGCTACCGTGCCCTGAAAGACTTATTAGCATCACAGCATCTGCAAAATAACTCCTTTAATCCATCTGGTCCGATAACATTTTAAAAGTCTAAAAGAAACGCGCTATTAAATAATTTTATCCCAATTCAAGTTAGTGGAGGGCTAAACTGGAAGTTAGCCATTTGGTCGACAGAAAATTCTGGTGCACCTATGGGCCTAACAAAGATGTTCTGGGTAATTTCATACCCAAAAATGTAAACTTTTTGGGCTTCATGCTCCACTGAACAACTTTCATAGCCTCCTGTATCCAGTTCTGTTTATACATCCATCATGCTCGAGTTGGGCCCTCACCATTTTGGACTTCTGGAGCCAGAAGTGACCACATTTGAACAAGAGGATGTAGCTGGTGGAGGAAGGGTGGATCTGACTCTCAGACGATGGTGACACCATGCAGAAATTTTGCCACATTCTTAAATATGTGCAGCTTTTAGCCTTAAAATTTAAAGGGTGAGGTTTACAAAAATTCACTCCCTACAGTTATGGTGAACGAGGAAATTAGCAATACAGACCAAAACTGTTTTTGTACCTGGCTGCAAACATGTTCTTTTCAGATGTTAAGTTGGGCATTTTAACATGGTAGTCTTTAAGAACTGACTCACTTTTGGAGCCAGCCTCAAGTGGTCCTTCAAGGTACTGTAATTTTTGGCACTCTGACGTTGGCTTCATTTTTCAGCCCTGAAAGTTGTTGCTTGATCTCAGTTTACTTCTCAGTGTAAACTTCTGAGTGTTGCACACAGCCTTTGTCTTGTTTTGCTGAGAAAACTAATCACCATTGGAATCCATTGCAAGCTGAATAAATTCAAGCTGAGAGCAGCTGCTGCTCCACATGAAGACTTTCACAGCCACACTTCAAGAGATTTTGGGTGGAGCGTCACTTTAGTGTTGTTTTAGCACTGTACCTATGTTGGCCATCTCTGGCACCATGGCAACATAGGGTTCATCAAGGAAAACAGGCGGGTTGTCATTGATGTCCTGAACTCTGATGATGAACTCAGACGAGGGCTCCAGGGCTCGGCCGGTCTGACGGTCTGTAGCTGTTGCGATGAGGCGGTACTGGTCCTTCTCCTCGCGGTCTAAAGACTTGGTGACGTGTATGTTGCCCGTGTTGCCGTCAATAACGAACACAGAGCCCACCCCCTCCCCCTCCAACATATACTTAGTGCGTCCGTCTCCTTTGTCCATATCTGTGTGCAGCTGGAAAATAAAACCATACAGAGTAAATTACTGTTCCACCTGGAGGCAACATGGCTTTCACACATGGTGCACTGATGATGCAGGTATTGCCCATTAACGCTCATCTATCTGTCTGGCAAGTACTGCAAACAGGACTGTGTGAAATGGGTGATTTATGTTAAGATGGGATGTGCTCAGTGAATCTGAAATGAATGGCACCAGGTGTGGAAGATACATATGGGACCAGGATGAGTGCTGATGCGCTCAGCTAATTAACTCACTGGACCAAAAATGCCATTGGGGGTTTGTTGAGGGCAGAGCCACATCGATGTGGACCGTGGCCCTGCGAATGTCCTACATGTATGTACACAGATGTATTCTGCAGTATCCATCTGTAAATCTTTCTGTCACTTCTATCCATCTGTCCCTTCCTTCCCCTTCTTGTAAATCCATCTGCCTGACTTCCCTGTACCTTTTAAGCTACCTCTTTTTCCAGTCCTTGTGTCTCTCTCTTTTCATCAAGTTACCTCGGCTACACAGAATGCCCATCTGCTCACATTTCTCATTCCCCCCTCCCTCTCTCTCCCCCTCTCTGTCGGACTGTTTTGCTCCCTGGTGCAGAGTACTCGTTCGGTATTTCATGGCAGAGAGGATATTAGTGTGAGCTAGATAGGTAAAAGGCCAAACACACAGAAATAGAAAGCTAAAGAGATTACTCAGCCTTCATCACACTGAGCTTTCTGACCAGGAACCTTCACATCTCTCTACCCTTAAGGCGCATCTGCACATGTTCATAATCCACAAGGCTTACTCACAACCTCTGCTGTGGACCTCAGATACTCATGAGAACTAAAAGCCTCAAATTTTAAAATTCAGCCACAGCCATGACTGTTTACAAATTTCCCCAGCAATTTATAATCATTTTTGCAGGGCATTAATTTTGTTACACGAAAATGTGTTTGTGAAAAAGAGGAATTTAATTGCCTGCCTAATGCAGTGCAGAATTAGTCAAATGATTTGTGTGTTTTAGACAGATGCCCACATCAAAGTATTTGTATATTCCAGCATAATGCATGTCAACATATGTTCACGCAAGTGCAGCTCACACAGACTGCACGGGTAGCAGGCAGGAGAAAATATAAGATTAGAGTACATTCTGTGTGTGGTGTGTGTCTTGGAGGATAAAGTTGGGGATTATAGAAACTCGTGATAGCATACCCTACAAATTGCTAGATAAGGGACTCAGGGTTTCTTATTCATCCCTACACCCACATCCCTCTCCCTCCTTTCTTCCTTAAAGCTAGCTTCGATTTTGATCCCACACTTCACCACGAGAGACATCTTTGTCAGAGTCTGTGCCTATCGCGCTCCCCTGTTCTTTGCCCCCTCCCTCCCCTCCTCTCTCCATCCTCCCTTTCTATCCAGCCCTCCTCTCCTCACTGTCTAATTGCTGGCTCAGTCCTGCTGTGCTTCAGTCAGCATGAAAAAACACTCTCACTGTGGGGAAGAAATTTATCCGCCCCGTACAAACAAAGCTGGAAAAAGAGGAAATTGTCTCTTCCAATTCCTTTGTCACTTTTTCTCCTACTCTGTAATCTGAATTTTTCCCCCCTCCTCTCACTCATGCAGTACATCCACCTCCGGGTTTAAATCTGCCTCACGCTGCTTCCTTTGGCAGCCAAATTCTTCCTCCGTTGCACGGGTTGAGGCACCTGTGATCTCAACAGTTGATAAGTCACCTCAAACCACACACTGGTGATGGGTTTGAAATGATCGCCTCTCTATTTTTGGCAAACAAACTGAGCTGCCTGTGAGAGAAACGCTTCCAGCCCCCCTCGCAATGTGGTGATGCTTTATTACATGAATATCAACATCAAGACTGCTTGCAGAGGAATGAGCAGTCTCGTATGTCTACTGATTGCTTTAACACCCTTCCCTGACTATATCAATAACAACCAGAGAGGAAGATTAAACATTTATGAGGTGTATACTGCACTGGTAAGAATCCAATCTAGACTGTCACTATAAAGTATACTGCTAGCTACAAAGTGGCTGGCAGCATTCCCTGTTAGCGTTACAGCTGATATAATCCTACCCTGAGTATACTGTAGCTGCCAGCAGCTGCATTAGTGTGAAGCGCCTGACTGTGAAATGCTACAAGTAAACCCCAGGGATCTGAATGGTTCAGGTGTGCTGTGGATTAAATCATCTCAGACACTTTACGTGTTGCGACACCGACAGCAGTTGAAGGTTGCTGGTGTGGCGACTGTAAAACTCAAGTTCTGACACGATGAGTGGAGGGGACGTCTGCACAGCAGTTATGTGGAGTTATATTTGTGCGATATAATGAGACATTTTATGAGCTTTTTCAAGTATGTACTTTATATTTTGTAAAGAAATTATGATAAGGAAATAAGAAACTAAATCTTGGTCGTCAATAAATGTCTTGGCACGCAACAGTTAAATTATCTTATTTGCCTTTTCTCACTGTCCCTGACCTGTAGACACTTATTTAAAGTGCTTGTCTTGCTCTGAACATCTCTGTTCAGAGCGCTCTCAGGTTTGCCTGCCAGCTCACTCAACTTGTTCAGATGGGAGACAAAGTGAGTTTGAGAGGCAGCACAATTGCACCCAAAGTCAATGAAGATGAAAGTAAACGCAAATTCGAGGAAGCGTCGGCGTGAGTTGAAAATGTTTCAACTAGTGTAAAAAAGATTGTGCTCCTGTCCTGGGGCTTTGTGAATCTGCTTTATGAACATACAGAGACGACAGGAAAAAGGAGAGAAACTGGAGGCAAATCAGCAGAGTTTCTGCTGAGTTCAGTCGGAAGCTGACCTTAACACAAACACACAGACACACTCCCACACAGCAGCTAGCTTACGGCTAATGTCTGTGCAGTTGGTACATGGGCCGTTTGGGGTGAATTAACACAAATGATTGAGCGGTCAAATTCATGAGAAAAACATGAGCCGAAAATTTGCTCTCTTTCCTTACAGTGAGCCACAATGCAAGCTCATCAGAAAAATAATGTCGGTCATTTCTTAATGTTTGTTAGTAGTACTTTTCCAAATATTCATCAGTTACTCTTTGAATCCACATAAACCCCTCTTCACATCAGCATAAATTAAATCCACTGCACAGCACTTATTTAAAAAGAAAAAGTGCCACTTTTCAAGCTGGTTCGCCCGTTACTCCACTTCTTTACTTCTTCCAAAACAAATGCCAGGAGTTGAGTTTTCATTAAAACAAAATTATGACTGGTGTTTACCACATGCCAAATTAATCTGAGCACAAGAGGCCAAATTGCCTCTTAAGTTACCATATGACAAGTAATGTAGCATTTGAGTCCGGCACAGTGCTCACTGAACATAAGACACACCACCGGGGCGACATTATCATCATTTCCAGCAAACTTCATGCAGAATAATGAGAGCACAACAGCATCACCGATATGTTTTAACTGAATATCCTCTGGTCCAGCTACAAACACGAAAACATAGAATCCATCGGCACATGAGTGTGTCGTTCACTCATGAGCCTGTTTGTAATCAGTACCAACAATGTTATCTGTGATTCACCTTCAACTGACTTGTCTGTTTAAATAACAGACACTCAACTGTCCTGCTGTTATTACCGACAAAAATACGTGGTCAAATGCATCTCAGACCAACTTAGCAAGTGATGTGAGTGATCGGATCACAATTTGTCTTGGTGGTTATTTAGACGTGTAATACCAGGTCTAAACAGGCTCAAAAGGACCCATTAAGTATGTTTATATTTCAAGCTGTCTATAAGTATGACATCATAAATTCACAGCGATCCCGACAGCTCGTTTAAAGACACAGTGTCTGAATACAGTGTGCATTAGTAGATGGAGCATTTTGATACTTTCACAGTATTTCTTCACCTACACCTGCTTTATTTCTAAATAGACATGGAAACCTGACTTTTCCCAATACAGGACCTTTAAAGGAACTTCATTAATAACCGCACTGCCTTGGCGGTGACAGCTGTGGCTCAGGAGGTAAAAGAAGGTCGTCGATCAACTGTAAGGTCGGTGGTTTGATTCCTGGTCCTTGCAGTCTACCTGTTGAAGTGTCCTTGGGCAAGATACTGAACCCCAAATTGATTGTGTGGGAATATTTATCACATGAGCAGGTGGCACCTTGTGTGGTAGCCTTGGCCAACAGTGCGTGAATGGATGTTTGTGCTGTAAAGCCCTTTGAGAAGTCAAACTGCACTGTGTAGAAGAAGTTAATTTACCATCTGCGTAGCTGTCAACTAGCTTAATTTGCCATTGCATGTATGGTGGAGGTTAGCTAACAACCTTCCAATACAGCTGGGCTGCAAGCTAACAGACTAACACACCAACAAATGGAGTGTAATAACAAGGTACGTATCTGCTAACCCTACTAGCAACACAGTCATTTTGAAATGACCTACTCCCATATTAAGATTGTCTGTAACTGTCTCACATTGTAACACATTTTCCCCACAGACCACCATCACAAAACAGACATCTGTAAAGCTGTTGACTGGACTGAAACTGCAAAGTCAAAACTTCTATAGACCAGACCAGCACATACAAAACATCAAGGCTGTGCCATAATATATCTTTTGCAGGATTTGGATTATAACTTTGACCAATTTGTATTCATGTAGTTCTTGTTAAACATGTTGAGTGTGAGTATTTCAATACCCTAATAAATTAAGGTTGATCGCCATCACGTCCCTTCAGTCTGCCCCCGTCCATCTGGATGGATGACCCAACACTGTGGCTGGATATTGATTACGCAGACATCTGTACATATAATGTATCAGCAGGTATCATTAGACCAAAGTCTACTTTACACTACATGGTTCAAGTGACCCAATTCCGATTTTTTCCTCTCAAGCGACACAGATCGGATCTGTAACATGAACGTGTAAACAGGAAAAAAAAACGCACAATATCGGATATTGTCAGATCAGATTCAGGCCTCCTTCATATGTGGAAATATATCGGATATGAATCAGATATCTGCCAATAGGTCTGTAATCTAAACAGACAGATCGGATATTTCCTGACAATCCACGTCGTACGTCATGAATAATGCGACAACAGCGCATTTTGCTGATGTGCTCATGAGCGAGGGAAAGGAAGGAAAGCCAAATAAATCGCACGTTAATCAAAAACTATGAACCAAACAAAGCACAATCTATCCTGAGTAAGACAAACTGCTTGATCCCCGCCTCCAGTGTACCAGCAGTGTTGATTATTAAGCCGTAGTGATGTGCGGATCGGCTCTGACAGCACCCGAATCAGCATGTACCTATCAATCATCCAGCTGCACCCGTCTGCAGCTGCACGGACATTTCCAACACTCTGTGTAGGCTAAGTTACCTTTTTACTTATGTGGAGCAGTGCCAGCTTTCCAAGTGATTTATTCTTTAACAATTAACTTCAAATATTTAAAGTTAGTCCTTAAAATTGCTTTCAGTAATGTAAACATTTCCATGTGTGCAGTAATGTCACTGTAGCAAATACCGTGGGACATTTAGTGGTCTAGAGTGCTGGACCGGAAGTGTCGCGCAAAAAACAGAAGCTGGCTGCGTTCTGTTTTGCCTCCGTGAAAAATAAGGTGAATAGAACATGTAAACAGCAGTCAGGAAAAATCGGATATAGGCAACAAATCGGAATTGGGCATCAACACATCGTAGTGTAAAGGCAGCCTAAGTGTTAGCCAACTGTTCGATAGGCTGAGATTACATGCTGCGATGTATGACTACAGCAGCAGCCTACCCCGTTTAGGTAATATTGGCGATCCATCAGGAGTAACTTTCACCAGCATCATTTTGCAACTGACCACCCTGACAGTGAATATGCCTGCATCTTATGGGTCCTAAATCCCGGTGTGAAAGCCGTGGTTCACCTGCTACACAGGAGCTCTTTATTTTTTTCTGTTACTCTGTAGCCCTTTTTAAACAGGAATTGTGCAAATTTGCAGGGAAGCCCAATCAGTCTTTTTTCAGCATTGGCAGTATAAAAACAAAATCGGGGAGTGCAGCAAAATGCCGCCTGTCTACTTTTGTTTATACAGAATGTGCCTTTTTCTTGGCAATGGGGGGCGTGAGCAAGTAACAAAATGTGTAGCTCAGTGTGTGACGTAAACAGTGATGTGGGAGGGAAGCTGTGACTGGTCAGTCCTTTGGCGATTCTCTGGTAAGTTGGCCTGCCTCTTTGTTTGCGAGGACAAGGAGGGAGCACAATTCCTTGTCTCCCCAGTTGCTCATCTTTACAGTGTCTGTCAGGTTTGCGTTTCCCTCTTGCTACTAGCTGATACCTAATTCCTGCAATCAGCTGTTTCCTGTTTATCCACCGCCAGTGGCTCGCATGTGCGGTGTCATCAACAGCTCCTCCCACAAGTCTTCAACAGCCTCTACCATTGCGGAAGGCCACCTCAGTCAATTTAAACTAAAAGGGTTCCACCAATATGCCTACCCTACGAGGCGGAAAACTGGGCCCCTCGGATCATCTCGCCAATCCGGCTGTGTGTGTATAAACGCTCGCAGGTTGCCAGCAAAATGGCCCAACATTCGTGGAAAATCTGGCAGTGTAAAAGGGGCTTGTGTAACAGCTTGTTTTGGTGACGCCATGATGCCAGTCTGGTCTATGGGACAAGGGGCAATGTGTGGGTGGGGCCAGTAAGACACATTAAAGCAAAAAGCAGTCCACATTATAAAGACATGAAATATTTTTAAAAAACAATCACGTGTAACACAAGGAAACTGTGCCAGCTGGAACTGAAATTTCAATTTCAGTTTTCAGCAGAGGTGTTACATCTCTGCACTGCTGAAAAGAGAGGAAACCAAATCACAGTTAAAAAGCTGACTCATTAAGTCAAGTTAAGTTTAGTCATGCCAACATTGGCCAACTGATTTTTACAGGGTTTAAAGAGTAGAGTGAGGTAGGAATAAACTTCATTGTGGGGTGAGACATCATTCAAGGAGAGGAAGAAAGGAGAGGGAGAGCACGCTGCGATCGACGCTGAGGGGTCAGAATTCACAAAAAAAGAAAAGAAAAAGCTCAGCAATTTTATGATTCTGAGCAATTTAATTATAATGAATTTGGTTAAAATGTGAGATGGAGGAATGTGGATGATTTAAATTTCAAGGACTTTTTCAGCACTTTCTTAAAAAAGGACCTATTTTCAAGGTATTTCAGTGCCTGATTTTTTCCCTCAAAATGTAGGCACTTCAAGAACCTTGTCTGAACCCTGTCTGTGGGCCCATAGATGTGGTAGGTCTGGGTCATTTTACACCTGGAAATCAAACTCTTTTGACTTCCTGCACCATTGAGCACCTTTCACATGAACGTGCCTCCAACACTGTATCCAGCTCTCAGACAGCAAATTGAGAAGCAGCCAGAGGCCAGAAAAAGTTTTTAGCTTATGCACTAGCCAAGCAATTTCTATTCAAGTGGTGCCATCTTTGATACCAGTATCCAGTCCTTATTATACATCCATGGAGCATGCAGAGAAAACCGGGCAGCGCACTGAGAGTAGAGATGTTGAGAGTGAGACAGACACTGTGAGCGAGAGTCCAAGGGTTTGTGAGCACACAGAGCAGCGAAATGGAGAGGGAAATGAGTCAAACTGAGTGAAAGAGGTTATCATTGTTCGCTTATGTGGATAATGGCGCACGACTAAGTGAAAAAAAGTGGTGAGCACAGAATGGATTGTCTGCTCAAATCAAATTATTCTTTCTCTGCAAAATATTTCATGTGGCTCTTGTTCTGAGGCACAGTAACAACTTCACACAATGAGATACAGGTTATTCACAGGATGATTTCACAGCTTACCCGCCCAATGAGCACAGGCTCAGGCCCTCTGTACTCCTCGATCACAAAGAACTGGTTCCACAGCCAGCTCCTCCGGCGGCGAGAGCGAGACTCGGACCGCCCGTCTTCAGTGTCCGTGACCCATTTAGAGTGGCCCCGTGCTCTCTGGGGCAAAACGTCACCAACACCTGTCTCTAAATGGAGCTCAGGCTGGAGAGCGTGCTCCTCGTCTGAACTCGGCACTTGACTGAGAGCATTAATTACACCTTCAGCTTCTCCATTAGTCAAATTGCTTCTTTTCTCGTGGTTCAGAGTGAGTTCAGGGATATGTTTGGGTAATAGGGATTTGGCAGCAGAATTGGGATGTTTAAGTACGGCTGTTTGCCTTGCTATATTGTCCTTAAAGTCCAAATCATTAGGTTTTCTGTCATTTAGTCTAAGAGCCACATTTGGCAGCGTTCTTACATCATCCTCTTCAGTCTGACGCTGGCTTTCCAATTCTTTGAAACTCACAGTTAAGTTATCAATGGACTCGAGCTGAGGTAAAACTTGTTGTCTTTTGCTTGATATCACCTGCAAATCCTGATCTTCCTCTGATAAGCCAACAGCCACTGAAATGCTTCCCCCGTTCCAGACTAAAAGAAAAAGAAGCACTGTGTGTGCTGCCATTGCTAAGTATAACTGTGTGTTTCAAAGAATAACCGATGAATGGCTGATCAGAAGCACGTTTGCATGATGATCCATCTTGTGTTGTTACACCGTGCGTCTCCTCCTGTCTTCAGGTTTCTTCTCCCCAGAGTGAGTCTTCTTCGCCTTCTCTTCTCACATTTCCCCGTGCAGTACACATGCTGCACAGGATCACCTGAGAGAAGAACACATAATTAGTGTGATCATGGAATTCATTATAATGGGGGAAACAAGTGTTTCAAGATACTGATGAAGAAAGACAAAGAAAAGTTGACATTTTACTCGTTATCTTGCAAATATTTTGAGAGAAATTTGTAGATAATTTTTTCCCTAGCGTTTGTTGAACAGCTCTGTTTGCTAATCTGAGCTCCCTGCCAGCTGCTGTAAAAATAGCTGTGAGTTTTGCACGGTAACTATGAACATTACGGTCTGGTAAGATATTACCTAAAAAGGAGAATTCCCTTTATACCAGATGCTGTTACTCATATTATTCTCATTGCTGTTGGGACTGCTCTTGTGTGTGAATGCTGTTATTGATCACTCAGGCATTCTCCGAGAGTTAAACGCGGTCTTAAAATTTTTCAATTAATTTGGAGCCTGAGGGGCCTGGCGATGAGGTGGAGCTCAGGTACTTTACTGTCCCTTGTCACACACAATTGCCCGGACATCAGGTGATTGATGTCATCCCTAAAGATGGTGTCCCCATGCCTCAATGCCCAGTAGTGAAAGAAGTTCCCCTTAAGAGATTAATTAGACTCATAAATAATTTAATCAATGACTTGTCCTCATTTCCCAAAAGTTTAATGATCTGCGTTTCGTTAGTATTTGAGTCAGATCCCGGCCATTGATCTTTGAAACTTGATGTACTGAGAAGTGTCAGCAGCTTAACAAGACGGTGGAACAGGCAGTTTTTCCATCCACGTTCTACCTGCATCCATCACTCTGCCTCACCATGCACTGCAATGAATGTAGATTTTCTGACATCTGTTTTCCACCTTTATGCACACATGGAGGTGAGCGTTATCACTGGGGTTGCAGAGGGTCGGAAAATTCACAGGGAGGGGGATACACATAAAAAAAGCAGTAACAGGTCTTTTGGCATGTTCCGGTTAAAAGTATTCCCAATTAACTGAATTGTAGAAAGTTCATTCCCATGTTCCCCAGCTCTGTAGCCCCTTAAAAAAATCACACAAGACTCTTTACATCCATCTGTCTAATTGTTTAACAGATCTACAAAAATATTTATACTATCCTGTTATTAACTAGCACTGTCGGGCTATCTTAGCAGTTAAAACTGCAAAAGCACGAAGGGAAATGGACGTTTTAAAAGCAGTTTGAATGGTATAAATCAGTTCAGCCACAATAGAGATGTCAAAGTCTAAAGTCAAGAAAACTGTCTTGCCTGCAAATCTGAGGGCGTAGATTTCAAGGAGTTTAACATCAGTCGGCTATAAGCTGTAGGTGGGCGAGTTCTGAACATTTGACCTAAGAAAAGAAACACGGCTAAGAACATAAAACTATTTCAAAGGTCTCCTTAATGCTTCATATTAAGGGTATATTGAGCTGGGGAACACAGGCACACTCCCATTGTAACCATGCACTGCCTTTAGAAGCGCACTCTTCTGTCACATGCACATGTAACTGGCCAGCATCCCACTGAATAAGAATCCAGTAAAATTATAACCATGCACAGAGCATTCTCCCATCACATGTGCAGCCCACACAGGGTTACTGCACTGTCTGAGCCAAAGTTTTGATTATATTACTGGAGTGAATATATATTACATTTTTTATGATATTTCAGTCAACCAGTGGATGGTAGCCTAAAGCAAAGTACACTTACAAATGCAAAACTTTTGATTTTGCTCCATTTTCTACAGATTCAAGTTAAGAATTTAGACTTTTTAGGCACACACAAGACTTACTTTGTTAAAATGCATGATAGTAAGCATTTCTCCTACACCACTTGGTGTGGCACATCAAGATGCTGATTAAAAATCATTAGTACACAGGCGTGCATTGGCATGGTTACAGTTAGAGGCGATTCTCAAATTTGCAGTTTGATCTTTAAAAAAAAAGAAGACATTTATTAGGATTTCACATTATTAGCACTACAGAAATGCATTTTTTTGGTCTCAGATACTCCAAAGAACCAGTCAGTATATGGTGACTGATCAGGTTGTCGATTGTGCTCTTTGGAGTGTCAGGACCACTCTTCTTAAATGGCTGTGTGAAGCTGCAGGACACTGGCAGGAAGTGGAATATGTTGTCGTACACGCTGATCCAGCACATCCTGAACATGCTCAACAGGTGACGTATCTGGTGAGTCTGCAGGTCATGCAGGAACTGGGATATTTTCAGCTTCGAGGACATGGGGTCGTGAATTATCGTGTAGCAACATGAGGTCACAGCGGCAGACGAATGGCGTCTCAGGATCTCTTCATATTACCTCTGTGCACTCAAATTCAATAAAATACATCTGTGTTCACTGTTCATGGCTGATGCCAGTCCATACTATAACCCCACCACCACCATCATAGGGCACTGTTCATAATATTGCCACTGGCAAACTCAACCAATTGCCCACTCAACACCACAGCAACAACACTCAAGTGCCACAGGTGCAAAGGTGAGCAGCCGCCCACTTAAGTCAGTCAGAACGATGAACTGCAGTCGGGTCAAGACCCTGCTGAGGACAATGAGCTTACAAACAAGCTTCTCTGAGACAGTTTCTGTAGAAACTGGAGCAACAGTTGGTTTGTGCACAAACCAATTGTGGTCTCAGATGATGTTGTAGGTGAAAATACTGGATGCGGACGTCCTGACCTGGTGTGATTAACCACGGTGGTCTGAGGTACTGCCAAATTCACAGAAACAACTTTGGAGATGACTCATGGTAAAAATGAAATAAACATTCAGTTAACAGGCAACCGCTCTGATGGATATCCCTGCAGTCAGCATGCAAATGGCACACTCCTTAAGAATTTATGACATCTGTGGCATTGTGTTGTGAAATGAAACTGTATATTTGAAAGTGGCCTTTTATTGCGATATGCCACACCTGTCAGTTGGATGGTTTATCATGGAAAAGGAGAGGTGCTCGCTTACATGATTTAAACAAACTTGCAACCAACATTTGAGAGAACTATTGAGAGCATAAAATACGTCTCAGATCTTGAAATTAAATCTGATAAGTAAAAGTCAAAAGGGAGCAAAAACAAAAGTGTTGCACTTAAATTTTTGTTCAGTATAACTTAACACCTCATTATTTTTTGCTAACTAACCATGTGGGATGTAGCTTGACTCACTGAGCATGCTAATTGAGGATTTTTAAAGGTCCAGTGTGAAGGATTTAGGAGGATGTATTGGCAGAAATAGAGTATAATATTATAAGTATGTAGGGCTGTACCCAAATATTCAGATATTTGAATATTCGTTTCTATGGGTCGTTATGAAAATCTGGTATTCGATATTCGTTTTTTTATTTACTTTTTTTTTTTTTAACATTTTTAACATTTTTTTTGGTGCTAAATGTATTCTTTTGTTGTTGGTAAATGTAGGTTATCAATAAAAATCAAAACTTTTAAATTGCATTGTTAAAAATGTGAAAATATAGTATAGCCTACCAACTGAGCTTGTGCGCACTGAGGCCGTGGATCAATACCAAGTTTTACCACTTTATTCCCTCTAACTTGTCGCTGTTTTTTGTTATCTTTTGAATTTAATATGAATTATGGAACCGTTTTTGTCAACGTTTGTTTGCCCTGTTTTGTACAATAAATTATTGTTTAAAGTTTCAAAAAGTTTCTTTTGGAGTGCGTGACACAAGTGAGTTTTGAAAACGACCGCGGGCTGTCACCTGCTCAACGCATCAGTACCTTCAGATGCCATGACAGTAATAGCCAATAATGTCAAAATACCATTTACAGACCGATTTAACAGACGATCACTGCTGCCTGACCCGCAGGTCCATTTGTGGGTCCCACAGGTTACGGGTCAACCCGTGCATCACTACTCAGCTCAGTCTATAAATGCTGTACACAACAGTAAGGCTATAGACATTATATTCTATTCAGGCCGGCAGAACCAGCGGCGCATCGGCTCTATAGTGCACGGCACTGCTGATTAACCATTTTATTGCAGCAGAGAGTGTCTGCCAACAACCAATTACTTGCAGAGGCTTCCTACAACTTGTTTCAACGGTTCCGATTTAATCAGAAGACAAATTAAACAGGATGACTAACTAATGTGAAAATCAAAAGAAAGCATAGGATAATGTACTGAAGGAGACTGTTGTGCCATCACATTTTTTTTGTGGTTTGAGAGCAAAGATCTGGTCACCGCTGTGCAAAACTCCGCACTATAATTAGATCCGAAAGAAACCTGGAGTCCACCTCCACCCCCCCGCGATATTCGAATATTGGTTATAAATTCTGCCAAAGGTCCGAATGTTAAAAAAATGGTATACTTGGGACAGCCCTATAAGTATGTTTTCTTCAGTGTAGATTTCCTAAAAATAAAGATCATAATGTTTTTGTTACCTTAGAATGAACTGTAGACATTCGTAACAGTTCCTCGTCTACTGAGGTCGTCATGTTACATTGCTATTCTACAGTAGCCCAGAACAGACAAAACAAACACTGGCTCTAGATAGAGACATTCCTGTTTTTGCTGTGGCCACCTTAGCTAGCAGCCCTTCCATGACAAGAGCGAAGGAAAAGAACAGACTGCACACATTCACCGGTGCTGGGCTAGCGGCCCATCTCCGACATACCAACTACTTCAAACTACTTAATTCAGTGTTTCTACCAGTTTTAATCACCTGATCTGTTTGTTTTAGAGAGGAGGAGACCTCTGCAGATAATTCGGGTCACAGTAAAAACCTCCTGAACAATTTAAACACCAACACTAACCGAGAGAAGGTTCAGCCGGTTGCAATCAGCAATCGTCACTGCTAAATGGCACTAAATCTCCCAAAATCTCACACACTACTACTTAATTATCCATTAGTCAACTTCCTAGCCAGCTAACATAACACACAACACATTTCACACTGTATATATTTGGCAAATTATAGATTTACTTGGCAAATTAATGGATTATATCTGCTTGTGATTTAGCAAAATGTTTGTTTCTATCAGCTTATAACAGCCTGAGCAATTAACCCCTATATTCTCTTGTTATTCCTGTTATTTCTCATTAATTTCCCTAATTCCTACGGCAAGTTTTCACCTTCCCAGAATTCTGCCTTCCCTGTTTGGACAAACTGTCCCCAATAAACTGGTCATAAGTCTGGTGTGTGTCCCCTTAGGTAACCTAAGTCATACCCCCCCCCCCCCCCCCCCCCCCCCCCCCCCCCCCACACACACACACACACACACACACACACACAGAGTGCATGAGTCATAGGTACACAGGGATGTGGTCTTCAAACAAATTTAAATAAAGTTTTCATGAACACATCTCTCTTTTGAACAGATTGAAGAGTGAAATATTCAGGCTTTGAAAATCCTCAAAAGCTAAAGAGATTTTCCTGCATGGCCTGTGAAGCTATGCAAATGATCAATATTGTGGCTAAAGAACATAAATGACATAATGCATGCTCATAAACCTCTGGCCTTGTCTGTGATCTGACTAAACAAATGTACACTGAAACATGTGCCTTGATTAATTTAGATGCAAATAAGCACCGAGTGGGCCTTAAGCACAAGCCTTTGATGGCACTGTATAATATGAACCATAACATTTTCTGATATACCCAAATTGATATGCTTCATATGAAAGGAAGGACACATGAAAATGAAACCAATGTTCCTTTACACTCCAGATACTGACCTATTTTCCAAAGTCATTAAGTAATTTCTTCTCTGTTTACATCAGTTCTTCTTAAAAGGAAATTCACCCTTGAATTGTTTTTAAATTTTACACACCAATTATAAACATACAGTATGTAATGCTTTATGTTCACCATCTGCATCTGTTTGCCGTCGTCTTAAATTGAGCAAAATACAAGAAGTGTCTCCTCCAAAACACTTTTGTCTTCCTCAGCTATTGTGCATTAGCATAGACTGAGCTCACAGCTTACATTTCTCTCTTCTAGCTTTGCTCCAAAACCACGTTGCCAGCAGAACATGTCATTCATTGTTGTTTGAAGTCTTTAGAGTATGAGCGCGCATGAGATATGTGTGAAATGTAAGGCAGGGATAGAGGATGAAAGCGTGAGGACGATTTGCTGTTGCCGGCTCAGAACGGAATGATGAGTGGTGACATAGCTCTAAATTGCAAATCGCTGTTTCAGTCTCACTTCACTCTGCATCGAGTCGCTTCACTGCAACAAGGCTATTTCATTTTTATTAAAAATAGCCTGTGCATGTCAGGCCTTTTACATAGGGAAAAATGGGCGATGGAGGTAGAGAGGGGATGGTGGTGGTAGAAGTGCACTGGGAGGGAGGGAGGGAGGGGGGACAGCCCGGCTGCCTTTAACGACTAAGACACGGACAGATTCTGTTCCATTTAAACATCACTGGCTTTCTCTCCTCCTGCCATTCGTCTTAATGCTTATAGACCTCTCATCCATTCTCGCTGCCTCGCTCCTGCTCAGTGCACACATGGAAATCTCTTAAGTCTTTCCAAATCAGACCGTTGAGGAGAGGCCCACTGTACTCAGCACATCAGTCACCTCATTATAGTCAAAGCTTGACACAGCTTAACCTTAAGTGATACCACGGCGTAAGAGCTGTGCTGAGCAAGTGTTTAGCCATGCCCTTATTTGTGATATGAAAATGCTTCAGTGCATGGACACACATTTTGGGGGGAAGCAGGGGACACATCCCTATTAATATTTACAACATGTGCCATCTTCCACTCCAACCAATGAAAACTGAAGTGTAGCAGAGGACTTTCTCTTTTCTTTGACAAAATAAAAGACATTTAGGGACTGTTCGTTATTTATGAGAGGGAAGGGGGTGGTGCAAAACGGGGGAGGCATTTAAAAAAAAAAAAAAAGTAAGCTTTTTATTTGGCTTAGGAGAGGGAATTCAACTTTAAATGGTTGTATTTTGTAGGGCTGCCCCTTAGAAGTCGGAGATTCGAATCATCAGTGGGAGAGTCTTTAGTCGACTGAGACTGCTTCAAGTCGAGCAGTCACTCATTTTTTGTTAGTCAGTGGGCTCTGCAGTGTACTTCTGAAGATATTTTGGTCCCTAGATTTTGCTGTGGCATGATTGCTTTTGACTTTCAAGCCGCTCTATGGTACAGACAGCTGCGGACGTGATGCAGCAGCACAGAGGGGGAGAAACTTCCATTGTAAGGCTCCGAGATAATATTGGTTTCTCTCTTCTGCCTGAAGTGGTGAATTTACAGCTCACAAATACTTAGTACGACACAGTCTCTGGATTTCGTTTGATATCTAGTGTTGGCAAAAAATCCCTCATTAGCACTGTTAGCTTCTTTACTATATAACATGACTACTGTTGTCACGCTGAACATCCCACTTAGCCCCAATCAAACTTTAAAACTTTACATGGAAAAAAACCCAAATCGTCAAATACTCGTGATAAACAACCAAATCGGACTCAGCTGACATAATTCTAAGTTGTCTTAGTATTAAACCCACAAGTGGGTTTGAAAGGCATGTCTTCTTTTAAAAATTGCAAAAATAAAACAATTCATCGTCAACAGAAATTGTGAGAACAGAAATTATTGTTCATTTTCCATAACCGCTTATTCTGTTGGGGGTCGCAGGGGGCTGGAGCCTATCCCAGCTGACATTGGGCAAGAGGCAGGGTACACTCAGGACAAGTCACCAGACTATCACAGGGCTGACACATAGAGACAGACAACCATTCACATTCGCACCTACAATTTAGAGTCACCAAATAACCTAACCTGTTCGAAACAAGTTCGAAACAAGAACCCTCTTGCTGTGAGGTGACCATGCTAACCACTGCACCACAGTGCCACCCAGAGAATATATAGAAATAATTTTTCGTTTTTCAAGTTCATGAACACATCAACTGCTTCCATCATGAAAGATAATCAAATCTAAGCTTTAGACAGTGATATTTCATCACAATCACTTTAAAAAATGTCTTATGTAAAGTGTTAGTTTGTACTGACCAGATCCTGTAAATATATAAATAAATTTAAACAATTCAGATGTTGTTTTCAACTTTTAGCTTTCGATCATCACAGTGGAAGTTTTTAAAATCTGATCCCTGCCACCGTGCCAGGTTACTGACATCCTGGCTGCTTTTGGAAAACAGTCATTATATGCACATGTTGCTAATTGGGGCTGTGATGTATGTGTGCTTATCAAATGTTGTTGGTTTGTGTGTGGCTGTAACACACCCATTTTCTGCTGAAGTGCACACAGCTTGTGTGATAATGCGATTTGCATTTTTGCTTAAGAAATTATCTGTTTGTTCTGGTGAGCACTCCCTCTGTGCTGCTCCATTGTTGCATTGGCTCCAATACCTACACTGGGTGTGAATGAAAAAATATGGGTGTTAATAGTGGAGGATGGGTCATGCATTTTCCCCCAGTCCTTCAGGGAGGCTCGAGGAAAAATATTTGTGGCTGCGAGGAGGGTCAAGATAAAAGAAAACACCTCAGCCACCCTCGATAAGTAAAAAACAGTCCCTTACATTGCAGATTGATGCAGAAAAGGCTTAAATCGGTGCATAATAATGAACCAAATTCAGTGTTTGATGCTTGAAAATTTCTAATAGCGTCCTCCCCCTGATATTGAAACATAGTCTATGCCCTTGGTTTCTGTGGTTAATGTGTGTATCTGTGTGTGTGAGAGCAGTTGTAGATGATAATTTCCTCTTAGACATTACATTATGATGTAAACACAGGGGAACATTACATTTCTCAAAGCACATGATGCCTCGTTGCAGCCTCTCTTTGGTAACACAAACCCACGCACACGCATGCACGCACACTCACATCTGGACAGCTTATTAGCATATCTAGTCCAGATACACTATAAACAGCCCGGAGCGTGACCTTGTCTTGTTAGAGGAAGCCGGAGGAATGACCTACTTGATGCATGTTAATGTGATTTACACACTTGGGCTAACTATTATAATGAATGCGGCGTCCCAAAAATACTGCTGTCGGCAAACTGAGATCCAGCGACCACATCATATTAGCGTCCCCGCGTGAAGGTGCGCGCGGCAGGTGAGCACGGCGCGCACTAAATTAAAGAAGAAGGAAAATCAATCGCAAACGGTACCTCGCCAGAAAATGAGAGGGGAAGCACAGCGTTATCCGAAACCATCTGTCAAAGCTTGGCGCTCGTTTGCGTTTCCAAACCTTTCCTCGAGCCAGCCGGTGTATTATTGCACATGGGCACATCTGCTCGCGGCACCCAGAGCTCTGTGCTTGTGTTTATTCAGGAACCAAACTGACAGTCAAACAGTTGGAAACCGCCTCACCTCACCGCCGCTCTCAGCTCCCCCCAAAATATGAGAAATTACAAGAGAGCCGAGGAGTGGAAACTTGTCACGTCTGTGTAGGCGTAAGTGGCTTCACTTCAATAAACTACTGAATCGTGAAGATAAAAAAGTGCTTTAGCAGAGTCGGAGCTTACCGTGTGTTTGCAGCGCTGCTCCGGTGCTTCTCTGGTTTAACGGAGCTGAAATGATCCAACGTGGGAAAGGATGCCGAGGTTCATCTGAGCTCAACGTGAGGTCTGTCCACTTAGCCCAGTCTCTCTCTTTCTCTGTCTCCCTCCCTCTCTCCCTCCGCGCTGAGTCTCTGCCTCTATCTCTCCTTCCCTCTCTCCATTAGTTTTTAACTATCTCACAGAGACCAGTCACCCTAAAAGCCTACTATTTTTGAGAATACACAGTGACCACAGTACCACACAGACACAGCCTGTACCCACACTGACACATTTCCATTTCAGCTTGGTTCAGTTTGCTCTGCTAATTGTCCAGCGTGGATTTAGGGAAAAATATATCTACAGAAATGGGAAATAAAATAATAAGTATGTTTTTAGTGTAAAATCACTTGATGGTGAACATGTCTCTACAGTAGCCTAGAATAGACAAATCAAAGCACGGAGAAGTTGAATATGCCATTTTATTTGAGTGCTTTCCTTACCCAGTATACAAGCACGGGAGGGGAATCGATTTATTGGCCGAAGTATCCAAATCTGACTGCGCTATGATAGACAGACGATATGGACCTTTTTCCGCTTGACCTACTGCATCACAGACCAAACTGACAAACTAGTTAGTTAGCGGCAAACTGGCACCATGGTGGACAACTATAAAGCTCTTCAGCTTCATGCACCACTGAGCAACTTTCATAGGAATAAATGGGGACCCGCTGCCAATGCTGTATCCAAGTCTCTTCATACATCGATGGCAATTATTTTTTTTAATGTGAAACCGCTTTATTCAGTGTTTTTACCAGTTTAAATCACCAGGTCTGTTTGTTTATCTGTGGATAATTCGGCGCCTGGTAAAGCCCCCTGGACATCTAGATCTGAAGTTATCAGAGAAAAAAGAAAAAAAAATTCGACTCCTGGTAAAAACCTCCTGAACAATAAAGACTACCAATAATGACACCTCACTTCAGTCAGGACGTGCATGAAACAATAACAGTAACATTGACATTTGTGCTGGAACTGTAAATGTGGAAACAAAAAATAAATCCTCTAAAATATGTCAGTGATTGCATGGAATGGAGCCGAATGTTTTTGGGAAACAGGCCAATCTGTGAGTGCTAGTCAATCGAACATCATCAGCTATCATAAGCAAGTTACTTGCAGTTAATTAGCCACACATTCAACAAGCAACCAACAAAGCGCACAAGAATTTTAATGGCCTTGTTCACTTGTATCTGAGCAAATGAGCTGAATTGTGGAAGGTGGTGCTCATGACTGTTTATATCATGTTATATTTGTCAGATAGCTACGTGAAATCTGAAGTTTCAATCCTTCATGTTGTGCTGCATGTGTCATCTTTAATATTACAACTGTAGTGTACCAAAGTAGTTTAACTGCATTTTAACCACTGTCAAAAATGCTCATCAAAATAAAACTTCTTTCAAAAGCGCCCTGGGCACAGTTAGTCCACCCTGATGTTGGCTCCATGGCTACGACCTTACTTCAAAATCATAGCTTGAGTGTCTAATTACCACATTTATGATCATACTTTTCTGGACAACATGCAAATCGTTTAAACCCCTTTAATATTTTCTGGTTTGGCTGTAGCATTCCCTTGAAGCATTTTGTAATCTGCTTAAGTATAGCCAGTCTGCATAATCATCCTCAGTACGTTTGCATTTTCCCAGTTGTTCCACTCAGAAGCTGGACCAGAAAATTGGTACTCAAGGATGCATTAAAAGATTACATTTCACCAATAGTGTTCTCCCACTGGCTAGAAACATGTCTCAAATGTATGACTGTAATTACCCCCCCCCCCCCCATCCCACTCTGATAGGATATTTTCTCCAGTGAATTGAATGGATCGTTCATGATGCGTTTTTCTTGGAAATTAATGATCAATTTAATATACAGTGCATTTCTGTAATTCAGCCTCCCATTAAGTCCTGGCTTTAAGCTGATTTTTATGAGTCATTTCGATTCTTTGTCAGTCTCAGACAATACAATCTAAATTTGTACTTACTAATCCAAATTTCAAGGATGAATGTTCAAAACAACATCATTTCATACTTGTCTAGATTTGGATGCCCAAGATTTAAATATTACACCCAATTTATGTGTTTGGAAAGTACAGATGAGATTTTAGGTAATATATTTTTACATTTTGACACATCTTATCCCATACCTCCTGGAATAGAATATGTTTGTTTCTCA
Source organism: Epinephelus awoara (assembly GCA_035609425.1). Lineage (NCBI taxonomy): Eukaryota > Metazoa > Chordata > Actinopteri > Perciformes > Serranidae > Epinephelus > Epinephelus awoara. The sequence continues at coordinate 36,729,392 of CM069303.1, forward strand.
CCCACTTGTTTTGGGTATTTTTAATTTGGGAAAAACAGCGAGGCTTTGAGCCTCTCAATCCTGTGAAAAGTGATCATTCAGTGCAGTCTTGCTTTTCACATCAATGTTTCTTGATCACTTTTGATTTCTGTCTCCTGACTGAAAAAACAAGATCGCCTTTAAACAAGTGGTGGTGAGACAAGTGTTGACTGATATGACTAGAAAGCAAACTTGCAACCCTAAGGTCACTCCTCAGATCCCTTGTACCCAGCTGGATACGGAGGTTTGTCAATGTCAAAACTACTGCGCAAGCACAAAACAAAGCCAAGCCATAATCAATCTGCTAGTCATGATTTGAGAGCATGCAGGGACAGATTTACAATTGCAAAAACATGCTCTGAGCTCCGACTGTGCGAGGGGGCTATCAAACAATTTTTTGGCAAATTTCTAGCTGTTAGGGTCATATGCTTCCAACATACTTTTAGACGAATGAAAAAAACTAAGTAGATGTACTGATGTAGCTCAGAAGGCAGGGTCTGTGACATTTCTTGGTCAAATCCAGTGGAGTCTGTTCTGCTCTCGGCTGGAGTTTGCATGCGAGGAGAGGAAACTGCCAAATGGAACAAAAAGCTTTGAAGAGGGCAAGCAAAGAAAGCCTTAGCACTCACTGAGTCACAGCTCCTCCTGCAGCCCCAAAACTTTGATTAACATTACAGAACTTACTCTGCACTCCCAAGTCTGCTTAAATCTGGACTACTAAATCATTTCTTTTTTTGTTTTTCACTCGCTCAATAATTCTGTCATTAATGAACTTCCAAAGACGAGAATTATGGATGAGGTTGGGGAGGCAGGGAGGCTTTCCCCTCTTACTCCCGCAGCTGCAGTCAATCAGACAGTAGTACTAGTGTAGGTCTGAGAAGACACTCAACTCTCTGATGCTACACTGGAGATGTGCTGAGCATCATCACGCAACCCTGCCTGTAATTTATTTAGTACAGTGGTTAATACAGAGATGCCCACATTAGCCTTTAAAAGCTCAGTCATATATGGAGTTTTGCAAAAACATAAGCTCATTTAGAACAACAACCTTCGGCTCCATATCCTCATAAAACGGTTCTTATCAGGGTAACATTAAGATTTTACTGATACTACGACTCTTATTGATACTATTTTTTAACTACTGAATAATTTCTATAAAATATATTAATATTAAAAAAAAATGAATTCAGACCAGGATTAGCATTGAATATTTTAAATAAAACTAATTGTTGTTTCTCCAGCAGCAACAGTAATGTTTACAACAGCAAAGTCACTCTATAAATAAAACTCTTGACATCACAATACTGAGTGAAGTTTAATCTTCATCAGTCAGTATTTGTTATTCCTCCTGTCCTCCCTTCTCTCATCCTGATGTGATTCACAATCTGCAGACACCACTGGTAGAGGGAGGAGGGGCTGTTTGTCTCAGCCAGCTGCTATGTTTAAAAGAATTTGCCCATTTTTAAGATAAGTGGCAATCTACGATAGTTAAACACAGGCAGCTTTTAATTTTGCTCGTTTGTAACAATGTGTTATAGGGCTGTCAACGAATATTCTAAATTCGAATTTGAAAAAAAAAAAGGACCTTCGAATGTGAAAATTGATATTCGATTGTGGAGAAACAAAGCAGACCAGAAAATAGACCAGACGTCGAAACGATCGCCACAGAGTGCCGGCCATGGATGACACAATCGGTTAACATGGTCGCCGGAAGAAAACTGGCTTCGCTTCGAGGCTATTTGCAGCGCTTCCGCAGGCGGTGTGGCCTGATGGGTCAGAGAGGGGGGGCGAGTGAGAGGTCCGCGCTCGTTTATAACGAAATGTTATAGATAATTGTTTTATGTGTTTTAATGTGTAGGTATGTAAATGTTTTCAAAGACGTTTATGTTGAAATAAAAATACCTTCAAGTAGTATGTTTCCTAATATTAGTTTGCCCTCTTGTGGACATAATGCGAAAAAAAAAAATATTCGAATGGTTCGAACTTATGAGTTATTTTTAGAAGGAATATTCACACGTCAATTTTTCTCGTTTAACAGAGGTTAGGTTTAGGCAAGTTAAGTTTCTGTGGTTAGGTTTAGGAAATGAAACATGGTGTTAAAGTTCACTCAAAGTTTACAGTCACCTCGAGAAAGTCCTGGGGGAAAGTCCTGTGCTTTGTGACCTATCCACGTCTCCAACCTGCCTCTTACAGAACTCCTTGATGCGTTGCTCATGTGGTTACAGCCTTCCCAAATAAGTGAGTTATACTGGTTGTGATTATATGGGATATGTATGAATTTTGCTGCATTACTTTTTGCAGAAATGCATACTAAAAGTGCATGAGAACAGCCTCAACTATTTGTAATGTCATAGCATAATTCATATGCTGTAAAGCTTCCTCCCATATGGTAAAATGCTTCACCCTTGGAAACTTTTAACTCCATACTTCAGGTGTCTTCACTGAAGTTTAAAAAGGCAGGGCTGGACAGTGAGAACGAGGATTAACAGCTCTATACCTTTTGCCCTAATATCCCCTGCAGATTCGTTGTCACTACTAGTATGCTTAATTTACTACCACAGTGCTCAAACAGAATGAACAGGCAAGTTCAGCAAAATTGCATTTATTCATTCATTTATTTAAGTGTCAGAGAAACTTCAGACGAGTTCTGACAGCAGACACAAATCAGTTTTCAACCAGCCGTTATTGCTACAGCTAAATTAGCCTCCTTATACAGACTCCAGACATCTAGATTTTTTGGCCATTCACTGCGGTCCTTTTCTCTGCCTCTCTCTGTGATTCAAACACATGCAGGAGTAGGTTGTAATTATCTCACATAGTTGGAATGATTCATAATGTTTTAACATCCAAATCAAAATGCCAAGCAGCAGTGTGCTGTTAGAATACATATCATCAGCGCAAACAAAACATCAGCTGTTTATTAGAGGGAACGATATGCATGCCCAAATCACTTGAGAAATAGCCTGGAGGATGCAACTGCCTGTCCTGTTCATTAATTCAGTATCTGCTGCAAAGATGCCATCATGTCTCTCCAAAATACTCCCCGATGTTTGCCTTTCTTTTCTCATGCCATTTTTGTTTGTTTCATGTCTTTACTCAGACAAAGTCATATCCCGTCTCTCCCTTCTCTCTTGTCTTTCTTTTTCTCTGTAATATTCCTCTTTTAAATCCTCCCTGCTCCTGCGAGTCCATCCTTTGGAGGAGATGTGATAGATGTCTACATAGTTTCCTGAGTATGCGTCCCTGTGTGTGGCTCGGTACACAGCCTCTCTGGCTATCGATGTGGCCTCGTCCACTGTCAGTCCCCACTGAACCCCTTGGTCTAAAATCGAGTAGGCGTAGGGTGATCCCGAGCCCACAGAGAAGAGCGTTCCCTGCAGGCGAGTGCCATCACTGCACACATAGACCAGACTGGGTCCAGCGAGACTCACTTTCTTTGTTGCAGAAAGCTGTTGACCAAGAATAGCTGAAGAAGAGCTCTGATTCTTTGTCTCAGCCAGAGACACCTTTTCCAGGATGGTATCTATAGACTCTGCAGGATCAGTCATTTGACTCTTTGTTGTTTCTGTACGACTGCTGAGATCACATCCCTGGTCATGGCACGCATCTACCTCTCCTCCGTCCCACCCACACAACGTGGCAGCCACACACAGCTCAGTTCCCTTAAACGGATGAAGCATGTGGGAGAGCAATTTGGCAGCTCCTCTTGTGGACAACCGTCGGCCGTGGCGGAGTTGATAGAGCCGCAGTTCGCGAGACAGAATCCGTTTCCAAAGGGCACAATCGGCTGACGTACCCGAAGTAGTACCCACCAAGTGACTGTGAATGGGCAGGATCTTCTGGGAGGCTGGGCACGCCACGAGTCCAGAGCAACTGGAACGAGTGTCTGCTGCAGCCAGCACGCCGCCCTGAAACATGAAAGCCAGGGTGGTGGTGCCGTGAGCCATGGGAAAAGGCAGCGGGACCGACTGAGGGGAGGCCAAAGGAAGGCTTGTGGGCCAGGAGAGCGATGATGAGATTGAGTCTTGAGATGAGAAGGCGCTGGAGCTTTGGACAGTGCTGATTTGCCCAAACTGTATCGGACTTTCATCCAGGTATTCTGCAACAGGTATGTAAAAATTAAACAGACTTGTACTGCTGCTAAAGGGCAAACCAGTCACATAGTTACAGTCAGTCTTCTTTCCAAAAGGCACTGAAGAACATTCGGTGGTTATACTGTCCAGAAAGAAGTCCTGGAAATTGCACAGGTCCTGTAAAGCCATTGAGCAGGATAATTTCTCTTTCAAATAGCACTCTCCAATCAGGTTCGATAAAAAATATTTGTATCAGCTGTCCACAAAGGTTTGCATGTCATCAGGAGTTTTAGACTGTCGGTTTTAGCAGCAGTCGGCCTTTATATAGAGCACAAGATCGCGTTCATTTATGTGTGGTCAGCTAAAACAACCCATCAGCAACAGTTACCAAATCCTCATTCACTTGACTTTGAAGCACCCACAGTCACTAGCCCATGGGTAATTAATTTTGGCTGCTATGTCAGGTTGTTTTTTCAGATCAGATTTCTTCAAAGTCCTGTGTGGGCGTAGGCCAAAGAGGACGCAGGGTGATGGCAAGGCCTTGGCTCAAGCACATCAAATTAAGTTAGACTCTGAGCTTTGATGCAGCACTCCCATGAAAAGTTCCCAAATAAAATCAGGAAGGAACTGAATCAAACAACATTTGCGTTACACAGTCAGAGTCAATCCAGTCAAGCCTCTTAGGTAGTGTAGCCCTTTAAAGGCAACATTCACATTTCTGAACTGGAGACACCAGAATATCAGGTCATGCTGCATCAATAAGGGTGTATACTCACACCTGACAACTACTTGCTTTCAACCAACTGACTTCACCAAACGTGACTTAACACATTACGATTTCTGTTTGTCGAATAGATCAACCATGAACTCAAGGACTACATGTTAATCTTAGATTTAAAAAAACTCAAAATGAAGGTTTTAACCTCCATCTTTTGTGGATATTTCTTCACTGCTGCTATTATAATGGTAAGGAACTCTTAAACTCAGTCACAGAGATAATCCTGATATGAGCTGTTTGATGTGAAACAGTGGCATGCCCAGACATTTTTCATAGGGGTGGCCAGATGGGGCAACTGATAATCTTGCACCAAACCAAAAGCCATAACTAAATTGCAGAAATGCTATAATGCTGCTGAGGTACACAGGCCAGTTGGAAACTGTGTTGATATGAGTGTTAAGGAATCATATACTGATATTCTTTGGTTTGTTATTTTACAGTTAATATTACCAATTATCTGATGTGATGGTGCAGATGACATTTTGAGTTCCACAACAATCCTGTTTTAATGTGTTTTGTATCTATACATGATAGGTGATTTATTGTTTTTCAAACTGACTGTTTGTTTCTGTAAAAAGAAAAATATACAGCTTTAATTTGAAGGAGTGCATTGATTATACAAAACATTGACTGGGAACAAGCCCTCTCAAGTTTAGGGAGGACTTGTGGGTACCAATAGAACCCATTTTCTTGCACATATCTTGAAGTGAGAGTTTAAGGTACCCCTTTGAAAATGGCCGTGCCAGTTGTTCACTCACAGAAATGTTACCTAAATTTAGTCCCCTTCACGACAAGCTACGCTGACATAGTACCTTATAGCTACAGCTGGTAACTTTCATGAAAATAACTTTGTAATCTATGTGATGGAAGTGTCACTATAGTCTGAAAGATGTGCATAAAAATTAACCACTTTAGCTTTAACCACTCTCCTACACCCCTTTTCCACCAAAATTAGAGTCTGTATGTGTGTTTTTTTAAACACGGCAAAACCCAATAAAATAGACATAACTGTTTATATTTCTTTTTCTGCTGTGTCACATTTGACAACAGGTTAGTACACAGTAGGACACAGCATGGAAGCCAGAGAAAATGTTATTGTGGTTATTCTTATCTATATCTCTTACTTATTCATTCTCACTTATAAACTTGGTGAAGATCAACTTGGAACAATGTCTAAATGCTGCCTGGGTGCAGATGGATGGCGTTTTGTTGTGGCATGTCATTGCATCTCTCTGGTAAAGGGGCTAAAATGAGCGTGTCCACCCAGGTGTTGTATTTCCATCACTGCCAATTCAAGCCGGAGCTGATAAATACCTATGACCCAGGTGTGAATGCCTATTGTAACCTTTCCCATTACCTTAAAAAGCCAGATGTTTGCAGGTGTTAATGGTTTTTCTGTGCTGTGGGAAAGGAGCTATAGTGTTGTTTTGCAGCTGTCAGCAGGCAGCAATTTTCAGGAAAAACAAGCTAAAAAAACCACTTTATCCTGCCTGCTCAGCACCAAACAGCAGACAGGCACAGTCAGCAGTAGGGTTAGACCATATATTGATATTATATCCACATCATATGAGACTTGGTATTGTCTTAGATTTTGGTTATCGTAATATTTTAAGTGTTGTCTTTTCCTGGTTTTAAAAGCTGCATTACAGTAAAGTGATGCCATTTTCTGAACTTTGCAAACTGCTCTAGCTGTTCTGTTATTTGCCTTTACCCACTTAGTCATTATATCCACATCACTGATAGTTATTTATCAAAAACCATCCTGTGTAAATATAATGTGAAAGAACCAACAGTCAACCCTACAGTATTGTTGCAATACTGACATTAAGGTATTTGGTCAAAAATATTGTGACGTGATTTTCCTTGCAACACTCAGCCTTAGTTAAGACACTAACTGGTGAACATGGTTGAACATTTAACAACAGATATTTCCCTTCACCTTAAACAGAGCTAACAGACTTGCATTTGCCAGATGGCCACAAACACAGCTCCAAATTAATGATGATGTTGCCTCGGCACTGCTGGATGTGTAAATAAGAAACTCTTTGCTAACAAGATCACCAGATGAGTTTAAAAGGTGGTGATGTGCCCTGTTCAGGACTGTCTCATGAGAGGACGCGGCAAAGTGATGACACATCAGTGTTTTGTTCACAGCTTGTTTCCATTGCCTCGAGTGGCCAAAGGGAGCGTGTCCTAAAAAATATGTCCTCTGGCAACTTGTTACCTGCAATTTGTCTGAGTGGAAAAAGACTGCATGATAGCCTGTTTCTATGTACATCACTTAATTGTATTTACTCACCTTTCACTTCACCCAGGGACACTGTGTGTTACAAGTCATTTCAACCTCCTCATCCCAGACTGGTGAGAGCCCGCCTGACAATTTTATAGGGTTTGACTCAGCCCCTGACAAAGTGGCAGACGGCTCAGTGGTCCGTGTGCGGTATCGTTGCTCCAAGCCATGTCGGCTCGCACTGGAGGTGGTGGTGTCCACATTAAGGAAGACAGATTTAGTGGTCTTCAGGAGGAAATGGATCAGCAGCACAACCCGAGTCTACAGGATCCACCAGGTGCCACTCAGATTGCCTTCATCCATGTTATATCAACATGACTTTTTCAACAGACACATTTTGGACGCCCAGAATGTGACAGTTCGTGCTTGGGTAGACCATCTTAATGATGGCAGGGAACCCAGGACATACCAGGGCTCCATGTTGAGGATTTATAAAACACTGCAGACAGAGCCGCTCTCAGAGCGTCCAGCTAAACCTCCCACTGAGTGCCCTTCATGGTCAGCTCATCTGAGGTGGCAGATGACCAGACACAGAACTCATCACTGTCCACATGAGTCAGGTCAGATCCTCTATCTTTATTAACTTTTAATAGAAACATGAAAATATTGTTTCAGTATGTAATCTTTTGCTGTTTTACTTGTTCATAGACGTAATTGATATGCTGAAGTTCCCCCTGGCAAGTCCTGGTGAGCACTTTGGAGTGGTCCGCAGGTTCCAGCCTTTTAGGAACAGAGCCCTGGAGAGCACCCGTCTTCATGCTGTGACACAGCCCAGGTTGTACTTTAAATTCACCCAATAACTTCTCATTTAGTACAATTTAGTTGAAGTTTATTCTGTATGAAGTTCAACTGCACAGCAGGAATATAATCTCCAGCAGGGTCTCCAAATGTTGCATTAAATAGCTCACAAAGCTAAAACACATATCATGAGCAAAACTAGAAAAGTGCACTCAGTAGAGTTCAGATCTCTGCCAAATGGCCACGTTCCAACTGCCCGAGTTGATTGTGGTCACTCTTGTAATTCAAGCTGACGCATTTCAGAAGATAAAATAAAATGATGACAGTAAATGCAGTTTTAATAACTAAAACACAGCCACAAACGGACAGAACAAAAACAACAGAATTGTCCCTCCCAGTTCCCTAACAGTCAAAATGGCTGTAAGGATAACGAAAATGGTGATTTATTCATCTCCTATTATGCTCAACTTTAGTGGATCATAACATCAGATATGGAATTTATCTTCGGATGCTCTGATTCAAAATAAGACTAAACCTTGCTGTGGATGTCAGTTTTCGAGCCATGACGAAAACAAAAATGTGTCCTGAAACAGACCGTATGGCTTGTTGTTTTTAGCTGAGAAGATTTCAGTAAAACTTGTGGCCCCTACTGGCCAGTTAAGAGGAGTGAGGAGGCGGGAGCCAAGCTCAGCTGACATTGAGTGAAAAGCAGGGTACACCTTGTAAAGGTGTCCAGACTGACACAAGTCTGACACATAAAGGCAGACACACCTACGGGCAATAAAGACCAGTTAATCTGACCTGCACGTCTTTGTGGGAGGACCCCAGAGAACCTGGAGAAAACCCACGCTGACACAGGGGAACAGTCAGCAGTCAGCGACGATTTTCACCCATGGGCCTTTTTCATAACAGACATTTTGTCTTGTCCTAGGAAATGCACAGGTGAAATTGCTAACATCAACAATGGCTTGATTCCATTAAGTTTCCCAGTAATTTATGCTCAGACGGAGCCTTCTGTCCACACTCTGCATTCATTTCGTCTGTATTTGTGCACGTTTTCTGAGAGCTTAAGGATACAGATGAAACTGAGCAGTGCCACAGGAAATTGTGGGGGCACTGTAGCATAGTTCAAGTGAGATATGACAGTAGGAGACAACCAAGAAATTTAAATAATGATGGAACAAATCGCTAATATGGTGAAAAGAATTCTCCGTCCGCATGTCATGATGAATTTAATGCCCCCACAGACCACTGCCTGCTACAATGCTGCCTCTGTAAAAATGTACTTTATTACAACCTCCTGCACCGTCTCCTCGTTTGTTGTTGTGTGAAACTTTTGACTCTGCCCTTAAGTGCCATCTATCTGCTGTATTCATGCCATCAGAGAGGGCACATGGAAGTATGAGGGCAGTGACATTCACAACATCTGGAACAGATGCATCTGTGTTTGTACGTTAAGGGAGTATAAATGAGCCTTAAGCTGTTCCAGTAAGCCAGCAACAATACCAGGGCCTCCTCTAAGTGGACTGCAGCTGTCATTAATGTTATTGAATACACCTGTGCTTTTCCTACTGTGACATGTCAAAATGTCTGTTGTGATTCAATGCAACCATGAGAGGTCCTTGAGCATATAATCATATATGTGCACACAAAATATTAGGGCTGGCCCCGACTTAGAATTTTCCTAGTTGACCAATAGTCGTCATTTAGGGCCATTAGTCGACTAGTCGCCTGCATGTTTACGATATTAATCTCATTATTATATGATATATTTTGGGCAGGGCAACACAACTATCTGAGTTGAAGGTGTGAGAAAGAATAGTATCAGTAACATTTTTAACACTGTGCTACATTACAGAGAAATACAAAACCGTACCAAGTTTACATATCACCTTGGGTTCGTCCTTCACCTTCTCAAAATGATCCCACGCTTTGGATTTCCTGCCCGACATGTTATTAACTAGCCTGTGGAATAACCGCAGGTACCAGCCCTGGAAATTAACCTGACTCCTGTGTGACAGTTGAGCGTGGACACTTCCTGTGTCTGTCCTTTCAAATTAAATTCCCATATGTTTCAGTCATATAGGTTTGGATTTATTTTGACAAGGTGCAGCTCCAAATGGAGTTTCGCGTTTTTTGTTGTTGTTGTTGTTGCCTTTTCTGTGACTAAGCGACCAATTAAATCTTACTGACTAATGACCTTTCTGGTCGACTAACATTTGGTTGACTATTAGGGGGAAGCCCTACGAAATATTAGGCTGATTGGTCCAGTAGTTTGTGAGATTTGCTGCAGACATACAGATAAACACACTCACTCACACACACAACCAAACGCATGATTCCCTTTAGGCTTAGACCTGCCTGAGATAATAAGCAGTCAACGCCATAGCTGGAACTGCAGTCTCAAAAACACAGCTTCAGTCAGCCTGGGTATTATACGTCACATATTTAAGGAACCGATTCTGTCAACCTCCAAAACAAGCAGTAGGAGGGAAGGAGAAGCGAGGTGTAGCTACATATTGGTATTAAGTTTTATTTTCACATCTACTTATCAGAGCTGGCAATCGGGAACATTATCTAACATTAGCAACCCATTATTAGCTGTTTGATAATGTAGTCAGGCCAAAGGCTCATGTTATCTATTACTGTTACATTTTTAACGTTGTAGAGAGCGATGAGCAGAGTCGAAGGTGAGCAGTTGTGCTCGAGCTGCAGGCGAGCGGATGGTGGAAAATGGAGATAGAGGTGGGGACCAATTTGCATATTCATAGATCCACGCATACAAAATGCAGCGAAGGTGTAGAGTTACATCTAAAGCATTTTAAGGCATAAAGGGGTTTTTTTCATGGGAAAAAACTTTTAAATATGTTATTTTGATGAACAGAGATGAATTTGTAGGGTTTTAATCAGTGACAGAGGAGCAGTTTTTAGAATTTATTTTTATCTATATCTTTAGAAATACTATACGTGTACAATAAAACCAAATAAACCAGCACATATGGCCTCAGATGTACAGTATAATGTCAGTAGTTTGTGTTGATATCAGCAGATTGACAGGCCACAGGTCACTGATTGTTTCCTTTTCAGTGCTGTCAGCTGTTCCAACACACTCTACTTTTAGTTTTACTTCACTGTCATTACAAATGACTTAACAAGCTTCATGAAGCCTCTTCAGCAGAGCATATGAGCTTTTTATTTACGGTCGATGGAAGACAGCGAGGTCAGTCATTTTTAACAGATAGCGAGGCGTTTTGAACTCAACCTCGCGCTTCAGTGGCCGAAGAAATGATTTCTCAAATCATGTGTTGCTTGGTTTTCAGCGTCACCTTATCTGTGTGGATCTACCTGCTGAAATGGTGTCACAAGAAGCTCTGTGGGATCATCCATCATGTCGATAGGAAAAATACGTACGACTCGGTTCTGATGCAGCTTACAGACACAGGTGGGTCACAGCAGCTCATGGGTACACCTGATACCAGTTTAGGGGATTAGACTGTGGTATCATGAGATGATTGTGAGTGATGGTGTGTGTTTTGTGAGACTGCAGAACAGACTGTGTTATGTATTAATAAACAGCTCTGGATCTCCTGTTGTGAAATATATGACTGTCATATATGCCTGTCATATCTCCCGTGTAGGGGACGTCATAATTCAGGCACGTGCGACAACAGGAAAAGATGAAGCTTTCCGAGTCAGTGCGGCATTGCCCCAGTGGAAATGGATTAGATTAGACTGCTACATACAGGACTCAAAGGTATAAAACCTCAGTGTGTGTCTCCTCTGGGTGGTGGGATAAGAAATAGAAATTAAAGTACAGCTCGGGGCAACATCTTATAGCCTTCCTTTCTCTTCTGTTTGGTTTGGTGCCCTTGCTCTGCGGTGTTTGATTTCCTTTTGGAACAGCTGTAAGATCCTGAGAGATGGTTCCTTTCCAGCTGGGAAACTCCAGGCGATTGCAGTGTGTACTGCAATTTGGAGTCGTTCACAGCTGAGTAGGTTTTTTTTTCTGTTTCTGTGTGTTGAGAGCTCATGTATTATTGTGTCTGACTTTCAGGTGCTGCTGGATGTAACATGGGATGAACACACTCACAGACATCAATATAAGTAAGACCAGTTATTGATTTAAAGACGCTTTATGTCAGTTTGATTTAATAATTGTGAAAAAAATAACTCTGGCACTTACAAAGCACCTGTTTGTCCAGTTACTGCAGTAGAACAGGACTTCTGAAACCTTGGTATTTCACTCGGATGGGTGTGGTTTTGCAGGATGTAGAAGTGCATGCTTCTTTGAGCTCTGTAATCATCTCAGCCCCGTGCTCTGAGTGCACGTTAATATTTATTTGCAAAGATGTAGATTTTGGAGGGATGCAGGGGACTTGTCCAAGGCTTCATGCCTGACATGTTTAGGGAACCAATCCTGTCAACTTGCGCAATTAAGGGTATAAGAGGAGAAGCCAGGCATTGGCGTAGATTGTTTTGTGGGTGGGGAGAGAGGGGACACAGGGGACACGCCCCCCTCAATATTTAGAGCGTGTGCATTTGTCCCCCTCCAAAAAACATTAAAGTATCAGAAGACTTTTATTTTGGAAACATTAAAGACATCTACTCCATAAATTAATGCAGAAAAGGCAAAAAAATGGTGCATAAAATTCACCACCATACAGGAAATTCAGTATTAACTTAAAATTAAGTTGGACTGAGTGGCAAAGTTGAGCTAGTTTTATTTCTAAAGCTAGGCAAACTAGACTGAATAATACACGCTTCAAGTATGAAGGCATATGGAGTAAACTATTCATGTTTTCCTGTAATTTGTATATTTGGTCTCACACCTGTATACCTGAAAACTGAAAGCCTGTTTGGGCTTCTGAGTAGATTTTTGTTATTCAAATAAACATTTTAGCACTATTTCATTGAATATATTTTCCAGTATAAAGCTGTGACGGTTGAGATTTTTTTCAGTAGTCAGGTAAAAGTCGGTTTTGCTCGCTTATCCACAATGTGACAATACGAAACAATGTGTGCCGATGTGCATCCAACACCCAATGCTCTGTTACCCCTTCTCAACCACAGGCAGCTCTTATGCACTATTTGAATGTTTTCCTAAGATAAGTTACACACCCAAATTTGAACATATCCCATGTAATCATAAGCCAGTAAATCGTGCATAACCCGCATATTTTGGAAGGCTGTGATCACGGGACCAAGCGATTGAGTCATTTTAAGGTATGTCATCCTAAACCTAACCTCTACGTACGTTCATTTATAGGGTGCCAATTTGTGGGCTATCACACGAACCGCTGTATGAGGACACATTGTTGACCAACATGGAACGGGTTACGATTCTGTTCTCGCTCCTAATTTTGCACCATTTGGAGCATTTCGACCAAAAATATATTATTCTGGAACTGGCAAAAGTTGGAACCCAAATATAGCAGGTTCTTCTTAACTTAAAGTGCAAATGGTATTAACATTGGTGGGCATACTGTTTACCTTCACTGTGCATTGTGCAACGCCCTTCATTGATGATGAATCGTTGATTACAATGGTTCCACTCAAAACTGGTGAAAACACAGGCTGGTTTGCTAAATAGCACTAAATTTCCAAGAACCCTGAACAGAACCGGTTTAAGAGTCACAGCTAATTTGGTGCAAAAGCGGTATAAGTGACGCAGGACCATAAACTGTATACGTAAAAAGTTGGACAACATGACAGAACGTGAAGCCAAAACATCTTAATCAACCCCTGGTTGCTGGCTGCAGTATAGGTCATAAATCTCGACGATACGATATTGGGGGGAAAAAAGCAACTGCACTGAGATTCTCCTCTTAAGTTCAGTTAAGTTAAAATTCCATTAAGTTCTGTAATACCGTGAAACTGCAAACTTTTCTGAGACAATGATCATTCTGTGAAATTCTTACACTGCTGCAACCCTAGCTACCTAAAGTAATAATTAATATAATAAAAAAAATTGATTTGTGGCGTCCATGTGACGACACAATATTGCCACACACACAAAAAAAGTCCCCCACCCCTTGAACTGCAGACTCTGGCTGCAAATGACATCATCAGTCTGAGATGGCAGCGGCCTTATCCAGGATATTTTCATTTCTGTACAGTTGGAGTAAGTGGCCACGCGTTGTCCATCTTCATATACAGTCTATGCCCAGGACATAAGAGAAATAGCAGGTGTTTAGGGAGTCCCACAATAGATCAGGGATGACTGCTATGGAAATAACTATCATGACAACAGGTCTGAGTGGTGTTCAATGTCTTATAGATTTCAGAACAGTATCCATTATAATGACACTGATGGATACTTTGTGATCGGTGGAAGCAAGTACATGCCAGGCATCCGTGGGTATTTTGGACCTATCAAATACTACCGTTTTGGAACTACGAAGGTAAAGTGCCCATTTCCAAATCATTAAGTCAATGATGTGATGTTTTATTACTGTGCTAAAATTTTCTGATATCCATGTCACAGGTAAAAAATCAACTTCACCCCGCGTCAACACTGCAGGCCCTGGATAAGACTCATCAGGACTGTCAGGAAATGAAAGCGCTCACAAGAGCCTTTCTCCAAGATGTAACTAAGAGACACCTCCTTTCACCAGTCAACACAGGTGAAATATTATGTTGACAAATCCTTTAAAGCAGCCATTCTACAGGGATCATCCTTACATAGATCTCATATACAGGGTGTCAATACAACAACCGCACACCTATTAAGTGTGGGAAGACTTCTGTGGACAGGTTGCTGTATATTTTTTTTCCAGGTGTCTGTACACCTCGCTTCATAAGGCTGTGGGGTCAGTCCGAAGAGGAAATCTGCACACAAACATGGATCTGGGAAAAACAACCTCGATACAGCACTCTTTTTCAGTTCTTGCGGACAAAAGAGGAGGAAATCAGAACAGGTGTCATAGATCGTTTGACCACAAAAGTCATATGTAACTCATAATTCACAATACTGACAATTTTCTGTATCATTTATTGTAGGATCTCTGGCCATGAAGGACCTCAGGAATGCTTTGTTTAAGCAGGCAGTTGATACTATGCTCTCTGTAGATGAGACACAACAGAAAATCACATTCAAATCAACAGCGCTACTCCCTGTGGCCTCCTGCTTTGGAAATCACAAAGCGTCTCTCTTGTTGGCTGCTATCCACTTCTCTGGCTTGGGGCACTCAGTCGATCAACAACAGGTAGAGTCACTGCCTTCCTTGTGCCTTAATTGCTACTTTATCACATGTAACATCACTTCGGTAATGATGACTGATAATATTGACTCCTGTGTTCTTCAGGGCCATGTCTATAGTTTGATTGGTGCAGTGGGCGATAACCGTTTCGCCCTGATGCATGCTGGGTACAAGCACACACAAGGAATTGATGGGTTTCCAAAGGACTTGGACATGGCTTACAGCTATTACTCCAACGCTGGGGTACAGACCAACACTGATAGTCAAAGGATACATGAAAATGAGGTAAAAATCTGACATTAATATTATATAATGCTAGCATTGATGGCAATATGGGTCTGTTGGACAGTCCTCTACTTTGGTCTGGAGTGAAATGTCTCAACAACTATCTTGGTGGCAAATTTAGCTAGACCGTTCATTAGGAGCACCAGTGGAATATATACACTGTTCAGTTATTTATAGAGCACACTGTCAGAGCACAGGGCATCTCTGGGCACAGATGGAGCAGCAGAACAGCAGGCATATTGAAAATGAAACTTTTCTTTTCATTCTGCTTGGTCTGAAAGTTTGCATTCACTCACAGTAGCTGCTCTCATCCATCCATCTGATCTGATCAATCAGATCAATTATCCACCTCGGGAGTCACTGCTGCTGAGGGGGAAAAAAATAACTCATTGAGCGCTCCACCTGCGTTGCATTCACGGCAGATAAAAACCTCCAAATTTAGAGATGGAACACAGGATTACACAAAGGGACACACAGGCAGTTAAAGGGGTGCTGTTGTCCATTTGCTATTTGTACAAATAAAGACCAAATAGATGTAGCATCTTAACTACTTGAAGGCGCTGGTGGTCACAGATATAATTCTTGGCAAGTAAGTGAGTTTCCAAAAGTGTCAAAGTATACATTAAGTCAAAGTAAGTACAAGAGAACAAAATGAGAAAAATAAGTAAACGAGAAACCGTCTTTTAAAGATTATACAATACGCAAATTACAACGAATGTGGGCAATGGCCCCTTCCCCTCTTCCTACCCCTCAACTCTCAGCGCCCTTACACAGATGACAACCATTTAAAATTAACTTTGATCCTAACAATACATTGAAAAAGTTACACGTTTGTGGCGCTATTGCGTTGACAATATCTGTCCACAGACAGACATATAAACACCTGGCAAATTACTCAGAACAGGTTCTGTGGTAGCTCCCGTTAATAAAGGTGTCACCAGGACCACATTTTACAATGATGACACACAAAGACTCACAGGGTGAAAACATCATCAGCCATTGTGCCATTGTGATGACTGATAAATATAAAAATCAATACATAACAGGGGTCATCGATTATGAAAATATGTCGATTTGTAAAACATGTGTCGGTGTGTCACAATTAAGTAGGCTACACCTGATAAAAGCATGGATTCCTCCAGATAACAGGTCAAGACAAAAGCAGAAAGCACTGTCCTGTTTACTTTTTGTCCCCACCCAAGCCTGACATGTCAGGATTATCAACACACGGAACATGAATCTGTTAGTAGTAGTCATTAAACTTTATGCACTGCTGCTAATGGTACCGCATGTATCATCTAACATTGTTATTAGGCTGTTTAATATTTTCTGCTAACTTTAACGAGCACGCACGAGCGAGATAACGGCTTAAACTAACATCACAGACTGTTGTTACAGTCTGCGATTTCTGTTACAGTCTATAAATAGTTTTATTTATTTTCCACACCGATGCAAAAATACATTTGCCAGTAATTGTCGTAACTGCATGTTACTGCAGTGATGAAATAAATCTGTCATTTTTCTTTTGTTATTTAAGTGATATATTAATCGAGTAATAATAAAAGAATCTTTAGAATAATCTTTAAATTTGTCATTAGATTAGTTGACTAATCGAAAAATAACGTTTGATTCACCAATAAAGTGCAGTCGTTAGCTGCGGTCTTTCACACACATCCACTTGCACATAGACACACAAATGCAAGTCATATACATTTGCACAAACAGTGCACATGTGTAAAAAATACATGACAGCAATGTTAAACAGGGACTGTCTCCAAAATATGATTAATAGTGCATCTGCTGATGGAGCCCAGGAGAATAGATGGGTCTTAAATCTTAATTTAAAAATGTGAATGCATTAGCTGTCCTGATGAATAGAAGGAGAGCAAACCAAAGATAAGGCACCTGCTATGAGAAACTTCAGACTGATTTCCTGTTTATTCCTGGGATATTTAAATAAGATGCATCAAACAAATAGAGGTTCATAGAAGACAACAGAGAGGCTTTACTGTCTGCTCCAGCTTGAATAGGCAGCCAATGCAGCGAGAAAACAATTGCAGTGAAGTCTAAATAGGAAAATTCTATCTGCTGTTTTCGGACAAACTTAAAAACTGTCTGAGTGGAAGGCAGCACAATAATCCGTCCAGATTTAATCTTAATTAAAGGCCCTGAAACGTTTTTTGAATCAGCCTCTTATTATAAGTGATAGGGTCCTACATGAGCACAAAGTAGTCTCCCAAAGTTTAGAATGGTTTTATTTTATATTATTTTCAATTGAAAGATATCAGTCTGTGCTGTTTTGTCTGAGCTCTTCTGACTGGTCTAAAGTCGGCAGAGCTCCGTTAAAAAAGTGATGTCATAACTTCTGAGCCCTGATCAGGATATAGCAGGCATTTGAATTGTGGGGTTGTTTGCTTATGTTGCCAGTACTGTCAATCAAATCTGATTGAATGACACCCTCACAGTCCTGATTAGTTTCTGAGTGTTGAACTATATATCAATAATACCAAACCCAAACTTTAATTGCTATATATTGACCCAGTTTCAAGGGAATTAATTAAATTATATTTTCCGAAATTAAAGGAACAGTGTGTAAGATTTAGTGGGATTTAGTGGCATCTGGTGGGAACTGCACATTGCAACCAGCTGATAACTTAAGGTACAGGCCCCAGTTGCACAAAACACTTTCCTACTCAAGTATGACACTTAATGCTTAATTTTTAATTAGCTGAGGGACTTACACAATTGCACAGAATCACTTAAAAGGTTTCCTTAGTTAAGGAAAAACGGTAACTCATTTACTGCATTGAGAGAGATTTCACAGCGGTAAAAGTCTCCTTGGAGATTGTTTGTTTGCTTGGACTCAGGTTTGTGACGCCTGTTGTCATCTTACAAATACCAGAAGAAAACAAAAATGATTGTAGGAAGAAACTGCAACAAAAATTAATTAAGTCAAATCTTAAGTGCAACCATGTCTTCTGGTTGCAGAACACACACAGGATGTGTGTGTTTTTTTCATTTATCACCATAAACTCGGCCATGTTGCAGTTAAGAGGTCAGAGGTACCTTGAGTTTTTTTGTTTTTTACCTTGCCCTGGTTGCTAAGATCTTAGAGCAACGATCTAGGGATTCCTTAAGTATAAGACCAAGACACGGAGAAAACCACAAATACTTAAGTGAACATTTTAGGGAAACCTTAAGGTGAAGACTTGAGGGTGTTTTGTGCAACCAGTATTATTCTGAGGAAACCTTAACAAGGAATTAAAAAAAATCTTAACTGAACGTGTTTTGCGCAAACGGTCCCAGATGCTATGGTCTTTACCAGGAGCCGAATCAGGAGGCCTTCTCTCCAAAACACGCAGACCCGGTAATTTAAACAGGTAAAAACATTGAATGAAGCAGGTTCACATTTTAAAAAATAAGTGTTTTCCTGACGCTCTTGTTGCAGAGGGGCAAAAACGCAAATGGCTCCATCTAGAGCCACTGTTTGGTTTGTCCGTTCTGGCCTACTGTAGAAACATGGCGTCATGGTGAGCTCCACAAACTAGGATCTGCTCCCTATGTAGATAAAAATGGCTCATTCGAAGGTAATGAAAACAGTTTATTTTATTTTCAGGTGATTACACACTAAAGAAAACATACTTATATTCCATTTCTGCCAATACATCCCCCTAAATCCTACACACTGGCCCTTTAATCCATGCAAATGCACCACTTGTATTAGAACTACTTACTACTGCTGCTGTTATAGATACTAATCTAACAGATTACTATATGGATGTTTTATCTCTTAAGCAGAGCACACTTGAACAGATCTATCTAAACAATCCCGAGGACCTACAGGGCCTCACACATGAGACAAGTGACCTCTTTCAGTATCTGAAATACCAAGCAGAGAAAGGAGACATAGATTCTCAGGTATGTTTGGGTTACTTTAATACTTCCGTTATGATTGGCAGACACAGTCCATGCTCAGAGCAAGCCAATAAAAACTCTCTTATTATGTTTAGAAACGCCTGGGGACATTGCTTTACTGGGGACATCACGGAGTCTCAAAAGACATAGCGAGTGCGGTGAAGTGGTTTGAAAGAAGCGCTATGCAGATGAAGGATCCTTCAGCCATGTATGACTACTCCATCCTACTAATGAAGGTTCTGTAAGATTATAAAGACTCACCCTATTTTATGATTAAATTGGACAATGGATATTTTGTGTGTCTGTGTTGTGACAGTTATTGATTCACTGATTGATGTTGATTCCTCCAGGGCCACGGAGTGAAAAGAAACTACACTCGAGGTTTGGAGCTGCTGAAGAAAGCTGCAGAGATGGTACGTGTGTACTCGTGGTAATCAATCTGTGTTTACAGTATGTGCCTTGACTATACCTCTGTCTGTTTCCCTGCTTCAGGGCTCAATTAACGCCCTGAATGCTTTAGGCTGGTACCATGGGATGATACTGAACGACCACATCAATGCAGTGAAATACTTTGAGAAAGCAGCGCTAAACGGGAGTGAGGATGGCATGTATAACCTGGGGATTTATCATCTCACTGGGATGAACCCACAGCACCCGTGGAGGAATGAGGTTCAAGTCACACACCTTGTCAAAATTCATACTCAACAAAAATTTAAAACACATCACTTTTGTTTTTGCTCCCGTTTTTTAGAGTTTGGGTTAAAAATCTAACACTAAACCAAGTGTTGCATCAGCTGTTCGGATGGCTGGTCTCAGATGATCTTGCAGGTGAAGTTGCTGGATGTCGAGGTCCTGAGCTGGTGTGGTTATCTATGTTTTTTTTTTGTGTGAGGGCGTTTGGATGTACTGCCAAATTCAAGGAAGCAACTTTGGAGATGTGTTATGGTCGTGAAATGAACATTCAGTTCATGGGCATCAGCTCTGGTGGTCAGTCCTGCAGTCAGCATGCCAGTGGCGTGCTCCCTGAAAACCTGGGACATCTGTGACATAGTGTTGTGTGATAAAACTGCACATTTTAGAGTGGCCTTTAACTGTGACCATCCCAAAGCACGGCTGTGTAGTGATGATGCTGTTTAATCAGCATTTGATATGGCGCACCTGTCAGGTGGATGGATTATTTACGCTCACTAACACAGATTTAACATATTAAAGACCAAAGTTTGAGAGTAATGTATCCATTGAGTGCATAAAAACAGTCTTTAACTTAAGCCTGTGAAAAATGGGAGCAAAAACAGAAGTGTTCAAATTTTTGTTCAGTGTAGTTTCATCATTGATCTGTTGCGATCAATAAGCTAATATACTGTATTTTCTGTATAATCCACAGACGGCTGCGTTCCAGCTGTTTCTGAATGCGTCTGTGCTTGGTCATATCTCTGCATCAGTGGAGGCTGCTTGGTACCTTTCGACAGGAAGCCTGGAAGGGGTGTCTCAGGATGTGGAAAGGGCTGTGATGTAAGAGGCTTTCATTAGCTTGGTGAAGAAAGCTTTGTTATGGGCTGTTGCACTGTAGCCTGCAGCTCAGTGGCATCTAATTTCAATGACAGTGGCTAATTCAAGGTCAGAACCTCGTATTTGCATATCTAAAAATAAGAGTCACTGTCACTGCATTATTGTCTGGCAAAGAGAGACTCATTGTTCCTCTGGTATCTTATGAATTTAAAGAAGCTCCTGCTGCAGCTGTAGAGACAGGTTTTATTTTTTTTTAGAATGACCTCAACAAATCAGGAACTATTTTTAGATCATGTTAAAATATTTTCCGTTTATGTGGAGAAAATGATATTCCATAATTCATCACCCATGCTTTACCCTCTGTGCAGAATGCTAAAAAAGGTCTGCGAACAGAACGGACACCTTGGATTTATGGTCAGAGACGCTCTCCAGGCCTACCTCCAGGGCTCTTGGTAGGGACATTAATTTCAATTACTTTGCAATTGTCCTCATTTAATCATTTTCTCTGGTCCTTACCATTTGTCTCTGCTTCTTCACATTTGTTTTATTGTGTTGCAAACAGGCGGGGAGCGTTTGTGAAGTATGTTTTGGCAGCTGAAACCGGTCTGGGTTTGGCCCAGAGCAATGTGGCGCACCTGTGTGAGGTAGGAGGCTGTTACTCTGGCTTTTAACCCTTTGTGCCCGTCAAGACAGCCATATAACAGCACAAATCTGAAATCAATGCCTCATAATTGGAGTTTTGGAGGTAGCTGATGAACAAATTGCACATAATTCCAGTCACGTACTAAAATGAGAAACCCAAGCCGCAGGGAAATTGTCAGTGGTTGATAACATAACCTTCATCATTGCTCTGCCCTCTCTCACCCCACGCTCACTCTCCCAAACACAGGAGTTGAATCTCGGCGATGATTGTCAGTGGAGATATAATAACTACTCTATATTAAACTATGATCCCCATCCATCCGGTGAGTTCCTCTCATTTCATTTTTCTTTAACCTCTCCCTCCTTCTGTCAATCTGGTCAATAAACACCAAGTATTTATCTTCTTTTATAGCTCTGCTGAAAATGGGAGACCACTACCTCCGATCCTCCGGCAGGCGAGAAGACTCATTATCCCTGCTTGGTCAGGCCATATCGATGTATGGCAGAGCAGCTCAAGCAGGCAGCCCTCAGGTGACAGATTTACTTGAGCTGTAATCTCATCACCCTATGATAAACTTAATTAAACTTTCACGGGCTCAGGCCCACCGCAATAAAAACAACAAACAGCATTATACAATGTTGTTGTTGTTATTATTTGAAGAATTTCTCTGTGAATAACCCATCAGCTCCTGTTCTGATCTTTTTTCACCCAAACTCACAGGGAATGTACAACTTGGTCGTTTTGGTGCGACAGGGATATGCTCTGCCACTGAGAGTCCACGGCTGGTTTGATGTGTCACATTATGATGAGCGGGACGTCGTGGTGGAGAAGATCTTAATAAGGTGAATAAATAATAAATAAGCAAATAAATTCATGAGCTGCCACAGCAATGAATAATGACCATGAATCTAATTTAGGTGATCTAAGGCTGTTTATAATACACCTGAGAGTGATGATATTTGTGAGATAATGTGCTTCTACAGTTACTTTAACTTATTCACTTTCTCGCCAAGAGTGAAGAGAAGATCAGAACATACACTCGTACATGTACGGCAGTCATAAAGGCGGCAGTTCTTTAGCTTAGCTTAGCACAAACAGGTGGAACAGGCTGCTGAAAACGGTTGATTTTTGAGTCTCATCTGAGTAAGGTTTCGTTCGTCTCCGCCCTGAGCCCCTCCTACCAGACGTGCATGCAAGTATTTTATCCTACTTGGTTCTATTTCTCCCTCTCTGGGAGCCTCTCCCTCACCACGCAGCAGCCCTTCCCACCCCTCCCTCGCGGCCCCGCGGAGAGCCCTCAACTCCGCTCCCACGGCCGACCCTTGCGCCCTCCGGCCGGGTCCGGCCCCACCTCACCCTTCCCCTCCCTCTGGGGCTCCGGGGAACCGAGATCTGTCTTCCTTTTTTTGGGTTTAGCCGTGTAGGCAGTTGTAGCCAATGCTGGAATAGCTATTTTACCTGCTGCACTGCTCGCCATTGCCGCTTGCTCTTCTCTTCTGCCGGCGGCATGGGAACGCGCATATGCAGTAGAACAGCCAATAAGAACGCAGTGATCTGAGCTGACCTTTGATTAGTCGATGCACATCGGCATGATACTGATTCTTTAGAGGCTGAACACAGAGCCATGGTGAGGTGCAGAAACCTTGTTTGTCTCAGACCACTTGATTTACATTATACTTAGAGGATATGTATACAATTTTTACTCAATTATACCAAAACAATGTTGCCTACTGGAGCTTTAATTATCGAGCGATACTGGGAATCCACGTTACAAGTGACACATAAGCAAGACGTGAGCACTGCATAAGCATACTGTCGTCCAATCCACATTGAGAGGTTGTGTCGCCTCCTAACACTGGATGCTTGATGGCTGTGCCACTTGGCATGTGGGCTGTCTGCCACCGTATTTCAAACTGGATGGCAGCTAGTTTGAAAACGTTCTCTTACATTACAAAAATAGTTCACTGAAATTTGCTTCTGAAAACATTGGTGGCCAGAAATAAGACATGCAGTTGCTGAATCTGTCTTAATTTTAGATTGACAATCCCTGGTTTAGAAGTTTTTCTGCTTGTTTCCAAAGTTGGCAAGTTACGCTGGACGCCTCTTATAACCATAAAGTAGCCTAAATTCAACTTTATGCAACTTGGTGTTACCAGGATGCATTGCACGGCTGCTGACATAGACAATGAATGGGAGGTGTGGAGATTATGGATCCTGTGGACACATACCATGACTCTGTCTTCTGTAAACATGTCAGCCGTCTGTCAGCAGCAGCTCGTGGGGAGCTGAGGAGACAGCGCTAACCTGTCTTCACCACACTGATTAATGGCAGAAATTTACTGAACCAAAACAGTTTTCATGTCGGCTCCATGGGGAGACAACAACAGCGTTCTCATGTATGGACTCATTGATTTTGTTCCCCGCCTACTGTAGCGAGTGAAGGTAATCTGCTTGTAGTGAAACAGGCTAGCTCACACACAGACTGGGAGCTTTGACCATTTAATGTAGATACAGTTTTATTAAGTTCATAACAAATATACAGCGGGATATTTGTGTGATTGAAACAGCTGTCTATGCAGATTACACTTCAGTAAATGCGACAACAATCTATTTAAATCATAAAAACATGAGAGAATCAGTGTGGTTTGATAGATATAAATAAAATGGAAGCATATCTGTGCCATGAGACGTCGGAAAAAACTATTTTAGAAACGCTTTCATTGTGGACTGGCCATTAGAGGTACTAGTAAGTGGAATTTGTTACCCGTTATCCCATGTGACCAGTCTTTATGCTAAGCTAAGCTACAGTACCTGGAGGCTTTATATTTACCGTTCAGACATGGAAGTGGTGTCAATCTTCTACCTCTTGGCAAGAAAGTATTTCCAAAAAGGTCAAAATTCTTGAGGGCAAAGTCAATTTTAGCTGTTGTTATTGCTAAACACATCTATGTTGGACTTCTAACTCTGCTCGTGCACTTCTATTACTCACTGACATCATTTTAGTCATGTGCTCTATTATTGCTGTTTTTCTTCTAAGAGAAATATGAGGGCTCAATATCACTGTTATTGTGTGTAATACAGTTTCCATTGTTTATCTCCTAAGATGTGTGGAGACTGAGGAAGGAGAAGCATTGACGCCCTGTTCTTTAGCTCTGCTCAGAGTCCAGATGGGAAAAGCCTTGAGGAGAATGACTCAGAACAGTGCACAGCTCCTCTTGGTAGGCATAAGGCAATCAGCTCATACTGTGTGTAGTAAGAGAAAAACAAACCACAAGCTGCGTTCCTACACTTTATCATCGTCCTTTGATAATCTGATCTACCTTTAATTATTGAATATGGGAAAATGCTAATTGGACCTTCGTCATAAATAAGACATTAAAGACAATATAGAGTGCTATTTTGGGGGAGAAAATGTGATAATTTATTTAAACCACTTTTCTCATTTCTCTATAGACATACGCATCTTTTCTTTCTGTCATCGTCATTATTGTCACAGTGCCACTGCAGAGCTGTCTTGGTAAGTAATTGTTTCCTTCCCAGCTGCACCTACTTGCACCTATTTGCCACAAGATGGTGCAATTTCCCCACATATTAGTTTGCTGCCTCGTGCTCTGCTTTGCACATCAAAAGATCATCTGTGTTAGTTTGCCATGATCCTCACCTCCTCTCATCCCCCCCATCTGCAAATAAACACAGAACAAAGGCAGCGAGTGTTTGCACTGAGAGCAAGGGAATCATCCAACAGACAAGATGGCGTCAACTTGAACAGAGAGCAAGACGGCACCACAGGAGGAACCTATGGAGCGGCGGGGAATCTATGGCTTACCATCCTGAATAGTGAACAATGGCTACGGCAGACCTGTGATTGGGCTGTGACTCTGACAGGCGTGTGCCTGTGTGCTTTCTGGATCACACTCCTCTATCATCTCTTATGACATACAATACCCAGCGCAGTGATCCAATAGCCACAGAAAAAGCCCCAGACACGACATATTGTAAGAGCATACATTTAGAGGATGAGTTACAGCACTATTCATGTGACACATTTGTGTTCTGGAGACATGTGACTCATTTTAAGTTATAACACGGGAAGGAGAGAAGTGCTGATCAGCGTGCTGCTTTATCAGAGTGGTGATAATGTTTCCTCAGTAACCATATGTCAATTGTTTTGTTTGCGGAAAATAAAAAACTTATCATGCAGTTTATTTAATTAATGCTGAGTCCGACCTGCAGTTTATATTGTCTCTGGGATGTGGCGCCAAGAAAGCAGAGTAAAGCTTGTGTTATGCAACATGCAGTAAAACATATTTCAACACTGACTTGCTTTGGATTATTCAGTCAATTCTTTCATTATGAAAATGATTAACTTCTGTCACAGCACTGTGAAAACTGACAGATGCATTTCCAGGTCTAGTGTGTAGAATTCTGGGAGATTTAGTGGCATCTAGCGATGATGATTGCAGATTGCAACCAGTTGAAACTTTTCCTGGTTAGAAATCCTTCAGTGTTTATTGTTTAGGAGGTTTTATCCACAGAGGTCTCATTTATAAACATAGCATACTCACAAATCAAGGCCTGAAAGAGGTGTACACCACTTCCCACGCAAAAGTTGTGATCTATAAAAACAGACTTGATGGGGCAAACTTTGTCCCATGTTTATGAACATTTTGGAGACGGGAAACTGGCGAAGCAGGTGTTGAGGTGGAAGCCTGATTGTAGAAATTGTTGTATTTTTTGGCGCACGCCATTTTTGGCTTTTGTCCGTACGTACATTTTTAGCAAGGATCCTATGCTTTTTTATTTTTTTTGAGACCCCAGGTGATTTAAACCAGTATGAACATTAAATAAAGCAGTTTCATTTTACACATCAGTGTTTCTTCACGTTGTTCGACAGCCTGCATGTCCAGCATTTGCAAATGTGTGCTCAGCTATTTTCTCTGATAACTTAATATATCCATCCATCCATTCATTTTCATCCACTTATCAGGGGCCGCATCCCGCGGGCAGTAGGCCAAGCAAAACACCCCAGACATCCCTCTCCCCAGCAATGCTTTCCAGCTCCTCCTGGGGGACCCCCAGGCGTTCCCAGGCCAGATGAGATATGTAATCCCTCCCCTGGGTCTGCCCCGGAGCCTCCTAGTATTGGGACGTGCCCAGTGGTAGGGCTTGACTTAATGTATGCTCACCTTATTTCTGATCCATACATTCGGAGATATACTGTACTGTCCACAGAGGTTTTCTCTTCAACACAAATAGAACCGGTGATTTAAACCAGCTGAAACACTGGATTATGTAGTTTCATGTTGAAAATCAGTGTTTCTCCAACGCTGTCTGTTTAAAGATGGGCCGCTAACCTAGCACTTGCTAATCTGTGCTCTCCTTTTTTCTCTGACAACTTGAGATCCATACATTCAGGAAGCTTTTACTGATGGCTGAATTATCTGCAAAGGTTCCTTCCTCTATAAGACTATTAGACCAGGTGATTTAAACCAGTAAAAACACTGAATGAAGGAGTTTTACATTTTACAGTGTTTTTCCAATGCTGCTTGTCACAGAGGGGCTTTTAACGACAGAAATATGGTGGTGCAACCTGGTGAGACAACATACTATCATATCATATTCCATTTCTGCCAATAAATCCTTTACAAGCACGAAGGCTCAGCCACAGCCTCTGTGATGAATGTGTTGGAAGATGTTGTACCGGAAGCCATGTTATAATAGGTCAGCCATTAAGGCTTGTTCCTGGCCCTATCAGAGACATGTTGATGATAAGTGTCTCACCGGAGACCGGACATGCAGTAACAACATGCAGGGGCACTTTAACATTTTGTCCAAGGCCAGAGCAATGGAATTTCAGAAGTTATTGATCTTGTCTGGGCAGGTGCCTCTGGTCGATACAAAAGATAAGACAATATCAGTTTTAGCCATCGCTATGGGAGACGACAACAAGAAAAGTTTGACCTGAAAGGATAAGTCACTACAGCAAAGGAAGACACCTCAAACAAACTTTTAAAGGCCTTGCTGGGGCATTAGTCAAAAAGTAATGCTCCTCCGTGGGGCTGTTGTTACTGTGTTCATGAAGATAATGGGCAATATCCTTTGAGGGATTTTGTTTCTATGGCCGCTCACAAATATGAGGAATAGGCAGTGTTACTCAGTTCTTAACAGTTATTTACAGCTCCGGGCGACTTGTGATGATGTGCAGTTTATAGCAGCGAGTGTTGTCATGGAGCTGTCATTACTTAAATAAGGAGTTTCACAGTGTAAACAGCACCATGTGGAGCTCCTCCAGTTTAGAGTCAGGTCTGTATATAATTTGGTGATGGCATAATGATCTCTTCCTTCTTCTATCTCTGTCCTTGATGTTGTCTGTGTCTTTCCTTAAAGGGACAGGTCACCAAAACAAAAACACTGTATACTATTACACATGTACACTGCAGTAATATTTAAGATGTTTCTGCACTTTATTTCAAAGTATTTATAGCAGCATTGCTATTAGTTAGTATTGCTTTACACTGAATCTCAACTGTGAAAAGGAAATGTACATTTTAGATCCCAAAATCTGGGTTTGAAAAAGCAACTCTGGCACTAAAATGTTTGAGGTATATCAAAAAAAGGAAGAAAATTAGGTTTTGTATATCAAAACACAGACACACACCTAAAACGGGGGTTTGAGGGTCCTCTGCCAGAACAGTTTTAAGCTACAAAACCTTAATTTTCTGCATTCTGTTGAATTTATATTTAACAATTTGTGCCTTTTCTGCATCAATTTATGGTGTAACTGTCTTTAATTTTGTCAGAACAAGTGTCTTCTGCTACTTGTTTTTATCGATGGGGGATAAATGCACATGTTCTAAATACTGAGGGGGACGTGCCTGAAATCTATGCCTGTGATAGGAAGCTTTCTTTAAAGGAGCTGTATGTAAGAATGTGGACAAAACGACCGTAAATTTTATATAAATTTATATAAATATTCTGGCTGTACTATTGTTGTCGGTAAGATCAGTATTTTATATGAACATTATTCCTTCGTCTCTGTGACATATTAGGATGATTTTACGATTATTTGCTTTAGATTTCTTACATATAGCTCCTTTAAAATGAAAAGTTGGTTATTTTTTGGGAAAAACCTATTTGTTTTCTATCAGAAATTTCAATGAGAGAATCTCTCAGGTCTCAGGTTTGTACCACAGACTGTAAAAAATAATGGACTTAGCCACCGTGATGTTACCCACTGGTTTGTGGAACGCCATTTTGAAGCTTCAAGCTCGGCATTTAGGGGGTCAGCATCTTGGTTTTTTTTAAATTTTGAATATTTGAACGAGAGGGGGAAGCTGTGGAGGAGCGAGGGGTGGATCTGACTCATAGCAGTGTTTCCCACAGAATTAAAGTCTATTTGTGGCGGTACGTGATCTCTCTAGATTCAAATGCTCCTGCAGGTCCGTAAACACAGCACAGGTGGAGCTCAGCAGCACTTTGTGTGTCGCCGGGTGGATAATTAATCTCTCAATCTATTCAGAGCTGATCAGATCAGATCAGATCGATGGAGCGGAGCAGCTGCTGCGGAGGTGTGTTAGACCCAGTTTAGGCCCATGGGAATGACCAGCTAAAATTCACCCCCTTAGAGTTGTAAAGAATGTTAGAATTAACGTAAGAGACCAAAAGGGTTTTTTGTAGCAGTTAATTTCCGCTGTTAAGTCGGACATTTTAACATGAGTGTCTATGGGGATCAACGGGCTTCTGGAGCTGGCCCCCGGTGGTCATGAGAGGAACTGTAGTTTTTGGCACTTCCCCGTTTGCCTAATTTTTCAGCCCCACAGGCTCATTCAGTTTGTACACTTGAAATAAAGCTTAGCTTAGCATAAATACTGGACACAAGTGGAAACAGCTAGCCTGGGCAGGTCGTAGGTGGATTTTGTAACCCTGGGCCAGGCTGGCTGTTTCCCCTGTTTCCAGCAAATTAGCCAAGCTAACCGGCTGCAAGTGGTTGCTTCAAATTTACTGCACAGACAGGACTCTAACTCTCACTGAGTAGGTAAGCTACTGTTCGCTGTGGTTATGATTGCTAAACACATCTATACTGGACCATGACTTCTGCTCTTGCACCTTTTGCTGTTACTCATTGACATCTTCCTTATCGTTTCGCTGCTAAATTAAATTGATTTACCGACCATAAAAAACATTCCATGAGGAGTCAGGTCACACGTCAATTTGTCCAGTTATCCCTAATTGTGAAATTCCAGACCTGGATCACCACCAAGATCCACGCATGAGCTAATCTGCATGGAAAATCTAATACTGTGTGTCATAACTTTTTAAATCATCAACGTTCTTTCCATTGATTCGAGTTGCACACAATAAAACTATCGCTACCTCAAGTAGGCAGAATTTATTCAAGCACTATTAAATCATGTGGTGGGCTGTCTTGTTTACATTTGATTGATTAATGAGTTGATAACACGTTGATTTATCTGACCTTGAATAGTTGCAGTATACTGTTCTTCACTTCATGGCACTTTGACCGCTGTTATTACACTGACTGAATTTCTCAACTGATTTACAGTTTTCACACTGCTCATTCTTTTCAAGCCAAAGTAAACTCTCAATGAACCCTCCGGGATATTTGATTAACATGGAGGGACAAAAAGCGTTTACAGGCAGACATTCTTGTGCAGAAAAAAAAAGAGGAATATTTGATATGGCATGTGCACATCCGTCACTGAAACACAATCATGTTAGTACGATTCATTTTCCACAAGTGCAATTTTAATTACTGAACAGAACATGTGAATCAAAGAGTTTGACGATGCTATGTGTGACCATCTAATTAAAATTTCACAACTTCTCAAATGGCTGCTCTAACATGCAATTAAATCTGGCACCCCATTGGCATTCCACTGAAATTCCTGCGCTGTGACGTGAGTGCCTTTTCATGTGTCCACTCAAACAGAAATAACACACATGGCTGCCTGTAGCCTGACACTTGAACTTGAAGTTGTGTGTGGTTGTATACCTCAGCTACACCTCAGTAAGGCTTCTGACATCCTGAAGTGACATGACCATCTAGCACTACACGCCATAGATTGTGACATGGCTATAAATAGCGTGTATCCCCATTCAACCTCAGCTGGACTTTGGCAACATCTCGATCTGTATTAACCTGGTGAGCAATACCCCCAGCCGAGGTGATAAAAGGAAAAAAAAACTAAACCATAAATACAAGCAGCTACTGATGTAACACTACTCTCCCTCCCACATAATGAGCCCTGTCTATTTCATAATTAGCTCAAGTGAGCACCACATCCTGCTGCAGGCTTCATTTGATCACAGAACGGTTTCAGAAACAAAGAAACCAGCCAAAGTGTTTTTTGGCATGGTCACACTAATGATCAGTGCTGAAATAGACCATCTTTGATGTAATAAGCCCTATTTGATTCTATCAAAGGGAAGCTTTGGAGGTTTTTTTTTTAAAACCTGGACCTGTTTTTTGTCTAAGTGACTAATGGGAACAATAATTTTTTTTTAAAGTGGTCCAGTTTTGAGCGAGAACGCTGCAGCCAGCATGCAACAATGTCACCACTTGGGGCAATAACGCACGTCATGTACATCTACTAAAACTGCCCATTTTTGGCACAGCGGGACATTATTTGAAGTGTCTGACAACAATATGGAAAAGATCCGATGGAGAAATAAAGCATTAACTTTTCACTTCATCCAGTCTGTTGTCTTCCTGTCTTCTCTACTCACGAGACTTCTCCTTGAGCGAAACATGGGTAGACACAATAACAAACAGATCAGATCAAAAAAAAGGGAAAGAAATGCAGAGGCAGAGGAACATGTCCGAATCCAGCTAAAGGTAAACACAGACATTCATTTCTCCTTTCCGTTATGTATGTTTTAGTTTTTTTAGTTTGGCCATGTCCCATCCACTAACATGGAGAGGGTGGCTTTATGGCTTTTTTTTCACCTTTTGTGAACTGTCATGTTGTTCCATCTTTATATACAGTCTATGGTGACACTTTGTACATTAGTACAGCCATTTAGCTTGTGTTTATACGACTGGCACTTAACAGAGATGTTAATTCATGTATTCATTAGACTGAAAGAGCTCAGAGAGCTCGCTGGATGTAGCAATCTTGCTGCCAGCACACAGTGAGCAATAGAAATGACACTGATACTATGCTCTCTAATATCAGCAGTAGTGTTCATATGGTAGAGAAGGGGTTGTGATAAAGATGGCTCCACTGTGTCATTGAGCAGGCTTTTAGGCCCACACAAAAAATCCTGGACTCAGAAATGATGAACAACAGTTAAACAGTCTGACTTCACAATACACTACCACACAGTTTCCAGTCTTTCTAACATGTATAATATGTTAAGAAAGAAATTACTGATTTTGCTTTAACAGGACTGTAACAAGCCCATTTCGGCCAGACTGCAGTCTGGTTGTAATTCTATCTATCTAGTTATATATACACACACACACACATATATATACACACATACACACAGCTCCCAACAGGCCCTTATTCTCAGCAGACCAGAGGACGAGGGCCCTGGTGGTCGGAGGCTGCCGGTCACAGGGATCAATTTTAAAAATATAAAATATGTGTGTGGATGTTGCATTTGAATTTCAGTGAATGAACGACAGCAAAATGTGAAATAAGTCAGGAATATTATCGGGGTTTCTGCTGCACTGCGGAACAAGCTTTTTTTACACAGTATAAACTTTT
This sequence comes from Epinephelus awoara, assembly GCA_035609425.1. NCBI lineage: Eukaryota > Metazoa > Chordata > Actinopteri > Perciformes > Serranidae > Epinephelus > Epinephelus awoara. Next base: position 36,761,573 of record CM069303.1, read on the forward strand.
TTTTTTAAAATGATCCAGACCCAGAACCCTGACTGACTGAGGTCAGAATACCACTTAGACTAAAAATGTCACCAGCTAATACAAGTACTGCATGTCCTGATGCACTGCGCTCAGCCTCAGACTGAGTGCATCTGGGTTAGTATGGGAAGCCTCCAGGGGAAAGCATGTGTCACCACCCACACCGCTAAAAGTAAGCTACACTTTGTCACAGTAACTCATACACCAGAGAGGGATTTTGTCCACACTGAATAAAAGTTGTAATGCTTTCATTGCAAGTACTGGCAGTGTGTTCAGCAGTTTGCTTACTTGGGATTATAGAAAGTATTTGGGGTAAGGCAACCAGCCGGGAAGAGTTGTTCTTCTCGGACTCAGTGGGAGGCTGTTATTAACTGGACCCAGTACATACTGTACCACTGCAGAGCTGGTACGTATTCAGACGTTGTTGTTCTCACAGTTTTGTTTTGATCATGCTGTCATGTTGGCCTGCAGACACTGCACCTGCAGGGTTTGGTAAAGAAAGAATCATGTAGCTTTGTTGGTTGGTAGGTTGTCTGTTTTCAACAATAAGCCTCCATTCATTTCAAATTTCCATTTCACACTTCTAGGTCAAACAAAATCAAAATGAACATACTGAGAACGAAGATTTGATTGTGTCACTGTGTGTCCTCATTTGACGGTTGTCTGCTGTGGACCTTCACCCGTCAGCAACCAGTAATTACATACTAGCCTGCCTGGTGCCGAAAACCATCTGTGCTACCGTTAATAATCAGATTACGTCGGCCTCCTAATAGACTGGTGGCGATGTGGCTAAGTGAAGACACACTGTGTCTCCTTAAAGACACTTGGACCTGCACATTCACACACATGCAGATGTAACAGATCCATTTATCTTTTGGACACGACTTATAACACTTACTATGATGTGTTTGACTTGTTGATTCACATCTCTTTATCAATCTTACAGTTTAAAGATTCAGTAGGATTGAGGAGGATATGTTAGCAGACATGAAACATGGTATAATAGATATGTTTTCTTTATAATCAACTGAAAATAAGAATTGTTGTGTTTTCGTTACCTCAGAATGAGTCGTATATATCTGTATAGGGAATGGGTCCTTATCCACAGAGTCCGCCACGTTGCATCGCCATGTTTCTACAGTTGCCCACACTGGACAAACCAAACACTGGCCCCACATAGGGCCATTTGTGTTTTTGTGTTTAACACCGTAGTGTCAGAAAAAGACTGATTTTTTAAGGTTAAACTGCTTCACTCAGGGTTTTTACTGGTTGAAATCACTGGGATCCATTTATTTTGAAGAGGAAGAGAGCTCTGCAGATAATTCAGCTCCCGGTAAAAACCTCCTGAACAATGAACACACAGGGTTTTCACACATTCATTTATTTGTGGCAGCCCGCCACAATTAAAACATCTGCTGCCATATTCTGATTTTCTATCTCTGGAGCTGGACTGTTTGCTATCTGGAATCTTCACTGCTAGATGCCACTAAATCCCCTAAATTCTACACACTGGACCTTTACAAGTGCAGGCAGCAATTCTAAGCCAATAAACTTTTTGTCAAATTCAGTGAGTATCTCCTCACAGTGTGCTGTGTGTGCGCTGGAAAACAATCAGGTGTCCATACACAGCCATGGTGGGTTTTTTTTTTTTTTTTTTTTTTTAAAAAGGTAAACGATAAACAAAGTGCTTGGAACCGAGCCACTCAACACTATTCCATCCAATCAGTAACAGGAAGTGTTCTTCCTCGTGCACAGGGCAGGGGAAAGGCCATGGATATATAAGGAGAAAAGCAGGGGGAGCAAGAGGAGGTAAAACTCCACAGTGCATCGTTAACAGTCTTCATCCAGAACTGCTGACTCCACTTTTAATGAAGTTTGGTGACCTTGTGTAATTCCAGCAGAGCTCCACCCAACTTCCACCTGAGCAGAGGTCTGATTAAAGTGGAAACTCCTGAGCAGGTGCACAGGGCCTTTAATATATGGTCATATATCTGGTTTATTGTCCATGAGTGATCAGAATGCATTAGGTAGCATTGTTAATTATTGGTAGAGTGTTTCCTGGTACGACTGCTAAATTGTTCATTAACACTGTTAAGTGTAGCCATACTTTTATAACACAGGATAGCCTATTTAAAGACACAGAGTAATTGCTCAGGTGCAGAACGACACAGAGCTGCTACAAATGTGAGCAACAGACCACAATGCGTAGTGATCTATTCAGTAAATATTTCAAGAATGGCTTAGATACTACATGTAATGTGAAAAGGGTCTCTGATAGTGGCACACAGATAACTATCAACTTCTCACTTACAAAGCAAAAAGCTCTGCAAAAGTTAACAGGCTGTTTTAGTGTCTTGGCGTATTTTGTTTAAGTTTAAGACCTCAAACTTTTTCACAGTTATGATTCAGGCCCTGTTGTTCAGCATGCAAACTCCTTCGATCTCAGATCTTGTAGATCAGGAACTATAACTAATCCACTGCTGTTTGGAACAAGTACTACACAGTATGAGTTGACCTTAAATCGAAAGCATTAAAAGACAGCCAATCACCTGAAGCTGAATTGTTCTAATGCTTTATTTTACAGGAGAAGATTAAATACTTCTGTCAGAGCTGAAAGCTTTTTATTGTCCTTGGTTGATCCCTTGAGTTGCCATGGGAAGACTGAAATTAGTTGATAACATAACCTTGAGCGCTGGTGATTTAGTTTATTGCATGCAGTGTAGGAACAGATAGCTCGCAGGCCCTGAGAGAAATGTTTGTTTTTCAGATTATGATTGGGTTTAAATTCTTATGCTTTTTCTTTTTATCATCAGCAAAGTTTTTATTATTATTTAATCAACTCCATGATCATACTTGTACACTTTCATTAAGTTGAAACAAACAAACAGCTTGCACTCTGCTGGACTCCTATGTCAATTTATTAACTACACCTAGGTGAAGTTTCAAGTACAACTGCTCTTCACCAGACGGATGAGATGTCTGATGAAGCGCAGTTGTGCATGAAACCTGTAATAAATAAGTGGACAGTGGAAGCCTGCAGAGTGCAAGCTGTTTATTTGTTTATTTAATGACCTGCTCACTTTCAGCATGTGCCCTCTTTGGTTTGCATGTGAATGCATACTCCTGCTTGAATATAATCTTCACATAATTCTGTTCAGTAATCCTGGAGTAAAATATAAAAGTCATAGAAGCTCATCGATCTTAAAACAGCTAAAATACGCTGTCCATACTAGGATTGTAGCGCAGTGCTCGACAGTGCGAGCGTTTCACTTGCATTTGTGACTAAAAATAGGTGTGTGCGAACTGTAAAAAATATTTAGGGGCACATGTGCGCATAAAAAAATCAGCCGAAGCAGCCTTTATTTTTGTCAATAAAAAAGATATGATAATAAGACCGCCGGGGAAGCCTGCTTTGTTCTCCCTGCAGTTAGGGACCATTCTCCACAGCTAGGCTGTCGGCTGGGTGGGAATAAGTCAAAGTGTGGCGGAGAAGAAGGACCGGGAAAAGTGGCGGACCTCCGGGGAAGCCTGCTCCGTTCTCCCCGCAGTTAGGGACCGTTCACCACAGTACCGCTGCTGGGCAGGGTGGAAATAAGTCCTGCAGAGTTTCAGAGGACCTGGAGAATGTTTTAGGATAGTAATAACATTATATAAGATAATCATATTGCAAAGATAATATATATAAAATAATAACATTAAAGACAAAATTAAATTACAATACTTTTTCAAAACTTGATGATTTTACCTTTCTGTACATTTTGTATACAAATTCATTAAATAATTTTGCTTGTAAACGTCTATTTGCATCACGTTTATTACGGAAAACACATTATTTGATCAATTTACATTGTGCCCCTAAAGTTCTTTGTGCGCTCCTTACTTTTTCAACTTAGGAGCACATGTGCTCCTCCAGGAAAAAAGTTAGCGTCAAGCCCTGTGGCAATATACTGGTTTCAGTGTATACAGGGATATAAAAGTTGACTGTATGCATTTGCTTAACTACAATATTGAGGGATAAAAGCAACTAGAAAGTAAAGACTTTTTACATGTGCTTCCATTAACAAAATGGTTTTAGGTTTCAGTTACAGTAATAAAATACTTGTTAAACCAAATATAGCCCTTCTGTTTTCATTTCTTTTAGGGTCATTTTGACTGATAATATAAATTCTGTAACACCTTGACACCGTAAAACCGTCATATTTTCTGATATGGTTATCTTACTGTGAAAACCTCATAGCTTTGCAACCCCAGTTCACACACTGATTAGTCTGTATCAGCTTTCATTGCATTCATGGACGGATTATCATGGACACAAACTTGAGGCGCACACAGTTTAGACACACAGTAGCACAAGGCTATCCCCATTCATTCATTTAATTAAACCTACTAACTGCAAAACAAAGACAAGCTACATGAAATAACATCAGATCAAGTTCAGCGCCACAGCTACGACCACACAACATCGCAGGGGAATATCCTACCTGACCCACCGGCTTTCTTCAGTCCTTCTATGAAGCGATGTGGTCCAAGTTCAACTCCAGGTCAAGTCCCAAATCAACAGCCATGACACCTTTGCATAAAGGCCTGGGCTCGGATGTTTCCTCTCGCGAAAACCGTCCACAGATGCATTATTTGTCCCAAAAACATGTCCTCAGCTGTCAGTAGGAGTTAAGTTGTGCTGTGAACTTGAGCTAATGTCACCGTTAGCAGCGCTAGCATTAGCATCCCGGTTCTGACGTTTGTCTTAGCAGCGCTAGCATTAGCATTCTGTTTCTTATGTTTATGTTACCAGCCCTAGCATTAGCATCCCGGTTCTGACGTTTGTCTTAGCAGTGCTAGCATTAGCATTCTGTTTCTTATGTTTATGTTAGCAGCGTTAGCATTAGCATCCCGGTTCTGACGTTTGTCTTAGCAGCGCTAGCATTAGCATTCTGTTTCTTATGTTTATGTTACCAGCCCTAGCATTAGCATCCCGGTTCTGACGTTTGTCTTAGCAGTGCTAGCATTAGCATTCTGTTTCTTATGTTTATGTTACCAGCGTTAGCATTAGCATCCCGGTTCTGACGTTTGTCTTAGCAGCGCTAGCATTAGCATTCTGTTTCTTATGTTTATGTTAGCAGCGTTAGCATTAGCATCCCGGTTCTGACGTTTGTCTTAGCAGCGCTAGCATTAGCATTCTGTTTCTTATGTTTATGTTACCAGCCCTAGCATTAGCATCCCGGTTCTGACGTTTGTCTTAGCAGTGCTAGCATTAGCATTCTGTTTCTTATGTTTATGTTACCAGCGTTAGCATTAGCATCCCGGTTCTGACGTTTGTCTTAGCAGCGCTAGCATTAGCATTCTGTTTCTTATGTTTATGTTAGCAGCGTTAGCATTAGCATCCCGGTTCTCCTCCGGCAGCGCTGCAGACAGTAACACCGTCACCTCCGCCTACTTTTAGTGGAGAAAAATGTCGAAACAGGAGCAATTTGTCGCAGCAGAGCGACACTTTTAGCTTGTTTTACTTTTTTAGAGTAGAGCCGTTACATGCGCGTTCCTCCATTTTGACAGCGAAATTGACATTCGACCTGTAGCTACGTCATTACGTAATTACGACGTTTCCTGATTGGCCAATAGAAATTAATAATAAAATGATGATAATAACATTTACAATAAAAAGAAAAGAATTTTCAGGATACTCAGACACTTTACAGAGAACAAGAACAACAGAATATAATAATAATAATAATAATAATAATAATAATAATAATAATAAGAAGAAGACATTAATTAGGATTTCAACATGTCCTAATAAATGTACAAGACAATGTTTTTCTTCTCGGAAAATATGAGACATTGAATGTAAAAAAGGCTTCGTCACTTCAAATTCTGTCTTTCTAACAACAGAGAGATTCATTCCACAGTTTCTATGGTGTCAGTTTTTACTGACTTGGATTAAAAATAAACATTTTGCAATAATGAGCCTGAGACATTGACACATTTATTTTCTAATTGTTCTCACTATTCAGTGTTGGACAGATTTAGAAATATAAAGGACATTTTGAGAAATACTGGTCAAAAATCTGTCTGAAAGATGTTATTGTTTGTTATTGCATTTTGATAAACCCCACTCTATATTTGCCAAATCATCCCCCTTTTCATTTTTTTTTTTGATAGATTCTTTTAATATTCTAGTGCAGTCTGCAGAATATGTAAATGAAAAGAAAAGTATATCTGCCCTTCATCATTATAATCATCTCTTTGGTAGCTTGTAAACGACATCATTTTCAAATGCCGTGTCTTTATTTATTTAGTTATTTTTCTTTTCTTTATTTTCTTTCTTGTCTTTTTGGCAATATATGGTTTCTACGAAGTCTGAATTGGTGCCATTTACTTTTTTCTATAAAGTTAGATTTCAAAAAAGATTTAAAAGGCTAATTTACAAACCTTTCAAACAAATTCAAAAACATATTACATTTTCAAATTCACATTTAATCCAGTATTTTATTACCATTACTTAAAGGAGGGGGGAAAGGATGACATTAACTGGCTGCAGGGCCCTGAACACATGCCCACGCTACCTGTGATGACTGCATTCCATTTTAACAGTCGCATTCCTACTTTGTGTTTAAAGACATGCTGTTCAGATTGTGTATCAGGAAGCACTTTATCCAGAACAGTTTCTCTGAGGTTGTCCTGTGAAGGCCAAAGCTCAGAGCGCCCATTCAGCTGTACTTACAGTACTGATATCTTTGTGAAACACTGTTGCAAAACGCTGACAGCTTTTGTGGATGAAAGTTTGTGGACGGAGGATTATGATGGATGGTGAAAGTGGAGGCAATAACAAAGAACAGCTAAGGTTAAACACACCTCATAGCTCTTAAAGGATCCCACAGTTTGCTTTACGACACAGCTCAGTGTTTATATTTACTGTCTTATACAGTATTGTATTTTATCACTGCATTTAAATCTACCCCTCCAGGGCTCCACTGTTCTCCAGCTTTGCCTTTTGAGTTGTGCAACTACCTGAAACGTGCCTGTGGTTGAGAAGAAAAATGGCAAAAGTGAGGAGAAGTGAAGATAAAACTGGGTTACACTTTGCGTGAACTCCAGCATCTAACACTCTGATAACACGCAAACTATTTTCACAGCAGCTGCTGTGGATTATAACTGACTCTGTTCATTAGTCAGCTTTTCAAATGTGGCTCGTGGAGCAGTGTGGCACTTTGTTGTTTCACGATAACAATGCACTCACTGAATTATCACGCTGTTTAATTGCAATGTGACAAAAACACAAGCTGCTCATTAAAGCTGGCAAACGGGTGAATGTGCAAACTACATATTAAGATATTAGAAATTTGTTAAATTCTGTAAAATGTGTATTATTTAATAAACAGCTCATTTGGTGAGGAAATAAATGGACTCAAAGCGTCAGTGTGCAGCTGAGTGTTTCAACACGGTCCTGACATTGATTACATAAGTCAGCATTGTCCACTGTCCTGATAAATGACGCCAAGCGACTGTTTGTGATCATTAAGTAATAAATTAAACAATAAAATACGTGGCTAAAGTCTCCCTTTTATCTGAGCGTCCAGTAAGTCCACTGCTGCTCCTGGACGTTCAGCAGCATGGGTGGTGGTGGTGGGGGAGGAGCACATACTTTGATTAGACTCCAGAGGTCAGCCGGCAGCAGTACACGCAGGTTAATGACCATATTAAAGCCCCATGTGGTGAAACTTTAACACATCCTGCTGAGAGTATTTTAGAATCCATGGACTAGTCATTCCTTTTCTTTTGAAAACATTTTATTCAAAGATTTTCTTTTACAAAAATAAATGGAATTAAAACCACTGGATGATATTGCTCCAATTACACAGTAAAGACTTTGCCTGATGTTTTAGTCTGAAGTCACACAGTTACTCTTCAAAGGCAAATCAAAAATGAAAGAAAAATCTTACTTGCTACAGGAATTAATTTTCTTTTAGCACTTTAACAGGGAATCAATGAATCTTCTGATCTATCATGTGCAAAACACACGACCAGAGATATCTGAGCTGGATATCAAATGACTTGATTAAAATGACAAATCAGTAACTATAAATAACTTTGACTTCATACTGAGCCTGTGTTAGCTCTATAAAAGTGATGTGCCGGATAAAAAAAGTGACAAAACTCCACTTTAAAAATAGAAATTTTTTTAATTTACAAATATTATAAAGTCTTAAAGGAGCAGTTTGTAGGATTTAGAGGCATCTAGTGGTGACGCTACAGATTGTGAGTTAAGCCTTGACTTCAACCTAACGTGAAAGGCCCTGTCTGGTAGAAGCATGGCGGACCCAACAGATGCCTCTAAATTCTACAAACTGCTTCTTTAAATACTGAAGAATAACAAATATTTTAAATGCTACATTAAAACATTTCAAAATTTAAATGTTACAAAGTTGAAAATAAAACCAACGACCTCTCACACGTCATAAAAAATACAAAAACAAGTCATAACATTCAGAACCACCCATCGTTATATCAGCAGATAGTGAGTCTGAACTATAAATCGAAACATAACAAAATAAACATCACACGCCCAGAAACAGCAGGTTCACAATGACATGTCCAACAACTGTTCATGTTCCAGCTCGGTGCTGATAGACAGTGTTTATGACAGTGCTTAGTATCATCTGAAGAGGAATCATCATCATCATACCATAGCCTGAGAGGTGTGTTACAAATACATTATTGCATTGAGTATCGCCCGTAGATACAGATTTAACTTAATAATATTAAAGTTGAGTCGCTTTCACAGCGTTGCTCATGTCCTGGTCTCTCGTCATGGCCGGGTTATCGTACATCTCCAGACTCTTCTTGCTGTCCCTCCTCATCTTTTCGTCCTCGTCTGTTTTTTTGCAGCACTTGCAGCACTTGCAGCAGCAGCAGCAGTGTTTGCCACAGAAGCCCATGACCGAGGTCACCGCAGTGTCCCAGGGCGCCATGGAGTGCAGGGGCCGGGGCAGAAAGTCCCAGTTGCGGAGGAACTTGGGCAGGAAGCGCGGGCAGCGAGATTGCATCATGTTGACAATGACCAAGAAGATAGCCAACACAATGATGGGCACGCCAACGCCGACCAGGACTTTCCAGCCAGCAATTGACAGGCCGAATACAGTCAGAGGCATAACCAGGAAGCACAGGAAGAGGTAGAGGGCGGCAAACCAGCGGTATTTGGCCGTACGGTTTCCAAGCGCTCTGGCCAACCTGATGGGCACCCGCATGAAGGGGATTGGATACCACAGTAAGATACCCATGATGTTGAAGAAGAAATGACAAAGTGCAATCTAGAAAACAAAACACAGATGATGGTTAAATAAAGTTATCACTGTCAGAGCTCATAGAAAATATCAATCACCAGACAATGCTTTGATTTAAATGCTAACATCAGCATGGTCACAATGCTAGCGCTAGCATGTGGACGTTTAGCAGGTAAAGTGTTTGGTGTGTTAGCATGCTAACATTTGTTTATTACCAATAAAAAGCACAGCTGGGACTGATGGGAATGTCATTAGTTTTGATGATGGCGCTAGATCAGTGGTTCCCAACTGGTGGGTTGCGGTCCAAAAGTGGGTCATGGATCTAGTCTGAAATTTGTACACTTTATTTTGAAGTACAGTGAATTTCTAGCGCGTAGCTTTTATTTCAAAGCGCCATTTCCTGCTGGCTAACGAGTTATTTAAGGTATCTTTTCATTTAAAAGTGAAAGGTTTATTTTAGGATGGAGATGGAAATGACTTTAGCTGACCACGCTCCAGTACAACAAGTCGGAAAACTGAGATGTTGCTAGCAACACCAGGTTAGCCACTATTAGCAATACTAGTAGCTGCACATATCAACAGCGTACCAACGTCCACAGATGGAAGTTGGACAGTACTGTGTGTACGGCAGATTTAATGACACACAAATAAGACAGAAGTGCTAATAGACAGTTAATTACTACAGCTTTTACTACTGTTGATGTGCAGAGTAGCCATATTGGATTGTTTAGGTTGGGGTTAGTCAGGCTCCTCTGACTTTCCGAGTCGGGCATCTAGCTGAAATTTCCAACTGGGAACTTGGAAAATCCAACTTCCTTTTGCAAACAGAATCCACAATTATTCTGACACTCAACTGTTAGTTTGAATATTTGGCTAAATGCAACCCACAAGATGATGAGAATCCATCCTCTGGGGACTACAAATGTGTTCACAAAATGTCCTTGCTATTTAACACATAGTTGTTGAGATATTTCAGTTTGGACTAAAGTGGCAGAGCGGCAGAAAGACATTAAAATCCAAAAAGCCACGCTGCTAGCATGGCTAGAAAGAGTTACACACGCTCTATTGCGTCTTACCTGCAGGGAATCGGCTAGTGTTTCTCCAGGACTAGCCATAGCAGCGAGGATAGCAGTGGTTGTCGTACCAATATTTGACCCCAGAGTCAGAGGATAAGCTCTCTCCAGACTGATGACACCAATACCTGGTGGGAGACGACAGACAAGATATAAATCATGATGTAACTGGAGCAAACGTTTTAAGATAATGCAGCCAAATCTTTATGTAAATGACGACTCACCAACAAGAGGAGTTATAGCTGAGGTAAAGACCGAGCTGCTCTGAACAATGAAGGTCATCCCCGCTCCCACCAAGATTGCGATGTAGCCGGTAACCCAAGCAAAGGGGAAGGGGAAGTCTGTAGTCAAACAGAAACACAGGAGGTGAGCAATAAACCTGATGAAGTGAGCACAGTGTGACTGCACACATTATGAGCGGAGTCTTTATCACGACAGTAATTGTGTCTGAGCTTTCTTCGTCACGCAACAGGACGGGTGGACCTGGAGACGAGCCAGAAGCAACAGGGAGGCTGTGCCTGTGTTGCTCATCAAGCATCACCACAGAAGGCAGATGTGCTGACTATCAAACAGGCTGGAGAGAGCAAGTCGGCAGGGGGGAGAATCTTTGTTTTTCTTTTACCTGTGTTGAGCACCTTCTTGATGATCACAGCCACCTGTCCCTTCAGCATGGAGTTGAGCAGCTTGACAATGAGGATGAGGCAGGTGCAGAGGACGAGCAAAGACAGAGCCAGGAGGATGAGGCCCACCGCCAGGTCCGGCAAATTAGCATTGGCGAAGATGTGTTTGCCTGCAATGAACGGTCAAAGAGATGATTGGCATTAAAGCGTCCCCTCTAGGCTAGCATTATGTGGCGGCTAAAAATAGCCTCGTGTGAATGACTCACTTTAGAGCAAACCTTTCTTTGATAAATGGAGCTGATAAAGCTGCATTTTATGGGAGAAAAAGTGTCTTTGTGAATTTACAACCAATTTCTGATCTCCACCAAGATCCAAAAACCTTTAACCAGGCAAAAAAGCATTCCATTTAACCGAGGTCAGGATACTTTGACCGTTTTATGGTCATGTGGCACTCAGGTGCTTCAACGAGGCTGCATGAATAGACCTATTGAGCAGGTAGACGGGTCAAGAGAGGGTATTAGCTGAGTCATTGTAACGACTCAAAGGTAGTCATTGTCTGGACTTCAGAGGGTCTGGATGAATTAGGTTGTTGTGTCTCGTATATCACTGAGCTTCAGCGGATCAGATAATCCAAATTGCTTTGTAAATGTTCTTTTTTCCCCCCCAACTGTGGTTATTCACTGGTGCAGGCACGCTTACATTTCTCCTCGTATTCAATCCAAGTGAAGTTCTTCTGGGTCATGGTCTGGTTTCCTTCTTCCCAGCAGACGGCACCAGCAGTACAGTTCACCACTGTTTCGTTCCAGAAAGTCTGAGAGAAAAGATCAAGGACAAAAAACAAGTTTAATGCAGCCATGATAATCTTTAAATGATCACACGTAACATCCCCCCTTTTATGAAATGACACACCTTCAAAGCATGATCTAACAACACGATCACTGTGGTCACAATACAACAAGGACAACATCAATCATTAACAGGAAGAAAGCAGAGCTAACCATAGCTTTATCATGTGTTTTCACTGCTACTGTGTGGCAAACTAATAATTTATGCACGTGATGCAGCTGCTGTTGGTTTCTTACCGTGTTGACCTCGGTTTTGCACCACACTTTGATCAGACTCTTGTTTCTGGCTGCTGCGTCACCAGTGGCGATGCCAGTGATCACAGATTTGTCCAGCTGAGAAAACACAAATGTAAACACACCTTTAAAACAAAGATCGTTATGTTAATCTTCAGGCTGATGTCATGCACATTTTCCTATGAAAGGTAGTGCAGCACAATCTGTGGACAATCATAAGCCAGTGAGTTGTGTATAACCAATGGAAAGGGTAAGGCTGCGATCATGTGACCAAAGCACTGATGGGAGTAAATAAGGAAGTTGTGCGGGTAAAGAGGCAGGTTGGTCAAAAAATACAGGACTTTCCCTCAGTGTGTGCACCCATGTGAAACCATGTACACTTGAGTTATTTTATGGTACGCTGCCAACCATGTTTCTTTTCCTAATCTCCTTAACTTTGCACCAAGTAGGGCCGTAAGTCCGTAACGTGATCTGTCAGGCACTAATCCGTTGCATGAGCGTATTTCTTGATAACTTCAATGCCATCGACTCTACCTGGATGATGGAGTCGGTCAGAGGGTCTGTGATGACGTTGAGCAGGTCGGGGGCGTCCTCTCCGGTCTGGATGTTGAAGGATTCGATCACGAGGTGGGTGAGTTTGTACAGAACCCCTGTGGCGGCCTCCAGGGGCAGAAGAATTAGCACAGACAGCCAGTTGAAGAAATCGTGGACTGTAGCACCAGCAAAGGCCCTGAAAGTGAAGGAACACACTCTTGACCATGCACCAGACACTGTTCCTGCAGTTACTGTCCTGCTGCAGCCTTACATGTGTCCTGTCTTTATCAACACACGCTCGGATTTACCTGCGGAACTCATTTCGGTCTCCCGCCTGCATCATAGCCACAATAGTGTTGGTGACAGATGTTCCAATGTTGGCACCCATGATGATCGGCACTGCAGACTGGACGTCCAGCACTGAGGAATACAAGTGCCATTATATTAACGCACTCAACATCCATGCATGTGAGTAGTATCTGAGTAGAGGCGTCGATAAATGCCGACTGTGTGCGTGAGTGCTGCTGCTTACATCCAGAGGACACCATGCTGACCACAATAGAGGAGGAGGTGGAGGAGCTCTGCACCAGCACTGTGACTAACACCCCGATCACCAGCCCGGCCACAGGGTTGGACAATATAACATTGTCCTGGAAGATGTCACCAGCAGCTTTGCCTGCACACAAAGACACACACAGAGACACACACACACACCCTCAGGTTAAAAACACAGCTCTCCGTGCACATTACATAAGCAGCTCTCTGTTGGACCTGGCATTATCAGGGAAATCATCTAAATGTGCAGTGATGGGTGCTGATAAAGATCCAAGATATTAAATTACCTCCGACGAGCTGGAAAGCAGAACTGAGAACATCCAGCGAGCAGATAAACAGGTAGAGGAGTCCAAGCAGCAGAACCGCCTTCACAAGAGCCGTCAGCACTCTCATAATCTTTCCCCTTGTATCCAGCTCTGTGAGGAAAAACACTGCTCAGTCAGAGTCGGGTTCTGTAAAGGTGTCCACACTGTGCAGAAACAGGCGAGCTGCCTCACCTGACCACTTGACCCCAGTGTCTTTGAGCTCGGGGAGATCCCAGGGATCATCTTGATCCTCATTCACAAGGTCCACGGTGGAGTACGCCGGCAGGATGGCCACATCTTTACCCGAAGTTTTGTCATCTGATAGAGGCATAATAAGGAGGGGATGTTAGAAAAGGTGGCAACAACACAGTTTAAGCAGGTTGAAAGTATCCAAGAGGAAAAGACATACCGAGAGCTGGAGGGGAATCAGTCCCCACTTGAGGTCTAGGAGTCATGACTGTGTGAGGAAGGGAAAAGTACAATAAATCATAAATCAATAAATCAATAAAGCAAGTCAGATACATGAGTTACACAAAATTAAGTGAGAAAGAAGAGGTTGGGGCAAAAGTTTAACCTGATGAAGAGGAAATAATGTCCATGAGCAATAACTTTAGCCTCCATACAATCTGTGTAACAGTCATTATAACACAATAATATTCTGTACTGACAGCCTCAGCGTCATCACCGTCATGGCTGATCAACTGGAACTAAATATAAAAAAATAAATAGAAAAATAGCACGCCTAAAAACGCACACACACACACACACACACACACACACACACAACAGAAACGCGTTATTTCCACGTTAAATATCACCTGTCACACACACTTCCGCGCCTCTCTGGATCCTCAAAACAACTTCTACAAACGTCCTCGTTCTCACTCACTTCGCCTGCAGACATGCGACCATGCGGCCCCTCTTCACATGAGGATAAGAGCAGCGGTGATGTCTGTGTGTACGCACCTGCAGCGGAGCTCTGAGCGCTGAGTGGGAGGCTTCACCTGGGTTACCTGTTGCTCTCCTGCACACTGAGCGCGCCTTTTATAGCGGCGCACAGAGCACACACATGTTGCTCTCGGTTCAAAGGTCGAACACACATGTGCAGAGTCCAGGTGGCTGTGAGGTGCATCTGTTTGTGGGACACACTGCGATTGATTAAACCTGAGAAATGATTTGATTCTTCACGAGAGCAGAGCTGAACTAAAACACTGTATTAATGTTGATTCGGGAGTCAATGCAAAACTCTGGAGTTTCTTCTTTTAATGTCAGATTTTTTTTACATTAATAACACGTTGATCGACTTTAGTAGGATTATAGCTAAAAAAAATAATATCATCCTGTACATATATAACATCATATTTTAGGTGAGCACCTGTCTACAGACTTTAGTTGGAGCCACAGGTGACTGCATGGACACTAGTGGAATGAATTTAAGGAAGCTGCCCCCTGGTGGTTGGAAACGGAGCTGCATTTCTTCTGACATCTTCAGTGTTTTTTGGGCAGGAGAGGGTGGCAGGAAAAGTTCTTGGGTTGCAACAAATTTTTTTAGAGGTCACCAGATACTTTTACACAAAATAAATGCATTGCTTTTTTAAATTTTTTTGTCAAGGTGTTGGGAAGGTTACAGATCACTGGTTACTCTGTTAAAAATGTAATAAGTAATGTAGCTATTTCAAATACTTAATCAAAGTAATGTAACTTGGCAATAAAGCTAAAACATGGAAAAAATAGACGTTCCTGCAGAATGAAAAGATGCAAAGAAATGTACTGAATGTTATATTCAACTTATTAACATTTTACGGAAATAAATTTGCAACATTTTGATGAGTAACTGCATTTAAATTGCATATTTCTTCTCATTGACTGTAAAAGATTACAATTAAAATTATTTTGTAATTTTATTATGTGTAATTAGTTACTCCGCAACACTGAATACTGAATATTTTCATTATTTCTGGACGCTAAAAACATTTAAATTAAATGATATTAGAAGGACCGTTAGCTGCAATGAAGAGTCACAAATACATTTATTTTACTTTTTTTTTAAGTATGAATCCACTTTTGGTCTTTGCAAGTTGTCATTACATGTTCCATGGAATTCTACACACATTTAGACAAATAAATTAACCTTTATTTAACCCAGTTAGTCCCATTTTGATTAACCCGGCCAAGACAGTCAACAGCGTCAATAGAATCACATAGTTACAGACAGAAAACACAGAAGATCAAGCGAAATAATCTCACACTGCAAAAGAGAAATTTAATTTCAGGTAAATTAAAAGTTAAATGAATCATAATGGGCTCACTGGTCATGTACTGTCACCAGTCTGAGCGTTCACAAACACCACTGTAACACAAAAACACTTTCAGACAGCTAATGTACAGCTCTAGCCTGCTTTAACTTTACCCACTGTCTTTACACAGGCCTGACCATGCATGTGCACACACACACACAGCTCCTTAGATAACACATGCATGCACATACACACACACACACACACACACACACTCATATGTGCACACATTTATTGCTTATTAGTCTGAGTTTATAGCAAGAGATACGGCTGAGATATGACTGTAACAACATGGCATCTTACATCTAAAATAAATGGTGTGAATTTGAGTCAATGATTAAGCCAGAATGATGTTTCAGGTACTCCCAAAGCGCAATAAAACAATCACTGCAGATTTAGAGCCGCACTAAAAGGAGTTCACCAAGTTAAACTTTAAAGAGGCAGATCTGTTGATAGTGATGATGATGATAGCGCATGTTTGGTATGGAATATTTACCTGATTTGGCCGGGTGTTACACGGTCAGCCATCAGAGCAGCGGCTGATTTTATGATGAATGTGAGACTTGTGTTGGTGTTTCAGCAGAACATGCTCACTCACACACTTTGGAGACGATGCTTCCCTCTGAAATTGAGCTCCAAAGGCTGCCTTAAGAGTCCCGCATGATGCATTTAATCTACTTTGGTCATCAGAGGTAGTTTTATGAGAGATTTAGATCCCTCTGGGCCTCTTAGATGCACGTCTGAAAGCCTGTCACACTCGTCTTCTCCTCCTTTCATCACCAGCCTACAAACGGAAACACACCAGTTATCTCCATTAAATAAAACAACTAGAGAACAAATTCTTTGTTATTTCAATTCGCTTGATTTGCCTTGAGGGATAGACGGCAAGCTGATATTGTAAACTGATCCTGTGTCATCTGGCTTCAAAACAACAGCTCATAAACAACTAGCATTATACTGTAAGACTTTATTACACAGGCAGTAATATAATGAGAGCAGTGTTCAGCAAAACAACTGCACCTACAAACAAGGAATTAAAATACTCACTCCAAAAACCAAAATCTGCTGACTGTCTGTTTAATCAAACACAATATAATAAAACTATCAATCGACAAAGGACTCTCGGCAACACATTTTTAAACACATCAGAAATATCACTGTGGATAATCAAAGAACGTAATTATAGACGAATAAACGTCAGGTAACAGATCTGCAAAAACACATTTCTTAACTAATGTTGATTTATCAATTACAAGAGAAAATCCAGTGGAGAGCTATGTCACAAATTTCTACGTGAAAAAAAGTAAAATATCTAGGAAAGCAAATATGTTCTATTCTTCAGAAATTTTTTAATTTAAATGTTTAGTTGCAAAGTTCACCAAAATCTAAACAAAATATAAAATTTGAGCAGCTTGAAACAAATTTTTTTTATTTTTTTTATTCTGAATCTGAATTTGACTCAATTGAAACAAATCATTGAATTTGAGCTTGAACTTGAATTTATTTTGTTGAAATTCCGAAACTAAAATTTTTGGATCTAAATGTATGAACACTGAAAAAAATACATTTAAATTCAGCTTTTGAAACTGCAAGTCAAGAAATTTCAGATTTTAATTTCAAAGATTCAGAACAAATAAATGCAATAACATGGGTTTCAAAGTAAAATATTTCAATTCTATAAAAGAGCAGATTCAGACATTTTTAAATTTTAATTTTGAGTATAAAGGTGTTAAAATTTAAATACTTATGTCTCTTAATTGCGTCTATAAATATCAGAATCTTTCATACCTTTCATGATGTAGATTTGTCTCTCTCTTTTTTTTTTACATTCTGCCCACTGAAAATTAAATTGTGAAAAATTAAATATTTCAAATAATTTTATTTCACTGGTAAACAAACAGGTTTATACAGAGACAAGCGGCACCACATTAAAAAGTGCCTGAACAAACTGTGTCTAAAGATAAAAAAATATACATGTTGATGTGTTAATTTTTATTTTATTTGATCAAATATGCTGCTCTACATGATTTTCTAAAAAAAAAAAAAAAAAAAAAAAATTTAATCAACATTAACCAGATAAACCATCTTTTTTAATCTATATTGCCTGTTGAGAATAAATAATTAATCACCATGAAATCTTTATTATTTCTTCGAACAGTATTTCAGCAAGAGTAATTACAGGCTGCTAATTATTTGCAGATAAACCATATAAAAGCAGGCACAGCACATAGTTGATTATTGATTAAATAACTATTTATCACAGATTACTAATAATTGACTGAGTGTGCCGACGCCTGAAGGCTCAGCTTCTGTGCAGTTATGGCCAGTAATATTATGTGATAGGTATTTGATTGGTTCCAGCAGTGGTTCTGACCTTGACCTCCACACAGTGCACGCAGTAATATGACACAATTTGTGCATGAGACGAGCTCGACTCACAGCGCAGCACACGGTGGAGATAAAAGGAGCATCTTAAAGTGGCTCTACTGTACAGCCCTCCTGGTTATTTATTGACAAACCCATTAGGTTTGATGCAACGCTTCGTCACCATGTGACTTCAGAAGAAGACCCACATAAGATGGAAAGATCAGCTGAGTCTTACCTTTAACCTTTGGAATGCTGCTTTCATTGCCCCTCCGCCCACACGCTAATCAAAATACTTTACAGTTATGCCTGTAATTATGTATTTTTTCCATCTGAAATGTGGGAGTGATCTCTTTTTATAGAAAACACACTGTGACACGTTCTCTAAATCTCATGGCCCCTCCTCCCTGTACCAAACATTAAACTGTCTTCTCCTGTGCCCCACTGACTGCATCTTAAATGTTTTGTTTTCCTTCTGAGAAGTGTTATGGTACCGGAGTCAATCATTGCCTGCAAGGTCACTGAGTTGATGCCACCTACAGTATCTGCCATGCTGGCAAGGTCCACAGAGGGTCAAACGGTTTGCACTGTTGTTACCCACGGGGGCCACCCTGTAGTACTACGCTGTGCTGCAATAAATCCATAAAGCTCAGTTGTTAGAACTCGTCCAAACTGGTTGAGTATCTGAAGGTGGTGAGACACAGCGGCTACAGTATCAAAGTGTCTGTGACTCTGCATGTGATGGAAAGTCTGTCTTCAGGTTTGGTCCTTTGAAACATTAAAGACACATTAAAACCATGTTTGAATTTGAGGGTTAAAAGAAAATATCATGTTGACTCATGGCATCATCATCATCGTCCACCTTGACCTTTGACAACACAGACAGCCACTTTCACTGCAGGGTTACATTTGGCATATGGACATGTTGAAATACTGGGAAACCATCTTTCACTAAAGTGTGGTTAATGTTTGCAGAAGGAATGTCATATACTGCCTCTGTAGGTTCTGATACTGCCAGGACATATTCATGTCTTTCTCAGGTCACATGACTTGAGTCACAAATTGAATGACTTTTAACTTTTAACTTTTTCATTCATTTATTCATTTTCTCTATCCGCTTATCCTGTTGGGGATCACAGGGGGGCTGGAGTCAGAGGCAGGGTTCACCCTGGACAGGTCACCAGACTATCACAGGGCTGACACACAGAGACAGACCATTCACACTCATATTCACACCTACGGACAATTTAGAGTCACCAATTAACCTGCATGTCTTTGGACTGTGGAAGGAAGCTGGAGCACCTGGAGGAAACCCATGCTGACACGGGGAGAACATGTAACTGTGCACAGAAGGGCTCCCCTACCCTGGGTTCAAATCAGGAACCCTCTTGCTGTGAGGTGACAGTGCTCACCAACACCCGCTTTGATATCAGTGAGTTATAAATTAATTTGGACTGAAGCCTTTTGACCTAAAAAAAACATGATACCTTCCCCCAAAGATTAAAAAGTATGCAACTTAAAACATGTGCTGCGATTTAATTAATTTCTTCTCATATGATCCACTTTGTTTGAACCAATCCGACAGCACCCAGCCAAGTTGCAAGAGAGAATCATACAGAACTAACTTTACGTTGAGTGAGTGCCATTAGACAAAGTGTACAAAAACTATGGCAGGTCAACAAGAAACAAATTGCAGTATACAAAACGAACAACTTTGTTTTAACAAATAAATAAAGCATTGATTGCTTTTGTAAGTTTAATATTACTCCTGTGTTAAAGTGGCATTACATTTGGTGGAAAGCTCATTATGACTTGTCTAAGGACGCATTCACACTGGCGCTATTTGGTCCGCTTTAAACGAACCCTGGTCCATTTTCACGGATAGTTCGTTTGGAGTGGTGTGAACGCTCATTCGAACTCTGGTCCGCTTGAAAACTGGGAGTCTCAGTTCACTTATAAGTGAACCCTGGTGCGGTTCGCTTATAATGGGAAATGCAATGAAGCCAACATTGCGAACTGGGAGAAGCAGAGGTAACAAAAAAAAAAAAAAAAAAAAGTAAAAGTTGGAAAATGTCTTGTGGAGTAGTGAGGAGGTGCAGGCGCTTATTGATACATGGTCAGAGGACTATACTGTATATCACAGTTGCTGGCTGCAGGCTGAAGGGGATGGATTTCCATTTTCGGTCCTGGCCAATCGATGAGCCGGGTTTTCTTCTTCCGTGTGCTTTTTTTCTTCCTGGTCAGTGGTCGTTTCGGGCAATAGCGCCCCCGAATGAGCAGCTGTTGTAACTGCGTGACGTTGTCCAGGCAGTTTGGTTCGCTTTAAAAAGTCCAGTGTGAAAGTGAACCGAACCAAATGAAGGTGTGAAATTTTTCGGCATTCCCTGCCCAATTGAACCGAGTCCCCAGACTATCCTGGTGTGAATGCACTCTAAGACATGAAACTCAAAGTTTAGGACTCGACTCTGGACTTGCCTGTCTTGATTTGGGACTTGAGTGCAAAGACATGTGACTTGCAAAATACTGACTTTGACCCCCCCTCTGGTGTCCTCTGAAATCTAATGTTGTATTCATAAACATACTGATGGCTACAGAGCATAATTAAATCAGTTTATGACAGGTTGAATACTTGTTGTACAAACTGAAACTCGTCAGGGTTTCTGAGCTGCAGAGCGCTGCTCCTGGAGCGACGCCCTCTGACTCTGTACTCTTACATATAGTTTATTGTGCAGTGAAGCACAAAGGTGATGCTGAGTATCAGCCGGGGTCTCGTGACCCTTCTGACACACTGAACCACTGACGATATAATCATTAACAATTCAAACAAATTCACACAGTAGTATTCTGATAATTTACAGTACTGTCAGCACAAAGTACTTTGACATTTCTGGGGTTGTTGTATTTGCATCTTCACTACAAAATGCGCTCTCCCTCCTCACCTTTGCTTAATGTTAAAAAACACACCATCTTTCAGGAGAATATTGACTCCAACTAAACCCACAGATGCCTCTTTATCAGACAAACAATCAGAGGCTGCCCTTTTAGCCCAGAGTCGTGTCTGCAGGCCATCCCTTTGGGCTCCTTACAGCACACTGAGTGTAGCCTGAGAGGCAAAGCCCGGGGCAAAATGCAAGTTCTCAAGCAAGACTGACTGAAGGAGCTGAGTGCAACATTTAGAGCATACAGTAACTATGATTCAGAGTCTGGGGTGGGATTGTCTACACCTGGTTGTCAACATGGAGGTGGCGGCAGCTAACTAACTATCTGAATTTGATACGGGTCATGTAAACTGTATATTACGTTTGGATATTTCGAAGTAGGCCTTTTTCCAAATTCAGCATTTTAATCTCATTGTTTGGACGTGTACATGGCACATTTGTCATATGCAACTCAATGGGGGGTTTTACCGCAACACACAGTCTGTTAACAGTCAGCTCTCATGCTGTACACAAATCAACTCACAGCTGCAGTAACATTTCTGGTCGCAAGCAGAAACACCCCTACTTTTAAACATTATGAAAGACTTGGATACTAACACGTTGTAGATATGCACAAGTATCCCAGCACCAACCTTTTCAATAAAGAGTGGAAGGAATGACAGACGGAGGCTGTGTTCACACAGTTAAACAAGTCCGCCACTGGTGGAAAACTTTGACAAAATCCTGTTCAGACACAAAGAAGCAAAATGACACAAGCAGCTCCAGCTGTTTTACTTTTCTATATTTTGATGTGCTGAGGGCACATTAATCAGAGTATGTACGTGAACAGGAATATCAGATTATTGCTTTTCATTAGTCATGTAAACAGCACAGTAGGGATATTGTCTTCTTCAGAATAAGGGCAATAACCAGAATGTTTTGTCCATGTAAATATAGTGATTGTTAACCAGATGGGAATTTAAGGCTGGGCGTGAAGCTTCCCTGACAACGCCGTCCCACCACTGTGGGTTAGGATCGGGTTATCAGCAGTAACCGCCGTATGAGCGCAGTGCAGAGCGACAGAGATTACAGATATCACAACTCTCAGGGTGTCGGCCAGTCGTCATTGTCTCACCTGCAGCTGGTGCAGAACGCTGCAGCGAGACTCCTCACTGGTGCCAGAAAAACAGACAGCATAACACCAGTGCTGGCGTCCCTGCACTGGCTACCTGTCAAATACAGGATTAATTTTAAAGTTCTTTTGTGTTTTCAAAGCCATACATGAGCTGGCACTCCAGTATACTACTGAACTCCTCTGCCCCTACTGCAACTCCTGACCTCTCAGATCCTCAGAACATTGTCTTTTAACTGTCCCAAAATCGAGGCTGGTGGGTGAGGGGACATCATGCCTTTGGAACAGACTTAGAATCTCAACCAAATACCCGCCCTCCATTGACACTTTTAAGTCAAATCTTAAAACGACATGTTTTCGGTGGCCTTTAGTTGTTCGCAGTAGTTTTAATGTTTTAGTATTTTATAATCTTTTTACATGTGTAACTGTTCGTACTGCTGTTATCCTGTTTTATACTTGTGTACATGTTATATTGCTATATATTGGAGTGTCATTCTTTTAATTTGTACAGCACAACTGTGTTTTTTTAAAAAAATGTGCTATATAGATAAACTTGATTTGATTGATCTGATTCAAATTTTTAATGCTCTGAATATCACCTACAGTGACTTTAAAGTGATTGTTGTGATTGTGCTGTAATATTTTAAAGTACAGCATCAATATTTTTAACCTGCCTCTCTCATTTTGGAATATGACAGCTGGACAGTCGGAGGACAATATTCAAAAAGATTTTGTGAGTAAAATAAATTAAAACTGTCAAAGTGAGATGGACACATTTCTGAAAATCCCTGTGGGTAATTACGCTTTTGTTTAAAACTAATTAAAGTATATATTTTTTTTAGATGTCATATATGTCCAGCATAAGAGTTTATGTGTCTCATGTCTGTGTTAGAAATCACAGCAGTTACCACTGTTGGTCTGTCTGTCTTCTTGTCTCTCCACTGGATGGAGCTGCTGTGATGCTGTCAGGACTGAGCAGGTTCCCACATCTACCAGCAGATGGGGACAGATAAATGTCAGACGGTTTGTCCTCATGTCATAGCTTGAAGCAGAACATCACCCATCACTGTGTCTCAGTGTTTGGTTTAACAGAATAAACACAGTATTTGAATAATAGAGAACATAAGCTCTCAAATAGTTTACTAAAATTCAATAATATATAGTATTCAGTCTGCGTAATGAGTTTTTAAATGTATTTTGATGCCAGTACTTTCTGCTGTGTACCCTTGTGTATGATCATACACTATAAATAGCAAAGTCTTCGGTCACAAACTGGATGTGTGTTTGTGTGTTTGGGTGAAGCGGCTCAAAATGCTGCTGTTATCTGACGCAGCAGACTGCTGAGGTCGTGCATCAAGGTAACCTATTGCTGCTATTTATCTGATGTGAGTTGCTGCTCTCCAGCTCAGCTCCCACCTGGGTGCATCAGACAGTATGTTCACCAGCGCCGACACTTGGCCGACCTTGGCGATGATTGATAGGAAATACTGATTCATAAGTCCTCCACACACGCTGATGGGCAGCCATTCCTCACTCGTCTTATCACATGGCAGTGAGGGGGGGATGAAATATGAAATGGAACGGTGCATTTTTACAGAGATGGGGAATTTTTCTGCACTTTTCTCATGAAAAATGCAGATTTTTGTTTGATTCTTGCTGCTGCGGTGCTTTGAAATAAACAGGTGCAAATGCAAACTAAGCACAACAATTTGGTGACTGATTAAAACGCAGGTCCAATAATTTACAACCAGAGGCACGCTGATAAGAGACATAAACGTTTATTTTAGTGAATGAAAAGTATTTATGTTTTTGTATCCTTTTCAGCACTAACAGACATTTTGTTCTGTGTCTGACGCTCATGTGAAACTTGAAAGTTAATAAAGAAAACATGTGGATTTGAGACCTCATTATTGATCAACTGGTGTCCAGTTGTTCCTCAGTATTGCAGCATGACCTGAAGAGAGAACATCACTTATTGATACATGACATTTTCATGTTAGTGACACTTGAGTGCCGTACATGTCCTCTACAGCAAGACAACAAGTCTGATTAACTTACGTCACTGAGCCAGTCTGTGAAGGCAGAGGTGCGAGTGAAGACGGTTGGCTTCTTCACTTCATTGCAGACACGAGAGGAAACAAAGCTGGTGACACCCTGGACGTACCAGCGACCATCCTGGCCCAAACAGTTGAGAGGACCACCAGAGTCTCCCTGAGAGAGGAACAGGAGCACAGCGTTAAGGATCTGTCCTTGTTCAGCTCTGACAGGTACAAGTTGCCTTTTTTTTGCCTCACGCACATTGCATCCAGACACGACGTCTCCTCCTGCACAGACCATGGTGCTCTTGACGTTGATGCCCCACCAGTCGCTGCGGCTGCACACGCTGTGCTCCACCACGGGCAGCAAGGCCTGCTGCAGCTTATCAGGCATGGGGCCGTGTGCTGAGACACAGAGAGGACAAACAGAGCTGCTCAGACAGCAATGCATCAATAAATATACAAGGCAGAGAGCAGTGTTGGGCAACTAACTTCAGAACTGTAATTACTCATAACACACTGTTCATTTAAAAGGTAATTACATTACTTTATGAATAACTCCGCAGCAGAACTAATTAGTTGCATTACTGTCATGACTCAGCACGGCAACTTCACAGGTGCCTTTAAACAACTCAAAGAACTCCACACATCAGGAAAAAACAAAAGACGACACATTGTGATTTAAACAAGCAGCTCTACAGTTCAGAGGGACTTATCATCCATCAAAAGCTATCTTAAATTTGCCTCGGTGACTGCACACAGCTCTTCACAAGTTCCGCCTAGAGCTGTGCAATATGAAGATATTATATCGTTATTGACATACAAGATTATATATCGTTATGATATGGCATAAATATTGTTTTTTCCCCTTGTTTTAAAGGCTGCAATAAAGTAAAGTGATTTAAATTTACCAGCTTACCAGACTTTAACCTTAACCCACAGAGTTGTTATATCCACATTACTGATGATTATTGATAAAAATCTCGTTGTCTTAATATTTTCAGAAAAAAAACCCCAAAAAAACAATAGTCATCCGTACAACTTTTTTGCATCAGTGAGGATATTTGGTCCGAAATATCGTTATGTTTGATTCTGTCTTTCAAGCCAAGCCAAGTCACATTTTAATGTTTACAATGAGTTCTAGGCAACATTTTCACCGATCTAAACCTCGAGCGCCCATTAATGTTCTATGCAAATGAAACTCAGGATGACAGGTGAGGACACGGTGACATTACTGTAAAGGTTGCCCCAGCCGGAGATGTAACACGGGGTCCCATGGGCGAGGATCTCTCCAGCCTCAGGGAGACAAGCCACGCCGACGCTGTCATTCATTATGGGGCTCTTATCCAGTTTCAGCAGGGCGAGATCGTTTCTGTGGGAAAATCATTATCAGAGTCAGATTTCACCTGGTGGAGGAGGTAAGCAGACTTTATGAGCCTGCTGAGATCATTCATTCAGATTGTGTTTAGGGTCTAATGTGATTTCTAAAATATTCCTTCAGCATATAATGAACAGATTACAAAACTTTTTGGCATTTGGCATTTACTTTATATTGTCGGGTCTTTGGTTCGAGATAATCAAACACTATTATTTATGCTTGTTGAGGATTCCACTGAAACAAAAACATGGAAATTTTGCAGTCAAATTTTAAGTCAAAATAAACTCACCCATCAGCCACAAAGTCAATGTCCCACTTGGGGTGGACGATGATGCGCAGAACATCTCTGATCTGCTCGGTGCCCTCCTGCTGGCTCATGTCGTGCTCTCCCAAGACCACACGGTACACATCTCCTGGCCTGCAAGACATTTACCTGTTATTTCCCTCTCTAAAATGCATTTGTGTCCTTTTGCACATTGACAGTGTTTCTGTGTGCTTGCTTCAATAAACCCTTGACCTCCTGCTCTCATTTGAATCACATAGCAGATATCTTGTCTCATTGTTAGTCACCAGATGCAGTGTCCGGCAGTCAGCACCCAGCGAGGTCCAATCAGAGTCCCTCCACAAGTGTGATGGTAGCGGCTGCCGTGCTTCACCTGCAGGGAGATCTGAGAGGGAAACATGAATAATCAGAACTTAATTCTAAATAACAGAATACTCATTATATCGCCACTTTTGCATGCGAATTTCAAACATCTGTTACAGTACCTGCCAAGGCCAGCTATGGGGGCGAGCATCCTCTCCATTCACCACCCTGTTGGTGTCAGGTTTGACAGCAGGCGTACCACATCCAAAAACTACAAACACATAATACTGGATTCTATAAATGAAATAAATAAATAAAGTCCTTTATTTCAATGTCTGACGTATTGTCTGTATTTTGTACTGCCATACTCACCATATGCCACCTGAAGCAGCAGGAGAGCCAGTGCTCGCATCATGATGTCAGTCTGTTGATACACACACACAAACACACACACACAGCTCTCTTATACCACCTCTGTCTGTCTGTCAGTCCAGGCACAGATTACATTAGACCGGTTGAACTTTGTTATCAGCATCCACTGCCGACTGTGGCTGGGAAAAACTTATTGTACCACAGATGTATCAGCTGGTCTGCGGGGACGCTGATCTGACCACCTGCGGAAAAAAAGGAGATAACCAGCTGTACATGTGTATACATACATGCGATGTGTCTGCACAGATAACTTCCCTGTACACCATCTTCCAACAGAGTCACAGATGTATTACTGAATGAGGCCAACTGGGCACAGGCGTCATCTACAGGCAGTGGCCTTCAACTACAAAATGTCACTCATACTAACACGTAACGACCACGACAAGATTCAAAAAGACACAAAGAGACCACAGAGAGATGCAAAGTAACTGAAGAGACAAAACAAAGAAACAAATAAAACATAAAACTTAATCCCTCATCTGTCTTCACTGAATAAAACTCCAGTGTTGTTGTGAAGTCTCAGATCAGTCGGATCAGCTGCAGTGTCAAATCAATAACTGATATCAAATAAGATGTAAAAGATTTCAGTGAAGCCTGCTCTCGTGTGTCCTCGCTCATCTCTCCTCAGACCACATTGACCCTTCACTAAGCCCCGCCCCTTTGTGATAGTTCTTCACGCTGTTGGAGTAAACATGGAGCCCACACTGTAACTAACTGCACTCCCTGAAGAAATATCATCATATTTTTTGAGAAATTAAACAGTGATTCCAGAGAGAAGCAGACAGAGGGGTCTACAGTCTGTGTTTGAAGGATATATCCAGGATGTCAAACTGACTCAGCAGCAACAACAGGTTAAAAAGACAAAGATAGTTAGAAGCTAAAGCCGAACTATAGGCTACAGATCACAGTGTGAAAGTGAACCACCACATCATATAAAGGAAAACTTGCTGATATTGAACCAGCTGTGTGGCATCACAGTGCGTGCAGATGAGCGGTGTTTGGCTTCGCAGCACCCGGACCTCTACTGCTGGACTGGCAGGGATCTCTGGGTGAGGTCAAACAACGTCATGTGTATACATTCAGTAGGCTATATCTTCAGTAGCTAGCTAGCTAACCCTACACTTTTCAGGGTCTGATTTTGGATTTGGAACAGGGAAGAAACGTGTATCTTTTTCCAACCTCTCCAGGTAACAACTATCATTAATACACAACGTGCCCCAGGCACAACATTTAGCTCCAAATCCACAAAATCAGCCTGGAAATGAAGGAAATCTGAAACGACTGCATTAGAGTCAATGGAGCACAGCTGTGTTGTTGTTGGACGCTGGTCTGAGCCGCCCAATGCTACGCTATGATTGGTCAGTCTGTGTCCAGGGCTGGGACTCAGCGAAGGGTCAACTGGGACGTCTTTCAAGATGGCGGGTCTCAACTGATTTCCAGGTCAAGTGATCAAGGATAGAGGATAGAGGAGTCTAGGAGGGATACTAGGATGAACCATCTCTGCGTTTGGATCTGCGCTGGTTTGTACGTTTGTTTGATGGATGAGGGTCAGGAAGAGAAAAGCAGACAGGAACAACGTGAAGGGGACACACAAGGAAACTCTAGGGAAAACACATATATGACAATATAATGCCACAGTTGAATGTTTAGATCTATGATGTCACTACTTTTTGTCACACAGTAACAGGAAGGAGGCAGCATCAGGTAGTTAGCGTTAGTGAAGCAAAGAACAGGTCTTTATTAATGTAAAATGGAGGAAAGAGGACCTCTCATTACTGCTGATGTTAAACAGGACATCCTGGGAAGTT
Organism: Epinephelus awoara; assembly: GCA_035609425.1. Lineage (NCBI taxonomy): Eukaryota > Metazoa > Chordata > Actinopteri > Perciformes > Serranidae > Epinephelus > Epinephelus awoara. Next base: position 36,789,986 of record CM069303.1, read on the forward strand.
TAGTGCAAACACAGCAATGACAGCTTATCACTAAATAACCAAAATAACATTGAGACTTTGCATATAGCTGCAAAACCTGCAGTTGAACATAAAAACACCTCGAGCTTGAACACACAGGACAAACTGTTCCTATGGTAAAACTGTGGAGTTTGTGAAACTGAGAGTAGCTGAGGTAGCAACTCGGTGAGTGAAGAAGAAAACCAGGCAGAGAAACTGAGACAGGGGTTTAGTGTCGTCAGCTGTCTCGGCACTCAGTGTACTGCGAGAAATAAATTTTCTTCCTGCGACCACAGAACCGGAGAGCTTTGGGTTACCTTCAAGAGAAACAGTCCTGTAACAACTTTCTCTCCTTTAATAACATGTTATACACTCACGAAGGGGCCCACGCTGCTGCTGAATCTGGACCCAATTCTTCACGCCTCGCTCAGACAGTATCCTTTCCTCCTGAGGGAAACTAATATCACTCTCCGGAGGAGACGGCGTGCATCTATAAATTTCCCCCCTTTTAGCAAGCAAATCAAATCAATAGTGCCTCAACAGCTAAGAGGCTTTGCTTGTTTTCCCGCCGTTAAGATAATTCCCTACACCAGACGTTGCGGGAAGATTTATGAAGGAGACATGTACCGTGTGTTTGCATAACGCAGCAGTGACAGAACTGTGAATAATTTGGATTAGGGCTGCAGCTCACGATGAATGAACCACCGATGCTGTTTACAGGAGGTCAGTCAGGTGGGAATTGTGATTTATTAGGAGTGTGTGTGAGACAATAAATTCAATAAAGTGAAACAGTGTGAAAACAAATCAATGACAATTTTAAATCACTCTGATGTTATAAGAGACGCTGTTGTTTAAAATGGAAATACAGGACTTTACAGCACTGCAACTTTATTATTATTGTTATTAATATGATTTGAACCTTCAATCATAGAGATGTTAAAAGTTATTACAGACACACATTCATACAGTAACATTAAATATCATAACTAAATAATCAAATTAATATGACAGATACATACTGACTGTTTCACACCTTATACATGATTTATATCTGCATTTTCACATGACTGAAGCCATGCTAGCAGCTTTATGAGGCTGTGAGTAGGAATCAGCGACTGTATATAAAGACAACAAATTCTCATCCCGACTCATCAAACACAGACGCTTGGACAGTGGTACATGTCAAAATATGATGTGTTGTGATGTGTTTTTGACATTCAAGGAAGACACAGTTTACGCTTGTTACATGTATCGTGTCTTTCTGCATTTTCACAGGAAAAATACAGTTTCTGCTCATTAAATGCATAAAGTCTGTTTCAAAATAAACTTACAATGTATGTACAACACTTTGTTTTCATGTTTACGTCCACAGGTTAAGGCAACAAAAGTCCATGGTTAGGTTTAGAAACAAACATTATGCTTTGGTTAAAATAAGCACAATCTTTACAAATGTAATATAAAGTCACATGACACACGTCACTATCATGGCATGCTACACATACTATCACACTACGTTGTTATTGAAAGAACTCCATTGACCTTCACACGGGAAACAAACAGAGGACTCCTTGTGGAAAGTCTAGAGTTGCCCTATTTGGACTTTCTTGCTCTTTATTCTTCCTTAGTCACCCATGGCGTCAGAAACAGCTGTGCGCCTCTGCGCATCGGTGTCAAGTACACTGACCAAGCATCAGTATTTAACGAGTTGGGAGTGAGAACTGGCCAATAAAGATGGAGAAAATATCTCGGATACGGTCGCCACCATCTTACGCTGGTGATGTCATTTTGAGTCAGAGTCTGCACAGTAGTCATCTCTGCAATACTGAGTTCCCGCCCTCTGACCAATCACATGCAGCATCATTGATTGCAAGCACACTAATTGACCCACACAGCTGTCCACTATGACATCAAACCCTCTTTTTAATAGCATCCGATAAATAATTAAAACCAAAGTTATTAGAAAACCGAACATTAAGATGTTCATCAGCATAAAATTTATTTGACCTGTACTTTGATTTTTTAGCTTGGTCAATGTCCCACCTGCTAACACAGAGGAGGCAGGGTTTATTAGCTATACTGCAGCCAGCCACCAGGGGGCAATCAAGATGTTCTGGCTTCACTTTTGGGGAGCTGTTCATGAGGCTTTGTGTTCTCAGCAATGTCTTTTTTTAATCTTATTTTTAGGTCAAATGTTCAATATTAAGTTCAGCACATGTGCCTGGATCAACATGTTAGAATCACTGAACAACAGCACAACCTACTGATGTTATGCTGATAACACACCAAGCAGCAGTGACGCGCAGCTTATGGGCTGCCATAAAATGTCTATGGAAGTGCAGCCAAATTAAGTTGGAGGTAGTTTAACTTTTAGCGGCAAATTGCGGGCAGAATATATCCTCCGAGTCCCGTGACTCCTGATACACACTGATCTATGTTACAAAGACTTTCTTCCCGCCTGAGACACATGAACACGCCTCCTGGCTACAGATAGATGTAATTATTTTGGCCAGCTGCAGTTCGTCGCTGCTTGGTGCCTTCGGCTCCTTGAAACCTCGGCCCTCAAAACTGTGGGCAGGACAGTTTTCCTCCACAGTCGCTGAACAGGTTTGTACCATTCAAACAGCATTTAAAACAACCACATCCCTTTGTACCTTTGCAATCTGAACTCCAAACATAATCCCCAACAATCTCTGACAACATAAGTTATATCAAGAGACATGGGACACTGAGAACATAAGGATTTGTTGCTAAAGCTAAAAGTAATGATAAAAAATTGATGCATGCACTGTGATTAGTTTTGCAGGTATTTGGTCACAAACCAAAGTTATTCCAATTCATCTGTGCTATCGTTTATTTGTTGAGACATTTAAGACCGATCAGCATCACCATCGGCAGAGCCACAGCAGTATAACGTGGATAAAAACAAGTCCAGTCAATGTCTACTTTATCAAAAATGTCCCGAGGAAATGGTTTCTGCATCATATTACAGTACATAACGTTTTATAGCATAATATATTTAGATTTTATGATAAAATGGCTGGAGAAAATACAGTTTGGTGTTAAGTTATATGAGCTGTTCCTAAACTGCCTTCATGTATAACCCTTTTATTGTTTTTTCTTTTCTCTGTAAAAATGTTTCCATCAAGACATTGTTCTGCTGAACTCCGTAAATCGATATTTCCAAAGAGTAATGCAGTTAGCCACAGAAGCAGGCCTGCTCTTTATTCAGTGGTAGCTCAAGACAGAGATAAATTATCTGAGACCAGCCAGCGCTGTTTAAGGCCAAGTATATATCTCCCAAGGTTTTCAGATATGTCAAAAATCTGACTAGTGCAGCATGGAGACGAAGGAAATGCTGCCAATTAGACCTTTGAAACATAAATCACACTTTACTGCTCTGTCACATCAAGTGGCCAATATTCGGTTTCCAGTCACCGAGGAGAAGAATATCAGTCGTTAATAGACGGCATAAAATAGGCTGAATAAATGCAGAGCACATGAGAGGAAAAATGTGATGCGTGAACATGATTATTTGGTTGAAAGCACACACTGTACAGTAAATCGCCCAGTCATTCATAATATTTTCCAAAAGGGCAGAAAATCAGAGGAAAGGTTTGACATTTTAGGAAATATACTTGTTCGCTTCCTACCAAGAGTTAGGTGAGAAGATTGATACCGCTCTCATAGACACAAGTGGTTTCCCAAAAGCTCAAACTATTCCTTTAAAGGAGCTCTGTGCAACATTCAGATAGAGGTAGATTTCAGGTGGGATGCAGGGGAGGATATTTAATATTAATATTAAGAACATGTGCATTTGTTCCCTCCAATAAAGTAGGACTTTTGTTTTTACAAAATAAGAGACATTAACACCATAAATTTATACAGAATAACTTCCTCCACCTAACCAGTGCCTACATATCCCTCCTCACCCACCGGGATGATGTAATTTATGTCTTTTGGCAGAGTTTTGCTAGCTATAAGCTACAGGCTGTACTTTTGCATTTTTCGTATTACCAACCACCCGTGCCACAAGAGACACAAAGAGTATCGAGGCAGATAAAGAGACAGACCCGCAACCCTCTTCATCAAACTCGGAACGGAAATCAGATCAAATGGTAAAACTAGGCAGTGCTGATCAAATACATATCAAGATTATGTTACTGTATTGCCTATTTCTTGCCTACAATGTCTTTAGAGACATATTTTAGTGCAGTGCTTACCAGAGAGAGTTTGTGAACAGGAAGTGCACACCATACTATTTCCTGCACAGTGAAAACGGAAGCCGAAGAAAAGCTGAGATCAAATATGAACCAAGATTCTATTCTGCTACTCAAATGTTGTCGCTTACTGTTTAACTGTAATAGCAAATCGTTTCTTGTCTGACATGGACAAGTCTGCATCATATCACCTATCATTAGGAGCATTTATTGATCTGGTGCGGCGCAGTGCATTCTGGTAGATGTCCTTTTCGTATCATGTATCACCAATCTCCAAAGTATTTGTGTCTTTCTACTACACAGTCATCCTAGTTTTATTAAAAGGCCATCTTTCCAGCAGTGAAATCTTCTTAAAATGCTTGATGGTCAACATTTTCTGGTGGAGGGCCCCCAAACACCTTGTTCAATCGGTGCCTCTCCTCACTATTGAAACAAAACCTACACCCTTGCAGAACACATCTATGATTCAGAGTCACAGCTCTCGGTATAAACAGTGCTAACAACAGTGAAGCATGGCAGCCACTATACTTGTGCAACTCGGCACTCAGCCACCCTGGGTCCAGCCAATGCATCAAATACCAACGCTTGGTCATTGGCCCTTGGTGGCAGTCACCAATACACAGAGGTAGTATGATAAGCAGTGGATGGTGGCAGCTTCTGACTCTGAGGGCAACTACTTTAATATAAAGAGTGAGATCGTCTGTGTAGGGTCGGTAGGAGGTGAAGTATATTGGTCAAACAAATGTTTCACCTGTGAGCCAGCTGTTTGTTTACCATGTGAAACCAAAAGTCAACAGGAGTTATTTATGAACGTAGTGTGTTAGTGTGCATAGTATGCAATGCTAGTGACCTCTGTCATATTACTTTACATTATGTTTGTAACAACGATACTTATTAAGCCAAACCATGATGTCAATTCTGATCCTAACCACATACTTTTGTTGCCTAACCCTAAAGATATGGACCTACAAGCCAGGTATTTTACCTTCGTTCTAAAGAGACTGTATGCATCCAACAAGCAGAAACTGTACATTTCCTGTGAACATGACAGCGTGTTTTGAAAAGAAACAATGCCTGTTATGAGCATAAACTGAGACAATAAATAATAAATAAACAGAGAAGCTGGGGTTATGACACACATAGAGGGAGCATGACTTCACTCTCTCTTTACCCCTCTATATCTTTACATCACAAATATTTGCTATGTTAATGTGCTGAATGTTGTATACAGCACCTTTAATATAAAAGTTATACATTCAGTACACGGTCTCATGATGATTCACAGCAATACTGGACGATTTGATTCAATTACATGATCAATCAATTCCATGTTTTTCTTGGCGCCCCTCGGCTATTTTGGTACCATCCGGATCTCTTCCTCCTCCTGTGTTTGCCCAGACGGTTGCTGGTGATGGAGAAGCAGAGCGAAGTCCGCCTTGAGGCTGCAGTCAGACATGATTATGTCTCCTAGTAGCTCTGCAGAAAACGTAGCCTTTGGGTGGTTCTTCTGACATGCAATCCTCTCCTCTAACTGCTGAGATGCTCCGCTCTGTTCCTACTGCTGCTCCTCTTCTCAGCCAGGATAGATGGGCTGGGTTTAATCTAATTATTGCAGCAGATGTTGGTTCTGAGCACTTTTTTAAAAACATTTACTCAGCCGTGAAAAGTTGAGTGAGTAATTTTTTCTCAGCAATGCCCTATTTCACACTTAGCTGCACAGTCTGTCTCCGCTGGACGCTGCTTCACTGGTGGTTAAGTGCTTTGCTGAATGGGATTTCACCAGCAGAGAAGTGTTCTGTTTCAAATTCATTTCTTACGCAACACATGAAGAATTAGAAGAATGTTAAACATCACTGATGCTATCTGTTATATATTGAGACTTCACTTTGCATTTGGATGGACTTGGCCACAGTTGTCAGGTTTAGGTCATTCTGGGCTCACCTGGGGATGTTAAGCGATATCTAAGCTTGCTGTTGTAGAGGTTTAAGTCAAGGCTGAAATCAAAGCCAAATCTGTTTTGCCCTCAAGTGTCTTGTTCTGATTGCTGAATAATAGTGAGCTCATTGTCAGAAGGAAGAACGACTACAGAGTCTTTTGTTGTCTGTCACGGACCCTCAAGCCAAGCAAACAAAAGAGTAGAAGAAAAGAAGAGAGCTATTCATAACAAGGCAATTACATCCCATTTTGATAATTGGCATTGATAGATGAAGGAAACCGAAATCCAAATAAACTGCTCTGGGCCGAGCAGCTGGAGCTTCACATAAGAATCTATTTCTCTTTCTTATTCTTGGTGTCTTTAACCATCATCATCTTTTATTTCACACTCTGTCTGATGATCCAACCTTAACACCTCGAACACCCCCGCCGGCTGCTTCAGAAACAGTTTTTACTGGTAATCGACTCCATTTGGGCACCTCGGGGCTCCTGTGGCGCTACTTTTCAGTTTGATTCATTGCCATCCCCCTCTTACCTCCACGTCCTCGCCTCTCGCTGCCTACTGCCTAACTAAAACCTTGTTGGTCAAATTAAAAACAGTTTAGCCTGCTGCACTGGCTTGCATCACAAGCCCATAAACACAAAGTAGTTTGGTCATGTAAGACAGAGGCCCTGTGATTATCTCTGCTCCTTTGACTCACAAATCAAACATGGGTTCAGCTGCAGGCCTTGATATGATAGAAGCATTTTTATTAAGGAGAGTGAAACCGAGAAGCCTGGCATTTTATTGCAGCTTGGTTCTATCACAAAGAAGGAACATCTCAGCACATGGAGAGCAGATCTGCGTCGCTGTGAGGTTTTGACTCTGTTACAGAGACGGAGAGATAATGAAACACAATTTGACACAACCAAAACTGTGGTGACAGATGGAAATGAGTTCATGTGTGAGATTTAAGAGTAACACTTTGTGGCACTAACCTTTCAGTGGTTTCTAAAAATGCCACCTGGTTACTGTGAGATTAAATTGAAGCGAACAGATCCATAATTCAGGGTCCACAACATCAAAAGGAAATCGACATAATAAGGTTTAATCGCTAACTTTCTGATGGCTAATGGCCCTGAAATTGACTGTCGGGTTAGATTAGACAGCTCAGTGCCTAACACTAACCTACCAGAGCTGAAGTGAAATATGCTACTGAATTTTGTTTTCAAAGGGAGGTTGTGGAGAAATTCTTAGATGGCAGCAAAAGGATGGTGACAGAGAAACAGCAGACAGCGAAAAACTGAGAGACAGTCCTTCTCTTTAGTCTCCTCTCCCACAGAGGCTAAAGTTTCTTGGCTGTGACTGATGGACAATAACAAGGAAGCCCTCCCCTCTCACTACCCCTCCATAAGTCAAAGTTATGTGTTGTCATCGCGGTGCTGTTTTTTTGTTCTCGTAAGGTCTGAAATCCTGCTGTAAGACTTCAAATGAAATAGAAAAACCACATGCACTAACATTTTAGAGTCCTTCATTCTCAACATGCATAGTTAGATTTTTTATTTTATTTTATAGTTTTATTTTTAGCCTTGCTAGTGGTATAGTTCTAGGATTGGCAATGTCAGACAAAAAATTTGTCCAGGCTAAAATATCTAAGCAACCACTGAAAGAACTGCCATGGAATTTCATAAAGACATGAACCTTATGACTCTGTAGATCCTCTGACCTTTCCTGTGGCACCAATATAACATTTAATTAATTACAGTAAAATATCTTCCTCTCTGGATGCCAGAGTGACGCCGTTGTGGTGCACACCCGTTCCTGAGTGACTTTTTTTCAGGGTATGATGCCTGCGCCCTGAGAGTTCAACTTCTGGAAGACAGCAGCTTGCACCACATGTCATGTAACGAGGACCAACCAATCACAACCGACAGATATCTTTCCCTTCTTCTGTAAATATCTGCCTGTGATCAATATGGCGGAGACATTAATCATTTCAGTGCAGAACATCCAGAGCTTTACATCTGTCCCACGGACAACAGGCATTCACACAAACAGCGCCTGGAAGACGATCAGCTCTGCACTCAGGATTTCACGTAAATACATACAGTATTTGTTAAGGTTACTTAGCAACCTCAGACACAGCCTGTTGCTCCGCACAAGACAAGAGTAGCACCCAATACCCTGTAGCATCTTTATGAGAAACACCAGACTTTCAACTAACTACAATGTAAACCCATCTGCAGCAATACTTGATGCTGAGAGCAGCTGACAGAGCAGAGAGGAGGGGAGTTGGTTGGGTCAAACACGGACGGACTTTCATTCAGGAGACCGCAGTTCATGTCCAATGTGAAACCAAAAGTCAATGTTGTTTTAACATGACACATGACATACTTATGTTACACCATATTATGTAATGAATGTATTCATTTTAACCTACCCAGGTAGTTTTGTTGCTAAGTATGGTTTAGGTTTGTTGCCTGTGTGTTGCTATGAGATGCCGAGGGGCATGACAATTACTTTGACGACCTGGGATGAGAGCGGGTTGATGCCTAAGTACAACCTCATGCTGCTAGAATAAGAAATGTATTAATGTGTACATTTGGTTCAGCCCTGTGTATTTGTACTCTTGAACAAATATAGTTGAATCATTGCGAGAGGCAAATTTTCAGGATATTTTTTTTACTTTTCTGAACGTGTTAGGTTCATAATGGGGCCATTGACCAGCTTGAGCTCACCTCACACTCCCACTGACACCTGCAACACCCTGCAAATTGGCAGGCGGCAGTGGTCTAATATACTGAGCTGTGAAGTGTTCATAAATCTCTTGCAGCCTCACTAATAGCAGCCTGGAGGCCACTGAAGAGACAAGGCCTCTCCTGATACAGTTTTTTTTCCACTCACAGAAATAATATCCTTATTTATTGTATATCCTGCATTTTAAAATAAATATATATAAGATTTTTCAACAAAGGCAGAAAAAGGGAAAAAGGGGAGACTGATAAATTACCAGAAATACTGAGAGCAGTCAAATTGATCCAGTCTTTTGGATAATGACAAATGCAGCACAAAAATCTGACATGATATACTGAAGCAATTTAGAAAAGGTCAAACAATTCCACCCAGAAATATCCTGTATACACCTATATATTTTCTTGCCTGTAAAATTAAAGCCTGTTGGTAACCACTAAGTGAAAGTGTGTAACTCTAGATGACCTTGCAGTCACATGGCCGGCAGCACCAACGTGTTAATGAAAGTGACACGTACTCAGCTCAACCTGAAACCCGAGTCTTAAACAAATACATACAAATCACTGCCCCGATGTGTCCAACACCGCCTCCACAGTGCCCGGTCTGAAAGACGACATGGGAAAGAGCAGCTCTCCCTCCGTCCTTACAGGTAAATACACCTGTATATTTATAATTTTATGCAAACATTATATAAATATTGTCACAAAGCCGTTGACATAAAGTTGGAGCGCACTGACTGCTGGTGCCTCCAGTAGTTTAGAGCGATACACAAAGAGCTCTCTGTGGAGCACGTAAGCATTCACACATGCTCAACACTACGCACTCACACACATACATTGTGTTGGAACCTCGCTGCCATTAACATTTGTAGCCACGTTTACAATTTGCCCAGCAGATACGGCCACAAAGTTTTCATTATATAAACATAGGACTTATGATTTCTCCACTAAATGTTAAAATATCGCTCGATTCATCTCATGTTTCCCAGGTGGATTTATTTTTATTATTTTTAAAGAATAGTCTGGGTGCGTCAGGGGTCAGGAGTGTGGCGCTGAACATGCCATTTTTCCAAACACGAGCTGAATGTGTGTGTGTTAGGGCCCATGTGCTAGTGATTTCACCACTCTCCTCTGTGTATGCTGGGCTGACAGGGGCTGAGGTCTGGGCGGCCTGGTGCCGGCACCACCACTGTCAACAGGGGCTCCAAGCAGCTGATACAAAGAAGGTGTGCTGGTTGCTGATTGGTTGTTGTCCTCACTGAGGTGATACACTTAAACAGCATGTCATGCTGTCCCCAGACTCAGAAAGGTTGCGCTGAGGACAACATTACAAAATATTTGTATGTGAGAAGATCATTACCAATTTCATCTTCGTCAAATATAAGGCTGTAACCAGCAGCTGGCTAGCTTAGCTTAGCAAAAAGACTGGAAACAAGTAGAAACTGCTAGCCTGGTTCTGACCTAAGGTAACAAAATCTGCCTCTTAAGCTCATCCTGCACATAAGTTTTGTTTCTACCAAACTACAACCACCAACTGAATCACTGCGCAGACGGAAGTATGCACTGAGCTAGCTAACATTACAGCTCAGCAGAGGAGGACGCCATTAAAGTTTACATCCTGTGCTGTCGGAAGCCCCTCCTCCATGAGTAGATGCACGTTTCCCTCTGCCCAGTAATACTGTTTGTGGACGTAGTTTGGTAGAAAGAAAATAGATCTCCACAAAACCGCTCACAACAAGGTCTGTGGATTATTTTGAGTAAGCGGGTTGTGATTTCTGGAGAGAGACATTGTTGATGAGTTTTTAAATGTATTTTTTTGAGCACCACAAGCTGAGTGACATCTAGTTCCAGTATATTTGAGAGAAGGCAGACATCTCTACAGCTGATATCTCCAGCACTCAGCAACTCACACCAAAACAATCTAGACTGATAAACAGCTCTACAGGTAAGTATGTTGCATTTTAATGCTGTAGATGTTTAAGGTTGTGCTCATTACAACTCCTTCATACACTGTTGGGTAGTTTAATCAACAGCAATGCATCATGTTCTATAACATAATCATGTGTTAGTGGTGCAGCTATGAGAACCACTCATCTCTAAAAATTCAATTTATCATGGTGTCAGAAAAACAGCCCTGTTTTCAGCTTTGTGATTTTCAAGCTGATCCAAAAGAGTTTTTAAAGAGTTTGATTTAACCTGAGCAGCTACGAAATTTTAAAGGAACTAAAGAAACATTCAAAATCAACATAACATACAGTACATGGTACATGGTTTTCACTGGACAGGATTAAAATTGCAATCTATAAAGTAAATAAAGCTCTCAGATAAATGTAGTGGATTAAAATGTACAATATTCACCCCTAAGATGAAGTGAAGCAGAAGTATAAACTTGCATAAAACAGAAATACTCACGTACAGTGACCTGGAATGTATATGTAAGTACAGTGCTTGGATGATTAAGTGTAAAAATGAAATGCTAATCAATTCCTTTAAATATTTAAATGATCAGAGAGTAAGATTTAGGGGGAGTTAGTTGCATCTAGCTGTGAGGTTTGCAGATTGCAACCAGCTCAAACATTTGGTTAGACTTCCTTCAATGTGCATTGTTCAGGAGGTTTTTACCAGGAGCCAGACAAATCAGTGTTTCTGCGACACTGTTTGGCTCATTGCGGACAGTCCGCTAGCCCAATACCTGTTAATGTGTGCCTACTTTTTCTAGGAGAAACACTGAATAAAACAGTTCTACCTTAAGAAAAGAATCTTACTACAATGGCCAATGCAAGAACGTTATTGACCCTTTCTAGAGCCAGTGTTTGGTTTGTTTGTCCTGGGCTGTTGTAGAAATATGGTGATGTGACATAGCAATCTCCGTGGGTGAGGACATGCTCCTTATATAAATAGCTAATTTTAAGGTTTCTGACAATTTCCCCGAAATCCGACACACTGGACCTTTAAAAGTGATTTAATATCAAATATGCACTTTAATGCTGGCAGCCCTGAACGCACCGTGTCCACGTCTACACGTGTAGTCGCTCCATACAACGAGATGAATCAGTTTTCCTAAACAACCACTACGAGCAGGTGCAGACTCCCTCTTGGACCTCTGGAGTCCCGGATGTTGCTGTCTGTCTGGAGGCGTCTCTGCTGTTTGTCTGGCTCATCCAGACAGAATCCACATAAGACCTGTTGTGGCCCATTTGTCTCCTCACCAATCCGTTTCAGGCGGATTCTTCTGGGGTTATGTAAGTCTCTGGGTGTGAGGAGAAAGGAGACTGGAAACTTCTTCAAATCCCAGTGGATGTGCGCGGCGTCATCTGATTAGTGAACGACACGCTGTCGGTCTGGGGAATGTTATGACAGGATCCACATCCTCTTTAGCGCTAAGCAGATGTTCCAAATTATGCTATGAGAAGTATTAATCTTTTTCTACGCAGGGAGGGGAAAGGTGTGAACAGCAACTTCCACTAAAACAGTGGATTTATTATGATAGCTTCAGTGATTCATCTTCTAATAGCTGTTCATACGCAGAGCGCTGACATTTACTCTCTACAGATGTGCACCTGTTTGAATGCACGAACGTTAAACTGAATGGCGTAACGCACTGTTCACATACATGTGCACATGACTACAAATATACTCTGTGTTTGTGTGACCTGTTGGATGATTTCTCTAAGTTGATCCAGAGGGGGGCAGTGTCTCAAAAGGCATCAGAATTTACAACACCATCAACTTGAATTCTGTTATTCCTCTGTGACATGTATTTAAAGCTTGTGTAGAATATATCACAAAAATAATGCAAGAAAAGTGATTTTAACTCTTTTAAATCCCACTTTAAAGAACAGACACACTGGACTTCAAAAACTGACAACTAAGAGGTGCAAACAGATTGTGTTCCTGCACTATTTTACCACTAACTTGTTAAATTAAAGTACTTCTCTAATGTGAGAGCCTCAAAAATAAGCCCTCAAAATGTCACTTTGGGACGCTGCTTTCAAAACACAACTTGCCTTATTGTGTTACAGAGCAAACACTGATTTTGCAGCTCCTAATTTTTGACGCCTAAGAGGAAATTCGAGCTCTGAATCATATAGTCCTTATTTATGAGGCTTGAGAAAAGACTTTTTTTTGTTCAGTTTTTCATTTTAATGACATTGGCAACAGGAGAGGGTCCAAAGAGGCCTGACCTCATCACAGTTAGCAGCTCCCGTGTTCGTGTGGCTCACATTTGCTGTTTTATTGTCCGCCTGTTCTTGGTTCTTGGCTAAACCCGCTCGCACTCACACAAGTGTTCTGAGATCATATTTGGATGTCGGAGTAACAATCCTCTTGAGCCGGGTGATGAGAGTGTACTTGGGAGTTTGCTTTCACGTAAGCCGAATTTCAGCAGTTTTTGGAGTGGTTTTAAGGTTCTTGTTTAGAACTGTTTGTGGCTCCAGTGCCTGAAACCCAAGAAGGTCACTGTGCTTTCATTCGGTCATCACTGCAGGTGGTTGTGTTTGTGTGTGGAGGCCTGCTGAGATAACATAGCAGCCTCCAGTAGATGGTAGTAGTGGGTAACTCTAAACAAGGTTTCAACACTGCAGAGGGTATTTGGATTAGTTTATTCATTAATCAAGGTAACATGTGATTTAATACTTAAGCTGTTTAAAGGACACCCTGATGCTGTGATACATTAAGGAACATATTTTGGTTAAATTTGTTCCTCCAGGCACCAAACCTAAAAAAACAAAAATGCACTTGGAGTAATTACATAGTACAGTTGCTGCACTCGAGGTGATGACAGAGTGGAAATTAGTTTGTAAAAAGAAAAATGTGACCCCTGGGTAACTGGGATACTTAATATTTTTGACATACAGTAAGGTGGCATGAGTTACTCAGTGGTGGATATTATAGGAGGCCTTAAGTCCAGTAATTAGAGAATTTCCCCTCAGCTCAGAGTGTAACACATATGACAAGATAGTGACAAGCTAACAACATTTTTAAGTTACAATAGTATTTAAAACAAACCAACTAGCTTTGACAGGTCATCCTCATTAGAGCTGGACGTCTAGGTCAATTTTTTCAGTAGCTGTAGAAACCAGGAACCAAAAAAATAAATATTGGACTTTTCTGGACATTGATCAGATGGCAGTAACACATGCTAAGTCCCTAAGCACCTGTGGCAAGCACCCAATTAGCATTTTTCTTAAAGATGCTATGTTGACAGAGGGCTGACTACACAACTGACAAACTTGTCCAAGATGGCATTGTATCAGTATGATGATAAAACCAGTGACCAGCAACATTCAGCGTTCGTCTGATCAGCTCCCAAATGTGAGCTTTTTGTCAGTTTTTGTCTGACATGTCATATGGCCTGGATAGGCACGGCCAGAACAAGCTTCTCCTCCGTTTTCTTGGTCGCCCCCAGATGACTGGCTGCCTGAAAGGAGCAACAGTGACAGCTCCAGCGCCTTGCTGGAAATGCAGCCACACAAAAGACAAAAGATGCTGGGTGTAGCATGTTTTCTGGTGGCAGCCACATAAGCTGTGACCTCGATGGAAAAAGATGCTGTCCCTCAACAACAACAACAAAAAGACTCTGGGTGCATGGCCTAACTAGACAATTGGAGCATAACATGAAAGATGATGCGGGGGCTGTGCTAGACAGTCATGGTGAAGAGGGAGCTGAGCAAGAAGGCAAATCTTTCGATTTACTGGTCCATCTACGTCCTAACCCTCACCTATGGTCATGAGCTCTGGGTAGTGACCAAAAGAATGAGATCGCGAATACAAGTGGCTGAAATGAGTTTCCTCCGAAAGGTGGCTGACTGCGCCTCTGAGATAAGGTAAGGAGCTCAGACATTTGGAGGGAGCTCCGAGTAGAACTGTTGCTTCTTCGCATTGAAAGGGGTCAGTTGAGGTGGTTCGGGCATCTGATCAGGATCCTCCTGGGCGCCTCCCGCCGGAGGTGTTCCAGGCACGTCCCACTGGTAGGAGGCCCCGGGGTAGACCCAGAACATGCTGGAGGGATTATGTATCTCATCTGGCCTGGGAACACCTTGGGGTCCCCCAGGAGGAGCTGGAAAGAGTTGCTGAGGAGAGGGACGTCTGGGGTGCTTTGCTTGGCCTGCTGGCCCCACGACCTAGCCCCGGATAAGTGGATGAAAATGGATGAATGAATGGATGGATGGAGGTTAGCCAACGTACTACCAATAGAATTGTGCAAAAGGCCGTGTCAGTGTGATTGTCGTTTGTTGTGTTGAGTCTTTCTGCCCCCTAGTGGTTAAATTCTTTTGACTGTAGCTCTAAAATATTCCAATTAGTCTGACTCTGTTTGCCACCATTCATTGTGCTTTAAGTCCCAGCATCAATGTCACTACTGCTGAGAAACTTTATATGAAAAATTCCAACTATCGCTTCAAACCTGCATTAAGTGATTTTTTTTCAGTGGTTTGGGGGCAGGAGTCACAAGCTATAAACGCAACACTGACATTATCTTCTTATAAAGTTGTATAACAAATAGTTGCTTCTTGACATTGAGCATATTTATTGCAACATTAGCATTTATATAGAGTCACATCTCTGGTCAGCTGGCAAATGTAGGCTAGCAAAATCCATAACAGTACTCAACCAACTGTCTGTTTGCCGTATGTTGCTGGGAAACTTGTGCACAGTGGGTTTTTAGAGTGTTTCTGCTGAAAACAGCTGCTTACTGCTGCTGGAAATGAGGCTGATGAGAGAAGATCGTATGAACCAAAACAGTTGCTGGTCTTTAAACAAAAACAATGAGCTGAAAGACTCTAAAATGCTCTGTAGCACTGATTGGAAGTGCAGAGTTAGGTGATAATTATCTGTGATGTACATTGTCATTGGATCCACTTTTAATATTAAAAACTGTGATTAGGGAAGCTTTAAGTTCATGAGGCAGAAAGTACAGATATAATTCTATAATACAGAAACAGTGAAATGAACAGCAAACTTACTGTCAGCAATCTGTGTTTCATTTATCTATTTAATGCAAAAATAAATTGATTATCTAAGAAATTATTGTCAGGTTCACAACTTTGATGTCCAACAACAGATCCCCCCCACCCCCACGCTGTGCTCAGGCTTTATAGCCGTGGCTCACCTGTGAATGTTCAGATGAAGACCTCTCACTGAAGAGCCCAGTGTTTTCATAAGTTAATGATTTCCTCTTTGAACAAAAACACGCGCACAGGAAAACTGAATTCTTCATACCTGTTATCACGCACCATGCCCCTCAGAGCTTAACTATGTTCAGGCTCATGTTCTTCCAATTTTCTTTAAAGGCAGCAAATCCAATTGATACCGTTCCTAACTAAGATAAAAGAGCCAGTTGTTTTGGCCTGATGTCATCTATAACAGTAATGAAATTGTCCCAGTGGGGGGGATCTGGTAAAAGTTTAACACAGATGATATTTATTGACAGTATATCTGGATGCAAAAAAAATTTACTGAACAGATGGCCTTTAATGAAAGAGCAGCCTTTAATAGGTAATATTTAAACATCTTCCTGCCAGATGATTTTTTTACAGTCTTTGATGGCGTTTTCTAAATGCTAGCCGTGAGATAAATCAGAAGAAATCTAGTATTACGTTCAATAAAATCTAAAGTATAATTCTATTTCCACTTTTACCTTTTCTCCATTTAAGTATTGTTTGCACTGTGTGTGTGCGTCTGCAGTGTGTGTGTATCCCGTGCCGAAATTGTCGACAGGATTGTTTCCAGGAGGTCATAATGAAACGCAGATCATTTCATCGCAGCGTAAACTAATAAAGGAGGACAAACAACAGCTCACGAACATAATCAAACCTGACGACAAGAGACAGCCGAGCATTAGCTGCATTTCACAAAATTAACATTTAACTCTCCACCAGGGCTAAAAGTCACATTTGAAAGGGCTATGAGTAGTTCATGGAAGCGATTATGTGGCTGGCCTGTGGCCCTGGGAAGACCCTAACAGAGACAGGAGGTCAGAGGTCATGCAGACCATTAGCGGCACCATTATGGGGCTTCGCTTCACATTTACATGCTGCAGACAGAACAGAACCAGAGCTAGAGCTGAAACAAAGACAAGATTAGGGCCCCGTAAGGAACCCTCTGCAGCAACACATTATATGTATGCATGTGTTTCTTTAAGAGCATTAGCCACTTGCCATCATTTCCCCCACTTCATTAGAGATGTGTCTCTGCAGAGAGTGAGCCCGATGCAGCAGCTGAATACATACAATTCATCATAATCCAGTTGATCTCTGAGATGTTTGCTGGAGCTTTAGCAAGCTTGATTTCCCTGATAACCCAGTTTGTGGAGGCTTAGACGTGCGGTAGAATGTGTCGGAGAGTAATCTTAGGAAGGAGCGCTGTGAGACGGTTGCTTTAAAGAGTCCAGGGTTGAGTTACAGTTATCAGCTAACAATAGCGCCACATATGATCCTCTCCATCTCTCTCGCTCTGCTGATAATTTAACCAAAGTGAGAGGCGTGTTTGCGGTGTCCGTCGTCTCTGTCTGCGTCCCTTTAGGAAGCTAAGAGCTCTGTTTCATATTCATGGGCTGATGGGGGATGGTGTGGTGAGAGGAATTTCACCCGCCTCACTTGTCCACCACTGCTTGTGTATTGTCACACTTTGGAAACGCGCACAAACGGTGTGCACGCACAGACACATCCGCACACAAAGCCCGTGGAATGGTTTGTGACTCTAATGGCCCTTCCTTTGGGGGCACTTTTAATTGTTTGGTCATCGTCTCCATGCTCAGTGTGTCACAGTCAATAAAGCCACATTAGAGGAGACAGGAGGTGAGGGGTGAGGGGGCCGACACAGGGGGTTAGGACCTCGGCGTGGAGAGAATATAAAGCAACTAAACCCTCCCAGAGTGGCATTCTCCTGCTATCAGAGCTGTGCGGAGGACGGGCTGTCACTGTGGCCCATTGTGAGGCCAATGACTCATTCTTACTCAGGGTACAACCTTAAAAAGTCCCAGGGATTTCACAAAGTGGGGACAAACCTCTTGGATTTGCTTCAGCTCATGTGTATATGAGCATTTGCATGTGTGTACGCTGATTTTAAATGAGAAAAGGCCACACCGCAGCCCCACAACCATACCCTTCATTTAGCCAATCGCAACACATAAGTCATGATCAGATATCCTTTACCTCTTGCAAACCATATAATTTTTGGTAACCTTTGCTAATGCTTAGAAAAATAACACAGAGCCTCTCAGGCAGAAAATAAACCAAGCTGAGATTTAATTTGTCTCATATGTTGCAGCAAAGGGCTCTTACATGCATGGCTGCAGCTCCTTATTTGATGTAACTTGCTTTTAAGCCGCTGTCAGTGATAGCCATAACATGTCACCAGAACCTGGGAAGTGTGCGATGGTGACTGTGATAACCCTGTGGCTCAGCCTCAGAGATCCCCGGTCTTAACTGTCACTCTCAGCATCTGCAGACCACCAAGCGAGTCCCTCTGACCTCCCTGCGACCTGCTCCACCTCACTGTCATGAACTCTGCTCACCACACACCCACCTATCTGTCTAATGGAGGCCAGTGTGCCATTCTACCCCACACCTCATACAGTTTTATGTTCATACAGAGTTCTATCCATGTTTAGTAATGCAATCATATCCTCTAACTCTGGACAATGTACCACATCAAGTATCTTGTTTTTTTAGACAAACCCTCCAAAACACAGTAATATAAAGAGAGTTTCCGTTCATGTTCACAAACAAGACCTCTGTCTACATCTACTTCCCAGACCTTAAGTCAAAGTTCCGCTGGACTCTGACAGCTGCATCGTCTTGGTAACATGGTCCTGTAGTATCTGATGAACAAACGTTGCACACTCATGACCTTATCTCTCCCAAACAGACTGACTGGTGAGCCTGTTGGCTTAAGTGGCAACATATGCAGGCAGTTCCATTGAGCGCCAAACTCCAGGGCTAAAAAATCCAACATATAGTGCCAAAATTGCAGTTCCTCTCATGGCCACTTGAGGCTGGCTCCAGAAACTAAACTTTACAGAAGAAATGTTTACAGCTTGGTAAAAAAAAACACTGATTTAGTCTTTAAGGCTAATTTCCCCATTCATGACAACTGTATGGGGTTTACAATTATTACAGCTTAAAGTTATGCATAACTAAGCGCAGGTCTGCTTTGGTAACAGTCTGTTTAAGAGTAAGATCCACCCTCTTGTCCAAATATGGTCACCTCCAAATGGAAATGGAAGTCCACAAACCCATGGGTGACATTATGGTGACTGCGTCCATTATTTTATACAGTCTATGAGTTCCATGTACCATCGTGTACGATTACCGCAAAATCATGCCATCCATCAGTGGATCAATGCATGTTTACCAACTTAAACTTTGAGGAAGTGGTTAAACATGATGAAACCACACACACTAACAGAAGGTTAAGCCTCAGAATTATTACCCGAGCAAATTAATCATTTTCTTAACCAGCTTTCCCGTTATTAAAGATTGATCCCATCTTATTTTGGTCAGACAGCGGGCAGACAACTCACAGGGCTGACACACACAATTCCTTCACATTTAAATTCATGTTCGACTGTGACATGATTGGCATTTTGCATGAGAAACACAAAACCGAACATGCTGCCTCTCGTTTGAGTCAAATAACTGTATATTGAACTTGAATGTTAGGACGCCATGTCTGGAGCCGAATGTTATGTAACTTGTTTGTTTTTTTAAATATGCTTCCACCAGAACTATTTTGTTGTGGTTGAATATGTTTCAAGCAATCTTAGTCAATATCAGTGAAAATAAGGACCGGCATTAAAGTCCTGTTCTGTTTCAAAGCTGAGTTAAAAAATGGCTGGCCTGATTAAAGCACGTATTTGGGTGAAACTATGCATGTATGAGGGTCAGATGTCACTCAGTGAGACTGTGTTGGTGGCCTTACCTTTGCTAAAAACTACAGAGTATGTGTATTTTATGTATACAATCGTACTGACTATATTTTATTTACTTTTATTGTACCTGAAAATGGGCTGCTGATGATTATTTGCATGTTACGTTTTGTGAATGAATGCACACTGCCACTAGGAGGCTCTTACTGAGGACTGAATAAAGTGAACACAGACCAGATTATTGGATTTCACTGGTGCCCCTCCCTGCTCTGTGTCTGAGGACAAGTCTCTGTTGGACACATAACTCAGAAGTGGTTCTTGGACATACTGTTCACTCCATATAAATCCTGCTCGTTTTATGAGCCCCTGGTTTACTAAAGCTGTCCCCTTCTCACACACACACTTACAGACACGCGCACACACACATACGCGCACACACAGACACACACACAGCCCAGTCAGGTCTCCACTGGGAAGGTCACACACCTCTGCCTTATTTTGAGACTTCAGATGTGTCTTTCGGAGTAAAAACTGACTCATTGCACAAAAATCTTTTTCTGTTACGTGTGCCTTTGTTATGTGTTACTAAACGCTGTCTAACGCTGTCTTTTCTCATATGAACTTCACTGCCCTTTCACACATGTAGAATGCAACAACAGATTGTTCATGTCAGACGCATTCTCACCCCCTGAAAATACTCCATCTGGTTCAGGCGAGGGGTCGCCCTGAATAATGCGTGCAGGAAGCAGGGCACGACGCAAAAAGTTCGCAGCGGAAATAGCACTGTTTTATTCATATAGCTGCTTTGTAATTTGGTCATAAAAAACACAGGCTGTTGCCATTCCTTGAAAATGTCTGATGATTTTGGGAATGGTGTTACCGATAGAAGTTCCTGTATTTCATTGTCTCTCCAGTTAGACATTTTTGTTGCCGTCTACATGTAAATGATACTTATTCCATATTCTTTCACCCCTGTTGCATGATAGAAATTACTAGAAAAATTTGTTGTTAGGTTTAGGCAACAAAACTAGGTGGTTAGGTTAAAAAAAAAAACATCATGGTTTGACTTTAAATAAATACTTTTGTTACTAATGTAACGTTGCATTATGTCCCATAGAAGACTTTCTTCCCCCGTTAAACTGATTTTTTGGCTAGTTTTTCTTTATTCGCTGTGAGGGTCCAGGGACAGACCTCTGAAGCAAGTTGTAATTTGTGATATTGGGCTTTGTAAATAAAACTAAACTGACTTGAATACAACACTAGTGTAGTATTCTTCACATACTAGTGTACTACGCTATGTTATTAAAAGCTGTCAACATTGACTTTGGGACACTGGTCTCCTGGGTCAAAGTCCTGTGCTTGTTTCTTCCATCTTTATAGACCATTACACCAACTTTGTCGATTTTAATACGTCACCTAATTTCCTCCTTTGCACCCCTAAGAATCACTACGGCCACTAGAGGGCACCACCCTACAATAAAGGTAAGTGTAGTTCGTAATAAATTGCTTGCACAGTCAACTGACATGGCTGTTTTTTTGTGAGTGCTGGGAGGGTGAAGTCCGTTTAATGTCCTGTTCTGCGTTCTCACATACCACTCCTCTAAGTATTGTCTAGATAAGTTCAGAGTTGCAGTGCATGTGTGAAAAGGGCTTTAGCAAAACTTTAAAAGTCATGAGAGTCTTACCACATAGTTGCATCGTCACCATGTAAAGCATGCTGACAGATATTTTGCACCAACATGCAAAGTTAGTATTGCGCCATGGCTGAAAGTTAGAAGCCACATTTTCAGTTTAGGTCCTTGTCTTGTGTGGCCCACAGTTAAGAACCCTCCTGCCAAAGTAATTTATGATCCTGTTAAGAGAAACACTGCCCAGGATCTTGAAGGCTGAATTTCTGGCCCCAGCGCTGCTACAATATTTCACGATTATCAGGCGATCCCTGGCGGTATCATAAAACACCTCATATTACCACACTTCCCTGTCTGTCTCTGCCGAGGCCTTTTTTTACACCCTCTGTGGTGGGTCACAATTTAAGACGCTTTCAGGAGGTGATATTTTCTTCCAAAACCCCAAATTGGAGCGTGTCACAAGGCTGTCAGATGTTTTGGTCATTAAAACAGGGAGTCGGCTAAACTGTCCTATTGTTAGTCGTATAGTCTTTTGTTGGTACAAAGTGTATTGTTGTTCCAGAGTTGATGCATGTTTTGCTGACAGTAATGCTGATGCAGAAAGAAGGAAGTTAGAAGTCGCAAAGGGACTGCCCACAACAGTGTTTCTCAGAGGAGTGTTTTACTGGCAGGTCTTTCACTAAAGCGTATAATACTGGTGTTGATTTTAGCCGGCTGCAGACGGACTGCAGTTAGCCCAGTCAATGGCACTGTTCAAGGCCTCTCCATCATTCTCTGTGAGCAGAGCTGCGACTTGCTCGTAAAGCTGCCCATAAACTGACACTAACAGAGCCGGCTCTGCCCAGATACATAAAGCATCCAAAGCAACACGCAAACACATTAACGGCACAGTATTAACTACAATTCAAAGCAGCGGCCGTTCTTTCACCTGAAGAGTGCACATGATTAAAGAGGCTTTAAACTGGTAACTGTTTTAACTTCACTGCCTTAAAACTTTATATTAAACTGTCTGTTTAAAAGTTTTGCACTTACAATGTCATTCCTCTAAGAGGTGACCCATGAATCACCCCGAAGTGATTTGACTGAGAGCTCAAAATCAACAGAGTAAAGTGGAGGGCTGAATTAAGACGTGAAGTTTAAGACCTCTTTTGTGAGATGAAATATTATAATCTTCCAGAGTATGGGGGGATTGACCTGTCAAGCCTGCACGACATTGAGCAAGGGCTCAATATTAGCTCAAATAATGACCCGTTCTGAATTAGCTAATCCTGCTATTATCTGAAATAAGAACAACTGGCCAGACTCGGTGACTGCTTGGCTGGGATTCTGTTTTGTGTCTTTGCTTACGGTTTTAATTGTAACAAGCTGAGGGGAGAAAGCAAAAAGACTGAAATCTATTATGCCAATGTCACTTGGGCAAGCATTCCCATCGGAACATCAGAGCAAAAAGAGGTCTTTTGGTGCAGATTCCCACCAGAATGGCAGAGACCCGTCCAGGAAAGCCAAAGGCAGGTCTAAAGAGAAACAACCTCATTTTACTGGAAAATTGTTAAATTGAGAAATCTATGAAGCACAAAGATTGCAATCAAATGAGGCAACAAATGGAGCAGACAAAAGGGGTCAAAGGTTTTTGTTTTTTGCGGTGAATGGAGGCACAGTGACTGAGGGATGAAGACAGAGCAGCATTTAAGGGCCCACAAAGCTGTGCATTTAAATAAACAGGGTTACGTCCTTCTCCTTTGGGCCCAATGAAGTCCATCAAAGAACATGGTAATGCCCCAGTGAATGGACGCAAGGACTCCCAAACTCCCGCCTTTTCACTTCGTGTGAAAGAATGTGACATAATAAACACAACACCCCCCCCCCCATGAAAAACAGACATAAACTAAGCTTTAAACATTTTCTGCCGTGGTTACAGCTTTAAATCATTATCAGGGTTGCCATGTGGGACGTTCGGCGGTTTGCAGATGTTATTATTTGTGGGAAGTTAATAAATAATGTTTCGCCCTTAAGTAGTAAAAACAAAAATACAGGAATCAATATAAATTTCTGGGGGGCAGGAGCACCCCCAACCACAAGGGAAAATGTGTCAACTCTACCATCAATAAATTACATCCTCACAACTTCCAGGATTATCAATAATCAGGCTCCGCTCATACATGACTGTGATCCTTTATTCAAGTAAAAGCCACTATGTAAAATGTGCTGCATTCAAAGTTTTAATTAAACTTAAACCTGCATTTACCAATTTGTTTGGCCACATGGAGGCAGTGCAAAAGGTGGCAAACACAGTACTGACATATTAGCACCTTAGAATTTTTTTTGTTTGTTTGTTGGAGTCATGTTTCTGGCAAGTGGCAACCTCTGAGGCTAAAAAAATTAAGCCAATTTTTGGCGAGGTGCCAAAAACTGCAGTTCCACAAATGGCCACTTTAGACAAAAGCGAGTCGATGCCCATAGACCCCCATGTTAAAATGCCCAACTTTAGCACAGCAATAAAAGTGTGGTACAAAAAAATGTTGCTCTTTTTAGTTAATTCAACTTTCGTAACTGTATGAGAAGTGAATTTTTATATATCTCACCCAGTTCCATTTGATTCAGCCTTAAAGTTACACATAATTAAAGGAAGGACACCTTGAGTGACAGGCAGTAGGCGAGGCGTCACCACAGCCTGAGAGTCAAATTCACCCCTCACTCCTCCACAGCTTCACCCTCATGTCCAAACATGGTCACTTCTGGCTCCAAGAAAACAAAACGGCAACAGCCAAAATGACGAACTTGAGGCTTTAAATTTGTGTCCACACACAAATAGGTGACGCCATGGCGACTGCATCCATCATTTTTTACCTTAAGTTCCTGGTCACCTGGCAAATTTAAGTCCAGAATTCATCTCCTTTTGGCTCTGTTTTGGTCTCCACCAACTCCTGAGGGAAATATCTGTCTCTGCAGCTGCTAAATGCTCCTCTAGCTTCACCAGCTAATTACCAACTTTGTCTATCTGCTGGTGCTGAGTGGGTAGTAAACAGCTGTTTTAACAGAGGTATTTTGTTGAAAACATTTGCCTGCCGCTGCCGAAACGATGATGAGAGCAGTGAGAGTAAACCAACGTAAAGGTGTGGGCTGTGAAATCAAAACCAAACTGCTAAAACACACCATGGAGCTGACGGAGACTGTAGTCAGGTGATAATTCTCTGTGGGTTTGTCATTACGAGCTATCCCTTCCACGTTACTAATAGTCATTTGATCGACTGTTAATATAAAATATTGACAGGTACAGCTTTATGTAAAATATTAGCATAAAGCCCATAAGCAAAATATGTTTGTATATGTTTTCTGTGTAAAATCTGAATTTGTAAAGTAACTGGTACTAGCCTATATTTGTCAAAAATGTAGTCGAGTTATTTTTATTTTCCCTTCTGAAATGTAATGTCAAAGAATAAAGTAGATCAAAAGGGAAATACATACAGGACAAGTATTTACATGTACCTTCCAGCACTGCTGAAAGGTCAGTGCGTTGAAAACTAAACGTCCTTCACGCAGAAAAACATTTGACCAACTTAATCCCACACTCCAAATTGAGCCAGATATCGGCAACAACAGAAGATTTTTATGAGCCTGAACAGATGTTATTTTCCTGCTTATTATCTATTTCTGTTTAAGTGAGCATGCACACACACAATTGCACGCAGAAAATCTTGTTTACGATGTCGGCTCAGAGATTGTGGGCCAGTCCGGTCTGGAGACAGGTGTTCCCCGCCAGCTCGGTCCCAGCTGAGCCGCTACATAGATGCAGCTCTTTTGCTCGGCAAAGCATCCACATTCCAACTACTTTTAATTTTACAAGAGCCCAGGGGCCACTAGACGCGCTCTGGCTCTGGATCTATGGCGTCTGGGCCTGGACCTTCTCCATGGACCCCGAGCGTCTCACACTCACATACACTATCCTGTGTAAACACTGCAGGCCCAGCCCAGCAAGGGCCAAATTGGGTGGGAGCGCGGTGCTGCGCTTCCACTCAGACATCTGTTCATTTAACTGTTATCTGCCATCATGCCCTCAGGTCGTCTCATTTGGCAAGCTGCTCTGTTAAGCTGAGAGGACAGGGGGAATTCTATGCTAGGATTGTGTTTGAAAGTTAGCTAACGTTGTATTTGGAAATGAACGACACACAACTTACTTGGATTTTTGCTCCCTTTTTAGGTAAAGTGTCAAGGCTGTTCTGTGTCTCTTTCTCCTCAGTCTGCAGACACAGTATCTCGTGCTGCTGGGTGTGAGCCCCCTCTTCCTCCATATAAATGATTAAAACCCTCATTAGCGTTAGGTGATATGGCTGCAGTGGAAAAGGTCTGGGAGGGAGAGAGAGAGAGAGAGAGAGAGAGAGAGAGAGAGAGAGAGGCAGGAAAGAAGAGAGCGAGAACATGGAAAAGAAGACAGGGAGTGGACTGGGCAAAGAGAGGGGGATGGCAAGTAAGAGGAGAGGAAAACCCAGATTGGAGTGAGGGAGGGGTGGAAAAAGAATGGGTGGCAGGAAGCAGGAGGGTGGGGAGATCAGTGCAGAGGAACATAGCGAAGGGAAAGAGAAGATGGCTGAATTAAAAGGATTGAAGTTTGATGGCAAAGGAGGAGAAAGATGAGAAGGCAGGGTTTCACTTTTGTTTTCATCCTTTCTTCAAAAAGTCAGTATTTCTACAACAGGATCTGTTTAACTGAATTATTTCCAATGCATTAGAAAGAGTTCATTGTCATTTGGAGCAGAACTCAGGGGGCTTGACCTGTGGATATGAGTCTTATTACCGAATCATCTCTAATCTGTTGTACAATCCTCCTCTCCAGCCTGTGATTATGAGTGCAACTGTTCCTTAAAGAGCTCCTATTTAAAAGCTGGCACTTTGTGCTGCAGGTTCATTCATCACACAGGGAGGTCTAGTTCAGATGAGCAAATTGAGGTTTATTTGCTCGACTGCTAAAAATCTACAGAACACACTTTTCTAAATAAAGCCTGGTAAACTTTGCCTTCTGCGGTTATGCCTCTTGTAAGTGTGTGTGTGTGTGTGTGTGAATGTGAGTGTACGCACACACGCGGGTGGCCTCCATAAAAGCAGATGTTACAGCACAGCGCAGCAATAAATACAACCACTACAGTTTATTCCTTTAATCAGTGATTTACAGCAAAGTACTCTCAGCCAATGACACGGTTGGGTTGCATGAGCACGAGCTCAGCTTCAGCTGTTATCTTTGGCTCTGATAGTGTATTTATCTACTTCTGGTCAGAAACACCTGAGTGTTAAACATGGTTCCAAGTCCCAGGAGAGATTAGATTAAAAAAAAGTAATGAAGTTAAAAATAAACTCAAACACTTAGATATTGAGACCCAATAAAACGCTACCACTTATCTTACCTTAAAACCACCTGATTCATTCTTTTATTATTCAAACTTTTAAACTTTGTTTGTAATAAATGTCACATGAGTGCAATCTTTTTTTAATGTGAAGGGCAAATAGGTGCTCAGAGCATCTGCTCCTCAAGCGAAGATAATGGTGATTTGTTGGTCGACTACACTTTGGTCCAAGCTAACATATCTCAACAACAGCTGGATGGATTGCCATGACATTTGTGCTGGTATTCATGGTCCTCAGAGGATAAATCCTCTTGCACCACCATGAGGCTGAGATTTCTGATACGTAATGAATTCTCTTGACAACTAATGGATGGACTGCAGGGGTGTAAATGTTACCAGCATAGATAGATAACAGCATTCTGTCAAATTAAAAACTAGGAAGGCACCATCATGCAAGTAAAAAAAATAAATAAACTGGTTTCTGATATTTCTCAAAGGAAAAAAAGCAGTTTAATTTCTGTTCTGAAATTCAGATCGTATGAGCTGTCTGGACACAGTTCTCAACATGGAGGTGGCTGAGCTGGCGGCCAGGAGCTAATGGTGCTAACTTCATAAACAGTGCATAACAATGGCAACAGTGCTGACAGAGCTCATGGTGTTAACCAGGGGGTATCTCCACAGCGTTGTGTCAGCACTAGAGAAAGGTTTGGAATCACTGATTATCATTCAGCAATAGGGGAATAAAACACTCTGGCTTGTTTGTAATTCTCGAAACCAATCACAATGGACTTGCGTGGCGCTTAGCCCAGGATGCAGCAACAATGCCCTTCCAAAACAATGTGAGACATGAAATTGTTTTGGTGGAACATTTCCATGAGGGGAGGCGAGCACTGACATTATAATGGCTCTCCAAAAGAAAATGCCCTAAAAAACATTAACAGTGACATGTGAGTGAGCGACTCAACTGTTACTAGGCTTGTCAGGATACCAGAATTTCAGTAGTCGATACCAATACTGGTGAATTTCCACAATTCTTGATACTCATTCGATACCACGATAAAAATCAAAAAACAGAACTCATGCATTTCTAAATTCACGACTTCATTAAAACTGTTTCAAACTTTAACTTTAAATCTAAGGCCTCATTTACACCGCAAGCGATCCACAAGCGTGAGTTGGTGTGTATTCACACCAAAACCGAACAGATGTGTCGCCGGCAGCCACTGCTGTCCCATCAAAATACAAACCACACCGCACAGTTGGTGGCGGTAGTGCACCGTGTTTGCAAATCTCCAATAACCCCCAAAGAAGTGAGTCTGGACCCAAAGCCCAGAGTGGACAGGTTCACACCAGTGATTATTCCAACGTTTGGAGAATTAATTTTTAGCACTACAAATGGGTAAGTACATGAAATGTGCCTGTCAGGTCTCGCTTGGTCAAGGATGAGATGTCTACGGTGGCAGAGAGAGGTCATAACACATGCAAAGTCGTGTTTTTTGTTGAATACCGCGACCATTCGCTTGCGACTCGCGCAAAAAAACTCTTCTATTTTTTGCTTGTAAATGGGACCCTTTCCACACAGGACTCCTACTACGTCACTTTTCGACAAGCAGAGGTGTTGTGGCTCCAGCAACACTAGTAAAAGCCATTGTTTCTAGCAAAGACGATGGAGAACAGGCGTTCTTCTTCGAAGCTTGTCCTCAGCACCGACTGACGCGCATTTACTGCTCCCGTCAGTTCTGACAGGAAGTTGTGCTGGTACTTACGGTACCAAAAAAAAAAAACGGGTACTGACGTATTTTTTGAGTGTTGGCATCGACTTGGTACCGAAGTATCGGTTCTCATGACAACCCTAACTGTTAAAAGATAAACATTTTTATTATATACTGTGCCCTAGAGGTACAGCATGAGTGTATTTAGCTCTAGAGGAGCTCACTGGAACCACAGACATTTCAATAATATCATAGCAGCTCATGAAGTGGAACCGATCAGTACATTAGTGAAGTCAGTCCAAGTTGTGTTCACAGGTTGTTTTATTTGTTGGAGATCTTTACAAGAATTCACCAAAACAACAAAGCAGGCAGGCCTTATTGCGCGATCCAAATCTTTGTCAAACATTGCCACCGTCAGCTTGCAGGTTGTTAGCTTAAAGGCTGTTGTTGTTGTTGTTTACTGTAGAGTAGGGAACTGGAAAGAGTAACACACAGATGGCGGAGGAAAGGGAGAATGCTGGCTGAAAGCAGCGGCCCAATGGCAGGTTTATAGCCATAGTCTGCATCAAGTGAGTCAGACTAACTTGGGGGAACTGGAGGGTGGGTGCTATGCCTCTGTAACGCCATCATCCCAGTGTCAGCAGTAACCCTGTATGAGCGCAGTACAAAGCAACGGCAGTGAGCTAGCCAGTGGGATACACACATGCACTAACATACATGCACAGCAGGACAGGCTCACCACAAAAAAACACAGAGAAGCTCAGACTACAACACACACAGGGAGAATGTAAATTGATTCTCTGCTCAGGACGCCAGGACTCAACCATATCTTTACCTAGCAACCAGTGGTTTGCTTCTATGTTGATGATCTGATCATCCAATACAGAACCTTTAAATGTCTGCCAAATATCAGCCTAACATGCTGATGTTAACATTTCAGATTTACTGCTTGCTATAATATTCTTACAGACTTGCAGTCAGGCTTTTGTTTTTAAATGGAGTGAACTAGTCCACAGAGCACTCGGTCAAGGTGTTGATCAGAGCGAAGAGCAAAGGTTGGAAAACAAAGCAGAAACTGGAATGACACTGAGATTGCATGTTTTTCTCCTAGAATAAGTACCTACCTACTTTCTAACGTCTATCAACACACAACACACTGATGATAGATTTACTGTCACTAATGACACAGCCTGTATGAGATATGACTCAGCTATGACAGATATGAACACCCATGACACCATTAACCCCAGAGCTGTCATTACGTTAGGCTGGAGGCACACTTTCACATTCGGCATGCCACGGGTAAGGGCATCGCTGTGTCGAGGTCCCTCCCCTCTCTCCACACTTATTACAGCTGAGCACACGCCACTGATAAAGCACTGGAATGTCTTGTTTAGACCCACGGCAGGTCGTCAGTATATGTAGTTGTTAGTGGTATACCACATTATTAATGCCTGTTGATGGCTGCTCACTGTCTCGTAGTCACGAGCTCGGGGGGTTCTTACATTTCTGTGCTTTCAGAAAAACAGCAGCAATATATTGCATGTGCAGCAAACCAGATGGGGGAAAAGGCAAAAGGCGGTGATGCTATCTAAAATGTGCAGAGTGAGCGATTTCCCGTCTCTTCAATTTTGACAAAGAAAAGCAATTAACAAGCAGTGAGGAGGCTAATACTTCTCATTACAGACCTTTGACAGCCTCGGCGAGGCACCATACAAAAGGAGGAATTACACTGGGGTGAGGAGAAGCAAGAAGTGTGAACCTCAGCTATAGCATGTAGCTATTTTAGATCTGTCTATGGACCCACTACAATGTAAATGAACTTGTCTATGGACTCTCAGCTATCTGCAGAGGACTAACACAATAAAAAAAGACCTATAAAATATAATGCAATCCAGCACAAAATGCATGTAATAAATACGTCTGTGGACGTCTTTAGACACTGTTGTTGTACTGGGTTGCATTGACAGGATGAACGCAGGGACAAAGAGGTAGAAAAATCATGTTCACACCATATCATGATAGCTTAATTATTACCACATTTTCAGTATTCAGAAATGAACCAACTTGCTAGACACCATTCAAATACTGTTTAAAAATAATTTGTATGCACCACTTGAATTTTCAAAACTTACCACCACGTGCGCCTGTCTTGGCCTGCTGGCAGTGGCTAGCTATTATGACACATGGAACACTGTTGCCAAATGGAAAAATGCTAAAGTAGGGTGCCAGATGCTTAAGCTTATCATATTTAGAAGAAAACTATCATATTCAATTAAAAAAATTCGGCCTACATATGAAAAACGTACTTAATTGATTTCTCAGTGTTTTTTTGTTTTTTCTTTTTTCTTTTAAAACAAGCGGACGCAAGCTGGGTCGCAGGGGCAGCAGGCTGAGCAAACTATTCCAGACGTCCCTCACCCCAGCGACGCTTTCCAGCTCCTCCTGAGGCGTTCCTAGGCCAGAAGAGATATGTGATCCCTCCAGCGTGTTCTGGGTCCCTCTGGATGTCAGAGCTCCTCAACCTATCTCTGAGGCTGAGTCCAGCCACCTTTCTGAGGTCACTTAGTCACTCGTGCAACATATTTATGACATACTACGCACATATTTTAACCCCAAACACGATTTTTTCTAACAAACCACAATACAACATGTTTCACCGAAAGACAGCCGTGCATTTCGTACAGACACTAAAGGGTGCCGAGCGGTGCCTTTTTGTTTTGGTAATAACACGCCAAGGGGCCTGAGAAAGAGTCGGTATTTGACGAGCTGGAATGAGAAAGTGTTGCAAATACAGGTTTATGTAGGATCTTGATCATGACGGGAAAATGAGACAGCACGGACTGAAAATAACGCCTATTGTCACTGTCACAAAATTATCATACATTATGGCACTTATGGTATTACTGATTGTGCAGTGGGCAAAATCATTGTATAAATATGATAATTGTTGTACATCTGGCAACGCTGACATGGAATGAGAAACAGCAGCTGGTAGCAATGATGATTTTACTAATAATATACAGAGTTAGCTTTACAGATCGTGAGACATGAGCTATGAGTGTCCCAAAACATCAACCGACAACACAGCTAAAAGCACAGAAGCTTCTTTACAGTAATTTTAGCTTTTAAAAACATGCAATGTTAGCATACTGTCTGAACATTTTCCTTTCAGCATGTCATTCACAAGGACTGTTTCCAAAAGACCAAGCTGGAAATCTAAGAATGAACCTTCTAGTCAAAAGAAGAATCCGTCATGTTTTCAATAAGACAATCTCTGGCCATGAAGATAAACACATGACAGTGTGCATTAATAGCTGTAATGAAATATCTCTGTTGGTAACAAGTAGCAGGCCTTGTCTGCTGTTTCACCACTGACAGTCTGAACAGCTGCCTCGCTCATTGTCCTGCTGTTGTTCATACAACCACAAACTGCAACAATGGTGAGGCTGAGACCAGAGGAATGTTACACACACGCATACACTGTCGCCTAAAAGTGTACACAGAGAAAAGAAGAGAAGTCTTTAGGAGGAAAAAATGTCTCACCTCAGCAACAGGATTGTAAAGTTAAGTTTAGCAGTGCTTTAAAAGGGAAACTGTGTCCTAAAAAGGACCCTTGCCTCTACGTAGAATTTATTGAGACACACCCATGTGTGTCTGTATGAGTTAGTTAGATGAGAAACATAGTGGCAAAAATGCAGCCTTAACATTTTTCGTGGTGCAGTTTGCTGTAAGCTCAGTGACAATCACATTATAGGCCATGGATAACCGAATACAGCATTTAATCCCTAAAAAGTGAGAAAATGACTGGTTAGCTCTGTTCTGATTATAACCTTTCAGTCTGAGGTTTTCACCTTCCCTGCCTCCCTCCAGGACTTTTTGGATTCCTGTCAGACTTCATAAGCAGGATCCCGAGTTCTTTCCAGAGGTCTCTCCAAACTCCAGCTCATCCATCACTGTGATCTCTATTATGCAGCGAGCTCCCTGCCGTGGTCAAGGACCGTGATAACAAGACAGCATAGAAACAGATGTGTGTGAAAGTGAGCCGAGTATACGCTGCAAAATGGAAAAGGTGAGCAAACACCTTTATTTATCACAGGGCTTTTCATGAGGAAAAGGACTTGTGAAGTTTAGGGTTCAAGAAGGAGAAGGGCAATCAATGGTCACGCTGCATAGCTGCAACTTCAGCTAAACTACAATTCTATTCACCTTACCCCCTCCGGATTTGACTCCCAGCACATACAGTATTTAATCACAGAGTAATGACCCTCAGGTTGTCTGTCATCTTTGGTTTGGCACAGTCACGCTTTTCAGGCCAATTCACAGCTGGATATTCCTGGCTCACCTCTTTACCCTCTGCATAATTTATCTATTTCCTTTGAGAATAAAGGACATCTTTGACTTCACGTAATGAAGAAAACCTCAACTTCTCAACTTGCGCTGTATGAAGTCCTGACTTTTTTTTTTTTTTTGGCTGACACCTCACAGGGATCCACCAGCTCTGGGACAGAGCAGCCACTCGTATTCTCAGGTTTTGTGACCCTATTGTCTCCCTTGTGTTTTCACTGCTGTCAGGAGGGAAGTGTGATAAAGTTGCCTTTTCTTTGCCTGTTTCTATGTTTGACTGTCTCTACAGTCAGCCGGTTGGTCTCCTCCTGCTGCAGGGGGGACTCTGGGCACACAGGCGATTGTTTTACGCGAGGTTACAGGAAGGTCAGATCCAAAATCAATGAGGAAACAGCTCTGCTGCTCTAAACTCTATTTCTGCCAAGCAGGATCCTCTGAGAGGAGCCGGGATATCAGGAACCCCAAATGGGAGGATCGTTAACATGACAGATAGAGGGAAGAGGAGGGATGAGAGGAAGAGAGAGGAGAGCTGTTACTTGTGTGAAACATGAAACGCACAGGTGTAATGGAAGAATAGCGTTTTCTTGAAAACATTCTTGGTGCTAAGCAGAATTTTATCCTCTGGATCCATTACACGCAATTGAATGTGACAAGTAGCCTATTGCATGTTCAGTTTCATGCAGCTCCACCATTCAAAGTGAGGACAGAACAAAAAAACAACAACACTGCAAGCAGGAAATGACTGAAAACCACAGAATGCTTGAGCTTTTTAATGGTGAGGCACACTGGTGCTGTAATTGCCAATATCCTGATAAAATGGCACAAATAAATAAAGAGGCAGTACACAAATAGTGAAAACATTTTAATTTATATTTAAATGTGAATTTAAAGGGGGGGGGGGGGGGGTAGCTTCTTTCAGAAGTCATTCAAGTCTGTAGAAAAGCACCACAATGCAATAATGTCCAGTGTCTCTGTGCCTTATAGGAAACCTCAGGGGGCTGCTTCAATGTTTCCTTCCCTCTCTGCTTCCTTGGAGTAGAGCGGATATTACAGATTGGAAGCATATAGTGAGTTTATAAAATCACACTGATTATGAGCAGTGTGAGCCCTTGGTTTCAAGTTATTTTGTGCAGTGATGCTGATCCAGGACATTTAAGTTTGGGACAAAGCTTTGAGCACTGGGTCCAAAATAACAGAGCAGCCTGGTGCTGATTTGCACAACTCAAAAACAACGTTGCCATCTACAGTCATTCATCAGACCTCAAAGCAATAGTCATTTTGGTAAAAACACCTATTTGCTGTCTCACTGAGACTAAGATGAGAAGACTGGTACCACTCCCATATGTGTCTAGTGAATATACAGCTAAAGCCAGCAGCCAATTAACTTAGCTTAGCTTAGCATAAAGACAAGAAACAGTGGGAAAGAGTTAGCCTGGCTCTCCATAGTCCTTTAGACCTTAACTATAACAACTGAAATAAAGCTCCAGTATGTCACCAGCTTGTTGCTAGCGTTGCCTGTCTGCCATTTGGTGCAAGGTATGTGGTGTATATTGAGGTTTTAGAGCTTTCACAGTGAAGACAGCTGACTGCAGCCACTAAACGGCACTATGAGAAGGGTGAAGTCAATCAAAGAGGAAAGGTACAAGAGAGAAAAAACAAAATAATGAGCTGAAAGATGCTAAAATGCTGTGTAGAGCTGAGGGGAACTGCAGAGTCTGTAATATTTCTCGAATTGTTCATCACTACAAGCTTCCTCTTTCTCAAAGGGTTTCACACAGACTATTTCCATTGTCGGAGCTCTTTGTGAGTTTGTTTTTCCCCTCAGCAGAAATTTGTCAGATTTTGAGGCTTGAGGCGGATAACTGATCAGTCGATCTGATCACAGATGATCAGATAAGACTGACTAATGAATAGCGCTCCTAATGAACGGTCCAGCTCTAAAAATATAAAATAACATTGTGGCAGCAGATGTTTTAATCATGGTGGGCCTCCACAAAGAAATGAATGAATGGGAAACCCTGGCATAAAATGGGGTAGCCAATTGCCCCTTCCCTACATACTACCAATCTACATCCAGACTCACAAGGTAAAAAACACCCCAGCTGTTGTAACATTGACGCAGCTGGTAAATATCAGTTTTTGCTGCATTATGAGTGGAAAGTACTACAGATTTGAAGTGTCAATACATTTATATACCATGACCAAGGGCAAAGCTTGACCCCACTCTGCCTTTTTTTCTGAGACATTTAAAGGCCTCCTGGTGTGTAGTGAAGGTGGACCTGACCCGCCAGGCTGGACATGAACAGGAGGATGTGTGCTGACATGCATTTAATGTATGAACTCTGCTCATAAATGCCAGTCAGCATCAAAGCATAGCTACAGTGTGGTGCCAGCCCCACCTGCCTGTCACTCTGAATGGTGTCACTACATGCAGGCTGAAGAATTTGGAGAATTTGTACACATCTATCCTGACTAAAGATTAAAATCAAGGTTTTACCGTAATGGTACAACAAAAGTTCAATTCTTGTTCCACTGAAAATTTGTATGATTACAGCTTTTTAAATGTTTCTAACTGTATCTCACTTTTTTTGTTGCCTCAAGTCTTTAAAAGTGTGAAATTTTGCTGTCACACTGTGGAACAAAATGAGATGACATTTTGGGAATAATGCCATCCAAGTGTTTTGAAGTTTCTCTGCGGTAATCCAGACAGCATGCAGATGATTCCTTGAATTTATTCAGTGGTGTTGAGACTGCTCTCGAGAAAACATCAATTACAGTAGATTGTTCTGGTGGCATTTCAGTTTAGTGCGAGTGGTTTGGCTGAACCAGCAAAGCAAAGGCTGCGTGATGCGCGTTTAGTGAGTTCTGACACGGTCCAGATCTCGGTTGATCCTCCTCTATTGAATAAGCACATGTCTTTGGGGACAAGAAGATTGATGCTGCTCCCACTGAACTCTGGGATATCCCTGTCCTTGGCTGGGCAAGATTTTGGGGTTTGCGGGTAATGGGGGGAAACCACTTCCCTTGCTTGTTAAACAAGACCATTAAAAGGCATTATGAGCTGGCCTCTGGAAAGGCTTTTGCGTGTCATTGCTTGCATCTGTTGGAGGGTGTTTCTGGGCTCTCTTGTTTCTTTTGATTATTCCAAAATACAGTAATTCTGCTCCAAAGTGTTAGGGAAGTCAGTGGAAACACTGAGAGACATAGTGGAGAGGAGTCTACCGTGACATGAGACGACACGGCAGACAGTCTAACCTAGGTGAACCATCATAAATGTTAGTGAAGCTTCCAACTATCAAAATTGTCTGAGTTTGAGTTTGATAGCAGTCAGCAGTGCTAATCCTAATCATAAAAATATAACTGCAGGAACTCAACAAAGGTTGGGAAATAATGATCAAAACTGACACGTTTCTAACTTCAAAGCTTCTCCCTGTTAACATGCAGCACATCCCATGATCTGAGCCATCAAAAGCCATGTCAAACCCTCAAACTATAATCACATGTTTTCCAGGTTACACTGGTGGGATTAAGGTTCAAGTGGAGAGGAGGGCTTTGGTGGCTGTTTCTCTACAGGTCAAAAGCTATGAACAAAGTCTCATTAGCTTACTGAATTTCTAAATCATTTTTCTCTTTGTTTGTGAAGTCCTTTTTATGTTCTCAGTCGCTACTAGTTAGTTTTTAATTTGCATTTTGTTAGTTAAGGCTTGCTGTCATGAGTCAACTGGTTTCTAGAAAGCAGCTGCTGTTTCATCAAATCAAAAACACATCGACTCCATAAAGATGGATTTCACTCAAGTATTACGAGCAACATTTCTTTTAATCATCAGATAAACACAAACATTTTGAATCATTAAACAAAAACACGAACAGCTGTGGGAGCAATTAAATTAAAGCAATGTTTGACCAAGGCTGAGAAGGAAAAATTCAAAATATTATAGTGAATCAAGTTATGGTTAGCAAAATGTTTCCTTCTCACCCATCTTAAACACACAAAGCAACATGAACATCCTAACATTCCTTCATTATAATTATATTATTATAAAGTATAATTAAATGACCGCGGCCCACCAGTGGGAATTGTTTTTCCCAAAAATGAAAAAACTATCCCAGGAATCCCAGGAAATTGACTTCTTTTTAAAGTAACTTCAGCTACAGCCAAAACACATTGATCATACTTCAAGCAACATTAAATGCAATGAAGAGAAATATGCATAAACCTACTGGTTCCAGACCTGACAACTTAAGTGTAATATTTGGTGGTACTGCTAATTATTAAGGCATAAGAACACCATTTATGTCAATCAACAAGGGATGCACAGGCAGGTCTGGGTACGTTTACTAGAAAATATCACAAGTTTGGGTGGGTCAAAAAGTAACGAAGCATGTTCCAGGTAAGTTATTCATAATTTATAGTAACATTGCGTGAAACAGTCCACCTTCCACCTTCTCTTTCCTTCTCTCAAACACACACACACACTTTGGAAAGCGCAGCAGTGTTCAGTCCTCGTCTGTGTTCTTGTCTCTGACAAATGTGCTAGTTTGATGCATAAAGTTGGCAGTTTGTGGATCGGAATCAGGTGGTTGATTAACCTAGTCGACAACAGATGAGTTTGGTGGGCCAAAATAAACTTATTATTGTGTTTTGCATCAATGCCATAGAGGATGTAAACGATTTCTGTAAAGGACTCGGGTTAAGGTCCAGGACTTACATATTTCTGCAGTGATACATGTATTTTGTACGTATGATAGAGTGTGGATACCCGTCCCGAGCTCGATGGGACCCGTCGGAAACAGGGTCGGGCCAGGTTTGGATAACAAATCAGAAATTTTGCTCGGGTTCTGCCTACTTGACATGCTGCTGTGTTGTGCTATGGCCTATTCAAGTGCTAGACTTTGTTATTTACGTGACAACGCCTGAGCGTAACACAGGCCAATAGTTACCTTTCAGGCAGGAGGCGGTAAATATTCAGACTGAACTATTGAAAATGGGGGACGCTAGACAAAACTTGCTATGAGGAAAGTTTAAGCGTCGGGCTCTGGTCGGGTTCTTAAAACTTAAAAATGAGAAAGTCTGTCAGGGTCGGACCGGGCTCGGTTATAACTGTTGGGTCAGAGTCGGTCAGGAAAACGTGGCCTTAACTTTCCTGACTATTTATTTGTTGTTCTAAATTTAATGGTGAGTGTACAATGCTGTATTTGGGACCCTCAACCCATAAATACTTGCAACTTCATTTCAGATTTCAATGTCAAAACTTAATCCTACATCAACTTCCTAATCTCATAATATCATCTCTCGTCACACCTGAGTCAATACCTCTTATGAGGCTCATGCTGTGACTGGTGTAGTAGCTGCTGTTAAAGTTTTCTCATTTTTCATAAAAAGTTCTACATGCTGTGCTGTTTGCTTTGGTCTGATTTAATGATACATCACTCTCAACTTCCTTTACACTCGTGTTATAACGAGGCTCAGTTTTAACGACAAACATCTGGTGCAACTGGAATCAAATAGTGGAAAAGATTAATAAGCGTGCGTGCGTGCGTGTCAGGCTGTCCCACTGTTTGTGCTCGTGTGTGTTTAAACAGACAATGCAGATCGATTCCTCCTCCCCAGTTTCCCTCCCCAGTCTAATTACTGGGGAACAGTCTGCCAGACAACCACAAACAAGTGGTGCATGTAACGGCAGTTTATTGATTACAAATACATATGGCTTTGAACTGTGAGTGCATTACCACAATATATATATATATATATTTCCTATATTTACTGTTTCATTGTCAGTTCATATTGGAAGTCTTTCCCCTCACTATTTGTTTTATCTGTCCATCAAACAAAGGTCCCATTTTTTATATATTCTGTGACACACTGTGGTTTATAAACTTGGCCGGTGGTATAGATTGACTTGAATTCTTGGACGACTTCTGCACGGGTTTAACCCAACGCCGTGGAAGCTACCAGGAACCCTGGAACTAAGTTCAAGCTGAAGGTCTGGCACACAGTGGAAAAAAAGGGGGTTAATGTGATTAAGGTCGTGTCTGAATAGAGACTTCCCTGTTAGAACTTCCAAGGAGGAGGATTAGATTTGTCATATGCACAGAGGAGCCCTGACTGTGGTTGTGCACACTTCACTGCTCGGGAGGAATCCGTGAAGTGAGTGTCCGTGCTGTTTGGGATGTTCATCGGACAAAGTAATATGAGGGCAGTGTCAGCTGGAGAGGTACTGGGCTCATTTCCCAGAAATAACACACTCGTGCATGTGGATATTACCAGAATGCTTGTATAAGTGAAAGAAGGCACCAAAACGCAGAAGATGTAATATAATCTGTGCTGCGTAGTTGGACTCCAGTGTGTGAGGGTCATTAAGTATGCATGTTAACACAGAATGAGAATGGCACTGCTTTCTCTCCCTCCTCCTCTCTACTCCAGTATACCATCATTCCAGTGGCAGTGGATGGCCCTCTTATTAGGTCAGCTGAAAGTGGAAAATTAGCACAATTCCCCCAGGCTGGGATTTATCCCACATCTCTTCCAATTAGCTTCCTGAGCTTCTGGAGATAATTGCAGTGTACAGTGCAGAGACAGGAGCTCCCACAACCTCGCTGCTGCTTCTTTTGCTGCTGCATTCCTGTCTCCATTCCACAGACAGTTGAGCACTTCCTCATGGAGAAAGTGAAAAAAAAAAAGAAACTTAGGGAACTGAGCGAGTAACTATAGGATCAACATCCCTTCTCTCCTGGTTAATCCAGCTTGGAGGCGGACCCATCCCTTGAGCCTGGTTCTGCTAAGTACTTACATACGCTACCAAGAGTTTGGAGTTGGGAGAAGTTTTGCATGTGTTGTCATTTATAGCGCTATCATCTTTAATAACGGGGAGGGATTAGCGCCATCGCCTTTTGATCCTATAATCCGCACTCCTCAAAATCCAAAACTTTATCGGCTTGCTTCTCTGCTGGACCCACTGATCTGCTGGGAGAGGCAGAAATTGACCTCAAATGAGGCGCTGTCCTGTGAAATCTCCGACAGGTGACAGCAGTAATTCACGGCAGGGAGAACAGTTGGCCTAATGTGGCCATCGGAGATGAGCCTGTTGGCTCATATGAGGCTGTTGTCAAGGGAGATTAAAGGACTTCATAAATATGCCCTTCCATTTTGCGGTGCCATATATCACCGGGCTGCATTAATCAGCGCTGCCCATCCATAGCGCAGTAATTGCATCTGAAGATGAAAGCCGGGGAACTTCATCTTTCCACCTGTACCATACATCCCATCACGGATTTGTCACATATGATTCATGTCAAATATGGAAACAACACTGCATACATC
Source organism: Epinephelus awoara (assembly GCA_035609425.1). Lineage (NCBI taxonomy): Eukaryota > Metazoa > Chordata > Actinopteri > Perciformes > Serranidae > Epinephelus > Epinephelus awoara. The sequence goes on from CM069303.1 coordinate 36,830,076, forward strand.
CTCCTCCCAGCATACATACATGCAAAAAGAGAACAGATAACAACCTTATAGTATCACACAGTGGCACTTAGTGTAACTTTAGCTCTTGCTTAAACATATGTTGTCGTTTCCAACCCTTTTTGATTAATTAGGTTTTGTCACATTTCCATTATGTTGTTCAAAAATGACAAAGGAGCTAATGGTTTTTTTCTTGTTTACAGCACTGGAAATCAATGAGCCAAAAATTTACTCGCTGCAGCCTAAAACAGAGAAAAGAATTAAGGTTCCTCCCTTAATTCTTCCATAGTCCAGCACCAACAGTCAGGAACAGTGATACAACTTGCTCTCTTCATTAACGTGACATGGACTCCCTCCCATCGCGTCCTCACGATTGATGTTCCACTTTCATTTATGGCCCTCCTCTCTCCACTGCCGTGCTTTACACGGAGAGGGAGCAGGTTCATTTCAGCGTCGGAGAGCAGTGGCTCGTGATCGCACACTGGAACTAATTAATGAGCCGGGTCTCCGTTTATGTTAAGCAATGTTTGAGAGCGGAGAACGACAGGAACTTAATTACACGGTGCTGGAGACAAGAATAGCCGCCAAAGGTTTCAGTGGAAAAGTGTGCGGGGTTGCAGGAGCTCGCACTGTAGCTCTGCGAGGCTCTGGGCCGAGGCTCGCGTGCGCTGTCACTGAGTGGATATTAAAGTCGTGTGTCACATTGTTTCTCTCTGAGATTTGCGAGTATCGTATTTCCTGTGGGACATGTGCAGGGTGAAGCACATACAGTAGATTTATCCCCCCCTTCTTTTATCATCTACATTCATAAGATGCATGACCAAAGACGTTCGCCATTACTTAGCTGTTGACTCCTGGCATAGAAAAAACTGAGGGCTGGAATGAGGCAACCTTTGTTGAATTACAGCCAAAAGACCTGAGACAGATGTGTGCTTGTGTTTACACATTAAAATGTGTGATTAACTGAGTCCCTATGTGCTGACTGTTCACTGGGTGTATTTAAGTGTGTTTCATATTTCTGCATTGCTGACTGTGTGTACAGCAGCTGTGTGATGTATGGGATGTGCGCTGTGTGGCTGCAACATAACAATGTGATCACTTTTCTCCTGTAATGACTAGTACAAAGGATAACAATTTGAAATTCACAGTTACTAATCCCAGTGTTTTTGGAGCGCCCTGGCATGAGTAGCAGGACCCCCATGGGTTACGTGGAATGTGTGTTAACCTAAAGAGGGGGCTGGAGAGGTTGACAGGAAGTGAGAACGAGGTTAGCTCAGGGAGACTTGTAGCAGTCATAAAACAAAGCACGCTCTTTAAATACTTCACTGATAGATTTACAAACTTGAGGCTGGAAAAAGGAAGTGCGGTTTATTTGAGATGCTTTTTTTCGTGGTCACAATATACACAAGAAAAATAATGTTAACAATGCGATGGTTCAGTTATAGAGAAGGAGGAAACTATTAACTGAGGGTCTTATGATGAACTGCAAGCTTGGCTTATGCCCCGGATTCTTTTTTATCTTCTTACACTTTAGCCTCAAAGCTTCACTCCTCCTCCTCCTAGAGCTGTACATTAAAAATGTATGCTACTCTCTGCACTTTTTTCGTCTTCTGTTGAAGTAATAATCTGCCACATAATTATAAATTCACAGTTTTTTATTTATTTATTTATTTTTTTTCAGATGTTGGACGACGAAAATAGAATACATTCAAATAGAATACATTCATTTGAAAATATAAATTATCTATATATAATTTTAGAGTCCATTTGGCCGAAAAAAAAGGGGATAGGGATAAGCACTAAGCTTGTCGTGTCCTGAGCTTAGAAGGCAAAGAACATTGGTAATGCATCTATATAGATGCTTTAATATGATATATAACAATATCAAATTCAACAGTTTGGTGTATGGAGTGTAACATGATATGGCAAAGTCATTAATTAGATCATTTCACCTCCTGCTTCGTCTCTGTACCTGTTGAGAGTTGATTGTTTAAGTCTGTTTTTGAATTGAATGATGTTTTTGCTCTGTTTCAGTTCTTCCTCTAGCCCATTCCATAAGGTTACACCACAGGAGGAGATGCTCATTATTTTCAGGGCTGTATGCATTACAGGTTTTTTAAAGTTCAAAGGTCCCCTGAGGTTGTACCCCTTCTCCTTTTCCATAAATTTGTTTTGTACATTACCAGTAGTTGATTGTATCTTGCTTTGTACATAACTTGCAAAACTTTAAACGTAACCAAATCAGTGAACTTCAAAATAAGTGATTCCAGAAACAATCTGTGTGTATGGTCCCGATACCCTGTGTTGTGTATCACCCTTTGGTCTCGTTTTTGGAGTGTAGTGATTGAGTTTGTTGTTGTCTTATATGTGTTGCCCCAAACCTCTAAACAGTAGTGCAGGTATGGGAGGATCATTGCACAGTACAGTGTGCGCAGTGATTGGGGATTGAGAATATGTTTTACCTTATTTATTACTGAAGAGCTTATGGTCTAAAATCACACCTAAACATTTGGTTTCATATACTCTTTCTATTTCAATGTGATCTACTATCAGCATGATTTTCAGCTCTATTTTGTTCTTACAATTTCCAAAGACCATACATTTTGTTTTATTTAAGTTTAAAGATAACTTGTTTCTGTTGAACCACAGTTTTACTTTATTAATTTCTGATGATAATACCTTCATAATCTGCTGGATGTCCTCCCCTGTACAGAAAATGTTTGTGTCATCTGCAAACAATACATATTTCAATACTGATGACACCAAACACAAATCATTGATGTATAAAACAAACAATTTTGGCCCCAAGACTGACCCCTGTGGTATACCACATGTAATTTCCATACACCTAGATTTACATTCTCCCAGTTGTACATACTGTTCCCTGTCTTTTATATAACTACCAAGCCAATTTGAGACAACCCCTCTAAACCCATACTTTTCCATTTTTCTTAGGAGGATATCGTGATTTAATGTGTCAAATGCTTTCTTCAAGTCCACAAAGATTCCGACGGTGTACATTTGTTTATCAATACTAGTTGTTAGTTCCTCGGTTAGTTCTATTAATGCCATTGCTGGTGATCTGTTGGCTCTAAAACCATATTGATTCTCTATTAATAAGTTGTTTTGTTCTACAAATTGATCCAATCTGCTCACAAACAGTTTTTCTAATATTTTTGAGAGTTGTGGAAGCAAGGAAATTGGTCTGTAGTTTGTAAACAGTTGTTTATCGCCTGCTCTGTACACTGGGATGACCTTTGCTGTTTTCATTTCTCTGGAAAGACGCCATTCCTAAATGATAAATTACATATGTATGTTAATGGTTTTACAATGGTATCTATTATTTTTTTTGACAAGTGACATGGTTAGGTCATAGTGGCTCCTAAGAGCTTCCAGATTTGCTGCTGAACACCTCCAGGATGAAGTGGTTACTGCATCGTAGAAGTCCTGGGATGTGCATTACATTTATAAGATCAGGAGTAATAACTGGTTTATGATTGGAGGAAAAAAATGAAGTCAGGAAGTCAATATTTTTGATCTTTCATGCTAAAAGTAAGGAAAGCAAAGTCTTTGACAATCCAATCGCCAGAAAAACTACATGTTTTTTACGGCTAAAAAGCTGCTGGACAATCAGCCACAGGTTATCAATAAACAGACACATTTGGGAGTCAAAAAAAACAAAAAAAACAACGCAGAAAACACAGCAATAAGTCGCTAAAAACACCCACATTTGAGGGATAAAACGCTGCAGGAAATACAGTTATGGGTTGCTAAAAAACACCTATATTTGGGGGCTGAAAGGCTTCAGAAAACACAGCGTCAAGTCTCTAAAACAACCACATTTGGGGGCTAAAAAGCTGCTGGACAAACAGCAACAGGTTGCTACAAACCACCCACGATTAGTGCCTAAAATCCTGCAGGAAACACAAAAATGAGTCACTACAATGCCCACATTTGGGGGCTAAAAAGCTGCTGGAAAAACAGCCACAGGGTGCTAAAAACTGCCCACATTTAGTGCCTAAAATCCTGCAGGAAACACAGCGACAAGTCTCTAAAACACCCACATTTGGGGGCTAAAAGCTGCTAGAAAAGCAGCCACAGGATGCTACAAACTGCCCACACTTAGTCCCTAAAATGATGCAGGAAACAGAGTGATGGGTCCCTAAAAACACCCACATTTGAGGGCTAAAAAGCTGCTGGAAACACAGCGACAAGTCACTACAACACCCACATTTGGGGGCTAAAAAGCTGCTGGAAAAGCAGCCACAGGATGCCAAAAACTGCCCACAGGCTAAAAGCCGCTGAAAACACAGCAAAGACTTGCTAAATCTTGACAGGGTTTTCATATGTTGGTCTTGAGCAGTGGTCTGCAGTGGCCGCCATCTTGGCTCTCTCTACCTCTGCCACACACCATCCACGCCTTGCTAAAAAACGCCATCCAGCATACCCTCGGCCTCCTGATGACAAAGTCAGCTCATATACTATGTCACTTTAGAAAAATTGGTACGATACGTATGAAACCTGCAACCTGCAACCTTATTTGTGGTTTGGAGAAATGTACAATGGCAACAAATTTATACTGGCGACTGGGTTGATCGTGACACATCAGAGTCTGAGAGTGGATGCTGACAATTTAAAGTACTCATGGAAACATTTTTGTAACTTTAACAGTGAATCCAATGAAAAACACCTACACAGGTTTATTTTGAAGATGTTTGGGTTATATGAGTTATATTCTGTGTAGTAAAACGCTATGTCATTACCGTGGTTTATGTTTGGCAATAAAAACTAGACCTGTTCATGGCAAATATGGAATCAGCGGAAGAATGTGGAAAACTCCACTGGGTCACATGGCCTTGTTAGTCCGACACATTTAAACAGCTTGTTATTTATGATGCTGCATTCCAGGGTTTCAGCGCTCACCGGGACCTCACCTGCAGTCTGGGTTCAGCAGGAACCCTCAGACCAGAATGGCTAACCTCTGGCCGTGTGTGACGGACAGAAAGGAAAGAACGCTCTCGCCGGTGACGACAGCTTGGTTGCGTGTGAACGCACGGGGGAAGGGACAACTTGGGCGTGTAAGTACCAGAGACAAAAAAAAAAAAAAAGCAAAGTAAGAAAAGAGCACTGTGCTTTAGTTTGGAAAGGGTGGTCAGCCTTTCCTCCTACTTCTCCTCACAATAACCGTTCTGGAGAAGTAGCTGCCAAAGCCGCAGCTCTTATAGAGGAAACCGTGACCAGCTGTGACGCAGCTGCCTACACTTGACACTCCAGCATCACTGAATTATTGCATTCAACGTGGTGTCCTGAACTGGACATCCAAGGCTTGATGCTGTTTTTATCTGCGGGATAGCTTGGTCTTTATCAACTATCTGCCACCCTTCTACCTTGGCGCTGCGTCACCAGCACCAAACAGTGGGCAGCATTGTTTAGCATTACGTGATCCATGCCCACTTACGGCTGTCAACAGAAAACCACATGGAATTCCCCCGTGCTTTGGTAAATGTCATGTCTGGAAAGGGAAAGCTTTGAGACACGACTTTTACTCTTCTGCAGGCTACTGTGTGGATTTGTTGTTGGGTCACACTGGATGTGATGCGTATTTTTGTCAACCAGTGATCACTGACCAATCTAATTACACACTAATCAATCAAAGTGTAATGAGTCTGTGCCTGGCCGGGTGTGGCCTACTCCACCCCTAATCCGCTGCATCTGTTTAAGGGTAATTCCACAACCCCACTTGTTTAACTTCACACGCTAAACTTTTACTCCTTTCCCATACAAGCTTTCTATCACACATGTCCTGTGTTTTGGCAGCGAGGAAATTGAAGGTTTTGATCAGCTTTTGATGCAAAGGGAATCTTGAGGTAACACAGACCAGGACATCACAGTACATTACAACTGCACCATATTCATAATCTTTTTCATTTGTGCTTTTATTTCTGAACATTCTTTCCCACGATACTTTTAAAACACTGATCTGTCTTTCCTGTGAAGCGGAGGGCCATCCCCCAGTGAAATGATTCATGAAAAAAAGTGATATCCTTACATGTCTTTAAGCTGCAAGTGAAGCCTGGCAAGGTATATATATATCTGAGAACAATGAATGCATTAACCTCATAAAACATCCCAGTTTGGGGGTCAAAGACAAGAAGCCAGTCTTTCCTCCATTTCCAGTCATATATTTCTGATCTTTTCCTATATCCTACAAATCTCCATGAGACAAGCTCTGCGAGGTTCTCTCATGTGCTCTTTTATTTTCCCTTTTCTTTCAACTCCTCTGTGTTGGTGTGGTTCTTTCATGACATTTCCGTAATTAAAGCCAAATGGCATATCCCTCCATTAGCCCCGCAGCTGCTTGCGTTTAATTCCATACAATCAAAGTGTCCTGTTCAGCTGCTTGCTGTCACAGCTACCAAAGCCATTTGTCACAACAGAGATAAAAGAAACATTTACGACCAGTAAAGATATTGCTCATGTTGTTCTACAGAGTTAGGACTTATTTAGGGAGGAAAGACAGACATATAACATTTCAAAAACAGTGGGAGTTACAGATAATGCTTCCATACCCGCAGAAACCACCTCTCAGATGAATTTCTAAAGTGCGATGCTGGCGGAGCCACAAAGTGAAGTGTTAGAGTCAAAGCCATCCCTGTTGGGAACTTCAGAAATGAAACCCTGTCAGACACATACGCACGTACAAGAGCTTAACATTTCCAAAGTTGACACTTGTGGAAAAAATATAGCCCAAGTGTTACCTGATATTCTGCACCCCTGTGTCATAGGTTCCTCCAGATGGGCTTTTCTTTCCAAAACCTTGTGACCTTTAGAAAGCGGCAACGGTGTGTGATCCCATGAACACCCCCAAAAGTCAGAGCACAAGCTTGTTTTTGTTTTTGGACCCGTTTCCTTGTGTTTTGACTGGGTTGCATGTGCGCCAACTATGGAGTGAGCTCATACTTTTACACAAATGAACTCATCAGTGAAGCTTATTAAGGCACAAGAAAGCGCAGAGAGTGTGTTAGTCCTTCAACAGGATTGTCTTTTCTGCTTTTACATGTGCAGAATCACATCTGGTAGCTGAAACAGCATGTTCAGCATCAAGAGAGGTTGCATAATATTGTAAGAATTTTTTTATGGTTCTGGTTCTCTCCTTACTTCTTTTTTTTTCTCTAAAACCTCCTGGCCTTGTTAGACCGGAGAAATACAAGAATACAGGGGTTATAGGATAAAAAAGCACATCACAGGAGGCCTGTCTCTCAGAAAGAAATACATTTGTTTTCATAAAAGAGCAGTAATATGAAACTTTCCAGCCTCTTAAAACTGTCTGACTGTGGGCAGTTATATTCCACTGGGCAAAATTATTTCATTTTTTTGGATGCTACTCTTGATTTTTAATGCCACGAGTGAAATGAAGCCAAACTGATTCCATTTCTGGAAAACTTCTTTATTTTGGCCTTTGCCCGTAAAAATGTATTGAAATTAATATAATCTCTCTATAGTTCTGCTGATAATTTCCAGTAGTGAAGACCCGTTCTGATTGTCGGCCCAGTCGACGCAGTAGGGAAACTATTGGACACCAGGCTCGCCCTGTATCCCGGAGACAAGAGGCCTACACACTTCAGCTTGAATTTAGTGCAATCGTTAAACTATTCTGAAGTAATTATGAGCCATTAAATGAAGAGTGGGATTGCCCTGTCGCTGGTGGAGCAAAAAGTCACTCCACATGAAGGTGATTTCAGGAGACGCAAGGGCCTGTGTGCCCTGGCTGCAAGGCCGATGGGGTCCTCCAAGTGTGCAGACCTCACACACACACACGCTGGAGCTCTGAGGGCTAATGACATGAATGTGAACCAAGGCTGCTTAACATTCAAGCATGGATACATGTACAGTTAAGTGTACACACGACGACATGATAGCACACACACATCGCGGACTAGTATATCATCTCATCAGAATTTGCGAAGCATGATATTTAGTTCAGTGTCACATTAAGTGAACTCGCTCATCCTTCAGTCTGAATGAAGGCATTAGGCAGCAGCCCAAACACACCACGCAGGGTCTTTATACTCACTGCATTTTAACACTCACACAGAATATACAAGAAAACGTGGCTCTGAGTTTAAGTGCTGTGAAGATCATGCGGAATAAAAAACGATAGATGCATGACAAGAGCTGACCAGAAAAATCAAAGATACTCTTCTATTTTTTTCCATGTTTCCAGAGAAATATGACTTGGCGGTGGATCAGTCGCTAGGTTAAAATTATGCGATTAAAATACAGAGTTAAAATCATGATAATCACAAGAACAGCTACAGAGAGGGCTGGGAAAGAGAAAGCCACCACAGTCACCAAGCCACCACACATCATTCCCGCGGTCCTGCTCCTTAACACACACACACACACACACACACACACACACACACACACACGCTCACAGTCGCTACACAGAAAAGTGCTGTTAGGTGCTACAGCTCCATGCAAGTGAAAAGGAGCGGAGAGGAAGACTTCAGCCAGAAACCCCTGCAGTATGACCACACCCTTGTTCCGCAGCCCGATATCTAAAAAGGGATCCATTTTAAAGCTGCTATAATCAGTATTCTTTAATTTAAAGGGATACTTCACCCACAAAATTATCATTTGTATATAAATTACTCACTCTGTAATACGCTGAATTTGTGAGGGAAAATTTGTTTTTCTTGTATGCTTCCACAGTCAATGAAGAATCCAAAAACAGCGAACATTCTTCGTGAATTGAAGCAAACAGGGACCTTGTTTAACAACAGCAAAACTATAACAAAGCATCTGTTTACCAACTCTCATACAACTCCTGCAGTACAATTCAAGTCTCTTGGGCAAGCACATGCTTTTGAACACTGCTCGTGCATTTCATGTGCTTACCCAGGTGCTACTTGTCCATGCCGAGACAGTTTGCAGTACTGCTGAACTATTTTACACTGCAAGGTTTTATTAAAAAATGTATGTGTTTGGGAAGTACTGAGCGTAAGACTGGACTTGGATTATACAGCAGGAGTTGTGTGACAGTTTGTAAATTGATGTTTTGATATAGTTTTACTTTTGTTAAACGCGACACACTTTTACTGCAATTCACCACATTTTTTTTGCCTTTTTTGAATTCTCTATTCACTGTGGAGGCATGTGAGATAAACAAACGTAACACAGGGTAAGTCCCTGAAAAACAAGTGATCATTTTCTGGGTGAAGTACTCCTTTAACAGTGGATTAAATAAATATGTGTAGGGCTGCCCCTTCAAAGTCGGACATTCGAATCGACAGTCGGTGACCCCTAAGGCCTCATTTATACCGCAAGTGATGCGTTCACGTAGTGCTCATCAACGGTCGCTGTTTACTCGTGTTTTCATTTCGCCGAGCATGTTAACAGGTTAAAGCATTCGCACCGCATCCATTCTACGCGCTGCTCAAGTCGCGCTGCTTTCACGAGCAAGCCCGAAAATAAAAGAGACACCAATTTTTTGGTCACTGTATTCAACAAAAAATCCACATCTACGGTGGCTGAGAGAGGTCACAACACACGCAAACTCATGTTTAGTAGTAATACAAAGCAGAAAAAGACTACTTACCCATTTGTAGTGCTAAATATTAATTCACCAAGCGTTGGAATAATCACTTTCACGCGAACCTGTCCAACCTGGGCTTTGGGTCCAAACTCACTTCTTTTTCTTTGGGGTTTATTGGAGATTTGCAAACACGGTGCACTACTGCCACCAACTGTTCAGGTGTGGTTTGTATTTTGACGGGACAGCAACAGCCACTGCGTTACGTGTCTGTTTGGTTTCGGTGTGAATACACATGTGCTGCCGCTACACTCGTGGACCGCTTCGCAAACGCATCACTTGCGGTGTAAATGAGGCCTACTGAGATTGCTTCAAGTTGAGCGACCTTTTTTTCCTTATTTTAGTTTTTGCTAGCCAGAGTGCTGTGCAGTGTGTTTCTGAGGACATTTTGGTCCCCAGATTTTGCTGTGGAATGAGCTCTCATGACTTTCATGCTGTTTTTTGGAACAGGCTGCAGTGGACATGATGCAGCAGCCCAGAGGAAGCCACGCTGCACCTTGAGACTCCTCTGCTCAGAAGTGGCAAATTCACAGCTGACAGCAACTTAACACGACACAGTCTCCTTTTGTTTGATGTCTAGCGTCAAAAATCGTCAAATATTCATATTGAACAGCTAAATCTGATTTGACTGACATAAATCAGAGTCAGGTACAGCCTTATATGTGTATGTGAAAGGTACAGGCACAGAATTATCACCTCACTGCAGTTCCTCTGAGCTCTATGGAGGTTTAAAGCTTTGTTTTTCAGCTCATTGTTTTAGTTTTCTGGCTTGCAATTTAACTATTTTGGTTCACTCTCGCCGCTCTCATCAGTGTTGTTTTAAGCAGCAGGGAGCTGGGGCGGGGGATGTAGAGAAAAAGCTCTAAAACCCAACTGTCCACTATCTACTCACCACCAAACAGCAGACAGACACAGTTAAAAACTGGCTGGTGCACACGGTGGAGCATTTAGCGGCAAAAGAGACAGATATTTCCCCTCAGGGGCTGGTGGAGCCCTGAACAAAGCTAAAAAGAGAGTCGGCACATGCCAGGTGGCCAAAACCACAACCCCAAATGAATGATAATGTTGCTACGGGTCTGCTGGATGTGATATAGGCTAAGTTTACAATGTCAGAGTTTTGTTCACAGCTTTTTTCTGCTGTTCCCAAGTGGCCAGACGCTCAGTTATTGCAGCTTTAAAGAAGACATAATTCAATAGAAGGCCCGTCACACACACAGAAACATGGTTGAAAAGGTGTTGAAGGTGAGGAAGTGGTCAAACTCACAAAAGCATGACGCTGACTGGCTGCATGTTTAAATTCGTGTGACTCATCTGAAGTGCAGATATAAGCCAAGACAGAAAGTGAAAACTCATAACTGGATCCCATCTCGTGGTTCATGGAGAGCGGCAGCAGCCCAGGCCTCTCAATGAAAACGTCAGAGTCGCTCAACCTCAGTGACATCTTATCTGATTTCCCTGTCGCCCCGAGTGTCAGACACGCAGAGGGATAAGCACTTCACTCATTCTGCTTCACCACTCAAAAATGTCCTCTTCTTCTCCCCATGGAGACGGGGGTTTGGAGTCTGTGCTGCCAGTGCGATCAGTGTGTCCCCGTGCTGACACGACGCTGACCGCAGTGAAGCTGCTCCAGACTACCGGACAGATGTGTTTCATTTGGCTTTATCTGTTGACACATCCTGTCTGCCTTGCATGCGAGGACAGCATTATGCAGCAGCACCGAGGGCAGAGACACCAGACTGAAACCTGAACTCACTGGGGAACATTTTCGTCTGCACTGCTGTCTCACACCAGAGTCAGTAACATCACTAAATTTGGTTGAAAAGTTACATGTCTGGCAAGGCTAGCAGCATGACTCCAGGCATGGCAATGTCATACTGTCAGTGGGGCTACCATTTTGGTCCAGACTGTAATATTTCCACAACTATTTGATGGATTGCCATGAAATGTTTTGGACATTCATGCTCTCCAGATGAAGAATCCTTGTGACTTGGGCGACCTCTTCAATTGGTTTATGACCAAATACTTGCAAAATTAACAACATGATGATAACAACCTAAACTAAAAGTCTCGATGTAATTGAAAATACTAAGTAATAGGAGTATTTCGACATCCAAATCCCTGTCTTTTCTCTTTCTGTAGTTAAAGAGAACAGTTAAAATACTCTGCCTTTCAGGGTGTTTACAAAAGTTCATCCAATCACTTCACCATTTGTGGTCTGTAACAGCTAACACAGCAATTTGGGGAGAAATGGGACTAAATGTGTGTTTGGATATCAGTGGGCAAAACTTTTGTTTTCATTTACAAACAATGTCACGGAGATCTTACTCATTCATCCCTCCCTCGTCCTCCTCCTGATCAAGCGGGCGAGGGAGGTGCGTGTGGAGCAGATTTAAGTCCCTCTTGCAACTGTACGCTGCTCAAATATTATGTTTCACATGGAAATATGTCGCAGTTCAGAAGCTTAAGGTGTCACTGTGATCATGCAAATGTTAGCATTAGCTCAAAGCACTGTTTGTCTGAAATCATTCTGTACTTTCAATATTGTGCCCAATATTTACACCCTACCACTTTGAGTATCCACCATATCAGTGGTTTCCAACTGGTCCAGTCCCGATTTCTCCTTTGTCATTAGTTATATATATAACTAATATATTCAGCATATTCAGCATCATATATACAGCATCATACCTAGTTTGCCGTCTCTGGTAAGTAGCTGTCTGTTATTCACTCACTCTTATAGCAACACTTCAAAATAAAAGCTCTGTGTAAATATAGTGGGGGTTTTTTACAAACCTGACATGTTTGCCGGTCACTTGCAGTCCATTCGGTTGACTCACAACCCACTTTTGGACTGCTACCCACCAACTGGGAACCACTGCATTATATCATAGCCTCAGAAATTCAACAATGGAATAAAAAAAGTAGTATCAATGGCACGTGGCCCACCCTTCTTTCTGCTCACAACACAATGCTCGCATTTTAGGATGAATTCACACCAAGATAGTCTGAGGGACTCAGTTCAATTGGGTGGGGAATGCCAAAAAACGTCACACCTTTATTTGGTTTGGTTCACTTTCACACTGCTCTTTTTAAAGTGGACCAAACCACCTGGACAACGTCACGCAGTTATAACAGCTGCTCGTTTGGGGGCGGCACTGCCTGAAACGACCACTGACCAGGAAGAAAAAAAGCATGAGGGAGAAGAAAACCCGGCTCATTGATTGGCCAGGACCGAAAACAGAAATCCATCCCCTTCCATTCCCTATCCTGCATGTTATTCTGTACATGAGACAAATGCAGCATTACCGAAAAGACAACAGAGAGCGAGAGACTACGATGTGTTGCTGTGGTTAAACAGACACAGAGCAAGGTATTGCAAGGATTTAAAAGTTTTCAGATCACCTATATGTCCATAAATCATATGTATGCACTGCGCTCTACGTCACTTCCTCTCTCCGTTTGCATTTTCGCACCAGTTCGAATGAGCGTCTTGTTTAGACCCCAATGTTACATACGACAATTGCTTAAAAAGCACTTCAAGGGCAACCTCTGGCTCACCTGATACACTGTGCACCCCAAATTGGCTGAATCCTCCGAACAGGTCTGGGTTTGATTCATTGAGTCCCATGTTTCCTCTCTTCTTAAGCTGTCCTATCAATAAAGACAAAACAATCTTAAAAGGCATTTCAGTAACTACATTATGTTTCAGTGAGTTAAGACCTTTATCACATTGAGATATAAGCATTAAAATTATTCTGAAACGACAGTTTTACCATAGACATGTAAACATTTTTGCTCTGACAATCTGTAAATGAATGTTTATTGACAGCAATACTCAAAAATGTTCCCATTTGTCCAGTGACATTTATATAAATCAAATACAATTACATTGCTTGGTAGGACAATGTAAAAACAAGACTAGTATCCAGTCTCATCGTGAAAATTTAGCCTGCTCTTTGTTTTTGGTTCATTTTCATCGTCTTTAATTATGTTCTTTAACTTATTTTCATCACAATCTCTGCGTGATCCTCTGCTCCTCACTGCTCTGTTCTTTTCCACAGAAAAAGAAGCTGCCTCGCATATGTATGGATGTCTTGGCAGAACAAGGGCTGACCTACAGTGCTCTGATGTGGTGTAGGGAAGTGACCCGCCCTCCCACACGCACGCCTCCCCTGCTGGTCACTCATGAATATGGCTCTAATTGAATTCACTGGAGACAAACGAGTGTTAATTGGGAGGATAACGATGACCGCAGCCGACTATTCAGAGGCTGGCCTTCAGAAAGGGGGAGGCCTCCTGCCCACCGCAGGCCTGTTCTTCCCAGCAGGAGGGGGTCTGTGGGGGGCTGAGGGGAGGTCGGGAGGGGGTGGCTCTACAGTCCTTTGTGCTCCTTTTCTCTGGGAGGAAGCAATAAAGCAATAAAAAGCTTTGGTAGTTGAGTCCTCTGTGCTCTGACTCCCCCTACGCTCCAGTGTGAAAGAGGGGGCCCTGTGACAGATCATAACCGCTAACAACAACTAGGCCTGTGTGTGTGTGTGTGTGTGTGTGTGTGTGTGTGTGTGTGTGTGTGTGTGTGTGTGTGTGTGTGTGTGTGTGTGTGTGTGTGTGTGTGTGTGTGTGTGTGTGTGTGTGTGTGTGTGTGTGTGCAGTGATTCATTCACTTTGGATTGTGCTGACATTCCCAACATGGTCACATCCCCACAGCAATATTTCAATATCAAGTATTTAGATGCAAATGCAAAACAGGTACGGCATAAACATATCAATTATTTAACAGGCTCATATGTCATCACCACACACACACACACACACACACACACACACACACACACACACACACACACACACACACACACACACACAGAGAAATGAATGCCTGACTGTGGATATCAGCTTTTATTTTATACTGTATATGAATCAGCCTGCAGGACCTTTGCCACTGCTTTGGATATTAACTTTTGTTTCTTTTATTACAATCCAAAACTAGTCTATCAATATTTAAAAAGTATGAAGGCAAACATCTTTACACTCACTTGGACTCGTTATATTTCACTGCTTTGTTATAAATTCTTTATGAGATAATATGATCAGAAATGCTTAAACACCAGAAGTAAACAGTTGCAGGCAGCTCTGTTTTATTCATTTCTGTTAAATAAGATAAAGAAAAGGCTTGAAACTCTGAGGCCAATAATTAAAGATATATTAAAAAACAAAAGCAACAGTCATTATCCTTGTTTTTCTTTTGGGCTGCACCTTTGTCCGATTTGATTAAAGTGTCTTGGTTCGGGTATGTGTTTGCTTCCTGGACTGAACTTTTGTTCCTGCTTCAATATTATTCGTGCTTCCACTTTACAGTACGAATACTTTGCTTAAAGTGGGGTTGCGCTTCTGCATTTCTTTGTTGTCAGCAACTTTCACACACTTTCACTCACAAGCTATCTGCCTTCCCCCCGGCCATGTTCTCCGGGCGACTCATAATAGCCCAAATGAGACTACATTACCCAGGAGCAATACAAGACCTAAGTCGTTTCACCTGTTTTTGCTCTGGCCTGGCTGCTTTTCTCTGTCGCCAGCTAATAGTCTGCATCAGGTTAATGTTTGCAACATTACATGGAAGCTGCCCCCGGTCCTAACGTGTAACACAACATGACACTAACAGGATTTTTTGTCATGTGGAGTCAGGCAGCAACACAACGGATTTCACATCCTATGCAAGCAAACACAGTGCTTAAAGCAGACCTCGAGCAGCCAAAGCAAGTCAACATTACCACTACTTTTAAGAGTGTTAAGGTCACATTTGAGACATTCATGTCCCCCTCGGACTGAAATAAACTTGATCCCTTTAATGCTCTTCAATTTGTCCGATACATTGGTTTATAAATAATTACCTGTGAGACTGACATTTCCATCAGCCAGCAAATACTAGCAAACTGAAGAACTAAAGTAAAATGGTGAGCATGGTAAACCCAATCAACATGTTAACATTTTCCTTGTGAGCTTGTTAGCATGCTGAAGTTAGTATTCAGCTCAGAGCACCACTGTAAAGCCTCACAGAGGTGCTAGTATGGCTGCAGACCCTTGATCTTGTTTTCATACATTTATGTTGTGAACATCAGGAAATTTCTCAAGCCTCTTTCCCACTGGACAAAAAACACACTAACTCTCCCATGTATTCAATCTAGCGTTTGTTTATTTATCCTTTTTTTTTTTTTTAAATTACACAGTTATTAGTAGCTAGTTCTGAAAATGGACAGGCAGAGGGCACTTGCTCTGGCACTGGTTGAAGGTTAGAGGCTGTCAGTAAATAGTTTGTAGGGCACGGGGAAACAGAGATCTGTGTGGGTACATGAGACCCTAAAAAGAGGGTTGATCACGGGTATATTTTAGGATGACATTCAGTCTGTATAGCTCTAGGTATCCAGCAAGCACTACCACCAGTTTCTCCTCCATTGTTTACCAACTGTTAACTTGTCGTGACCACCACAGAAGGCCCGCCTCTCAAATAATCCAATTGGACAGTGTGAAAAAAAGCAGAGATTATTAAAAAGAAGTAACCAGCATAACATTTTCACTTACTCGCTTACATTCACCATCCTGTTTTCTGGCAGGTTCATGAGGTCAAAAGTGATACACCGGCAAGAAAAACTTAGAGGCATACTCATCTACTGGCAATGGGAAAGGAGTCTGAAGCCTATTTTAGAGGATTTTCCTACGTTTAAAAATGCCTACTCTAATTTTGGCAAAAAAAGAGTATTTGTATCTTTAATTAAATGTAGAAATTATAAATGTAATGCCTAATGATTTGCTATCTTGCTGTTAATACATAAAAATACTATTTCTCCACCTCGAGCACTGACTGTGAGAAAACTTCTCAGAAGTTGTACTGTTAGTGAGCTTGGCCTGTTTTAGGTAACTCGTGTCAGTTAGAATTTTTTTAAGATGAGGCCAACGTCCGAGCGCACTGTAACAAACTTGGCTTGAAGTATGGCCATTAAGATCATCTTTTTCCAGTTGGCTTTCTGAAAGTAAGTTCTCATCCTTTTCCTCTCCTGTGGGAGCGCAGCAGCACTCAATCACCCCCTGCATGACCCTGGACTATGGCATGAGTTCAAAGCTGCACTCGGCCTCCGCATCACCCAGAAGAGTCTGTCCAATCACCTCTGTGTCCCACTGCCTCCCTCACTGGCATCTGTCTTCTTTCCATATATCACAGGTGAGCGCTGGCCATAAAGGGGATTACTCTGCGGGGAGACTGTGCATCCATTTCCACCATTAAACCGGATTCAGGTGCTGCCTCTTCTGCTCTCTACAGGCATCCAGTGAGTAATGGATACCCCCGTGCCTCTCGCTGCCCTTTCTTATCTACTGTACAGCCTGGAGACGCTCACTGACTCACACAGACAGAAAGACACAAGCACACACTCACTTACTCAAACAGGAACACTTAGTCACTTTTAGTTCCCGTCTGGAGGCTTTCTGGAGTTTTATACAGGAGATCGGTACTCAAAAGAGGTATTTTGGATCGTGACCCATTATGTGACGGATTGGCCTCTGCACTGTAACACGTCCTTCATCCCCCGTCCTCCAGGGTCTCGTGGAGGCGTAATGTGCTCTCCAGAATTTTGCCATAAAGGCTTTGTGTTTAATCACCACTTTATTTTACAGATCTCTGCTGATTTTTTTTTTCTTTTCGAATAAGAACTGCGGTCTAACTTTGCTGCTGGTGTCTGTGTGTTGAGTAGCTGTGAACTCTGAGACCACGCTGGACAGCCGATAACGCTTCATTGGTCTCACGGTGCTAAAAGCCCATGTCACAGGGCTGCATCTAAACACAGGAATGATTTTCACGGCTGAGAAGGCGACTCTCCAAAGGAACTTTAGTGGTGGAAGAAGAGATGGAGAAACTGCTGAGTTTGACTATAACTCACAGCGAGCAGAGAGAGCAAGGGAAAAGATACGCCACAGTAAGGATACGGTATCATTGGATTTCAACCTTTAAGACTGAAGCAAACACATTAAATAAAGTCCTCTGCCAAAAGAAAGACACAGCCAAATCTGAAAGCACATAACACTGAAAACACTGAGGATTTTAGAGTATTTCCGTTGAAAAACTAAACTAATTAGTCTTAAATGCAACTACCTTTTAAATAAAGCTTTGGGTATTAATTACAGTCATCAATCATAATCCCAAAAGTCCATTTCTTCTGTCTGTCTCTTTATTTCCGTCTCTCGCCCACTCATTCAATCTGTTTTTCTCTTTGGAATGACTTTGAAATGTTTTCAAGAGGGATTACATATTGCCAACTGTACCTCATTTCATCATCTTCCAAAATCTGCATAAATAAAAACTATTCCTTTGAGGTATTTTTACAAAATGGGATGTTGACCGTTTCAAAAGTAGCACTTAATCTCAAATTTGCAAGTTTTTTCTTTTCTTTTTTCAAAAGGACTTCTGTTCCAATATTTTTGAGACCTATATTTTTGGCCATGCGGACAGCATGGCTCTAGGGATGGAAACTTCAGTTTGTCAGGTCAGTCTACTACTCGGCCTTTTTCTCGCAGTTAAACGAGGACAAGACAGCGATGCTACTCTTCGGCCACCCACATCATACCACTGTTATTGCCCAGAACCTCAATTACCCTTACGCCTCCACTAGTCCACATGCTAAGAGCCTGGGTGTTATATTTGATGGCGACTTAATATAAATTCAGTTTTCCAGTCCAGCCTCTTCCCACTCAGAACCATCTCCAAAATTAGGCATCACCCTCTGATCTAGAAGAAGTCATTGATGCATGAATATTACCCAGACTGGTCTACTGTAACTCCCTCTACCTTGGCATGTCTCAGGCTACAATCTCCCGTTTACAACTAGTTCAAAACATTGCTGCCCAGTTATTAACAAGGTCCAAGAAACGAGACCCTTATCCTTGCATCCTTACACTGGCTTAAAAAGTCCTTGTCATTGTCTATAAGTCTCTTCATGATCTCGCCCCTACATATATCTCAGAACTTCTCACCCCTCACAGCACCACCAGACCGCTCAGATCCACCCACTGTGGCATGCTGGCTGTGCCCTTGGGCCAATCACCCTTCGCATCAAATCGAAGAATGCTTGGTGTAATTGACTGTTTTTTCCTAAATCAGTACAGAAACAGAAAGGAGCAAATGCAGGTATCATTTGACTGGAGAGGTTTTGATACTACTTGGCACCGGGTTATTTCAATACCTTAAAAGCTTTCCAGTGCCAATACCCAGCCCACGTATATATGTAGGTCTGTTTTGTGAAGCACTTTGGTGCAAAGCCTGTTATGCTATTTAAAGTGCTATATGAATTAAATAAACTTAAACCAAACTTGAGCTTGGTCCAGGCTGAATATCTTAAGAACTACAGGATAGATTGCCAAGGCATTTTGCACAGATATTTATGTTCTCCATGTTAGCATCACTTTCTCCCATGATAGTCATTAATTAGGGTTTCGACAGCTTAATAAGTATCTCCTCTTCTTTGCTATCATAACGTTTTTGATTTACAGCTGCTCTCTCTTTCTCTCTCTCTTGCAAACAAGGTGCCAAATAACGCACAAGCATTTTGGCTCTTTGTGTAACTATCCTGTAATGTCGGAGTGAAGTCATAAAAACATCAACAGACAAAAGCCATCACTTTCACAGATAGATGAAGCCAACAACGTTACGTCTCCCATGCCTGAATGAGGCTTTGTTAAATGCTGGACTATAGTGATGTGCTGTGCCAGAATAGTTAGAGGCAATGTGAACTGCAGTTGTCTTTCATGTGCTTGTAAAAGCTGCTAGATGCTGTGAATCATCACAGTGATCAGGCTGCGATAAGAGAGCAGGAATGGAAAATGCTGATGGTACTGACATAAGTGTTGTCAGTAACACTCCCTCACCAAAACCTTTGCAAAGGCAATAACTTAGAAATCATCTAACCTGTTGCAAGCCCCACCCTGTGTCTGCCTCACAGCAGCAGAGCACTTCACTCCATTCAAACATGTCTGAATGCTTCAAACACAGCCCTCCTCTGTGTAGGTTCAAGAAATTGAGTCAAAGTAATCCAAAACTCAGGTTATGCGAAAGACACTTAACGTAATGGCTAAAATGAAATGCGGTCATCGAGGGCTGCCTGTTAACATGCATCCGTCTGTTGCATGATGTCATGTCTGTGAGGTTCAACTCGACTGTGGTCCCCAGCATGGAAAAACCTGGGACTTTCTGGATATCCTGCCAGCACTGATTCAAGTGCATTACACCTAAATGTATTCCCACAATGTATATGTGGTGCATTTTGTAGTGCCCAAAGGTGAACTGAACTGAAGTAGGGAAACTGTGACGGCAGAGATCTGAGCACAACAGGTACAGGGCAGTGAAATAAACCTCTCCCCCGGAGGAGTGCTACCCGGGCCATGTGTTTGACATGAAATGTTCCAGAAGAGTTAAATTATTGCTGCATGAAACTCAATCTATTCCCCTACCATCACTCTGGTTTGATCACATTTGATCCCTGCCTATTCAGCCCCAAATCTAAAACAAACATTTTTCCTCTTACCTGTGCTATTTACCAATCTAGATTGTTGTGGTGTGAGCTGCCGAGTCACGGTGATATCAGCTGTAGATACGTCTGCCTTCTCTCTACTATAATGGAACTGGATGGCTACGGCACTCGGCTTGTGGCGTTCAAAGCGCCAAAAAAAATACATTTGAAAAACGTATCACTAATGTCTCTTTCCAGAAAGCACAACCCAGCTACTCAAAATAATCCACAGACGAGAGGCACATGCTCATGTAGCTCTTTACTTGTACCAAGCACCGTAGGATACAGTGCTATGGGCTCTTTACCTTAAGTCACACTCTGAGGGTGCATTCACACCAGGATAGTCCGGGGAGTCGGTCCGATTGGGCAGGGGATGCTGAAAAATTTCACACCTTCATTTGGTTTGGTTCACTTTCACACTGCACTCTTTAGAGTGGAACAAACTGCCTGGACAACGTCACGCAGTTACAACAGCTGCTTGTTTAGGGGTGGTATTGCCCGAAACAACCACTGACCAGGTCAACTGCGATATACAACCCCTGGCAAAAATTATGGAATCACCAGTCTTGGAGGATGTTCATTCAGTTGTTTAATTTTGTAGAAAAAAAGCAGATCACAGACATGACACAAAACTAAAGTCATTTCAAATGGCAACTTTCTGGCTTTAAGAAACACTAAAAGAAATCAGGAAAAAAAATTGTGGTAGTCAGTAACAGTTACTTTTTTAGACCAAGCAGAGGGAAAAAATTATGGAAACACTCAATTCCGAGGAAAAAATTATGGAATCATCCTGTAAATTGTCTTTTCCCAAAACTAACACCTGCATCAGATTAGATCTGCTCATTAGTCTGCAGTTAAAAAGGAGTGATCACACCTTGGAGAGCTGTTGCACCTTGTGGGCCCACACGAAAAAAAACAGCAAAAAGCCGCAATAAACACAAATAAAACAACATCAGCAGTAGTTGCAGGAGCAATTCAGCATTGGGTTAACGTTACTCACCTAACGTTAATCATGGCGAACAGCCAAACATCCCTCCTCCAATGGCCGCTGGCGGTTTGTATTCGGCCCCAATGGCAGTGATGAAAGAAAGTCCAACTGCGTCATGGTGGTAAAGTGGAGAAGGGGGAAGACTGGAGTCCGCCAAGGTCAGAGGTGTATCAGTGAGTGCGCTCTCTAGACTCCAGAGCCTACACAAACACTGCTAGCATAACGTTAGCGAGATGCTAACAACTAGCTGACCAGCTAACTAGTAGCCTACGGAATTAAGAAAAGCTCCCACAAGCACAGTAGACTCATAGTAGACTAAACTCTTGGCCGTAAAACACACTCTTAATAAAAATTATCTGGGCTACAATGGTACGCTGTGTTTAGCTACATTAAGATAAACTACAAAACAACAGCTGAGTCGTGGGCGCCCTGTCACACAAACTGTTTGCTGCGTCACTCTCCGTGCGCTGCTTTAGCTCCACCCCGAAACACCTGTTGACCAATCACAATCTTAGAAATGTGACGTCTCTGTCTATGGACCAATCCGAGGCGTATAAACTGAAAACACTATAAACAAACAGGGTAGACTGTCACACCTGTGTCTGGGGGTTAAAGGTGCAGTGTGTAGGATTTAGGAGGATAAATTGGCAGAAAGGGAATATGATATAAAAAAAAACATGTCTTTTAATAACCAGAAAATGATAATTGTTGTGTTTTTGTTACCTCAGAGTAAACAGTTTATGGGGCGCCCACTCTTACAGGTGAGCTAGGAGGTGCTCAAGGTGTAAAGGCTGCGTCCTTCTCACAATGGCCACAGATTCGATTCCAAACCCTGGTCCTTCCATGGCTCAAAAAATTAGAATAGAAAGATTCATAATTGACCATGTTTGCAGTTGGAGGTGTCCTGTCAACAGTTTTACAGATATTTCTTTTACAGTGGTGGTCTATGGGGAAAAGCTTTCTCGGCTGCAGAGGATTTTTTTGCATGGCCACTGGAAAAAATTTGCTGCAAAGTTAAGCCTTAAAGAAACACTCATTTGTAATGTGAAACTGCTTTATTCAGTGTTTTTACTGGTTTAAATCACCGGGTCTGTCTAATTTGGAGAGAGGGAGACTTCTGTAGATAATTCAGCTCCCGGTAAAAAAGTCCTGAACACTGATTACAGAAGGAATTCTAACCAGGAGATGTTTCGGCCCTAAATCTCACGCACTGGATCTTTAAACAAATTATGAAAGTCACACCGCCTACATTTGTAACAGCTGTATGGTTTCTACCACTTTGCACATTTGAACTTCAGGGATTTACCCAGGAGTTACACCTGTGACAATGTGAGTTGTAAACATTAATGGTGTCCTCCTTGGCTGAGCTCATTCAGTGGTGCTACGTGAGCCAGCTGTAGACAGTCCCACCAAAACAACGACTACGGGTAAGAGGAAAAATATGTAGTTTAGATTTTTAAGTGCAGTGGTCAATCAGGACTGCTGTTTCCCCCCTGTACATTCCTGCATCACAAGTAAACAGCCATAGTTATGTACATCTGCTTGTACTGGAGCAGAAAATCTTTGATGACTGAAATAAAAAGCACCAGACATTGTCTCTCGGGGGCTCTTATTATTCATCAAAGACCTCCAGCAGAACCGTGACCTTGCTTGAACAATGCTGCTTCTGGGAGCTTGTCTGAACACCTGAAATAGCAGGCAGAGTACAGAAATGGGAAATTCCCATCTCGTCAGAAAGGCATGGTGATGTATCCCGAGGGTTGCAGGGAGCACCTCCTAGCGTGTAATTACTGGACTGGAATATGTAGTTGGTTGCACTGCTCAGACCCCACACACTGTATCAGTGTCACCACAGAGATGAGAGAACGAGACATTTATTGCGAATGACAAATGAGGGAAGTATTTGTAAGGTAGCTGCTTAGTGTGAAGGCAAATGGATGTGACTGCATGTTATATTCATGAGTGTGCCTTACATTTGTTGCTAAAGAGCAACACAGGTGTCATTCAGAGTTACAATATGTACATTCTCCCCAGTAATACAAACCATATGTATGGTGATTTAATTTCGTTTTTTTCTTTCTAAAATACACTAGGGAACAAATCAAGCTCGAAATATACAGCTTGTTATTGTTTATTTATATATTTACCTTACTGTGAAAGACAAAAGAAATACCCAATATTAAAACTGAACTGAAAGTAAAATTGAATTTGCTTAGAAATCAATACTGTATAATAATTTATCCACGTATCCTCCAGTCAGGAGCCCGTGCAAGAGCCTGCCAAAACCTGCACTCTCTCTAATTGCCAGCAGGGGGCAACTTCAATGGCTGCAGAAAGAAGTTTGAGAAAATGACTGTCTCCACGTCCCATTTGATTTATTATCTCAGTAAACATTTCCCTAATGAGTTTATGGTCTTAATCGCTAGTTTAAGTTCTTTTTCAATACAGTGTGATGTTTATTTTGTAGAATATGGTTCCAGTTAGAGTGAAGCCCAGTTCAGACCAAAGATTCACGACGAGACAAAACTGTTTTAGAACGCCGCAGAGTAAAGTTGCAGTGGTGTGAACTGGCGGTCTGAGCTCGACTCAAACTGGCTGATGGTGTCACCTGCGACTCAGCTGGTCAAATCACTGACAGGTGGTTTTAGAACGTAAAGCACGTTTCTAAATACAGAATGACGCCTTGCAAGTAGTTGCATGTTTCAACTCGTCTCATCGTGAATCTTTGCTCTGGAGTGGGCTGAAAATAGATGATAAAGCTGGGTGTGCTTTAAGGCATGGCTACCTTGCGATTGTCACCACCAAGGGTTCCTCCACGGGTTCTCGGTCAACTTCTCCACAGCTCCACCCTCTCATCCAAATATGATTTGATACAGTCTGCGAGCACATCACAAAGGTGACAGCACGTCTCCTTACAACACTAAGCCTTTGTCATGCAAAACTATTGTCACAGTTGAATCTGTGTGCGATAAAAACGTATTGTTGTGAAACTTGAAATTAAAATGAGGAAATCAGTTGATGTAAACATGCTGATCTTGATCAGTGGTTGTCAACCTTTAAAGTTCAATGACTCCTCAGTTGATACACATTAGGTCATGGACCCCAGTTTCATAAGGCTTTACTTCAGGGATCTCCATCTGAAAAGATTTTGGTTGTTGAGGAGATAATCATGGAGGAAGTGAAACCTATGATCAGAATAGTTTCTCTTATAACCCTTACTCACATTAAACTCACCTTTACAGTGAATTAAATAGTGGAAATAACCTATTCCCCATTTTTCTAGGGGCCCCTTGGAACTCAACCTAGATACTCAACCTAGAGCAGTGGTTCCCAACTGGTGCAGCCATGGGGTCCAGATTTCTACTTAGTCATTTGGCCATGTCATCAAGCTAGTTTGCTGTCTCTGTCAAGCAGCTCTCCTTTAGTCATTAACTCCACAGCGAGAAACAGCACTTCAAAATAAAAGCTCTGTGCCGGAAATTCACTGTACTTCAAAATAACTTGACCTGTTCGTGAGTCACTTGCAGTCTATTCAGAGTGGACCTGAAACCCACTTTTGGACCATGAAACATCAGTTGGGAACTACTGTCCTAGAGGACCCTTGGGGGTCCCCAGACGTCTGGTTGAGAACAACTGGTTTAGATGAGTGTGCATGTGTTTCAGTTTATTAGTCTATGGCTAAATATAAAGAAAGAGAAAAAGGGGAAACAGAAGGAAGCGAGGAGAAAACAAATGATGTCAAAGGAAAATTTATTGGAGAAAAAAGTTAGATACACATTTGTAGTTATATTTTGTTAGTTGACATCTAAAACTGTGTGTATTATTAAGGTTTATTCTGGTCATAAATAAACGCTTTCACACTGTTAAGAATGAATGGTGACAAAGTGGTTTTATAAAAGAGAGGAAAACAAGCCCACCTGTCTTCCACTATGTCGACTAAGTGCAGACACTAGCAGGAATAGCCCAAATATAAAGCAGAACTGCTACAATACACACAAACTGGAAAAGGAATTTGAAGTACGTACACAATGATACTGCCTTTGACTTTAGGAGCACGTGGAAGTTTAGTTAGCGACGACAGGAGCTGTGTTTGTGTATCTTACTCTGACTCAGGGCCAGACAGCAGGGACACAGGGCACCTCGTGACATGTATGAGAGGTGACTGGATGACAGACGCTAACGGCGGGACCTTGTGTAAACACGCCCATTGAAGACAGTGTCAATCAACACCCCAGATTAGAACTCAGGCTATTAGTCAAGTCAGAAATCCTTCATCTCTCCTTCAACAGAACTTCAGCGCACTAATTGAAGTGCCGGCGGACTGAATTGACCCGCAGACAACAAAGCGATAACTCTGAATTATGACAGATAATCAGAGACACTGGTGATGTAAAGCCGAAATAACTTTGAGATAAAAGTTTTAACGAGAAAGCACTCAGTGAAGAGCAGACCAAGGCCAAATAGTTAGCCTTTACTTTCCAGCCATTATTGCTTTGGGTGGAGGACAGAATATCTGTGCAAGGATAGCTATAGTTTGGG
The DNA here is from genome assembly GCA_035609425.1 of Epinephelus awoara. NCBI lineage: Eukaryota > Metazoa > Chordata > Actinopteri > Perciformes > Serranidae > Epinephelus > Epinephelus awoara. The sequence continues at coordinate 36,855,745 of CM069303.1, forward strand.
CTGACGGTGGCGCCACAGGAAACATCGCAGGGTCGCCTAAACCAACACACTTATTTTAGACAAGGCCCTGAATGTGTCCGCCAAGTTTCGTCACAGTGGGGAAAACACAAATACCTCCAACTGTTTGACCCGGGAGCGTTCATGCTCTAGTCCAAGATGGTTACAACACATAAGTGCTTTGTTAACAAGTGAAATCAGATACAAATGTAGTGTTTAGCTCCTTTAAAATTAGCTAAAGGTTGTATTAGTGATTATACTGGATGTTATTTTGATTAAACTGCTAGTGATGGTGGGTTGCTGCCATTCTGCCACAGGTTTTGGACATTAATGTAGTTCTTTTCACCAAGTGGGAGGTATTGTTGGATTGTTCAGACTCTGAATTACAATACAGAGACTGACATTTCTTCTGACTTGGCTGCTTGAGCAGCGAGAGCAGGGACAAAAGTATCAGGGAGACGATTGCAACACTTGTTATACAAAAGTCATGAACTTGCCAGGAAGTCCACAGGATGTACACTCACTACTGTTAAGCTAACAGGCGAAAATTCACCCGATCCGATAGAAAACTGAAGTGTTTTCCATGTTTAAGGTAATTTTTATTTGTTGAAGACTGTATATGTATATCATCTGTAAGACATATCCGTATACTAAGTACCGGTAAAGGTTTGATTCATTACGCTAGCCTATGTTGGATGCTAGCCAGGGTAAAGTTGACAGAGACAGGGGAGGGACGAAAGTAATATGATTGTGCTGGTCGGTTTGCTTAAGCCCTGTTTTCACCAAACACTTTCGGTGTGGCACCTTTAGAGCCAAAAGTAACCTTTCAGACATGGTACCTTGTCTGAAAGGTACACAGCTCCACCTTTTAGTACCAGATCTGTGTGCTAGGTACCCCAACAGAGGGGGGACCAAACATGGGGACAGTAAGGAACGATTCCATTGGTACCATCCACAACTTTTCACAGTGGAGCTGAACTGAACTGTGCTGTACTGCCCGGGGGAAATGGGGCTTGATTCTCACTCACTGAGATCCAGGCTGCCAAAACCAGGTGGTTTTTCTTTTTTTTATTATGGTGCCAAGACTTTCCTCTGTTAGGAGCCTGGCAGCCATGGAGGACAGACTGAATGAATGAATTACCATTCAGTACCTTTGTAGAGCAGTCATGGTTGTCTCTGATACTAAAAGAAGACGAAGCCTACAGCTTGGAACTGCTGTACTCTATTATTACTGAATCAAATGATTGAGAAAGAGGGGATGGAGATGATGTCATCTTACAGAAGAGGTGATTCTCTCATCTTGTCACACATCACATCCACCAGAGTTTATACAACCTCCATGCTTTTGTTTTTCTGGGCATTTCCCGTGTGTGAGAGTTACGCTGCATTTCAACCCTCATTTTTGTTGCAGTAGTTCAATCTGACTGCTAGATTAGATGGATTGAATGTTGTGCTATAAAATCACACCGGTGGTTGTAGACAGGCTTTATCTTGTTTGTGTCAGAGCAATGTGGTGTTCATAACCTCTGCAATTGTCAGCAGGGTGATGTTTGTTAGGAGGAGGGACTCAAAACATTCACGTTCAGACGAGTGCACTACAAAACCACCATGTGGATGATGTCATCGCAGCAACCACAACCACAAGAGATATCTTTGTCTGCGCAAACCAAATGATAGGAAGAGGTTAGCCTAGTCAGATTTATCTACACTATTTTGATTTCCATGGAAAACAAACATGGTTTGGGAGCATAGACTCACAATAGGTATGTCAGACGTACATAAACAGCACACACACATACACAATATGAAAATACATAGAATACAGATGCATTACAATGGCATCTCAGGCTAAAAGTCCACATGTGATTCTTATTGTCAGATCCCACAATTCTGTCTCAGAGATCCTTTTCCCCTTGTAAACCTACAGTTGGCACTTTGGTGCATTTTTGCACAAAGTGAAATCACCCATTTTATATCTTCAAGGTTGCACTCCTGCAAAACTTGTAAATGAAACCTCTCTCTGTGGAGGAGTTTACTGCGTAACCCAATGATTTGCCGAAGGAGCCAATAAGGGTTTGATATCTTTCCTAACAGCTTCATCTGAGACAGAAACACTGTGAGAAGCTGACTGAACAGTTTAAGAAACAGGATCTCAGACGGAAACAGGAACACAGTTGTCTTGTATTTGGTGTGTTGAACAGACAAGCGGGGGCTGTATAGCTTGGCATTTATTGTTCCTTTAACAGATAGTATCAGATTTTTCTAGCTTATATGAATACAATACAACCATGACCACTAGAACACTGAGTCACTGTAATGATCCTGTCCATGTTGGCTGTAAAGATCCCTTGATGTGACTCCACTGTGCAATAAAAGACACAGTTCTCTTTTTGTGTGAAAATTCACTCTTAAATTCATCTGACATTAACAAGAAGCTTCAGAAGTCTGAACTCCCCAAATCAACTCATCTTCCAAGCGTACAGTCTCAGTACAAGATTCCCACTGCAGACATGTGAATTTAGCTGACACTGGTATTCTACATTTGCAAGATTTACATCAAACAAATCTGTCTAATTAGAGAGAAGTGGCTGCTGAAGATGTTTGCCCATTTTCAAAATGCATTTATTTTTAAGCCATGCTTACTATTGAACTATTGAATGGTGAGCAACTTTGGTGAGCCCTTAACTTTTTATGTAGTGCCAACATCAAGTCAAAAGCCTCACTTGTACCTTTTTTATTTTTATAAGACAGATTGGCCTCATCTCATTCAAATGAAAGGTTAATTATCATACTGAAAGACATTATCAGACCTTCCCAGTATGGTGAAGGCCTGAGGGCCCGCCCAACTCTTTGTTGGTTGGGTCAAGCAAGCAAAGTGAGATTATCAGGTAAGCCAATCAGAGGTAGAGAAGAGCAGGTCATGCCTTCACCACAGTAGGTAGGTCCAATAACTGATAAGTGGGAAGTGTGACTTCAAGTAACTTCCATATCCAAGTCTTAAATTATTATAGAGTACTCAAGTAAAAGCAAAAAACAGAATAAGAATGTTTTTGGCCAACAACGGAAAACAAGTGCAATTTAAAGTTTATTTATTGAACAACCAGACTTCAATTAGTAAATTAATCTATAAATTTCAAACACAAGAAAAAGAAGCAAACTTTCTGTTGCTGCCATTACATAGGTTCGACCGAGCTGCTCTCCTTCAGGTGATTTCAGTGTCTGCCCAGTTAACGCAGGCTAACGCACCAACAACAGCTAACATCTGCGTTGTTAAACTATCCCAACAAACCCACAGCAACACTGTAATGAGCATGTGATGCTGACAGTTAGCCCTGCCTTACCAGCGGTCCCCAGCACAGAGCTCACACTCCATGCATTCTATCACAGTGGAGTGAGGAGGCGCTTAGCGAAGCATTACACTGCATGCAGCTCTAATATGAAATAATATTTTACCCATTTTAAATGGTAAGAAAAAAATATATGAGCCGTGTTCACATGTGGATGGTTGGGTTACTGATTACTTGATATGCTGAACGAATACTGACAAGTGAGTACTCGAGTAGACCTACTCGTGTCCATCCCTACTAATTAGCCACGTGCTTCTGTTTGGAGATTGTGTTGTGTATTGTGTGTTGTGCTTCTGTCTCACGCAGCTCCACACATTCCTTGGTGCTGTGTTGGTCGGGCGGGGGTTAAATGCCTTGCCCAAGAGCACCTCATCAGCAGTCATGGAGGGAGGGGAGAGAGTTACTCATTCACTTTCCGCAGCCAAATTTCCCCAGCCAGAGTGGATTACAGTGCCAGCCTGAAACAGCTCCTCAGTGCAGCACTGCTGGCATGCGACCACGTACATCCATACACAAACACTGACATTCCTGAGCCTCTGGAGGTTCCTCTCTCCTCCTCTACACGCTGAACTGCGATATATGATCCAGTGCTTATTAAACAGAGCTTACTTGTAATTAAGCTTCCCAGATGGGTTTTGCTAGAGGTTCACTTTAAGCCTCTCTCGCCGCCTGTCGCCATAAAAGCGATGAGTGAAGAGTAATAGGTTTCATAATGTGACATAGAAAAATGACAGACTGCTGAAAAACTGGAGGTGGCTGTGAGAGCGTGTGCTCAAAAAATGAAGTAAAGCAAACATTTCTTGTTTAGTCCTCAGTCAGCGTCAGTAGTCACTGTCCTGAACTTACCCCTGCAGTGGCACAGTATGTAAGAAATGCTGCTGCAAGTGAAAATCCAACTCAAAAATGGTTACACAATATAATTATAGCATTGTGTGCACAATAAAGTATGAAAAGGGAAACCTAAAACATTGTGGGTGAGGATAGAAATACCTTCCCCCATCTCTTTATTCATACGCGTAGTCAGGATCTCCAAAGTCATTATGCAGTAAAACTGGGAATGAGATAAACGTTTCACTCTGACTTATTGCTGTCTTTTGTTCGACTCAACCACAAAAGAGATTCTGCATGGCATTCTTCTTTAGCGATAAACAAAATCTGACAACAAGCAACATGAAGAGCAAGGCGGAACAGCCTGGACATGATGTAGCATGTGGAGGTGCACAGCTGTGCAGGGAGGCAGGATGCCAGGTGTCCAGCAGGAGAGCGGTCCAGGATCCTGACGGCTCCCTCTGATGCATGTGTAGGCCTCCGACACCTCGCTGTGGACCTGCGCAGCGCTAACGGCTTTTACAGAAACATCTGGCAGGCGACAGGTCTTATTCTCCACTTTCTTGCCAATTAGTGTTCCTCTGCACTCCTCTGCGTTCCCATGCGCACACACACTCTCGGTCTCTGTTCTCAACCTGCCGTCTCCTGCCAGGTTGGACACACAGGGACGCAAAAACATGAAAAGAAACCAATTTAAAAGGGCTAATCTGCCCATTTTTAAACATGAAGTTTATTTTTACAGTCTCCAGCTGGACTTGCTTCGAGTGTGTGGAAGCAATCAGGAAACACAGAGAGAGAGAAATTATGTTCACAGATTCAAATGTCACTAAGCCTGGAGGATAAACTGTATAAAGGCCCCATTGAAATGAGTGCTGATCAGACTGCTTGGGCAATTGCCTCCAAATGGATGTCGCATTTTGTTTTTATTTGCTAAAGAGGAGGTCACTTTACAAAAATAGACACATTTAGTTTGGGACCGGGCAACATGCCGATCATTACCCCTCAAAAACCACTTCAAAGTGCGCTGGTGTGTCAGTCGCTGGATGGAGGAATACAAGAAAAAGCTCTGATGGTTTTCATGTCTTTGTGTCCGTTTGTTTTCATTTATCAGGCCTGTAAGTGCTGTCTCTCCACCATGTGCCTGGAATTATCTGACCACACTGTTCGCATAATACATTTTAATAGTGTTGTTCCTGGTGTAGTAATGTTTTTGTTGTGCTGTCATGTGTCCTTCGCTTTGTGGGGAATCAAGGGACAGGAAGAGCGGTTCTGTCAGAGATTTCCACACATAGTTTGACAGACTGCAAGAACAAGCTCAGCTGTGAAAATCCAGAAATCCTGAATAAGATGAAGGGGTTACAACAATTGCTTGTAACAATTAATTAGCTAACATTAGCTGTAGTTGGCAGGCAACTCGACCACCGCAATGTAGCTACAATTAGCTGGAAAACGGGTTGTGCAAACTAATGCTATTGACCAACAGACACATTACTCAGTTGCTCATTGTGAATCAGAGCCATGTCAACTATTAGCTTAGGCAAGTGATAGTGATGAGAGGACCGGTTTTCCAGTTTGTGTCCTTCAAATGCCACTGGAAACCAGCTACCTCATAGCTCCCCAGCTACACTGGGCCAGCTGGGAGACGTGTATGAGCAGCAAATTCATGTTCCTCAAGCCCACTTGTCTCTTTTTTGCAGGTGGTAGTGGCTCAGACCGTGGGGACTTGGCTTGAGAACCGGAGGGTCATGCATTCAAGTCCCCACGAGGACTCAGTACAGACTGAATGTCAACCTTACTGTAACGGGTGGTATTTGGACGCAATTGCAGCACAAAGAAGACCAGGACAGCACATGCTGCTTGCGAATCAAGTTTACTCATCCTTGTTCAAGAGTCATTCAAACAGAGTGATTCGTTCACAAATCTAACATCAGGACATCGTGATGATGCAGCAGAAGTAACATTAGCAGAGGCAGGAGGGAAACAGGACGTGTCAGGTTGCCACAAACACAACAACACGGACTTACACTGTAAAATACTAGCTTACAAATACTAGAGGTAATATCTGTGCTACTGCTACTCTCAGCTTCATGCTCACATCTTTCATAATTCACACTGTCCACACTGCTGACAGTTGACTACTGTATTTATATGTCAGGTGGGCGGTGAGTGACACCCTACATGATTTGCGTCCCCTGGGCGTGGGACCTCTGGCAAGGTGTCCCTTATTTTTCCACATTGAATGTGGCAACCCTAAATGGGTGTGATGTTTCCCTTTGTGGTGTCAAGTGTATAGAATTACTGGATTTCCTCTGGAAAGACAAAAATAACTTGTGTTCCGATAAACACTATAAAAAGGACCAGGATCAACTGATAGTGTCATAAAACGGCTAATTAGACAAAAAGGATTCAGCGTAAAGCTTCTCTTAATTAATTACAGCTTTTAAAATCTAAAAAAGAGAAGCCTGTTAACAACATTAATCCCACCCTTGAGTTTATGGCAGACAATTGGGCGCTGGGAGGTTAGTGATGGGACTTTTTAAGTTTTAAAGTGGTCATTTTCGTAATAGCGTGCTCTGGCTCAAACCCTGAATCACTGTTGTGTTTGCAGCCTCGTGCATCTGCCTGCTAATGCATCAAAAGTGACTGCTGCCATCCAAACATCTCTACCAACAGGACCTCTGCTGAGGCGCTTGTCAGGCTTAAACCTTGCCTGGCCGAGCCAGTACCCTTCCCTCGCCCCGCGGATGACTCTCCTCTGCCCTCGCCGCTTGACATGTTGCTCCTCTGATGGATGTTAGCCATCTGGACAAGGTGGCCGTGCGCTTTCATCAGGCCCTCAGCAGGCAGGCAGATAGGCCGAGGGAGCAGCACGAGCATCCCAAGCCTCCGCGCGGGAGATAAAACAACCGTCCCATGTCACCACGCAGGAGATAAAACAAGGCTCCTCTTCACAGATCATACATCAACATTATACCATCAGACGCCAGGAAGCAGCAAAGCATGCTGGGTAGATGACACACCTAGAAAGATAGATCTCTCTAATCTGAGGAGTAAACACATAAATTATCCAGGGATATATTTAAGCATGTGTGTGGGGAGTTGGTTTCAGATGTAGCCTGAGAGATATTTCTCCTGTGTTTACATATTTATCTTGGCTTTATTTCATATGACAGCAGCATGCAGATGGAAATTTAAAACAATGCATGTCAGAGGATCTTTTAACCTTGGTGGAATTCATCACAGTGTGTGGAAGTGTGACAGAGACATGTCGCTATCCTGCTGGGACTGTGGAGCCTGACAAGCAGCATCTACAGCAGCTACCCCGTCACACTCTGCATCTGGGAATCAAAACACATCATCCTCATGTCTGTCCTGAGTGCTGCATGGTACTGCAGGGACACATCCATGGGTGGACCGTGAGAGAATGGGCCCCTGGGCACAGATATGCAGAGGGCCCCACCACCTCTCCTACATAGGGGCGAGACACAGAGACCTTGAGGTCATTTTGTGTCCCTCTGAAGTTATTCTGTTTCTCTTCAAGGTTATTTGAGTCTCCCTGAGGTTATTCTATGTCTCTTCGAGGTCTTTCTGTGTCTCTGAGGTTTTTTTTGTGTCTCCCTCAGGCCATTTAGTGGCTCTTTAAGGTTGTTTCTGTGGCTTGACGGTCATTTTGTAGCATTTCTAGTGATTTTGTGTCTCTTCGGCGTTATTTTGTGTCTCTTTTAAGTTTTTCTGTATCTCTTTGAGGTTATTTTGTGTCTCCCCCATGTCATTTAGGCCATTTCGTGGTGTTTCTAGTGATTTTGTGGCTCTTTGAGTGTAATTTGTGTCTCTGAGGTTATTCTGTGTCTCCCTGAGGTAATTTAATGTCTCTTTGAGGTCATTTTGTGTCTTGTTCAGGTGTTTTGTGTCATTTTTGTTAATTCAGTGTCTCTGTGTGGTTGTTTTACCCCCTTTTAGTTATTTTGTATCTTTCTTAGGTCAATTTGTCATTTTTCTGACCTTAGTGTGTCCCTTTGAGGTTATTTTGTGTCTTTAAGGGTTTATTTTGTCTTTTGGGTCATTTTTTGTGTTCTTGAGGTAATTTTATGTTTTTTGTAGTTATTATATGTCTCTTTGCAGTTCTTTTGCATCTCTTTGTCACTTGGACTCTCTTCCTTGACAGTATGTGGTAATCTGAGTGACATTTTACATGCCAGTGGGGCCCCTAACACTTTGGATCCCGTGGCCTGTGCCTGGTTGGCCCATTAGATAATCAGTCCACGGGCACATCTCTTTAAGAGCGACTGTACGGTGATTTTTCAGGAGACCTTGATGAACTGTTCACAGGAGACACAGAAGAATTACTGCAAAGGTCTTCATCTTTCACCTCAGCTTGGCACGCCATTTTTCTTTTGCTCAATAGATCCTGCATCTTTCCACGCACTTTCATGTCTCTCTCTCCCAAATGCCATAAACACACACGCAATAGCTCTCTCTCTCTCACACACGCACACACACACACACACACACACACACACACACACACACACACACACACACACACACACACACACACAGTTACGCTGAGTGAGATGCAGTTTGATCCTTCACCGAGCGGAGCTGTTCTCAGTTGCTGTCCGACAAACACTTGACATCAGAATATCACTGTATCACTCCTCAGTACCTCTTTGTGTTCTCAACCTTTCAAATCTGATTATGCGTGATTGTTCTGTTATCCTCTGAACATGCTCGAGCCACCTGTCGTCCTTCTTGCCGCTTAACTAAATGTGGTTTCCATCTCTCTAACATGGTTTATATTTCTCCTCTTTCCATGACAGTGAGCTGGCCCTCTGTGGGCTGCATTATGGTGTTCAGATGCCTGTTGGCTTGCAAGGGGGACTGTTTATTTGGAGAACTGGCACTCACACTGTCTCAACAACCTCCCAGTCAAGTGCACGGCAAGCTTTAATTACTGGAGTTTTAAATGAGGCTCCATTAAAATGAATGACCTTCATTAAAGTGGTATTAAGGGACAGATGCCTTCGCTGGTGGGGTGAACATGCAGCGAGAGGGGTGGGACGGGGGGTGGGAGCACTTGACCAGACGTACAAGTGCCTGAATAAACAGCTCGGCAGGTTTTTCTTTCTTTTGCCCTCTTTGAGCGAAGCCCCACTGCGACCGCCATCAAGATTACAACCACCTGGCTGTGCGTCCTGCACGCCCCCTACCCCAAACATTTTAATCATGGATGAAATTCATTTATATGTTGCGATAATTGTGCCTAATTGTTTCTTTGAAGGGGACCGGGGCCGGCAGCATCTGGCTGACATATGGCTAGATGCTTGTGAGAGTGACTTTGTGCCCAGCAGGAAACCCGTGGGCCCGATCAGCCCTCTATCGTCCATTTAGCCTGAATGAGCCTGAATCCGAACCACGCTCCTGAGGTAATGAAGCCGACCTGGTGACTGAGTTGGACGAGGTACCTAAGCACTCAGCCTTCCTCCACATGTGTTTGAACCCCACCGAAGGTGTGTCATCGCCAGGATTGGCTGGAAAATGTTCTTCTCTTTAGGAATTCACAGCCTCGACTTCCCCAGCTGGGCTTCCCATTTCTGGTTGTACTGTACATTCCATATGGCCCACAGACCTGGGGCTGGTATGCACAAACACACATACTGCACTTAAGTGTATCCACGCTGTAATGAACACACTGAGATGCATGCGTTCACCAGACGTGAGCTCTCTCAGGCCAGAATCCTAGGAATTACCTTCAGTATGGATGATTCTGCATCTTGAGATTCACAACCATTGCCTACATTAAGCAGTAGTGCAGGAAGTGATGTGTCTTTTATGTAGCAAGTTGGAAACTAAGGATGTGGAAATTAAGATGGTGGATGAACATGTAGTGTGCCCAACTTTCCTATAGGAAACTATTGTTTTCCTTCCATCAGAGACATGCATTAAAGTTGCTATCCTTATGACTTCAGTCCCGTTTGACAGAAATACGAAGAAGAGAAACTGGTGCAACGTGTCCTCGTATGACATCCTACGAATTAACGCTCCACTAATGACTTGACACAGCCAACGTAAATGTATGCACTTAAGGCAAAGTAATGAAGAAGAATCATGGTGATGACGTACCTTAAAAAGACTCAAAGCTCACATGGTTCTTAACACCAGTCTCCTGGGGAAAGTCCTTTGTTTTGTGACCCCTCCACCACCCCAACCTGCCTCCCTCTGTACTCCTGTCAGCACACTGGTCATTTTATAACAGCCTTCCCAAATACGTGGTATACACACAAATTACTAGCTCATGATGACACAGGATATGTATGACTTTGGGTGCATCACTTTTCATAGGACAACTACAAAAAGAAAATGCAAATAGCCTGACTGCTGTTACAGTGCAGCCAAACAAACTGATGTTTTAAAAAGAAACTTCGCTGGTGATGAATGCAACAGCAACTGGATTTTATGCTATACAGTTTTCCACACAGGATGCAGTAAAGTTTGTGTGCTAGCAGCTCACTGTGGTTGCTTCCTCTTATCCCATTACTATGTTTTAATAATCCAAAATGATCCACAGGCGAAAAATGCCAAAAATATCCATGTCTTGTTATCATTTCCTGTAAGAACTTCACACTAAAAGCTACTTTGTGTTTCACCAGGTGAATTTTTTTTTCTTGTTCTGTGGACGATAAACGAGGTGCAGACTTCCATCTGTGTCACCAATGATGAGGAAATACAGCTGCATGGAGCAGTGAGTGACAACAACCCTGCCCACATTTAAGAGTACTGTTAGCTGTGGAAATGCTAAACGAACTTTGCGTCTAGGTACCATGTCTGAAGGGTTGCTTTTGCTTCCACAGGTACCATACCGAAAATGTTTGGTTGAAATGGGGCTTAAGAGACCTCTGATATGATTGAAGAGAATGAACAGTAAACAGTGAGGCTGTTATCACTGAACTCCTCATGCATGTGAAGACAGTTTGAATCGATAGCGGGAAAGGCAGACTCCACCACTAACACTGAAAACCGCCACATAGAAACATAATAACTGAATGTTTATACTTTGAAAGGCTACTGCAGAAAAAATGTTGACCACAAACAGTATCAGAATGGGGGTTTGATTTCATGGAAATCTTACGGATTCGAACTTTAATGTTTTCATTTTATAACCGTGACAATGATTTCCCCCTAACCTTAACAAAGTGTTTTTGTTGGCTAACCATCCAGTGACCATATTTTATTTGCCATCACCGAGCTGTCCATAACCTAAACCATGCACCCTGGACATAAAAAACATTGGCACTTGAGCACAAACCAGGGTTTTGCAGAACCAATGTTGACGTTCTTGTCTGGCGTTTGGGTTGGCTCTCAACATGCACAGGCAGGCTCATAAATGCACAGCACTTCTGTCAATAAAGGATGCATATATGCATGTGTGTGTGTCATTCTCCTGTCTCACACACCCACTCTCATGTTGGCTGCAAGACACATGTTGTCACTGAAACATGCACAGAAACCTGAGTGCAGTCATTCCCATGTAAACACAACCCTCCCTAAAAGCGTCCAGAGATACAAACACAGGTTGCCGTTGAAGACATGATTATTTTTCTCTTTCTCTCTTTGACTGATATTCTCATTCACAACGTGAGCCTGTCAGTCAGTCAGCCCCCCTCCGACACATCCCCACCTCGTCACTGAGTGTCGTTGATGCTGACATGTCACATCTGGAAGCTCTTCCCTGCATGTGCTGCATAGACATTTCTCTGCTCACTTTCCCTTTTCCCAGGAGAGCTGATTGTGAAGCTCCTGTAATGATGTGAAAAAGGAGACTGAGATCTCTACACAACAGCTCTGGGCTAATGAATGCATTCTGGACACATTCCTCCCCCTGATGTTACCAGATCAGTTTCCTCAATAGGTGAGAGAATAAAGGGAGATCAAAATGGTAGCAATTTGCTGCGAGTCCCAGAGTCTTTAACACCTTGTTTGTTCCGAGGGGCTCTTTGTGTAAGGTCAGAAAAGTGAAACCTATTTTGAGTTGACAAGGATGGGATGCTTTGTGGCATGTGTGATAGCACACTAGCATCCGAAATCTCAAAGATGTTGGTCGGACACTTGATGCTTGTTGGCTCTGCAGGCGGCAACAGAACAACTTTGAGCCTCTGTTTCCTGTGGAAAATATATGCTAAGTGTGCTGCTGTGCTCTGTTACAGGCGAGGGTGTTGCCTTGGCAGGAGGAGAGAATGAAATAATCATTAATACGTCTGAAGGGTAAATGATGTCATGCACGGTGAATAAATGTTGCTGTTAGGCCATATGAGACGTTCGCAGAGAGAGTGACACTTTGTGCTATAGAGTTTCATAAGCACAGATATGTTACACACTGTAATGTACACTGCACACAACAACATAGGTGCGTGCGCGCACACACACACACACACACACACACACACACACACACACACACACACACACACACACACGTGAGGTAGGATGATCTGCTTCCAGTTAGGTTGCACACTGTTCCTGTTCGGCGGCTGTACAAAGAGATGGATCCAATTTCAGGACATGCTTTTAATGAAACTCAAACTGAAACACGTTTCTGATTGGAGAACAAAGACGGAGAATCAAAAGCTGTTGCAGAGGTGACCTGGGCTAAAGCGTGCTCACAGCTCTAAACACCAGCTCCTCACAAAAAGACCAACTCCAAACAAGGCCCCTCCGAAGCATCCTGTTCCCAAAGCAGCCTGACAGACATGGCCAGACTTTATACCTTCGCTATCTAGAGTTACAATTTGTTTTGAAAACTCTATGACACACAGATAAACTATAATTTAGGTGGTTTATGACTTCCAGAGATGTAAAGGCCAAAAGCTGAGGCTACTGAAACGTCAGAAAGCTTTGAAGACAAGAAACCTTTCAAAAATCAGACGAATGGACGACAATCTCAAACATATGTCGTCTTATGCAGCGCACTCATGAAAGTATACATCATGAATAAAAGAAAACATTCTTTGTTCAATAAGATTGTTGCATCAGATATAAAAAAAAAAGGCTAATTTCATTTTGAGCATAATTCTGAGTTATGAAGTGAAAGATTTCTATGTTTAATGGTCAAGAGTAAAGGATTTAGAGGAATATATCGGAGGAAACGTGATATAATATTCATAAGTATGTTTTCTTTAGTGTATAATCACCTGAAAATAAGAGACAATTTGTTTTTGTTACCTCAGAATGAGCCTTTATATCTACATGCAGCGGATACTCTCCTACAGAGTCAGCCATGTTGTTTCTACAGTAGCCCAGAACGGACAAACCAAACAAAGCTCATGTTTTCGTGTCTGACACCATAGTTCTCCTACATGCTCGGCACAAGCGGGAAGTTTCACTTAGTTGCAACCTGCAACGTCACTGCTAGATACCACTTTATCGAGAGTTAAATGAGAAGATTGACAGGACTCTAAAAACAAAGGCTAGGATGGATGGATAAAACAAATTGCAAAAAGGTTGAATAGGGGTTTTATGGAAACTTCCTTAAGTCTTGTCATCTGCTCCCAGCTAATGCTGTGATCACACGAAGCGACACAGCAACATGCTACAAGTTATTTTCAAAGGAAGCTGGAGACATGAAGCTACAAACTGACACCCAAAACTTGTTGCTGCGTGACGGGTGTAACCGGCCCGAGACCACCTCTTCAAGAAGGTCTCAGTCCGGTTGTTTTGGTGTGCACCTGAGTGTGATCGCTGCGTTCACACCTGCCAAAACGAACCGCACTGAGGGGGCAAATGAACTTGAGCTCAATTGAAATGAACCAAACAGGGCAGGTGTGAAAGCAAACTAATTATCTAACTCTCGGTAAAAATGCAATGCAAAAATGATCAACTCGTCTTTTAACTTTACAGTCACAAATGCATGAGTCGGATGTTCATCCTAAAAGAGCGAACCCTGTAAGAGTGACCTCACAATGTTCCCTCCAACAGTTTAATGCTGGTGTCTGTGGAATTAAAACTATTTTTGAAAATTGCTTCATTCTTTGTACCTCTGCGCACAAGTCTACAAATCCCAATTAAATGGTCCGTATCAACGTCCCAGAGGTGAAGTCCATTCTCTCAGTCAGACCAGGAGGAGGGCTCATTACTCTCCCCACACAGACGGCTGTGTTTGGTGGTCTGAGCACAGGCTGCACCTGTGGCCTGCCGTGTCCACAGCTGAAGGAAAGAAAACAAATACAGTAAATAACTGCCCCTCTGCTTAATGGAGCTTAAGAGTGGCCTCGCTCATTTGCCGTGAAGAACAGAGGGCTGGAAATGACTAACAGCACAATGGCTCTCAGATAGCGCTTCCTAGTGTGAGCGGTCTCCAGTCGTGGTGTGCACGAGTAACCTTGTGATGGTTATCAGCTTAAACTGTGTGCTGGATGAAAAAGATGTGAGAGCAACGACTGTAAAGGTTTGGTGCAGAGGTTAAATATACGGGTTGCCCACATTTGTAGAGAGAAACAAGCGGAAAGTCCTACACAAACATCATTGTCTGCTACTGAGGCACAAAGACTGAGGGTTCGAGCATCAAAGACTCATTCAAGGACATGGAGGTAAACTGTCTCAGACCCAACGCAAGCTGAAACCTGAGAATGTAAATGAGGTCTCTCTGCATTCACTATCTGGTTATTTTCATTTTAAACAAAGGAAAGCAGCTTTGTGTGCAGGTATTGTCTTGAGTCAACACAACTGTTGTGTATCTGCAGACAAAAGCACTATTTTCTGTTCAGTGTTCTGCCTTGAAATCCACTGCTTGTCCCTGTTTCGCTCTGCGGGCAGGATTTTATTTATAACAAGGGTGTAATTTATGAGAATCTGAAGGCCCTGACTATTCCATAACCTGGGTCAGACTCACTCATTCTTCAGCATGACAGCGCTGGGCTCCTGGAGTTATGGGATCAAGGCTGATGTCTAACAGAGCGCAGCTCGGGGGAGCAGGTATCTGCACTTCCTTATTTTATCAGCGCTCCAACAAGTGAACATGAACACGGGCCCCTATAAATCACTCGCTTCTGATGACAGCCCAGAGGCAGCAAGGCAGAGCATCGTCTGATGTCGTACATGTGTGCCATCTTTTTTTTTCATAGAAGAAATGTAGCATGACAGACTGAGCTCTCCTCGTGCATCTGTGTGGGTGTAGGTGTACTACACCTGCAGAGTGTGAGGACCAAATGGTAGCTGTGATGCAATTAGTGGCCATTTTAGATCTAGCATCTGCCAACACCTTATACAGTATTAGGAGAGGGGTGCAACTGTGGATGTCCCCCCTGACGACCCCAGGTCTGCGAGCCGAACGAAAGAAAGTAGTGTCCTTTGTATGGATGTATTATAAGAAAAGATTCTGAGAGGTAGATGGAGTGGACAGGTGATAGGCTGGCAGGTAGGTGTGGTGACATTTTATATTGGGAACCAGTACTGTACAAATATCAAATGCAAAGTACAAATATTTCTTACAGTGTTTTTTTTTCTCCTCCCCACACTCTTTGTGGTCACAGGTCAAACCCGTGTTTCAAACCCAAACCCCTGATTAAAAAAAAAAAAAAAAAAAAAGAATAAAAATAAAATAAATAAGTAATAAGATAAAATAAAAAATATGTTAAAAATAATAGCACTAAACAAATAAATTAACAGGGAGAAGAACTCCATAGGAAATTAGATGAAATAAGAATCAGATGGGGTCCAATGAGGTGAGAGTACTTACATAAGAAACTGGCTGATGAGCTTTTCAGGGAATATTTCACTTTTTCTAATGATGAAAAGGACATAAAATCAGACAACCAGGACGTGGAGGGAGGAGGGTTAGGGCTTATCCAATGTAACAAAAGACGTCTGCGGGCAATGAGTGAGACAAAAGCGACAACATCTGATTGTTTCTTAGAGAGAGGTGTAAAGGATACCCCAGAGACGCTGGGTTCAAGAGTGATATGATAATAAAACTTTAGTTTAATATCAGCATCAAATAAGATCATATTCTTTATTTTTCCACTCCTTGCAAATGTTAAAATGCTAATTTTAATTACGAACATTAAAAAAATTATATTTGCCCAGTAATACCGTGGCTGTCTTGGATTTTTATTTCACTTAACCACTGAATCCCAGTGGGCGTGGGAGTGAACCAGCCTTCTTTTATGCGAGAGGTCCATGACCTTGATTCTGTTTCCACTCTCCTGTTTCTGTTAACGGGAGCGAGGAAGAGAAAGTGAACACACAAACATGCACGCTTGTTTTTCAGCGTATGCATATCGTGTGGGCTGTGTGTGGGTGTGTGAGGGGGAGACAGATATGGTCACGGTCAACAAGACAAGAACAACAGATTCATTACATTTGTTTGACCAATAACTTCCTGTGGAAGATAGATGTGTTTTGGCACGGCAGCTGTTCACTCTGACAACAGTCACTCCCCTCTCGTGATGTCCCTGTACGGCGGGGGAATTATCATTCAGTGCACGAACATATATGTGTGTGTGTGTCTGTGTGTGTGTGGTCTGGGTTAACAGGTTCAGCGTGGCTAATTCAGAGGGCCCAGACAGATCCCTGGTCACACCTCACACTTCTCAGAAGGGCCACAGACACCGGAGGCCTTTCTCCATGAAGTTAGCGACATTATGCGTGTTCAGCTGTGTTCGCATGTGTGTCTCCGTGTGTGTTTTTGACTGCTCGTTGGACCGAAACCTAAATCAGCACATGAAAGGTGTGTATCTCAGTGTTGCTCCTCCTGCTTCTCTGACAGGAAACAGACCCTCGCCGTGGTATTTGGTTTCTCCAAACTCACTCAGGACTCCATTTCAAACATGGTGCAAAATTCAAAACAGAAATGTAGCATGAGTGTGGACAATAAGGCCAATGTTATGTCACTAGTTAAACTTAATTCCACAGATCGCTCACTGCTGTTCCAAATATATCAATTTGCATGAATGAAAAAAAAAAGATATTTTGCATCTATTAAAATTTGCTTTTTCTTTCAACTCAACGCACACATGTTTCATATTTACTTCAAAAGCTTTTAAGCAGAGTTAAATCATTTAATTTCAGAGTGAATCCTGCGCTCTGTGTTGTCTCTGTGTGTGTTCAACATGCAGTCATTACCCCTGCGTCTGCAGCTCAGCAGGAGTTTGGTGTTATTTGTGTTGGGCCGAGTGTGTAACACAGGTCTCGCAAAACGCCAAGATTATGTGGGCTGACACAATAACAGCACAGGGAGGAGGGGGAGGATGAGCAGCAGTGTGACCAAAGAGAAAAGAGGGGAATTATGGCGCGTCTATCATCACATTCGCACAAATGTTTTGGCTAGACCAGTTGAGTCTTCTCTGTCATCACTAATCACCTAACAATAAATCCCTGAGCAGCACTCTTTGGGAAGTTAAGAAGCAGAAAGTCTGGTTGCAGGAGAGGCAGCCTTCTGCACAGCATTTTCAAATATTCACAGACTAATAAAAAGAATGGGTTGAATTTGGTTCCTGGCAGCTCATCATAAACATTTTCCCCTTTGTGGCTCACAATGAACCTTGGCATAGGTCAAAATCTTATTGGATTTGCCGTTTTGTTGTATGTTTTCTGCCAAGTTGAATTTCTGCTTCGACAGCTGAACTTGAGCACAACATCAGCGTTGTTTCTTTTGTCCCTTCAGGCTGCTGTTGTCAGAATCAGAATCAGGATCAAGTTCATTGCCAAGTAGGAAGTTGCCTTGGTGTTTGGTGAAAACAATAAACAATTTAAGACCAAATAAAAATAAAGGCAGAGTTCTGCAAACATTAAGAACATGAATGGAAAACAGAAAAAAATACAATAAAAATATGAATTAGATACTAATGACATTACTGAACGGGAACACCAGGCCCAGGGTCCCAAAGTGTCAAGTGGCCCACTGGCTTCAAAATGACCACAAAGAGATGCAAAGTAACTGCAAAGAAACACAAAATGACTACAAAAGACATCAAATTACGTCAAAAAGACCCAAAACAACCACAGGGAGAAACAAAATGACCACAAAAAGACGCAAAACAGCTACAAAAGACATCAAATTACCCCCAAAGAAACACAAAACAACTACAGAAGAAAAAAATTACCACAAAAAGACACAAAACTATTACAAAAGACATCAAATTACCTCAAAGAGACCAGATAGAACCACAAACGGAAACAAAAGGACCACAGAGAAACAGACAACGACTACAAAAGACGTCAAATTACCCGGACGAGACATAAAACAGCCACGAGACAAAACAAAATGACCACAAAGAGACACAAAACTATTACAAAAGACATCGAATTACCTCAGAGACGAGACAGAACCACAAACGGAAACAAAAGGACCACAAACAGACATGAAACAACTACAAAGGACATCAAATTACTCCAAAGAGACACACAAACACAAGAAGAAACAAATCTATCTCAGAGACAAAAAACAATGAAAGGAGACACAAAACAACTACAAAGAGAGAGAAAATGATTGCAAATCAACACAAAACGGCCAAAAAGATATATAATTGCCCCAAAGAGACCCAGACATTAACAAAATGACATAAAACAACCACGAGGAGACACAAAAACCCAACTTATAACGACTACAAAGAGACCAATAATCACCACAAAGTCTGTGTGTTGTGCTTCTGTGTAGGAGAGGTGGTTGGGCCCTTTGCATATCTGTGCCCAGGGGCCCATTGTCTCATTATCTGCCCATGACTATAACAAATATGAACAATTTAAGTGTTTTAGAATGAAAGCTGAACAATTTTGCACAGGTAACAGTCCAAGACGTAACACGTGGAGTCAGAGACAGCAGCTTTGTATAAGACCCACCTTGTGTGACTTTTGTATACAATGCCCGGCCCACAGAAAGAGACACGAGACGTCAGCCCAGCGAGCACAAAGTGAGGACAGCACTGTAGTTCCTAATGAGGCCGAGGAGTGATGGCACCCAGCAACAAGGTGCTGACAGAAGTGACCAACACTGAAGCTCCAGAGGTGGACCGACACACTGACTGATGTCTCAGCCTCTCAGAATGAGCCTCTCTGTCCTGTAACTCACCGCAGGGCCTTTCATCTCCCACGTTTCTTCACAGTTAGAAAGAGTCAACATTCTTGTTTATTGGAATTAGCAGCTCTGCTTGGCATGTGCTGAGCCATTCTCCGAGGGTTTAACCTCCCAAAGAGGACAAAACTGGAGAAAAAAAAAGACAATCCTCCGTCATTCTCCTGGAGCGTTTCCTGGCAGGCTTTTTAGCCTCTGTATATTGTCGAGTTCTCGTCTTTCTCACGAGTTTGTGTCCAAGGCACCATTGTGCTCCAGCTCTTCAAATGTGGTTCCATTTCCTGCAGGCACTTAAAACATAAACAATTGGGGCATGCTGTTTCCCCATCAATGGACGTCTATTTTGAATTTGCGGGGTCTTTCCACAGGGGGAAAAACATTTGACAAGACATGTTCTCTGTTCTTTTTACCAGAGGTGAAACAAGGTTTAGTTTGGGGCATGATAGTTATTTAAACCAGCATTAAAGGAATATCTCACCCCCCAAATGACCATCTGTGTGTCAGTTACTCACCCTGTGTCACATACCTTCATGGCGACCCAAGAATCCAAAAAGGGAGGAAAGTATTGATGAATTTAAGTCATAGGGGTCTGTGATTAACAACAATATGAAAACATTTGTTCAAAAAACTCACACAACTCCTGCAGTACTTCCCAAACACACAGCCCTTACTGAAGCTCTCTTCAAAGCCAGACTCCACTGACAAAAACGGTAATTTTATCTCCCTGAAAACGGGAGCTGCTGGTCTACCACGGCCACTTTCAGCTAGTTAGTTTATGTCAATGTGTGACTTCAGTGTTTTAAAGGGCTCGTTCACATTTCCCGAAAGTCACACCATAAGACAAACAAACCATTTTATTGAGGCAGCGTTCGATGGACATCTGATGTGTTCAGTGAGGTAAAACTGCTGTTTTTCGTCAATGAAGTCAGTTCCACTTTCCAGTTCCCTGTCAGAAAGGGCTGTCTGTGCTCCTGGACACTCTGCGGCACTTTACGCCACTGTCCTATTTCCAGCCCTTTCAGGTGTGAGATTAATTAGGCGCTGTCCACACATGATTTTAAGCTCACGCAGAGGTGGAAGAGGTACAGACCTTTCAGTAAAAGTTGTAATAACTTTGTGTGGTCGTCTGTTAACAAGCTGCAATGCGACGCCTATGCTCAGCCTAACATTCGCACCCCCAACTCATCAAATACCGCTACTTTGTCAGTGGAACTACACGTCTAGATATGATGCTCTACGCATCCTCCTGCGTCTGTTTTGGACGTTCAGACTCTTTTCAAAATACACTTCTGTTTTCACAGGACATGTACAGTTTCTGATCGTTACATGCATAAAGTCTGTTTCAAAATAAACTTACAACGTAGGAAAAAAATCTTGATTATGAGTTTTTTTCCTTATGTTTAGGCAACAAGAGCACGTGGTTTACGTTTAGAAAAAACATCATGGTTTGGCTTAAAATTCACACAGCAAACAAACAGCGGGCTCCCAGGTGAGAGTCCAGAGTTTGTTCGATCCATCCACTTCTTTCTCTGAGGTGCCTCAGTGACTGGTGCCGACAACACTGACGAAGTTGCAGTTTGGGAGTGAGAACGGGCTGATGTATCGGCTCTTTAGATGCTTTAGTTGCTTTTGTCTGCTCTTTAAAAAACTACTTGCACAACGCTTGTGTTTCGTGTCATCTGTCTGAAACGATTGTGTATAAATGAAGGTTTGGGCTGTGCAGGTCGGGGGTGGGGAGTAGCTGTGTGTAGTTTAATGATAGTTCCTCTCCCAATTTCCTCCTAATGAAATAATCCCTGTCTACCTGACCTGGTACTTGCCTGGAGTGGAGTCTGGAGATTAAATTAGAACCATCTTGTAAATCAGCGTGCAGGACAGGAATATCGTGAGAATGGCGTGTGTGTGCATGTGTGTGTGTGTGTGTGTGTTTTCCTTGGACGGGCAAGTCTCTCGGCTCAAGCCCTATGGCCTTGTGTCAAGCATTTGACCTTTTGCTGGTTTTCAGTGTCAAGGCTTTTAAGGTACCCAAGTGCCGCAGTCTGTCTCCATGGAAATGTGGCTTTAAAGGAACATCCATCACTGCCGAAAAGGGTGACCCAGAATACCCAAACACACCCTGCCCACTCGTTTTAAAATTCTCCGACATGGCACTCTTCGCCGGGCACACACATTCCACTTTGCACTGGTGAAGGGAAGCGGAGGGGAAAGGCTACCTGTTGCTACGGCAACACCGGCCAAACACAGAGGTCAGACAAGCGTGTCCGTGTCATTCCTAACGTGACAGCGGTTTGCCATAAACCCGGCCCGGCGTGGTAATGATACTCCTGCACAGTGGGGCGGGGCTGGCGTTCGGCTCTGTGGACGCTGGTCGGGGCCCAGTCTGGCCACACTCACAAATGGGGAGGCAACACAGGAAACTGGGGCTTCCAGTAAAAACATGTAATTAGAAACACATTGACTGGGAGCTTTTGGCATGATACACCCAGCAGGAAGGGAGAGACACATGCAGGCAGGGATGCACGCGGGGGGAAAAGAAATGACTGAAGTGGAGGACAAGATCACTGGGTCACTGGGAAAGTCCCAAGAGGAAATCAAAGGTTGTGACACGAAAATAAAAAACCAGAGACATGGACGGTGACAGGCGAGAGGCATCGTTACAGAGAGCAGAGCGATAATCAAGAGCAGAGATATCTCAACACCCGGTCTGACCTGTCTGCCCGATTCAGACCGACAAGTCATGCGGCAGACAATAATATTCCACTGATGGAAATCCCTACTACTACTACTGTTTACAAGATGCAGTATAAATGCTACTGTATTTGAGAGTGCGTCAGTATGGCCTGGAGGGCTCACCACTAACAAGCGGGCGGCGGGCAGCACAAGCTCAGCGGGCAGCGAGGGCCTCAGTGAGGCAGGGTGACTCGGGCCACGCCCTGCATGGCCACGCGGTGAACCAAGCTCCAGAGGGAGAGCAGGTTAACCCGGCCGCATGTGATCTGAGAGTCGGCGCTAACCACGCTCCTCTGGAAGCCTGACAGAGGCCGATGGGAGCACAGAGACATCCAGCATTTTTGAAGTTTTATGCAACAGAGCTGAAACGTAATCTAACACCAGTAATTAGTTAATTGTTAAACAAACAGAGCACACTCAAAGAGGTGCAGATAGACACACTGGAGGAGTTATGTGTTTTTTAGGAAGCCAAAACCACACATGGCGAGATTTATTGAGTTTGAACAGCAGCCCCGTTTCACAGACTTCACAGAGCGATGATGAGAAGGACTCGCGGCTCTCCCACTTCACTCCGCCGCTCGTGGGATTCTCACAGTTGAACCCAGAGATACCAGAGAGTCTCTGCAGGGGACGGACGTGAGAAAACGTCCCCGCGTCCACAGAGAGAAACCATCAGAGGCGCTCTTTAGAGTGTGGCTTTACAGATCAGGCAAGTGGTGACTGTGGCCTCAGAAAAAAAAAAAGCTTTAATTAGCCCTCACTCCCAGCAGACTGCCAACCCAAGAATAGGGGTTAGATTAACAACGAGAACACTTTTAATCAACTCTCAAAGCGTTTCCTTGCAACTCCCCCCCCAATGTCAACAGTTCGCAAACACATAATTAGAGCGGGCGGAGGAAATGGATGTTTGGTAGGTGATGAGGTTTTATACATTTCAAAATACAAAAGTGTGAAGTGACAATTCACAGTCTACAGATGCAGAATAAACAGCTGGAAAGTGTGCATTAATCACAGGGGCAGTAAACGAGGAAGCAAATGGGTCTGGACATGAAACAGGACAGAGTCGCACCTCTGGTGGAATACATGAAATACTGTATTGACCAACGATTACAACTTAAAACATACTGTAAGGCACGATGACCCTGGGCCATTCATAGGAAACAATAAATGAAAGTCAACACAAACAGTACTTTGGATTATCTTTGTCCCTAATACAATCTGGGACGCAGAAACAGTAACACAGTTTCAGCACCTAAAGGCAAGAAAGTCTTTCATCTTAAGTTAAAGGGATGGTTCGCATTTTTTGACGTAGGGTTGTATGTGGTTCATTTCCACAGTAAGTGTATTACCAAATGACCTGCACCAGAGTTCGTTTGTTACTGTCCCAAGATCACCTCTTCAAGAAGGTCTCAGTCCGGTCGTTTTGGTGCATACCTGAGTGCGATTGCTGTGTTCACACCTGCACAAATGAACTTAAATTCAACTGAACCGAACCAAACAGGGCAGGTGTGAAAGCACTCTTAATACTTGACTGACATCTCGTGTATGTAACACACTGACTACAGGTAAGTTCATCATACAACCCCACTTCTAAAAATCTGAACTATCCCTGCAGGTCCAACCGTTATAAAGTCGTCTACCAGATGATACAGTACCTGAAAACAGTTTGAATCAAGCATCCATTAGTACGACAAAACATGAAACTTTCCCGTGCAACTTTTCTTGGAGCCGTTCATAACTTTTATAAAAATGAGAGCCCTTGTAGAGCGGTAAAAAAAGGAGCATGAAAGACTGACGACAGTATGTTTATACTCTCTGGCTACTCTGTAAATAAAATATTTAACTTGTGAGCTGTTTCAGATTTTGTAGCTGGTTAGGATTTGTGCTTTTAGCGCTCCACTTCTCTCCGTCTCCTGCTCAGCCATCCTGTTTTAATACTTTTATTTTGAAATAATAAATGGAGCAACATGGTTTTGAAGTGTGCTCGAGGGCGCAACAGAGTCTAAATATTAAACATGTTTGGGCGCCAACAAACAGGTGTAAACATGTAGGAAGCGTACAGGTAAAACTATACAAAGTGTGCTTAAAGGTCTTTGGTCACAGGTGTTCTTTGGCACATGGCGACTGGCCACGGGTGTACAGTAATGTGTTCAGACAGTTGGTCAGTAAATGCTACGGTGGAAGAGGTCAGGCTGTGGCAGTATGAACAACAGTAACACTGGTTAGAAGTCGGAGAGACAGACACAGCGGCTCTGGAGGCAGCTCAAACATATCTGGGAATATCCAAAACAATATCTGAACAGTATGACAAAAGAATTACAAATGTACAGCCTGTGTTTCAATTTCGAAACACCGAATGTTTTCCATATTCTACATGTATGCATCTTTAATAACAACATTTCTGCTATCTATCCATCTGTCTATAGTATGTGTAGGCCATACTGGTTGCATGAAGCGTGGGACTGAACTTTATCCGAGGAATCAGATATCATTCTCAGCCAGTGGTTCCATAATTGGCTCTAGCTCTCCGTCTCCCCGTGGACATTCTCCATATGTACTTTGAGGTAGTCGTTCCTGGTGAACTTCTTATGGCACAGCTGGCACTCTGCCATGGGCCGGTTCGGGTTGTGTGTGAGCTTGTGTCTGCTGAGCATCTTCTTCAAGCTGAATGACAGGTCACACACCTAGAAAACACACAGGATTTAAATAGGAATAATCAAAGCAAAATAAACACACTTTAAGTTTTAACTTGTTTACCACATTCCTCTGCTCACTGCAGAGTTCAGGCTTATCACAGGCACAGCCGGAGACACACAGAATGATTTGTAAATCAGACGCGACGGACCTTGGCGACAGATATCGCTTTTTTTTCCACCAGTAGCGAGAGGGAATGCATGCAACTTAACATCCATCACAAATGAGCCATTTTACACTGTACAAATGACTCCATCGTCCTCTATCAATCATTATAATCCGCCGCTGGCTGCTGTTCAGCTGCAGTTTAACGTACTGCTTCAAGAATCACAGCATGTGTCCTCCTCACTCCATCTGTGAAGAACTTCAGGGCAATGAATTACATTCAGAAAATCTCAGACACTTTACATCTGTGGGCTGTGAGATATGAATGAAATCAGTTCTGGTTTGAAGTGATGCCGGGCAATAGATCGATTGTACTCAATGTTCCACAGCTTATTCCATATTGGATATATAAAATGACCATGTTGCAAATTTTGAGTTAAACTGTCATGTCACTTTTTTACAGCCACTGGCATAAACATGACATGTCACACACACGTGGCGATACTGTGTGAGCAGGCAAGGTGTGTTGTACCTGAAGGGCTCCAGCCCGTGAGCATTTAGTCACGTTTTGCAACCATGGAGCACCAGCGCGACATGCAAATACTCTTAATTTATGAACTAAGGTAAGGTAAGGTAAGGTAAGGAACTGGAGGTCTGTTAGTTTGTTTCCTGTTCACAGTGAATCAATCCTCACTGTTAATGGCGTCACTCTTATGGTTTCACTTCCTGCTAACGGCTAATTGTTGACTGGAAGCTTTATGTTCAAAGCAAAAACATCAACACTTCTCTCCCGAGATGAGACAGGTGCATCAGAATAAAAACCCCAGTGGTTCTGCTTTGACTTATTTTAATATTAACAATACTTTATTCAACTTAATTATACCAGTATTCTATTATTACAGCAGTACTTTGTTTAAATTTATTACAACACTATTTTGTTAAACTTAATTATAACAGTACTTTGCTTAACTTTATTAAAACAGTATTTTGTATAACTATATTAAAGCAATACTTTATTTAACTTTATTATCACACTATTTTCTTAAACTTAATTATAACAGTACCTTGTTTAACTTTATTACAACAGTACTTTAACTATATTAAAGCAATACTTTATTTAACTTTATTACAACACTATTTTGTTAAACTTAATTATAACAGTACTTTGCTTAACTTTATTATAAGACTATTTTGTTTAACTTTATCATGCCAGTCCTTTATTTAACCTTAATACAACAGTACTTTGCTTAACTTTATTATAAGACTATTTTGTTATACTTAATTATGACAGTACTTTGCTTAACTTTATTACAACAGTACTTTTTTTTTAACTTTATTACAACAGTACTTTGTTTAACTTTATTACAACAGTACTTTGTTTAACTTTATTGTAACAGAACTCATTTAACTTTATCATAACAGTACTTTGTTAAACTTTATTATAGCAGTACTCACTTAACTTTACCATAACAGTACATTGTTTAACTTTATTATACCAGTATTTTATTTAACTTTATTACAACAGTGGTTTGCTTAACTTTATAATAATAGTTCTTATTTAATTTTATTATATCAGTACTTTGTTTACATGTATTATAACACTATCTTAAAATTAATTATAACAGTACTTAATATAACTTTATTATTGCAGTACTTTGTGTATCTTTACTATAACATTACTTTATTTAACTTTTTTTTATAACAGTACTTATTTGATATTAGTTCTTTGTTCAACTTTATTGTAACAATACTATGTTATAACAGTACTTTACTATTTTAGTCTTCTACTGTAAATGAGTGAGATTTCAAAAATATCAAGATATAAATCATGTATAGTGATATAGCCTAAAATATTGCAATATTATCTATAAGACATGTAGCCCAGCTGGTGTTTGGACACAATAATGGCCAAAAGTAAAAAGTGTCCAAAAATTTATGTTTTCCAGCTGATGTATGGTCCACAGTAGTTCTGTTTATAAGTCTACAGCCACAAGATACATTTTCACTAAACTTCATATTTATTTGCTGTCCTGTTCTCACTTTACTGTCCCAATATATTTCAAATAATCTACAAATCTGATCCAGTGTCAGTAAAATATTAAGAATTTTACTGGCGACAGGAGCTGATGAGAGCGGGGCCTCCTCGTCTCATCGTAACCCAGATGTTACTGGATGCTTCTACAACATTTTTAATGCTGTTATGACAGACACTGCTTATAGAGCCCCTCTAGCTTGTCTGGAAAATGTTCCTGGAACTGTGCAATCCTTTTTGTCTGACTCAAAATCCACCCCAAAATAAAATCCACATGTTATTTCTATTATCTTTAATAGTTTAGCGTAGAATTATTTACATGAGAATGTCTCTTCCGCAGCTGGGAAAAAGAAGCCAGATGAATGTTAGAGACACTTTCTGCTGATGCTTCACTGGCAGTGAATAGGATACTGATTCTGTGGTCTCAAACAACAACTCCGTGCCCATTTTCTGGCCTGGAACTTGAGGCGATGCCACGGATTTAGGCTTATTAGGGTGTTAAAGCTCAAACGAGAATCTGGGAATCCAGAGCTGGGTGATGGATTAGACACAATTGTTTTTTGATGTTCTTCAAAGAATTAAGAGATATTGGGATTCCAGTGTTATGATCTATTGGCCATGACTGAGCTGTCTAGAAGAAAGGTTTTCAGTCTGACACTGTGGCCCCCTCATCAGACAAAATCGAGACAACTGTGTCCACCCTATTTTAAAATTGCTCGAGTTTTTTGTCTGATCTGAGCCACAGTAATGTCAGTGCAAATACTGAATGTGCACCACAAAAACTTTCATATCAGTGGATTTGTGTATTAGTATTATTCTTTGTCCTGCTTCTACTTTGGGGGATAATCATGCAGCATGTGCTTTGGATTTGGACGCAGTTGTCTACATGAGCTCCCTTTACTTGAGTATTTGTTTACATTTTGGCAAAAAGTAAAAGTACACTGAATTACCTTTTTTCAGTTCCTGTTTGCAATGTACCCATGGACATACACACAACTATTACTTGATTGTTTTGGCACTGAAGAAAACTTGAAATTGTGTTGATTCTCTGGCAAGTTCTTAATCGTAAGGATTGTCTTTCTTGCTGTGATTTCGAAGCAGATTTCATGGACATTGGTTCATGATGGAGTAAGGTCCGTAGGGGATTTGAGGGGGATGCATCCCTCTTCTTAGCAAAGTGAACAAAATGCACCACCCTTGTTAACCTGCTGTCTCTCTCCATCCCCCTGGGTCCAGACACAGAGTCAACATCTCGTCACAAACCGACATTTGGTCATGGACTTTCCACGTTGACATATGACGTATGACTTTTCAAGAACACTTCCGCTTTCTCAGGAAATGTACAGCTTGCATACAAAGTCTTTTTGCAAAATACACTCATTATATTGGTACAAAAGGGCGGCACAGTGGTCAGTTGTTAGCACTGTCGCCAGCAAGATGGTTCCTGGTACGAACCCAGGGTGGGGAAGCCCCTCTGTGCGGAGTCTGCATGCTCTCCCCGTGTCAGCGTGGATTTTCTGCAGTTACTCCAGCTTCCTCCCACAGTCCAAAGACATGCAGGTTAACTGGCACGTGATTACGTTTGGCCAAGACATGTTGGTTGGGTTTAGACAAAAAGGCAGATGGTAGGGTTTGAGAAAAAAGAACAGGGTTTGGCTTTACGATCATACAGGAAGTGAACACGGACCTCCTGGGTGAAAGTCAGTGGTTGTCGGACCCGTCCACCATCTGTTCTGCTCACCCTAGTCTGACTTTTGCCCCCTTGACATGAATTGTCGTCCCGCCGCGTTTCCCTCTGACGCCACCAGGCTCTGTTACACATCAACAACGATTGGCTGCATATTATGCTGATGCGAAAGAGTGGCTTTTTTTGTCTGAAGTCGCGGCCCAAGCACCGGTATTTGACGACTTCAGAGTGAGACCAGGGCGGCAGAGTCTGTTCCCCTCTTAAAAATTAACAAATCGCCAACAGAATACAGTCAACAATCCTCTAAAAGTGTTCGTCACACTGACGTTAAACTAATGTTCATCATGTCTGTGTGACTAGATTTGACTGAGTTATGACTCCAAGAACAAGCAGCTTGAGTACTTTAATCGACCCTGTTGGTGAACGAGCCAAACTACTTCCTGTTTCTTTTAGAACAATGGCATGCACCTGCCGCTTTCACCTCACACAGCATTGGTTTAAAAAACCTGCGGTCTAGAATAATACTAAAAACCCATCACTTTAATTCTGTTTGAAAGGTGTCAAGGTCCCAGAACCCTTGGGCTTCACATTTATCCATCACATTGAAATGTTTTGAGAGGTAGACAGGACTTAATAGGATTTTGAATTCAAAAGATTCCCCAAGACAAAGTTGTGGCTTTCTGCATAAAGAGCAGGAATTTGCCTTACGTTTCCAATTTTCAGAGATGGTGATAAAGCATTTAGAAAGTTTGTTTCCAACATGGACAACGTCTTCTGTCACATGTTCCCTCCCCAATCTCTGAGAATAATTATTACTCCTACAGTATTATAAGCAGAGGGTAATTTCTCCCTCTGATCCTCTCAATGTGTTTACGTGAGATCAGCCCACTCGGCCCCTCCAGAGAAGCAAGATCACTATCTGCCTCTTACTGAGCCCCCCGACTCTTCCCCACATCTGGCCTGATGCCATCGCGTATACACACACACAGACAAACACATGCAAGAATGGAGGGAAGACAGCGGCTGGTTTGGAGGTAAAGCAGAGGCGGCTGGGTACTCACATCACATTGGAAAGGTTTCTCTCCTGTGTGGGTCCTCATGTGCTCGTCCAGTCCTCTTTTCTGGCTGAAGGCTTTGTTGCACTCGCTGCATTTATACGGCTTCTCCTGCAACAACACACAGATACACGCCGAACTTAAAGAGGGCACTTGATCTGTCAGTGTGCAGCAGAATAATACATAAAACTATACTCAGTTTGGTCACATATGGACAAAACCTGGAGGATTTGTGTCCATTGTGGCGTACAGCAGGGTAATGACACACACATGTACACACACACACACACACACACACACACACACAGAGGACACGCACAGTGGAAAACACAAGATGTGGAAATATCCCTGTAACACACACAATCACACACTGATACCCTCTCACTTCACACCCCGGTGTTCTCCCTGTCAGTTTATGAAGATATGATATGAAAGGTTGCACAGCCCCTGCAGTAGGGAGGAAATGGCCGACGTAGGGGCCATCAAAAACACATGGAATCCTCAAAAGAGTAAGGAAAACACAGCACAGAAGATCCCTTTGAACGTGTATCAGAGCACTGGCACTCTGGGGCTGTAGAATATCACTCCTCTGTCTCCACACCTCATCAGTTTACCAAAGAACATTTCCTCTGCGCCTTTCGGAGGCCTGTCTCAGTGTCAGTCAAAGCAGATATCTCACCGTGGGTGTGTTTTTCACACAAAAAAAACCTCCAAGTATGTGTGTGTCGGGTGCATGTGTTCAGCAGGGTGGACGGCCTTGAAGAGTGGGTGTGTCCGAGCAGTCGGAGGGGAAACGGTGGTGACACCTAAAAGACTTGAGGAGAAGCGTGGAGATAGCGGGAGCTGGTTCCCAGTGTCACTCTTTGGGAAGCTGTTTTTGACAAGCCTGGCTGATAGCAAAGGCTCTACCCATTTAAAGCTTAGTTGTCATGGGAACAGGGTGAATGCAGGAAGTAAGGGTCCTGGGAAAGGCGCTATCATGTGGGCGGGGCAAGGAGTGCCCAGTGACACAGGATACAAAAGGAGGTAAAGATCAGGTTCGCTGCATGTGTGTGAGCGTACGCATGTGTATGAGCGGCTTTAAGTATGCAACTGTTTGCGTGCAAGCGACTGAATAAAGGGGAGCGATGGAAATAAAGCAGTGTGTGTGTGTGTGTGTGTGTGTGTGTGTATGTGTGTGTGTGAGAGAGAGAGACCTCAAGGAAACTCTATGATGATCTGTGACTCAAATTTCCACTTAACGAGGATCACTTCTTTTTCCATAAGGCCTGAATGCTTCTTGTATGACAAAGAAAAAAAAACTACGAGGGGTCACAGTTCAAAGGTCAAGAAACACATGGATGGACTTAGGCGATGTGGTGTACCCAGAATGCATCGTTATGACCCCGGTAACATCGAACATCTGTACCTGGTGACCTTCACTCTTCAGCAGCTGTTCACCCAGCGACCTCTGACCTGACCTTTTCTCTCAATCTGACCACTCTCAGCAAAGAGCAAAGATGGAGTTTTGTTTATTTGCTCATGTGTCAAGTTAAATATGTGGATATTTGTAAAGCAGCATGCAAACAGGAAGTCATTGTGCTCTGGTAGGCTTCAGGGTGAAGTTAAAAATCAACAACGAAATCCACACGAAATACAGTTTTCTGTATTTTATAAAAACCACTTGGGATACCAGGCCACTTCCTTCCTTCCACAACAGAAATGTATTTTAATTTGAAACCTATTGTGGTGGTCATGAACAATGCCAATTCAAAAACACATTAAAAATCCAAAACAGGTACAACAACGGAAATATGCTGCAGAAACCCAAAACAAACACGTTAACATCAAAGACGCGGCGTGCAAAGTTGAAAACACACAAATCCCAAAAATAAATGCAACAGAAAAACGCTACATATTCAGTCAACTCAATGGAAACTCTCTCGGCCTCGAGGAGGAGCGTTGCGAGGAACAGCTTGATTTACGACCCAAGAGAGAAAGAGAGAAACCAGAATCTGTTTGAAGCACAAAGAAAAATGGAGTAGAGCAGATTCACAGGACGTGGGCCAGACTCTGAAGCCATTTTGACACAGTGCCCAAACTACACTAGTGTAACTGCAACTTCCGAGTCCATCACGTGATGCCATTAGGTCCAAGAAGCCCCCGCAAAAAATGACTTATTTCGCTTGAGCAGGCCTTGACTTGGCTTGGCTTGGCTTGGTTTGGTTTGGGCCATCAGATCATGGTGGCAGGGATTTCCATTTCCATTACAACAGGACTACCTTGAGTGCGGAGATTTAAAAGCAGCGGGCCAATCTACGGCTTAAGTCCCCTGTTATTTTTGCTGCATGTGTTTTTCCACAGCAGGGCAGGTAAAAGAAGTTTGTCTGTTGGAGGTGAGCTTTTTGCAGAGGTGCAGTAAGAGCCTGCCGTCTGCAGCTCTTCATCAACATCTCACCGTGGCTGTTTCTGCGTTTACTCTTCCTCCCTACCGTATTATTAGACTGGTCTTTATTAAGGAAAAGTTGCTAATAAAGTTCAGCTAATTCAGTGATAAACGCATTTAATTTCCAATAGATACTTCACAATAAATGTCCCACATTAATTTGTTATGTAAAAACTTTTACTGTGAAGCAGCAAAATAAGGAAATGTTGAGTTTTCAGCAGCAACTTGACAGATATGTAGAGTAAAAACAGGACGCGTCTGCATGTTGAAGTATCCTTGAGCAAGATACTGAACCCCAAATTGCTCCCAATGGCTGTTCCATCAGTGTGTGTGTGTTTAAAGTAGCAGGTGGCACCTTGTATGGTAGCCTCGGCCACCAGTGTATGAATGTGTCTGTGAATGGGTGAATGTGACTAGAGAGGCGATATACAAATGCAGATCCATTTACCATTTTACTCTGGAGAAGGTCAGCATTGCGCGTCTAAACTGACGGATGGAAACGCAAATCAGTGCAGCATGGCCTTACTCGGCGCGGCCAAGAGTGACAATGGGAAAGACCCATTTGTAGTATGTTTGCTTGCTGAGATTTATATGTATATTTGAATTGACATTGTTCCTCAAGCTGCAGCACGTTTCGCCTAATGACAATATTTTGGACTGTTGTAGAGTGTTTGCCCTTGTCAGCCACCGTAGAAGGCAGAGATAGGCCTTCACTGTGTAATCAGAAGTTTTGGGCGAACATTAGCTCACATTTGCCAAGTTTATCTTTAAGATTTAAAAGTTTTTGCAGTTTTTAACAGATCTTGTTGAAGCAGAGCGACAGAAAGCTGGGACTGACATTACATCATATTAGAACTTGTACCAACAGGAGTAAAAAAACATGTTTAGCAAGTTGGTTTGTGCAAAAAAAAAAAAAAAAAAAAAGCTGAGCCATGTAGATGTGAAATAGTTTGTCAAAGAGACGCAGAAGGACGTGAACACACTCGGTGAAGCCTCATCCTTTACCTGCTGTAGTTCAGCTGTTTGTAAGGTCTATATCTGTACAAAACTTATCCTACTGCAGAACTATGTATTGAACTATGTATTATACAAGGTGTATACAGTAGTGTCTGCTGTTGGAAGGTTTAGGCATCAAAGTTTAACCTTGAGGCTGCTCAGAGTTTTCTAGTCAAAAAATTAAACAGCTTTATGTGCAGGAACAAAAGACAGAACCTTTTATATAGAATGTGTGTGTAATAACATGCAGCCATCACCAGAGATCAAAACAATATTTCACAAAAAATATCTTCATATCCAAAATGTCAGCGGTTTATATCGGCATCAAACGTGTTCCATTTCAGTTTGCACACGATGTGGTTTTTGGTATCAACACGCAAACTCCAAACGCATCCATCTCAAACGCTCTGTGCATTAACAGCGAGCTGCAGCTCTTTCAGCCAAATGACATTTGTTTTGCTCGACAGTGACTTCATCTGGCTCTGCTGTTTGTAACTGTTCAGCCCATATTTCAGAGCGCTGTGAGCAAAGGCAGAGCCGGGAACATTAGGAACAAAACATCAGTCAGTGTAATCAGCAGCTCAGTAGAAAATTATACCTGCCTGTTTCTACTGCGGGACGTCAACCTGGGCAGGACACGTCCGTTATAACACAGTGTAATGGCAGAGCGCTGTGCTCTGGACAGCATTAAGAGGGGACAAATCTTTGAAATTAACAGCGCTGACAGGCTCCGACTGTCTCAGTCATAGCTGTATGAATTGATGATGGAAATATATGATGAAACACATATTAAGTTGCATTTATCAAAAGTGGCACCAACATACAACCAGATGTAGTCGCTTTGGTGGAGAACTTCAATGGGGAGAAGTGACGCGGGGGAAAAAGCGCCATCCCAGCCCAGGAAATGACCTCACGATGTCGATTAAGAAACCTACCTTTTCCTTTCTCCACCCCGAGCCCTGGCTCACTGTACATTTACATGTTCAGGCCATCACAACACTGTTTCCTACATCTGCATCTGAATGTTCTGCATTGTTAACAGTCGTCCGTGGAGTCAGCTGGTCTCAGTTTCTACAGCAGTTAAACAAATGTAGTCTAAGTGTATGTAATTTTCTCTTGCCTTTTGTGCCATCACGAGATGATTCATGAAAGAACCTGCAAATGTGGGAATTACCTCATGATTAAATGGGCAGGGAGTGTCACACTGTTAGACACAGAGGAGACAGGACGTTTCTCACAAGGCGAGGTGTGTGAGAATTTCTCTGTGCCCACTGCAGCTGTGAAATTCAGACGAATATTGAACAGAAAACCTGAAGCAAAGCGTTCCAGACTGAAAGATAAAGTTGCTAGGACACCTGACACTGTCTTAGCATCCCTTTTTTCTCTCTACACCTCTTCACTGCACTCATTCTGTATTAAACAGCACAATTAGGTGTTAATAGGCCTTAATCCCAGCAGACATTTTCACTCGTCACTGTAGGAAAAGCACAGTCGTTAATAACCCAGAACTGATGTGGTGTCGGAATAATTGGAATAATTAGTTCCCAACTGGGAAAATTAACGTGAACGCCCCCTCTGGTCAAAACAACAGCTCAGAAAGTTGGCATAAATTTTGGTACACGAGTTGACGTCATATATGCAGAAACATGACGGATGAATGTTCAGTCGATGGTAATAAACTTTTTATTATTAATCAACTCATTCATGGAGCCTATCCCAGCTGACATTGGGCGAGAGGTGGGGTACACCCTGGACAGGTCATCAGACTATCATGGGGCTTGTTTTGCTCTTATGTAAGTTGTCATATGGTATGAGTTGTTGCTAGCTGCTCTCCAGTACAGCAGTGGTTCCCAACTGGTCCAGCCACAGGGTCCAGACTTCTCCTTAGTCGTTAGCTCAAGGTCCACACAGTTTAACCCTAAGGGCCCAAACGACGCAAAGTGTGTCCAAATTCACACCTGTTCTTCTCTATGGAATTTCTTTCATCATAGCGAGACGCCACTCATATCACGTGAAACAGCAGAAACGCAGCTTTCCGACAAGACCAAGCACTAGTCGGTAGTCCAATGTTTTCACAAGGAAGGAAAATTATAAAGTTACACTTAAGTTATGTATAACAAAGCTATCATACAGCTTTGCACACACATTACTCTTGGATGGATTACTCGTGAATGCAGGGTCGCACAGAAATGCCACACATATCACATGAAAGCGCAGGACCAGAGCTTTCCGATGATACCACACACATCATTGTGCTGTCATCCCATCACACTATAAATACAGATCGATTGTCTACAAAATAAAAACCTGACGAATTTCTTCACAATCCATTATACAGATCTTGTTATCAGTCACTTCATATAGTGAGGAATAATAATATTACTATTTTCTATTACGTAAGATGTAAATATTGAATGTTTCTTTCAGATAAAACACATTTTTGACTTGTGAATGAGTCAATGGAATATCTTGTTTTGGACGACTGTGAAGTGACAGAATGTTCCACCATCATGGTTCTTATATTGCCAGATTCCAGAGAGTCTCCTCTCTTCATATATGGCAGAATATGTCAACTTCCAACTTGCTATGGTGAGATGTATTTAAAAATGTAAGACATTAGTAACAAAGTTTTTTTTTTCATTGATATAAAAATTAATATAAAATACAGGCCGTAGAAGGACATGCAATGAATGAATCAAATCTGGATAGCCAAGATTGTCCTGAAAACCCCCCCAAGATATAGCATGTGTATGTAGCCTTTATAATGACTGTGATATGAGCTTAAAAGTAAAGGCAGTAAAAATATCCCAAAAAAAGGCCTCTGGGACTAAATCACTTTGTAATATAAAAGCTTCAAACTGCTTAAAATACGACACATCTTCTTTGTAGCACCTAAGTTGTTTCCACATTACGACTAAAGGTTCATGGAGACACCAAAGCTGGAAGAACAACTTCCCAACTCGTGAAACGAGACCATCTGCAGAGCACGTGAATGCAACTTAATCACATTAACAATGGCCCACTTCTATTCAAGTGTCACGGTAAGTCATGACAGTGTGACAGCGAGCCAGCGTGCACAATACCAGGACCCTGAAACTGAAGCAGCAAAATGAAATTCAGCCACGTTTCATTTTATTATTCACACCTGTGGTTTTCCTACTGTAACGTGATAGTGAGGGCCAATGGTGCATTTGGTGATGCTTTGTCTCAACAACAACTTTAATTTCTTTACTTCCTTCAGGAAATATATTCTAACACCACCACCACCACCGGCATGTTACAAAAATAAAAAGGAAAAAACTCTACATAGTGGAAAAACGGCTGATCAATCACAGTTTAATGGACACAAATGGCTGTGATTTATCAAACTGTTTCTCTGTGATTAGAGAGCGATCAGCGTCCTGTTAGCAAGATTAGAGCCAGCACTGTTTTTGGCCATGTTTGCCAAAAAGTTGCCTCATTTGAGACGTCTCTGAAAGCAGATAACAGCGCACACTCTGACATCACAAGCCAACACCTCCTGTCTACATGTTGTTATGGCTGTATGTGTTCCCTTTGCTGTCGTCCCTCTTTGCTCTCCTGTAGGTCTGCACAGGTGTGCTGCATTGCCTAATGAGGTGCACTGCTCAATGAGGTGCACCTGGGATGAGGAGGAGGTGCTTCGCCAGCAGAGGAGAGTTGGTCAATCCATGTGAAATGTGGCACAGTGGTAGAGGGTCATGGGAGGATGCCAATGAAGAAATATTACATCAGTTGGCCAAAGGGGGGCGCTATAGCAACCCATTGAAATGTCAAACTTTGAATGGGCATATCTCATGTCCCGTATGTGGTAGAGACATGAAACTTTGCACAGAGATGCCTCTCCTCATGAGGAACACATTTGCCTCAAGAACCCATAACTTCTGCTTATATAGATTTTCCGCCATTTTGAATTTTTTGAAAAACACTTCAAATGGATCTCTTCCTAGGAAGTTTGAGCGATCTGCATGAAACTGGGTGAACTTAATCTAGGGACCAATATCTAAAGTTCCCTCTTGGCAAAAGTTGAAAACTTACTAAAACTGAGCTTCTATAAGGCAATGAATATTGCGGAGGGCGTGGCTCATCACATAAAGGTGTATAACATCTCAAGGGTTTCACCCATCACCACACAACTTTGTAGGCATATGACCACACATAATCTGAGGGGACCCCTCCATTATTGACCCCATCAAACAAAATGGGGGCGCTAGAGAGCTCATTTCTTATCTAGGCCTAACCGCCATATGGATTTTTACTAAACTTGGTAGATATGTAGAACAGGACGCCTCAAGGTGACTGGAGAAATTTAACTCTAATTGGCAACTGGGTGGCGCTATAACAACAGAAAAATGCTTAAAAATGGTTAAAATGCGAACGGATCGCTGTGGCTCCCCCTGTGGACCAATGTTGGTGTTTTTTCTAATGTTTGGTATGACTAAGTCATGGTATGTCTGTCCCACGTTTTTCTACTCACTGACGTGGTCAATCTATGTGAAACTGCACACAGGCATTGAGGATTGGCATGGGCAGAAGGTGACAAAGCTACCAATAGGTATGGACTAGTATCATTAAATGACATGAATTTGACTGTTTTCAATTGTCTTCTGTGGTTGATTTGGGTCAGCAATTGTCTTGTTGGGTTTCACAAGAGTCTCTAAACATCATCACATAAAATACCCATGCACATGCAAACTAGGCCCAAGAGTCACAAATAAAATTGTACTTAATACAATATACTGTAAAATGAAGAATGAATTAGTGTGTGTATCAAGAAGCAATGGAGAATACAAAATAATTCATACACAGACAAAAATACCTAAATATAAAAGTCCTTTAGAACAGGAGCACAGATGGGGAGACTTACACGAGTGTGTGTGCGGATGTGCATCTTCAGGCCATCGTTCTTGCTGAACGCTTTGTCACAGTAGGGGCACTGGTATGGACGCTCACCTGGGGAACAAAAACCATTAGTGTGCATGAGACATCATCATTCACACATGAAACTGATACTGTACCATACAGGTTTAAAATCAGAACAAATTATGTATCCTGCCATGTTGAACGCTGCGATGTCTTGCCTCACAGATGGTTGAGGTGTGTGTGTTGCCGCCTCTGTCCTGTCCTGCCCTGCTCTAACACAGATTTGACCTGGCTGCTGGTGGACCAGATATCTTTCACTCCGAGCCTTTCACTTCTGATGCACACCGACTTTCCAGTGCAGAGCAAAAGCTTACATTGGCTACACTTCATGGCTCGCTATCGGAGCTGCAACTGGCCAACAGTTTAGGAGCACATCAGAGGCAACGTGGCTTATCCCAGTTGGATCAAAAGCAGTCCGGCCAAACTCCTACTGATCCTATCTGAGCACACAGCGATGATGACAAAGAGAAAGTGACAGGCTGTCAGTCAAACAGTCCACTGACACATGGATCTGTTTACCACGAGCTGATCCAAAGGCCAGATAGGAGCACCAGAGCTGATTACTAATCTATAGAAGGGATATGAGGTAACCTATAGAACCGCACCGAAATTAAAGTCTCAGACAGGAAAATACAGTAAAAATTCTGGGTTCAATAATTGTTTAATTTATATCATAGATCAGGGAGCCAGAGCAAACTAAATACATCTCCTGTGTTCAGAAAAAAGAGCCAGGAATCAAACTTATATTTTCTTAAGCCCCCTTCCCCATGATATAAGAATTTACTCTGTCCTGAATTTATACATATATATGCCTGCAAGTGTACAGTTTAATGAAATAGATACCTACAGCTACACATTTACGTTCATTCCTTACAACAGTCTAATTTCTTATCTGCTTCACAGTAACGTAATCTCTCTTCAGTGACTAATTGTTGAACAGGCAAGCAAGTCATTTTATTGATGGGGGAGATGTTTTGCCCCTTTAAGGAATAAGGTTAATTAGCTGTGTTTCCTTGGGATTCAAAATGCAAAGATGCTTATTAAATCAGAAAATCCATCTGGGGAGTATATGAGAGGAGTAATATTATCTCTCACTGCTATAAACACAACTGTGCTGAAGGAATGTTTCTCCTCCAGTCCTGTCTGTTGGTACGGACGGACTGATGGAGTTACACAGTAAATGTTTGAAGTTTCCCTCCAGACACGTTGTTAAAGTGCTTACAGTGATACTAATATTTGTTTAGCATTATTTCCCCACATCATAGATCTTCATTGAGAAATTTTGATGTTAAGTTTTGCTTTACACTGTCTCCAGTGCTGCTTGTGCTAGGTCGACTGTTGAAACAGCAGTGTGCATCAGCAGGGCTGGTGTCAGTGTCAAAAGAAACACTGGAGAGATTCTGCCTTAAATGTTTGAGCCTCAGTCAGACCATGGATGTATGAAGAGACCTGGATACAGCCTTCGGGGCGGTCTCCTGTTCATTGCTATGGAAGCTGCTCAGTGGCACATGAAGCCAAAGAAGCTCAATTTCCATGGTATTAAATTTCCTGGTTCTTTGGCATCATAGAGCAAGCGCACTACAGACTTCGCGCTTGTGTTCATATAGCATTTTTGTTTCTTAGCGCCAGCATCTTTTTTCAATTGTTCCCGACAATTTCCTCGTGAATCGGTCTCTCTACCTGGTTTTAAAGCTCTCACAAGTACAAGGATGAATGAGGTTGGGTCTTTTATGTTTTTTATTGTGTGGTTGTTTGGCTGTGGATTTTTGTGTGATGCTGACTTGGCCAGGTCTCCCTTAAAAAGAGACTGTTGATCTCAACGGGACGAAATTTTAAAAATGAGCGGAGAGCGTATGTGGCCGCATGCAGCTGCCAAGAGAAAAACCGCCACACCCGGCACCTTTTTTCAGAGTGCTTCATCTTTTTTGTGTGGCTGCTCTGAGAGCTTTAAGTTAAAAATCTCTGAACTTTGTAGAAAGGCACTAATGACATCATTGCTACCCTTTAGCAAGGCTACTGTCTACTATCACAGCAAAGACAGAATAGCTCATTTTTTGGAGCATATAAGCCGGTGGACACTGGATGTTGCTGGAGAGTGTTGTGCTTTTATCACCATTGGCTTTGTAAGCTTGATGTTGACTGTGTAGTCAAAACTCTGCTGATGTAGCACTGCACTGGGTACCTAGCTAATGTCAGTGTGAAGATATTGTTGTCATAGAAACATGCCCATGCGGAGTACATCATTAAAAAAAATGTGCTGGGAGTGTTTTTTATGAAGCTCCAGGATGAAGTGCCCTCAGCGCCCTGACACTGCTTTCCTGCCGGAGAAAAACGCTATGTGGACAGAGACCTTTGCTGCAGCTGAGCGTGGCCAAGCAGCTAACTGTTGTCTCAAAGTCTGATTCCCCGTCATATGTGCTTTTCTGTATTAAGCCTTGCTCACACAGGACTCGTGTTACCTGGGGACCTCATGTGATTGATAAAAATTGCAGAGGTCGTTTGTGATCTTAATCCCGTGTGAATCTGTAACGTCTAAATTCCACTGCATATTACCGAACATATTTCGCCAAACAGAGATCATGTGATAATATCAGTCCTGATTTGTGATCTTGGTGATTTGGGGCCATAGTATAAAAGAAAGCTTTGACAGCATTTTGGGTGCAGGAGGTTCATCTCACTACACAGCATGGAGACCTGTTTGCAGAAGGAGTTAGCTTACATCCATCAGAGGAGTAAAATCTTGAAAGATGATGAGATGGATGACACGTGACACAGTGTGTGGCAGAATCGGTTCTGTTTGTTAAACCTACATTTAAAAGAAAAATAGGAGGGTAGCGCTGTAAATCAATGCTAGTGGTGCTTTGTAGTGTTTCTGTGTTGTGTAGAGTGCAGTTACAAACGACTGTGTGTGTCATAGAATAATGAAGAATAATGTCAGTAAATGTGGGTAAAATACAGATTTTGCTTATCTCGTGAGAATGCACCGCATGAAAGACGGACATGGGGGGAATCATTCCTATATCACATGAGGTCCACTGGTAATAGTATTTTCATGTAAATAGGGCTTCAGACAGAGACTGGCTTTCAAATTTGTTATGTACCCAATCTAGCTTACTTGGCGTATGTATATTAATGTTAAACACCTCTCTAGTGACAAACTTTGCAGAATTACAAGTCAATATAGTAAAGGTCAGACATTTTAGGGGACATAAACATAAAACACATTTGCAAGTGGAGGGGGACTTTCACATTATTTGATATTTTACATTTGAATAATTTCATTTGAATATTGCTGCTATTTTTGTCCTAAATAAATGAGACTGACAATATAAGCTCATGTATCCATATGTAGGGTCTGTCTGACCACTACCTTGACTACAAATGTTTATAATTCCGATGTTGGATTGTCATCTTAATTATTCACATCCCACAAATCCTTTGTCTTTAAACAGAGAAGCTACGACAGCTGTCACGTAGCAGACATACCAGTGGGGCTCTAAACCCACCATAAACCCCCCACAAGAGGGCTTCAGAGGAGCACAAGGAGGAGCGCTGTGACACAAAGTAATAAAACGTGTAACCTCACGTTGGTGTGGAAAGGGTTAACGTGACATATGTGGACTGATTACACGTACTGAGACATGTGCAGAGGGGCAGCTCGGCAGCATTCTGTCCCAAAATCCCCGTCTGTGCAATTTCAGCCTCTAGGAGGCCTTTTGTTGACAAACAGGAAAATCTGAATCCCAGATGTGTTTTGAGAAAGAGGAGAGCAAATCCTATGTCTTATGTAGCATGTGTGGTATCGGGTTAAGGCCCAGCGTTAGCCTTGGGGAGTCCTGGGGAAGGCATTAGTGCGCTAATAGCACCGGAGCACAGTGTGCCAGTATACTTCTGCGGCTTGGATCACGTCCCTCCCAGGAGCTGGCTATTGTCAGTTAATACACGGCACAGATGACCACACCCCGCTAACACGGAGCCTCGCAATAAGTGCACACCAATTCACCTACTTAACCTATACACTCTCTGGTTCTGGACATGTGTGCCTCATCTGGAAATGCAAACAGAGAAAATGATGGTATTCCTAAAGAGGTCATTCATAAATAAGTCGCTAATAGATGACATCCAAGCTACTTTTATCCAGCAGTCATGGCTTTTCCACTGGATCAACCTGCTCCTAATGAAAACAAGAGCAATTCAATCCTTTAGCGAAACAGGAAATAAACAAACGCTACTCAGAAACCTAAGTAGTAACATTCTTGCAACATTGCTCTCTGTTATTCGTGTGAGAGGCATAGAGTCTGTTCTGCCGAGTGTTACTGTAACTAGAAACCCTCCACTTATTCTCCAGATTGAGCCAGATTGTTTGGGGATTATGAGGGGTGGCTGCAGCACTGAGCCAGGGCTTTATGTGTGTGGAGATGGTAACTGATTTAGCATGTGCTGAAACAGGACACCATCTCTTTGACCCTGGGTGTCTCCCCCGGCCCCTGCTGTGGCCCTCACACTCCTTGTCTGCTAATCGATCCGTTTGGCACCCCTTGTGTGTTGTATATGTGCGCGTACGGCCGCGTGTCTGGTTAGCAGATGGCCGGCTTTGTCATTTTGCCTGCCGCACGGCGTTCGTGTTATGGAGAGCGCTTTGTAGCTTCAGGGCTCCGGTCTGAAAGACATTAGTGCTGTCCGTCAGAAATTAATTCCCGGCTTCCTCCGGTTCAGTCAGACAGTGGCCCTCCACTGTCCTTCCCTCTGCCCTGTGTCACATGCCGACAGGGGCCACGGAGGTAATGTGATATCAGCGTGTTGGAGATGATAAGAGATCGCCTTTGATGAGCTGTAGGAACGCGCAACAACTTTTACACTTGACCTTTCCATTATAGCCAGGGTCTCGGTAGATTTCTCCACTTCCTCAAACAATTCCCTTAAACTTGCCCATGTGAAGGCATCACACAGACTCGCCTCGCCGCACATGCAGCAGATCCAAACTCCTGACACGCGTCTCCAAATTAAGCATCCGCACGGCACCTAAAAAAAGAGATCAAGCTGCGATAGGGAGGCACTATTCATCACAGGGACAGAAAATAATCCAGTACACGGTGATTTTACTTTACACGATTGTAACCATGACCACAGTCAAGACAAACAAAATCATCTGTACGTAAATAGGTTCAGTGATTCCAGAGTTTTACCAGATGTCCATTTGAGGGCAGTTGTTCTGTCGTGAGACCACTTAAAGCTGCAATGTGTAGCTTTTTAAAACATCAAAAATATGGCTGTGTATAATCACCATAACAAATGACACCATGATCGAGACAATTAGGATCCTTTGTCCGGTGCCAGTGGGATGGCTCGTGCGTGTTTATAAAATTAAGACGTATTTTCCAAGAACAAGTTGCTTCATGTGTTTTATTTTCCCGTTTCTTTTCCATTACTGAAAAGGAAAAAAATACTAACTGTATATTGTTTTTAATATCATTTGTGGTCTCAGTGAGAAACTCATATTTACACAAAGAGCAGTGTGTTTCTTCTTACTTCGTGCCTCAGAGTAATGTCTGGTACAACAGTTCAATGTAAAACAAAACTGAAATAAAATGTTTTTAATGACAGTTTTCTGGCATGTGTAATTATACAAATGTTTGAAAAACGGGTGGCAATTATTTACTGATGTATACATTTATCAGGGTGGTGAACGCCTGGAACACAAGCTTTAGTTCAGTGAAGCAGATCTACTTTACTTTATATTTATTATTTATTTTGTGAGACAATTACGATTCCCCATCGGAGGAATATATCTAAGTACATTTACTCAAGTATTTCTATTTTATGCTACTTTATTCTTCTTCTTACTCCACTATACTGTACTTTTTACTTCACTACATTTGTCTGACAGCTTAAGTTACTTTTCACAGTACAGTTTTTCATCCCCCTCTTGTCTAGTGAAAACCACGTTTCTCCAGATGTGATGATTTTGAATATTTGTGATAAACTAAAGAAGAATGTTCCTTTATGTGTTGAGAAAATTCTCCTACTCAGCGTGCGTCAGCTTCATGCAGAGCCTACGCTGTAGCCTACGCACATAGCCGACGCCGTTGTGAGCATGATATCATGTGCGGTGGTGTATCTGTGTCACTCTGCAGTTACACCTCCAAAACACTAGCTGGTGGCGGAGGTTTCTGTGAAGTGCTGTAAAGTTTAGCTGATTCAAAACACATTAAACATGGCTTAACAGAGACAATTTCAAACACAAGTACACAAATCAGCTTCACTATAATCACAGGATTCACAGACAAAGCACTTGTCTGTATCTGGACACATTTTCCCCACAAATACAACATGCTAATGATATTAGCACAAACCTATGGCATTTTACATTGTATAAATTAGCCTAGCAGCTAGTGGACTTTTCCTCTGCACGTTTCCCACAAATGCCTACATAAAGTAATGCACTACAATTTGTATATGACCCACCTCATCGTGAGACAGTAATTCATGTACAATCCACATAATTGGGAAGGCCTGTGATCACATGACCAATGCAAAAAGGAAGTACTTTTGAGACCAAAAGTCAATGTAAGAAGGCAGGTTGGGTTGGTGGGTGGGT
This sequence comes from Epinephelus awoara, assembly GCA_035609425.1. NCBI lineage: Eukaryota > Metazoa > Chordata > Actinopteri > Perciformes > Serranidae > Epinephelus > Epinephelus awoara. Next base: position 36,900,244 of record CM069303.1, read on the forward strand.
CAAACAAAAACAGGACTTCCCCCAGGAGAGTGGTGTTCGAAACCGTGTGAAATCTACCGAACTTTGAGTTCTTTCAAGGTACGACATCTCTATGTTTCTTTTCCTAAACCAAATGTCAGTAACTTTACTTGCCTAAATCTAACCTATGAGGTAGGACGCACTTTTATGTTTGGTACACGGCTTTATGAAAAATAATGTCATTCATAGGGTGCTAACTTGTTAGGTATGGTACGAACCGTTGTATGTGCATTTTAGAAGGACTGATATTAAGTATAAACTGTTGTTAAAAGAAGTAAAAGAGTAATACCATAACGGATGCATTAATGACATAAGTTGAATGATATCTAATTTACTAGTATTATTTTCATTGTCATTATTTTTAGCATTATGTAAAGCAGTAACGTTTTCTTTAAATATTCTTTGTTCCAGAAGAAAATCATCTGACAACCACCATTGAACTGTTCAACCACCCTATCTGCAATAAAATGTTGCAACAGGTCCCTGGATCCTGTGCGTTTGAATGCGATCCCATCATCAGATGTTCTATGAGGTTTTTTTTTTTTAAAGATATGTATGAGAATACATTGATCAGTGAGAATTTTGATTTGTTGCTCTTTCTCTGATCAGTACATTGAGGGTGCACATTTTTAATCTACAAGTTGTATCATTTCTGCTTTGGTTCCCGTGGAGCTCCCGTGGGAGGTCTGAAAACATAACTGATGATGTCAGGAAGTGCAAAACTAATGTTCTGGAGTGGCCCTTTAAGGCCACCATATGAGCACATTTTTCATAATTATAGCATCTTCAAATAATTATGATGGCATAAGTTTTTGCTCGTAGAAAAATGAGACAATCCCAGTGAAAATTAGTGCCGTCTTTGTGTTGCTTTCAACCCATTCAAGTCCGTTTCCTCTGAGTGTATCGACACATGGCGGCTTTATATAATCATCTCAGACAGCTGTGTGGAATTGACACATTGTACTCGTGGTTACTTCTTGTTTTGTTCTTGTGCTTGTGAAACTTAAAGTAGAAAAATCTTTTATTTGTTGGTTGTGACGATGATGTTAAAACCATCCAAGTGTTCTCTTTCTGACTACTGAACATGTGCAACCACACTGGAGACCTCGGTCTGTCTGAGCATGTGGAAAAACTCTAAACACTGAAGCTTTATCCATAACGCAACATAAACACAAAATCAGCATTTCTAAGGGTTAAAATGCCACGCCAATTTGTCGTAACACAGCTCATGGGTTTACACTGATCGCTGTGCCCACACATGACATGTCCTATGATGTCAGTATGACACTGGGGCTCTGGGTTCTGTCAACGTTTTTCCTTTGGCACAAATAAATTTCATGACCCCACTATGGTTATTTACCACATCATGGCACATATGGTGGGAAAATCTACTCTCACTGAGCTGTGATGTGGAGAACGACACACAACAGGGCCAAGAAGAATCATTTAGAAGATGATAGAAACATCCATCATGACTACTGAGTTCCACAAAGTCTTCAGCATCCTGGTCCAAGTTTTTTGACAGCTCACATTTTATGGGTTGTCGGTGATCTCATAAAGGCAGCTCTCTGAGAAGACGCCTGCCTCTGTGGCACTACAACTAATTTGTTTGAGCTCAACACGATGTTCTAACCAAATTAAATTGAAACAAAATCCAAGCCAAATATACAGTACACGCCTCGCCAGCTACTTAACACTCTCAAGCTGATGTTTTAGGATTTCTCTTTAATCTATTTCTCACTTTACCCATTTCTCCGACAATGCGCTTTAGTGTTTGATGGTAAAATGATAGGGGGAGGAAATCTCCAAGGAATCCGTACAAAGTCCTCTGTGTTTAGCAGGTAAATAATCAATGCTGACTTGTTCCTGTGAAGCAGGAAGACAAACAAGATCGAGCTTTCCTGTCTGCCATCCAGAGAAGCTGTCGATTTAAAGGTCTTCACCTCAGCTGGTGGCCTTCTTTAAGAGATCACTGACAGAGAAACTAGCCGTCTTTAAAGTTTTACTTCCATTAACAGGCTCATTTTAAGATTTAAACATTTATCACACCATCTCCATAGAGAGCCGTGTGTGCCCACGAAATTACTCTCCACTGTTTGAGAACAAGATGAGTCTTGTTTGATTGTCGCTTGGGGAACGACTCACACTTTTCACCAAAGCTTATTTTTTCCTCTCACACAAAAAAGCAACAAACAAAAAAAATCCCAGTCTATAGAATGAGGGGACAGATTTACAGCCAGTCAGGGTCAAGGGTCATCCGGCTGGATGCTTTCTTGGAGTGGTCTTTTCTCTCTTTACTCCTTTCTTTCTTTGAGGTGTCCCCTCGGCTCCCACCCCTCCCCCAGCATTCCTCCCTTTTGTTTATTCTATATAAATACAATCAGACTGGGCCGCGGCCCACACTGGAATACATTCTCTCTTTCTGTTGGTTTGTCCTTCACACATACACATGTACGTAAACACACACATGCACAGCTCGCACACACAAAGATACAAAGGAAGCTGTTGACAAAGTGTGGTAGGACCACCGTCCTGCCACCACTCAAACATACACACACATTTTGACACACTAATCTCGTCAGCGCTTGACGGTAAGGTCTAGAGAGGCTCCATATATGGTTTAAGTTGAAACATTTATAATTTGATGTGTTGTAGGGAGTCAGTACAAGACATGGAGTGAATGAAGCTTCATATATTTAAACACTGACTATATGAGGTAATTGATTTGCTAATTAGGGGCTCTGTGTGGGCTGGTCATGATCACATGAATCTCCCTGGATTCAACACATCAGAAGATCACATGACACGTGAGGACGATTGGCATGTTTTAGGGGTGCAACGATGCATCAGTATAGACTGATATACTGATTCAATGACCATCAATCATTGGCATATCATCATCTTAAAGATATGCTTTATTTTGAAATTCCCATCGTGTATCTGTGCCATCATCCAATAGTGCCAGGCCAACTTATCTTTATACAGTGGTTTGCATGACATGCTATGAATTAGATCCCGTTGAATGATGTTACGTCCTTAATGTAAAGTTAGGTTATTAACGTAAAGTTACAGAGGTTGGATTTGTGCAAAAGAAACATGGTGAGGAACAGCCTGACCAAGCAGGAGCACCTGGTCGTTCACCAAGCAGAGCGCATGCAATCTGGCTGGTCCTTACTGCAGTGGGCCAGGGCTCACTACTGCAGGTCTTCCCTCTCTCTCCCCTTTCATATCTTTATTTATCCGTGTCTCAATTAAAGCTATAGTTGGTAATGTTGGAGAGCTAGCAAGATTTGAAAGCGGCACTTCCTCTAAGCTCCACCCGCTCCTCCCCCTCCCATCAGTGCTCCGTCCAAAGCCACGGCTCCACAATTATCTGTCCAACAGAAAGACAGCAACCTCTGCATCACTTTTCAGGCCCTTCAGCTCCCTCAGTTGTCTCCACCATTCAAAAGCTGCACCGATGTTGATGTCTGGTTTGTCCTCATGCTTTATCCAAAGCCTTTTTCGTTGCAGCCTTTTCTGCCTCTGACTTTCTTTTCTCAGCCTGTCTAGCGGGGCGAGCCGTTACAAGTAATGCTGGAAGTGGAACTTTTGGCTGCATTTTCTCTGCCATTGTTCAGCAAACTTCTGCTAACTCTAACTCGGTATTTCTGCTGAGGAGTGTGCTGAATATTTCCGGCAACGGTGACACGTGATGAGTGCACGCAGGGAGGAGGGAGGGAGGTACAGAGGGGGGCTCAGGCAGGACGAGACATGAAGGCATCCATTCGCACCGAATGGCAGGGATTGGTCAGAGTTTTTACAGGCCTGCAGCTGCCACAGAGGTCAGATTTTTTTCATCCCTCTTTCTGAACACATTATATATTGACTACTCTCAGAATAGAAGGACCATTTCAGCCAGTATAACAAAAAGTGTCTCAGAACAGGATTACCAACTATAGCTTTAAGCAGAAAAAAATCTTAAAAAGCAGGCAGAAAATGGCAAATATGGATTCTGGAGAAAGGATGAGTCAACAGACAAAGCACATGCCATGTGCTAACCATAGGCTGTAAAAATAATGGAAGTAGCTACTGTAACATCGCCCTATGAACCTATCCCTATGTTGTTTTTTGGAGCCATAAGTGACCCGGTAGCCAAAATGAAATCAGCCGGGGCGCATCAGGTTGCCTGACTCGGCTGAGACTTGGCATAAATGACGCCCCATAATCGGGCCAAAACAGCTGGCCTGACTCTGGCTGCCGGCACTGCCATTACTGAGCTGTTATCAAAAAAGACCTGGCCCAGAATTGGCCCAAACTCAGCATGCCAGAAGAAAGAAGTCGGGCCACATCCGGTCGCCTGACTCGGCTGAGACTTGGCATAAATGATGCCTCAAAATCGGGCCAAATCAGCTGGACAGATTTCGGCTGCCATCACTGGGTATTTGGGTATGAGGCTTGAGTTGTGGAGGAGTGAGGGGTGGACTACTGAATTCTTTTGCACTTCCAGGTTGCCTCATTTTTCAGCCCTGGAGGTTGCCACTTTGTGCAAATCAGCCTTTGCAGAATAAAAAACTCAGGAAATCTGACAAGCCTAGCCGAGCAATTTATTCTGCTAACTTGTTGCTCTCGCTGCAGCAACATTAGCTCCTAAGTTTCAACAATGTTTGGCTGAAAAAACATGCATGCCAACTGAAATTCACTTTGTTAAGCTAAGAGTAGAGGAAAGGTCCACTATCCACTAGGCTTATTTATGGAATGTTAAGTGCTTACGCTAATAATGGATCTATAAATTTTGACCGTTATTATTGAGCCAAATTGTACACTTCTATGTTAAATCTTCTTGTTTTTAAGCCATGTTGTATGTTTGTTAGAGAGGTCAATTTAAAGTAAAAGTACTGCACATAACTGCTTAATTATTTATTTGTTTTTTTTAATGGCCATTAGCAAAAAAGAAAGGGGTGGTGCGTTAAATGGACATACGATATCATCTTATATTAATCACAGGCCTGTGAATTGTGTCGTGGCAGACTTTGTGATATCAGAAAAAAAATCAATATAATATTGAAACATGATAAAGCTAGCGATTAACACCCCAGTATGTTTTCATAGGACACAGCCACTTTTGAGAAATCAACTGAGCTTCAGTGCTTTCCAGCCGCCAAGTCTGAAGCTAGAGAGCAAACAGAGTAAAGTGATGTATTCAAGTCCAAGAAAAACAACAGGACAATGAGAAGACAACATGAGAGAGAAAAAGAGATGAAGTTCAGTGAGAGTGAGGAAAAGAAGGAGACAGCCAGGCAGCGAGCGGGCAGTGAGACAGACAGAAAGAAAGAGTGAGTGACGGAGTTTAGAGGCCAAGAAGTGTGTGTGTGGCCGTGCCAGGTCTCTGCACCAGTCTGTTGGTAAGGAGACGCACAGGAATGTGTAGCTTTCCAGTTTAAGGCAGTTTAATGAACATCCAGGGCTCTATTTTTGTGGCAGTGCAAAGACTGGAACGAGCAGTGTGGCATCAGGTTGGAATTTCGAATATTAAAGTGTGCCTTGGTATGTTGTTGTGACCTGCGCAGTGAGCATGGTGTGAAGGTGGTTAGAGAGGGGCATAATACAAGAATGACATTCAAGACAAGGTGTTGGTGTTTAGTTGCCTGGTTCCAGACCTCTAATGGCCTCTAATGCACATCTTCAGTATGTTCAGATTCAGAAAGGTTTAGCCTGCTGGAGAAACAGGCGACCAGTTGGAGCTTTGGGGACGTCAGCTTCCTACCAAGCTACATTTTTCATTTCGCTTTACCCTTCAGCGAAAAAGCATGTGTTTGGAAAGTACTGAGCATACGACTGGATGAATAAGACTTAAATTATGCTGCATGAGCTGATATTGTTTTGCTGTTGTTAAATGCGAACCCCTTTCATTTCAATTCATCAAGAATTTTCTCCACTTTGGATGGATTAATTCGCTCACCATGGAGGCATGCAAGAAAACAGTTTGCTTCATAAACCCAGCCTAACACGAGGTCAGTAATTGATACACAGATGGTCATTTTGTGGGTGAAGTAATCCCTTAACAAAGCATTAAACCGTGGAGAGCCACTGACCTGTATGGCTGCGGATGTGGACCCTTAGCGTGCCGTTGCTGGCAAACTTTTGTCCGCAGTATGGGCAGATCTTCTCCTTCTCCCCTGTGTGTGTCTGCCAGAGACATGTGGTTGATGTTAAGAAAAACATTTGTAACATTCATCCTCACATCCTTCCTACATTACAAAGTAAAATGTGATCTTCTGTGATAGCTGGAATTCAACGTCAGAACATTATATGAATCAGATATTCATGAGAACATTATCAAAAGTGGAAAATTAAACTTTATCCTACTGCATCTTAAAACCATTCATTCAAACATAATCAGATTTTGGTATTTTTTGTTTGGTGAAAGCAGCTCCAGCATCTAGATTCCACTTTAAATGCCCACTTTAAAGCATTAACAAAATGTAGTTTTCTTCTGTAGCGCACCACTAAGTCGTGGTCCACTCAGTGAATGGAGATGCACATGTTCACATGACAGTGGATCCACTGAGCTGCCCTGAAGACAGGATCAAAGAACACAGACGATGCAGATTTGCCAGGGTCCAAGGCCCGGGGGACCAAAGGCCAGGGTGCACGTATGCATTCATCTCCTCATCCTCCTCCTCCCTCTTCTTCCTCTCCCTTCACCTTCCAGCAGTCCACAGTGTCGAGCTCTGTGGGCTCATACGGGCTGCACATGCAAACAGGGAAGAGGAGCATGTGGAAAGCGTGTACTACCTCCTCTACCTTTCCCTCTTCCCCTCCCCCCCTCACTCCTAACTCCTTCACTCTCTCCTTGTTGAAAAGTGCGCTCTGAATTCCTCCTGCTGGCCCTGTTATAAATTCCCGAGAATAATCGTGAGTATGAAAGGCTCAAACTCAGAGCGACAGTTTCAACAGCAGTACAACAATACAGGAACACCTCCTCCCTGGGCCCCCATCCTTTCCTCCATCACCCCACTGTGTCCCTCTGACACCTCGGGTGTTTCGTTACAAAGGCTCCATCCACACACAGACACACATGCACATTAACACACACTCACACGCACACACACTCACACGCACATGCACAAACAAATCCACATATATACGAACACATGCGTCCCAGATGGAGCGGTGCTGCATTATTTAGTTAGTTGTTTGTACAACAGAGAAAACATCACTGGTATTCTACCTCCGCAGGCAAACAGCCAGGGGGTACGCCGGCAATTTCTCTTGGGAACGTCAAGTTCCGAATCATAGGTGTGGAATTTATTGGGAGTTGTAAGTAATTATTCAAAGTATTTATATATAATTGATCTGTGCGTCTGTAACTACTCAAAAACCAACCCTGTAATTTTCACTCAGAGGTGAATTCTTCCAGAATAGCACCGACAGAGGTGAGACCATCTTGTACAAAACATACAGTACATGCACATACATGCTGACACACACGCCCTCTCGTATAACACAAACCCAGGCTCAGTGAGGAGAAAGCATTGAGTGTAACACAAGAGCGCTCCATGAATAACTCAGGCCTGTTCTGCCAGAAATGGACCACACTACTGTTCATTTACACAAACGACTGCAGAACGTGTGACCAAAGAAAACACAGACACAAAGTTATACATCCGTTCTGTCTGGTCTCCGGTAGAAAATAAAGAAAGGATGATTCTTTAACAATATTCACATCAAAACTGTCGTCTTTAGCAAGTCGTTCGTCATCAACCTTGAATTCTTTTTTCTTTTTCTTAAAGCGTATAAAAATTCCTGGTCAAGTTGAGATAATTGCACTTGTCACTCAAAATATCACATAGTTGTTTCCAGTAAAACCACTGCATCCCCGTAAAGGTCCAGTGTGTAGGATTTAGGGAGATATATTGGCAGAAATATAATATAAGACTGCCATGTTGCACCATGTTTCTACAGTAGCCCAGAATGGACAAACCAAACACTGGCTGTAGATAAACAATTTGGGTTTTCACATCAGCCACCATATAGGAAGCCACTCTGTGACGAGACCAACAGAAAAACACAGTTGCTGATAATTTGGTTCCCAGTAAAAACCTGAAACAGGAGAAGTTTGTTGCAATCTGCAATCCTTAATGCTTGATGCCACTAACCCCTCTAAATTGTTCACACTGTTCCTTTTTGAAATTGGCATTTGATTTAAACATCTCTTAAAGCAATTAAAATTCAAATTATCAGACATCGTTCAGGCTCAGTGGCTGCATCTATATGTGCTCAGAGAGGAGCCACCTGGTTATTCAAAAGTAGAGCTGAAACAATTAGTTACATAAAACGTTAGTCAACAAAAAAACCAAAGCAAACTGCAGCTATTTTGATAAACGATCAATTGCTCCAGTTATTTTACAAGCAAATATACCAGATTCTCAAATGACAGAATAACTGCTTATCTCTGTCATGTAGCATTATTATTTTAACATATTCATTTTTTTTTTTACTCTTTCTCAAATTATATTTCTATTTCAAAGACTGAACGTTAAAGACACAGGATTTAGAGGCATCCAGCAGGGAGGATTGCATTTCAAACAGCTGAAACTTGCCCGATGTGCCAAGCGTGGACTCTCGGTTAGATTTCCTTCAGTGCTCATTGTTCAGGAGGTTTTTACCATGAGCCAAAATATCCACAGAGGTGCTCTTCCTCTCCAAAACAAACCGACCAGGTGATTAAAACCAGTATAAACACTGAATAAAGCAGTTTCATGTTTCATATCAGCGTTTCTTTGAGGCCATTCAGCTCCACCCAGACGTGCTCACCTATCGTCTCTGATAACTTCAAGAAGTTTTCACCAGGAACTGAATCGTCCCCTCAAAAACAAACAAATCCAGTGATTTAAATCAGTAAAAACCCTGAATAAAGCAGTTTCACATAAAAAACCCCCCCAGTGTTTTTCTAAACTCTGGTCACACAAATGGCCCTACCTAGAGCCAGTGTTTGGTTTGTCTGCTCTGGGCTCCTGTAGGAACAACATGGCAGACCCACTATGTGATTCTTATTTGTTTAGGTGAAAACATACTTATCATATTCAATATCTGCCAATATATCCCTATTAAATACTTCAACCATTCACCCTGCAAACTCTACACAGAAGGGCTCCAGCCAACTGGTGAATTTGAACCCATAACCCTTTTACTGTGAGGCGACAGCGCTAACCACTTCACCACCGTACCGCCCAGTCAGATCCATCTACATTGAAAAGAACAGTTAGTTGCAGCTCAACTCTGTTTCAATAACTGAGGTTAGCTCATACTGTGATTCAAAGAAACCTGGATCAGATGTTTGGCTTTCATGATGTTTAAAAAGTTTCTTATCTTTAACTTTTGATTTTCATCACATGTGCAAAATCAGACATGGTGCACACAGCTGCGGTTAGATGTGATACAAACAAAACATGGCTGTGAGGACTCTTTGTGATTATTTGGGGGCCAAAGTTTGCTCAGACAAACAGTTGCCGAGTATCAAGGTGTACATCAAATGAGACCCCAACAACAGCACGGCCAAAAGCAGGATTAACTCTGCACATGTAAACACGGCCAGCAAGTTGTCGTCCCCTCGGCAACCTGGCTTTCATCAAGGCCAGATCCCTCTGCAGCCTCCAGACCCTGTAAGCAGCGAGACAGTTCAACATGCCTGTCTTCAGCCCTACTGTTCTGAGACAACCTCCGAGACATTTTCTTTTGCTTTGTGCCAAGAAGCTGTTTGGTTTCAATCTTGATCCATAACCACACCGGACGTTGTCAGATTTAGGGCTCATAATCTGCAGAGAGATCTGTTTGGGGCTTTGAAACCCTGCGGAGCTAATGGACTAACTGCCATTTCTAATCAACATAGGAATTGATTTCTAAGCCTTCATGGGCAGCAACGGTCAAGATGGATGTCCCCGCCAGGTTTGACAGTCCAAGATATTACAACGGTTAGCTGAATCACTTTCATGAGGCGAGAAGGAAGACTGGATGTGAAGCAATGGAAATATTTTGGTAGAAATAGACGACTGGGCTGTCATTCCTTCCCTTTTAAATTCAGTGTGATAGCAGAAGATTGATGACGGAAAAAATGCAGAAGTATATTTTTTGCAACTATCTGTGGTTACGTGCGAGATAACCAAATCAATCAACTTCATTTTACAAGGTTTCATGAGTTATTCTCTGTTGTGTTTCTGTGTGCATTTCAAAAATGCTGCTTGAGCTCAAATCCAGGACAAAGTGACAGCCCTGGCAGACATGCAATCACTGTGTATGATTGAGGTCGTCTGGCTCCGGCTCTTTTCACTCACCTTCTTGTGGCTCTTGAGGACTGAAGGAGTGACAAAGGCCTTCTCACACAGGTCGCACTTATACTTCTTGTGGCCGTCGTGCACCACCTGGATGTGGACGTTGAGCGTGTCCTTCCTCTTGAAGGTGGCGTCGCACTGGTCACACTTGAATGTCCTCTCACCTGCGGCAAGGATAGAGGAACATTTATCAGAGCCATTTCCAGTTTATCTATTGTTGTGCCTCTAAACACACAGCCATCACGCACAGCAAGAGGGGACCCAATTTCACTGGGGTGATTGTGTGGACAGAAAAATACAAAGAGGGGTGTTTCATTGCACCAGACAACCCTTAACAATGGTCTTTAGAAATTTTTGGCTCTACTTTTTTTCAGTAGACGTCGTCCTTTATTGTGCATCTGTAGCTGAACACATCCCAGGGGAAACAGTAAAACAAACTGCTCTGCCATATGTTTCATCTGAGCGTCAAATGGTTGTGTCTCATTCTTTAACAGCGCAAAAAAACATGCCTTATTGTATTAATCATTCCACTGACAAGCACTAAAACGCCAGACAGACAGTGCTCAGACAGTACGCTGGGGCACAATCTCAGCTGTTCACAGAGTGCAGCCTGATGTTTTCCTTCACGCCTCTGCTCTCTGTCTCCATACAACAGCCTCTATTGTTGAAGAGTAGTTGTTTCCATTATATGGAGATCATTCAATTTCCACAGAGTAGTTTGCTGAGAGAGTGCGTGTGTGTGTGTGTTTGGCAGGGGCAAGTGGTTACGAGCTTGTGCTCATTCTCCTGTTACCAAGGCCGATGATGGTCAGCTCAATAAACTGGAACACCACTGAAAGCTGAGGTCCATTGTGTTTTTAATCAAATCGAACACATTCGCTTGATGATAATTAATGTCAACGACACCCTCGCATAAAGATTTCATTATGACTTGGAACAGGGCTTCAGTCTGGTATTAAACCAGACATGCACAGACAGTGATTTATACTTTCACACACACACACACACACACACACACACACACACACACACACACACACACACACACACACACACACACACACACACACACACACATAGGATTGTTCTCAAGGTCTTTAAACAACTAGAAATACACAACTGACACGTAACCCTACATAAATGTGCTGCGAATGTTTCAAGAACTCACAATTATTTCTACATCGCTCACCCCGTCTTACGCCCAATTTCGGAGAAAACTGTTTTTCTTGCATGCCTTCACCATGGCGCAGAATCCAAAAACTAAGAAAATTCTTCATGAAATGCGCTAACAGGGAGAGAGTGTGTGTGTTTGAACAGCAAAACGATGTCAAATTATCCATTTACGAATTCTCCCACAACTTGTGCAGTATAATCCGAGTCAAATTTATCTAGTCGCATGCTCAGTGCTTCCAAAACGCATGCATTTTTGTTAAAACCTTACAATTTAATGACGTTTTTTAATTGAAGAATAACTGCAAATCACACAAATTTACAACTGTAACACTTTTCCTTACATTTTTTCTTATCTTAACAAAGATCCCTCCCCATCTTCCACCCATTCCCTAACGCCCCCACTTTGAAAGTCCAAGGAAATACAGGTTGAACACACAATGACACTGATTCCATTTAAAAAAGAGGAGGTCTTTTCAATAACAGTGTGTGAGAGGAAATAGCTTCAATGTACAGTTACATAATATTTCTTCCCCGTTCAGGAGGGTGTTCAAAGCCTATTGAAATAAACTATCAAGCATTGCCATTTCTTATAGAAGCGGTCTTCAGAGCCTCTAAGAGTGAATTTTATCTTCTTAAGTTTGAGAAGAAATACCAGGGGTCTCATTTTCTAATCAAGCCTGATTGTGGAAAGTGTAAAATATTTTTTGGTGCATGCCATTTTTGACTTTTATCTGTAAGTGCATCTTTAGTATGATGTTTTATAAATGAGACCCCAGGTCTTTAAGCCAGACAGACTTAGAAGATGAAATTCCTCTCCCTCTCAGGCCAACATATCAACTTTATCAGACCAATAGTTGATGGGTTCCAGGATTGAAATCTACCCAGTGTAAAGTATGATCAGAGTTCAAAAGCATGCGCTTGCCTCGATGTGTTACTCGTACACAGAAGTGTTTTAAATAGTAAGGTTTTAGCGAAAAGGCGTGTGTTTGAGGAGTACTGAGCATACGGCTAGATAAATGAGACTTGAATTAAACTGCACGACTTGTTTGTAAACTGATTTGATATAGTTTTGGAGGCATGTGAGAAACATAGTTACTTACTGTTCTCTTAATTCATTCAAGATTATACAGGGTGAGCAACTGATTTATAAATGGTCATTTTGTGTTTTCTTTTTAGGGAACTTGTCGCATTCATCAAATTATCTGTATTTAGAATTTTCTTGAACAAAACTCGTACGAGTCATGCCGGTGAAACAACTATTGTTTAATTTAAGGATTATACTGCCTTAATCTAAATGAATTTTAAGTTTAAATATGTTACTGAAATCAACTACAATAAAAAACCTAAAATAAACCAAATCCACATTTCATCTTGTGTGACATTTATTTGTTTTTTATACTTGATGACTCGAGTTCAGTCGCTGTTCTGAAAATGCTTTCAGTCCAAAAGCTGCCTGAGAGTCTACATGTGAGTCTGAGTCGCTTTCAATGATCATCCTTCATAGTAACCTGACAGTATGACATCATGGCTGCTGTATTCATATTTTCAAACTAATTATTTCAGGTCCCCTTATACAACCACTTATACAGACACTGTTACACTGTGTTGTGTTTCTGCCTGTTAATTTCCAGCAGCAGTGTGAAAGTCTTTTTTTTAGTAATACTTTTGTGAATGAAACTTAGCAAACAGAGCGGAACAGGAATTTTGTGGGCATGGATTATGCTAATAATCTTCCTCATGAATGAATGGCACTCCTCAATGTGAAACAAGAGATTTACGGGTAGTTTGTCCGGTTAAAGAGAGTCTGGTGAATTCACTTTGGAGCGACTGTACTACCAAACCTAACAGAAAACAGTACAAGACATTTAAGATATGAATATGACAATGTTCTTGCATGAGGCGCGTTGGCCGAACAATGCTGCGACATCTGTGCTTCATTTTCTCATTGTGAGACAATCGCTAACATGGTGCCCTAACATTAACTCATAAAGATGGACACATGTATTCAGTGGCATGCCTATTCTCTCACCTCCAGTGAAATCACACACTCGATCCTCCCGCCCCACATACTGTCTAGAACTTGATACATAATACGAGTCCTGGTATTATATGGCCTGCCTCTTGAGACAGCGGCAGGAAATGCCTTGAGCTTTACAATCTCTTTGTTATCTGGCTCAATTCGAGGACCAGCGCTGCATCCTGCCAAGGCTCGACTGCAGCTCAACTGTCTGGGGAGGAACATTTCTGCAGGGCCACAGCAGCCAGGGACGACCAGACGAGCTAAACGCTCTCAAATGTCTCCTTGGTGAGACGTTTGATAGAATTATGATGTCTGTGATTAATGGAAGTGTCCACAAGGGTGACGATGAGCTGGCTGGTTTTAACTTAAAAACATGTCTACTCAGAGATACGAAGAGGGATACAATTCTAGATGGCTAAATAAATAATCTGTTCTGAGATCATTTCTCCCCAAAAATATGCTTCATATTTCACATGGCTCATTTAGTAATTTGTGCATACGACATCATCAATAATCTGATTTGATTTGGTATTTCTAACTTGAAATTTAAAATGTGTATACCTACATCCAAAAAAAGGAAAACTAACTTGCCCAGTGCCCAGTAGTAGAAGTCGTTCAGCAGGTAGAGCGAGTGCCCCATGTACGAAGGCTGTGTCCTTGCCACAGCAGCCACGGCCTCAATTCCTCTCTCTCTCTCTCACCCATTCATGCTATATCTTTCGAATCAAATGAAGGAATAAAAGCCCCCGAAAATATCTTTAAAAAATAAGAGACATCTGCGAAACTGCTGTCAGGACACTTCGGACTGCAAACAAGGTCATTTGTGACTTTTTCTATTATGAACTTTTGATCCATGGAAGTTTTATATTTGTAAAACTTTCCTGGCGTTGAGAAAAACCATTTTAAAATCTGTGACATCATCACAAGTCTATGAGCCTTGAGGGAACTCGCAGACAGAACCTGCAGGAGAAACATTACTGTACGCTTTCAGTGGGCCGCATATCGCAGAAATAAACGGAAACTAAATACTTTTTTGGTGTTACCCCAGGTGAGCAATTCAATGGGACTGAATAGGCGCCATTTTAAGGATCCAGTATCTAGAAATTATTATTAAACATCTTTGGTTCATGGACTCTTCTGGCTCCAATTATACAAGATGACGACGGCCATATTCCAAACTATAAATCATGTTACCTGTGTTTGCTTCACTAAACTGTGAAGCAAATTAATTTATTGTTTTATCTTTAAGGCTGCACTTCTCATGGTTGTGTGTATTCACCGTGGGCAGGGTCACATCAACACACAGAGGCTCTCACACTCATACTTACTGTTGTGGATGAGTAAGTGACGCTGCAGAGAGAAGGGGGTGCGGAACAGGGCTTTGCACTCCTCACACTGGAAGGGTCTTTCCTCAGAGTGGGTCTGCAGAGAGAGCAGAGCAGCATCAGCATGTTTATAATGTGTAAGGCGAGCCGCCTCCCGCCTCAGCGTGGATGTTGATGAAGCCTCTTAAATTGATGTGAGAGGATCATGGAAAAGTCTCCGTAGCAGATTTAGTTTGTTGACTTGATGAGGACAGGCAGCTCGGGGGGCTTTAAGTTCAAAGTGCTTCTGTTTTTCTGCTCCCCCCTCTCCGTGCCCAGCCTATCTATCTGAGTGACACCTCAATCCCAAAAGTAAACACGGGGGGACCTCAGGGGTGGAGTAGGCCAGAGACCCCACAGATAACAGCCACCAACGAGACCCTGATTGATTACAGCCTCGCTAATAATTCTAGCTTTGAAGTTCCTTTCAATTAATTTCTCTTGTCAGCACACACCAATCAGCTACATATAACAGTATAAAGAGAGCAATTACCGCTGTTGTGAGAGCCTAATTACAGTAACAATTAACTCAGAGTGGATTATTATGACTGATACCACATCTGCTCACCTTCTTGTGATTCTTGTAGACGTTGCGGTGGGCGAACTCTTTGCCACACAGCTTGCATTTGTACGGTTTGTCCTCGCTGTGGATGATCTTATGAGCCGTCACCTGGTCCAGGCGCTTGAAGGACCGACTGCAGATCTCACAGGTATACGGTCGCTTCTCTGAGCATTGGAAGATTAAGACAGATGTATTGTGGTAAACAGAGATGATGCATAAAGTTAAGGAGGGATGGATTTAAAGGTCCAGTGTGTAAGGTTTAGCAGCACTCAACGGTGGTGAGTAGCTGTGACAATTGCTAATTTCTCCCAGTTAGAATTCATTGTTCAGGAGGTTTTTACTGGGAGCTGAATCATCTTCAGAGGTCTTTTCCTCTCCAAAACAACTGGACTTGGTGATTTAAACCAGTACAAACACTGAATAAAATTTGTTTTTCAGACTCACTTGTCGCAGAGGGGTGCTTATTATGGTCGCTGACGGGAAAACACTGTAGAGACTGTAGAGACTACTGCAGACACGGAGAACTTCATGCAGTTCCAATTCGGGTGTTTCTCAAAGTCAAGAAGGGATCCGTACATGGCTGAATTTCAAGGATGCTACGTCATCAAATCCTGCCGAAGGACTGTTTCAATGTCAAAGAACCTTCCTAATTTCACCGAGAACTGAGCCTTTCTTTTAGAGAAATTCCAAGGATGCATGTGTGTATCCTCAGCAGATAAAAAGTACCCACAATTCTTTGTGCACAATTTGCTGGAGGTGAAGGCGGGGCCTCTTCAATGAAACGCTCTGCAGGATTTAGATAAATGTTATTTACTTGGTCTAAAATATCCAGGAGTTTTTATCATACAAGCATAAAAATTACCTACAGAAGCCTCATAATTTACACTTTCCACTGCATCCACTGCTGAATAATGAGATTTTTAAAATACTGCGATTAAGATAAAACACAAAAGTTTCATTTAGCCTACCTATTTGCTTTTTTAAGTATGATCCAGAAATATATATTCCCTAAAAGTCGTGACCCTTCCTTGGAAGGACTCGTCTTACCAAGAAAGGGTCACGACTTTGAGAAACGCCACCTATGTAGATATAAACGGCTCATTTAAGGTACCAAAAACACAACAAATCTTATTTTCAGGTGAATACACACTAAGAAAACATACTTATTATATTCCATCCCATTTCTTCCGATATATCCCCCTTAAATCCTACACACTGGACCTTTAATTAATCAGTCAAAAAAAAAGAAAAATGTCAGATTAATTTATTAATTGGAACCACTTATCCTGGAGCCTACTCCAGCTGTTACTGGGTGAGAGGCGGGCTACACCCTTTACTATTGCAGGACTGACACAAAGAAACTGACATGCAAACTTCTATATTATAACATACATTTATATAACATCATATATTTCATTTCTGCCAATATATCCCCCTAAATCCTACACACTGGACTTTAATGCATCATTTTCTTACCTGAGTGTGTGATCATGTGACGTTTTAGCTGATTTGTGGAGATGAACTTCTTGTCACACGCATGGCATTCAAGTATTTCATGTACCTACAGTAAAAGAGTAAAAGGAGAGCATTTAAGTTTTGGTCTTGCTGATAAGTTTTTAAAAACTTGGGGTGAAGAGCACGAAAAGAAGTTGAAGGATCAGGGTCTGCGATGGTCAACAGAAACTAAATCTTGTCCGCTTTCATTAGACTGATGTCTACTGACAGAAAAGCAATTAAAGTGATGAAAAGTTCCAATCCTTTTTCTGCTTCAGAGCATAGCTCCAATAATTGCACATTCAATAGTTCCCCGGCGTACAGCTACAATAGCATATGCTAATGTGAAGCAGCTCCTCTTGTCACAGCTGCTACTGCAAAAGCTTGTTCAGCTAAATGATGATAATGGCAGTTTTAAGCTGCTTTGGCGCCAACATGTCATTATGGAAAGTTTGATTGCTCCTCTGCAAGAATAATACTTAATGCCCCAATGTCTTTGAAGGAAGCTATAAGAATACAATATGTGACATATTTATCATAAGACTTTGTGTTTAAGCAGAACTCTGTTATTCTGAACAACTGTTTAAATGTGTTACTGGAAAAACATCATTTGTCAAAATCTAATGTAACGCTGACCTCAATTTATAGGAGCACATTCAGCCTTTCAGATCTCAGATTTTATAACAGACAATGCTTCAGACAATAGTGCATGATTTGAAATCATTTCTGCCGTCATGAGACACATAATAGCAGAACTGGCACATAGACACATAAGCAGGCCACATAGGAATATTACATACGCCTATTTTAAAACACCCCGGAGGTCTGAAACTGGAGAATACTGACTCATACACAGACGAAGT
This sequence comes from Epinephelus awoara, assembly GCA_035609425.1. Taxonomy (NCBI): domain Eukaryota; kingdom Metazoa; phylum Chordata; class Actinopteri; order Perciformes; family Serranidae; genus Epinephelus; species Epinephelus awoara. The sequence continues at coordinate 36,918,051 of CM069303.1, forward strand.
AGGTTAAATGATGCACTGCAGAACTATGTCACAACTTCCAGGTGACTTTAAATGTTGGACAGTTTGGAGGTGGCTTCATGATGAATATAAAGTAACAGTGTGGATTAAACCCTGTTGATTAATCTGGACGGTAGATGGTGACAAGAGAAAATGAAAACTCACAATCACCAGGGAAAATTAATGACGAATGTTAGTTGATGAACGACAACCAATAACAATTTGTTGGAGATAACTTGCAGCATCATCCAGTGCCCAACATCGTTTAAAGTGCTGTCCTGACCTGAACTAGAGAACAACAAGTGATTAATCCATAAAGATATTTTTGTTTCTCTAACTCCTGATAAAACCGACTATTCTACACCAGTCACATGTATTCTGGCTATTTATTTAATACTGACTGAATTGTAATTAAATCTTCAAAGCCCTAATCCAGTGCATTTTGCCATATCTATATTATTTCATATATAGCCACACTGTTCTCCAAATATTTTTTGACAAAACTTAATACTGTGCTCAAAGTTAAAAAAGAATAAGGTTGTGAATGACGTGTGACTATAGTAGAAGCTGTAGGTCAATATCATCGGTATTGTAGCTAGACGGAACAGATGCAGACTGTTTGCGGAGTGAATGTGTCGTATCTTTTTACAGGCTACACCTGCAGCACGCGCACAGCGTAGGGTTGTGTGCGTCACAGGCAAGTCAAGACAGAGACCTCTTGTTTTGGGATTGTTTGGACCCAGCACAACGCTGTGAAACTTGGGTAACCACAGTAGGCTATGTAAGGGATAAAGTTACTAGAAACTGTGAGCTGGTGCTGGCAAAATAAATGCCAACAGGGTGATCAAGTCCTTAAAGTGGAAACTCTGTTCCACACAAAGTAACTGATATGAAGTTTGGTTAACTTACTCATCAAAGATCATTATAAATTGAAATACTGGTTTAAAACGTGGGTTTTTCATTCATTTGTTGTCGGAAAACAAACTAGTTGCCCATATCAACTGTTCGCTAAATACTTAAGCTAAATCGGGCTAGTCATAGCTTATGTTAGAGTGACAGCTGTTGCTATCCCTGTCAATATACATGCTAGTGCTTTGACTCGTATGCTTACGTCTGACTGTGAGTCACATCCATTCTGTTTGAGAGAGAACATAAACCGAAAAACAGGAAGCAACACTGGCTGGAGTGGGGCTTCAAGAGGCAGAAATATTAGCTCATTTTGTGCACAACAGAGTGTGAGCTGGCAGGCTGTTCTCATGCACTGCTCATACATACACCTACGAAAAGTAATGCACCACAATTTGTATATGACACACTTAATCATGAGTCAGTAACTCATATGTAATCCATGTAATCAGGAAGACTGCAAGTAAGTGACTAATGTGCTGACAGGAGTAAAAAAGAAAGCAGTGTAAAGAGCAAAACACCAGAGGCAGGTTGGTGAAATGGGTCACAAAACACAGGACTTTCTCCCAGGATAACAGTGTTCAGAGCCGTGTGAAATCAAGCAAACTTTGAGTCGTTTTAAACAACATCGTCACCTAAACGGCAAATGGAGAATGATCTTAACATAAGCTGATACTGGCAGTACACAATACCAACACAAATATGTATTTGTATGAAAACATTTTAGAATATTTACACAGCCCTGTTCAAACCTGTAATCCATCAGTAAGAGGGAGAATTCTGACGCCAAGGTTTAAACCTTGTTGTCTGCCAACAGAGCCTCTTGTATTTCACAAGACCTGTGGGATGAGCTCGTGAAAAAGAAACCACCCCTCTGCTCTTTGTCACCAGGAGTATATTTGTAACAGCCTGATCATAAAGACAGCCTCACGTGGAGAGGAAATAACCACACGACTCAGAAGCTCAAGAAGCAGAGGCGAACACAAGATTAAGAGGTGAGACGGGGTCACCGAAAAAGTGGAGTGTGATGGATTCCACTGTACAGCAGGAAACAGCATAAAAGAGACATCACTGTAAAAATGGATCATGCAAAACTGCGTAAGCTGAGTAAATCCTCTCAGATCCGATGCAAAGTATCTGGGTGGGGATAAAGTGAGCTGTGCAGTAGATGTCTCACCTTTCTGTGTTCTTGTAGATTCAGAGAGGAGGAGCATTTTCTGTTGCATATGGTGCATGTGAGTTTCCGACGTGCACTCCCTTTAAAGGAAAGAAGAGCCAAAGCTAAAATTACCAAACCAAACCTACAGGCCAGATAACAACAGTGGGCAATCATTACAACAATTTGAAGACAATCATCACAGAGCAACAGAAAAAAAAGACCCTTAACTCTCCTCATCGCTGCCCCAAATGATCCCACCATCCCACCATTTTGGGACCCTCCCCTTATCCCCATCTGAATCGCATGACCCACATCTGACGAGTCTGATCCACTTCCTCTCTCGCCCACACACACACTCCTCATCCTGACCACATTGGTAAAACATAAAGGGCCGGATCTCAACTCCATCAGCCTCTGAGATGAATGTCTTAATCTCGGGTTGATACTTGATTCACGTGTAAGGCTGCGCAGATCCCCGCTGCCCTACATCCCATCATAAATAGCTATGGAGGTCCAATTATCTGAAGGAGTGAGCCGCCCCAGAACACACAGGTCAGCAATTATGTAGCGCAAGTAATTAGAGATGTGTCTCAACATTGCAGAGATTTTAACTGATCAAGGTCAAGTACTGTTACTGCGCTTCCTTGAGTGCTGAGGCTGCTAATGGACAATTAACTTCATTACGTGACTTGTTGAAAAAAAGGAAAAGTGCGGTGCATGTGAATATGTGTGAGAGAGAATGAAAATCACAGAGAGATATACAGGGAGAGACAGAGATGCCAACCTGTGTGAACATTTCCTTTATGCTTCTTCAGAGCATCCTTGCTCTTGAATCTTTTGCCACAGCTTTCTGCTTTACAGATGAACCTGGCGTCTCCTTTACAGGCTTCCTTATGCTGCTCAAAACTGTACAGACAGGATACAGAAGGAGAAGAAAGAGGAGGAAATAACTTAAACCAACTGTGCATCTTCTAAGGTAAGGTAAGGTAAGGTAAGGTACACTTTACTGTTCCAAAGGGAAATTTGCTTTGGACTCAAAGCTGCTGCATTATACAACATTCACACAAAAAAACACAAATGTAGACATCACATGCTCCATGTTGGGCCGTCTGTGAGCATCTGTCACCCCAGTTTGCAGTGTGTCCTGCACCATTGGCACACATCTTTTTTTCCAGCACAATTCAGCATGTTGAATCAGCGTCAGAGATGGCGGAGCCCATCGGTAAATGAAATCACTCGCATCAGCAGTTCAGCTTGATGCACGAGAAGAAAAATGGAAGTGAGGAAAGTAAACAAAAGTCAAGACGGTGTGAGATCGAAACAAACTTGTTATATCAGGCAAGATTGCGTTTTAGTCATTGAGCTCTTTAGCACAGATGGTTCATAATTATTTGTGTTATTGTTTGCTAGCACATGGTTGAGTTATTATTGTACTAACTGGCTAACTAGCGTGTTGAATGACGAATACATAATAATGTCCTCTCACGCAGGCTCAGAACGTACGTGCTAGTTGGCCGTTGGCTGTTGTGTCTTTGTGGTGTGTTCAAGTGCGACTTGCTGGCAGACACAGGAAACATAAGGTGACACAACAGTCAGCCTTCCTCACTGTTAATTCATTGATGTCGGTTTGATGTGTCTGGGCCTTAAGGGAGGTAGATGGCATGCATCCATTATACCGTTCACAGCTAATAAATTCTCTTTCAGCAATGTATAGCATGTTACCTGGATATTGAGCTGAATGTGTTGTGGCAGAGGGAGCACTGGCGTGCTTTAGAGTCACCTGACGGGTCCACTGACTCCGAGCAATGCAAAACACTGGGGAAGGATTCAAAATAAAAACAAATTAGGCACCAAATAGGAAATGCAACACATGTAGGTGATGGCTGAACAAAACAAAATGTCAAGGAGGATACAGGATAAATTGATCTTACTTAAATTATCATCAAATTTGATTATCAGGTTTCACCCTAAATTTCAAACCAACTGTGTCAAGGAGAAATACAGAAATCTTCCAATAATTTTTTAACAAATTAACTTATTAAATCTAATTAAAGGTGCTGGTTGGTTGATTTATTTTACTTTTGGCAAGCTGTTTCCCCAGTATCCTGACTTTGTGCTAAGCTAAGCTAACTGGCTGCTGGCTCCAGCTTCAGATTAAACACACAGATATGTGAGTGGTATCAATCTCCACATTTACATCTCAGCAAGGAAGCACATTTTAATAAAATGTCCAACTATATTACATGGAACCTGCAACATCCTCCTCCTGAATTAAGCAATGCCTTTTTTGTATAACAAGCAAAGAAATTAATACCCTTAAAGACCCTTAGCTACCCTTAATTTCTTTACCATCACATATAATATAAAACCTGCCAAATGGGTTAAATACTTCTTCAGACCTGCAGATTTGCTGTTAGAACAGTTAAGTTTTAAATAAAACAACACTACAACCAGTTCAGTAATGGAACAGAGAACCCACTGGCGCTGCAGAGCCTGTTTGATGGGGAACTTCTTGCCACAGTTTTTGCATTTGAACTCCTTCTCCTCTGTGCTGGGCCTCTGGTGCAGACTCTGGAGGTGGGCGGCCAGGATCTCCTCGCTGGGAAAGCTGCTCTCACACAACAAGCAGGGGTGGTCCTCTTTCTTTATGACTAGCTCTGTGGAGACGTGGCAAACACGCAGTGAGCACAGATCTGAGAGGCAAATATGTGGTCATTTCTGTTTGGTTTTCATTAGAATATAAATGATAAACTAATAAAGCTCTGTGCGATATTCAGAGCGTATCAGAGGCTGCCTGCACACGGCTGCCAACATGGAGGTGGCTGAGGTGGTGGCTAGGAGCTAACGATGCTAACAGCACTAAAAGTCAGTTCCTCCAGGATGCTGCAACAATTAAAGCAAATGCAGCTAATCCATTTAAATTCTGTGTGACCTTGCAATTTGGTCCAAATCACCACAACGTTAAGACAAAAATGAAGACTTAAAAACAGGTAAAATCTCATTTCATTGTAGAGCTGCACACAGCATCTTGATGTGCACTCATTGCTTATCATGAGACTACTGCTGCAAGAGTAACACGACTAACTGTTTTTTACAGGTTTAACGACAGAGTCGAACTGTACCGGTGTCGGAGTGAAATTGTTGAAAGCGTTTAACGGCTCAGTTGGATGTTAGCTGCTGCTTCTGTGTTAGCTCAGGCTACCCGGGCAGAGAGAGGAAAACAGCTGATCCCACCTCCCGCTATCACAAACAGATTCTCATGATGTGGAAAACACTAAATGCTTATAACGACAGGCACCAAACCTCAGTATAAGCGCAGTTCATAGCAGCGGTAATTAGCTAGCCATTGGGATACACACACAGAGACTCTAATGCACCAACATGCATGTGCAGTTGGACGGTCTACCACAACAAATAACAGAGAAGCTCAGATTACAACACACACAGAGGGAGCGTAACTTCATTCTCTACTCAGGACGCCATTGCTCCAATATGTCTTTACATAGCAAATAGTTGTTTGCTAATGTATTAATGCTCTGAATATCACATAGAGCTCCTAATTATCAGTGGTCAGGATTACAAATAAGGCAACATAACTCCACTGTACCCATTTCGACAAGATGCTTTGGATCTTTGCTGTTTTCATCGTCATCTTTGACAACCTCCTCCTCTTCTTCCTCTTCCTCTTCCTCCATATCACTGTCCAGGTAGCCTATCAGGAGCTCCGTGTCTGTCTCAATGTCATCCACAGCCAGGTAAAAGATGTTCTCCCCATCCTAGGAGACAACAACATGGTCATTGTTTCAAACGTTTTTGTGGCATCTCTGAAGGCTGACCTGCCTAGACAGACAGAATGGGTTGTATCTGCTGCTGTTGTGGGCCAATCACATGTCACATTAAATCAAGAAAAGCTTGCTGTGATAGGCTGTGAGCAAAAAATCTTTAATTTTAACATCTGGGTACAAAAAGGATCAAACGCAGGTATTGTTTGACTGGACAAGCTTCAACACTACTTGGGTTATTTCAGTCGATACCTTGCAAGTATCAAGCACCAATGTCCTAATGGTTATTATGGTGTAATCACAGAGTAATAATGATGCCATGAAGCACTGGCAGAACTGCACCTGTCATATTTGAGAAGAATGGACCTAATGAGAAAAGCATTCTTGCTAAAATAACCATTTATGGTAATGCACACTGAGTAACTATTGAGACTGGCTGGAGGTTTAACTAATTACACCCAGACAACAGTCTGTTCAGCCTGATTAAGGCCACAGGTCAAAAGCTCAAACCCCTTAAAAATGTTGTCATTAACTTCCGTGTCCTTAAAGGTCATGCTAATAAAATCAAACAGTCATTTTGTTTTAACTATGGGATTCTAAATATACATAAATAATGATTAAGAAGAGGAAAGCTGCACAATAAATGTCACTGCTGATGGAAAACAGAGCTTTAACACACGTGATGACCTTTAAACGACCAATCACTTTGGGCATTTGTGCATTAATGGCAGGAACTTTACCCTGAGACCTGAACTGTTCATCTTCTCTTCATTCCCCCTCTATTTTTCTTCCATCACGAGAAAACAATCTGTTTTGTCTTTCGCACAGGAGTGCAAGGGGGGAAGTTTCCCAGAATCAGTATGCTGGGGTTGTGTCACTTTTCAGCTCACGCTCTCGCCACTGACCAATGTAGCACATTTAATACTTAGGAGATTCGGAAAACTAAACTCATGTGGTCATGGAGTACGTCATATTTAGCAAACACAACAAAGTGCTTCCTTTTGGATGTGCGCAGCTGACTTTTCAGATGTTGGCTTTCCAGGCTGAAATGAGTCTGTTCACTCTTTAGACTTTAAATATGAAGAAAATTAAAAAAACTCCAATATTTTCTTGCTGTATAAGTAAAAAAATATCTCTCTCACTGATCTCTACACAGCCCCATATTTTAGAAAATCATTAGCAGGTCCTGACAGATGTGTATTGCCTGTAAAAAGTATCACTGTCTTCCTAGTCTGACTCTTTAGGTAAGTCTGAGGGATTCATGGTCCGCTGAGAGGAAATGTACCTGTATGGCTGCCAAGTTCTTCTGCTCTTGTGAAGGCGCCTGATGGACAAACCGCAGCCAGTTGGCATGGCGTGGGTTACTAGCATCCAGAATATACAACACATCTCCTTTACTGCCACGGACCTGGAAAAAAAAAAACAATAACTGCGTGAGTTGTCAGAAGTGAATGACTGATTCTTCTTCGTCTCTTGTTGGTTTTACAGTTTGTTTTCTGTTCATCAAAGCTTGCTGGCTTTACATACCAACACCTAATCATGTGCACCGGCTGCTACTTCACAATGTGGCAGCTACAGATAACTACATCACAGAATTTATTTCAATGGTTGCCATCAATGGCTTCCCTACAACATAAGATGAGTCAGTGTAAATTAGCCAGTATGGTTAATTGATCTGCAATGTAATTAAATGTTCTCTTTATCACAGAAAAACTGTCAACATATTTACAAGCAGCTGCGTCTTTCTTTCACAGCTGTCTGACAATAAACGATGTGTTTTGTGCAAGCTGCAAGATTATTTACTGCTCTCTGTTAATTACAACATTAAATACTAAATACAGGTTTTACACGTGTGAAGGTATCGTCATCATGCTTAAAGGTCCACTGTGTGGGATTTAGGGGAATAAATCAGCAGCAATGAAATATAATATAACAAGCATGTTTTCTTTAGTGTATAATGACCTCAAAATAAGAATAGCTGTTTCTATTAACTTAGAATGAGCCATTTATATTTACATAGGGAGCAAGACCTTGTCCATGGAGAACGTAATTTTTCACCGTAGTAAACAGCCCCTCCGCAATTACAGCCTCTGGACAACACTGATTTTTTTTAAATGTGAAACTGCTTTATTCAGTGTTTTCACTGGTTTTAATCACTTGGTCCATTTGTTTTGTAGAGGAGGAGATCTCTGTGGATAATGTGGCTCCCGGTAAAAACCTCCTGAACATCTGGATCTTAATTTATCAGAGAAAAAAGGTGAACATGGGGTGAGCTCACAGCCCGTCTGCGACGTGCCAAACAGCGTCAGAGAAACAATGATTTAGAACTATAAACTGCTTCATTCAGTGTTTTCACCAGTTTTAATCACTTGGTCCGTTTGTTTAGGAGCGGAGGAGACCTCTGTGGATACTTTGGCTCCCATTAAAAACCTCCTGAACATCTGGATCAGAAATACGGTGAGCACACATTAAGTTATCAGAGAAAATAGGTGAGCTCACATGAGGCAAGCAGACTGTCTGCTACGTGCCTAACAGGGTAGCAGAAACATTTATTCAGTGTTTTTACTGGTTTTAATCACCACATTCTCACATATTAAGGAGTGTGTAGGAACCATACTACAAAAGTACATGCAGACAAAAGCCAAAAGTAGCATGTGCCAAAAAATATTCAACAATTTCTACAATCAGACTTCCAATTTCCCACCTCCATAAGTTCATAAGCATGAGTTTCTCTTGTGTATTCTCTTTTTATGGTCATTTTAACATTCCACCAAACACTTTTGATTTAGTCCTTCTCAGGCAAGCTCAGGGGTTTAGTGTTGCTGTAGCCCACAGGAACGACGCTCCGCAACGGTTTTATTTCTCTGTGACGATTAGAATATATGCAGTTCACATAATCCAGTTGCAATTATGTAAATGAATGCTTAAACGTGAAATATGTAAATTTTCTGCCGCTAGGGGTCTCAAACCAAAACACGGAGTTGGATGACGTCACGAAGTAGCGTGGGATCATGCTTGCAATACACTGGTCGAATTGTAGTCCTAGAATTTCACGAAGCTCTCTCCATCTCGGAAAGGCCACACCAATATTTATCCTGGATTTAGCTCTCCTCTTCTTATCCCAGATTCTTCTGGGATCGCTTGGTTGACCCGTACGTTTCCGTTTTACCGGCTTGTATACCGGGACAGCTTCGGTGTCAGAAGGTGCAGCAACCGTCAATGCATAACCATGATCCATGACGAGTTAGCTTAGCCTAGCAACAGTAACGTTCATTCTCTGATGTCTCATCCGGTCTGCTTCTTCTTCTTCTCCTTCATTTAATGGCTATGGTAACTGGAGTTACGTCGCCATTGACATGCGGCCTAATGACACGGTCCATAACTTTTATTAATATTTCATATTTATCTGGGTTTGAAAAATTGTTGGAAACATTTCTGATAATCAAAGTACACAACTATACAAAATATATAATGTTGGTTTAGTCGTTTTTAGATTTTTTTTTATTTTTAAAAACTACATATTATACCTTTAAAGATCCACTCATGACTAAAAGTGTATGTCATATAAAAACTAAAGTGATGGTCACAGTGAAATTTAAGGTGTGCTGATGGATCACGTCGTCAACTCATGCACTGAGTAACATAACAAATAAACGTTCCACCTTAAAAGTTGCTGGCAGTCGGCCCAGTGAATGACGTTATTTTTTCTCAGACTCCAGCTGCTGTGAAAGGCAGCAAAACATCCTTTCACTTTATAGTTAGTTTACTAATAAAACTCTCCACAGTATGAACAGTGGTTACATGAGCCACCTTTTAGTAGCAGATCTGTGTGCGAGGTACCCCAACAGAGGGGGGACCAACAATGGAGACGATACAAAAACAGTGTTTTTAAATAGAATGTATTTATATCATTATTATTATTTTCATACTATATGAGCATCTTACCGAGAAACAACATAAAGTCACCTATGAATGACATTTTGTTGAAAGTTCTTTTTAACTTCTTTGAATTCTGAAACCTTTAAGAGTAGTGTAAAAATATATGAGTGTGTGTGTGTGTGTGTGTATTCACCTCCCACATTAGCCTGGTGTCCGAGCTTTCATCCAGCTCACTGGGCAGCTTTTTCTCACCTGCAAAGGGGCCAAACTTTTCTCCCTTTAAAACAAACACAGGGACCACTGGTCAGACATGATGCCATTGTAAAAAGAAACCGGCATCCAAAATGAATTACATCAAAACATTACACATGCGCTCATACACTCCGGTACACTGTCCAAACCATGATATTTGCACTGTGGGCAGCTCGTGGGCACGCCTACTGATTAATGTGACATGTGAATGCATCCTTCAGTGCTGGACATTTTTCCTTCTGACCTTCCACAAGTGCCAAAAAATGCAGGGGGCGTGGTCAAACAATGTGTTCTTCGTGTTGCATTCATGTTCATCCTCAGCTTGCTCTACCACAGCACCACAGATTTAAATCACAATAGCCTGCTGGACGTGAACACATCACCACTACATGTTACATGAACCCATTCATCCTCTGAGACTTTTCACCACTTCGTGCGCCTTCTCTAAACATGTGACAGCACCGGGGAAGTGTCTGTGTAAAAAACATAAAAGCTGGGAGATTTAAGCTGAAGGTGACATCCATGTACAGTGTGTTGCTTCACGAGACACCCGCGCGACCCTTCTGTACCGACATGAATACATTGTTATGTAGTGAACGAGAGAAACAACTGGAGTCACTGTAGCTACGTGGCACTTCACGTCAGAGGAGCCTTGGGTTGAGACTGAGACTTTGACAGAGGCTATGAGGAAAACGACGGACAGAAAAACTTCCCACAACGTTTATATTTCTTTAAAAGCAACATAAAAACGCTCCTCGCGTGTAAAGTCGGCGACAAAGTTGCCCAGTCAGAAACAACAAACCTTTTTCACTCGCCTCGCCGTGTACAGACCGATTCCATCCTGGACCTTTGACGATTTCAGGGAAAATCTGTCTGGCACATACATACCCAACATTGTCATTACTCGGAAATGTTTCCTTCAATGACAACTAGTTGGCTGTCAGATATATGTCAGCGGAAGTGGATAATAAAGCATTGTCAGTTTGAATTTGGAGCAGATAGTTTCTTCGTGAAGCGGTCCAGGTTGAACTTCTGTTGCTCCTGCTGCAGGAAAGCAAAGCAGCGTCCTGATTGGTCCAAAGTTTGTAACCAGAAGCTACCTTGACTGTCGTGCAGCACCACAGACTGTGCTCCATTCAGGCTGCAGCCCCAGCCTGCTCCGCATGAATGCAACACTGTGCACACAGTAGGAATACACGCAACAGCTGCAGTGCTCTCGAAATACTGTGCATCCAAACCACTTTAACATAAAGTATTATAAATGATATAAAAGGCCTCACCTGAGACTGATGACGTATTCAGTATCATTTTGTGGGTGAACTTTGTGCAGTGAAATGTGAGCATATAATAGATTCACTCACAAAGTCAGCATCATTTAATTATCGGCTTATAAGACGTTGAAATAAATAGAAATTAAACATTGTTTTGCCACTTAACCAACCATTGAAAGACTCAGCTTTAAAGGTCCACTGTGTAGCATTCAGGGGGATATATTGGCAGAAATATAATATAATATAGGGAAAAAAAGAGAAAAATAGTTGTGCCTTAGAATGAGCCATTTATATTTACATAGGGGGCGGGACCTCAACCATGGAGAGCACAATTTTTCACCACCATGTTTCTACAGTGGCCTAGAATGGACAAACCTGGCTGGTTTTTGACAGGGCCACTCACGTTTTTGCAGCCTCTCTGCAAAGAGAGCATCTGGACAATGCTGATCTTATAAATTTAAAAGCTGCTTTATTCAGGGAGTGGGTCCTAGTTCATGGAGATCCCCAGGTTCCCCGTCATGTCTCTACAAAGCAGGGACATGATACAGGCAGTGCGGGTGGTGCAGTTGCGGTGGGGCCCAATAGGTGGAAAATGGGCCCTCTAACAGTGTGCTGGGCAGAGAGCAGGCCCTTTCCCTCAGACTTACACCTGTGTTCAAAGAGGAACACAGGTTAAACTAAATGTGGTACAATTTGCTATATATATAAATATATATATATGCCCTTGAAAAATTTAAATTTCTTTATTTTTGTTAAATAGTAGCAGTCTGTAACAAAATTATATGCACCTTCTCTGTGAAGTAAAAAAAAACCTCATAAACTTTCATTCAAATTAAAAATGTCTTATTGTTTGTGCGCTTCTTAACTAGTAATGAACTCCTGTAACTACTTTATACCACTGTACAGAGGCCCAGAAGGGACAAACCAAACACTGGCTCCAGATAGGGCCATTTGTGTTTTCATGTTTTCCTGTTTACATGTTTTCACGTCGTCCACCAGTAACCCATCTGCAGCAAGCAGTGTCGTAAAACCACTGATTTAACTTGAAACTGCTATAATCAGTGTTTTTACCAGTTTCAATCAGCTGGTCCATTTGTTTCGGAGAGGAAGAGACCTCTGCAGATAATTCAGCTCCTGGTGTAAACTTCAACCTCACAACTGGATATTAAGTTGTCAGGGAAAAAAGATGAGCACACATTAGCATGTGGTGGGGAACCGTTCTTGACCACTTATCCTGTTGGGGGTCACGGGGCTGCTGCAGCCCATCCAAGCTGACATTAGGCAGGAGGTGGGGTTCACCCTGGACAGGTCACCAGGCTATCACAGGGCTGACACATAGAGACAGACAACCACCTACAGCCAATTTAGAGTCACCAATTAACCTTTGGACTGTGGGAGGAAGCTGGAGTACCTGGAGAAAACCTGCACTGACACGGGGAGAACATGCAAACTCCCCCTCTTGCTGTAAAGCAACAATGCTAACCACTGCACCACTATGCCACCCTGATTTGTAATATGAAATTGCTTTATTCAGCTTTTACTCACCTTGTCCGTTTGTTCTGGAGAAGAAGAGACCTCTGATAATTAAACTACAGCAACTACAGCAAAGTTACCATCTGGAGAAATAAAGTTTGGATCAATAAAACTACTTAGAAAAAATAACAACTTGGTAAAACATTGACACTGTGCATGCAATATGAAAATCTAACAATGTCCATCAGTCAGACAACAAATTGTTTGTAGTTTAAGTACATGAATCACTATGCAAATATGAACGCAGTTTAACCACCAGCAAGCCCCCATGAAATGTACTCCCTAACACTGGTCATGCATCATGTTAGGAAGATATTCACTGTAACATATACAGTGCAGAAGCTCTCGTGCACTCTTAGTCTGTGCTTATTTTACATAAAAAGTTTGTGTAGCAGTTAGATTCTCATTGCAAACACTGATCCATTAATATTGGCAGGTTACACTGTAAATGACTGCAGATGCAGAACATTAACTTCACTACAATGATAATGTATGCATTTCCCACAGCTCAGAAAAACACTCACCATTATTTTCCCCGGTCACCATTAACCTCTAAAACCACAGAATATTGGGATGGCTGTGTGTTTTGGCTTGAATTGATCTGTTCTATAATTCTGAAACCACACTGTACCAACAAGCAGTCGACCAGAGGTCTGACTGACCCTTTCAGTTTAAAACAGTCTGCTCAGCAGGCCTGAAACCACAATTTACCAACAGTGAAAGGCTGCTGGGACAGATGGTTGTTCTGGCCTGACGCCGGCTGCTCACAAACCATCTGAACCAAGCACTCCATGTTCAAACACAAATCGGGTGTGTGATCATATCTACCATTCCCTGTAATGGATACTGATAACATATTGATTATGTAATGACCACTCTCATATTGCTGGTTATAAAAGGTCTCACTGCAAAGCCGTCAAAATCTGGCGCTTGGGCAGTGACTTGCGGCATCAGACACTGATGATGATACGCAGACAGAACCATTATAGTTTAACGGCGCTCGGAGGTGTCAGGGGGAAACGCAGCGGGACAAGAGCGAAAGTTAAGGCGGCGAAAGTCCTAGCAGGGTGGGTGGGTAAAGCCAAACCCTGCTCTTTTTTCATAAACCCAACCATGTTAGTTGTTGGAGAGAAAAAAATCCCATCAATTTGCGTTTATTTCAAAAGAGACTGTATGTAAACGGTAAATTTCCTGTAAAAGAAGTGTATTTTGAAGGAAGACAATGCATGTAACAGCCAGAACTTGGATGTCGACAGCCAACACACCCAGTGTACCTTTCACGTCGTATATGTGGACGTGGGAGGTTGATGTGACGAAGTTGGAGTGAGAGTGTGTTGCCTAAACGTGAGAGTGTGGCAGTAGCTCAGTCCATAGGGACTTGGGTTGGGAACAGGAGGTTTGCTGGTTCACACCCCTGTGCCCCTAAGTAAGACACTGAACCCTGAACTGCTCAGGGTGCCTGTCCAAGGCAGCCCCCCCTGCTCCGACATCTCTCCACCTAATGCATGTACAGGTCCTGTTTGTGCATGTGTGTGTATTGCATGACAATAGAGTGAAAAAAAATTAATTTCCCCTCTGGGATTCATAAAGTATATTTTTATCTTTTATATTTATAACCAGTAACATTAACTGTAACCTAACTAAAGTGTGTCAGCATGTGATTCATATTGACATAGTTTTCAAATTGCCTATGAGCTTCAACAGGATAATAGAATTCCTGAAACTGAGTTATGGCTTTTGGTTTTGGTGTGCTACCCCAAGATTTTTAGTGGCTCCATCTGGCCACTACTATGAAACATTTCTGGGGGCAGCACTGGCCACATCATTCCTATTTCTTTATCCACACCAGTTACATTCCCCCCTCAAGAAGTACAAGTGTTACTGTCCTGCTCAGTTCAAACATATATCTGAGGTTTATTTATTTATTTATTGGAGCTTAAAGAGTTCATTTTAAAGGCTGAAGACATGGATCTTAAACTAGATTGTTTTAAGAGGAAAAACTTGAAATTTCAAAATAAAAGTGCACAAAGTAAAGCCAGATGACTCTTTTTTTCCTCCGCTGACAAACCACATACTCTAAATGCTCAGCAGTGGATGTGGTTTCAACTCTGCTGCAAAAACACAACTTATGGACATGCTTGTGTGAAAATGCTGAAACTATCAGGCAAACCTTGCATTATCTGCATTATGTCCTTTTTTATCTCTACTCACCTTGATTTGTTGACTTTCACCCTGCGCAGAGAGATTAGCATCGTCTCTAATCACTGACTGTTTGTATGTATTCTGTCTGTGAACACCTCTTCAGCAAACGTCTTCCCCCTTTAATCAGCACTGTGTCAGCGTTATGTTGGTTTTGTTTACTGTGTTTATAGCTCATGTTTATGCCAATGGCTTCCTGTTGTGTTGTGGGTCTGCGCCAGACTGCTTCATGATTGGTCCAAATGACCAGCGTTGGTTGACAATTACGGCAAAGACTGAATCATGATGTACATGTTTACCTCAGAGTCAATGAGCTGGTGTGCTCCAGTGTCTTTGTCAGACTTTGCCGTCTGCTGGTTTTAAAGGGTTTACGCTTCAAATTTGGGGCAAACATGTCCTTCAAGACGGATTTCTTTCCCCCCTTAGATCACTATTGTGTTTGAGATGTTGTCATCAGTGGCTCGGAGTCATGTTCCAGGTGTATTTCGGGGAGTTAAGCCATAAGAGAGGGTTTCAGGGAGACTTATTGGGTGACAAGCCTGATCACTGCACTGAGAGGGCCTTTGTGTGTGTCTGCCCCACCCGTGTCCTCCTTGGTCCATTTCTGTCCCCCCTGACCTCGCTGTCAGTGCCTTGGCCTGTCGGGGCAGGACGATTAAATGTCATGACCCCTTTTTTCCTCTGTGCCCTCTGAGGACCCTCCATCCCATTAACTTTCACTCAGCTTTCACTGAGATCCCAGGGTTATCCCCACCAGCTCTGATCTCCAACACCTGCACAAAAGACACACAGGAACACACACACACACACACACACACACACACACACACACACACACACACACACACACACACAGATCTTTCCTGCTAATGCCAGGACCTCATTACAAGATTATTGCAAGAGGAATGATAATCATGATTTGAACATTTTAAAGGACTACTTCACTTCCAAAATGGTAATTTGAACATCAGTTAGGCCTACTCAGCCCCTGTTAAAAAAATGTTGAGAAAGTCTGTCCTTAACTGTGTGATACAAAGTATTTTGCACTCAGATAGGATTCAAGCCAAGTGGCAACTTACGGGGCTGAAAAATTAAGTGAACACAGAAGCGGCAAAACTGCAGCTCCTCTAATGGCCGCTTGAGGCTGGCTCTAGAAGCCAGTCCATCCTCGTAGACCCCGATATTAAGATGCCCAAATTTACAGCAGAAGCAAAACAACAGGGCTTCAAATCAGCAGTTCACAAACCAATGGGTGACGTCACCGTAGCAACGTCCATTATTTCATACAGTCTATGATTTAAACAGGACAGCCACACTAGCAGCTTGAAACATTGTTGATGATTTTGTTGCTATAATATTGAAAATAGTTTTGCACATTAACATGCTAATATTTTTAGAGCTAAACACATGTACAGCTGAGGCTGATGGGAACGCCAAGAAGCGTGCAAACTGAAATTCTAACCTGATGATGCCACTCGATGAAAACGTAAGGGATATAAGTTATTACAATTCATTGTGAGGGGGACTTGAATGTCTGTTCTAAATTTCAGGACAATCCGTCCAATAGTTGTTGGAGTATTAAACTCAAAACCACAAATGCCAACCTTATGGTGGCAGTGGAAGAAAAGCCAGGGGTCATTAAACTCAAGGGCCCATCCTCTATGGAACATGAATGTCTTTTCATAACAATCCATCAGTTATTAAGATATTTCAGTCTGAACTAAAGGCAGAGCATCCAACAGACTATTATTCTCCTTCATGAAGCCATACTGCCAACATGGCTGAAAAACATACAGCCTGTTCCTGATATAAAACACACAAACACTAATAAACAACATCTTCTGTGGCATTGGAGCACACCAAAAACTAAGGTCTTAAAATCACTGAACTCATCACCAGCTATTTTCTTGTAAAGTCTGGCTATTCACTGCGGTGGGAGCACACATCATCAAGCCATTGTTCTCAAACATCTTTCACCATTTCTGACTAATGCAGGCATGTATGGCTGAAAGAAGCTTTCCATAAATGACCTTATAAAGTGATGACAAAGCCTACACATGGACACAGCAGCTCTCACAGACAATGATGCATTGAAGACTTGAAAATCTCCCGTGATAAAGATTTTTTTTAACTAAACAAAGAAATTTGGATCATCAGTCCCACAGGACCAAGACTTTGAACCTGAAAGTACCCAGCCGTGGAACTGAGCCACTCAGTGGCTGGACTGCCAGTTGAGTCTCTGAGGGCCAAAAACTACAGAAACCACATTTAGGACATGGTGAAGGAAAGGACTGCATTGAAATAAATACTTTCAGAGTTTCTTTTTTTTTTAAAGTAAATATTTTCACTGGAGGAAAACCTCAGTTTGGCAAACATACAAATGGTTCCATACAAGATTTTCCAAATGGATGTGTGCATTTTTCTCAAATCTCTCAAACCTGATACTGTAGATTGAGGGGCCAGACCACCTTTTGTTTCATGTTTCACAAACCCCCGCAGTCCCTCACCACAGCTCCCTATTTCAAGGCTGTCGCTGAATAGCCAGCAAACCATTTCCTGAAGCTCCGAGGTCACTGGATAAATGATGTTTTCATTTGACAACCCCAGGTCGCCACTAAAGGAGGGTCTTCAGAGGGAGCCTTTTGAAAATTACAGTACTGATGAAGCGTGAGAAATTACAGGCACTTAGAAGTGATTTCACGAGCACAAGAGAGCAGTGGGACCACCCCTATGCAGCTCGGGCGAGAGGGAGCGATGGCAGTGAGTACACAAACACACAAGGCTGATCCGCACACACAAATAGACACACACACTCACACACAGATCACATTCAAGTGCATCATAACAAGATCCTCATCCAGGGATCCTCCAGGACATATCATGTGTCCAGGATACTTCATATCTGTGTATGATGATAAAACTGACCTTAGAGTTAAATATACAGTGGGATTAAATGAAAATCATGTTCAGGAGCCAGTCATTATTTTGTCCACTGCTTGAGTTATCCTAATGGAGATCGGCTGAGACGGGCAATGCCCGAGGGCCACTGGTCCCTCTCCACCCTTCCTGGGAATGGGCTCTTGGTCAGGATGGGTTTGGAAGGAAGCCTCCGATTTCTCCCTGGCCCTCTGCTAAATCAGAGCTATGTAGAGCTGGTTTGGACCCGAGCCTCAACAATGATCTATCCCCAGAGCCGCTCAAGTGGAATCATTTTCATCATGGTCTCTTTACTCCGCAGCCGGGGCTCCCTCTCCGTGTGCGTGTGTGAGATTTTAAAGCGTCATAATTCCATTTCACACTGTTTGCTTTGGAGATTTCTAAGACAGTGGCACCAGTGTAAGGCTCAATCAACTCTCCAGCGTAGCACCAACCCCAGAGATGGCAGGAGCCCTTCGCTGAGCTTTTTACACTGACCAGTGTTTCACTGCTTTTCTCTGCTGTAGGAGTTACAGTCAAAGCCCTCCCAGCGTGTCCGTCTGTTTGCTGTCTGTCTCTGTTTGGATTCAGCTCGAGCCTCTCCTCCCTTTTCGCGATCTCTGTCCAAAAGTGTCACTCAGCTTTAAGTTGAGCAGCAAGTGCATTCACGCACGCTCACACAAAGCACGCTCACAAATGCCAAGTCCT
Source organism: Epinephelus awoara (assembly GCA_035609425.1). Classification (NCBI taxonomy): domain Eukaryota; kingdom Metazoa; phylum Chordata; class Actinopteri; order Perciformes; family Serranidae; genus Epinephelus; species Epinephelus awoara. The sequence goes on from CM069303.1 coordinate 36,936,653, forward strand.
AAAGCCCCTCGTAAAGGGACGGTGGTGGTGGTGGTGGTGGTGGTGGGAGTTATACTGTTACACATTACAACTGTTGAAGCACATCTGTGACATTGTTTGGTCCAAAACTTGGAGAAACTGGCTGTGTGAGGGTTATTAACTGAGAGGAATAGTTTAACAATTTGGGAAATAACCTTACTTACTTTCTTACCGAGAGGCAGACGAGAAGATTGATATAACTCTCATATCTGTTTGTTGAACATGAATTTAAAGCCAGGAAACGGTTGGCATAGCGTAGCTTAAAGACTGGATGGCATGGGGGAAAAGCCAGCTTGGTTATGTCTGAATGCTAAAAAAAAAAAAATTAGACTACCAGCAGCTGTTTGCAGTCTTTATGCTAAGCTAAGCTGATTGACTCCTAGCATACAGATATAAGCCCCTTTTCCATCCACTAACATCTGGCTTTTTAATGCAATGGGAAAGGATACAATCGGCATTCACACCTGGGTCACATGACTCTGATGGAAACACAACACCCAGGTGAACGTATTCATTTTAGCCCCTTAATCTGTGAGATGCAATGACGCGTCACCACAACATGCCGTCCGTCTCTGCCCAAGCAGCACTCAAACATCGTTTCAAGTTAATCTGCTCTGAGTTTGAAAGAGAGACTAAAAGAAGTAACCACTGTAACATTTGCGTTGGCCTCGATGCTGCATTCTAGTCTTACTGTTACTAACCTGTTTTCCGGTCTGTCTGTGATGTCAAAACTGACACACCAAAAGAAACCCCATGTTTAAAAAAAACAGCGTATACATGCTAATTTCAGTGTGAAATGTGTAATACAGTAGACTACATGGTATTAGTCTTTTCTGTCACTCAGCAAGAAAGTCAGGAAGCATATTTCCAAAGATGTTGGACTACGTCTTTAATAAAGACATTATTCATGGGCCACTACCTCGATTAGCTGGCAGTATCATGATCCTGAACACTTCATTGACAAATGCTGCTGCTCACCGCAGACCATATCCAGTGGAATGAGAAGAATCGGATATGAAATATAATTTTTATTTTCCAGAGTTGGATCATGCTGCAGGGCGGATCTGAATGGCTTCTTCAAATGCTGCTTTTTCATCTCCTGACGAAGTTAATGAAACAGAGAAGAGAAATAGTTTGGATTTTTGAGGGAATAATTCAACATTTTAGAAAATACATTCATTTGCCCTCTTGAGAACTGAAGACTGATATGACTCCTTTATCTGTGTGATGAATATGCTAACTATCAGCCAGCTTATCTTATCACAAACAGCCAGCCTTGGCTCTGTCCAAATGTTTAAAAAATTCACGTTCCAGCTCCTCCAAAGTTCACTAATTTGTCATTATGTCTCATTTGTTTTGTTTAATTTGTTACTGTGCTCTTTTAACATGTTAATCAGTGAGATTTAGAGTTGCTGTTAGGCGGATTTGGTAACCTTTGCACAGACAGACAGAGCCAGGCTACCTGTTCCTCATGTTTCCAGTCCTTATGCTAAGCTAATCTGTAGGCTGCAGCTTCTTGGCCTACTTATCATACAAAGTGGTGGCAAACCTTTTCTTGAAAGTGCACAAGTTTGAATTCAAAGTAGCCTACGCCTTGCAGGGTTTTCCTTCACAAATGAAGTATCGACTCATATGAAAGAACACTTCTGACCCACTACAAGTGTGTTGCAGTGTATTTATCTGCAAAGATCCTACACACTGGACATTTAAAGATGTTAGATGTTGGTCCCACCTGACAGGTGTGTCAAATCAAGATGCTGATTAAACTGCATGATTACGACACAGGTGTGCCTCAGGCTGGTTGCAATAAAAGGCCATTCTGCAATGCAGCATCTGTGGCACATTTCCTGCATATTAAGTCTCAGATCTTTGATCTAAACTCACGAAAAATGGGAGCAAAAACAAAAGTGTTGAATTTATGACTTGGGGTATTTATTCAAAGCACAAAGCTCAACTTTTCTGGCGCTATGATTCAGTCAATCATTTACATCCACCGTTTAACTGAGATGTTATGAGCTTGTTTCATTTGCTCAGGCTTGTCCCTCACATCAGTCTGAATCCAATGTGGTGGCAAGTCAAACTAACCAAACCAGGAATCAGAGCCAGGTCTCTCGTGCACTGCTGTGATTACCCGGGCACTACATGTCTGTCTCCACTCCTTACCCTGCTCCATGTGCACACATATATACAAACTCATACATCAAAGCCCTGCGCTCATTACCACGCAGAAGATAAACACGGACAGCCCTGCAGATGGTTAGCTCTCAGATAGAGGTTTCTCTGTATACGTATGTTTGCATGAATGTTTGTGAGGAGATCTCCTGAAGCACACTGGCAAAATAGAAGTGTCTGTGCATTTTTTCCATCTTAGACCTCTCGAGTTGACCAGAGAGCAGGGGATTCTTTAACGACGTCAAGGCCTTCACAGCAGATCTCATTCACACATGCAGGATAACATTTGAGCAGAGCTGGCCCGCTTTATTAGTGGCACTTTACAGGGATATCCATGACACTCTCACAGCTCTCTGGAAGCTCCTCCACATTATTCCAGGGCAACGGCAGGTTAATGGAAGCCAGGTGAAGCCTCCCTGCATTTCCTCTGACCAGGAGCGCGTGATTGACAGTGAGTTGTGGCGATGAATCTGAGTGCAGCTACCCAGAGTCGGGGTCGGGATGGAAACATGGCAATTCAAGAGCAACAGCTGCTTTTCTTGGCCACAACAGAGAGAGCATTTCCATTCACCTGAGACTACTCTTAATTTGAACGTGTGGATATGTGCACTGATGTATGTCTGGCTTTTCTCTTTGCTTACTTGTGGTTAACTGTGTCTAATGGTTAAATACTATTGCAAGTCACCCCATTCTCCCAAATTTGGAGCTTGTGTTTTTTTAAGTGTATGCACTTAAGTAGGGGTAGGTGAACAGAAAGATTGCTTCAGAGATGGTGGCCTGTGTAGTATCACCAGTTTCTTTCTTTTTTTTAAATTTTGAAATGGTGTCATTAAAAAATATCCAAAAATCAAGAGCAAAAATGTGTTATCTTAATTATCTTTCTGTTTGAATACAAAACTATGTAACTTCTAAAAGAAGAAATAACTTATTCTTCCTCTTACAAATAAAAAGTTGAATTCCTAAGCAATAAAATGCATCATTCATCACTTTAATACACTAGTGGGTGTTACTGCTACAACCTTACTTGATCTAGTATGACCAGAAGCTTATGGTGGCTAATGTAAACTCATGCTTGCAAACTCTTGATTGATATTTTCAAAGTCAAAGTGAAGCCACGAGATCTCCACCATCTTTGTTTGGGGTAAAGGTGGTGTGCATTCTGTGACCTGTGCACGACAAAATCTTGAGTGAGCTTCAGGTTTTCATCCATTCTTAATTAATTAATTCACAACACTGAGTTACATTTTAATTGAAGAATATTGAGGCCAACATGATGTTCAATTGTTTTGAATCCTTTTCTGGTGATTTAAGACAAGGTATGAGCGAAAACTTATAAATATGACACCCCTACCTTCATATTAAAATGATTTAAGTACGAGTATAGGTAAAGTACTTTAAAGTGGTCAAGCCTGGGCTTAAAATGAGCATGTCAGTCGTACAGCAGCTCTTTGGCATGTTGGTGCGTCGATGTCACAAAGAAAACAATCTGACTTTGCCACTTTTCTCTGCACGGCTACAGACAGCAGTGGAAGTAATCTGCTTAGTTGTTATAGCTAAATACATTTCCACATTTTATTGCATTTGTTAGCAGTCTTAAAAGAATAAAAAAAAAAACAAATAAAAAACTAACCATATTTATTTTAAATGTTTATCTGTGACATGCTAGCATATCGTGGCAGAAGCACAAGTAAAGCAATGTTACAAAGTTGGCAAACTGACTCAGTAATGTCAGGTATAGACCCACCTCATCAACTATGACTACACCACTGCTTACCAGACTGCTCAAGCTGTTTTAGTATTTGCCTTCACCCACTTAGTCATTATGCATATCACTGATGATTCGGCCTATTTTTCAAAAATTGCATTGTGTAAATATTTTCTGAAAGCACCAATAGTCAACCCCACTATATCACTACAATACTGATATTGAGGTATATGGTAAAGAAAATATTGTGATATTTGTTTTTCTGGTGCATTTTATTGCTTAGGAATTAAACCTTTAATTTGTAGAATCAAAGGGAGGATTATATTATGTCTTCTCTCCAAAGTTACATGGTGTCACTTTAAGCTAAATATGAACACAATAAAATGGTTTGTTATATTATATAACACAAATTATATAAACAAGTCACGGAAAGAGTTATTTCAGTTGTGTAGACCCTGAGTCTTAAGACCTGTTTCTCCACCCACTGAGATCAAACATTTCATGTATGAACCTCAAATTTCCTAATTGACAACATCCTGTGTGGCTGCATTTGTATTTCACCATCAAGGAGATCAGTGTACAGAGCACTGCTGTATAAAGTGTAACTGTCTTACCATGTGAAACAGATGCTCTGTACTCCCTGTACTTTTCTGTTTTGACTTTCTTAAGTGAGACCACTACTAAGTTTGCTTTTTTTGTTTATAAATTCCTCAACATAAAATATAGAGACGCACTCATAAGTGTGCTGGGACACACTGATTTATTACTGTACATCTATGAGGATGTCAGTCAATGAGACACTGATCTGACTGCAAACGACGGTGCCAAGAGGTAATACTTTTTTAGTGGAGCTTGAGCACCACTTGTGTCTTGAAAGTTATTTCCAGCAAATAATTCATCCTCTGTCGGCCTCTTCTCGTCACAAATCATTTTGAGGATCAAGTTATCATTTCAAATCACTCCGTGTCTCAAGTTCTGCTTATGCAACCCTAATTTAGACGTCTGCGTCTATAAACACAATACGCAATGTGCTCTTTCATCTCTGGAGCCATGACTGTGATGTTAACTGCTTGGCAAAAGAACATGACACCCAGGGTGACAGAGGGATTACTCGTTCTATATTTAGTGTTTATGTACATGAATATTGGCAGGACAACTCTGTACATGTGACACACACAGCGATACAGTGATAATAACACAGATCTCCAGCACAGAACACATTTACAAGATGGGCTCTAGAGCGAACACTGGCTGAGATACATAAGGGAATGTCTGAACTACGACAACTTCCTCATAAAACTGGAATTTCCTCGTAACAGTTATTATTGTCATCAATAAAAGCAGACAATCAAAAAGAGAGACGAAAAAGTATAAAATAATTTAAATTCCTCCTAAAACATGTAGTGAATATGCAGTGAGAGATCTATACAACGCGGGTAGCTACTGTATCTCCTCCGGTGACTTGAAACTGAAGGAACACACAAATATGACGGACAAAAGCAAATGTCATGCAGCGACAAAGAAACATACAAGATGAAAGATGATCTTCTTTGAAGTTCTGCCTCCCCAGTGGCAACATCATGTCAAGACGACAAGCCCGGTAACAAAGCACCCCACGCTTTGGGCCACCCAGAGGTGCCACAATGAAATGTAAACATAAATATACAGGTTGATATCTCTCTCTACAAACAGTTCAGTCACTGCCACAGGCCCATCCGCTGTGTGAGTAGTCAGTCTGTATACACTCCTTAGTAGAATATCACTTAGAGTTAAATAAACTTATTTAATATATATATTTATAATAGATTTATTCTTTGCAGAGTCATTTAGCAGTATTTCCTTGTTTTCACCAGTTTGCTCTGGTATTTCACTGAGTGACCACTGTGTCCCACCACGTAAACGTCCAGCAGGTAGGTCTTGCCTGGCTCCAGACCTGTGATGGTCTCTGTGGTCACAGCTTTCTGCAGGTTCGGACTGTGGAAGTACTTGCACAGGACCTTTTCTGACTTCCTGCGGGTCTCTGGCCCGGCGCACTGGTTTTGTTCCCGGCGTCGCTGCTCCTCGCCGTAATTGTCAGCTACCTCTTTGCGGTAAATGCAGTATTTGTTGCGATCCTGCGTGCCCAGCCAGGCCACGGTGGCGGAGGAGCAGGTGCGCAGCTTGTCAAAGGCTTTGATGCGCGTATCCTCCGGAAGTGACGGGAAGGGCTGCTTGCTGCTGGGTCTTGTGGTGGCTAGCACCTTCAAAGTGGAGGCCCCTTTCCTGCTTCCCCGCAAACGGATCAGGTACTTGGCTTTTGGCTTTCCTCGCAGCTGGAACTGCCGTACCCCCTCCACGTTCTGGGAGAGCAGCAACTTGCCGTCACGCCTCACCTGCACCTGCACGGCGTCCAGACATGTGTGGACAAATAGAGTGACCCTTTGATGGGAAGACACCGGAGCAAAGCGCAAGAACTTGCTGCCCTTTCTCTTGATGAAAACATCCGATACTTTGCCGTCCTTCAGCTCCACCGTCTTCTGGCGAGCTTCCTCTTTAGTGCGGGCGAATGTTCCCACGTATGCTGTGCTGGTGTTGGTTGCAGAGTTCACAGCAAACACGTCAAAGTAGTACTGTGTGTCTGGCTTCAGGTCTGACACAGTGAAAATGTTTTTATTGCCAATGCACACCTTCTGAATGTCTGATGCTCTGGGCTTAACTGCATACGCCCGTGAGATCTTGTTACTTGTGAGGCCTCGGTCTTTGCCAAAGCCATTGTCAGAGGGCACAAAGCCAAAGTGGGCAAAGTCAAATGGGCTAAAGTCTCTGCCAGGTTTTGGAGCCAGCATGAAGGCATCATCAACGCTCATCTTGGCTTCAGCAGCGCACATGCTCTTGAAATTGTGCTCCTTGTTGATCACTACACAATACTGGACAGGCTGGCCCATCAGAGAGCCCGTCGGTGTTGGCTTCCAAGCCAGGGTGACAGTGGTACGGCCCAGTGCGGTCACATCCACTCGAGGGTCGTAGGGCAGCTCCGGGTAGGGCTGGTCGGACTCTGGAGTTGTAGTGGCGTACACCTTGAAGTTGCTGTCTTTCTCTGTGGACAGCAGCTCCAGCTGATAGAGGCCAGAGGGCGTGCTGGTGGCCACATAAGCCTCCACATCGTTACCCTTGTAGGTGAAGAGCTCCGTCCCCTCGTCTATGGTCACCTGCTGTTTCTGCTGGTCCAGAGGTTCAGGCTCTCCTGGAAAACAAATAGGCACAACATGAGCTCCTTCCATGATACTGAATCCGGTCTGTAGTCATGACCTTTACAATATTTTTCTTCTATTTCATTTTTGGCTTTGATGAAAAATTATTTCTACCCATGCTAAAAATGTTGATGCTGCAAGGTCACGATGAAGCTCCGCAAGCCTCATGGACGATTAGCCCCTCACATGGCAGCCATGTTTTCACTCCAAACATCCCCAAAGATCACAGGCCAGCATTCACTCGGCCTTTCCGGGGAAGCTGTGCTACAAAGAGGCGCCTTGTAGCTTCTACGTGAGAGAGACGGCCCCAAGCATAATATTATGTTTGTCAACCAGAGAGTGTGCTCAGTGGTGTACTAAAAATTAATGCTCAAAGATTTACTCCCACTAGAGACGTTTAGCAAAAAGAGCTGCAAAGACGGGAAGAAGTTCACTGGTTCAACTGTTGCTCCAAAACACCGTGTGAAGTGAAGTCAGACTTCTACCAATGAAGCTGTGTGTGTTGGGTCCAAATTTGACATTATTTTTCTACTTAGAGATGAATTCTTTTCTCTTGAGGCAAGGTGCGTGTCTTTAACACTGTAACAACCCAATAAATCATTTTGTAATATTTGATCTGACAAGAGCACAGACACACACGCAGGTGCTCGTGTATTGATATTCAAATATATGCTCACATCACACACGTACGCTCTTAACCACTGCTTTGGTCATCTGGCAAGACCTGCTGTGTTGAAAGGACACCCTCCAGATGGAGAAAGTTTTAATGTGAGGCAGACAAGAAAAAAAAAGACTGAGCTAAGGAAGAGGAAGGAAGACAGACAGACAGAGTGCAGCAGGATTTACCTTAAGAAGACCAAGACAGCTTAAGTAAAGGGATGTAATGGCTTTGATTCAGCAGGGTGACTAGAGTGGAGCCCTTCTCTAAAATTATAGACGTCAGCTTGGGCCGAGTCAGACATCATAAGTGGTCAGACTAGACACTACGACTGTGACTTAATTAAAACCCACCAAAACACAAAGCCTAACATCACTGCGTAGGTTAATTGTGTGGGGGGGATAGTGATATTTTCACGCAACGTGTCATTAACCTCTTCCACTGCTGCCTGATGTCAATTATACCTGATCCCTCTCCACTGGCCTCTTCTGGCAGCTCCTGCAGAGTCAGTTTCCACTCCAGAGGAGCGTCACAAGGTGTCACGGTCACAGACAGGGGTGTGTTGTCTTCTTCCACCACAAAGTAGTACCTGTGGAAAATAACAGGTTAAAAAAGAACCAATATTGACATTGCTTCATCACATTTTGACGTTATCCAAAATAATGTTTGGGGTAAATGCTTGAGCAGACTGTTGGGAGACTGTAGTATGTAATGGTATTATTGTAGCACTGACCTTGGTCTCTCTCGCTCTGAGCTGACAGACACTCAATTACACGAACACGACTGTCTCATTTATTATTTAGTTTTTGCATCTACATAATAGATCATGTTTCAGAGCAACATCTGATCTAAGTGGCCATCAGCAAGTTTAATGTTTTCCTTGGTGATTGTTATGGCTCAGTCAGCAGCAGAAGGTGAACCTGGCTCCCTTTTTGCACTCATAACAACATGTTTTTAATCACTTAATGGTTATGTCATTCTTTCAGCCGTTGTTTGTATGAGCAGCTCGTACCTTTTAGGTGTGTCCCTGAACAGGTAGCCACTGATCTCAGCTCCATCTGGGATGACGGAGGAGTCGTGGAACAGCGACTTGTCTCTGATCTGCATCTGGAAGAGGCCTTCGTCTCTCGTGGGCAGCTTCTGGGCAAAAGCTCCAAGACCCAACAGCATCAGCAGCACCACCACACTCCATCCTTTACATTGCCTCATTCTGAAAGACACAGAAAATAATACTTCAATTTCACATACAGGATACGGTACAACTTGGAAACAGAAGCACAGGGTTTTATCATAGTTATGTTTGACTTTAAGTGAATAGTTTGAAGTTCTGGGGAAACAAGCTAATTTGTTTTCTTGTAGAGAGCTAGATGAGAACATCGATAGACTACCTCTCTCGTGTCTGTGCAGTACATATGAATCTACAGCCAGCAGACTAGCTTAGCATTAAGGCTGGAAACAGGGGGAAACAGCTAGCCTGGCTGTCTGAGGGTTAAAAAAAGATGATGAGTTATCAGCTAGAGGGAGAAAACACTGCTCTTAGTCCAGCACATAACCATCCTTTAACCCAAACATGTCATTTCTACATTTACTTTTTGTAAGGATTTAAAAAATGAGATATAATGTGTTAATTTGTGAGTTATAGAGTTGCTGACAAGCAGGAACCTTGAAAGTTGAAAAATGAAGCCAACATGAAGAGCCAAAAACTGCAGTTTCTCAAATGGCCACTTGAGGCTGGCTCCAAAAGTCAATTACCATAAACCCCCATGTTAAACTGCCCAACTTTACAGCAGAAATAAACATGTCTATAGCCTGGCTCAAAGAACCACCATGTCAATCAAATACGGTCACCTTGAGTCACATCTGGCTCAAAAGGTCTAAGATGGCCACGGCCAAACAGCCGACCCGGAGGCTTCAAAAAGAGAGTCCACAAACCAGTGAGGGACGTCAAGGTGGTAATGATTTGAGAGTGGTATCAACCTTCTCATTACACTCTAAAACACACACTTCCTTCAATGTCAAACTGTCACACCACACAGACTTTACAGTAAATCCAAACAACTTAATGATAGAAGAAAATCTGATTTTGTTACTTTTGGGCAGAGCTAGGCTAGCTGTTTCCACCTGATTTAGTCCTTATGCTACGCTAAGCTATTCAACTCCTGTCACTAGCTTCATATTTAAATATCAAACAATCCTTTATAGACAAATCAAACTTAACTTAATGATAAATGTAAACACTAGAAGGCATATTTTGTCACCTTTATACAAAACCAGCCTAGCTGTTAGCCCGTTTCCAGTCCTTAGGCCTATGCTAGGCTATGTTAAGATAAGAGTTAACGTTAATATTTAGCGTACAGACATGAGAGTGATATCAATCTTCTCCTCTAACTCCTGGGAAGAAAACGTGTTTCCTAAGATGTCAAACTATTCCTTCACACTAAATCCAACACTTAATGATAAAAAAAAAGACATTTGGATTTTGTTACCTTGAGACAAAGCTGGGCTAACATTAGCTATTCCCCCTGCTTACAGTGTTTACGCTAAGCTAGGCTAAGCTCAGCTGAGCTAAGCTAATCAACTCTTGTCACTAGCTTCAATATCAAACTATGCTTTACAGTAAAATCAACCATAAGTTAACGATTAAGATAAAAACTAGCAGGCACATTTTGTCACCTTTATACAAAACCAGGCTAGCCGTTAACCCATTTTCAAACTTTATGTTATGTTTAGATAAGTTAATGTTTAGCATAAAGACATGAGATATTCTTGTAGGCTATAACTCTCCACTAGAGAACTATTTTATTTATAAAAATATATTTCTGTATTTCACATTATTAATCAGTGTTGGTGGCTTATATCTGTTTGAATGTGTTTAAAATGTCTTTTTGTTTTACCATGGGAGTTCTGAGTTGCTTTTTTTGGCATCCTTTTTGTTTCCTTTCGCTCTGGCATAATCTTAAAACAGAAAAACTGTGCTTAGTGAGTTCTACTTGGCAACACGGAGACTTTGGCAAGAGGCACTGCTGTGTCTTTAATGGGGCTCTGCTTTAATTTGTTTCCACTACATATTTTATTTTATGTTTTCCTGACTTGTTTTCCTTTCAGTTTTAACCTTAATTAACATTTAGGTCCGAACATTAAAACTGGGTGACAGCACAGGCGCCATCTTTGAGGTGAATCAATAAGCGAGAGGAAAAAGTAAGGGGAGAGTGAATGAGTGCTGCTGGCCACAGAGAGGAAGAGGGATTAGATTTAAATACAGACGTGTGAGGGAAAAGACATGGCTACAAACTCCAGGGAACCGCACTATTTCATAAAACGCTTAATATAAAAATCCCGAAATCCATGTCATTTAACTTTTATTGACGCTAATATAAAAATGTTTAGTGGTGCAGTCCACAGATGGAGCTGTGGCTCAGGACGAGGTGCAGCTTGACCGTGGCTGAGAGCCTCTCACGTATCCCCTGTCTATTGATTTTGCCTCATTGATTACAGCTGATGGGAACGCCAAATCCCTTGTGATTTAATCAGCGTAATGATGGCAGATTAGCCAGATACTTTACTGCCATTTACTGCAAGCGAGATGGTGTCCTTTTAATGACCCCTCTCCCTCCCCCTTTCTCTGCTCACCCTCCCTTGTCTGTCTCTTCTCCTTGATCACAGTTTTTTCATCAACAAATAATCTCATTCTCTTTCACACTTGTACACACAGTCGTTTAACTTTACTCTCTGTCTTCTCTCCTCGCCGCAGAGGCAGATAAGTAAAACCAGAGGGCTCAGGCCTGGACGACTCCAAACTTCATTTCTGCATTATCGTCCTCTAAAAACACGAGCAGGGGAAAAAGCCCTTGACAGCTCCTGTCAGTGTCTCCGTCTCTGCCGTTGTCTGAGCCCGGCCTCCCGTCGGCTCGCCAAACTTCAGAGAGCAAAAGCAAAGCCGCCTAAGTGGTACTTTGAGGTTTGACTCACACAGAGAGAGGAGATCCTTATCGCCTCAGCTTGTCTCATTCCACTTCAGAAGCGTGTCACTTGGAACAAAGACATGTCTATTAATACTCAAGACAGCGCTGAGGTGGTATGTACAGAGCTGCTCAGAGCTGTCTTTCATTCCAACATCCCCAAACACCACACAGACACAGCGAGGGCCTCATCCCTGGCCGGCTCTGTCCACCACACTGATGTCATTACACATAATGTCTGCTATCACTCATACAGTAAGGGTTTTATCGCCACTGTCATTAGCACATTTGATGTGTGCTTTCAATGTGCTCCTCACATGTGACACTACTGATTTAAACCCCATGACTGAACCTTTTACTTGTGCCACATGTAAACCACTCAGTCTGTACTCACAATATATACTGCGGAGAGATGACATCTGAATATTAGAGCAGCAGTGTTGGGGTCACTGCGGTTACATGGACCAGCGCAGAGTCAACATGGTCACACAAGCTGCGCTGGATCTACTTTTACATGCGGGCCTGCACCATTCTCATGCCACAGAGTTTCCCTACCAAAATAACACATAAAAAAAGCTGCATCTGGAACAAATAAAGTCTAATGTTTAATTAGAACGGGGAAGAATGTATGATCGCAATTTGAGGAGCGGATAATTTTAAGGCAAAGTCACCCGCAATCGTGTCAACTTTGTTTTGCTGTTGCTTTTTATCTGTTTATTTATACATTTATAGTTTTTTGTTTCACTTTTAGTGGAATTTGCGAAGCATTGCGGGTGGAAAACATCCTGCATATCCTAATTGGCAAGCTGTGGAATCTGTGTAATAGGATTAAAGGACAAATGCAGCTTGCAATGGTTTCACCAACAGAGGAAGTAGTGATGATCTTCTTTCCCATGGCTGTCTCTGACACATCTACAGTCGGCCCAGTTGCCAGAAGAAAATGTTTGCACTGTGTGTTTCTGTACACCATGAATATGTTTCATTTCATTTCATGCTTCATATCACCGTAAAGTGATGGAGTGTATGAGCTGACTTTGACATTGGGAGGTAGAGAGGAAGCTGGATGGCTTAACACCTCGGTGAGATGCCTGCCAAGCTGCAAACCACTGCAGAGCACAGTTCAAGACCAGCAAAACCAGTTGTGTTTTAGAGAGTGTTTCCAGCAGCTCTTTAGTCACCAAATGTGGGTATTTTGTAGCCACTCGTCACTGTTTTTCCACCAGGGATAGTGCCACAAAGAGCATATGTTTTTAACTGAGACATTGCTGCATTTCCTGCCAGGATAGCGCCACGAAAGCATACGTTTTCAACCACGACATCACTGCATTTTGTGCTGGGTAGTGCCACAAATAGTGGTTGTTTTTACCAAGATATTGCTCAGTTCCTGCCAGGACAGTGCCACGAAAAGTGATTGTTTTTACTGAGAGTTTGCTGCGTGACCTACCCAGATAGTGCCACAAAAAACTTTTTTTTTACAGAGACATTGCTCCTTTTCCTGCTGGGATTGTGCCCCCGCAACTGAATATATTAAGCTAAATCATGATGTTTTCCTAACCATAACCAAGTGTTTTTTGTGCCCAAACCTAACCACACATTGTTGTTGAAATGTGAAGTTTCAGCGTATCAACAGCATAAAAATGTGCAAATGTTCCAGCATTTTCTCTGCCGATTAGGTTGCTAAAGTTTCAATCTTATGAAGCAAGAATACAAAAATGGCCCCACACCCTCTCTTCATTCCTGTGTGATGTGAGGAATGGCATCCCTTCATTTGAATTACTTCTATAACAGCTTTGACCCCTGCTCTAATTTGGGGTCATTACAAGCAAATTGTGTACAAAGCCAAAACAAAATGTTCACACTTAGTCTTTACATCTCCCAGATGGACGCAATATTTTCTGGGACATCAATCAACGGCGAAATCATGCACAATCTACTCATGATTAAAGCGGAAAAAAAGTTAACAACTTTCATCCACCTGATCAAGCCTGTGTGTGAGTGTATTTCCACACTGAATATAGGCACACTGTTTCCATGTATGGAGGTGGAGCAGAACACATGCGTGCATCCCAGCATCATATGTGTGCATGCACGTATGTGCTCGTGCATGTGTGCACCAAACTGCTCCTGACCTCCCCTTTCTCCCCTCACTTTGTTTAACCGGTCCCTCTCCCTCTCTCCTCCCCTCCAGCTCCTTGTCAAGACGGATAAGCCTCCTGCCTGCTGCCACATGGAGCTCATTAACAGAACGGGAGGGAATAAAAGACAGTTTAATTTCAACACAAATAAAGAGACATTTCGGATTCCACCCAACAAGACGCCTGGCAGCGCCTCGCAGGACCCGAAGCCTCTGTGTGTTTTCGTTAAGGAAGTCTGAAGGCAGATTTATGGTGGGTCCTCAGCAGCGAGCTCCATCACTGCTGTCACTTCAGGGCCAATGTGGGGATGGGAGTGAGTGGAGTATATGAGGGCTAGAAGCCAAGGATGGAACCACACAGGACCTGGACCTGTTCTATAGGCAGGCCAAACCAAAGCAGGTCTGGTACTCTTGGACAGCTAAACAGCTCATTAATGAATTGGTAGAGACTGTGGTGAGGGCTCTGATCCAAGAGTGGAGATTTTTATCTGGTGTGTGTATGTCCATACGTGTGTGTCCAAACCATTGCATTCCTCCACTCTCTGTGCGTAAGTCTAAATCATCGCTTGGGACCTGTCTCCTCGCCATCCACAACATCACTCACAGTTTGAGTTTCTGAACTATCCACATCATCAGAACCACGAAAGCTGGCACAATAGCATAATGGAAAGGAGAGCCCAGTTTCCCTTTTCCTCCTCGCCCTCCCCTCCTCCACCCCTCTCTTTATAGTCCATCTCTGGAGCTTGCATTTAGCACTGCATCCTGGAATGTGTCTACGAGGAGGGTCAGGTCGCAGGGCCGCTTTCTGCCTTTAAAAAAAGCATTGAGATAGAATTGAGGGGTGGAAGGGGGGAGTGGTGGTGGTGGTGGTGGTGGTGGCTCTGACTGATGTGCTGGCATTGTGGCTGCAGAGGGTGATTAAAGATTACAAGAGAAAATGCCCCCATGGGAAAGTCATCCACCCACTGCCCATCATCCCAAGGCATGCACACATACATGCACGGGGGCCTGGCTGCGTCGTGGGAAATGAGTCAATCATGATCCGTTATGTGCTTCACAGAAAGCCCTGTTCAGCAGCGACGTGTGAGCCGCCCTGCCTCCTGCTTGTGTCCATCTGAGGGAGCATAATGAGGGGCTTTGCAAAGTGAATGTGCCCGGGGACTGGGAGCAGTGTGTGTGTGTGTGTGAGAGAGAGAGAGTGTGTGTGTGGATATGATGAATAATTTAACAAGGAAATAAAAAACTTTGCGTCCTTAATCTTCCACCAGTGACTCTGGATGTGTGACAGCACGGAGGAGACTGTATATATACACACACACACATACACACACACACACCGCAGCCTGTCACTTCTCTGGACGCGAACGGCTATAGCAACACTGGCGGAATTCTTTCAGCCGGAGAGTTTTCATATGCAAATCACGGTTTAGTTACGGTATGCGACGCAGACCTTCCCATTTTAAGACTTTTTTTGTTCATGATTCATTCTCCTGAGAAAGTAGAAGGGAGGCAGTGTGGCTTCACCCTGCTACTAAATACAGTTATTCAAATCCCCACTCCGGGTATGTCTCTCATTAAACACCGACTGGGAGGAAAAACACGGCTCTCACATGCACCGGATGGGAAGAGAAAAACTCCCAACATGAGCTTAAGTGTCATTAATCTGCCTTGGTTCATTTCTATCCAAACAACTGAAAATATATTTCAGTTAGATGAAAAATGATCCTGGATAAGCGCGCCTCTCATATGGGCTCTTACAGGTGCGTAAAAGCACAAATATGTATCCAAATTGCACTTTGCAGCTCAAAGCGCGGATGGAGAGCACCACGCACATTGCGCACAGGCCGTTAGAAATACTGCTTGTATTAATAAATCGCCGTATTGGGTGCCGTGTCACCCCTGGGAGCATGGGAACTGATCGGGAGGCACAAAAGCAAGCCTCTAAAGTTCATCACGGTCCTCATCAGCACCGTGCATTTCCGTGCGCTGTCACATCTACAGCCCAAACCAGAAATTTAACTCAGATTAAAAAAGCATGCGAGTTCAGGCTTGATTGAAATGTGTTTGAAACTTTTTAACTTCCCGGAGTTGTAAACCGCAAAAACCTCTTCCCCTCTCTTTCTCTCTCTGGCAGCCGTTTCAAAGGCACCACTTTACTCGGGGAGTCCGGGCTCTGAATTTATATGCAGCTTTTATGCGCGTTAGAAAATAAGAGCTGTTGGAAAGTTAAAGAAAAAGGAAGAGGAAGTTAATTTCCTAGAAGCTCTGGATCAGACGCACCGCCAAAATCATGCGTAAAAATACAATCTTTACATGTCTTACCTTTCAGAATATGAAACGGCGAAGTTATCTGACGGATGGCGCTTCTTGCTCTCTCTCTCTCTGATATCACCAAGATTTTAAAAAGAAAAAAGTGCCTTAAAACTAAAGCGATTTAAAAGAAAAATCAAAACACAAGTTGTCCTCTACAGTGTCCAGTAGTTCCCTCAGTTTTCACTTCTATTGTTGGTGCCTATCAATCGGATTAGGCGACTGCTCTGGTGCGTGTTTGCAGTTTTCTTGCGGATTTAACTGGTCTCTAGTGGGCAGGAGTGTGTGTGAGAGTGTGTGTGAGTGGGTATCCTGAGTACTGGCAGTGCGTCCCTCCCCTGCCGCGCTGCTGCTATTGAAACCTCCACTGGATTGGAGGCAAAACTGGTGCGAACTTCTTCCCTGCGCTCCCTGTAGGAAGACTCCAAGACACAGAACCAGCCCACTCACAAAAAAAAAAATAAAGCAAACAGGGACCAGACAGCTTCACTGGCCCTCAGACTCTAACCATTGACTGCAGGAGGAGGAATCTGGCAGACACAGCACCTGAATTCTTCACAGTTTGTATTCACAAAGTCAAATAACTTTACTTTAAATCGCATTAGGAGCAGACTGAGCTCGGTGCTGCTGATAAAAACAGACAGTCAGATGTCACCAGAGCATAAATCTGAAGACAGCGGGGTTTCCCCCCTCTTACTTTTTATTTCCTAACTGTTTACTCTGATGCTCCCTGGAAATTATTACTTTGGGCAGTAGCGCCTTGTAGAAGTCACGCAACCCTCGGGGCTGCAGTGTGTAGGCAAGTTTTATCATGGGGCCTGATACCTGGGCGTGCACAGCATGAGCATGATACACTTCCTCTGCAGAGCAACTTTGATGATGGCGACAAAACCTTTCAGTGAAGTGGCACACGGGCATTCACCAGTGCTGATCACCTGTGGAAATTCCCAGTGAGACACAAGCGTTGTTGTGTGCTCCCGAGTTAAAGCCCAGGAAAGCAAATATTTGTCCAAGATAAGCGCCACTGACTGTCTCCGAACTGAATGGCCCCAAATTTATGGCTTGATGGGGGTCCATGTCTGATGAGCAGGCAATCTAGATTTAGAGGATGCTGCCGTTTCCTGCTGTTTCCTCCCCACGAGGACCGTCTTTCATGTCATGTTGCTGCGGATTTTCACGCATGAACGGCTGCAGGTTGCAGCTTCCTGCAGGACCTGGATACATGACATCTTAATCTGTAAGTTTAACCTGTCTCGTCATCAATTTACCCCAAAAATGATGCATTCACGGCGACACAGAAAAGTTAGAGGTATTAAACATGTGAATATAAACATGTGAATAATGTGACACCACTTACAAAATGATTCATGGTGTTTGTAAGAGCAGATAAATTAGACCTGGGGGAAAAGACAAACATAAAGTTCTATATTTCAGGGTCTGTTTTTCTACGGAAAAATATTTGAACATAAAACATCTGTAAATGTATAAGCCTGAGATTGGCCATTCATTATCAGTAATAGATCTGTTGGCTGCAGCTGCTGGGAGAGAGGGGCTGGACAAAGTGTTGGTACAACAGCGTCATCTAGCGGCGGCAGCAGCAGCAAGGCCTCAGAGAACACAGTTTACAGTGTTTAGTGTTTTTTATTTTATTTTTGCATACAGCCAGGCAGTAATTATAATAATTCTGGGAGGGATACATCCCCTCCAATATTGTTCAAAATGTCCCCCCAGTATATCGATTAGAATATAAAGGGAAAAAATGCCATGCCACAACAGGCAACCACGCACTGCCATCTGAAATAATCAGTAGCAAATGTAAACAAAATCATAAATAAACTTGAAAAATTGCCTTATTATTATATTACCTGTTCTTATATTACATGTGTCCTTATAAGACACTGACACCTTGGAAGTATGCCTGTGTTCAAAGATGAACTCTCATTAAATTAAAAATGATGCCATTTGCTATATATGCCCTCGAAAAAGCCAAAACCATCATCCATTTTGGGTTTTATTTAATTTAATTTATTTTTTGGGGAAAATAGTCAGCAGCATCTATTACAAAATTAAATGCTCATTCTACATAAACTATAATTAAACGATTAAAATATTAAACTAAATGAAATAGCTCTTATTTTTGTCATATACCGATATGAAATGATAATTGCATGTATGTGCATGTTAGCATGCGCTGGGCACTGGGTCCCATTGTAATCATTACGCCACTGGCCACCAGTTTGGAGAAGCAGCATGTCTGACATGGAAGCTAAGCGATCAACTGCTGTGGAGAGGTCAGCAGTAGACCAGCAGCTCCTGTGTTCAGTGATGTTAAATCACTGTTTATCTCAATGGAGTCTGGTGACTTTGACAAGAGCATATATGAAGAACTGAAGCCGATAACCACTTTCCCGTTGGAACAAGCTGTTTGATGCAGTCGCAGCAGTAAAAATACACTCAATGTAGTGTACATTTGAACTGATATTGATTGTTTTAGGCGGGATTTTTTTAGGTGTCATATATACGTTTAGTCGCAGACCCCCATACACTGCAGTACATTGCTTAGCTCCCGTGGTGCTACTCCTGCCTGCTTCTTAAAAATGTGGACATACTGACTGATATCTACTGTATGTAATAAACTGTCTTGGATTCAACCCCACTTCAAAACATCCAAACTATCCCTTTAAAAAATTGAAAACGAGAATGTAATATGTATATTATGTGAGGTATATCACTGTGGATTTTTATAGTTTGTTTAAACTGTTAGCATGTCATAAACATGTCATTAAAAATGTCATAACATGATGTTAGAAACTATACTAAAGATGGTCCCCCAGTGTTAAACAGGTGGTTACAGCCCTGACATACAGGTTCGAGTCAGAAAAGAGATCAATTAGAGTTTAAATGAGACACAAAATACATTTTGTCTTCAGTGTCAGTTAGATTGCACAACAACTTTTAATTTTCTATCATTTTTTTCTATCATATAGAGACAGGAACTATGTATTTGTGACATGTAACCTACACACAGGTGCATGTGTGTATGTGTGTGTGTTGGGTTTGGGGTTATTGATGCCTGGGCTCATGATTAGTGCCGCTGTGACTTCCACATCCTTGGGATTAAAATAGATGCCAAATTGAATCTTCTATTAGCCACACCACCAAGCTGTGAAAACGAATCCACTCTAGGGACATGTATACTCACAATAACCCAGACACACACACACACACACACACACATGCACTGACCTAGCTATATGCCAGAATCTTGAAAATGTATCCACACCAGGGACAATTTAGTACAGATGGAGGGAGGAGGGGGATAAGGAGGTGGGAAACGCTCCTGTAACGTTAATCCCCCTGCACTATTTCAGCTTCTCTGCAGAGACAAGAAAAATGCAATTTTAACAGATTTACTGGAGGAATTTCATACAAAATGCACATTTTTGACCTTTATTCTTTTTGAGAGCGCCAACAGAGACGCCTCTTTGCGAGCGACGCCCTGTTTCACACTTACACAGTTACATACTGGTTCACATCTGGTGGTTTCTACTGAGCAGAGCCACTGGAGCATTCCTGGAGTTACCTGCCTTGCTCAATGACATCCTGATATTCAAACCTTTGGCTCAAAAGCTAATTTGCACGTTTTTATGGGAACTACTTTCTTCTTAAAGGGACGGTTCACCACAAAATTAAAAGCACATATTTTTCCTCTTACCTGTAGAGCTATTTATCAGTGCAGATTGTTTTGGTGCGAGTTGCAGCTATCATCAGATGTCTGCCTTCTCTCTAACATATTGGAACTAGATGGCACTCAGCTTGTGGTGCTCAAAGCGCCAACAAATGCATTTGCAAACTCAACAGCAATGTCTCTTTCCAGAAATCAGGACCCGGTTACTCAAGATAATCCACAGACCTTGTTGTGAGCAGTTTCATGTAGGAACTATTTTCTTTCTACTGAACGAAACCTTCCAACTGTATTACTGTGCAGAAGGAAGCGTGCATCTACTTGTGGACGAGAGGCTTATGCTTGTGACAGCATGAGATATGCACCTTATTTTTCACGGAGACACAGAGGCAAAACAGAACGCAGCCAGCTTCCGTTTTTTTTGTGCGACACTTCCAGTCCAGCACTCTTGACCACTAAATGTCCCACGGTATTTGCTACAGTGACATTACTGCACGCATGGAAATGAAAGCAATTTTAAGGACTAACTTTAAATATTTGAAGTTAATCGTTAAAGAATAAATCACCTGGAAAGCTGGCGCTGCTCCACATAATTTAAAAGGTAACTTAGCCTACACAGAGCGGTGGAAATGTCCGTGCAGCTGCAGACAAGTGCATAATCTTGAGTAACCAGGTCATGATTTCTGGAGAGAGACACTGCTGTTGTGATTTTCAAATTCATTTTTTGGTGCTTTGAGCCCCTAAATGAGTAAGTTAAACACAAATGATCGTTTTGAGCATTCCTACACTTTGCATGGTTTGTACCTTTACTATAAAGTGTTACCATGATTTTATCTGCACATTTGTAAAAGACAGAAAGTTCAAAACCTGACCAAATAAAACCATAAATATACTCATAGCTCCAAATAAGAGGAACATTTCTTTCAACATTCTTTCTCAGCTCCAGCCGTAAGTAAGAAAAATGCTTTTAGTAATTTGGGTGAACTAACGTTTTATCTAAGTTAGTTTATGTGGATTTAACCCAGTGAACTCTACGGCCGTGATTAATGAGTCATTATCAGTGTGAAACGCGGAGATTGTGGCTCTGACTTGTTTGCTTTTCGGATATCAAGTCACCCATTTCACTGGCTTTGTTTTCCATTCTGATTGTGTGCATGTAACATCGGCTCTAATCAAAGTGTCAGCAGCTGCACTTCCAGCTAAATCAAATCAGCCATTTGTTATCAAAAATGATTAATTATCTTCGCGAATTTATGAGAAAATCTGTAATATTTTGTGGCTTTGAGATGTTTGCAGGTCAGACTGAGAGTCATTATGCTGCAGCCTCAGTCTGTTTGCTTTGGGGGATAACTCTGTCACTGACTGTGGCCTCACCTAACCGATCTCCTTACACTTCCCCACCAGCTCAGGTAATCCATTAATGCAGGGAGGATGGAAAGTAATATGTTATTGGACTGAAATGCGTTCATATGACATTAAGCGGAGCCTGGGAGGTGTAATCTGCATCACTCACCTCACATCCATTTAACGTTGTCTGAGAGGCTTTCTGTCACAGCTGCAGAGAGGAGGATGAGGTCTGCCTTTTAGCGCTCTAAAACTGAGTTCATCATTAACTCGGCAGAACTAAGAGTGTACTCAAGGCAAACATTAACCCTGTGAACATTTCTCCTCTTCATTTTGTACCCTGTTGTCTCTCCTCGGAGGGAAAACTATGTGTGACCTCTGACCTACACAGATGTTACACTTCTGCCATGTTTTCTAACGCATAAAGTCAAAATGTGCACACTGGGTGACACTGAAGGCATCATCCTACAGCAGAGTGGGAGGAGAGACTGAAGGTTACAGTTCAAGGGAAAGAATGAGGGAGGGAAGGATGGTGACGGGAAGCCAGACTGTGTTAAGGACATCCTGTGTGAGTTTTACCCCGTCGTGTACCCACCTGGCCTTCAACGGATGCCTCTGTCAGCTGATACAAAATAAACCTGTGAGTGCAGATAAGGCCCGCCTGAAGGGTTTGTTACATGAAACCATTTCGAAGGCTTTTGTTGAGTTTGTGTGGCAGAGAGATCCATTATGCTGCAGAGATAAACACAGATGAACATACAGAGCATTTGGGTGATACGAGTGGTTCAACATTTCTAAAATTAGTCCGTAGGCCTCACTCATTCACTCGTCCTCTCCTTTTCTTCAAAAGCTCTTTTGGCTCTCGATAGAAGAAGAAAAAAAAGACTAAAAGCCACAATTGAAACCAGATGAAAGAGGACACAAGTGAAGAGCACATGTCGTGTCAGCGTCTAACTTCCTCTCATTATCCAATAAGAGAGCAGCAGTGTCAGCGTCCAACTTCATCCTATTATCCAGTGAAGGGAGCGGCATGTCAGCGGTGCCCCGAAATACTCAGGGGACGGGGAGACGTAAACAAAGAGCAAAGTTTAGATTCACAGTTGCACTCACAGAGGCAGATTCAAACAGGAGTCCGTCCCGGGCCTTTTTAGTGAAACTCTAGAGCGCAGCAGCTCCAGGCGTGGTATGCCGATTGTAAACACAGCCGTGAGGAGGCAGACACAAGTGGAGGAGGATCTGCTCTCCCCACTCTGCTTTCTGTCTATAGGCAAGAGGAGGACAAATGAGCATTACATCATCTGCAACACATTACATTTCACACATGTGTTATCAAAACAGACATTTAATGTGATAATCTTTAAGGTTTTCATTGAATAAAAGCCCAAATGTGATGCTGTTTATGGCTGTCATTTTTTCTGCATTAGCCACTCAATGTATTTACATTCTGTCATTACTTTTCTATAAAGCAGTCTTCAGCGTTAGTGGCGGGGTCCGCCATCCCACCCTGGATTCAAATCACCCGTATACGCGTACATGTGAGTTTGTTTCAACCTGGTCTCACTCCCAGTTCGTCAAAAACAGACGCTTGGTCAATATGAGACACACAGGGCAGCGGCATTTTCTGATGCTGTCCACAACTGCTGTGGTATAAGAAGCAAGATGGAAGGGTCAAACAAACTCCGGACTTTCATTCTGTAGACGGCTGTTTGTGTCCTGTGTGAGACCAAGAGTCCGTCAAATTATTTCAGTGACAATGTAGTGTGCTACTGACGAAAGTCATGTGATGTATGTGACATGTGACATCATCATCATCAAACCATTGGGCTAGAAGGAAACAAATACACACTAGCAGTTGCAGTAAAGTGATGAACTCACGAAGCGTCTGCACTGAACAAGGTCATAGTGAGAATATGTTGTCTGTTTGGTAGCTGCTTCAGGAGCATCGGCTGTTGTGTTAAACTGCACTTGCTGTCACCATGGTAACTACAGGTGTTGCTCAATTAACCAAGACGGAAATCTTTAGAATGAGAATGCTAAACATAATAAATTAGCCACAAATGCATTACAATAGCATCTATTATTGCAGTGACACTCATAATTAATTCCTGCAAAGAAGGCTAAAGAATAAAGAGGCCTGGTGGTTTTATAATGTAACTGTATCTCAGAGGTTTGTCCTGTAGTGAGACAAAGAGGTGAGCTCCAGGATACAACAGCTGCACCCATGAAGCATGCACGGTTCATTCTGCACATGACAGTGTAACAAATGGCCCCAATACGTGCTCATCCACCTTGGACAGTAAGAACATGTTTATTCTTTGGCAGAGGCAGCACAGCTATGTCTTAATCCACGAGCTGTGCTAAAAACAAAACACATGTTTGACACATGCATGCTTTGTAATCTCAGATTTGAATGTGGATTTCAGTTTGTTTCCTGGACAACAAACATTGAGGAAATCATTTCGAAATAGACATGATTGACACTAATAAAATCTTAGAGGTTTGGTGTAGAATATTGATTAAAAGCTTTGGTGCTGTGTAAACTACACATCTGGAGGACTGCTGTACTTTACATGCAAACAAATAAATATATAAAATAATCACACAGAAAGCTATTTTGTGTTTACTTTTGAGGTGCAGAGACAGTCATATAATATTTCCACATTTAAGAAGTATGGAAGCCCTGAGAGGCAAGTGAGAAAAAAAAATTCTGGTTATAAATTTTCCAAGACTTTTTAAAGATGTTTTTTCTTGTGTTTGACTTTATGACTTAACACGTGAAAAAAGTTTTTGCCAAGATAGTCTTTCTCATAGACTGTATTAAAAAGACAGACAACATGTCGGCCCCCCAAAAGTGAAGTCAAAACATCTCAATCGCCTCCTGGTGGCTGTTTGCAGACTATATACTTTATACTATAGACTTTATACTTCTGTGTGGAATCGACGCCGTACATACAGCGTAGGCTCTGCATGGACGTAGAGCCTATGCACAGCGTAGCCTGATGTGCACCTCCCCAGAAATGTAACTACACACTATGGCAACGCAGACCTCCTGTCTATTTTTGTAAGCTGAAACCATTTCCTTCAGTGGAAACAAAGCTTTTATTTACTTTTATTTCACAGGTAAGAAACAATAAATTGTGAGACAAGAGTGTGATTATGCATTATTTAATGCAAATAACACTGAGGTTGCAAACTGAACTAATGCAGACAGTATGCGCAAGCAGATTCTAAAAAATAAATACTTACTAGCACACACACACATAAAGTCCATTATTGCACAGGATTTAGGTACAAATGCAAGTGCAAAATCAGGTTCATAATAACATAGAGTGAAAAGTTATGAATGCATGTTTTGCATTTCAAGTTTACTGAGATAATCAGTTAAACAAAAGATGATGCATTGACGCTATGTAAAGCCTGTGTTTCTCATTTCCCTGTCACAGTTTCAAAGACAGGATTTACTGTGATGCTTTATAGCCCCGCAAAAAACAGACTGGAAACTTGCATTAAATGTAAATCATGAATCCCAAAAGGGGATACAAATATAGCATAAACGTTATACAATAAAATGCTGAGACGTCAGCTTGCACTTTTTAACACTCCATAATGTGAAGCAAATATTGACGATGCACAAGGTCTATTAATGGAAGAACAACAGTGTCTCACAGATTTAGAGTTTGTAATCACACAGGGAGAGAATGTTGCAATCATCACTGAGACTTGAGAAAGCCCAGCGAGGTGCTCAGACTTTATTAGATTTGTTCTGTGGTTGTCAGGGGGAATTTCTACAAAAATACTGAACTGTCTGTTGAGGAGGATTTTCAGTCGGTCCCAAAAGAGACTTTACAGGAAAAGACCATAAAATCCTTTCAGAGAACATTCCAGCAACAATATCACAGTCTACTGGAGCAAGCCAAGTTTATAGCTCTGATATGAAATGTTGGAGATGAGCGAATTTGCCCAGCACACACACTCACTCACTCACACACACACACACAGCCCTGGAAAAATATTCATGGATGTGAAAACCTATTTTACTGGACTGAAAACATAGATATTAAATGCATTATAAAATAGATGTTTCATCGACTTCATTATGGGCATGTGAGAGTCAGAGTGGTATCAGAGAGGTTCCAAGAATTCAGTGCTTCAATCCCAAGTGTCTGTTAATGCAATATCAGTGACCTGTGAAGCATTAGGAATGGAAACACTGCCCCCTCCTGGCCAGAGATACACACTGCGGCCATTTCCTTAGTCCTGAGCAGGAGTATAAAAAAAGCAGCATTCAGTCTTTCATATCCAAGTTGGCTTTGCAGCACATTGCTCTGGTAGAAGGTGTCAACACTCTCTTACCTCACTGTTGGCAATGTTTGATGGGTCTTGCTTTGACAGCTTTGCCTCTTTTAGCTATTCTCTCTATTGATTTTGCAAATATATATTGACTTCAGAAAAATTTGAGCAGTCTACATGAAAAGTCCAAATAGATAAAGACCTAACATCATGGAAATTAAATAAATATATGCACACAGCCTCAGATACATAAAGGTAGAAAGATGAAATTCAAATATAAACTTTCAAACACTTAAATTGACAACTTCATAAAACTCCATTTTAAATAACCTTTGCACCTTTTTAATTTTATTATTATTTTTTATTATTTTATTTTTCTATTTTGATTTTAGAATTTAATCATATATATTTTTTTTATTTTTAAATTGTAAATGATTTAGAATTAATTTGACCTTTAATATCATTTTTCTTCCTTACTCTTTTAATGTAAATCTGTATTCCTTATTATTTTTTATATTTTACTGCTCTGTAAAGCACTTTGAACTGCCCTGCTGTATGAAATGTGCTGCACAGATAAAGCTGCCTTGTCTAATGTACAAATATAACCCAACCAGTCCATATCCATTGAGTACAGCATACCATACCATGGCTTAGTCATACCAAACATTAGAAAAAACAACAACATTGGTCCACAGGGGGAGCCACAGCCATCTGTCGCATTTTAGCCATTTTGAAGCATTTTTCTGTTGTTATAGCGCCACCCAGTTGCCAATTAGAGTTAAATTTCTCCAGTCACCTTGAGGCGTCCTGTTCTACATATCTACCAAGTTTAGTAAAAATCCATATGGCGGTTAGGCCTAGATAAGAAATGAGCTCTCTAGCGCCCCCATTTTGTTTGATGGGGTCAATAATGGAGGGGTCCCCTCAGATTATGTGTGGTCATATGCCTACAAAGTTGCGTGGTGATGGGTGAAACCCTTGAGATGTTATACACCTTTATGTGATGAGCCACGCCCTCCGCAATATTCATTGCCTTATAGAAGCTCAGTTTTAGTAAGTTTTCCAACTTTTGCCAAGAGGGAACTTTAGATATTGGTCCCTAGATTAAGTTCACCCAGTTTCATGCAGATCGCTCAAACTTCCTAGGAAGAGATCCATTTGAAGTGTTTTTCAAAAAATTCAAAATGGCGGAAAATCTATATAAGCGGAAGTTATGTATTCTTGAGGCAAATGTGTTCCTCATGAGGAGAGGCATCTCTGTGCAAAGTTTCATGTCTCTATGACATACGGGGCATGAGATATGCCCATTCAAAGTTTGACATTTCAATGGGTTGCTATAGCGCCCCCCTTTGGCCAACTGATGTAATATTGCTTCATTGGCATCCTCCCATGACCCTCTACCACTGTGCCACATTTCACATGGATTGACCAAGTCAGTGAGGAGAAAAACGTGGAACAGACACACAGACAGAAAGACAGTTTTCATCATTATATAGTAAGATACAGCACACCCACCCAAAATAGTCTGTGTAAAGCAAAGTTTGAGAGTTTTGATTTATGAGTTATTTTTCTCCTCCGTCAATGGGCGCAGGTTACCTGAAAGTCACAGCGGAAACTTTCTTCAAAAGTTGGCAAACCAATACAGAACACTTTTACATAAAGCAGCAGCAGAGCCAAACATTGTAAACATTCGGTGCTGAGCCCAACAAGCTCCCGAGGGGGGATTTGTTTTCCCATTTACAGCAGCTATGCAGTGTTTTTTAAGCCATTTCAGATAATAGACTGACTACAAACCTGTGTATCATTTGGGAAAACATGATCGTTGCCATGGGACAAAACCATCCTGTAGAGCCTTCATCTTTGTTTGCGTGTAATTGTTCTCCAGCTGTCTTCATTTTGAAACCATATCACAAAATAAGTTGAGGATGAAAAACTTTCACTCCTGACAGCTACAAAAAGGCAAAAGTTGTCTGATGTTAATGGAGTGACGCCTGCGAGCTGGTTCAGGCAGTCTGATTCATACACATATGTCATGCTGCTGCTGCTGCTGCTCGCTCTGTGAGCCCCACCTCCACCCCAGCATCCACCTGCAGGCTCCGGCTAAGGAGGGAAAATATTTAACCACCGCTCTCTAATATCTCGTGTAAACATATCCGCAGGGAGCGATGAGGCCGGAGTCAAGGCGCCAAACTCTGACTATGTTCTACTGTTGAAATAAACATTTCAAACATGAGTTGTCTGACTGAGTTCACAGAAAGGATGACTGGCTGGCACATCAGCTACATTTGAATCCATGCCGTAATAATCTGGGCTGCTCTAATTGCAAATCAGGGATCCATAACAATGCCAAGTTAATGTGGTCTTCAATACTCAGAGGAACATTTACATTTCTTTAGTGAACAGCATGTGGGGTTTTAGCGAAAACATTTGGGGCTGGAGTCCCCAGGGCCACCCCTCGTTTCCGCTCCTGATGTTCCAAAAAACTTGGATACCTCGGAAAGAGTCGACTTGACCCCTTCAAAATGTTCGGAAACATCTCACATAAACAATCCAGCATAATAATGTTTTGTGTTTTAAGTTGCTTATACTGCGTGTAATCCCAGTGTTATTAAACTAATGATTGTGACCATATGCTCCGTGAGTTTAATGTGAAAGGTATAATTACACACCAGAGACATTCGGTACCCAGAATGTTTTTAATTTCCCTTTTGTTTTCTCAACAGAATAATTATGTTTACAGTGTTACGATGGCAACGTGCAGACGCATAATGTGATGATTTTTTTAGATGTAAAATTTCTTTGATGAGCTCAGTAAATTAAGGGATATTTACATGTTCTAATCTTGTCCCAGTACACAGCACTAATACTCCCATACTGACCAAAGGTTGTGAGTTGTTATTCCTCCTGTCCTGTTCGTACAGTCTGATCCCACAATAGAGTTATAGTAAAACAACGAGGGATTTTCATACTGAAGATGCTGCAGCTCTGAGAGATTGTGACTGATTCACACTGCTGAAGCCTCATGAACGATTACTGTGGGTTTATTCCCAATCACTTCAACTGGAATTGCGTTCAGAGAGGATCTGTTCACAGCCAGTATAGACATGAAAAATTATGACAGCAACCGAGAGTTATTTCAAACGCATTTGAGAAGAAGATATGCATTATTAATACCTGAGGGGAAATTCAATTTTTTCACTCTGCTGTCATTTACACACAAGCCCAAAATACACACACATGCACAAACAGGACCTATACGTGCATTAAATGGAGGGATGTGAGAGTGAGGGGGCTGCCTGGAGCAGCTGGGGATTCAGTGCCTTGATCTCTGTGACGACCCCTCCCTCTTTGGTGGTTGTTCCTGTGATGTCCTTTTTTCTGCTCCCCTGCAGGAGGCAGGTCGGCCTGCGCAGGTGTGGCTGGAGGATGACCCACACCTGAATCCAGTTTCCTGATTAAGTCACTAGACGGCTGGATTTATCAGTTCCAGTCTCTCTCTGCTCCTGGCTAACAGGGTTTTGGGGTTGTTTTGTTATGTTAGTTATTAGGGCACTATTGTAATCCTAGGTATTCTTTCTTCTTCTTCTTTCTTCTTCTTCTTCCGAGGAAATCATACTTCCCATGGGTGAAAACTCACCAAATTTTGCACAAAGGTCCAGTCTCATGCCAGATATCCTCAGCTGTAAACTCAAGCCAATAGTCCTGATGGTGGCACTACAGCAAGCGTCTAAAGTTCAAAACGTTGAAAATTCTGAAAAAATGAATTTTTTTACAGTGGTTTGAAATCTGCTTTTCCATGCATGGACGGCTGCTAAACCTGCCCGTCTGGCTTAGTCAATTTGTGAAGCTACACATGAACTGTCACTGACTAATTAGCTCAGTGAGATAGAAATTGATTTGTAGTCTCAGAGGTTGTGAGTTCAAGCCTCAGCTGATGCAAAAGGCAGATTGTGTTGCTAAATTCTTAAATGTCTTCCAATTCCTTTGCTTGTTGCTCAGAATTGCCTAAAAATGCCCGGACCTGACCCATCGCTGCGCAGCAGCTATAATTTGATTTGCTTTCCCTCACACTCACCTACACCACACATTCATTTTATCCAAGCACTCCCTACATCATCCCCATGCCCAGGAGGTGACTTGGCACCTCTCTTGCTACCACTTCACACTCCATACTTGGTCCAGACAGGGCCTTAGCCAGAAACCCTTCAGTCCCCAACCCAAGTCCCTATGGGCTGAGCTACTGCCACTAAGAGTCAGTACTGCTTTGAAACACATTTGACAACGTGAACCCATCCTTTAACATCACATTTCACTACCACAGCAGTGGTTGCAATTGATGCAGCTCTCAAGGGGAGGTGTATTCTAGTCTTATAATCTTTCAAATAAAAGTTATAATGCAGCATTTAGCTGTAGCTGTGTGTAATCACCTTCTTCTCCACTTTGTCAGATCAATATATTGTTAAAACAAAACCACATAATAAGGAAAAAGTAAATCTAGTCGCAACTTTGATTTGTCTAGAGACCTTTTATAAAAACAAAATAGATGAGTTGCAGGTTACTAATGATGTTATGTAAATCTCTATTATCTGGCGATGGCAGCAGTTGTTTCCACCGGACAAAAAGTGCAGTTTGTGTCTATGAAAGAAAAACCTAAATCTAATCAGCCAAGACGTGCTCACCTGACAAGGCTTTCATTACTGCAACACTGAGGTCGTTTTCACTGGCTTTATCCAGCCATCTTAAACAAAACCCTCCATAAACCTGCTCAGGACGCCATCTGGACCAGCTGCCTGTCTCCATTCACCTTCCTCAACCTCCTCTGAGCCTTCAATGGATAAACTGTCAAGCCGAGCTGCAGATGAGTCAACAAAGCCAGAGGAGGGTCGGCCGGGGGAAGGGACTGTTTACTACACAGCAGATTAAGCCTGTTGGGTTTGTTTGTTCTTCTACTGTCACCTGGACCGAGGGTAGTCGAGGTCGATTAGGTCGATCTGAAAATTTTAAAATATGGCATTTTAGTGAATTTGTTATTATGGAGGAAAATGTCATGTTTGCACAGAGCAGATTAAATCATGGTTGGAAATGAGATCTCCTTTGAATAGATGAGAAATATATGTGGTATAAGGCTTCCATAGGGTGTGGGACAACAGAGAGCAGGTCGGTCAGTAGTGTGACGTGTTACCGTTTACCTGAATGTAACGGCAAAGAAAACAGTCAATTCCAATTTAAACTCTTGGAAATTTGATTTACTCTAATGATAATAGCCTCAAGTTGTTGTGTTGGAGATATCAGTAGTAGAGATGTCTGCCTTCTCTCCAGTATAATGGAACTAGATGGCACTCAGCTTGTGGTGCTCAAAGTACCAAAAAAGCGATATGAAAAACTCAACAGCGATGTCTCTTTACAGAAATCATGACCTGGTTACTCAAGATAATCCACAGACCTTGTTGTGAGCAGTTTGAGGTAGGAACTATTTTCTCTCTACTGAACTACACCTGCCAACCATATCACTGCGCAGAAGGAATTGTGCAGCTGCTCATGGAGGAGAGGCTTGTACTCATAACAGCGCAATTTGTAAATGTTAATGGCGTCCTCCCCAGCTGAGGTGTAATGTTAGCTAGCTCAGTGAATGTTAGGTGAGCTAGCAGTAACATGGTTGGCAGGTGTAGTTTGGTAGATAGAAAATAGTTCCTACATGAAACTGCTCACAGCATGGTCTGTGGATTATCTTGAGTAACCAGGTCATGATTTCTGGAAAGACACAAAACGGCAAAAACGGATTTGCAGATGAACTGCCCCTTTAAGCTCAAATATAATGTGACTCTTTAAAGCTCAAACTGTTGCTTGAAGCCTGTTTATGCCAATGCTGCATTCATCAAAGAACAAAGATGAGGGGACAAAATGCACCTTGTATTCTCAACATGTCAGTCAGGTGCCATTCTCACCACTGAGTGGCAGTGCTGTGCAGACTGTACTAGTCTAACCAGCACTGCAGCTCAGATGAGGAAGACGTAGTGTTGTCCTGTGGGTGGGAAAGAGGTGGAGTGAGGAGTACCACAGATGTCTGGCTTATACCTGTCCTCACATACTCTGTGCTGGTAGCATTTACAGTGAAAGGATGCTGAGAGGAATGCAGGTTTGTCTGTGTCAACAAGGTACAATAATCCCACAAGATACACGGCCAACTAAGAAAAAAAACAAAAGAGGTTCTGAGAATATATTTTGGGCTCTGCGTTCTTCCTCTTTTGCTCAACACACAGACTGTTTACCTGCAGGCAACCAAAGCTCGCTCAAATGTCGTTGGTAAATACTGTTTCGACTACAAGCGCAAACCAGAATGCTTGTCCAAAATCTTGCCCTGTTGCCTATAGATTCTGCAAACGTGTGTAGATATCGGTTCATAGATATTAGACATATTAGGATGTATATCACTGTCAGTATAATAGACACAAGACTACAGTTACGCTAGCACAGCTGCGCTTTGGGTTAAATGCTAACATCAATATGCTAACATGCCCACAATTATAATGTAATGGGAGCACATTCAGACAAGAATTTTCCTGTAAAGAATAGAAATACCAATGAAAACCTAAAAATATGCAGAAATCTGAATTCATAAAGCTGCTGCCATTTTTGTCCTCTGTTTAAACACGCAAACCCATCTATCATCTGTCAGAAGGACTGCCCATGACACCACTTTATAGATACACAGTGCACTGCTTGATTTTGTTGACAGCAAAAAATGTAATGGCATGTATTAATATTTGTTTTGTATATACGTAGGAATGAAATGAAGGTTATGAATTTATGTTTTATAAGCATATGAGCAGCGTTGCCCCCTCAAGGGACGGACGGTGGAGGGAAGAGGCCACCCTGAAACAATTTTTGGCCTCTCCATGGAAATAACTGGAGGTGGATGTTGGATGTTGTGACAACTTAAGGCATCCATTGGTGCCAAGCATTTCAGCATAGCTTCTTTGCAAGGGTAATAAATAATGCTGCGAAGTTAGGCTTAATTTTGGCGAGGGAACAGTTAGCATGGCCATTTTCACAGGGTTATATCTGATATCTGAATGAAAATGGGACCAATGGATAGCCACAAGGCTCCCCTAAACTCGCATAGGCTTGTTGGCAGTAATTTTTTGTTCCTTACAGTCAATGTGCTCCTTCAAACTTAAGCTGTATATCTGTCTTTTAATGGAAGGGGACAACCAGACTATTTGACACAGGGGCGTAAATATGGACAGTGCAGGGGTGGAGGTGCCCGACTGCCATCTGGAAATACGCCCGTGTTCAAAGAAGAACTCACATTAAAACAAAAATGGTGCTATTTTCCATACATGCCCTGAATAAGGCAAAGCCATCTCCATCATGGTTTTATGGTTTTGTAAAACAGTGTCAATCTTTAACAAATTCTAAACTTATTCTACATAAACTATTTAAAAAACTTAATAAAAAACTATCAAGTTCAACTAATAATTTTGTATTTTCTTTTGTAGATTTGTCTTACACAGATATGTAATGATGATTGCTGTGTAATATGTATGTTAATGTAGTATCTGCAAGTATCTGCAAGTGGATGTAATGTAAAAGCGGCAGTAAGACACACAAGTTGTTATTTTAAGCCTGAAATTTATATGGATAAATCAGAAGTTGCAATATGTATTACCTTTGAGAAAAGTATTTACAGAGCAGCCTCAGAATTTAGCTTCAAATTATTATTATTATTTTTTTATTTATCACAATAATAATACATTAAACATAGCTACCCAAGTAAGGGTAATAATAAGGGTTTTCGTGTGCCAACCCAAGATTTTCAGTGGCCCCATGTGGCCACCCTTATGAAAAATTTCTGGGGGCATCACTGCTTGAGGTACAAGAAGAATCAAAGCATAACACATAATACGATTAAACGAGCTATCTTTTAGTTATCAGTTTCAGTGAAGGAGGAATATAGACATATAGAAGATAGAGATCATCGGCCTGTTTTCATGATCATTCGTGTTTTTCCTACACCTGCTGGCTTCCCATGGGGCATCTGGATCGTTGACCTCTGACCCCCAGCTGCAGCCCTGTGCTGGAGACACTTGAGATGCCCTCTGGTATATGTATGGAACACACATACAGATGCACACACACAAACAGAGGCGGACACCTAATCACATTACCTGCCATAATGCAATACACTGACGGACAGGTGCTCTCATAAACTGAATTAGGAAACAAACTGTGTGTGTGTGTGTGTGTGTGTGTGTGTGTGTGTGTGTGTGTGTGTGTGTGTGTGTGTGTGTGTGTGTGTGTGTGTGTGTGTGTGACTAGGTGGGTTTCCTCTTTGTTTCTCCTTTAAACAGTAATACAGGCATCCCCATATGTCTGGGACCCCTGTTGTTGCCCGAAATTATGGTCTGTGTGTGTGTGTGTGTGTGTGTGTGTGTGTGTGTGTGTGTGTGTGTGTGTGTGTGTGTGTGTGTGTGTGTGTGCGCCACTCATGTATTTGTGTGCAAATAAACGGCCCATGGAGAGCAGAAGGCTGCAGGCTGTTATCTGCTCATGTGAATGTTTGCTGTTACAACAGAGCCCTGGCTTCTGTGCAACAACCAAAGGAAATTTACTCTGACATTAAGATAATGCCATCTCTCTCTCTCTCTCTGTCTCACACACACACATACACACACACACGCAGAAGCTAAGAGAGTAGACAGATGTGATGTGGACACAATCACTGGAGAGCACTCGTGGGAATATTGGGAATAGGATTAGGGACAAGAGCACCAGTCATGAAAGCTCTGAGACAAAGAAAATGGGATAAGGTTGATCAGATATGATGAAAGATATTGTAAATTGAGCAGAGGATTGATCTTTTGAGTTGCCTATAGCGCTGTAAGGTCATATGCAGCCCAGTCTGATGAGGATGGTCACACACTTCTGCACTTCTAATATGTGTAAAGCATGACAGATGTGCCCGCCTGGTCTCAGTCCTCAAGCCCTGGAGTAACCAACCACCTAATCAGTCCCGCAAGCCTGCTGCAGTGGGCCATAAAATGCAAATATGTGCCAATCGGATACCGACCTACTGCTCATTCAGTCTCGCAGAATAACACCAATCATAGGTGGGAGGGCCATTTCGATTGATTCTGAAGGAATAGTGGCTCAAAGTGGGAATAGCAGGTGTGACCAGTAAGGACGAGGCCCAGCTTAGATAATCTTATCCAGGCATCTACTGTCACACTGTATGTGGATCTGTCAGTTTGTGATCTAACATAGATGTAACATCGCTAGCGACACCTCTGGCTGCGTGGCTGTGTTTGTGTATGTGCGCATATGTGTGAGTGAGATGGCTGTTTGCAGAAGCTTTATCAGTCAGCAACACAAAGAGCTATTCAGTGCCCAGAGAGACAACAACAAAGGGACAATTTACTGCAACAAAGACACCTCCGTCCTGGAGGCCACGCCGGGTGCAAATCTGAACAAAAACCCTCCCATGAGCTGGCATTAAAACTGCAGCCTGCCATGCAGAATCATAACCTCAGGTGGAACAAGCCTTGTTGTCCTCGCGTCTAGATGAATAGGGGTTCAGTGACAAGTTAAAGGGCCAGTTCAACCAAACTATAAAAAAGTACATTTTTGCCAACTATGAAAACGTTAAATTCCAATGTTTCATACGTATCATATCAACATTTCTAAAGTGATGTAATATATAAGCTGGCTTTGTCATCTGGAGGTGGAGGGGATGTTGGATGGTGTGACACCTAGGCAAGACCCCTGCCAAGCTGCAGACCATTGTTCCAGACTGACAAACAGCAAAACCGATTGTGATTTATTGAGTCAGTGCTGTTTACAGCTTTTTTTAGGCACAATAAGCTGCTGTTTCTGAGCGAGACATGGCTGCTTTCCTCGCCTGGGTGAGGCTTAAAAAGAGATTGTTTTTCACAGAGACATTACTGATTTTTAGTGACGCATCACTGTTTTTCCAGCAGCTTGTTAGGCACAATAAGCAGTTGTGTTTTTTCACCAAGACATCGCTGCTTTTCCTGCCTGGATAGTGGCACGAGAGGCGATTGTTTTTCACCAAGACGTATCTGCTTTTTAGCGACCCATCACTGTCATTCTTGCAGCTTTTTTAATGACCCATTGCTGTTTTTCCAGCAGTTTTTAGGCACAATAATAGTTGTGTTTTTACCAAAACATTACTGCTTTTCATGATGAGATAGTGGTCCAAAAAGCAATTGTTTTTACCAAGACATCGCTGTGTTTCCCTCAAAAAATGATCTTTTCCCAAATATAACCTTTTTTTTTTTGCCTAAATCTAACCTCATGTTAACCCCAGATTTGTATCTTCTACATAATAACATGCAAATGTTATGTATCTGCAGTTTGCAGAAACTTACAATGCCAGCTTTACTTGATTACTTGGTTGTTCTTGTCAGCAAACCCAATAATTTAACTGCATTGTGGACAAAATACAAAATAGTTCCACTAAGTAAGTTCTCTTGATTATCCAGAGTAATGTGGGAACTTATTTTGCAAATAAATGTTGCTTTTTTTATTCATTTTATCAATTTATAACTTCATTATATTGAGGTGGAGGCAGGCATCTCAGAGACAGATATCGGAAAACCTGAAGAACTTAAAACAAACTGGTCTGCATAGGTAGATACCACTATAGGTAAATGAGGAAATATATTTTTTGTCATGTGGGTGAAGTGAGCCTTTAATAATAAGGAAGCACAAGTGGATGGACTGTGCAAATTGGATTTAAATCTTGTGGTTTTTACCGAGAAAGTAAATCGTTGCCACCTCTGCTCGATGACACCGCTGAAATACAAAGCGTTGAGTGGCACACTACGGGACACATACTTCCTGTACGCTGAGATGGGATTATAAGAGATGGAACACATCCCAATGATCCCAGAATAGAGTCATCACCGTTGATGGATAGGTCTGTCAAACAGGATGAGCTGATCAATGCTCTCCGCCCAGCCCTTCAAACATACAGAGTGACAGCCCTGAGTCAAACAGAGTAATCAGCCACACAAAAGGGAATGCAGATTACCTGTTGCTATGACGACTGCAGCTGCGGTGTGACAGCCATCCACACTGACAGAGACCTAAATAGAGCTAGCTTTACAAACACAGTGAAATGTGATAGTGGGCCAGGTGCTTCCTAATAACCAACAGTAGCAACCAGTAACCTGGTTAACGTGAAAGTGTTTGTGCTTTATTCTTCACACTTTGTATGATGCTGCATCCACATGCATGATCACATATGTTCATTTGTTCTGATATGTTTGTGTCCTTACGTTTATATTTGCATGCACAGACAACACAGCAAAATCTAAAGGTGACTAGAAATGTGCAGAACTATGCTTAAGTCAGACATTTGGACTGACACATTCTGTATGTGGCAGGGCAGCTGGGAGTCAGAGAATAGACCCCTTCCTCTCCCTTTAACACCACCCCCGCCTTCACCCCACCCACCCTGGTTCACCCCCTCCCCCAGCCCATCATCATCAGACACCAGCAGCTGGCAGCCTGCCCCATTTAGCTCCCTCCAGCACTTACTGGGCCTGGCTAATCACTGGTGCTCAGCACCATCCGTGGCCACCACACCTGCCCCCTCGCTGGTGGGACTGTCCCATCTGGGACCTTACGATGGGGGAATATCTGCGGGGGTGTCTTCTTACTTCCCAGAACTGCACAAGGTGCTGAGAAAAGGGAGAAATCAAGACATCAGTGAGTGGAGTCAGACTGATGAGGCTAATGTGTTAAACATGGGAATGTAACATTCTCATCACTATAACTTTTGTACACGCAGGAAATGCTTTCAGGAATGTAACAATGTGTGTGCTCCAAACCCTTCCTGTGTACACACTTGGCAGACGCCCAGCAATCATAAAAACAAACTTTATAACGTTTAGTCTAAAAATATTCCCTGAGTTTTAGGAGAGGTTATGAATTGCTTTTGTGATCAGGTGCTTCTGACTGAAATAAAAGCATTGTATAGGTGACAATGCAGGGTGGAGAGCTGTGTGTAGTTTGTGCTTAGATAAGCTCTCATCATTAGCAGCCACCAGATGGTAAGTTGATCATGCACATTGCTTTGCTTCTCTGGTATCTGTCTTCCTCATTAGAACCACATTAACACACAGTGACTGCGATGATTTATTCAGCTCCAATCATGAGAAAGAGAAATGATCCTTGTCTGTTTATGTTATACAACA
Source organism: Epinephelus awoara (assembly GCA_035609425.1). Classification (NCBI taxonomy): domain Eukaryota; kingdom Metazoa; phylum Chordata; class Actinopteri; order Perciformes; family Serranidae; genus Epinephelus; species Epinephelus awoara. The sequence continues at coordinate 36,974,379 of CM069303.1, forward strand.
AATAAGCCCTTCTGTTCACACCAAAGGCTCTGGGATAATACACCAAAATATGAATGCAGCTTTAACTCTTTTTGTACAAACAAACTGAAGTGTTACTCATTTGCATCTCCCCCAGCTGATACTTGTTTTGTACTTGAATAAAAGTCATCTGCTCTTCATCTGCTGACGGGAAGAGTTAGCCTAAAACCCTCTGTTGTTCCTCTCTTTAGTCCTCAAACAGAAATGAGCACAGTCAAACACACACACACCCACAAACACACTCACTCTTTCCCATCCACACGAAAATGTAATTTGCCAGTAGCCATATAGTGCTGCTGGTGGTGGGGGCCATTTATGAGGCAGATCATATGGTAAGGTTGCTTGTCAGCTTTGAGTTCAGAAACAGGCGATGAAGATTCATCTCCCTTGACACGCGCTGACATAGAAAACTATATTTAGCTGTTGGCGTCCGTGCGTAAAGTGACGCTGGCGCAGACGCACGCACAATGGTTGTGGACTGAATACTGATGGGCACAAGACGCAGCAAGCTGTGCCACACCGTGTAGTCAAGTAAGTTTTACTGAAGACGTGTCAGCGGAGACTTTCTCATTCAAAAGCGAGCAGATGACGTGATTAACATAATGTGACATGGCACATTGTGGAATTTCATTCATCCTGATCTTGTAGGACTTTAATTGGCTTTGAGTAAGAAAAAGTCCCTGATTAACACAGAGTCTGTTCGAGGTTGAATGGGAAATAAAATCAATTGATTCCGAATAAATCAGACATTTTTTATTGATGCCTGAGGGGGAAATTGAGACATTACAGATGCTGTTGTTGTTGTTATTTAACAATACAAAAATATATGTTTATAATGTTTATAATAAGTATATAGTGTATAAAACTAGTATGTGGTGTTTTTAGAAATATAAAAATATGTGTGTTATCCTCAGTATGTAAAGTATGTAAAATTATATTAAGTATGTGCATTTTGCTGTAATTATTAATTTAACACTAGTATGTAACATATTTAACAATATAAAAATATATGTTTTATGCTAAGTATAGAAAGTATGTGAACATGTATAAAACTTGTATGTAGTCTAGTCTTTAGAAATATAAAAATATATTTGTTATGCTTCAATTTACATTTATATAGAGAGAAATAAGAATAAGAAATGTGCACAGTGTGTGTCATATATGATATACATTCAAGAGTAGTGTAAGTAAGACTAAATTAAATACTTAGCATATAAACATGACAGAACTATGACATAGTTTCAGCCCACATGATAGCCCAGCACTCACATTATATTATAGGGCAACCACGGTGTCATTATAAACCCATTAATGAGAAACAGACTCACTTTGAGTCTCTTCAGGAATATTAATGACATATTTGTGTGTGATTAAGCCCACAGTGTCCCTCAGCCCACTGTAGGCTCCTCGGTGAGGGTGTAGGCCTACTGCACTTTATGAATAATGAAAAAAATGACGTAAACAATGCGGTCCTCTTTGCAGCTCGGGCTCGAGGCTGGAGGCGGGCGCACCGAGGCGTGATGCGGTCGTGACGTAGATGCAGTCGGGGATCTTTAATCCTCTGCCGCAGCAGCGCAGCCGGTAACCAGAGGAGGGGGGAGCACGGTCGGACGGGAATGGACCGCACAGGCTAGGCTAGCCTACAGTGAGGCCGACATATCTCGGTCTTTAGATACATGATATTATCACCGAGTCAAAACCAGAGCAGGACCAGAACGAGCCGAGTTTTAGCGAAGGCCAGACCCCCTCCTCTCTGTGTCTGCCTTCAGCCTACAGCCTATTCACAGATCCTATCAAGCAGACCTCATTCACAAACGGAGGTTGGGGTATAGTTTCATTTAAAAGCCGAATTCGGTGTCGTTTAGCCGGCTGACGGATCCTGCGCCTCGTCCTGCCGGTTTCCTGCGCCCCGGTTCGCCCTTCAGCGGCGTCTCCGCGTCCCCGCTGTTCCTGTCAGCTGCTGCGCATCAGCAAAACATGCAGGATGAGCCTGTGGGGGTGACAACCACGCAATTACCCCCGTCAACCGCGGAAAAGGACAGCGAGAGAAGCACGGTCAGCAAATCCGGGAACCGAACCGACAACCAGGACAGGCAGCCGAGCTCCGTGACGCCGGATTACAACCATCTGAACCAGAAGAGAGCTTTCCCCGATTTCAATCGAGATCATTTTTGCCCTACGCAGTCTCTGTGTGACCTTCAGCACAGCCGAAGAATACATCAGCAGTTAAGTCAGCACACTGAGTTTAGCCCCACAGAGTCGCCCCCACCCCAGAGACGCTTCAGTCACCTGCCGCAGAGGCAGCCCGAGCACAACGCTGCTGACCCCTGCGGCTCTCCAGTGGAAGAGGCTCAAGCCGATGCTGCGTCGCCATCGCCCACTTCTGTAAATCCACACAAGATCCAAATGGACTCCCCCATCGCCCACCATATAAATAACGGCAATGGCAGCAGCAGCAGCACCGGCAACATGTTGTCCGGAGGTCTCAGCGCCGCTTTCCCGAACCTCCCCACCCAGGAGATGCAGAGCGCCAGCGTAGGCTCGTCTTCACCCTCGATACCTGGGTTCGGCACCCCGTGGTCCGTGCAGACCAGCTCCTCGCCCCCTCCCGCACCCAACTCCGTCAACCCCATCCACGCCAACGCCATTAACCAGATGCCCAACACGGACTCTGACAACAGCTTCTACCCAGGTATCCCCTCCTCCATCAACCCGGCCTTCTTCCAGAGTTTTTCGCCAGTGTCAGCTAATCCGTGCGCCGGGATTAATGTGCAGGGCTTCAGCGGTCCTTTCTCGCCCCAGATAAACGTCCCTCAGCAGGCGCAGAGTCGCAGGTCCCCGGTCAGTCCCCAGATGCATCCCCAGCAGGGCGCCTTCCTGCAGCAGAGGAACAACTACAACCAACATCAGGTGAGCTGCTACAGGACATCAATCACATGAAGGTGACACAGCATGGAGGCAGCTCTCCTGTCTTATTTCTCCCACTGCTGTTACATTTGATGAGCAAACATTAGGCCTCAGGCCCACAGCAGCTCCATTTTACTTAGCATATATGAACCATGATGTCAGGTTGGGTGGTGAGGGCCTCCACCAGGGTCTCCTCAGGTTAGGAAGCATCTTGTGACACCATAAAGTGTTGTGTGTGTGTGTACATTAGCAGTCTTTGAAGCACAAGTAGTCTTTTTGTTACTCATAATGCATTTGTCATGTCCTCTGCAAGGGCTGAAGTCACTACTCTTGAGGCAAAGGGAGGGAGGGGTGATCAGGGGAACAAGGGAGCATCACTGAATCTAGCTGTTGTTCTCTGTGGAAGCTGGCAGTGGGATGCAGTCACATGGCAGCGGACCATTCCTGTCTTGTGGTTCAGTCAGTGGGAATACAAAGGCTCGCAGGGTTTGGTGTCCTAAATGGAAGCTTATTTGGGTGAAATGAAGGCGTCTAGTATCTTAGAGGTGTGTGTGTGTGTTTGTGTGTGTGTTTGCAGACCGTTAGGGGACCCCAAGGAAGGACCAGGCTGAATGAAGGTTCAGATTGTGCAGTGGTCTTGAGGCCTACGTGTTTGTAGCCTTTGGCCTCAGGTTTCTCATGTGACTTGCACATTGTGTGTGTGTGTGTGTGTGTGTTTGTGTGTGTGTGTGTGTGTGTGTGTGTGTGTGTGTGTGTAAATGTTGTAATAGAAAGACAAAGACAACCAGCCCTGTTGGGTCCACCATCATACGCACATCAACATATTCAAAGCAGAAAAATTTAAAGGTCCAGTGTGTAAAATTTAGGGCAATCTAGTGGCATCTAGTGATGATGATTGCAGATTCTTTGTTCAGGAGTTTTTTTCCAGAGGACAAATTATCCACAGATGTGTTTTCTTCCCCATTACAAACGGACCAGGTGATTAAAACCAGTTGAATGAAGCAGTTTCACGTTACAAATCAGTGTTCCTCCGATGCTATTTGACACGTCACAGGCCCTTAGCCTAGCACCTGCTAACGTGTGCTCATGTGATTCAGACGGAGGTTTTTTACCGGTAGTTGAATTATTCGCAGAGGTATCTTCCTTTCCAAAACAATCAGACCCGGTGCTTTAAATCAGTAAAGACCCTGAGCAAAGCAGTTTCATGTTACAAATCAGTGTTTCTCCTACGCTGTTCGGCATGTCGGAGACGGGCTAATCCGTGCTCACCTATTTTCTATGATAACTTAAGATCCAGACTATCAGGAGGTCTTTATCTGGAGCCAAATTATCCACAGAGGTCTGTTCCTCTCCAAAACAAATAACCCTGGTGATTTAAACAGGTAAGAACATGGAATAAAGCAGTTTCACATAAAAAAAAATCACCTTTTTTCCCCGATGCTACTCAGCTCGTTGCAGATGGGCTGCTAACTATGGTGGCCGACGGGAAAACTTAAATGCCGCTACTTAGAGCCAGTGTTTGGTTTGTCTGTTCTTGGCCATGTTCTAGAAACATGGCGGTGCAACATGGCGGATTCAGTGTATGAGGACCTGCTCCCTGTGTAGATATAAACTGCTCATTCTCAGGTTACGGAAACATGACGATTGTTATCTTTGGGTATTTTTGTTACGTTAGGGAGTTTTTCCTCATCCACTGTGAGGGTTGAAGGACAGAGGGTGTTGTAAGTTGTAAAGCCCAATTGGCAAAGGCAAATTATGATCTGTGATATTGGACTATATAAATAAAAAACTGAATTATTTTCAGGTGATTACGTATCATATTATTTACCATGTCTACCAATGTATCCCTCTAAATCCCACACTGGACATTTAGAAGGAGAAAAAATAATGAATGAATTTGTTAATATTATTTTTTCAATAACTCAATAACTTCAATAACCTCTCCAGGAGCGTCCATTTCCTTTAACAGCACTTGCAGTACCTGTTTTTTATTCTCAAGCCACACCACTATCAGACATCCCGTAGCTGTTTGCAGCTGACACAAAGAGAAAAGGAATTTAGATCACATCATGCACAGAGTGTGTGAGAAACAGAAAGTTGATTGTCCTCTGAGTAGGATTTTCACGTGAGCGCACGCGAGATTAAGCGCGATGCGATTCGATGTATGATATGCTTAAGAGTTGACACAAGGTCCAGGTAGAGAGAGAGAGAGAGAGAGAGAGAGAGAGTGTTACGCTGGTGGTGTCGCAGCGCACGGGATACTTAGTATTAGTCTTAAAGCCTTAAATCTTCTTATCTACCCACCCGTTACAGGAGCAGATCAAGCTGTGGCTGACAGGGAGGAAAGAAAGGAGAGAAAGACAGGATGGAATAAAGTGGAAATGATACAGACAGAGATGCACGTGTCCTTTTTAACCTTCCATCCCTCCACTCCCTCTGTGCCCTGTCCTGTGTGTGTGTGCAGCCCATGGTGAAGCAGTCTCCCTGGGGCAGTCACCAGGGGAACGGCTGGGGCTCGGGGGGGATGTCCTGGGGCCGAGACCACCGCAGAGGGAGTGGCATGGGCGTACCTGGCTCAGTCAGCCACGTCTCGCCTCTGAAGAAGCCCTTCTCCAGCAACATCATCGCTCCACCCAAGTTCCCACGCTCTGGAGGATCACTGGGGCCTAAATCCTGGATAGAGGAGAACATGTTTCGCACAGACAGCAACAGCAACACTCTGTTGCCCCTGCAGGTATGTGTTTGGGGTGACATGTTGATGGTTTTGGGGGAATAATGGGTCTGTGTATGTTTGTTTGTGAATGGGGTTTGTTTTCATGTTACAGTGTGAGAATCAGTGGCTTTAAAGATGGGAAAGAACTGGTAACAGAGGCGTTCCTAATTATTTCAACTAGAGATCAGACAAAGGGAATGATGATGTGTGTGTGTGCTGGTGTGTGTTTCAGTTGAGATCCCTCTGTGAAATAGAAACTAAAAGAGAATTATTGTAATCAGTAGAGAAGCTGAAAGAAAGGGGTCCTTCAGACACACATAGCAGTGTGTAGATGTAAATTACCATAAAAGGACCAGCATTGTTAGCATTTCAATCAGATGGGAGGAGTTGGAACTGATTTGCTCTGCAGGTTTCACTGAAGGTGTAACAAAGTGGGGGCTGGGCTGAATTCATTTCAGGAAACCAACATCTTGTAGGTGAGGTCTATTTCAGGTGCCGAGGCAGCTCACGCTCTTTCCGTGCTCACCTAAAAGAAGTCAATCTTATAACATGATATACTGAGTGGTTTCAAAGGAAATTGCCGGAACTCTGTGAGAGGTCTATCAGTGGCCATCACATGCTGCTGGATTGTGTTCTGTATAATGAAATGCTTCTAATTTTCCTTTGTTAAGGTTGCAGTGGAGTATAGATGGTCACCATGTGGTTATGCTTTAATCAAATTGCAATAATTCTTTTGTTTTCTAAGACACTGCCAGCAGCAAAATCCGCATTACTTTTCAAAATAAGATTACATCACAATTATTTTTGACAGATATTCGGGATTGCAACATGAGTCACAGGGATTAGTTTTGTGCATTTAATTTTCACTGGGAAAAAAAATAAATTAAAATGATGATGATGTGATATTTGCTGGATTCTGTACCAACAAGCCAGTTCCCTTATGTCTGGAATGAAATTTGCAGGCCAGGGCGTCTCTGTAGCACCACAATCGTCTTTTATTATAGTATGTTGTGACTCATTTTACCTTAATCAAAAAATTGCAGCTCTCCTGATTTGGATGTGGCATTTGGTCATGTTGTGATCTGATAATATTTAAATTAATTGTGCAGCCCTACTTAAAATTTTATCTGATTATGCTGATAGCCTTGCAGTGTCTCTGTGGGTTCTCTGGTATTTTTGCAAAGAATTAATAGGCATTCTTTAATTATAATATTGGGTCATAATTTCATCACTTTAATGTTGTTATAGTGGTTTAAGTCACCTGGGGTCTCATTCATAAACATTGAGTACGCACAAAACAAAGCCTGAAAGAGGTGAACGCCACTCCCCACACAAAAGCTGTGATCTATACAAACAGCCTTGAGATGAGATCTCTTAAAGAGTTGCAGCTGGTGAAGGTGGAGCTCCCTCTAATTGCTCTGCATACTGCTGGGTGGCTTATCCTACATTATAACCTATTAGATCATTTGTAAATAACTAGTAACTAAAACTTCAACATAAATATAATGGAGTAAAACACACAATATTTGCCTCTGAGATCTAGTCAAGTAAAAGTAGCATCAAATGGAAATATTTAAATGAAGTACAAGTGTCTCTGAATTGTGCTGGAAATAGTGGACATAGTGTTTTGCTTTATCATTATGCGGTAAATGTTGATTTCACAATGTATTGGCTTAAGAATAATGACGCTATCAGCGTTTAGATTGGTTCCCTACAAGCGTCGCTTTTACTGTGTCATTCTGTCTGCCACCTGGTACCATCTCCCTGGAAAATGAAGGCTCACTTTACAGCACAAAGGAAGTGCGTCAACCATTGTGCAACTAAAACTGGAAGAGGATAGATAGCTATCAGTAGTTATCCCCAGTTACCAAAGAGTATCAGTCTAGGTTTTTTGCAAGTACTATTCCCAGTAACGGAAATGATGGACTGTGGAAAACCAAATGCATTGTGTCTTGTGTTGTTGGTAGTTGCTAGGCCCTGAGGAAAACAGAAACCGTTCTGGTTATCTTTGTGACAGTGGCGCCAACACTAATACCACTTGGAAACACCACTTTATTGGATGTATTAAATGCAGTTAACCGGAGGTTAGCGAAAATAACACATCAGTAAACGATTGTAAATTGAATGTGCATGAGATGCAAACAGAATTGCACTGACCGTAGTGGACTTCTAATAGAAATAATGGTTATTTGGGCAAAGAACAGTTCTCTACAAGTTTTATACTCATCTTACTGGATTGCTGTCTTTAATTCTAATGCAACACTATTTCCTGAAAGTCCACAGTATCACTGTGTGTTATTAATTTATCTGTAGTTTATGGTTTCTGATACTTTCCAGTGTTGGTAGTTAAATTAAAATCACGTTTTAACTCTCAGTCAGTCCCAGCTGATTGTCTATTGATGTACTGAACAATGTATTTCTACATAAAAAGAGACTGAATCACATAAAACTGTTCATAAAGCAGTGTTTTACTTGAGGAAAGATCCTTAATACTCACTAAAAGCCATGAAACTGCAAGCTTGGCTCATAAATAAAATGTGTGCTGCCGCATTGTCAGCTTATGTTAAATACACATATTCATTGTAAGAGCAGTGGCTCATTTTAATGACTGCTAACAGAAAAGATACTCATTACCGTGACTCATTCAGACTAGAATAATGATATCACCTAAATAATGGTGTCATCGCATGGTATTACTGTTGCTAAGAGCTCAAATTATTAGTGATATCGATGCCAAGAATCACAGTGCTTCCTATTCCAGGAAACAGGCCTGACTCCATGGATTGTTAATTTCCATAAACAGTGCCGGACCCAGAATTTTTCAGATTCCAAGTCTTTTCCTTCCTTCCTTTCTGTTTAATGTTTGGCAGTCAGCGACACATCTCTGCTGTGTCACGTTTTAGACATCATTCGGAGGTAGACTGAGAAAGAGAGGAGAGTCTCAGTGAGTATTGTGCCTGCTGTACAGCTGGTTACTTGGTTACTGGTCATAATGCATACCATCACCCTGAAACAACATATTCTTAAAGTGAAAGAGAATACCGACCTAACGTCATGATTCCCACAGCCGTATGGTTAATGGTTTCATACTGGCAGACAAGTGAAGTCTTTTTGAGGACACACATCCAGTCTGACCCCACCGATTTTACATAAATGTCTGTTTACAGATGTTGGGAGGAATGCTGCATATGTGGGAAATGTATGCAGCATCTTGTGGCTTCAGTCTGATAAATCGCCTCAAGTAATGTCACTTGAGTCAGCTGGGGCTGAAGACTTTGGCCCTATCTTACACCTGGCGCAATGCGACGCACAGGGCAACTGTCACTGCTAGTTTCATACCAACCGTTATAGTTTTTACAGCCAGTGCCCCCCTGGTTAAGAAGCGAATGTACTTGCACCACTCTGCGCCCATGCGCCAAACTGAGGTGTGGTCAGATACATTGTTGGCATATCACTATGTTGAGGCAGCAGAGAGCGACTGGAATAGTCTTAAAATTTGTATACTGGTATGTCACAAATCTAAAACAAGCTTTGCAAATCACCTGAAAACTGAAAGTAACATCTTAGCTGCCTTGTAAATTTTTCTTTTTTCTAGCTATTATGGCTAATGTGCGACCTGCGTGCTAACAAAGTGACTAATTGTCACATTATTTTAGGTGCATGAGAGACAGCGACATCACTCCTCTCTTCATAAATTTACCCCCATAAGTCTAAAAATCAGTCATAAATCTCGGGATGTGGAGTTAGAAAGAAATTAGTTTATCCAACTCCTGTGCTGGAGCTCTACACAGGACTGTTTCCCTAATCCCGCTCCAGCAGAGTGTGTGATCTATTCCTGCCCATTTCCATAGGGTGTGTGTCAGCTCCCGCTCACACCCGCAAACATTCTGATCATACATGCCTGCAGCCTGCACCATAAAGATTACCAATAGATTGATGCTGCGTCTCAAATCACATACCTCCGTTAGCACACTTCCATGTAGTACACTATGTGCATGATGTACTTATTGGTGTAGTGCATGAATTTCTGTTGGCTGTTTTGCACTTACTTAAATTAGCTAGTTAGCTACTAGCATTAGCATTCGCGTTATCGTTTGTCATTAAAACATTATTTTAAAAAACGTTGATTTATTGTGGTATTAAGAAAGATGTGCAGATCTGTCTGTAATAAGTTGCTATTATTATTACTGTGATTAGAAATTAATCCAAATGTCTGTCGCCTTGCTTTCCTTTTGTTTTACCTTTATCTTTTCCTACTTCACCTGTTGACGTCTCCATCCGTCATGATAATTCATTTCCAGGACCCACACATTTTTGTTTTGTTTGTTTGTTTTTTGACCACCCGCTCCACCTGCGACAATAATAAAACCCCTCTACTCCGTAGCCTGCTCCTTGTTTCTGTCTGAGGCTAGCAGCTCGTGGCTACATTAGCTGCTACAAGCATATAACTCCTGAATCAGTACAGTAAACTAAACTGACTCCAGTTGCATTGTGGGTAAAGTTGGCACCATGTTTTCACAGGGAAGAAGGAATGTGTGGAATGAAATAGAGCATATCTGTGGTTCTACTGCATCGATTTCGATCCGTTTTCACCTCACTGTCTATTGTGTGTCTGACTTTGTTCGAGGAGTGCAGCGCTAAATCTGTCGAGTTCTCTTTTATGTTCCTCTGGAAACACTGACCTGTCATAAAAATGACTTACAGACTATGAGACATGTTGAGAACTCAGCTCTTTTAGGTTTAAGATTGATTAACGATCCTGTTATTAAACTCTTTTATACAGGTGGTATATGCAGTTCCTGGATTATATTTCCAGCCATCAAACTGTCCATTTTATCTGGAATTTTATGCCATGTCATATAATACAACTCGTCATTCTCTGTTTTATGAATTACGGTCACTAATGTGCTGAACTAACAAATGGGAAAGCACAGAAATAGCATATTAAGCAGCCTATGATCCGTCACTATCAAAGTATGAAGAAATGACCTTTACCCTGCGCTATGCTGGGTGTGGTACAGCAGGATAGGCGCTCCATGCTGCGCTAGACACCAGAATATTACCATATGAGTTTGTCACAGTCGATCATGAAGAAGAACTATCTCGCCGGCCCACTGATGAGCTCAGAACCTCCATCTCAGCTCTGTGGCTAAATGCCACTCCTGGTTTTGGTTTCCATTCTCTCTCCGTCTGTCTGTGGGAACAAGTCCAGAGATCGTGCTTGGGAATCTGTCCTATAGGCTGCTCACAAATATACCTTCAGACCCCTGAAGTGAATAAATACAGAAGGAATGTTAATCCAGGCGTGAGCTACTCACTCTCTTAAATCTCTTACATCTTAAGCCAAATACCCGCACTTCAGAGGCTTTATTGTTCATAAGCCAAATCACAAAAGTGTGTTAGAAACGTGAGGACACGCATCCCGATGTGTGTATTGTCACCTCTGATATCTGGATGATATTAAACCCTCACATCTGTGTTTTTCAGGACCGCACCAGAATGTATGACAGTCTGAACATGCACTCCCTGGAGAGCTCCCTGATCGACATCATGCGAGCCGAGCAGGATCCGATGAAAGGTAAGATTGCCTTTCACTTTCTATCTACGTTTGGGGGGTGGGGGGTCAAAGGGAGGTGATCGTGTTCGGTGAGCAGGCCTGACATCGCACGCAGTGACTCGGTGCAGGGAAGTGACAGGCCCATTGCTCCCAGAGCTGTGTTGTTTTTCCGCACACCAGCTTATTTTGTCCCCGCTGAGAGCTTAATACTTCTGCCACCAGCTGCACATTTACATGACCTTCCAGCTCTGATCCTGTTGCTACTTAACCTGACCTGCACACAGAGCTGCGTAAAGAGTGGAGGAGAGAAGGGATGGTGCTTTTCCTTTGCTGTGAATATATCCAATTAGGCACAGATGTTTTCAGGCCTGTGCATATCACACATGACTTGTCATTTTTAAACTAAAAAGTATATATAGACCTTGGTTTCTTTTGAGTTTCTCCTCGTGGTTTGGCAGTAGCAAGCGGAGAATGTAGTGTAGTGTGACACTGCCCCGGCCTCCTGGGCTCAGCTGCTGGACATCAGAGGAGCAGTGTCAAATAACTGCACCGCTCTCACCCTCCTCTCCTGGAGACGGCTGCTTGTAGCTCATTTACAGCCTCACAGGCCAGCTACGCTTTCACTTCAAACTATGACCCAGAAATAACAACAAACCATGCATGCAGTTGTTATTTGTCGGCATATGTGTAGAGGCACACAATTCTTGAACAGGTCTGGTTATTGTAGTCTCATTAAGACCCTGGTAAAATCAGGACTCAACCTGTGCCCTCCTTTCTCAGGCGAGTTTCTTGTTTTTCCTGCCGGAGCAGATGGAGAGGACATGGGCCAGTGTGCACAGCAGAGAGAGGGGGATCTAGACTAATTTTAGACGTGATCACACTTTCACACACTGCGTATGACAGCCAAGAGAGGAGACGGGAGGGAGGGGAGGCTTGCGAGGGTGGGCTCTGCCATTTATAGCATTGCCATAGCTAACACAACAGTGTACAGTATTCGGACTAGCGGCTCCAAAATACAGGACCTTATAAACCAAAAAATTAAAGTGCTGAAAGTTATTATTTTAAATTAGGCTTATATTTTCTTTGGTTTTTCTATTTTTAATAGCACTTACTGGTGCTATTTAACATTCAAAGCTGCTTTGGAGCCACACTGGCAAACTGGCAAACAGCAATACATGTCCACTCCCAGATAGAATAATTAAAGAGTAACTAACCCTATATTCCCATGTTTTTGTGTCGAGGTGATTAATGGGAATAACAGTTTTTGAGATGGAGCAAGAGGGCTGCAGCTGACGGCGGCAAAACAGGCCGCAATTTAATTGGAAATTGTGCACCGTCAATATACGTCCAATGAAAGTGCTTGTTTTGCCACTGACAGGCTCATATTGTTATTCTTAGTGTCTGACAACATTAGGGAAAGATCGTTTTTGTATAAGCAGAAGCCACCTCAAAATCACTATCACAAAACACACCAGAGTGCATTTAAATAAACAGTCATTTTATTATCTTAAAACACACTTTATTCAATGTCGACAGAAACAATATAAGACTCGGAAACATCATCTTGCGTCTTCTTTTCACTGTTGCAACAACCACCATCTTTGATTTGGCCAAAATAAACCCTTAATTTATCCAGTTAGATGTCAAAATATGCTGGTTCTATACTCACTAAATTACTGCTAATTTAAATGGAGTCTGGTGGGTTTGCCGCTGACGGTTTTAGGGCTGTTTCTGGTTAAACAAAAAGGATCTTACTCTTTATCAAAGAAGTCTATTGCTGTAGGGATCCTTTCCATAATGTTGTCAGACACTTAGAATATTGATCTGATCTTGTCAGTGGCAAAACAAGAACTTTCAGTGGACATAAACTGTGCACAAATGCCACAAGTTTAATGCTCAGCACTGGACCAATTTCAAAAAATATTGTTTCCATTAGTCACAAAAAATGAGAAAAAAGTCCAGGTTGAATATCACCAATGATCCCCTTCAACTTGACGCAGAACAAAACGTTCACCAGAGATTATAATCAAAGAACAAAGAACAAAACAGCCACATGAATCACAGTCTAACTTAAATATCATTGAAATTGGAGACACAAATAATGATAATTTTCATTATTAACATGGCAATTATTTTTGTGTATCTAATCTTTTGGTCAATAAAATGTCCATCATGATTCCTCAGAGCCAAAACTGACACTTTTAAATTGCATTTTTGCTTATAAATGACTTGAATGATTCATCAGGTATCATTTTTGTTGCAGATCAATTTTCAATTTTCAGGAAATGATCTGTTTGGTCTTAAGACTTCCATGGAACTGTTTTACGGTTGATGAAACAAAGGAAGTGATTCACTCTGCCTCTGTTTCCTTGTATTAACAACTCAACATAAATTTGGGGATAAGAAGAGCTTTGTTCCCTCTGCTGACTGTCGCGCTCGCTGTAGACGTGAGAAGGCTGTTGTAACACATTTACAGACGGGCACTGTGGTTTTAGTGTGTGTGTGTGTGTGTTTGCGTGTGTGTTCTCGCTGCCATGTACACACGTTGGCCTCGCCCTGTCCTCTCCATCTGCTCTGTGTCTCATCCCTATTTCTGTGTGTGTGTGTGTGTGTGTGTGTGTGTGCGCGCGCGACATGTGTGTTTCTGTTTCTCATGTCAGGCCGTGTGGGATGCCCTAACCCCGGGGCTGACGGCCTACTCATGCTCAATGGTAATTATCTCTTAGCACCATCTCCCTGTCGCTGGTTTCTGTCCATGTAGAGAAAATTTGATTCAAATTTGCAGAAAATTAGCAAATGGAAATTAATGTGTCAGCTTCAGTAGACGTTAAAATCACATGCTTCATGTACATCATTATTTATTCCCTGAATCTGTGTTCACTGCACTTTGTTGCATTTTACTGTTGTGGTTTCTCCAACATTTCCACCTCATCCAAGTGTAATATTTTGAGTTGTTTTCAAATTTCCTCTTTTGATCCTGTTTTTTTTTTGTGTGCACATTTTCAATTTCCATGCAAAAAACCTGGATGGATACACACCTTGTGTCTACATCTTTCATGATGCTTCCACTGTTACTCTTAAAGGAGCAGTGTGTGAGATTTAGGGGGATTTAGTGGCATCTAGTGGTGAGGGCTGCAGATTGCAACCAGCTGAAACCTCTCCAGGTTAGAATTCCTTAAGTGTTCAGAAGGTTTTTACCAGGCCAGATTATCCACAGGTCTCTTCCTCTCCAGAACAAATGTACCCAGTTGATTAAAACACTGAATAAAGTAGTGTTACGTCACAAATCAATGTTTTTCCAGCGGTGTTCGGCACATTGCAGCAGCTGCTAATCTGTGCTCACATTTTTTTCTCTGATAACTTTATATGTGCTCACCTTTTTCTGATCCAGATGTTCAGGAGATTTTTTACCATGAGTCAAATTATCCACAGAGATGTCTTCCTCTCGAAAACAAACAGACCCTATGATTAAAACAGAGAGATAAGGCTCCGCTCCACCTTTTAAAAAGAAAAATAGATGCTCCTCCCTCAACAGAAAATCCTCCCGCTCCCCGCTCCCTGCTCCGCTCACATGCTCTGGTAGTGACATGCCGCTAGACCAGCACCTACTAATGTGTGCCCACCCTTTTTCTCTGATAACATAAGATACAAGTTTTATGTTGAATTAAATTTGTGTTTTAACCAACGTTGTTGTTGGAGAGGGGCTGCAAACTATGGGTCAGTATTTGCCCGTTTTGGGATACTGTGGGAACAATGCAATACAAAATGGTGATCTCTGTGGACGAGCACCTCATTCTAATGTGATAAAAACACACTAATTCTTATTTTTAGGTGACGACACACTAAAGAAAACATACTTTTTATATTATATTACATTTCTGCCAATATATCCCCCTGAATCCTACACACTGGGCCTTTAAGCCTCATTAGTCACCAGACTCACAGTGGAATAATAGTCACACTAGGTGACATGTGGTTGGTCTGGTTTAGAAAAGAGAGTATCTACTCTTATCTTCACCTTCTTTTGTCACATAAAGTGCCATTTGTGATTAAAATGTCTGTGTAGTGACACTCTTGGTTATGATATTGTATTTTATGTTTTGTGAAGTACCATCAGTGAAGCATTTTCAACCCTTTTAACTGCCACTGTTGATTTTGTGCTTTTGTATTTAAAATCGAGATCTACCACACTAATGCTTTGCAACGGCGCTCACATGATGACGAGTGTTTTCATTGTTATACAGAGTACCTGAGGACTATGTCTGCACCACAAACAGGACTTTGTTCCACCCTTTCATTAAGATGTAAATTTTCAGTGCCAATCTGAGTAATTGTAGCCCTGCAGACTCCTTTTTATTTTGGCCTCACATGTGGACACACGTCATGTTGGTGTCAAAAATAAAGTCTTGTTTTATAACTGTCTCAACAAGACACAAATCTGGGTCAGGCAGCATTTGCAGATAATTGCGAGCGTGCTTTTTGTTGTCTCTGGTATTTGCTGTTTCCTCCTGAGACCCAGGAATAAGCGATTCATTTTCATCCTCTAGTGGAGTTTTTTTGGCTCGTGTCTCTGAGGCCGAACATGTTGCTAAAATGAGCCTTGTCATCCCCGACAGAGGACGTACAGGGCTTTTCAGTGATGTAACATATGTGGAGTTGGACATTGACATATTTATTTCTCTAGTTTTCCAAATGACTTCCATCAGATTTGGCACATTTTACGGAAACGGGAAAGTTGAGTGTCTAAGGAGTAGTTAAATGAGTTTTCAGAACAGTGAAATGATTTTTTTTTTTTAGCCAGAAAAATATAAATCTTGTTTTGAGTCTCAGGACAATGTAAGCTCAGCTGTTTAAAGTATTAACACGTCAGCTGGAGCACTTTTCTGTGACTGACAGCTTATTTAACTGAAATGATATAAGGTCATGAGGTAACTCTGCAGATTAAAGTCCAGAGAGGTTACTTATATGTTTTTTTGGAATGTGTGCGCAGCTGAAACTTGTACTCTGTACTTTTTACATGCAGCCAGGAGCTATGGGAGACGTCGAGGTAAACTGAGCTTTTTACAACATGTCTTTTCCTTGTGGCTTATTCTCTTGTGGCATGCTTTATTGCTCGAATGAATACCAAACTGAGGCCTTGAGTCTGGAGTCAGACTTCAAATTATCTTTCTTTTTTTGGGAAGACATTGGGTTTGCTTTGAAGCGTTGCTATACAATCTTTAAGCTTAAATTTTGCTCCTATTTTGACCATCACCAAGTACAACAAAAATATGATTCTATTGTTTTAGCATCCAGACATGCATGATGTCCGGGGTTTCAGGTTTGGTCACATTTCTCTGAAGCACTACAGCACTTGTGCCTCTGCTCTATGGAGACCCAAAGCCTTCAATATTATAATATATGACAAATAAAGAGACAATTTAAAAATGAATATTCGTATAATTAAATTGTGTAAAAAATACAAATGAGCCAATAATTAGAAAATATTTATTATACTCCTTATTTTGAGATGTTATTTCATCACTTTTCAAGTATTATATGAAATAAAATGTGGCATTATTAAATAAGAAATGGCATGAATTGAAAGTGTCATTGGAAATGCCATTAAAAAAATAAAAATCATTATGAATACAAAATTAGAAATACAAAAAAAACCTCCTGAAGAACTTCTCTGAAACTGTTTAATTTATATATATTTATACAATTAATTAACAGGACATATTTTTATATTAAATATTTGGAACACTTTGGGGCTCCGTACAGCTCAGCGATGTTAACAGCTTTGTGCCACACAGCCTGCATCTCCACACCTGCTTCATTTGCCACACTGCTCAGAGCGGAGCACACATGACAAACAAACTTGTTCATAATCCTCACTTTAAACTTAAATAATAACAGCAGAAACACAATTCTACAGACAACCTCTCTGATTCGTCCCAGTCAAAACACGTTACACACGGTACACGTTTGTGATTTGTGTTTCTGCTTGTGTGTGTTTGCGTGAATGCCGAACATTTGCTGCTGTAGCCTTGACTGCCTTTTCCTCTCAACCAGGCCGCTCCTCCCTCTTCCCTATTGATGACAATCTCCTCGATGACGGCCACGGCAACCAGGGCGTCCCAGGAGTCCTTGGCTCCCCCAACTGTTACCCCCACCAAAACGGGGAACGCATCGAGCGCTTCTCCCGCAAGGTGTTTGTGGGAGGTTTGCCCCCTGACATAGATGAAGGTGAGGATAACACAGCCTTGCAGCCTTCTTCTGTTCTATCAGCCATCTTTGTTTGTCTTCACCTGTCTGTTGTTTCTCTCTGCCTCTTCGCCTCAGATGAAATAACCTCAAGCTTCCGCCGCTTTGGTCACCTGGTGGTGGACTGGCCACACAAAGCAGAGAGCAAATCCTACTTTCCACCTAAAGGTACTGACAAAAACAGCATATAACCTCTTCCATTCCACTAGGACGCCAGCGCCGACATTACTGTCCCTCAAAGACTGCAGCCGGGTTCTCGGTCGCCAGTAAGCCGTAATCTTACGGTGGCCATAGCGCTCTGCCGTATTCCTGTCTGTGACCCCGTTCAACCCCCAACCGGCAGGATTCACCTTTTGTTTCTGCTGCTGGTTGAAATCTGTACTCACACAACGTGCTCCTGAATGATTTCTTTTGCTCGCACAAAATTATTTTGAGTTGCAAATGCGAGTAAAACGCTTGCACCGTAGAGCTCTGTAGTGGAAAGCAACTGTAGCATATAAACAAATCCAGCCTGCAAGTAAAAATAAATAATAACTTTAACTGCTTAAAGATACTCAATAGCTCAGCTAATACCTGAAATGTCACTGGAAAACAAACCACTGCAGCAGCGTACTGAGTGCCAGGTGGCCAGCGCACGCCATCATTGGACGGCGCATGGACACTCACCCTCTTGCAATTGGACTTTGAACTTATCCCACAGTAGTGGTGCCGTGAGGTACCGTGGTGCCACGGTACTCCAACATTATGGTATCATATGTACCGTGGTGTTTTAGTACCGCGGTCTACCACTGGTACCAGTATACCATGCAACACTACTAGCTTGTCAGAAAGAGGGTTAAGTAACACTCAGGTTGGCTGAATGTTGTTGAGGGAAAAACTGGCATGGCCATTTCCACTGGGATCCCTTAACTCTCTCCTGAAGACATATAAATAGCCCTTTTTACACAGAGATCACTCTATGGAGCTGCTACAGAGTCCCTTCTTTACGCTGCATTTTCACACAGGACCAAATAACAGCGTGTGATTTCAGACAACACGCCGACATTGAGCAAGCAAAAGAGGCGTAATGACCATGATGTGTAACACAACAGCGTCGGCCTCTAGTGTGACATATAACGTAGGAGTCAGCAGCACTTTATAAACAATAACTCCATTCTCTGCTCAGAGGATAAAAAGCTCCAGGACCTCATTGTTTTTCCCCAACTTGTGGACATTTTCAGCTGCTGTTCTTCCTCTTGGAGTTAGCTGCTAACTGCTAAAAGCTGCTTTTTTAAATCTCCTGTGGTGAGTCACACGCATAACATGTTGTCAAAACATCACACCTCCGTGCCGTCCATGATCCCGTCCTGCCAGCTGTCTCTTTTATACAGACATCATATTGGCACTGATACAACCTCCAATGTCCCTCAATTCTACAACTGTACCTTTTATACGGACTCTCAAGGCGGCATAAAAACCTCACTGTATAAAATTAACTATTGCGACCTCGAGGATCATAACAGCCTCATGAAACCTTACAATCACAAACAAGAGACCTCGGGCTCTCAGAGGATGTATGACTTCCAGAGGTATATTGTCTGTCAAAGTCTTGCTGTCTTATATTTTGTGTGAATAAACAGTCGTATGTATCTTTTTGGACGCACTGAGCTATAATTACCATCACTTTCTGAGAGCCTCCTTGCCGGTTGGAGGTGCGTATCCATGGTAACCCGTGCCACCCTCAGCTCCACCGGCAATTTAAATACCTTTTTATAAACACATGATGTCTAGCATGTGAAACCTCACACTTCTTACGTACGAAAACCTAAATCGAAGCGTTATTAACGTTACAGATGTGTCCATTATGATCGTTGTTGTCTACTGCACTGCATTGTGGGATATTTATGCCAGTGTAGTGTCCAGTGTTTATTCAGTACATCTCACATACTGTTTCAGCTTACTAAACAGCATGTTAGTATTGAATTTTGAGCGCAGCCTGTTTGCTGCACGCACTGAGGCTGTGAATGTGTGTGTGTTTCCTAGGATATGCATTCCTGCTGTTCCAGGAAGAGAGCTCAGTGCAGGCTCTGATTGAAGCCTGCATGGAGGAGGACGGGAAGCTCTACCTGTGTGTCTCCAGCCCCACCATCAAGGACAAGCCTGTGAGTCAGACATCACCCGCTCACACTAAAGAGAAACAGTGCTGCCATTTCATTTTTATTCCTGAATAAAGAGAGAGCGGAATTAAAGTTAGATTTCACTGTGACCTCAGGTGCAAATTCGACCTTGGAACTTGAGCGACAGTGACTTTGTGATGGACGGATCTCAGCCCCTTGATCCCCGCAAGACCATCTTTGTGGGCGGCGTCCCTCGCCCCCTGAGAGCAAGTAATTACACATTTTTCTTATGATTTCACATCAGTTATTTGTTCAGAAAGTACTTTAGATTTAGACTTGTGCAGCCCTGCTAGACATGTGCATGTAGCAATAGACGATTAACTGTGTGTTTGATGGGTGTCACCTGATTATAAATTCCACCTCCAACAAGAGTCTGACAGCTTCTCACCCTCTGACTAGTTGAGCTGGCCATGATTATGGATCGTCTGTACGGTGGAGTGTGCTACGCGGGCATTGACACCGATCCGGAGCTCAAGTACCCCAAGGGGGCGGGGCGAGTGGCCTTCTCCAATCAGCAGAGTTACATCGCTGCCATCAGTGCGAGATTTGTCCAGCTGCAGCACGGAGACATTGACAAACGGGTACAGCCTCCCCTTCATTAACAGTTCTCATATTCTGCTATTTTTCATAAAGTGCATATGACTCAGTCGACACCAGGATGTGTCATTCACACAGTTTATGAATGCGAGCATGTGTGCGAAAAGCAGCAGCTTGTTGCTATGGTGAGCCAAAGCTTATTAGAGCTGATTGAATTAGCTTCCTTCCCAGTCTCTGCTGCTGTAAGCCCTGTCCTTTCATGAACCCTGACATATTGCTTTACTGTATGTATTAATGCACTTTCCATGTCTCCTTTAAATGTGTGCGTGCAGGTGGAGGTGAAGCCCTACGTCCTGGATGATCAGCTCTGTGATGAGTGTCAGGGTGCACGCTGCGGAGGGAAATTTGCTCCCTTTTTCTGTGCTAATGTCACCTGTCTGCAGTACTACTGCGAATTCTGCTGGGCCAACATCCACTCCCGCGCCGGGCGAGAGTTTCACAAGCCGCTGGTCAAAGAGGGAGCCGACCGCCCGCGCCAGATTCACTTCCGCTGGAACTAGAGATGCGACCGTGGCCATGGCGACACAGTCAGAGGGAAGGGGAACGAAACACTGGCTAACAGGAAAAAGAGCATCGCTCTGCCTCTCCTGCTCTCCTAAGCTATCAGTATAATCGAGTACGTAACACTATACAGTATATACTATATATATCTATATATCTTTTGTAGCAGCCAAACACCACAAGCCTCAGTTTTTCACCAAAACCCCCCTCACATCTCAGGCTGACAACTCTACAACTCTTTTGTGGTACTTTCATCTTTTCTAAGAGGAGATTTAAAAAAGAGATTGATTTTTGTAGGTTTTTTTATTATTATTATTTTTGTATGTGAGATTTAAAGTAGATATGGGAATGTTTTTTGCATGGGGGCAGCTTGTCTGTCTGTTTGTCTGCTGCTAGCCACCCCAACAGTGCGTGTAGTGCACACTTGTTTCTGGGAAAACTTTGATTCTCCAATGTTGACACCGGCCCCAGGTCATTAACCAAAGGTAGCAAAAAGATAGGAAGCATACAAATTGACACATTTTCTGACGCAAAACAAACGGTTGTTTTTAACGTCGCCATGGGCTCTTACTTCCTGTTAGAGAGTTTATTAAAAACAAAAAGACGATAGGGTTATTTCTGCGCTCACACTGACCATAGAGTGATACCTCAAAATACTAAATCTGGTTTCTGCTAACCGTATTCAACATTTATACTTAAACAAGCTATTTAAGAAGCTTCGCTGCTATATATACATATATATGAATAGATGTGTAGGTATTATATTTAATGCCATTTATAAACCAGAATCATGTAAAATGAAATGCAGTATGCACTCAACCACTATTGGCCCCCATTGCCATGGAAAGTGCATGTTACGACAAT
The DNA here is from genome assembly GCA_035609425.1 of Epinephelus awoara. Taxonomy (NCBI): domain Eukaryota; kingdom Metazoa; phylum Chordata; class Actinopteri; order Perciformes; family Serranidae; genus Epinephelus; species Epinephelus awoara. Next base: position 36,995,938 of record CM069303.1, read on the forward strand.
AGGCTTAGCTACACAACTAGCATGCGGGAAAAACACTGAGAAAAAACAAAAAACAAACCACTGAAATCATAATTAAAGAAAATAAATTCTATAGCGAGTAGCATGAACATCTATTACAGATGCTTACGAGGGAAAAAAATCAGACAAAGCTAAATAACTGAAAAAAAAAACATATTTAAACTTGCATGCATTGATGTTTATCTGTTGTTTGATCCGTTTACATACTTAACGATACAAAAAGTGATATTGGTTCTACTGTAGACTTAGTGGACGCCATCATTTTGTGACACGGTGGCTTGTATGGCAAAAAAAAACTCCTGTTGAGAAGCAGAGTGGTGTTCAGTGGTTTGTGTTTGTGTCGTCCCTGTGCTGTGTGACTGTTTTTAGTCTAGACTGAGGCTCTAGTTTAGTTACCAACAGATTCTGTAGAGGAGAATTTAACCATTGAAATGACTCTGCCTTCACCCTTCCTATCCCGCATCTCTGTGTGGCTCCAATGGTCAATCCGAGACAGCGTCGCCCCGGCAGACCAAACAAAAGACTTGATCAGTTTGGAAGACTTAAAGCTACAGTTGGTGACTTTTACAAAAAATAACTTTTTGTCATAGTTGCTGAAAGTGTCACTTTATCCTAACAGTAGTGCATGAGACAGATAATCTGTGAAACAATCATGTTCCTCTCGATCCTCCTGTTGCTTCTCGTGGCAATGCATGAATTGCATGAATGAACAAAAACAACCAATAGGAGCTGGAGGATTCTCTGAAGCCCCTCTCCCACTGCACAAAACACCCACAAACATCCACTAACATCTGGCTCACACTCTGCATTCACTCCCGGGTCAAATGACTCTGCAGTAGTCACAGGTTTTTATTGGCTCCGGCTCTGATCAGCAGTGATGGAAATACGACATCCAGGTGGACGCGTTAATTTTAGTTCCTTTGCCGGCGCAATGCAGTGATAGGCCGCTGCAAAGATCATCCATCTCCACCCAAGTACACTCGAATATTGATCCAAATTTAGTTGGCTCAGAGTTTGATTTCAGTTGCTTTCACTTTAAAAACAAAAGGACGGCGGTCTTCTTCTGTTTCCTCGCCTTCGTCTTGTGCGTATTTGTTGGTAAAGGAGTTTTTTCATTGCTGGTGTTCTCAGCTATCGTGGTTGCAAATCTTCTCTTGAAGCCACACGCTGAAGATATTGAGCCTGACTGCGTGACAGCTTACGTCGTTTTAATAACATTTAAACCGGTGAGTCGTATAGAAATTCAAATGATTCTGTGCGCCCCGTTCTGTCTGCTCTGACAGATGCAAAAAAAATTAAGAAAATCAAACCTGTTATGAAAATTTTAATGATGGAAGAAAGTTTCGGACAAATGCAATTGACACAACGTGAAGTTGTATTTATTTTTAGACGTGCAACAATTTCAGACAAAATGGACTCAGTGTGCATGTAGGGCCGGTCATGCCTTCGTTATCCATGGAAACGCTTATTCGTCTGGGGGAGGGGGCCAAGCAGTGATTGATATGTGTTGGAGACTCCTCCTGGCTCTGATTGGTTGTTTTCAGTCAGGCATGGTGGAATCTTGCCAGTGCCATTAGGATCACCGTGAGGACCTTTCGGAACATGATTTTATCACAAATGATCTGTCTCATGCGCTCCTGTCAGGATATAGTCAACGTTTCGGCAACTGAAACAAATTTGTAAGAAGTGACGCACTGTAACTTTAACTGGGAAAATGGACTCTCTTAATGAGTCGTTGAATCAGTCGGGCTTTCATGCTGTTTGGCTGCAGCTCTGTGAAAAAGACAAAAGTATCTCTGCATCTCCTCGTCGAGCTTCTACGACAAGGATGTGCTTAAGATGAAACTCTCCTCTCCTTGTTTGTGTCGTTTGATTTCCACCGTGAACCCTTGAATTACTCTAAAAAAATAAAAAATAAATATTTAGGGACAATCTTTTCGTGAGGATGGTGGCCCAGCCATCTGTTTGGTACTGTACAAGTGTGTCGCTCTCGTGTCGTCGTGGTTTTTGTGTTCCACGCCCCGGTGTGTGCTCCTCAGTATCGGTGTTCAGGCGTCAAGTGTGTACTGTTACAAATCCGTAATGGAACTCTACGTTTATTTACTTATAGTTGAGTCAGATAATTTAATTTGTTTGTGTCAACTACTTACCCATCACTGGCCCTTCAACATGTTTTTATAATATATATATTATGCACTACTTTTCTATATCCCTGCTTGTTTTATTTCTTCTCCACCCCCTTACGTGATTTCAGTGCTGATTCTCTGAAACCTCCACCTATTTATAATTCTACAGATGATTTATTAAATTTTTATTTTTTCATGATTACTTATTTAAGATGTAGCGTGAAGCAGTGGTCTTAAGTTATCTATGTTCTGTATGAGTAGAGCAGGAATCCAATATTTTCTAATATATTCTAATGTAGTCTGGGTGTCGTGAGGACGGGGAGTCAGACCGGCGTTTGATGGAGGTGAAAGTCTAAAGAGCGAGCTCCCGTCGTCCCACCGTGGCTTTAGTTCTCATGATGCGAACATGTTTGAATATCGTCACCTGTAACACTTGACTCGTGCTGTTTTTGTGAGGTTCTATTTTCTATGTTGAACACTGTTACTTTGTTCTGTATGTGTCTTTGTTTTTGTAAAAATCATATTTATTTCACTATTTTTGTAGACAAAAAAAAACTATTTGATTTTGATTGTATTTTTCTATTTAAATAGGACTATTATACAATTTATTTCTCCCCCTGTGCTAATTACGTCCAAAAGTTCTGTTCAAAGACAAAGAATCATGTCATTAGTAACAACATCAAAGTTTTTTGATATACAGTTGATTCTTATTTTGATACACATGACACATTTCATTTGAAGGAAGGAAACATGAAGGTTTTATTATATTCTTGGAAGACACTTGAGATTCTCCCCTGTTGCATCGAGGCCCCAGCTGCCTGTCCTCGTAGATGCTCTGAAACTTGAATATAACACATTTTGAAAGGCTGACTAACCTCGAATCTGTGTTGTGATGTGCAATACTGTTTCTAATGTTTGTATAAAAAGTAAGAACTACAGTGTAAACCTTTTTAATGCAGATTTATTTTTTTCATTGCATATTTTGCAGATTTCTGATCCACAGTGTCATTTTTTACTGTCAGAAAAAAAATAAACCCCGTTTTTTCATTGCAACTATTTTTAAATCCAGATATCTTTGTACTGATGTAAATGATTGTAGTTATTTTGGATAGTGTTTTGCTAACAAAAGGAGAGACTTTTTCATGCATATTTCTATTTCATTTCATCTTGTTTTATCCCACGTTTTTATTTCGTTTAACAGTAGCAGAGTTCTTGGAATAATTTTTCATATTTAAATGTCATTGGTATTATTTTGTATTTTTATGTGGAAATACACTATATATAAATTTAAGATGCTAATTGCTAAGATATTATTTTGAGTTTAATTATTTTTAAAGCTAAATATTTGTAATTTTATTGTTAAAGTGACTAATTTCTAAATCAGAGTTTGTGTATAGATTCACAAAAGTGGTTTATGGGGTGTTTGGATTGTAATTATTACTGAATGGTTCTTTGATATGCAAAATGAATATCATGTTTATTTTTATTTTTGTTGCTTTTGTATTTAAATGGGGTGTTGATTACAATCTTTTTTTTCTTTCACTTCCTGAATAAAGACCCATTCTGTTTGGACACAACATGGCTGCTGCTGTGAGAGTTTTAATGAACTGTGCCTACTTAGAGAAACACATTTTTTTTTTTTAAATCTTGGGTGTGTAGGTACAAAGGACAACCCAGAAAGGATGGCAGAGGAGACACAACTGGATTGGACAGCCAAAATTAAATAATTTGCTCAAGTGCTGTACTGAAGTACAATTTTGAGGTGCTTGCACTCAGTAAGTAAGTACATTTTATTTATAAAGCCCAGTTTGAAACAAGAGTTACGAGGCGACGTTGAGGTAAAATAATTACAACATTTAGAAACATAAAAGACATTCAAACTGTGCAAAGTAACAATAAAAAGAGCTTGAAACTGCACAGGGGGCAGGTACACATAAAACAAAGTGCTTACATAACAAATTAGTTTTTAACAGCTTCCTACAAATATCCACTGACTCAACGATTTTAATAGCTGAGGGAAAACAACTCCAAAGAGTGGGAGCTCCAACTGCAGACGCAGTTTTTAGTCGAGATTTCGGGACAGCCAGAAGATTTTGATCAGAAGAATCAGTATTTCCATTTTCTGCTGCTTTTACGCACTTCAGAGGGAAATATATTTTTTAGTGCACTACATAAATTTGGCAGCTGTAGTTAGCAATTACTTTGCAGTGTAAGAATTCACATAAAAAGGATAATTAGATCATAAACTTATTTAATACTGTGCCCTGCTGAGTATTAAACCAATGGTTTCCAACCTGTCTGACTTTTGACCCCTCAAAAACCACCTGTGTCTATTTGTGGCCGCTTGTAATTTCACTAGAGACACATTTCCATCCTAAACTTCTCACGTAGTTTCTGTTAAATAAGAGTCTGAGGTGTGGAGTCTGCATGTTCTCCCCGTGTCAGCGTGGGTTTCCTCCAGGTGCTCCAGCTTCCTCCCACAGTCCAAAGACATGCCGGTTAACTGGTGACTCTAAATTGTCCGTAGGTGCGAATGTGAGTGTGAATGGTTGTCTGTCTCTATGTGTCAGCCCAGGGTGAACCCTGCCTGCTACTTTTACTTAATTAAAGGCTCTAAATACTGCACCCAACACAGAGTCACTTCCATTTCTGTTACTGTACACGTCTACTCATTATATTTCAAAGGGAAATATATACTTTTACTTCACTACATTTATGTGACAGCTATGATTACAAGTTACTTTGCAGATTAAGAATGAACAAAAACTAATGATTGGCCTACTAAACTGCATAGTCAAAGATTAAATCAGCGGTTCCCAACCAGTTTGAATTCTACCCCTCACTAAACAGCAGGGTCTATTTCTGCTCTAAACCTCTCGTATGGTTTGTGTTAAGTCACTGTCTGATGCCCGGAGAGATAAATGATCTAATTTTTTACAAAACACTGCAGAAAAGCCCAAAAGAATTTATTTAAATGTGTGAAGCAGAACTTTCTTTTTCCTGCTTTCCAACTTTGTAACAGCCCAACCCTTAGACTGGACAAAGAGCAGGACCACAGTTAAATTAACAAATAAAGTGATTTATAAACTAAAAAGTAACCAAATAGATAGGGGAAGTGAAAATATGTTGTTTGGGTGTTGCGGTGTAAAAACAATGAAAAGAGGAATGAAAGACACAAATCAAAGAGGTATGATGAGCAGGTACGCCAACACCAGACTGACTGCTCTGTCGTATATGTACATGGAAGGTGCACTGAGCCCAGGTGTGTCACATGATGCTGATTGCACTCAATCAAGGTCTGCAGCCCTTAAATTAGAAAGCACAGACAGAGCAAAGGAACCAAGAAAGGGGCATTCGCTGCAGAATGATACCTAATGATACTTTAGGTGTCTATGTAAGACTTTGAATGCAGGATTTTTATTTGCAGTGGAGTATTTTTACACTGTGTTATGCTTCTTTTACTTAATCATCTCGTCACAATGCATTGTTCTGCTGGGAAAACTTTGGTCCTGATATTCATGTGGACGCCACCTTATGAGCACAGAGGTTCTGTGTCCATGCCTTTTACAAGTCAGAGGTCCCACTGTGGATCAGACTTGGCTCTGATCTGTCAAGGCATGAACACAGGACCTTTAAGGTACCACAACATCCCACAGACGCTCAATCAGACAGGAATTTGGGTTCAGGTCTGCACCTTGAGCTTTGTGTCACCTTTCTCGGGTCACTCCTGTGCAGTTTTCATAGTGTGGCATTGCACATTGTCCTGCTGGGGGCGGCCGCTACCATCAGGAAATGCTGCTGCCACGAGGGGGTGTGCTTTGTTTCTAACAGTATTTGGGTGGGTGATCCATGTCAAGTGTTGCCAACGTCAATTCCAGGACTCTAGGTTTCCAAGCGGTAACAAGATGATCAATTCACTTCACCTGTAAGTGGTTTTAATGTTCTGGCTGATCAGTGTTTATCCATCTACCTGTACATTTGCAACCACTGTACAAAATACCTCTCCTGTGTTATATGAAGTGAGCATTAACACCTTTATCGGCTGAAATAAGAACTTAATTTTAAATATCTAGTCATGTTAATATGCCATTATGATGTTGCATGTGTAAAGGTGGCCTCTGTTATGTGCCACTGAGTCCCCCAACGCTCCTGACATCAGTTCTGGCCCCATCTAGGGGTGAGTGTGAGAACTACAAGTGAGATCAACACTGAGGTCAGCGAGACGCAAATGACTTCTTCCATTTATTAATCTGACTTTCCACAGAACAACAGCCCTTATTGAGAGTCCAAGCTGCTGACTTCTACTCGGGGTGTCTCGTATTTAAGAAGTCTTCATGCATGACATAATGGAGTAGATTCTGTATGTACATGCTGTGCTGCTCTGGATGATAGTTGTTTGCCTTGGGAAGTTTATGAGGCAGAGAGAAGGGAGTGGATAAGGGGGAAGGTGGTGAGGAGGGAGGGAGGGAGGGAGGGTTGGATGGAGTGAGTGCAGACTGCTGCTGCACTGCAAGACGCTGTCAGCAGTGAGAGAAGCAGCTGAGCTCTGCATCTGAGAGCACAGCAGGGGAAAGAAAAGACGAATAACATGTTAACCAAAGGGTCAGATCATCACAAAGAGCCGAATCTGAGCAGATAGGACGGAGATACTCTCTGAGAAACTTGATTTCAGCTTTGGAGATGAACAGCTGCCAACTGTGGGGTAAGAACACTGATTACATATCTCTGTGCTGCACTGTTTGTTGACTCTCACACAACATCTCTCATTCAGGATATTTAAAAAGAGATGGACATCATAGAAAAACTGCTGTCTGTACAATCTGCAGCTGAACTTGCAGTGCGAATACCTTGAATAACTTTGCGAATACCTGTCTGTGTGTGTCAGTGTTTGTGTACAGTTGCACCCACATGTATGTGTGCATGGCTTCAAAGTGTGTGTAACTGCATTTATACAAATATATTTGGTGAAACATCTCTCTGATGTCTGATTTGTGCTTTTGAAACCTTTTCCAACATGATGTCCTGGTGTTATAAATCAGCTTCCGCCTCAGGAATCTTTGCTATACTGGGGTCTGACATCAATTACAAACACCCAGAGGCCATCATAGAGGCTGCCACTGCTTAAAGTGGACACAGACATTTTCAGTGAGGGATGGCCAAACACAGTCTTTTCATTTTATCTGTAGGATCCGCCTTGCTCCACCTGTTCAGATGATCAGAGGCTAAATATTTAACTGTTTTAGATGAACTCCTGATAGAAGACAATCTTATTATCAACATAAAGAATAATAATGGCTTTATTTTTGAATCATTGTGAACTTATTTCCCTTTTTAAAGATGTAACTTGTGATTTAATAAGTAGTGTACATGTGAGAGTGTTTTTCCACATGCATTTATGTCCTCGTGCACGCACCTGTGTGTGTACAGAGACGAACATTTCTTTAATAATAGCAGTTCTACTAATGCTGACATCATTGCTGCAGAGCGGAATTGGCGGGTGGGGTTTCTCTCTCACAGGACCTCACACTGGCTCCGTGGCCAGGTCATTACCCTCAAAATCAAAAACATGCTCAGTATGGAGGGGGCTTTGTGTGTTTCACAGAGCAGCCTCAGCTTCTTCGTGTCCATGCGTCGGTGTGTCTTTCCTGTTTATCTCATTGTGTTTACTGTCCCGCTAGGACACACACCATTTGTCTGATAATCCAGGCATCTTGCGCTGACAGACAGCGTGCGTGGTGCCAAAGACAACATGTTGCAATAAAAAAGACACACTTATTTTGAAAGACAAGAGAAGTGGATGATCCCTCTCTGTAAACCTGACACACATGTTCCAACGCTCCCACTGACAGGCAGCCAAAGAGCAGATGCAAAACTCACATTCTCACACCCACGTGGACAAAACTGCAAAGAACAAGCATCAAATCCATAAATCTTTTCTATGCATTTGGTCACAACCCCTAAACATTTTCTCCTAGCAGCAATCATCTTGTTGGAAAGCGTCCATAGATGGTATTAGTGTGCAATTCTTGTGTGCAGTCCCTCGGCCACCACTACCGGATCTTCATCTGTGTTAAAACATTTGAGTTTCATGGTAATTTTCTGTTAGTGAAGCGCAGTTACACATGATTACACGTGATGAGATCTTGTCTTTCTCTTCCTGTAACATACATGTAATGTTTCTGTCTGCGCAAGTGCCATTGCTTCATGATTAGGTTCCCTTGACAGAAATTGCGCTGGGTGTTATGTCATAACTTGGGAATGTTTAGGCCCAAAAAAATTGGAACAGAGACAAAGGTTTCGTTTGAGGTCTCTCACATGCAATTCTGTGGTGGATGAGAACATCAGTGTGTGAGACAGAGTCAAATAGCAATTGCTTCTCATTACAAGGCTCACATCTGGCCTCATGCTGCACACTTGATCACAAATTAGATTCACGGATGCGCTTTTGTTCTGTCTGCGGCCATGACAACACCATTGTAAGAGTTTTATGGTTGCATTGTTAAAACTGATAACTGGTTTCCATCTCCGGACAGAACCTGTTTAAGAGTCTGGCACCACAACACACTGTTTCTGCCTCAGTGTCCGCTTTTTATTTTCTCTCTTTGCCCTTTGCTCTGAATATCTGCAACAATTTTCATCTTAGACAGCTGATACTTTATATTGAGCACTGAGCTTAGATAAATAATAATCTCAGTTTGCAAACGCATCAGAGATGTACTAAAAGCACATTAGATGTTAGTAAAGTTCTCTCACCGTTTGCATTTGCAGATCTGAGGATGTGGACGTTGATGGGAGTAGTCTGTCTGTGCCACTGTGTCTTCGGACAGCTGTTTGAGACCAAACTGAAAGGAGCACCGCGTCTGATCTGCAGTGTCCCCGGGTCACCGGGCCCGCCTGGCAAACCCGGTCCCACCGGGCCCCCGGGAGCAGATGGGAATGTGGGTATCCCGGGAAGAGATGGCAGAGATGGCAGGAAGGGTGAAAAGGGAGAAAAGGGAGACACAGGTATAAAACATAAACAGGTACAGCATCAGTTTATGTGTGCTGACAAATAAATACTACCGCTCTTTGCAAGAGAGAAGCTAGCACAGAGAAGTTTCCTTTACTTGACAGCTGGCATGAGCAGGAGCTGACGTAGAGAAGATTCCATTAATAGCATGGTTATGAAATGAAGTATCACACAAACTATGCAGGAGTTGTTTAGAATAGCACCCACTGCAGGCTTAAGGATGAATAACAAATCTATCTATCAGGCTTCAGGCCTCCAACTTCCCCAGAAGGACATGATCATCATCGACAGTACAAAGCTAATGAGCACTGTATTTGAAAGCTGCACCTCCTGTACATTATAATAAGAAACAGCAGGACACAACAGAAAACCATACTGAACTCAAGGCTCACTTACTAGCTCCAGAGCTTTCAACTGGAAGTGGGGTGCCCCTGTGGCTAGGACCCTGTTTTGGAACTTTGTTGAATGTCACTCCCACTGACTGTAAAAACAATGCATGTAGCTATCATGATGTCACTCACTAGGTTGTGGACTTCGGTTTTGAAACCTCAAGTTAGCCAGTGCTGTTTTGTTTTTGTTTTTGACAAGCCTGTCACGCAAAGTAGCCTTCCCTTAATTTTATATAACTTTTAGCCTTAATAAAATGTAAACAGGTGAGCTTTATAAAAACTCTAATCCCCCAGCTATGGGGATTGATTCACTTCAGGAGCCAGCCTCAAGTGGCCATTCAGAACTGCACCGTTTTTAGCACCTCCATGCTGGCTTCATATTTCAGGCCGGGTGTTCTTGAATGCAATTTTATTTTTGTTTTTAGCCAGAAGTGACCATATGTGGAGGAGAGGGCGGAGCTGTGGAGGAGTGAGGGGTGGATCTGACTCATAAGCCCCTTTTACACTGCCAGATTTTCGGCGATTGTTAGGCCATTTTGCCGGCAAGCTGCGAACATTTAGACACACAGACCCGGATTGGTGAGTTGATCCGAAGTGTCCAATTTTCCGCCTCGTAGGGTAGGCATATTGGTGGAACCTTTTTGGTTTAAAAAGAACGAGGCGCCTTTCCGCCACGGGAGGGGCTGTTGATGACTTGTGGGAGGGGCTGTTGTTGACGCCGCACGTGCGACCCACTGGCGGTGGATAAACAGGAAACAGCTGAAAGCAGGAATGAGCGAGCAGCTAGTAGCAAGAGGGAAACACAAATCTGACAGACACTGTAAAGATGAGCAACTGGGGAGACAAGGAATTGCGCGCCCTCCTTGTCCTTGCAAACGAAGAGGCCATTAACGGTGAACGGTTCTTTGTCTGTAAACATGTTTATTTCTGCTGTAAAGTTGGGTATTGGGGTCCATGGGGATTGGCTCACTTCTGGAGCCAGCTTGCATTTGATGACTGCAGTTTTTGGCACTTCATTTGGCTTCATTTTTCTTCTGGAGGTTGTCGCTTGGTTATTCCCCATCTTTTTCCGACTTATTTCCATGTGCGGATTATGAGACAATGGGCCTCTAGGCACAGATATGCAACGGGGCCCCACCACCTCTTCTACATAGGAGCAAGACACACAGACTTTATGATGGTTTTGCATCTCTTTGTAGTTATTTTATGTCTCCTTGTGGTTATTTTGTCCATTTTTTGTAGTTATTTTGTGTCTCTGCAGTTATTGTTGTTGTTTTGAGTCTCTTCCAGTTAATTGGAATGACATTTTGCCCTGAAATTCTGGGCTCCTGGGCCTGTGTCTGTCTGTCCTGTTTAGTAATCCATTCATGCTCATTTCCTGTCATCTCTCTTCTACTTTTATCTAATAAAGGTTCCATAAATGCCCCAAAAATCATTTTTAAAAGCTAGTAAGTGAAGGTTAAATTCAAAATATGTTATTATTTTAACACAGATGTCTGCTGATAAGGACAACGTCTTTTCTTTCTTTGAAAATAAAGTGAAATTTTCACACAGGTAAAGCTGCTATAAAGCTGCAAAAAATATTTGGAGGGACCAGCAGCACCACTGTAGTGATATCATCAATGCCATCTGAGCTGCAATGAATCTGTCAGTGATAGGCATCATGCACCTGTGTTTTCCATTATTCATGGAAGCAGGAATTCAGACACATACCTCCATCTGAGCATGAAGCTACACATTCAGAATACTCCGCTTGTGTTTCCACAAACATACAGTGATTTGAAGTGTTCCCTAGCTGCAGGGTATTTACCGTGTCATCAACTGAATATAAGATAGTTTGGATGAGTCAAGCTGAATCTGTGCTGTTCAAATGTCAAGGTGGCTTTATTCCAAGGGTGACTTAATACATAACATTGGGTGGGGTTTTGTGCTTCCATAGACTATTACTTTAATAGCCAGGTTCAACAAGTGCAGAACAGAGACAGACTTATATGGCAGAGAATTTTTTTATTCTATCATTGACTGTGCAGAAATAATGACCCCAACATGGTTTTTCTGTTTCAGGGTTGAAGGGCAGAGTTGGCCCGACAGGTAAGATAGGAACCCGAGGTGATCGCGGCCCTGCGGGGAAACGAGGCCCCACAGGAGGGAATGGAGACGTGGGCCTTCCTGGTTCTTCAGGCCGCCTCGGAGAAAAAGGAGAGAAGGGCGAAAGAGGGCCACGTGGAACTGCAGGAACCTGCAAGTGTGGCAGCCTTCTGCCTAAATCTGCCTTCTCGGTGGGGATCACCAGCAGCTACCCTGCAGAGAACACTCCCATCAAGTTCAACAAGGTGCTGTTTGATGAGGGCGGACACTACAACCCACAGACGGGCAAGTTCATCTGTGCATACCCGGGCATTTATTATTTCTCTTATGACATTACACTGGCCAACAAACATCTGGCCATCGGTCTGGTGCAGAATGGCCAGTACCGCATTAAAACCTATGATGCCAACACGGGAAACCATGATGTAGCATCTGGGGCCACTGTGATGTACCTGAACCCAGAAGATGAGGTGTGGCTGGAAATCTTCTTTCACGACCAGAATGGTTTATTTGCAGACCCGGGCTGGGCCGACAGCTTGTTCTCTGGCTTCCTTCTCTATGCAGACACAAACTATTTTGACGCACTGGCCGAGGACTATGCATAGAACCTGGGAAACACAAAACACAAACTGCTAGTTGTTTTGATAGTTTTATTACACATATGGTATGGCCAAACTATATTTTTATACAAATGTTAGTTATATTATTACTATAGAAACCTATCTACTGATTTGAAATTATAATATTTGATAAAGCTTGAACACATTTCTTTATTTGTTTTTTTGGCTGGGAGTTGGATCAATAATAACTTAAATAAACATTGTTGACTGTAGGGAGTTGTTTGGGGGTTTCATTTACAAAAAAGCTAAACTGAAGCATGTGTGAGACAAAGATACTGCAAAATAATATATAAAGACTCAAAACAGGTCAGCCGTAGTGTTTTTATTGGCTATGGAGAATGTGAAGTTGATGTCACGCCTTGTTAATTTTTTTGGAAGGGGCCGCCATATTGTGAGGGTGAACTGGCAGACCACAGCTGGATTACAGCCCCCACTGCACTACCTCCACTCACATGCCCAGATGTTGTAAACATAATTGTTTTTGGACTGAGGATACACTTTGGGAACTGACCTTACAAGATTGTGCCCCCTGCCCCAAATGGTGTGATGGTGTTGTTGTGTTATTGTGCCTGCTACAGAGGTCAAACAACAGTATTTGGACAAACTAATCACGATAGAAAACACTGATCCATGTCATCCATATGGCAGCCAGGTGCCTGATTACAGACCCTGATGCACTACCTCCACACTATCTCGTATACACCTCAATCATTGAGATAACAGAGCCTGTACCTCACAATCTGGCGCCCCTGTCTCACACTGTGTGCCAAACCATAACATTCTCTTTACTGCCAAAAACACACAGCTTGACAGGAGAACACCAGGTTAGCATTACGCATTTACGTCTTCTTGGACCATTTAGTGGGCCGATCTGTCAATTCACTAATTGTTTGATTGACAAGTGCTGAAAAAGGGGTTGAATAATGCATTTTTTCCCCACAGACTGTTCAAATATGGATGTGAACACAGTGACATCACCCCTATGGTTTGTGAAGTCTTACTTTGAAGCCTTAAGTTCAGCATTTTGGCATCCTGGCTTTTGGAGCCAAAAGTGACCATATTTAGACGAGAGGGTGGAGCTAAGGTGGAGCGAGGGGAGGCAATCAAAACGAACTGAAATATGCATAACCTTAAGCCTTAAGAAAGTTACATAAAAATGTATCCCCTGTACAGTTGTCATGGATGTTAAAATTCCCTTCAGAGATCAATACCAGTTTTTTGTGTTAGGCTGTAAACATATATAAGCGGATTGACTTGGTTTTGGAGCCAGCCTCTGGTGGTCATTCGATGAACTGCAGTTTCCGGCACTGGCTCCATTTTTCATCCCTGTAGGCTGCTGCTTGTTTTTTTTAAACTTTCAATTACAAAGCAATTAGCCCCGATAAATTCCATTATTTGTTAATATGATCTTAATGTCAAGAAAATGGCTAAACAACAACAACCTACCCAGTTGAAGTTGTGTGCTGTAGCTTTACAAGCCTCTCAACCAGACGCCTCCTAAGGGACATAGGATTCACGTCGCCAAAGGTCAAGAAAGCCCCAAAAGACCTCTCAGAAGAAGTGTAAAAAGGGAAGCTTTTGGCTATTACTACAACGGAGATATAAGAACTGGGGAAACCAAGAAGCCATGTAGTGGAAGCACCTGGAATCTGAATCCAGCTGCAGGGAGCTGCAGGGAGATATCTCCGATGGTTGCCCGACCATTCTGAGATGTTCTGGTGATTAAAGGGGCTAAACATTATTGAAGGATGACTCCCAGCTGTAGCTCCTGCAGCTGGTGCCCAGGCACTGGCAGAGGTGCAACAGGCAGAAATACCCTGCTGGTCCCAACATCAGCCTGTCATGAAATAATTTCTGTATGTCAGAAGACAAATGCTCTTTCTGTAATTTTGTGGAGGACATACTAGTTCAGTTTAGGACTTGATGTTACAGTCCCTTAATGCACATACTGAGACTATGACAAGTGTTTAAGTTAGATGTATAGAAAGGGAGGAAAGAGCATAGGGAGATCGAAAAGTAAGGAGGAGCATAGGGAAGGCAGAGCCAAGGAGAGACGTCTGTGCAGACTGAACTCTCCCCGCTGGTCCGGGCCGTACGCTCCACCTCCCCCTACTCACTCATTTTGGACAGGGATGGGGGTTTAGGGAGGGTAAAAGCTTCACTGGGGTCATCAGGTGGGTACCCTGCTTCACTGGTGTTTCAATGATAGGCCCATGACACTTCCACAGGGCTCATCTGCAACACCTGCCGTCCCATGTGTCTCTGCTTTAACTCCCTCAAACCCTGCTGTTGTGAGTAGTATTTCAGGAGGCAAGTCATCTCTCCTCTTAATCTATAGCCACCGACTTGCCTGTTGAGCTGCTCAAGAGAGGGCTTTGATGGCCTGACGTTGGGCTTGGCCTCCAATTCCTATTTCTTTCAGCAGCCTGGTCGTTGACTTGCCTGAGAAGCCTCTGCAGGTCATGTCAACTGGGTAAACCGTTGCTTTTCAGCTGCATTGCCAGCTCGGCATACTTAAGGTTCTCGTGCTCATAGGCCTCCTCCACAGTACTCTCTCAGGGCGCAATGAGCTCAATGATGGAGAGGAGGCGCAGTGAGGAGGACCAAAGCACAAAGTGGTCTACGATCTCAGATAGGAAGCACAGACACTGATTCAGATCAACCAGTAACCTGCAGTCATGTGCAGCTCCCGGTTGGCTGGAGTCTGACCTGTAACATTTGTTTTTTTCAGTGTTTGCATATGACAGTATTGTGGGGCTGATTTACAGTTGGATTCAGAATGAAATTCTACTTAAATAACATGATTTATTATTAATATTTGTTTTCTTTAAAAGAAATGAACAACATATCTCATATATTTGCCATTGTTTTAGCCAAATTTTACATTTGTAAAATTAAACTATTGAAGAAGTTAACATGCTATATTGCATTTAAACAAACAGATCTAAACATGTATTCAAATCAACTCACCCAAAAGCTTGCAAAAAAAAACAACTAAACTATTAACAAACTCCTTCTGCATATGTTAGTTTTGTTTTTCTTTTTCTTTGTCTCTCATATGGAACAAAACATTTTTTCCTTTACGAGTTAAAGTTGTGTTATGATTACAAAATGTATTAATGAGGAACTCCAACGCAAATCTGACCAATCATCCTCGTTTCCCACGAGTACCACCAATCACAGCAGCCCAGTGCGTGACGTCACCGCACTCACTTCCTTGTTTCTGTCCGTGAGGACGCAGACATGGGCGACAGGAACGTTTCACATGTAGCAACAAAAATTACAGCCAAAGACCGAGCGAGGCAGTTTCCCGATTTAATGTATGAAAGCGGGAGTAAACTGTTTTGCACCGCGTGTGACGTTTTGCTGGAACACAAACGGAAGTCATCGATTAACAAACACTTTACTACCGCAAAACACATCCGGAGAGTAGCTGAAAGTCTTGGACATCAGACAAGACAAGTCATGGCAACAGAGGCTGTTTTATCCAGAGCTGTTACAAGTGCTGAAAGAGTCAAAGTGAGTCTGATTAAATATGCATGTGTAATTAATTTAGCATAAATCGTGTTTGTCGGTTTGAAAGTAGTTTAGACATAAAAAGTCTCAAAAGCTTTATTCAAAAGATCAAATTGGATGAAGATGAAATCAGACATGGAAGCATGAATGTGTGGGATTTATTAAGCAGTTGTGATTGCATGATATCTTGTTAATGTCATCTTTTTTTCCACTCAGGGTGAAAACCCTGCTATGAGATTCCTGAGGAGAAAAAGGTATTAAATAAAGAACCCATGTGCACTTCTTCATTTACAAATTAAGCACATTTGGTTACAGAATTTTTATCATCTTGAGTGTTTTTGGTAAGGTTACGCAGAGCATCTCAGGTGCTATATCGCAGCTTCCTGAAGACGCTGAAGAGGCTTCTTCTCTTGACACAGCAACTAAAGCAATTGTTCATGTTGACAGGGGAGGAAATCTCAAACCTCGCATCAGCAACGCAAAGCGGTTTCCCTGCACAGCTCCTTCTGAGAACATAGACCAGTACACTGAGTTGATGGTAAGTGGTTTTGAAACACCCTGTGAAAATGTAGTGCTCAGTCCCGCTGCATTATGTGTTTGTATTGTAACAGTAGTGATTTTGAGGGGAGTATTTGTCACCTTTTATGTGCACGTCCAGTCTGTGTTGATGGTGAATCTAGTTGACTGGTTCTGGAGGGTCTCTGTCCTCTCATGCAGCCACAGCCACTGTATTTCCATCCATCCATGTTCATCTGCTTATCCGGGACCAGGTCACGGGGGCAGCAGGCTGAGCGAGTTACTCCACACATCCCTCTCCCCTCAGTAACTTTTTCCATCTCCTCCTGGAGGGTCCCGAGGTGTTCCCCAGGCCTGATGACTTATATAATTTTCCAGCGTGTTCTGAATCTGCCCTGGGGCCTCCTACCAGTTGGACGTGCCCGGAAATCCTCTAACGGGAATCACCCATGAGTCATCCTGGTCAGATGCCTGAACCACCTCAACTGACCCCTTTTTAATAGAAGGAGCAGCAGCTCTACTCCAAGCTCCCTCTGGATGTCTGAGCGCCTCCCCTAACGCTAAGGCTGAGCCCAGAGACCCTATGGTGGAAACTCATTTTGGCCGTTTGTATCCGCGGTCTTATTCTTTCGGTCACTACCCAAAGCTCATGACCATAGGTGAGGGTTTGGAAGTAGATGGATGCATTACTGCTGATGCTGCACCAAACTGCCGATCCAGCTCATGCTCTATTTTACCCTCACTGGTGAACAAGACCCTGAGACACTTGAACTCCTTCACTTGGGGCAGGAGCTCTCCTCCAACCCAGAGGAGGCAATCCATCTCACATAAATACAGCTGAATATCTGAGTCAGCTGAAACACAACATCCTCTGCACTCATATTTTGGGTTACTCTTTTCATTGTTAGAAGCATAGCAAGTTTACCCCTTCTAACTATCCAGCTATGTCACTGTCATGTGAAATGATGGCGCTAGATGCAGGAAGAATGACTATTGCTTCAAAATTTCCCTTTAAGAATGATGAGCAAAGAAGCACATGACACACAGGCAGGGCTAATTTTGCTTGGCTACTTCACCTATCAGGACGAGACCCACTTTGATGACAAAGGTGACACGAAGGTACATATATTGAACTGTCTTGCTGAGAGGTGAAGTGGCTCCCACGTAGAGTTTTCTTTAACCTAAGGCTCATCTTTTAACAAAACGTTCTCCTGAGATCAGTGTTTATTGAGGTAAACAAACTCTTGATGTTATTTTTTAGACGAACAGATGTCATACTTCAATTGTCCTCTTAGTAACTTCATCTTGTCTGTGTTGAAGGACTTCTTGCCAAAGGAGTATCAGTATCATATATGCAGTTACAAAGAAGTGAACGTGACCAGTGACCACAAGGATTTTGAAGCCACTCTACGGATGTCCCTCACATCAAAGGAGGAGATACTGGTGTGGCTGAAGTTAATGCCAGTTACGTGGAGAGTGGACTACACGAGGCCTACTAAAGGTTCAAAGGTCATCTTCAAAGTAGGTTTATCACTTCTTCACACAGTTGGTGTTGTGACAACATTTCTGGTCATTCATTAAATTTTCCTAATCTGCCACTTGTTTTATTATGAACATTTAACAGTTTTCTGATTGGTATCCATAGTCTGTTGAAAGGTATTTGAAAGGTTATTAACTTGTATTCAGGGGTGGACAGTATTTGAGCAGAAATACCTTATTACTTAAGTACTATTATTGAGTATCTGTACATGACTTGACTATTCAGCTGTAGAAATGCTTTTTAACTCAACCACAGTGAGTAGAGAATCCAGAGAGTATGTGCTCAGTACTTCCCAAACACATGCATTTTTGCTAAAACATTACGATTTAAGACACTTTCGCCTGTGTAGTTCACCCCGAGTGTGCCTGATTCATTGTTACATTTTAGTTCCTGTCTGGTTCCTGTCCACACTGACTTTTTACAAATGAACCAAGGGAAGTAAACAAAGTTATACAGACCGGCAGGTAACTCGTTGATTGGACAGTTTTGGCGACTCATCCTGCATCATCAGGACCCACGTGGAGAAATTAAATTCTCCTGAACATACTTCACTATCAGCAGATGGATTTAGTAGTTAAGCTTTTAAAATGATGCTATAAACACATATCTGCTCTCTTAATATCCTGTTTGCAGTTGGTTTGCTTTCACAAAACCAAAGAAATGCAACAGAATCTGCTTGGAAGCAGACTGAGACCCACCTTCTTAAACAGTCTCAATTAGGTTGTTTTGGTCTTTCTCTCCCATTAGTGCCTGCTTCACAGCAGAACGTTCAGGCCCAGTCTAAACAATGCAGCTTAGCTGGCTTATTCAGCGCGAGCCGCATGTGTAAGATATAACAGCTGTGGATGAGAATGAAGGTGACTGCTGGAAGTTAATGATGTCATATTGAAGTCAATATTCTGACTGTTGAAGTTGTTTGTTATATTTCTATCAAACACATTCTGAGAGGATCTAAATCACTGTTTTATTCTCAGTTCTTTTCAGTTTGGCGCTGGTGAATTTCCTTTGGCTCAAACCTTTTGGAAGGTGCCAAAAATTCCTCTGCGCCTATTTATCTAACTTGACTGTGGACTGTCAGTACTTCCTCTTATCATTTTTACGCCTCAGCGCCAGTGATAGCCACAGTCAGAGGCATTATGTTTTGGGTTGTGCGTCCGTCTGAACATCTGTACATACATATGTATGTCCCTTTGTCATGAACGCGATATCTCAAGAACGCCTTCAGGGAATTTTCTTCAGATTTGGCAAAAAACATTTACTTGGATCACTGTGGCCTCATAAAACATGTTTTCTTCATCATAACTCAAAAATTCTAATTCAGTTTTCCGTAATAATTTAGACAGAATACCGGTGCCAGCATAACACCAGGCCCAGGGCGACACGAAAGAGTGACGGGACGTCCAAAAATACAGATTGCCCTGCAAAACTCAAAGTTGCCATTGCACGCACTGAGATCTCCTTGGGACGGCCGAGCAGGTTAAACAGTCCCTACTTCATATTCTAAGCAATGCTTGTGTTCATGTGATAATACGTGTCCGTATAAATCAGTTTAACAGAATGATTATTGCTCTTTTCCATCCAGAAGTACCGATCCCCACATTCCGACCTACCCCGCACTAGTGGACATCGTGAATGTTCATAACCACAACATTCATGCGCCGGATGCTCTGCGTCACCGGGATGTGGGCAGCAAGGCTGTGGAGCAGTTGACAGAGTTGTTTAAAGCAGGGCGCTCACCATCCTCTGCACTGAATGTTCTTAAACATGATCTGCAAGTTCGGTTCGGGAATGATTACATCAATGCTTCAGCGGACCGCTCCATCTGTCCTGATCTGCAGTTCTGCTATAGGTATTTATCATGACTGGTTATTCACAAGTTGCAACACTATGTTTATATCAAACAGCATTTCAGAATTGAGTTAATTATGCTGTTAATGTCATGTTTTGCAGACTTTACTATAAGATATTCCATAAGGAACACATATGCAGGGCAAAGGATGATGTCCACGTTCATGAGGGCTTCCTGAAGCCTCTTCAGGATCAGGATTGTTCAATTAAAGTATCTGGCGGGTCACATCTCACTTCGGATCTTAGCAGTTGTGCTCCAGAAACATCCATGGAAGCTGTTGAGGAGCTTGAAGCTGAAGAAACACTGGAAGGTTTGTTTAAATAAACAGATTCACAATTATGTATTTGAGTATATGGTTTGCTGATTAAAAACAAGGGTTAATCCTTTGCCCTGTTGGACATTTAAGTTTTTTTTTGTTTCCAGCTAGAGTCAGCACACAGGAGTGGGACTCCATGAGCCAGGAATTTGCAGCAATGGTGCAGAGCAGCAAAGAATTTCAGGTGGCCGGATCAGCTTTCTTAAAGGCCTTCAACAGGCTGAAGGGAAATCCCTCCATGATGCAGGCGGCAATGCACATGTTCGGCCGCTGTGGTTCCAACAACCTGGCTTTGAAACAGTCACAAGATCTACGGCGGGCTGCTAACCATAACTCTGTGGCCAGCCAAAGAGTAAAGCTCAGGGGTAGGCGTGAACTTGGTGCGGGGAAAAACAAGGGAGCGACCATGGACCATCGCTACAGCAACCCAAAAGGAGCGAAGTCTGGGACTCAAAGCTTATCAAGCTGTAGGGGTGTATCGCAGCAACCCAGAATATTGGATGCTCCGTCACAGTGCCCCTCACCTTCCTCTCCTCTCCTTAGAGGCTGGACACATGACCACTGCGCCCCTTATCAGGCCCCCTCTCCGTAAAGGCTGGACGCCTAAGGCATGTCTGGTACCTCAGGAATTTTGGTCTGAGTGGTGTGTGTGTGTTTTTACAACATAAAACATGTCTGTAATTGATCATACCTCAACTCTCTGTTTGTACTAACTGTGTGTATAAGCACCATGCCTGTGTCATAGTCTGCACTGTGAAGGGTTGAAGGAATAATGTGACTGCAACCAGTAATCGAAACATCAGTGGTTAACCTGCAGACCACATGTTGTAGCATCCTTGAGCAAGATACTGAACCCCAAATTTCTCCTGGTGGCTGTTCCATTGGTGTGTGAGTATGTTAAAAACTGAGTAGCAGGTGGCACCTTGTATAGTAGCCTCTGCCACCAGTGTATGAATGTGTGTGTGAATGGGAGAATGTGACTTGTGTAAAAAGCGCTTTGAGTTTTCAGAAGACTAGAAAGGCGCTTATACAAGTGCAGGTCCATCTGTTTACCATTTAGTATGTGCCCCCGGGATGTACGAGGTGTCCCTCGCCACTGCCTTAATTTTCTAGTTGGTCTTTATTATGAAATAGGAAAGATCTGATTAGTCAGTTAACTAAATTTGCACAAATACTTATGAGGGGCATATGTGAAGTTAAGTATAGCTTTTTTCCCCCTCAATAAAATAAATGTTATTTTAACAAATGTGCTTTAAAATAATTTGACCTATTTTGCTATCTTACAGAGTTATCTAACCTTTTGTTGTCCTTGATAGCAGCATACGGTTCAAGATTCAATGTAAAATGTTCATTGAATAATGGTTAGGAATTCACAATTTGCAGAGAGTTAAGTTCAACCCATCCATCCATCCATCCATCCATCCATCCATCCAAGCAAAGCACCCCAGACATCCCTCGCCCCAACAACACTTTCCAGCTCCTCCTGGGGGACCCCAAGGCATTCCCAAGCCAGATGAATTATGTAATCCCTCCAGCATGATTGGGTCTGCACCAGGGCCTCCTACCAGTGGGACGTGCTCAGAACACCTCCAGCGGGAGGCACCCAGGAGGCATCCTGATCAGACGCCTGAACCACCTCAACTGACCCCTTTCGACACGAAGGAGCAGCGGCGCTACTCTGAGCTCCCTCGAGATGTCCGAGTTCCTCACCCTGTCTCTAAGGCTGAGCCCAGACACCCCACGGAGGAAACTCATTTCCACCGCTTATATTACCACGACGGACTGGCGCAGCACCCGTATCATTGCAGAAGCTGCACTGACCCGCCAATCCATCCCACACTCCATTCTACCCTCATTTGTGAACAAGACCCCAAGATACTTTTTTTAATATATATTTAGATTTGTATATGAAATATTTTGCCATTTCTAGAAGTGTAATAATCAGCAGATTTTCTAGTTTCAATTTCCACACCACACATTACATCTACATGTGAGTGGAGTTTAACAGATCAATTATTTTTTTCCTAAACTAAACAATTCTTCCATTTGTTTACAATATCATCAGGAATTAATTTCATCATTTTACATTGTTTAACAACAAATTCCTGAAATACTGCACTTTATGTGTAGCGAATCTATGAAATGAGTTTGCATTTCTGAATTGAATTAATTAAATAAATAAATTATGTAACCTGTAGAGCCTTCAGGCTTTAATGTTAAAACATTCATGAGTGAGTAACTGCAGCAAATGTGCACTTGTTTGTTCACATTTTACTTACAGAAATGTATAGTATGTCAAGTACATTACTTTGTGCAAAATTGCACAATCTCAAAATTTAGCCTTAAAAAGTGTTAAGTAGATAAAAGATGTGAGAGACAATCAATTGTACAAAAATAAGACTCGCTATGAAAAATGTAATTTACAACAGCTGAGGAATAAACATGTTCATGTTAAGTTCATCAGAAGGAGGATATGGTGATACGGCCACAATTTCAAACTTCATATCTCTATTTCTTGACAAAAGGTCCATTTTGGTAGTTTGAAAGGAGACATGCGACTGTGAAGAGCTGGTTTATGCTCCCTGCGATGGAGAGAGGGATAGTGGTATCAAAGAGTTTATTTTCTTTAACTCTTCGGATCATCCTCTCAACGTGCACTCTCAAACGAGCAATGGATTGCGTTTTTGGAACATCCACCTCCGGCATTTGCGTCTTCTTGGAGAGGAAGGCAGGACAATGAACAGTCCCAGGTACAAGGTCATCCACCATGAAGTCCTTATCAACCATGATGGCCATGTCAGGTGTTAAGAGTGATGTAATCCCTGACTGGCGAAACACCTCCTTGTCGCTCATGGAACCCTCAAAGAGTACTGACACAAAAGTCAGGGCTCCGTGAGGGGACATTCCCACCATGGCCTTTAAGGTGCGGTGGGACTTGTAGTTGGAGAAGTCTTCACTCTGAGGGAGCAGGGATGAAGGAGTTTGACACCGTAGCTCTGTGCAGTCAAGGACTACTTGCGTGTCGCTGTAGCTGCCATGAAAGACACGCAGAAGACTGGCCTTCACAGCTGCTGGAGACATCCATGTACAGACCGAGCCCAGTAGGCTGTAGAGGAAGTTGGCCCAGGTCACGATGACTCGGCTGACTGTTGCTCGGTGGATGTTAAATCTATGGCCCAGCTCCCTCTGGGTACAGCCGGTGGACAGGTATGTCAGGAAGAGGAAGAGTTCGTCTATCGGCAGCAGTTTCTGGGGGAGAAATGTTTAATGAGTGTTAGCTCAAAGTCATTTTCAATTTTGTGTGTGTGTCTTTGTGTCACTGAGTCTTTGTGTGTGTGTGTGTGGTTGGTTGGGGGGGGGGGTACTTACAGTCGGTCTGGTTAAAGGGCTCTCAGTTGTCGTACTAGTGGCATAGGTTTTGCTTGCTCTGGTGGTGACCCTAACCAATTTGGCTGTAGCTGTACTGATCAGGTTCCAAAACGCCATCAGATGCTCATATGAGGGGAATCTAAAAGATAGATACAGTATTACAGTTGAATTAGTTATCATACAAGTTTGACATTAGAATAAGAAGACAGAGAAAACAGACAATAGATGCAACCACTTGGTAACATCAAACGTTGATCTTACAACTATTAACTTAGCTTGATAGATTTCTTGTAGATCTTACCTGGTGTAAAATCTGATGTCCTCTGGTGACGAAGCAAACCGCTCGAGTCCAAATGATTTCTCCATATGGAGTGTGTGGAGCTGCTGTTTCAGCGACTCGATTTCCTCACGCATTTTTTCATATCGCTCCCGGTTGACACACACCACGCGACAGGCTCCGTAGTCGTGGTCCTCGAGCATTGGGACCATCTCTTCCTCGGTCTCCATTGGGACCATCTCTTCCTCGGTCTCCACTGGGCCTGGATCCGGACTTGATGTCGGTGGAGTCCCGGCCCCTGTCTTGATGTTAGCGTAGTTGTTCCATGCAAACAATGTTGGCACGGCGCTTGCAGCTAAAACCCGTCTACCATTAACAGTAACACGAATGTGGAATTTTTCGAAATGTCGGCCGCATACCTTCGTATGCGGAGTTACCGTAAATCCCGTCCTGCGAATCTGCTGCAGCCACTCCTCACGAAGTCCGGTTTGTTTCGGGAAGCGGTGGAAGCTGAGTTCGCTGTTATAGCGACTTGAAGCGGTACAAAGTGGCACACAGCAGTGCTCATTAGAGCCACCCACCGTTCTCTGAAACTTAAAAGCATTCCTGACATTATATTTCTTCTTTTTTCGTATAGTTAGAGCTCCCATGTGTTCGTGTTGATCCATTTTACCGCCGTAGTGACTGGAGTGGGAACTAAACCGGAAACTGCAGTGCCGCTCACTGGCGAAAATCGGAAGTACGTCACGAGGCTTTTTTTATTTAATGAACTTTATTTGAAATGAATTAGTGGTTGATTCAAAATCAAATAAGTACTGTATTGTATTTTTATACAGCGGTATTATGGTATTGACTTGGTTTGGAAATAAGTCATTGGTCAACGTCACAGTCAGTAGTACCTAGCATCCAATTACAACCACGCGTTGAAGTAACATACTAGCCAATCACAGCACAGTAAGGCGGGACATCCTGCAAAAGGGATAGTTGTGGGTTTTTTTTGCCACGGTAGGTTGAAGAGTAGTTTATCTCGTTACTAGGCAGCGAGAGCGGCGCTGTTTTGCTAACTATTGACCACAGTCTGAGATATTTTATACCGTCTATGATATTGGGAAAGGAATAACTCGCTCGGAAAATTACAGATTTGGGCACAAGCGACACGAGCGCAGAGATGCTTACACTGTAGCTGGGTAATGCAGACTTAACGGTTAACGTTAGCTAAACTACAACAGTGCTCACAGCCCTGACCTGCCTTTCTACACTCTCTTCATTGTACAGAAAACTATCCTCGCCACCCTGGCCTCCTCAAGGTACCTAGTTTATCCCTTATCGTTTCCTACTATTAACCACTTCCCTGCAACCTTAGTTAGCTACACTTCTGTGAGATGCCCCGTTTAGCTAAGCTAGCGTTAATAGTTATCTGTGTTTGTTTTAAAATGACCGCCTCCATTTCTGTTTTAGTGACATCCGAGAAAAGCTGCGCAAGAAGCGACGTGCTTTACAAGACACTTTGGTAAAAAACAAAAATGAGGACGACATTCAGGTAAAGTTACAAACGCTATCTCCTTAACTAGTGTTATTACAGATGTGTCTGTGGACTGACAGAAGCCACACAGAGTTCATACAGCACAAAGTGAACATGAACCCTCCTTGACAAGACTCAACATGACCTGGAGGAGTGTCTTAGTCAGTCTATACACACTTAAAAGTCAGGAACACAGATAAAAGAGCTGCCTTAGTAAATCTAATTATACTTGATAGGCTCTGGTTCCGTCTACCAGTTTGAAAGAGGAGAAACTACAAGCTACAATGAAGGTTGGTGTGTGCTTTGTAGCTTAGCCTGTAGGCTGTAGTTGCCCTCCTGTGTGTGCTACTGGCTGCTTAACACCAATCTTATTCTCTCTTCCCTCTGCCAATGAACACTTTTCAAGCTGTGCTTAATCGCAGTGTGAATAGAAGTACAGTTTGCATTTGCAGTCTTGCTGTTGCTTTTTGTCTCAGTTGCATACCTGTGTTGCACCAGGAACCTCAAAGCAGCGAGGAAGACCCAGGGGAGACACTGAAGCGCACGTTGAGGGCTCAGAGACAGAGGCGGAAGAAAAGGGTACTTATCATCCTCTTGCACCCTTAAATTCTGTGTATTACTGTTTCATTGTACTCACTTAACAGTGTATGTATACATATTGTTCCATCTCTTGGCATATATTAGCTGCTTGACCAGCCTTCAGCTCAGGAGTCCCATGATGATGATGTGGAGGAGATCTCCACCATTCAGCCCCACAGTGAAGATGAGGGGTCAGTTGAAAAGGCAGCTGACCCAGCAGTTTTGTCAAGACCTCCAACTGGATCTCAGAGAAGTTAGTGTCCATGTTCTCTCTAAACTTGCCCCCCACCCTCTATGCTTTTTGGCTGATCAGGGCTGGATGTCATTTTGAAAAATCTAGTTGCAGTAACAACACTGTGCTTTATGATTCTTTATTGTCAACATTTAAAGAACATTTTTTTCCCCATGTAACAAAATGACCTAACTTCTCAAAATAAACTCGTATGAAACTTTTACCCAAGTAAAATGACTAAAACAATTGGCAATATCCAAGCAGTCGGTGCCAGAATTTGATTTGAGATAGTCCGTGTCAGTAACAATACAACTGAATAATACATGTGATTATTGTTTCATGATGTGCTTTGTCTTCTAGGTGTCTCCTCAAGACTTCAGCATACTCCCAGCTCTCAGCATTTAGACAGCTTTGTGACACGGCGCTTGGAAGAGAAACTGAGAGCAGCCAGAGTAAACTGAGTTGTTGTTTTTTTATACACACACACACACACACACACACACACACACACACTAGCCTGTATTTAGATAATATAATGAAAGATATCCAATTCCAAAACAAAGTACTCATAACTGCAAATCCCAGATGAAATATTTTGATGTATAAGTATGGTCTCTTGTGTTTCAGTCTAAAGGTGAGAGCCTTCAGCAGCAGGAGGCCTCTCTCGAGCCAGCTAGTCGCCTTCAGAGCCTCAGAGATAGAGACACTGTAACAAGGTTTGACCGAGAGGTTAGCATCTACTTCAACTTTGGTCACACAGCGTCTTGTCACCATGACTGTACCTAGCGCAGTGGAGGTTTAACCCACAGTGTTTTACAGGTTGATCCAGACAGAGCTGGAGGACACGATGACCCTCTTGCACTCAGCACCAGGGTGAAGTTCAGAGAAGCAGCAAGACGAGTAAGGCTGAAGACAACATTGCAGTCATTTTAAGAATAAAGTATTTCTTTTGTATTTATTTATTTGTTTTGTGCAAATACAGACAGGAAAAGGCCTTCCGACTGCTGAGGAGGCATACAACTTCTTTACACTCAACTTTGAGCCAGATCCACCAGATGGGACTGAGAAGAAGAGCAAGAAAAAAGAAAAACAGAAAAAAACAGCTGAGGAGGGCAGAGATGAAGAAGGAGAGGACGAAGCTGAGGAGCAGGAAGCTGAAGCAGATGATCAAGATGAAAATGAAGACCAGGTAAACACCAACAGTAATATTGTAAGAAATCACCTATGTGTATGCTGATTATCTGCAGTTGCATAAAACTGAGTAGATTCTAAACGCCTCATATTCTTCATTCCACTTCAGAGTGAAGAAGTTCCTCTTGTACGAGATGAAGAGGATTTATTTGTCATTGAGCAGTCGCCACAGGACTTCCTGGAAGTGAGGAAAGCAGTGTATGTTGGTTACCAAAAACGTGTTCTGCAGGAGAGTGAGCTCCTTTTTACACCAAGTTTTCGAACAGGTATTTTGTAATGTAGAAAACCACCTGATCCACACCCACTCTGCTGAGAATATGAACTATCTTTAAAAAAAATTAACTGACTTTATCTTTCATTGACACAGTCCCAACCTCCAATAAACTACCTGAGAACACGAAGCCCCGTTATCTGGAGGATGAGGGTCTGTATGTAGGGGAGAGGCCTCCTGTATCCCTGACTAATGAGAACATTCTGGAGAACCGCATTTTGAAAGCAGACGGGGTAATTTCATCCAACATGCCAGACAGCTCACCAGTGTCCATGCCTCTGAATCCATGAGTTCTTTAATTAATATATCTTTTTAAATTCGTCATTAAGGGAAAGAAGTGGTTTGGAGATGACGGCAGGATCATGGCTCTGCCTGACCCCATAAAGGAATCATCCACCAGACCGCCTCTCTTCCACATGGAGGAAGACCTGGACCCTGCACTGCAAACTGTGTACAGGAAGGTCAGACACACGCCCACTCTCACTTCGATCACTCCGTTCATTTGCCACATCTAACGCACCGTGCACATTCATACACTGAAAATGTGGTGGCACCCTCACACTTGAGTGTTCTCTAACCTTTTTGCCATTTTGAAAAAAAGCAAAAGGGCAGTATGGCATTTGGTACAAAGGAGCAGGGAGGGGGGAGGCGTTTGTCATCAGGGAATAGAGCAGAGGTGGAGGATGACACATCAGTGATATCATCTCAGCAGACAATATACAGCTGGATCAAAACTCCAGCTGGGCATTGTGGGTGTTAAAAGAAGCTGTGAAGTCACCTTTTGAAGAAGTGCTACAATGGAAATTGAATTTTAGATTTGATATGCTTTTCCCTTAAAAGAATACTTCACCCACAAGATGACCATTTGTATATCAGTTTTCACTGTGTGTTACCTTGAATTTGTGAAGAAAACTGTTTTTCTTGCATGCCCTCAAACAGAGAGTGTAAAAAAGGTGAACATATCAAAACATCCTTTTACAAACTCTTAACACAGCACCTGCAGTCCGAGGTCCCAATCCAAGTCTCATTTATCAGAAGGCTCAGTAATTCTCAAACGCTTGCATTTTTGTACTAACATGTTAAAATATAAAACATTTCTGCCTACGAGTAGCGCGCCCTTAGTTTGCCTCAGCGCGTGTGAGGATGAGCTCCACTCGAGCAGAGTTTGAATGCACACGCATGCTCAAGCACGCTACTCAGCTGAGCATGAGACTGTTTGCACAAACGTCCTAAACACAGCAAAATAACAAAACAAATGTCAGATGGCAGGGTCTCTATAGATAAAAACACTGACACACACTTCTAGTACAGTGGTTCCGGTCCAAAAGTGGGTCGCGGGTCCATTCTGTATGGACCACAAGTGATTCGTGAATGTGTGAAGTTTGTAAAAAAACACACATAATTTTAAAGTACAGTGAATTTCCGGCGCAGAGTTTTCATTTTGATGTGCATTTCCTGTTGTAGAGTGAGTGACTAATGGACAGATACTTAACAGAGACAGCAAACTAGCTTCACAACATGGCCACACAAAAGTATGATGCTTAGTATATTAAATATGTGGACCTTGCACTAATGATGAAGTGATGAAAATTAAAAGGGTTTACTTTTGTATGAGTCTATACATAGTTTTTTAGGAAAATCCTGCTTAGTATTCCTTTTGATGAAGAAGTTTATTTCGTGCTGAATTCTGTGTAAATATTAATTTTCATGTCCAAACACTACAGAGTTATGGAAGAACCTCCACAGATGGTTATCTAATAATAATAACAATCTCTTCTTCTTGACGGGACTGATAAGAATGATATTGCATGTCTGATACTGTCAAGATAAATATTGAAATAACATTCTAGCAAAGATTTTAAGAAATGTTCTGCACCCTTAAAAATCTTATCAGAAACCGAAACCATCAAAACAATATCATGTTATCTCTTTTATGTCCAGTAGACCTGTGTGCTTCTACATAACTCAGTTTTATTGCTTTATTAAAACTGTAATACTGTAGATTTGATCTATTTGTTGGTGACTTTTACCTTGTCTGAAGTGAGGGATGAAAGGACAGAGTGTTGTATGCTGTGCACAATATTACCAGTACAACAAAATAAAACCGACCACAAATTACACATTTAAACAGCTCCCAAATACACAAAAATGTCCCCTTGGATCTATATATATAAATCAACAGGTGATTTCCTCTTTTAGTAAAATCCTAAAAGATTGAGTTGTTTTTTTTCCCACCTGGACCTTTATGCTCTGCCATTTCTCCTCTAATCAGCTGTTATGATACCACAACTATAACACATTTACAGATACGTAGTTTTTTGTTGATCTGCGGTTTACATTACCAAAGGTTTATGACAAAATCACTTGATGAAACATCGCTAAAGAGGAGAGGGAGAGATGCTGTGCTGCTGCCAGAGGAGCTGCTGAACGAGTTCCCTCTGAGCGGTAAGTCACTAAAAGTGTCCGAGAAGTCCGGGGCTGTTCATAAAACATTCAGGACGCCACAGTTTATTCCACACTACGAAGCTGCTCCTCTTTTTGGAACCACGGCAGAGTTGGTAATGATTTCACTTTCAGCCATGCTTGTTGTTGCCGTGGGTAACAGTATGAAGACAATATGTCAACTAGCCGAAATACTGCAGGTATCACAATATGAATTTTTCATATCATATTTAAAATTATAGCGGTGTTATCATGAATGAGATGATGTGGCACAGCCCTACTGTGCAGATTGTAATGTCCCTTGAGGCAAATTTGTGATTTGTAATATGGGGCTGTATAAATAAAATCGACTTGACTTGACCATATATTTGTGCATTATGGGGAAATTAAATAAAACTAAGACACATCTGAGCTTTTATGAGTTTTTGAAAAGTGATATATAAATAAAATTTGATTGATCGTTGGATAATTCACGTGAACCCAATTATTGAATTACAAATGGTGGTTAGGTGTGTGTTACAGCTCAATGACAAATTCTGTGAGCACTCAGACTGCATTGTCCATCTGTATCCTTACTTAAAGCAGCTTGTTCCAGACGTTATTCACACTTCTAAATGCCTGACCATATAGGCAAAATATGATAAACATGGGAACCCTGAAAAAACTGTCAATGCAGGTTTCACTCAGATCTGGTTCACTGGTTGAGACTATCTGAGTGGGAAACCGCCAAAGAACCCTTGTCTTCACATGTTTTTTTTTTTTTTTACTCTGGAGACATTCACAGCTGCCACATTTGATCACTGCGAAAACAGAGCGTCCATTGTAGTTCAATTGAGTGTTTATTTTACATCGTTGTCATGCATGACTTTTCATTACAGCACTCCCTGATGGCCTGGCCAACTATTTCACGCTTCCTTAACACTTGCACTCGTATTTCGATACACTCAAGCAAACGACAAGCACCGAGTATGTTTCATCATGATTGTTATTTTCCAAGCATTGCATGATGGATGATATTGTTGTCTCCTCTAGGCGCTGAAGTCCAAGTATGCAAATTTATATATCTCTGGTGCAGCGGACCCTGAGGGGGACTACCAGCTTGATGTTGATGTCGCTGGGCTGATCTTCTCCCATCACCCGCTCTTCAGTCGTGAACATGTCCTGGGGACCCGTCTGGC
Source organism: Epinephelus awoara (assembly GCA_035609425.1). Classification (NCBI taxonomy): domain Eukaryota; kingdom Metazoa; phylum Chordata; class Actinopteri; order Perciformes; family Serranidae; genus Epinephelus; species Epinephelus awoara. Next base: position 37,026,986 of record CM069303.1, read on the forward strand.
TCAGCTGTATGATCAGTACCTCACCAGGCAGCGCAATAATCTCACAGGACACCTGACTGACAAGGTAAACTTTACTGAATAGTAAAGCAGTTACAAAGACGCTGAAACGTCCTTGCAATCCTGAATATGCCCTGAAATATCCCTTATTATTCAAACAAGCCACAGGTACAGTTTATATCATGTGTTTTCTGTGTGCTGTAGTTGAATGGACTAAGAAGTGCACTGCGAAATATGCTTGAGGTCCATGGTGGGGAGAACCTCACTCAAGCCATGCAGCAGAGGATAGCAGAGTACAGTCGGGAGGTTAGGTGAGTTTTCCAGATTGAGCTCCATTCAAGTCCTGTTCAAACCAATATTCTGTAGCACCATGACAGACAAGAAATATTCCTACTGTGTGTTTTTCCCCTGGATATCACAGGAACACTCGGCAGCTGCGAGACACTGAACAGGAGAAAGACAGGACTCTGCTGAAGAGCATAGTGAAAGTGTGGAAGGAGATGAAGGCCCTGAGAGACTTTCAGAAGTTCACCAACACACCCTATAAGCTCTACCTCAGGAGGTAAATCTCTTTAGACATGCTGCTCCATCGAACTTAAATAAAATACCGTGTTCCTGTTTTGTTTAAAGGTAATTTTTTTGGTAATAAAAATCTTACTAAAAAATCTTACTACACATTCACTCCTTCCTCTTGTTGAATATGTACACATTATACACACATTATAGTCTTCTACAGATGCTTGTACCCTCGCCATTGATATGCTGTGTGTGGTTTCTTTTCTCAACCTTGCTCCAGAGAGAATGTGGACCGGGTAACAGATGAGCGAGAGTATGAAGAGGATATCTGGGCAGAGATTGTGGAATTGGAGGCAGAGACTGATGAGGATTACCAGAGAAAGCTGGCTGAGTACAAGAAACAGCTGGAGGAGTGGAAGCTCTGGAGAAGGAAGCAGGTACCTACTCGAGTTGAAATGAAAATATATTGACCATGCTGACACCAGCCCATATTCACTCACTGCAGATTTATTGGTACCATGTTGCCTGATTAAGTAACAATAAATTGTAGTGGAATAAAAGGCTAAACTAGGTTTAGAGTAATTTAGAGACATGTTTTGTTTTGGGGTTTTTTACCAGAAAGCACCGACAAGTTGATTTTTAAAATTTAAAATGTTCTGCTCATCATCTTTGTCATATTGGGGGGAAAAATCAAAAGACATCTAAAGCCTCCTACAGACTGTGAGAATTTAGCAATCTTATTAGTTTAGTGTAGCTATAGTGTGCGACATAGATCTTATAAACTCGGGTACAACATCAAGTTTGATGTGACTGTCCGATGTCCGATTCACAAGGATGCTGCGCGGATTATTACTTCTCCAACTGTGAAGCAAAACGCAGAGGGTCACATTATTAAATAACCTAAAGCATTAAACTGGTGAAACACAAACTGACTTTTATTATGGAGTAGTCACAGGGAATGCAATGTGTTTTTCAGTGAGTCAATCGGCAGACATGAGGATGTTTATTATGTGCAGGAGTCTGCGTCAATATTATTTTTCATGTCCAAACACCACTAAGTTACGGCAGAGCCTCCACAGATGGTTATCAAATAATAGTAACTATCTCTTCTTCTTTATTGGGACTGATAAGAATAATATTGCATACCTGACACTGTCAAGATAAATATTGAAATAACATCATTCTATCAAAGATTTTGAGAAATTAGTTGCATCCTTAATTTTACTGGAAACAGAAACCATCAAAACAATGTCATTTGGGACCCCTGAGACCAAATGGCCCACAGTTGGGGGTGCTTGTTATCAATTTGTGATGGCCCAAGGTATATACAGGCTAACAGGAAATAATAATAAAACAGGTAGCAGAAAACTTCATGAGGGCTGGACCTGGCTCCCAGCATGAGCTGCAGGTGACAAGCTGCACACCTCCAACTTAGTGATGTAACCAACTCCCTTCACTGTGCTCTGCTGTCTGCAGACTGATGCTGCGTGCACCATAATACAGAATAATAATTAAAAAGGGCCAATCAGTGCCTGACTTCTTTATTTAAAACAACAGTAGTTTGCTTTGTCTTTCATAAAGAAAACTAAATTATTGAAGTTTAATTGTTGGTTTGAAATCAAGATAGGTTTGTACAGTGTGTGAATATATGCATATATATTCATACATGCACATCCTGTGTTTTCAGAAAGCCAAAAAGAAGAAGCGAAAAAAGAAGAAGAAAGGCCAGCCACAGGATGACACAGAAGAAGAAGACGAAGACCAGGAGGTGAGTGAATCAGAGGGGCCCGTTGAAGAAGGACCCCCGAAGCCGGAGCCTCCAGAGAAGCCAGACTTTGATTCTATAGAGCAGCGAGTCCGAGAGAAAGCCTCCAGGATACGCAGGAAACCAGGAGAATCCATCCTGATCCCTGAGCTGTCTGCATCTGGAAACATCACTGCCAGTGAACTCTGCCCCAGGTATGAAGAGAAACACAGAGGAAGGTCTGGGTTTCTTTACAAAAAGAAAAGACGTAAGAAACAAGGGAAGGGTCAGTGTTAACTAAGTAACTAGTTTTTAGTAAACGCATTGATATCTAGAAAATAAATCTGTATATATCAACCACTGGCAGATTTTTCACTGGTTTTTAGAAAACCAAGAAGTGTAACCCTGAATTTAAAATGAAAGGACTTCACTGCACTGTGGAGGTTTTTTGAACTGTTTGTTTGCTCCTTGTCGTAGGTCTGAAATAGCTCGAAGAGAGGACGTTAAGAAGCGCTCTCATTTCATCAAGATCTTATACAATGGCAAAGAAGTCTCCCGAACAGACAGCAGACCCTTGACCTCTGATTTCACAGGACACTTTGGCCAGATTTTCAATCTCAAGATAGTTAACTGTCCGCAGAGCATCAACTTACAGGTACAGAAACATGTATCATGCCTCCACTTTGTGTAATCCACTTATCTATCTGCTTGATAGATTACCACATGAACTGTATTCTTCTCTCATTTCTGTGTGTGTGTGTGTGTGTGTGTGTGTGTGTGTGTGTGTGTGTGTGTGTGTGTGTGTGTGTGTGTGTGTGTGTGTGTGTATGTGTGTCTGGGCAGGTGTTTGAGGAGATTGGCTCATCATGCTCCCTCTTGGCTCAAGTGTTTGTTCCAGTGCCAGAACCCTCAGTTTTGACGGGCAAGGTCCCTCTGGAGGAATTTGAGTTCAGCAGCAACCAGAGAGTGATGTTTGACCATGAGGGTGTTGGAAGTGGTAAAAGCCTTCATTTGACTGTAGCACAGATATTATATCCCACTCCAAAGATAACATCTTTATTTCAATATGAATTACAGCCCTCACATTTGTTTGTTTGAGTGATCTCAGTCCCTCTCTGTTTGCATCGTCAGACGTGCCCCTCTCCTTTGAGGCAGATGGCGGTAACAAACAGACCTTGCTGACCTCTGGGAAGCTGTCGTGCTGTGTTTCGTGGGGGATTGGGGAGGATGATGTACCGCTCGCCCCTCCTGTGTCTCAACAGCCTGGCAGTAAGCACAGGTAATGTCACTGAAAGGACAGTACTGGTGGGTTGTAGCTTGTAAATGAATGTACTAGCCCATGAATGACAGATCCTGTGTGATTTACAACACTGCTGATCATCTTCCAAAGAATGGTGTTTATATTCATGAATGCATTTTCCTAGCCTCCAGGAAGCCAGTGGTTTTAGTTTGTGTCAGCATGATATAAACTTGGCAACATGCTCAGACTTGAAGCTTGGCTAATACAGGTAATCAATCATGTTAAACTTGGATTTAATTTAGCATCAAAAGTTATGCTGCAGGGTATGTTTCTGAAAAGTCTGTTTATGACAGGGCAATGAACACATTCGAATTGAACATTTCCGTTTTAGCTTATTGTTTTTATTTTCTGACAACGTGGCTTATCAGTGAATCACAAGGCTCATTCATTTTTGATGCAAATTCCCAAAACATTGATGTCAGAGTTTCCTACAACTGCACCTGAATGCATTTGTCTGATGGTTCAAGTCTCTGCAAGTTCCGTAAAATATCACATTGAAATGAATCACATTAAATAAGTCTAAAATCATACAGTATAGAACATGGCATCTTTGTAGTCCCTTAAATCTGTCCCTGAACATTTAACAAACAAGTCAATGGTTAATTTTACCGCTATTAATCACTTCCCTTCTTCTTATATGTTTTAGTGGCTTGGGCCGTCTTGATGCGGTCACATATATCGGGGCATCTGGACTATATGATATGAAAAAAATTGGAGAGTGGGCCACGCAGTCTCGACTGGACCCCAACGATCCTAAAAATGCCTCCATCATGCAGCTGCTGAAAGTGAGTATCAGAATCAGTGCATAAGAAAGAGGGCTCAACAACAGAGCTGCAACAATTAATCAGTTGTAAACTATTCATTTAATCACCAACTAATTTAATAATATATGAATCAGTTTGTTTTAGAAGAAAAGTTCCCTACATGTAAATATTTTCTGTTTATTTTTTACTGAATATATTTGGGTTCTGGACAAAGTAATTTGAGGCTTCTTCTGAAACATTTTTTTGACCAAACAACTCATTGATTAATTGAAAAACTATTCAACAGATAAATCGACTATGAAAATAATCATTAATTGCAGCCCTTTTCAATAATCAAGGACCCTAATTTTTGCAATAAAAACATGGCTCCGTTCTTCGTTCCTGTGGTTCGCCAGGTGGCCAGTAGTGGAGAGGTAACAGCTCCAGAGTACTTCCGTCTGGAGCAGCTGCAGGAGGACTTCAACTTTGTGACTGATGAAGAGTTGGACAGGTCCAAAAGATTTCGGCTGCTCAGGCTCAGGAACCAGGAAGTTTCAGAGTTTCGAAATTACAAGTGTGTTCCTGCCCTGGAGAGAGAGGTCACTGACAAGGTGTTCCAGGTCAGCCCTGCAGATAGTTACCAGCAGAATATTATGGACATGGCAAATGAGAATGCATTAATTCTTTTTCTCTTTCGGGTAAAAATGATTTCAGGAATATGAAAAGAGACTGAAAGAGACAGAGAAAGTTGACACTAAACAACATCTGGATTCGCACCGAGCCTTAGTGGCCAAATACCTCCAGAAGGTGAGCAGCCCATCTGATGTAAACATGTTTTTGTTGCCTCAGCCTTTAGCATGTAATAGCGCCAATCATCTGTTGTATAATCCTGGCATTTCTCCACAGATCCGAGAATCTGTCATCAACAGATTTCTTCTTGCCAAGCATCACTACCTTCTGTCTGACTTGGTGACAGAAGAGGAGATACCAAGCATCGGGTAAATACTCCGCCAGGGATTACCTGACTAAATAGTCTGCCTCTCTTTTAACTCCCATCTTTCACAGCTGACATTCTTTCATGTTTGTGTTATGCCTGTTACTATTATTTTTTTTCTTTCTTGCCAATCACAAAATAGTGATTCAAGCATGTTTGCATGTGATCTATCATTTCTGTATATCTTATGCTTATTCCACTTGTCAAAAAGAATTGAAAAATTACAAAGAGTGCCTGCTCAAGTTGTAAAGGAAAGGTTAAATAACTTGGAGTGCTTGGAAGTGTGGGATCCACAGCCAAATCAACCTATCACAGAGAGTGGCAGGGCCGATATAAATCACAGGGTGATGTAAGTATGTTTCTTGGCCTGGTGCTGCTTCGGCGTATTTGATCTTGAACTCAACACGACATTCCACTGGCTGAGTAATACTGTCCTCTGGAACTGCTCAAGGCGGGGTTTTAAAGCAGGTTTCACAACATGTGGACATGATAACAGAAAATCTGAAGTTAATTTCACTCTTTGATGGCATTTATACAGATATACATAATAATGTAAAACTGTCGACTCTAATCACACTGTTGGCTGTTGCTTTACACATTATGTTATAATGTTCTCTGTTCAATTTTTCTGTTATTTTTCTGCTATGCGTTTTTAACAGTGGGGCAGGTCCAGGGTATGAGTCTCTTTCTTTTTCTCCCACCCTCTGTGTCTCTGTTTCTCCATTTCGTTTGAACCCTGAGTACCAGTACAGTAGTGTCCATAGACCCTGTGTAGTATTCAGTCCTTTCAGGATTTTGCAGCTTATTGCTTTTCACTGAAACAGGTTGATTTTTTTGGGGTGTTTTCTCAAAAATTAAGATGAACTTAAGTTTTTTTTCCTGCTGTATATCATCACCTCTTAATTAGTATTGTGATCATAAAATGGCAGATACCTGGAGGGACTGAGTACTGTTGGTGGTAACGATCCTGTCCCACACTTTGAGACATGTTTTTGATCTCTCAGCGAACATTTGCATACAGTGTGATGTATGATGTATGAGCTGTTGGTTGTTGACTTAATGACGGCTGTTTGTGGGGGGAAAAAAATCAGGATTCTGGGAATGAACCTTTTCAAGCTGGCTGAACCCAAGCGGCCGCTGAAACCTCAAAGGAAAGAGAGAAAGAAGGTGACGGCTCAGAATCTGTCTGATGGAGACATCAAACTGTTGGTCAACATCATCCGGGCCTACGACATCCCCGTCCGCAGGCCCCAGAGCAGGTGAGCGCCAAGTGCATCCACTCAAATTCAGAATAGTGTAGTTGAAATCCTCCTTCCCCTCTTTATAAATACCAACTGTACAATTTAGACGCCTGACAGATGTTGAACTTTATCAATGGGTTTTTATTTCAGCAAACCAGGACAGTCGTCTCAGAGCGTCATCCAGGGCAGCGATTGGCTTGTCAACCAGGTATAATTTACCTTAGCTGTACTTGACAGTTGATTGGTAGCTAAGTCTTAATTGGCATGTGATTTATATTATGTATTTTTATGTGTTTGTTATTGTTGTGATGTAGATACAAGTGAGGCCTTTTGTGGAGGTTTCCTTCCAGCGCACAGTGCTACAGACAACCACAGCTGATGGACCAAACCCCTGCTGGAACGAGGAGCTGCAGCTGCCATTTAGGTGACTGCTGTGTTTTTCATGGCTTGATATTTGTGTTTTATGATAAATGTTGACACCTGTGTTTTAGGACCATTGGGTGCTACTGGATAGCACAGCCTGAATTAGCGTGTCAGCATCTCGAATAGGTCAAGTTAGTGTTCATTAATATATTTTACCACCAGGTGGCACTGCAGTGAGCTATTTCGGATTATTTGGAACTTTAACTTTGCCAAGTTGGCGGTAAAAGTACACAAATCTCTTCACACAATTGAATTCTGTTTTCTTCCAAAACTTTTTTGAATTTGGATCATTAGATAGTATCGAAAGTACTGAAGCTATAAAAAACCATATTTTCAACCCAAGGCTGCACATATTAAACAACAAGGAAGAAAATCAACTTGTTCTCAACCTGTGGTTGGAGGCGCTTGTTCAGTGACTTGTTCTGTACCAGCACTGTGTGCAGGATTTTATTTATTTTTTTATTTTTAAAGAAAAAGAAAAATCCAATTTTATTTGTGTAGGATCATTTTTAATTTTTTGCTGTAAAATTAAAAAGATATCAAGTATAATTTTTAATACAAGTATTATACCTAGGTTTAAAATTTTGGTGTCGGGACATTAACCTCCACACCTTCAAAACATTTAACTCTTTCCAGATACTGTGGCTAAGTGCACTAAACACAGACATAAGTGTAGAAAAGTAAAACTCCTCTTCCTCTTCTCTACAGCGCCCCAAATGGTGACTACAGTGCTGCCGTCTTGCAGTCAGTCAGAGACGAAGTCTTCATCAACATATTTGATGAGGTGGTTTATGAAACTGGAGTGGTGAGTAAAATGTTTTCATATATCAGAACATGTTTCTTTAACTGTATTATTTGTTCTTTGCTTCATTATTTCAAACCCTTTGCTCCTCAGAGTGACAAAGACAGAGGGAAGTCAATACACACCCGGGTAGAGAAGCATTGGCTGGGTTCTGTCAGGATTCCTTTCAGCACCATTTATTCTCAGTCCAAGGTGACAGTCTTTGTTGTTGTGTATTTATTAACAGGTCTGACTGTCTGAACTGACTGATGTCTATTTTATTTTTTTAATTCAAACGCACAGATTGATGGAACATTCAAGGTGAATACACCAGCAGTGTTACTGGGGTACAGTAAGGAGCGGAGCCACGGCACTAACAGTGGTTATGACACTATGAGGAGCCTGAGCGAGGGGGCATTTATCACACTCTTCATCACCATTGAACCTCAGCTGGTGCCTGGAGAGTCTGTCAGGGAAAAGGTAAGTCATGTTTGAGTGCCAGAGTACAGGAGTCGAAAACAGCTGTGCTTGCTTTTTTTTTCTCCTAATTCCTGTATTGTGAGATCACGAGAATTTTTTAGCTCGAGATAAAAAGATAATTAGTTAGCTAGCTTGATGACATGGCCAAATGCAAGTAGGACTGTGAATGTATTAAATTGTGTGAACCTTGAACTTATGACTAAGGAGAGATCTGGATCCAGTGGCTGGATCATTTGGGAACTGCTGCATTAGACTGTACTTCAGTCAAGTTCTAACACAGTTATGAATGAGTTATGAATCCTCTCAATAGCCGTGACAATGATCTTAAAGGCTGGAATCAGATGTGATCAGATGAACCAGACGCTCATTTTCAAGCTCTCCATAATTATCACCTGATCTGTTGTTTTCTGCTTATAAATGATCTTGTTATTTCAAGAAATCTGCCTCTTGTTTTCCCAAGAGTTCCCATAAATCAACCTGTTATCACCACAAAACAAGTTCTGTTATCTCGAGATAAGGATGAAATGATATAATTAAGTGCAAGCACAGCTGTTCTCAGCTTCCATACCAAAGTGAAGGATTGCTCCTGTCTGCTTTGTAGTGCCCAGCCTGCATCATCATCATGTGCTAGTTTGTCTTAGTTCATGTGTGTCTTCATATACATCCATTTCATTTCATTTATATCAGTATTTTATCATTTATGTCCACATGTTGTCCATGCTGTGCTAAGGTGATGGATATGCATCATTGTATTAATTTGTTCTTATGCTTGTCGTCCTTTTGTGTCATTACTTGCTTTTGCTCTGCTACATGTGCTAGATTAAGGAGTTGAAGGTAACTCATTCAGTCACCCGTCCATGATCACATCATTTTTAAGTCATATTGATTCATTTCCATGGCGCCGGCCAATATTCCTCTGCTGTAACCTTTGACCTTTCTGTGCAGTTTGACAGCCAAGAGGATGAAAATCTACTGCAGGCTTCAGAGAGGTTTGAGAAGGACGCGGCACAGCGCTACCCGGACCGACCCTGCGTTACCACCGTCATAGACCTCAACGGGAAGACGGTCTTCATCACACGTTATATTCGACCACTCAACCCCCCACAGGAGTTGCTGGATGCATTTCCTGATAACCTCCAGGAGGCCTCGGTGAGTCGCTTGATTGAAGTGAATCTTGAAAGGGGCTCCTCCTATCTTTTTATTCCTTATTTGATCAGATCTACTGTAGTGACACACCGACTTTATCCTCACACAGGCCCTGGTTGCCCGATTCGTCTCACTCATCCCGTCTCTGCCAGACAGCATTTCATTTTCTGGTGCCTGTGATCTGTGGAGCACCTGTGATGTGAGTGAACCCCCTCAGATGTGTTGTGATTGCAAGAGGAGAGAAATGCTCATCTTATGGTAACGTGTCTGCTTTCTTTTCAGCAATTCCTCAGCCTCCTGGCAGGAGATGAAGAAGAACACGCTGTCCTGTTGTGCAACTACTTCCTGTCAATGGGAAAGAAAGCATGGCTTGTAATTGGCACTGCTATACCAGAGGTGTGTAACAGTTATATGTAAACCTGAGGAGATTTCAGGTGTGTCATGATCTGTTTAGTACGTCACCCACACGTCTCCAAGACTATGAAACGAAGTCTAGGACACATTCTCTGACCTCATGGGTGCTGTGGGGTATAACACATGCAGGTGCTCTTTCGGTGTGCTCGCCCTCACAGAAGTTTTTGGTATGCTCGAATGGATGGCGTTAGACATACATTAGAACATTTTCATACAGAAAGCATTTGTCTTTTATAAAGGACCTTTTTAGTGATCGCAGAATTGTAGTTCTCATCCATATCTTTATTTTTCGTATAAAAAAATCCGACTAGCCGACTGCGGACTCCTCAATGGAACGAATCAATCATCTCCATGTTCTGTGATAGTGCGCCAGCTATTTGGCCTGATTTTACTGCACGTGTTGTACCCCAAGCATATGACGTGATATGACCTCTCCTTTTAACCTCCTTGCACATCTCATGAACAGATGTGCTTCCATTTTATTAACTGTATCAATCCATGCTGACTCTGTGAGACACGCATCTCACGAAGACCCCCTGTGTTTTTAATCGCACAAATACCCAGCTGTATATGCGTTTTGAACTTAGATTTTTGATGTCTTTATTTCGTAGGGGCCCACAGCGTATGTCTTGACTTTAGAGCAGAACCGCTACCTGATCTGGAATCCCAGCAGTGGTCAGTACTACGGACAGTACGACACCTTCTGCCCGCTGCAGACAGTTGGCTGCCTGGTCAATGCTGAAAATGTGAGTGAAGAGAGAGCAACTATATGACATCAGATCTTTTCCTTTAGACTGCAGCAGATGATATAACTTTCTCCAAATTTTTCTTAAGGTGTGGTTCAACATTCAAGAGTATACGTCACCGATGACGATGAATTTTGACAGCAGTAAAGCCCATCTGTGGAAGCCGTTTTTCTCCCGATCCTTCTCTGACCCTGGGCTGTCCAGTGTACAAGTGAGTGTTCAACATTTATTTATAACCTTGATTTATGTTCAGTAATAATTTTTACATATTTTGTTAAATCTAATTCTCTTTAGGTAGAGGAGCTGGCATATCGGCGCACAGACAGAGCAGCTGCAGCAGAGCTTCAGGACAGGCGAGTTAACACTATGTCATATTGATTTGATGGGCTACAATTACACACTAGACAAATCTCATTTAACAGTTCCCTCTCTGTAGAATTGAGAAGATCCTGAAGGAGAAGATCATGGAGTGGCGACCGCGTCACCCAACCCGCTGGAATCGCTACTGCACCAACACCCTGAAACAGTTCCTGCCCAAACTGGAGCTGAGCAGGGGGCGGGACATGGCTGAAGGGCACCGCCACGAGCTGCAGAGCCTGCTGGGAGACAACAGGGTAAGTGTGACATGGGAACGCCTGGAAAGAACTTACTCGACTGAGTCACGCATGATGTCATCAGTCATCAATCTGTTGTTTCAATTATAGAATAGTCTCCGCTTTGAAAAAGAACGCTGGCTGAACACAGGGTGTCACATTAATAAAATCCTCTCGTAAATAACCAATGGGCTTCTTTTTCTTTTTAGATTTCAGGATTCCCCCTGAATCTGCCTTTCTCTGAGATCCGGCCCATCATAGAGGCGGTGTACAGCACTGGAGTTCACAACGTTCACGCATCCAATGTGGAGTTTGCCTTGGCAGTGTATGTGCACCCCTACCCTAATAATGTCCTGTCTGTGTGGGTGTACCTGGCCTCGCTGGTGCGTACATGATACAAGAGACACTCATCTCACTGTGGATCACTGCGCCTCACTGCTGTTGTATAGAAATGTGCTAAAGCTTTATTTAAGCTGACGACTTTATGTAATCACATTACTCACACACTGTTTTTACTCTTGTAAATCTAATGTATATAATGGATATCAAGTAAAGAAGTTATCAGTTTTATATCTGTACATCAAATCCAATACAATTTAATAACTTTGTATTAAATCCCATTTTTTTGGACTTTATAGTGCTCACTTGTTCCTCGACGTTTATTAATTTATGTTGACATATATGAAAGAGCAGAACAGTAACAGGGTTCCTACAGGTTAAGGCACATTTGATTTTAGACTTTTTTGATGCCACTGGGAATAACATTTAAGACCAATTTAACGAAAACCAAAATTTTAAAAAAAAGATGGGGGGTTATGGACAAATTTGCCCAAATGTTTATTGTAACACAAAACATTTTTTTTATTGGTTCCACTTACCTGATCTGCCTGATGTTTTTTGCATTTTGGAAATAATTTAAAAACAAAAAAAGATGTTAGCAGTGCAACATCAGAAAAAAAGGATTCCTAGAATTCCACTTTCCGTGTCCCAAACATTTTAAGACCTCTAAAAGATTGATTTAAGACACTTCTACCATTTAAGGCCTTATATTTAGATCAATGAATTTAATGCCTTATAAGACTTCTTGAGCATCCACAGTAACCATGTAGTTAAAATATGTAGAAATGCCTTGCACTAAAACCTAACACCATTGACAAAAACAGAATAAAATCTAAAATACAGTAAAAAATTAGCACCAACAAGAACTTGATTTAAGTCTTCTGTAATTAAGTGCTAGCTCAATATTCAGGGCTCAGGGCAAAATATGTTTCCTGATAATATTTTTTAAATGTGTTGCCAAGGTTATTGCAGACTATATTATAAACTAAAAACTGAAATGAGGTGTAAAGAAAACATTTTAGTTAACTGAAATAAAAATATAGACTTTAGAAAAAACTGAAACAACTTTGTGTACTTGCAAAAGTAACTAAATTAAAATAAAAGTCTTTAGTTTTAGTTTTTGTCAATTTGGTCGAATTAACAAACACAACAAACATGAGGAGGCATTGGTGCATATGTTCGCAGACACTGGGATGTCAATATGGCTGTCAGTCAACTGCCTTCACAAAGTGTTGTATTTGTACTGTAATACCTATTCTGAACTTCTTAAATCTTGCCCAGACAAACACTTCTCGTCATAATAAAATTAGATTTGCTCGCGCTTGTATGCCCCCGCAAATGTCCAGATTCATAAGTAGCCATGACAGTTAACACTGCTTCAAATATGGTGCTGTTAAGAAGTTATGTATTCTAAAATCGTGGATGCTTCACACTCATCTCCCTCCAAGCAGCACAGAGGATCTATATGATCCGCACAGTTTCAAGATTCGTTTCTGACCAAATGTCTTCCCTTCTGTCCCTGAGTGCTGGTTTTGAATAATGGCCTGAAAAACTAAACTAAAACTAAAACTACATGTTTTAAAACACTCAAAAACGTGATCAACAGACTGAACCCACTCTGGAAATGAACTGAAACAAAAATAAAAACGAATGACGAATACAAATCAACTCTGGCTAAGACACTGAAACGTCACACTTGCAAACCTGTTGATTTCTAATTATCTTTACTGTGTTCACAAAGTAATTAAAACAACCAACAACAGAGCTTTTAACCCCAAGATACTTTTATTGTTCTGTTAATGAATTGAACATTTTCAATAGAACTCCTCATGCAAGACTTTGAACAAGGAAATACATCCTGCTGCAGAATGATTAAAGATGAAGTACAATCTATTGAAAACTGACAGAGTAAGCTTCTCCCAATCTGAGGGTAATTATTCTTAATCTCCTTTCAGCTCCTCTAAAAGCATCATCAGTGCTGGGCGTATCCAGATCCCTCTTATATGAACATTGGTCCGTTTTTTCCCACACTGGAGTGCATGAAGAAAACTAAAGCTTGTTTTGGTGATTATGAGTATCTGGTATCACAAAGTTGGACAAAATGATAAGACTACACTGTAACATCATGTGCCAGTCCTTATGTCTGTACACCCTTTTTTAGGTGACTCTGTAACTTGATGGTTGCTGTGTAAGCATCAAATGAACATCAAAGTGAGGGACGTCCTCCATGTACAGTGGGACTTTATTCATTCTGACCTGTAACTGTCAACAACGTGACAGCTTCAGTCTACAGGGGACCAGCAATGAAATCACATTACCCTCTCAGATAGATGATGAAGCTTGTTTAATTGATGCTGACGATGTCAGTCTACACTATGCAGATTATAGATGGATGAACTAAACACAGCAGGGGGAAGAAGACTTATAAATCAGTATAGTTTTAGTGACAAAGGAAAACTGGTGTAACTACAGAAAACACAAAGTACTTGGTGTTTACTCTTCTCTAGCTTTTTTTTTTCTTTTTTTAATTTTTCAAACCAAAAAAGGAACCAGAATGTACATTTTCAGACACTTCAAATCCATCATCACTCCTTTACGTTTTCTTTTTTGAAAAGATTATTTCCATTTAATATAGATGGAAAAGGGAAGTAACGGGAGCAAATTTACAGTTTCATCCAGAAACTTTTTGAGTGACACAAAGTACAGCAACCGGTATTCCCAGGATAAAGTGCAATAAAAAGGGAGACGTGAAGTTTAAGGAGAGCGTTGCTTGGCAGGATCACTCTCCAGAGCGACAGCAGGCCCGGAAACCACACTGCAGGTTCTGGCAGCCGCTGGCCGTGTCTGCGTGCGGACCTGGACAGAAACACCACACAATGGTCACCTACTGAACTGCATGACATAGGGCAAATGAAATGGCTTATGCATACCCTTACTCACACAATCCAAAGAGTGAATCATTACATTTAAATTAAATAAATGAATAAGATGAAGTGAATTCAGACGGCATCGTACTGGCTACTGTAATGCCTACTTACCTTCCACCTTAGTAGGATCTGTAACACTAGGACCCATGCTATGCAGGTGGGGTTAGGAATGTTTGTTACAGTTGCCACAAACTGCATCATGACATATTCACATCCAGTTTAAAGAAACAGCTATCTCCAAAGCACCTTACTTCTGTAACAGAATTAGAAATAACCTGTACAATTCATGTCTATGCTTGTCTATACTATGTAGAGTAGAGCCACCTGGTGGCTTAACAGCACAACTACATTGGTCGGGTTTCTCCTCGGGCACCGTACATGCCTCAGCAAAGGAAAAATACTTGGTGCACGTGAGCAATGATGCTGTCGATATTTCTATATTTAATGATTTTAAATTATTTAGGCAACTATGGGTAACATGCACTTTGACTGCTAACACTACTGGCATATAATCTGAAAGTTACAAGCATGTACAGTTTTGAGTTTCAGGGGGAAAATGACCCCTAACATTTTCACTTTTGAGTGTTACCGTTAATGTTGTCGCAGTAATAAAAGTGCTCATCATTGAGGGAAGGACAGGCTGACACCAGCTCCTGCAGCCCCACCTCAGTGATGAAGAGGCAGCCAGACAGGTTGAGATGCTCCAGGAAAGGAAGCCCTCCACGCTGCGACAGAGCCCTGAAACACACACATGGTGCAACCTCATTACAGGTACAGCAACCTGCACACCAGCAGTGAGAATGTATAAATAGACACTGAGTATCCAGTCTTAACATAATAACGGATGCTGACTACAGCAAATGTAAAACCTTCACCTAATAATCAGCATTTACTTAATAACTGATGGAAATATAATTTGATGAGATGCATTTCTATTTTTATATTGCCATGTGAATAAAACACATTCATATCTGTCTATCTCACCAAAACTGTGTACATGAGCAAGGCTGCAGGGACAAGGAGTTTGCTGAGATAAGTGGTAGAGTGCTTGCACAATTGACCGCACCCACACAAGTTATTACACCACTTGTTTTCAACTGGCACTGAAAATAACTACATGTGCCACTTAGCTCTAAACCTTGTTTTGAAACTGCAAACTGACAAAACGTTGGAATTTTCAGCTGATCAAAGACGACATTCATTGTACTACATCACATACATTTCTGAAGATACTAACCTCTCATATAAATCCATATAAAGCCAGGTTTGTTTGGCCGTTTTAAGAGCAAAAGGAGTGTTTGGAAAAAGAGCAATGTATGGTCTTTACCTCAAGCCCAAATCTGTCACTTGGTAACATCCAGAGAGACTGAGAAATTTCAGTGAGCGTTTTGCCTCTGATTGGTCAGTCCTGTTTTCACGCTCCAGGCACTGCAGGCCCCCAAAGGAGGAGCATTTAGTCCGAAACTCTGCAGTGCTGCTTCTTGTGGTGCCTGACTCGCACTGAGGCCCAGTAAAAGTCCTGAGGGCCATGTCACTAGTGCAGCAGGTAGAGTGACCACAAAACATTTCCCCAGACATGGCATACTGCTTTTGCAGATAGGAGGCATTTGAGCCAGTCCTGTGCCCACGCCTCCTGCTCCTCCTGCAGCAGCATGAGCCTCCCACGAGCTGTGTCTCTACAAAGCTTTCTGCTTCAGGAAGAGACATCACACCACGACGGCTCCACTCTGCAGCATCTTCAATATCTGCAGGGTCTGAGGGGTCCAGGACCCACACTGACGTGGGGGTGCAGGCAGCGCCCCAACGACCTGTCCCTGTCTTAAAAATGATGGCCTGCCGCTTCCGCACCACTGGATGTAGGCTTCTCTCGTCCATGAGCGTGATGGGTACTGGGGAACTTTTAAGAAGCTTGGCTCGCCGGTCTGAACGTTTGTCAATGCAGGTGGAGGATGTGAGGTCACCCAGCCCGATAGACAGTTTCTTCATGGTGTGATCAGTAATCTTCTCGCACCCTGACAAATCCAGGTGCTCCAGAGAGAGACAAGCTCCGAGAGACGACCAACTGTAAGAGGATAGCAAGGACAATGAGATGAGTTTCCTGTAGTTAAAAAAACAATGGATCATGGCTGGCCCTCGGCAAATTGTGTAATGATATTTTAGTAATGACTTTTAATATATTTACCTGTCAAATGCACAATCTGTAACATCAGTCTGAGTCAGGTCCAGGTGAGTAATATTGGGGCAGAAACTGAGGATCTGGCGCACCTGAAAAGAGGACATGAGAGTTCATACTTGACTCAGTCTTATAATCGGATATCGTCAATTTCAGTGTCAAAGTGAGAACTTGGCGCTGCATACCATTTTACTCGAGACTGTGGAACTGTAGGCCAGAACAATGGACTTGACAGATGGACCCACCGCTGGCAGGAGGTTCTGGATAATCCCATTCAGAAGCCTCTTCTCTCGCTTAGCAGTGCTTATGGCCAGGGAGCCCTGTGTTTGGCCCGACACATCTTAAAAAAGACAAAGAACATTCTCAGTCTGTACACAAGTAATTTTAATCATCACCTTTAACAAACGAACTGCGAGGCACAACCTATGGCTAGGTCTATTTATTTACCTTCATGCCAGAGTGCAGCTGGAAAGAAGGTGAATTAAGGTGACTGAATTCACGATAACAGCATGTGAGCAAATTTGGAGTGCCCTGCCTGAGGGTCTTGAGCAAATACATTCGGATTTTCTCACGCTTTACTTTCAATCCACGAGATAAATCAAATATTAGAGATGTCAAAACCTCCCAGCCCATGCCTTTTGATACCAGTTTTAAATAAGATATATTTTAGTAGATTTTGAGGTGTCTAATCTGTTTATGACACAAAAATCTTTACATTTGAGCAGTGTAAAAATCAGTGGATTGTGTTTGTAAGCTTTCTGACATGATCATCTTCAGTTAATAACATTGGCATGTACTTTGCTTACGACAAAACCTCACCAGACTCATCAACGTCGGCATCCTCATCCCATTCCTGATAGGCCCGACCCTCATTCTGCCGACTCTTCACCCACTCCTCATCTGGCTCCTGGTCCAGATCCCCAGGGGGGCCGCTATAATAATCACCTACATTAGAGAGAAAAACATTTATTAGCAGAGGACCACCACTGTATAAATTAATGCAGGTCAAGTATTTTTTGCAGGGTACATTTAGCCAAGTAAGCAATATGTTGTTCCTTGAGGTAATCAACAGCTGTCAGCAGCAGCCTACCTCTGGCCCAGCGCACAGGGTAGAGGTGCCTCCACAGAGAGCCGGTCTTGGCCAGGTCTGACCAAGAGCTGCACACCTGACTGCAGCGACACAGATCTTCAGGGCCCAAATAGTGGAACAGCCTCAGCATGATTTCTGTGGGAAGCTGGGAGATGTGGGCTGAAGAATTCTTGTTCTTTTCCAGTTCTGAGGAAGAGGACAAAACAGCTTTATTTGTCACTGACTTAAATACCGAAATTATCAAATGCAAATTTTATAAATGCAATTTGCTTTCCGAGACTATTTATCCTTTAATGAAACTAATGACTTAAATAGTTTAACATGGCGCTGCGTACACATAGACCTTTTTGACATGTCACAATATAAAAGCACAGGTGTTAATGATAAAATTAAAGATGGCTGAAAGCCATTTACCTTGGTGGCCTTAGTTTCAAGGTCCTGCTTTTGTACATACTGTCTCACTGCCACAATGGCGTGGCTTACTGGGACACTTGAACAGGACAGAGCCATTGTTTATGCTATTATTAACACCTGCGCTTTTTTTATGACAAGTTAAAATGTCATCTGTCGGAAAAAAGCTTATTTTACTGCAAGTGCTAGACACAGTTGATGGGCTTCAAATATATTTCTTTATCCATCAACCTTTTCAATTTCAATTAGTCGTTTACTAATGAGGTCTAGCTTGTTTGCATGAAAAAATTCTTATAACACTGGGGAACATGTTCACTCACCATAATCTGTCTTCTCGTGGTCAGCATATTTAAAGGCTTTCTGCAGCTCCTCCGCCTGGCTCCACAAACTGAAGCCCTTCAGCACCTCAGCGGCACAATCCCATTGGTGTTGGTTGCAGTGTTGTGCTATCACCTGTTTCTTGATGTCCTTGAGCTCCTCGTAGGTGAAGTACTGCATAAGCATAGGCTGAAACACCTGCAACGACTCTCCTTGGTTATAAACAGCTTGCAACAGTGTCATTCACAGGGATATGAGCATACTTGTTTTTGAAAATGTTTCCTTAGGGATTATTTTTTTATGTCTTTTCCCTTTGTTGTTATGGAACACAATTTAGTCTTACCCATGCTTTAGGGAATCAATTAATCAAAAGATATTTATATTAACAGTAAATAGGAATTTGAACATCTTGTACCTCTTCTTCTTCCTTCATGTGGGGCAGAAAGTCTTGTGTGAAAGCCTCTAGTCTCTCCTTCAGTTGCTGGGCATAGTTAAGCTGCTCATATTCACTCTAAAAACACACAGCAATTATTAATTCATGGGATCTCTTAAACATGGCAGTTGAGACTTCTTCACAATCCTGTCTGCATCATCTAGCACATGTATTCTTTTTATACATGGCACATACAATTCATAGCCTTGTCAGAGTCTCTTTAGGAAATGAGGAAAATTAAAAAAAGGTCCTCCAGCTGAACACAAATAACTCAGCACAACATTATTCATATCAGTAGAAACATCTTTCCTCTAGGACAGTTCTCAACCCAAAGATACTGAATGTTCCTTTCTGTTTTACAAACTGTCGGGAGCAGAGCGGAAGTTAAGATTTACACAATTGCATCATTCTGGAAAGCCCATTTTTGGTTGGCCAATGGCTTGAGAGAGAACAATAACTCTTCTATCTTGTTAAGCAGGTCACAAAAACAACCCCACCTTTCTTATACAAACCAGCACAATTCTTTCTCAACTAACCTTTTCCTAATAAATAAACACAATTTCAAGTTCTAACATCACACGATAGTGTCAAAAACATAGAAAAATGGATGCTAAAACTTATAAAGGGGCTTTAAATTAAAAGTTATATTTCAAAAGATACAGATTTATTTCCCATCTATCTGAAGATGTGAGACAGGCCTCTACTCTGACAATGTTCAAATCTAGGCTCAAAACAGCTCTATTTCACTGTGCATATGACTGAAAGGATCTTATCTGCACTCTTCTCTTTTAAAGTTCATTTTATAATGATTATTTATGTTTTTATTTTGTATTGTGATTTTAATGCATTTTCTTCTTCTGTAAAGCACTTTGAATTACTTTGTGTACGAATTGTGCTCTACAAATAAACTTGCCTTGCCTTGCCTTGCCTATACATTTAACATGTACATATGAAAATAACACCTCTTATGTTGTTGGTACTGTAAGCTTTTTTTGGCTAACATGATATTTATTCTAATGACAGAGTGTTACCCCACCATTGAGCAACAACTATCAGCTAAGCTCTGCAGAGCTCATGTATGTGTTCATTTCAAGTAAAGCCTAGATGCAATCTAGGGCCATGGCAGGACAATACACTTTTCTATAATGCGTTGATGCATATTTACCTTGACATTGTGCAATCCTTTTTCAAAGAGGGACAACATCTCTGAGAGCTTGTTGTCAGAATGCACGTTGTACACAGTGCAGCAGCGCTGTTGCAACAGGCCGATGATGTACTCGTTCTCGATTTGTTCGTGCATCTTGAACTCCTTAAAGGTGGCGCACAGTGACTGAAGAAATGAGCGGAAATCATTGTTGTTGGAGAAGTTGGTTTTTGACAACTGTGAAAATAAAACAAAGAAACAATCAATCATAAATCATTAACACATCTGATCACAAGATCACAGTACTTGTTAATTCCTATAAATGACCAAATCCAGCGGCTGCAGTGTGACAGAGAATGTAATCTTATAATTACAATACTATACTGCACTAGGGACATCCTGACCTAGCTTTTTCACCTCCGATCTGATACCGATATTACAGCCTTGAGTTTTGGCCGATACCGATACCGATCCAAGCGCATATTATACATATTCACTTATTTGGTTGTCAGTCATGTTAGAAAAGGTTTGATCAAGCGATATTACTCTAACAAGAACAACTACTTAATCAGGTTGGTTAGAATGATCCACAACAGTTGGTATGAGAAACTGACCCGTTTATTGTTAACAGGGTTAAATAAACAAACCGAATATTGGATTCATTCTGGTCCAGATTTGTCCCTAGTCATCAATTCAAGGTCCACACAGTTTAACACCTCAGCATCATACTTGTGTTTGGACATGTTGTCGAGCTGGTTTGCAGTCTCTGTTAAGTAGCTGTCCATTTGTCACTCATGCTACAGCAGGAAACAGCACTTCAAAATAAAAGCTCTGTTCCAGAAAGTCACTGTAAATAAATGGACCTGCGATACACTTTAACCACGACCCACCAGTTGGGAACCACTGTACTAGATTATATTATATTTATATTAATTCTAGTACACTGAACCTTTGACTATGTCTTATACCTCACATGTACTTTGTACATCATACTATACTGTGTACACATCGTACACTACATTTATATTTTACTTGATTAATACAGACAACATGAAGTGATATTACTTAACCACAGCACACATTATTCTACTGTGTTAAGTTTACACAACACTAGACCAGCTGTTATTAATCATACAGTATAACTTTACCTCATAAATTGCCACTTTAACTTGAATTGCCCTCGTATAACCCTTTTATTTCTACTCTTACACAAGTTGTACATGGCCTAGCTCTTATTTTATATGCTTATTTTGATTTCTCTGTGTATTTGTACTTCTTTCTGTCTGTCTCAATGCTGCTGCAACACTTTGACTCTGCACTCAGAGCATCTGTAACGCTACAGTGTCACGTAGCTCACGTTTGCACAACCGTCGTACATGACGCTATCTACTGTCACTGAGTATCTGACTTGTCGAAATTTCACATCTCACAAACATACAGCCTGAACGTCTCCAATGTCATGAAACAGTTGATGGAAACATGACAGACTGCTCTGAGATGCTTTAAGAATGTTGCATAACAAGGTATTTTGTAAATTGGTTAAGCTAGCTAAAGCAGTTAGCAAGCCTTAGCTGTGTATCGATCATTGTTTTCTTTAAAGTGCAACCCGATACGTGTAAGTGCTGGATAAGCAAACACCTCCATGTTTGGCTAACTTCACTTTTATAAGTCTAACGTCGAAGCTACCAAACGGTCCCAATGTAGTCGTGAGGCGTGATAGTCCATCTGCTTCGACTGAGTCAATCGTTACAGAAACAAGCTAACGCTAGCTGGCGTGCTAACTGGTGTTCACTCGTCCGTTGGCCACACGCACTTCATATATTCCTTTATGAAACACCAAATTGACAACCGACGTTCATTTATACACACCTTTTCGCAGTACAGGCCCACCAGCTGCTTCATTCGCCAGTGTGGGCCAGTAAAAACATCCACCTCGTCCGGAAAGGGAGCCATCTTTACACACTGAAGCTCAGTGCGTCATCTGCACAGTCGCAGATACAATCGAACTGGGAGGCTGCGCGTGCGAGCAGCTCATGTGACCCCGGGTTATGAACATGGACGCGTTAGATTTCCTGCGCCTCCACCTGTTTATTTACTGCTGCACCGGGCAGGGATTCAAACATGCGAGCATGCACATATCACATGCATCTCTTCTTTTCTAATCGCACCATGTTGGTTTACATGTTAATGTCTGCCTAGGGCCTACAATCCTACTGAGGCAGGTCAGGTGCGTCAATATAGACAGTGCTGTTACACTGGGGCCCATGGGACTGGGGGGCCGTACAGAGAGCAGGCCCTCCAACAGCATGATGGCCAGAGAACAGGCTGTTGTATACTGTGAAGCCCTCTATAAAATCCATTTTATCTTGTACAACAAATGACTATGTGTTTCGTAGAAATTAATATTATTTATTTATTGTCTAAGACTTCCTGTGATAGTATTTGGTTGGTTTGTGAATTAAATTTCAAGAAAAATTTAACACAATGTTGGCTTCAAAAGATCATATTTGCCTACCATTAGCTATTGGCAGTGGTGACATTTAACTAAGTACATTTGTTAAGTGTACTTAAAGGTTAGAATTCTGCCTACTTTCAAAATGCATACGTTATTCTAAAACAGCCCCAGGTGAATGTTCGGAGCATATGGCTACATTTTCTGTTTCAGAACTGCGAACACAACATTAAAATGAAATAAAATCAGACTCCTGTTCATTGTCTATGGAGCAGCTGAAGGCTTTAAACAAGCATAAATATATAGATAGTGCAGGCAATGTGATTGCACTGGGGCCCCTGGGGTTGAGGAGCCTGTAGAAAGAGCTGGCTCTTGCAAGTGATTCAGATTGCCACCTTGGAAATATGCCTGAGTACAAAGATAAACGATAAAAAAATATATATTATTAATTTAAAATGCCATTTGCTATACATCTCCTCAAAAAGGTAAACTAGGTTTTCTTTTTTTTAAATATTCAGTAGCGAGTTAAAACAAAACTATGTGCTTTTTTCTATATAAGCAATAAAATCTATAAATATACTATAAAAACTATTAAATTAGATTATTAATGTCTTACTTTCTTTTGTGTTTTTGTCAGATATGCAATGATGATTTCTGGGTAGAACATATGTCGATCTTTATTTGTGTCGAGGCATTACATGCACAATAGCGTTCACTGGGGCCCATCATAAAAGTGTGCACTGAGGCCTGTAGTAACTTCCTTACGCCACTGCTTTACACCATATGACATCAAGAGTTTGAAACTTACTTCTCTGGTTTCTGACTTTGAGAGAGAAGCTCATGTTCACAAATACTGATTGAACTTCCAATCAGTATTCATCAGCCATGGGAATTATATACTGGGATTCTTTATTCAGGTGATGAGCCCATGTAGCCTTCTGAAACCTGGAGCAACATCACTTTCTTTGAACTTTGAACCCTGAGCAAATTGGTGTGATGTATTTCAAAAACATGGGGGAAAAGGCAACGAGCAGCTTGATAAGAAATGTCCCACAGATTGAAAAAAATATATATATTTAGAAAATTATTACAAAAATAGGGAGAAATTTAAAAAGCTAGGGAAAAACTATATTTATAAATACTATTATTATTACATGTTCCAGGTCAAAATAAAATAAAATACATTTTCTCGTTTTACTAATTTCCTGCAGTTTTTTGGGTAATTTCCTCTTTAATTGCTCTTTGCCTTCTTATTGTGTTTTTGAAAACATTGACAGAAAACAAGCCACTTTGCTCAGGTTTAAAGGGTTAAGTAACTGATCTGAATACTTCTTCAACAACTCGTTAGTCGCCATTCGCCATTAATAATTATTCTAGTAAAGTAAAGCTCTATGTTTTGGCAAATTAATGCCAAAACGCGACCTAAATCACGGATGAAGTGTCTCTGGTTGATCTGGTTGTCACGCTGCTCAGGTGACAGCTGTCGCCACACTTCCACCATTGGCTTGTGGTTGCTATGGAAAATATCCACAGCAACAGTGTCTTTGGGGGTGGGGCCCAGAGCCGTGAAAGATGATGGACAGCTTCATTAACCAATCGGCGATCGAGAAATATGAAAGCGACCAATGAAAATGCAGCAAACGAGAGCTGTAGTTAGATAGAGAGCGCGAGGACAGCAGCAAGTCTCAGAACCTCTGTGAGACAGCAGCGAAAAGACTAATGGTAAGTATTAGCATCCTGATAGCATTTACATAACGCTGCCTATGGCGAGCTACGTTAATTATATTACTCGGTGTTGTTTGCACTGACAGGGCATATATTTTATTTAGGGTGACGGTGTACTGTTTTCACCAAGCTGCTATGTAACGGTAACGTTAGCTGTCTTGCTACTAGTTGTATTAGCATGTGTTGTCTGAGCATCACAGCCCGTCTGAGGCAAGAGATGCTTTTCTGTCTGACAACGCTCCATGACGGCGCTAACATTACTGTGTATTAACAAGACGGCAAGCAATCAGCATTACTGTAGTTATGCAATATTACAAAGCCAGCGACATTAAATATTTAGTGTTATTATCAAAGCTCGAGCTTTGTAATATGTTCCTCACTCTGTCCAGTCTTTGCAGATCCAGCATGAGGAGCCAGTCATTTCTTTAACATGGACAAGTACGAAAAGGTGAATAAAATTGGGGAAGGTTCATTTGGAAAGGCGATCCTTGTCAAATCCAAAGAGGATGGACACCAGTATGTCATCAAGGAGATTGGCATATCTGCAGTAAGCCCCCATGCATTATGTTACACAAGCTTCACATGCAGCTGTTAATGTACACCCCCTGTGCTACCTTGCTACATCCCTCTCTCTGCTTCTTATTTTGGCAGATGTCAAGCAAAGAAAGGCATGAATCTCGAAAAGAGGTTGCAGTTCTTGCCAACATGAGTCACCCCAACATTGTTCAGTATAAGGAGTCTTTTGAAGGTATACACAATCCAAATATCTCAGCCATCGGTTGAGAGAACCACAGAGCTCATCTCTTACAGTAATATCCAAGGCTAGGCCAAATATTACGACTCTGAGCCTTATGAAATTCTTTTTAGAGGGGGGCTGCCTGTATATTGTGATGGACTACTGTGAGGGCGGAGACCTCTTCAAGAAGATCAACTCTCAGAAAGGAGCACTGTTCTCAGAAGAGCAAGTAAGACACTAATTCTCTTTGATGTCCATGAACAAGTGGATTGAACTGATTATATTTACTGGTGCTGTTTCATATCTGGTCCTCTCTGAAATGTATTAAGACTATTTTAGCGTTTTATTTTCCTTGTGTTGTTCAGCCATTAGAATAACTAACTAGAATAACGTTATATTGGAATTACTGTCATGTTTGTTTGTTTTTTTTACCAGTATTTTATTTTGTTGTTTGTGCAATGCTATTTTGTGTAATGCTTTTTGGAAGATACTGTATGCTGTTATTAATTTATTTGATAATGCCTCTGTTTTATTTAATCTCTTCGTGCAGCACTTTGGTCAGCCTGTGTTTTTTAAATATATATAAATAAATCTGACATTGATACTGTAAAATGTGTGTTTATCTTCTTCTTCCTCTCCTAGATCTTGGATTGGTTTGTGCAGATTTGCCTGGCACTTAAGCACGTGCATGATCGAAAAATCCTCCACAGGGACATTAAATCACAGGTATTGCTTCATGCACCACAAGACCTTCCCTCAGTGATTATAAGTTGTGTATTTATCACATGTTGTCTTATTTGCATGTCTTTTCATAATGTCTGCATAGAACATATTTTTGACAAAAGATGGGACTGTGCAGCTTGGAGACTTTGGAATTGCAAGAGTGCTGAACAGGTATGTGAAATGCCATCGAAATATATCTGAGAACAGAGTCTGGGAATAGTAAAGCATAATACACTTTACATTTTCTTTTCTCATTTTCAGCACTGTAGAACTGGCAAGAACCTGTATAGGCACACCATATTACCTATCACCAGAGATCTGCGAGAATAAACCGTACAACAACAAAAGGTACTAACTTGATGTTGTGTCTCTCTCGTTGGTGGTTTACATGAATATTTAATAGTAATCCAGGGGACAAGTTCTGTTCCGCCAAATTGTGCCGGATTAGGTGGCGGCTTCTGGGTGATGTAAAGGTATCATGTCTCCTCTTTATTGAGTGAACATGCTTGTCTGCAGCTACAGCAGGAAGCAAATATTGATTTCCTATTTAACTATTTTAAGTGTACATGTAATCTAATCCACTAATTACAAACAATGAAGTAAATTTAGCAGTATCTTAATGTCTCGTGCTGTTTTCTCAGCAATGAAACCTTTTTTTCTCTATTTAATGATAAAGAAATGAAAAGCATTGCAAGTGAATGAATGAATGATTGTAAAGCTACCCCTGAACTTATCCCTGCCTGTCCATTTGTATGCTGTCTCCTCTCACTTTCCCTCCTTTCCCTCCCTCTGCAGTGATATTTGGGCCCTTGGGTGTGTCCTTTATGAAATGTGCACTCTTAAGCATGCAGTAAGTATCCTACATGTGAGCTGTTTATTTATTAATGTAGATGTAATGTATGTTAAGCAGCATTGCAGTGCTCGCTCACATGCTTTGATCTCTTCCCTGTATGTTTCATGGTTGACAAGCTAAGTCTCAGAGAATGAGTCATTCTTCCTGAGAGTCTCATAATCAGATCTGGAGCTCTTCCTAGTCTCGACCACTGCCTTAATAACCCCTGCTGTTTTTTCCATCATTGCTTATGATTGAGTATGATGGCTTTAAATCATTTCTCTGCAGTGGTTATTTGTGTGTTCTAATCATATTTCTCCTCAGTTTGAAGCTGGCAACATGAAAAACCTGGTTCTGAAGATCATCCGTGGCTCCTACCCTCCAGTGTCTGTTCACTACTCCCAAGAACTGCGCTCTCTCCTGGCACAGCTGTTTAAACGCAACCCTAGAGAGAGGCCCTCAGTTAGCAGCGTACTGGACAAACCTTTCCTGTCCTGTAGGATAGAGAGGTTCCTCACACCACAGGTAGAGCACACCGTTGTTTGTCTTTGATGCAGACTTAAGTTATATAAAACCTACTGTGTTCAGACAAAAAACAACAAACACATATTCTCTTCTGATTCCAGATCATTGCTCAGGAATTCCGCCATACTTTTCTTCACAAGCAGCCTAAAGTGGGTGTGGTGCAGGGGTCACCAGGTAAGCAAATCAGGGGTTTTCCATATTGGAAAGGGATGGGATGACATAAACACTCACGTATGTTGATCGTAGAGAATTTCCATTATTGGAATAATCATCTCATTACCTGGATACTGTGTCCAGCAGCACCCGAAGAGACTGCTGGCTAACCAACGATAAAAGAGACTCTGCAAAAACAGGCTGCATACGCACCAACCTCAAAAAGATTGTTTGGTTTTATTAAAAAAGATGTGTGACTTATCTGTGATACAATAAAAAATGTTTGTTTCTCAACAAAAGATAAGATAAAGTGATTTCAGTATGTTTCAGTGCCTTTTCAAAAGTTAAAAGCATATTTTGATGATTAACGGGATTTGCAATTGCAATTATTTTGGCCAGGGTAATTGTGGCATGAAATTCAATCATCCCATGGCTACTTGGGGAGGTAGTAGTGGTAGTAGCCATGCTGTGAATGGCCACAATCAGTCTAGTTGTTTTACCTTGATACTGTAGTCTTTTGAGACGTGTTAGTCACAAACCACAGTAAAAGCCAGTTGCCTGTGGCTCTTTACAGCTAACTGTTTCAGTTTGTGCTATTTTTCCTGCAGTATTTAAATATTGAATACTACTATTAGATCTACGGACTACATGTTTGCAGAATATGTCCATATGTAGTTAATTAGATGTCTTTTTATTGAAGTATAGTACGACTAAAGAAGCTCCTCTAACTTGACAGACAAATTGCATGTCCTTTACAATCTTCAAAATAAAAACATCCCACCACTTCAATAGAGGAAAGCGTTAAATATGAAGCAGCAACAGCAGGAAAGGTTTGGTTTGCATCAGGAGTAACTTAACAGCTCAAATTGAGCTGAAAGCGAGGTTCAGGTAGAAGCTTGAAATACTGACAGTAGAACACAGAAACTTGTAAAAGCAGAACTTTCTCCCTGGTCTCCAGCACAGACACACATGAGTTTAGCCGCTGAGGACACAACTAGGGGGGAAGACTGTCAGGGGTTGGCTGTGTTCAGCCCTGCGACCAGACAGGACCACAGCAGCATGGCTCGGCATTGCTTTCCCCAGCTGTGAGGCAGTAGTGGAAATGCATGCCATCACAGTTTGGAAGTGCGCCCACGGAAAAACTCTAAATACTTTATTGTGTGCAACGTTTTAAATACTACCACCAGGAGCCATCAGATCTTTTTTTTTTAATCCTACACCTAACTCTTTCTATTCTTTGGAGAGGAGAATTATATCCATTATGTTATGGGTAGTTTCAGTACCCTTAAAAATACCCTTAAAAACTAGACGAAGAGTCAGTTCACATTATTAAGTCAGATTTTAAGAGCAGTTAGAGCATCTTAAGCTTTCATGATGTGATTTATTATTTTGTAAAATGAATTATATGGGTGGGGTATATTCATGAGAGGGATTTGTTGACTTGATTGGATCACTTAAAAGCATAGTTATAGCTCATAAGGAGTGATGCCAAGCTGTAGAGAGATTCAGAATGAGGACTGTTGGCCTCAACCCACACCTCCCTCACCCACATTTTTCGATCAGGAGTTGGAGGATGAGGAATGAAATGAATAAACTAAACATACACAAACTGTGTCTTCTGATTGTACCTCTCTGATAAACATTTACAGTAGTGTTAGTTACTAAAGCATGAATATCGAAGGAGAGATAAATGCAACGTGCTTCTGTTGGTGCTTGTTGGTGCAATGCAGACCAGAGGGAAAAAATACGAGGTGCGTTTCAACTATAGTGGGAATAACAAAACAGAATTTGCATTTAGATGATAAAATGTTCCTCTATTTATTATTCTGTGGAGCCCAGTGTGTAGACACGCTGGAAAGTATACTGTCATTTTTAAGCCTTGTTTATTTGTTTGCATAGCACATTTGCATGCTGTTGAATACTGACCTGGATAAATGTTTTTACATTTCCTACTTGTGTGACTAGCCAAGCGTCCTGCCCCTGGCTCCATACCACTCAATCCAGCCCAGAAGATTACCAAACCAGCCACCAAATACGGAGTGCCTTTAACAGTGAGGAAGGTGTCGGATGCAGCCAAAAAGCCTGCAGAGAGGAAACCAGCTGTAAAACATAAACCGGTTAGTAGACCGATGACGTTAATGACATGTTGCTGTGATTTTTGAACCACACTCATGACTTTTTCTTTTTTTTGCTCAGGAAATTTAAAAAAGAAAAAAGCTCTATTTGATGTCGAGCTTCTAGTCTGTCATGCCGGAGGCCTCTTCCATCTGTGTGTGTGTGTTTTAACATCATAGTGTGTGGGCAACCTCTGAACCCCAGTGTCATATGTTGCTTAGGCCCCTCTCCCAGCAGCCCCCCAGAGAAGAGTGAGTCAAGTGGAGGAAGAGAGGAAAAAGCATGAGGTACAGCATGAGGTACAGCTGAGAGCCCCTCATAACTTGAATTTACTATTAGATTTCCCTTCTTTTTCTCTCCCCATTTACTCACACATGAAGGCCCCTTCCTTCCAGCATTTATAGTTTTCCCTCCTTCTCATTACGCTTGATCCCTATATTCACCTGCTTTCCGCTCCCGGCCCATTCTGAGTGTTCTTTCTCTGTTAACCAACCTTTCCCTCCTCACTTGTGTGCCCAGTGACAGAGCAGTCCTGCTGCCTCTTGCCTCAAAGTGGGTTTCTTTATTAAGATGTCATTTTCTGATTGTGATGCTTTTGCCTCCTGCTGCAGGATGGCATCAGAAAGAAAAGGATGGAGCTGATTGAGAAAGAACGGAAACAGCGAGAGCAGGTGGGTGCTTTTGTTAAATCACTCTGTGAAGTTTCAGATTGATCAGGAAGCCACTGAAAGTGAAACAACTGTGTTGCCCTCAGGTGTTCCTGTTGAAAGCGGAGCAAATGAAGAGATATGAAAAGGAAAAGGTAGGTGTTAAATGTGTTAGTCATGGGTAAAATTATTTCTCTTCTTTACTGTAGTAGGGTGGGGAGATTGGACATGATAAATGTCCTGTATGTCTCCATCTAAAACTGAAAAACATGATGAATCTGTGATCTACAACAGATCAATCGTATAAATCAAGCCCGAGAACAAGGCTGGAAACATGTCCTGAGTTCCAGTGGAGGTAGCAGCCCAGAGAGGAAGGTACTGGAATCTCATGCCATCTGTTACCTAAAGTATTTCCATAGTTGTGATTTTATTGTCGACTGTTAAAACAAGTGGACATAGCCGTCTTGACGTTGCCCACTGGTTTGTGGACTGCTTTTTCTGAAGCCTCGAGTTTGGCATTTTGGCCGATGCCATCTTTGTTTTTTGGGGCCAGAATTGACCATATTTGGACGAGAGCGTGGTGCTGTGGAGGAGTGAGGGGTGGATCTGGCTGAACCCCAGGACACTATGCACTTAGTTACCAGCTAACACTAGCTAGCTTGGTTAGCAAGTTGCATCTGTAATTTAAGTTAACTGGGATATTAAATAGGATGCTAATTTTGATAAATGCAAAATGAACAGGCAACTCCTTAGAGAGTCTCTTCATAGTAACAGATGGCTGAACTAATGTTTTTATGTGATCAAAATTTTACAACTAAAACAAACAATGCACAGTGAAAGGGTCAAAGTTTTAAGGCACAAACACGGACAAAACCCAAAAATAAGTTCAAGGCTATTTAAAGGGATACTCTGCTAATTTTCAACCATGTCTGTGTCACAGTGGTGTGGGGATTGCTTGCAGGTGAGCATTGTTAAGGCCCCGCTTGGGTTGGCAGCATTTAAAAATCCCCACCAGTGCCTTGCCATGTGAAGCACGTCATTTCACATCATGCGGCGGATTTTGGCTGATGGTTTGAGGGGCGTCTTAACCCTTTTCACCTCCACACACTCCTCACATTGTGGTGACAGAGACCTGGTTGAAAATCTGCAAAGTATCCCTTTCGATGTACACAGTGCCATGGATACATGTTGCAACGCCTTTACCCTGATTGACAAGTCACAGTGGTAGTGACTTTAAAATCACAAGGTAACCACGCCCTAAATTATAACCTGCTTTATCCTCTATTTTATAATTTACAAAATGAACATCATGCCATTTTGGAGAAGTCTTGAAGCTAGTGATTAAGACCATAAATTTTTTAGAAAAGGCATTTCCCTATTGGCTTCACTTTTCAGATCTAGAGGCTGTGTCCACTTCTCTTGTACATCTCTTCTCTTGTTGCGTCGTTATAACATAACAAATCAGTTCTACACCGTGTCATAGAGCTCCTCCATCAGTTTCAAAATAACCCTTTGTCCCTTGAACTCAGTGTTTTGTAGGCGGTGGAAAGAGGACCGGCCCAAGTTCTGTTCATGGTCCTGCTCCAGCCTATGTGCCAAGTAAACCCCCATATGAGCACTGCTACGCTGCTTTAGACCAAATGGCTAAACCACAGCCTAAAGTCATCAGCAGAGAGGGATCCTCAGCAGGACCAGGCAGTCCCATTCGGTAAGTTCAGATGTCTCTATATTATAGTGGATTTAGGTGGGTTGAATAATTGTTTTAATTGCATCGCCTCTTTGTGTAACAAGTGTACCGGCTGCTGCTGGCCCAGTTCTGCCCAACGGCCCTGCCCGACTCCTAAACCCTGATGCAATCAAACGAGAACTACAGAGGCTGCAGCAAGTTTCTAAACCAGTCCATATCAGTAGGTCAGTCAAGCATCAGAAATTACAATACACATCTGGACTGAACATCCACATCCTTGTATTATAACCATATCCTGTTTTCAGGCCACGTGGTCAGGTGGCTGGTGGACGGGCCTATCAGGTGGAGGAGTTTTTACAGCGGAAGAGAGAAGCCATGCTCAACAAAGTTCGTGCTGAAGGACAGCTGGTACGTAGTGTGACTTGTACTGTAATTTAAAGGATAACCTGTTGAGTATTTAGTCATGTTACTGAAATATAAAACCTTTTCTATCATAGTGATTATGACCCATCGCATACTGGGTATGATTTGAGATGAAAAGTGGCACTGATGTATTTCTTGCAATCAGTATGAATCTTAAAGCTCCATTAAGCTTTTTTTTATGTGAACACTGAATCAAATCAAACAGGTTACAGCTCATTGTTTTGTAGGGCTACCGTCTAATAGTCGACCAAATATTGGTCATCCAGAAAGGTCATTAGTTGGAAAGATTTCACGATAATTTCCAGGGCTGGTACCTGCGGTTATCTCACAGGCTAGTTAATAACATGTCGGGCAGGAAATCCAAAGTGTGGGATCATTTTGAGAAGGTAAAGGACGAACCCAAGGTGATATGTAAACTCATCTTCATTGGTCGACTACAAACATGACGTATCATCTGAAACATGGAAGTAGCTACATGCCCATTAGCCCACAGTGTCATTAACAGGCGGCTCGCTCAGTGTGTGACGTGCACTTGTAGATAAAATATAGGCCTATATTAATGACGGTTCATTAGTACGGTTTTGTTGACCTGCCCAAAATATATAATTTAATAATTAAATTAATCGTAAACATGCAGGCTACTAGTTGACTAATGGCCCTAAATGACGACTATTGGTCGACTAGGAAATTCATAGATGGGAGCAGCCCTATGGTTCTGGTTTGCTGGTTTGTAAGGTTGAGACTGAACAGTTCTCACTGCTGGTCCCAAACCATGAACAACCAGTGGGTTTAGTATAAACTCTGAGATTGTTAATTCTGACAGGACTCTGAGTTTTTAGTTTCGGTAAAAGAGGTAACTGAAACTCTGCCTCAGTTATCAGGTGAGCCTAACCTGTTTGCTGGCAGGTTTTCTTCAACAAACCCTGAGTTTCTGTCTGTCTCCTCCCTCTGACAGAACCAGACGCACTGTTTTATTTCCTCATTCCACATTAAATTGTATGTCAGAATCAAATTCCAGGTCTGTCACTCAGGACCATCTAAAGTTACGGCTTTCATGTGCTGTCATCAGTTTCTCTTAACAGCAGTTTTTGACCTCTCATTCAAATATTAGACGTCGCCCTCAGCTCAGAATGAAACCTCTGAGTGTCGTTATTTTTTTATAACAGTGTGACTGTGCACGCAAGACAGTTGTCAGTTTGTCAGAGCAGTTACACTAAAATGTTTTAGATAAGATAAAGCTTTATTGATCCCACGCCGCGGAGATTCACATTACAGCAGCACATAATGTGTAATCACAGATTAAGTTGTAAAGATCGTTACGAAGTTTCAGACACGTAGGATCAGTGAATAATTACCTCTGTCGCTCTTTATGTGATGGTCAAACTGATGAAACAGGCCTTAGAGATTATATGTTAATATTTCTGAGTGACAGTGTGTCAGTTTACTACATTTATTGAAGTAGCTGAAATAAAGCCATTGAATGCTGTTGAGCCAAAGATCCAGATAGATGTGTAAAAAAAAAAAAAAAAAAAGTTGATTATTAGTGGATCAGATAATGAGCTTACATCGATGTCTATGTCTTTGATCTATATATTTTTTAAATCTTCAACTGTATACAGGTCCCTGCTCTCTCCTTGAGGACACACAAGCCTATTGTAGGATACCTGCTGAGCACAAATAGCACTGAGCCAAAGCTATAGAGCGGCTGATGAGGAAAGGTGAACATATAAGAAGCAGAGGCCAGAAAAATAAAATAAATCCATCAGATTAATCAGATAAGGTTAGAGTATATCAAGGCCTGTTTCTGGAGCTTGTCTGAATGTTTTGCTGTAATAGATTTTCAGCCACTAGGGGGAAGAACAACCTCAGAAAAAGCTGAGTGACATCTGTGACATGTTCTCACCATATTAAGTTGTTGTAGCTGATGTGTACAAGTGTTTTACACATCCAGTAGACGAAGAGCAACACAATACCGACCCCTAAGAAACATTTCACTTGGTGGTTAACCTTCTTCTCCAGCTAGCTGCTGACTTAATCTGTCCCTTGTATGGCGCTGAGCAGATTTGCTGCTTGAATCCAGCTGCCATATGCTGCAGGAAAGGGGTTTGATGAGAGTAGGGAATCAAAGAGTTCATCTGCACACTTTTAAACACAACAGTGGGCTGAAAGAGGCTAAAATACTATGCAGAGCTGCACATTTAAGCATTTATTATGAATGTCCCCTTTTGACATGTAGTGATTTGATTCAGTGTTGACATAAAAAAAATTGATCAATCCAACGTTACCTCCTGGCCCCAGCTCCTGACTGTTGTGGCAGTTAGATGCAAGGGGCTGCGTCCTTTTTAAAATGTGGTTAAATTGAACGGTAAACAGGGCACTCGGCAAAACCTGGCAGCAATCTATGGAAGCCGGGCTGGTTCGATTCGGTGCAGGAGACCCAAAGCCAACAAAGAAGAGGAGGTAGGAGCCCAGGCCTGAACGCCCAGCCTCACACTCCACCTCACTCATAGCACGTCTGGCTTGGCTCGTCGTCCTTCATATGTCTGCACAAAACCTCCTTTGACACACCCATAATCCAACCCAGCAGCTCAAACCCATGTCCCACCCCTTGCACAGCCTGTGGTGTTCCACTGTCCAGTGTGAGCTGTTGTACTCCTTTTTTTATTTTGCCTCCCGATAATGGCTGTTCACAATAATAAATACCATTGTTTTCCTTTTTTTATTATGTATAATGTCCCATGTCGAATAACCTCACCACCAGTTTTGAGTTATGCCTTTTTTGCTTTGAGTTGAGAACATAAATATATTCATCTTTTTGTGTTAACTGCAGAATGCGATATTTTTATTCTGGCTGAATGTTTGATGTGTAAATGTACAGATGCTGACATCATACTGTGTTGTTGGTAAAACTGTCTTTTATAAGCACTATCTGTGTATTTTATTTTTGTATGATTGCAACCGCAGGTATCTATGCCTTGTCTGTGTGTGTCTGTGCCGGTACATCTCACATACAGTATGTAACGTTTCTGTTTTTGTTCTCAGGAGTACCTGTCAAGACTGAGGCAGATCCGATTGCAGAACTTCAACGAGCGTCAGCAGATCAAAGCCCGACTCAGAGGAGAGAAGGTACAGTCCTCCGCTCTCAGACTCTGAGAGCACCTTATATTGAGCGCGTTCAGCTTTCTCTGACATTTCGTTTCCCGGTTGTTGTTGGTGTGTGTGTGTGTGTGTTTCAGTATGACAGTGATGGTTCT
The DNA here is from genome assembly GCA_035609425.1 of Epinephelus awoara. Taxonomy (NCBI): domain Eukaryota; kingdom Metazoa; phylum Chordata; class Actinopteri; order Perciformes; family Serranidae; genus Epinephelus; species Epinephelus awoara. The sequence goes on from CM069303.1 coordinate 37,062,211, forward strand.
GACAGCCAGGAGTCCAGTGAGGAAGCAGAGCTCAGGAGAAAGAAGATTGAAGCTTTGAAAGTGAGTCTGTCAGGAAAATAATTCATTTTACAACATGTAACATTTAGATGATGGCAAGAACAACAAAGACAAACTGGTGACACAATGACTAAATTGGACAGATAATAAAATGACAGCAAAAGACAAAGATAATGTCAGTCAGTGTAAGCTAACATTTTGAAAAGACCAACAGCTTCTCTCCAGACAACCTCAGCCTGTGACTTGTTCTCTTCATTGTTTCATCACAGAGTTCCTACACAGTATGGAAAAGTATTAAGTAGTTTCCACAATATTGTCAGGGTGTCTGCAGGTCCTTAAAACGTTTTAAAATATCTTGAATTCAATTATATAAACATTAAGAAAGTCATTAAGTAGTTCCAAATTTAAATTATGAGGTCCTAATTGCTACAGACATCTTATTTAATTTGATTTATCCATCTTTTCATTTATTTTTGTCAAAATGAGTCAAGCTCTTCTGTGTGAAAAACCACATTTGTGATGGTACAAATCTTTAAACCTACCACTGAATTAAATACTGTATTTTTACTTTACACTTGTACTTAAGTGTTGGCAAAATGTAGATTAACCTCACTCACTTTAATAACCATATTCCTACATAAAAGCTCCCACTGCACAGGGCCACATATACAGTTAAACGTTATACTTGCAATGCTTTAATAAGAAAATGATGAACAATTTAAATTTTGTGAAAATTTACTCTGAAACGCTGTTTAACAGAATTAACTGTAAGTGAATGATAGCTGTAGGCACCCTGTTTGCCCCTATTCTGCTTTCTTAAGTATAATTCAGAATTTCTAAAAATAAATTGATCATACAAGCATATAATCCTGTCCAAACAGAGAGGCAGCACAGCCAAATGTTTACCACTGTGTGAGAGAGTGCAGGCAATAACTGGCTTGATGTTGTTGGAAGCCAGGCAAGAAGTATGGCGTGCAACTGAGCGCACTCTCCTTCTCAGAGCTGCCTCTGTGCCTAGATGTCATAGCCTCCAAAACAGCTCTGCCCAAAGTGCCAGACATCAGTGACCAAATTAGTCTGAAAGAAAATGTAGCAATAACTTTGAATCATATAATGAATTGCAGCTTGAATAATATGGTGTGCATCAAACTTGAAGTGGGTTTGCTGATTTGTATAAGCAACAGTGCCTTATTATACAGGGTCCCCACTGCCATAGGAAACCTGGGATGGGACGTCATGGAATTTCATAATCACATTGTCCAGGCCTGGAAAGTCATGGAATTCTGTTTTTATTTAATGAAGTTGTTACAGTAATCTTTCGTGGATAACCTTCGATGTAAAGTAACGTAACTGCAAATTTATTTTCTCTGAACTGTTGACCTAACATTTCTCTAGCATGCGTCAATGTGTGACAATGTTTTGTTTATCATCATGTACGTTTCTTCATTTTCTCCCTGCGTTCCCTCTCTCTCTCTCTTTGTGTATGCCAGCGAGCTGAAATTCTGTTTATTAGAGTCTCATATGTTTGAAAAACGCTCTGCGAGTAGGTCAACAAAAACATTGTTTCATTATGGGTTCTTGAAAAGTCATGGAAAAGTTTAGAAATGTCCTTGAAAATGTTTGGGAACCCTGATTATAGTCCTCTTCTTTGTATTTGGCAACATAATAGCATACATAGTCATAAAACTATATATTTTATAATAAACATCTAGCTATTTGTGTTTCGACATCAAATATGGTTTGAAAGATCCATAGAGAAGTCTTGAAATTTGAGTCTGGAGTTTTGAAATAATGTGTAGGAATAGTGTAATCAGGATCAGAAGATGTAATTAGATGCTTGACCAGCATGAGTCCTGCAGGCAGAACAATCCTATAAATCAATATTCTACAATTGTCTGGCGACCAGTGTGGAGAAAACAAAACAAGACTTCTATTGTTACTCCCCTAAGAGTTCAAAGCCTCGCTGCTGCATTCTGCTCTAGCTGCAGACAGTCAGACAAGAATGAAAACTGTTAACGAGATGACACAATCTCATGAAGACAACAGAGATGCTATCTGATATCCTTTATTAGAGTTTAGAGGATAAAAGAGACTGCTGTCAGGTGGAACTCTTTTTATTGCTTAAAAAAATGTTTGGCCATAGCCTCATTCTTCCACCTTTGTTATATATATATATCCTTGCAAGGCCCAAGCAAATGCCCGTGCTGCTGTACTGAAAGAGCAACTAGAGAAGAAGAGGAGAGAAGCATACGAGAGAGAGAAAAAAGCTTGGGAGGACCATGTAAGCTCCATTATTTCTTTGCACAGTGCTGCCATTACTTGGCCTTACATGCGCATCGCAGTAGTTTAATTGTAGTCTAATCTTGGGTATTGTGTATTGTGGAAGCTTACAGCTCGGGGGATGAAGGTTGGCGTCATGGCAGCAGGAAACGTAGCGCCGGCGGCGGTAGCAGCAGTAGCAGTATCATCTACCTCTGACAGTCCTCTTCCACAGCCCAGTCCCTCTCAGCCTGACCCAGCTGCCAAAACTCCAGCCCTCCCTGTATCTAAACCCTCCACCCCAGCTATATCCATGACCGCTGCCCTAAAGAATGTTGGAGCAGTCAGTATACATCTACAAAGTCTGTCACATCCTACGTCATAGTGTTGTTTATATTCCTAAACTGAATCGATATTGCTTTTTGATTTTGGCAGATGACTCCACTAAAAGAAAAGGTGCCTGAGCCAGAGACTGCGACAGTCACCCAGGTGAGTATATGAGATAGTAATTGAAGTAACAGTATGTTAAAATGGCAAGAATTCTGTATCTTCCCCGATTCAGTGTTTAGAAAGATAAAACTACTCGATGCTTTCTATGTAACAGAGTGAGAAAAAGCAGATTCTGCGCAGACTTAACCAGAACCTAAAAGCCCAGGATCCAGTGGAGGAGGTGGAGGAGTCGCATCCACCACCTGCAGAACCAAGTCCTGCTCCCCAACAGAACCAGCCTGACGCAGAGGAACGTCCCTCTTCAAACGGAGACCGGAAGAAGTGGGAAGCAGCAGAACTGCCTGTACTTCCTGTGGCTCAGCAAACCTTAGAGGAAACCTGTGCCACAACAGCAGGTAGGTCCAGCCAACTCTCAGCCCCATGTATTAACAAAAGATAAATTTACAAGATCATATTGTTAGAATTTTGTGACAAAGTTTAAATGCTGGCACACTAATAGTTCTTCATAAAAGGGCTGCAACTGATTATTTTTCATCGTCAATTATTTTCTCAATTAATTGATTAGTTTTTTGGTCTTTAACATGTAAGGAAGAAAAATGTTCCAGTGTTTCTCAAAGCTCAAGATGACGTCATCAAATGTTGTGTCAAAGATATTCCATTTACTGTCACGAAGGAGTAAAGAAACCAGAAAATATTCACATTTAGGACACTGGAATCAGAGAATTTAAACTTTTTTTCCCTTAAAAAATGTCTTAAACTGATAATCAAATAGTTGAAAACTAATCAACTAATTGTTGCAGCTCTATGATACAGTCTTCTGCAGCACTCGTTGATACAGATTATTATTGTCATTAATTATTAACTAGCCCATACCCGGGGATGTGTTATGTATAGAGGAATAAGAAATCAAAAACAGTTTATTAGAGGAGATGCAAAATCAGAGCACTGTAAATGCACTGTGTAATAAATATTAATGTAAGACAATGCACACTGTATTTAGAAACATGCTTTATGGCAAAATACATGGAGCATAGTTTTGGCTGACGGCACGGAGGCACGCCCGTGCATGGGGCCATGCACGGGAACACAGGTACACACATACAGGTTTCGATCCGCAAGTGTTGGAGATAAAGGCTTCCCAGCCAAACTGTGGTCCCAGCGCAGGTGTTTTCGAAGTGGTCTCCGCACATGCGCAGCTCGCGCTGCTAATGGTGCTCACAGTATGAATGAGTAGTGGACAAAAACGTGAAAATAAACAGTAGAAATGTGGGAAAAAAGCAAAAACAGCATCGTGGCTGTCTGCACATGACCAAGATGAAAGCCTATGTGCAAGTTCAGAGAAGTAGGTCAAAGCAGTGAGGAGGAAAACTGATGATGACAGGCAGACGGCTGGACGGAGGGACAGAGGTTTCTCCATTTAATAGTAGGATAATAGTAGGATGATGGTAGGATATAGTAGAGATAATCATGATAATAGTAACACATGCCAGCAGTTGTGCTGTAGAGATTTTGTGATCACCTTAAATTTGCTCTGAAAAGAAGTTATACATGTTAGTGATGCCATTTTAAGGTCTTTGACAAAATTTTGCTCAACTTTTTCTCCCAACATTTTCTCACCAGCCACCTCAGTGTCTCCAGAAGATAGGCCATCCTCTGGTGGAGACAGGAAGAAGTGGGAGGCAGGAGTTCCTCTTGTTCTCCCTGTAGCCCAACAAACTCTAGAGGAGACGTGCATCAGGACGATTGGTGAGTTAGCTTCTCCCAGAGTGAGAACCATATACTGTATGAAGAAGTAATGTAGCCTCCAGGTCTGAAAAGTGAAGCCATTAAACTTGTATTCTCTTTAACATCCAGCAGGGGGCGACTCCACTTACTGCAAAAAGAGGTCTGATGGTATTTAAGGAAGTATTTACAGATATAAAGAGGGTGGTCACATAAAACTGGGCTGCCTATGTAGTAAAAAAATGCAAATGTTTTTGAAATTGGTGCTACATGACCAGGGGAAACAGAAAAAGGACTGTGGCATTAACTTTTCCTCATTAGGTAGAACCTGTCAATCAGGATAAAGTAGCAATGTGTATCCTCCCCAACTCCACCCTCTTGTCCAAATATGATCACTTGTGGCTCCATAAAAACCAAGATGGCAACAGCCAAAATGCCAAATCTAAGGCCTCATAATGGTAGCCCACAAACCAATGGGTGACATCACAGTGGCTAGGTCCACTTCTCTCATACAATCTATGGCAAGAACACAATTAGCAACACTTTGCAGTGAGGACATAAAAATGTGAGTCTCTCTTCTCTCTCATTGTCATGTCTCAGAGCAAACAGTGGGTGAAGTCATACGGATGGGTGGGCTGCAGGAAGAAGCTCCCAGGAAGGTGTGGGGAGTGAGTCCAGTCTCTCAGGTGCTGAGAGTACTTCAAGAGGCAGAGCTTCAGCCTCTCACCCAGCAGCTGGAGAATGTCACCGTCTGTGAGGAGGAGTTTTCAAGCCTCGGTTAGTCTTCATTGAAATGTTCTTCATTTATGTTATTATGTGGTCTTGAAGGACTCTCTTTAAGTTGTTTCAGTTTTACTTATTTTATTTTCAAATACTGTATGAACAGTTATGGTGTGCTAGGAGTATATTCACTTGCTGATGATGCTATATTCTCCACAGTTAAGCCTGGCCAGACAGCGGCAGCTGAGATTGTGAAGACACCTACTGAAGTGCTGCCCTCTAAGCCAACGCCGTCTGCTGTGATTCAGAGCCTAGAGGTTCAGAAGGAGCATGCAGACTTGAAAGAGGCCTCACATCAGGAACTGTCTGTAGCCGGTGCAGCAGAAAGAGTATCACTGCCACCCAACCTCACTGGGATTCAGGGTTAGTGTGACACTGTGTGACAGTGTGACATTGATTGGATATCTCAGCTCCTCATTTTAAACTACGTTTTCAGCAAATGCAATCCTATCCTGTCTGAATTCTTTCAGATCCAGCGGACATGGAGTCAGTGGTTTTGGAAGAAACACCTAAACAGGCTTTGCATCCCCCAGCTGGTGTGCAGCAGGCATGGGAGCAGGAAGCCCAACAGCCAGTGTAACTATTCATTTTTTTCCACCAATGTTAAAGGAATAGTTTTGACTTTTTGGAAGGGGGGTTGTATGAGGTACTTACACATAGTCAGTGTGTTACCTACTGTAGATGGTTGTCAGCACGCTCCCAGTTTGTAGAAGCAGACCGGAGTACCAACACAGAAGCTTAGCGATGTACTGCTGTGGACGGGGGCTAAATATATCATACACTTAAAATGATACTGATTTATTTAGGTGGGTAAAATACATTTTGCAGCTGCCCCCATCCACAGCAGTACATTGCTTAGCTTCTGTGGCGCTACTCCTGCCTGCTTCTCCAAACAAGTGGCTTGCTGACAGCCATCTAATGTAATAGACTGACTTTAGAGTACCTGATACAACACCACATAGGAAAAATCCCAACAATCCCTTTAAGAAAGTAATTGACCATTTCAAACCAAAATGAAAAAGCAGCCACTTTTTACTCACTGTTTTTTTTTTAGTTAAAAGTGGGTGTACCCACATTTTTGGAGTGAACTGCTTCTTTAATACATAAAAAGACATCACATCATATTTGTGGAGCTAAAGTGTATTTGTCTTACAGGCCACCAGAGGGTATTATAAGACCAGCAGGAACCAAAGAGGTTGAGAAGAGTGCAGAGAAACCACCTGAATCTTCTGGTGAGGTTACTGTTTAGTAAGTCAAAGCTGCTTTTTTTTTCTCCAGCATGATTATAATCTTAATTAAATCTGCCCGTCGCCTCCCTCACCCAGGTTTAGCACAATGCGAAGAGCCCCTGTTTATGAAGTTGTGTTCTCCAGCCCACCGACGCACTGCAGCCCTTGCACTCCTCTCAGCCCAGTCCTCTATGGATGAATCATCCTCCTCTCTGGCCTCTCGCTCACGCTCTGTCTCACCTCTGCGCTCCAAACACCATGACGCCCTCCTCATTGGTCTCTCAACGGGCATGTTTGACGCCAACAACCCCAAGGTGATTACTGGCTGAGTTAAATTTAAAAGAAAACAACTTTTTAACTTCTTTTTTGTACTTTTTATGCTGTAAATAATATAGCATTTTGAGGAAAAGTCTAATGGTACCACATGACACATGATCAGGTGAACAGCTGTTTCAGGGGTTGCGGAAATTGTTCTTGTACTTGGTGTAATGTCGAGACTTGTGTGGTATTTTTAGGGAGGAATTCAGTCTTCTTTATTAATGAGGGGGTCTGGAATAGAGCCAGAGACATTAATCACATAGTCTGAAGCTGCAGTGGGTCTGATAGGACAGAAAGAGCATCCATCAACCTATATCTTTCATAACCTTCATCAGGGACATTGGGATCTGCAGAACCTTGCACAACATTTTTTACCTACAAAGAGCCACACAGAATATGAATGTTGTAGTTTTTGTCGTGTGCTTTTTTAGGGTTTAGTTGTTGCCTACTATAAATAATGTTATCGTGTAATTGACCATTTTTGCAAACGATGCAGTCAAGTCTGAGCCCCATCAAAGTACTGAGCATGTCGTTCTGTTTGTTGTCAGATGCTGCGAACCTGCTCACTGCCAGACCTCAGTCGTCTCTTCAGCTCTCAGCAGGACTCTGCAGTGACGAGTGATGCGAACGTTGCCCCAGACAACAACCTGGAAATCGAGGACCTGGAGGAGGCAGCTAAAGATGACGACCAGTCAGAGACTGAAGAGTAAGACAGATTAAACCCTCAAAACCAAAGACACACTTGGGCCACATTGTATAAATTTGGCAAATCATAAACTGCTGCAGTTTAAAGATGGCTGGTGGTTTTAATAGTGACCAGTTTCTTTCCTTACCCCAATTCTGTCAGTCATTTTGGAGGCATGAGAGACAATATTAGAAAATAGCACAGGCATTAGAATTGGCAGATGATTTGAGCAGGGGGGTGCTGCCACCCAATATGCAGAAGTGTTACATCATTTTATTCAATTACCCTGACTGCCATTCTCCAGCGTTTATTTAGCTAATAGCAATAACATACATGAACATCATTTTTTGTAGGAGCATGGTTTGTGCAGGTATGTATCTCTTTGGATCTCAGAACGTTTGCTGACAATTTATCAACCAGCCCAGATGGCAACAACTCAAACCCAAAACAATGTTGTAATCGTGGACTTTTTTTAAAAATCTACAATACTCCTATCATCTGCAGTTCAGCAGAGGGCACTGCAGCACCCTCAGCAACCCACTACCAATACATATGGATGCAGGTTTTTATTTTACGAAGAAACTATGAATGCAGCTAGTTGATGGCACACAGTGTGTAATATCCACATTTCTTGCTCCCTAGTGCATATGAGGATGAAGATCTGCGGGACATCCGGGCCTCCATGGAGAGACTGCTGCAAGAAGAGGGCGACTTAATGACGAGCGCTCCAGAGGATGGTGCAGGAGACTTTAACGGGAACCCTCCAGAGGGCGAAGACCAGGCACTCTTCAACAGAATAGCAGCTGAGATTGATCAGGACAACAATCAGATGGCTGTTGATGATGACGATGAGGATGATGAAGAGGAGGACGAAGAGGAGGAGGAGGAGGTCGAAGAGGAAGAAGATGAGGAGGAAGAAGATGAGGAATGCTCTAATGGGAGTCCTGGTGATGAAGAAGCAGGGGAGTTGCTTACTAATGGTGTGGAAGAGGGGAACCAGAGTGATAACAGCCAGCTCAATGAGGAGTGGCATTCAGGTGAGAGTGACGTCAGCAACCAGCTCTTTAAATATCCCATCGATTGCAGCAGAGACTTAAAACACTCCAGCCTTTTCTTTTTGTTCTGAAAATGTCAGTGCGCACCCTTGTTCAGTGGATGAACAGGAGCTGGATAGAGCACTGTTACAACTTTTACCAGTTGGTAACAATCCCACCTACGTTTAAGAGTACTACTTGCGGCGGAAATGCAGAACAGATCAAGGGTTTAGTTATGTGTCCATACAGGTTCTAAGGGTACTATACCAAAAGTGTTTGCAGGAAACGTGGTTAAAGGTAGTGGATCACTTTCCGTTTTCCTCTGAAATAAAAAACAATTGGCCAGCTCACTCACTGTTAAAGTCAACCTCTGGAGGATCTAGACAGCTCAGTCTCCTTGCAGCTGCATGGACTTCCAGCCATGATGATCTGCTTGAGCGTGGGTTTAAGGAAGGACAACATGGTGAGCTGCCTGTTGCTGGAGCCCTGATCCCCTCCAGAGCTGGCTGAACGTTCATCTTCTCCTTGTTGTCCTGTCTTAGACACACTGTACACTGTGAAGGTGGCGTATCAGAAGTCTTTATGGTTCGCTCGGACGTCCTTGTTCCTGAGTGAATAAAGAACAGTTCATCAGGGTGTCACCCTAATACATAGATAAGCCAACACATTTCAACCAGAGAGTCACCCTGATGAAGACTCTGTAGTCAAGACACGTTGGTTTATCCATGTATTACTGAAGGATTTTTGAGTCTGATGCATTTTTAGACTGCCTACCTGTACCATGGACTTTTACACTGAGTGAGCTGGCCAGTCGTTGTTTTTTTATCTGTGACTATTTGTCTCATCCTTGAAAAGCACCTGATTTTTTTTATAACCACATAGTGCCTTAACCCAGTGCAGCACTCTCTATTTTTTCCTCAACAACGCAGAACACTACGTGGTTGTTCCTCTGTCCGCCATTTCTTCTACTGGGAGTAGTAAGTGCAAAGAACTTAAACCGGGGAAAATGAAAGCATCATCTTCTTCCTGTTATGGTTGCGCAGTGGTTGACGCACCTCCTTTATGCCATAAATTGCGCCTTCTTTTTCCCGGTAGATCGTACCTGGTGGCAGACGAAATTGCATAGTGAAAGTGAGGCGTATAGGGAGCCTGGTGTCAGTATTTTATAGCCATTACACTGTGCACATAACACACTATTATATATTAAGATTCACTTCAATTCACAGTTATGTTAGTCACACTATTAGTTCTTTCAGTGTAAGAACAAACATTACCACTTTTGCTGACATGGTTGAAAGCTTGCAAACTACTTCAGCTCATTAAAAAAATTAATCTTGAATTAATATTTTATGACAGATGATTCATGCCTTTAATAAGTGGCTGTGTAATAAATAGGTTATTTTTGCAAACGAAGCACCCACAGAATAATCAAGTCTAACAGTGTAATGACAACTAATAAATCCTGCTGCACCGTAGATGGCAGTGGAGAGGACCAGGGCGGAGAGACTGTGCATCACGACAGCATTTTCAGTCGTCTGGAGGAGCTTCGCTTCAATCTGGAGCAGCAGATGGGCTTTGAGAAGTTCATTGAGGCCTACAACAAGATTAAGGTGTGAAATATTCTCATCGCTTTAAATGTTGACACTGTTAACTGCTGTAACATAACACTGACTGAACAGATTGATTAAACAGATGTTTTGTTTTTTGCATGTAAGGCTATACATGAAGATGAAGATGAGAATATTGACCTGGGCTCCAGTTTGGTCTTACGCATTTTGGGAACAGAGCACCAGCATCTGTATCCCAATATCCTTCATCTAGTGATGGCAGATGGTGCATACCAAGAAGGTTAGTGACAGTAGATACTTGTTAGTTGACTGTAGATATTTTTATCTTTTCTTCATTTCCTCTGAGTCTCTGAAAAACATGGCGGGTTTCTTTGTAATTTGAGTGACGCCTCCTCACTTTATTTTATGAATCTCCATTTTCCACGACACTCTTTCCTCCTGAGTTTTTAGGTCACGTGTGTAAACTGCAGACAGACATGTGTATCTCTTTTTAACCCACTTGTGCCCAACAATATATAGTATCATAAGAAAAAAAATGCCACAACATTTGCTTTGATTGGTCTAAAGTCTTGAAATCTACTGACATAGTTTGGACAAGTATGTAACTGTGCACACTTATTTTTTGCCCAGAGTAAGAACATTTTCTACACGTCAGTGATTGAGGCTGCTCCTTGTATTATCTGAGATACAGTCATTTCCTTGAACTATATTTAGTGTTTGGGCACGTGACTCCTGTCTTTTCCTCCAATATTAAAAAAAAAAAAAAAAAAGTCCCATGTGACCAAAGACTAAATATAGTATAATAAGAAAAGGCACTTTGCAGCCAAATGGTTTGACCAGTTTTGAAAATTTTCCTCAGCTCTGGGCACAAATGGGTTAATAGCTCTGGTCAGCAGCAACAGTGTTGAATTGTACACAGTGGTTTTCCCACAACACAGAGCCGTGTCAGAGCGGAGTCAGTGTTTAATCTAATCTCTCAAATGCTATCCTCTTTCCTCACATTGCTACAGAGTCAGGGAGGGACTAAGAAGTTGTGAAACACACCCTTTAATACTGTCTGTCTGCTTTTTCTTGCCGTGTGTCGAGTCAGTTGTCAGACTGGGGCCACAGCAGATACAAAAAAAATACGAGGGAGGGGGGAATATTTCTTTTGAGTTTGACAGGTTTCCCTCAGGACGGGAGCAGTCTTCAGATAAATTTTCTCGCTGAACATCTCTATTTGACAATTCTTTTGTTTTCTATTTTTACTGTCGTCAGTAGAAGAAATGGAGGATGCATGATAAATGTCAGATATCTCCCCTGAGGACCGATCTCAAGATCTGTGAAAGATGTTTCTCATGGCTCCCATCCATGCAGCAATAACACTGGGTTTATTTTGAAATATTTCTTGAGGCAGCGAACAGAGAACAAACCTATGTACTGTTGTAATGCAGTATAATCTATCCGCTACAGTCACAGACAAAAAATCCATCATATCCAAGCACCAAGTTTCAGAAGACTTTACTGTCAATTTGAGGTCAATTCTGACGCCTGTTGTTCCCATTAAAGGGATAGTTTGGATGTTTTGACGTGGGGTTGTATAAGGTACTGAGTTCTAGTGGGAGTATTACCTGCAGTAGATGGTGGGAGAGTGACCAGTTTCTAGAAGCAGACAGGACAACCGGCACAGACGCTAACCAGAGTTTATGCTGGACTGTTTTTTGACAGTCAATATGGCCATTAATGTTTCAGAATTCCAGCCATATAGAACATTTTAAATACGTTTAAAATAGCCAAATGACAGCCTACATCTGAACAGCAATAAAACACTTCAAATTAAATAATTTGAAAATAAGATAAATGAAGAAACGGCGTATCACCAAGCCCCCTATCACCATCTGGCTCGCTGCGGTGAAGTGTTTCTCCAGTCTGTTCTATGAGGAGACCCATGGTGTGCTGGAGAACTTGATGTGGAGAGTGTGATCTGTGATGCCGTCACCTAAGACCGTGACTGCTGTGGATGTGGCATATGCTCTGAGGAGGCAGGGACGCACTCTGTCTGGTTTCAGTTGATAAATAGATCTGCTGGTAATTAATATTCCAAAATCTGCTCTGCATAATAAATGTTTATATTAAAGTTGTCTTGGCAACATATTATAGACTAGTGGTTCCCAACTGGTCCAGCCAGAGGGTCCAGATTTCTCCATAGTCATTAGGTCCAGGTCCACACCGTGTCATACTTGCATTTGGCCATGTTGTTGAGCAAGTTTGCTGTCTCTAATAAATAGCTGTCACTCACTCTACAGCATTAAACAGCACTTCATAATAAAACCTTTGTATCAGAAATTCACTGCACTTCAAACTAAAGTGTGTTTTGACACATTTGCTACGTGTAAAATGTAAAAAAAAAAATCAGTTCGTGTGTACGCTGTATTTAGAATATTTTCACCATGTTACTTTGCCGTCAGACAGCCCTTTCTAACAGGGAACTGAAGCCATTATGTATTGTCTTTTCAAAGCCTCCACACTCCTCTAACGAGAAATAAAATGACGGCTTTGAAAACTAAAACTAATGTAGATTTTTTTTAAGGGAACAAAATACGTTTTTGCTGCTACACTGCTTAGGTTCTGTGGCAGTACTCCTGCCTGCTTCTCCAAACTGGGTGAGTGCCAGCCGCCATCTACTGTAGGTAATACACTGACTATGGATAAGTACCTCATACGACCCCACTTTAAAAAAAATCCAAACTATCCCTTTGAAAAGGATCATCAAAGTCATGAGGATATGTCATCTGGGAACCATGAAAGTCTGCACCAGTTTTGTGCCAATTTAGTCAACTGCTTCCCTTTTGTCATTTCCCATTAAGAGACATGATCTAACCAATGACCTCTGCCTTTCTAATTAATTATCTGTCCCAACATGATTCTCTCTCTCCTCTCTCTCTCTCTCTTGTAGATAATGATGAATAATGATTCGAGCAGTAGTGCTGCTGGCAGCTAGGACAATCTGCTGGCTATCTGATGTCTTCCCATGTCGCACATCATTGGCAGAAGGATCTATGCATGAAGTGTTTGCAGCCACGCATCTAACAGTGTTTCAGGCACACTTGCATGATGAGTAACTAGTTCACTCGAGGCTGTATTTCATACCTTTGACTATCAGCACCTGAAACTATTTTCTAACTAGTGCATTCAGAAGTGCATTATCAAATACACGTTCTTATTAACCAAAGTTAACTCCAAGGTTCTGTCAAATGTTTATGAAAGTCTGTATCTGTAAATGAATGAAACACATGTATTGTCACGTTGATTAAGAGCATAAACTGTTGTGTTTCAGTTTGTTGTCGGTTCAGTCAGAATCGGCTTTTATTTTGGCGGGCAAAGATCTGATCCTCTCAGGTGCTCTCTTTCTAATTGTCACATACTCGACCATAGCTTCAAAACATGAACCAGGTCACCCTCAAAGCAGGTGTACCATGATTTACTCAGAACCAGTTGAACCTCCTTTTTCTTACAACTCTTTTCACCAGACACAAAGTGAGATATAATCTAATACATTTTTCCACATTTCTTACTGTTTCCCTTAACCCAAATTAAATCAAAGGATTTCTGTGAGACTGCTGTGTTTTGCCAAGTACTGTAGCAAGACTGTGGCTTCGGAGTGCTTGGTGTGATGTAGTGGGCCAGGTCAGACTGATGTTTAGTGCAGGGAGTTGTACTGATGGTGTAAGCAATGGTACAAATAATAATAATAATAATAATAATATTAATAATTAATATTTGATTATAAATTAAATGTTGTGAATCTTTATATGAAATAAACACTTTTTTAAGAATCTGAGGACTATTATCTTTTTTTTCTTCTACCATGTTCGCTGTAAGGTATGACTAAATGTAGACATATCTGTGCTTACAAATCAGCTGTTTATTACAAATGCTTTTTATTAACCCTTTCACACCCCCGTCCATCCCAATACATAACTTTCCTAGAATGTCTAGCTGTGCATTCCAGTACCCATAATACCATACTATATAGCAGTGGTTTTGTTTCTTGGCCATGTCATTGATCTAGTTTGCTGTCTCTGTCACTCTACAACCGTGAACGGCACTTCAAAATAAAAGCTTGTGCCGGAAATTCACTGTACTTAGAAAATAAAGTGCCTCTTTTACAAACTTGACATGTTTGTAAGTCACTTGTGGTCCATTCAGAATGAACCCACGACCCACCAGTTGGGAACCACTAATGTATAGTATGCCAGAAAAAGATTTAGTATGTCCCAATCCATAATATGTCGAATACAGTCTGCCAAAAATACCAGGATGTTCTACTACATTCGGTCCGATTCTGCAGTATACAAGCCAACATGCTTTTCTGGCTGTTCTGACCCACAATCCTCTGCACACAGACAATCCGTCACATTGACTGAGCTGCAAACAGATGACGGCTTGACAGCTAATTGTAAGCAGATTGACAGCTGGCAGAAGTCACAATGATGGATGACCAGCCGGAACAGTTAAAAAAGGAATAATAATAAGCTCATGAGGTAGTGCATTCCACCATTTTGGTGCAGCCACTTTAAAGGCTCTGTCACCTTTGGTCTTTAATCTTGTGTGAGGGACAGTAAGTAGATGGCCTTCAGCGGACCGCAGTGACCTGACAGGACAGTGAAAGGACACCAGATCCGTCAAGTATGCAGGTGCTTGACCATGGAGGGCTCTGTAAGCGATGCTTAAAATCTTGTACTGGATCCTGAAATTAGCAGGGAGCCAGAGCAAGGATGCCAGGACTGGAGTGATGTGAGTGAACTTATGAGATCTGGACAGAAGCCTGGTGGCAGCGTTCTGGACTAGTTGGAGGCGGTTTAATGAAGTTTTATTGAGACAGGTGAAAAGAGAATTACAGCAATCTAGACGTGAAGAAATCAGAATAAGTAAACATGGATCTGAGTTTGAAAGTGTTTTTGAGGTGGAAAAAGCAGGAGCGAGTGACGGTTTTGATGTGGTCATTGAAAAGCATGGCCTGATCAAATGTGACCCCAGGGTTTCTCAACTTGGGGCACACATTTGCACTGAGGGACCCTAAGCAGCTGGCCACTTTAGATGCTGAGGCGTCAGGTGCAATAATTAAAATCTCAGTTTTGGCTGCATTCAACTGAAGGGAGTTAGTAGCCATCCAGTCCTTAATTACATTCATACAATCGTACAGTGAGTCAATTCCATCGGTCCTATCAGGGTTAAAAGAAAAATATAACTGGAGGTCATCTGCATACATATGGTATGAGATACCTTCAGAATTGCTGATGACAACTCTGAGAGGGAACATGTATAGCGTAAAAAGGATAGGCCCAAGCACTGAACCTTGGGGCACCCCACAAGAAAGAGGGGCAAACTCTGATTAATGAGGGCCAACAGCCACAGAAAAGGATCAATCAGACAGATAGGATTTAAACCAATTAAGGGCGGTTCCTGAGATGCTTACTAAAGTGGACTGCAGTAGAGCCACGCCCCCTTTTTAACAAGCATGGCCGACTGTGAGGCACATTTCAGTTTATTAGTCATATTTCTTAACCACATATTTGTGTTTAAACTGTTTAAAATATACATGAGCTGTTTTATTAATTATGCATTTCAAAATATATAAAAGATTTATAGCTTTTACTTTATCTGAATGTCACTGGAAAATGAAAATGGAAATACTGATCTGATTTCGAATGACACAGTCAGCGAATAATGCATCGTATTGATTATGTACAGAATATATTAATCTCAGGAGGTTTTCAACGTACTGTTTTCTGGAGATACTTCAGGAATTGGGGATACTTAAGTCGTGATGACAAAAACTTAACAAAATACATATAGTTTTCTGTCTCTGTCAAGTAGCTGTCCGTTACTCACTCACTCCACAGCAAGAAATGACACTTAAAATAAAAACGCTATGCTGAAAATTCACCGTACTTTGAAGTAAAGCGCATTTTTTACAAACTTGACTGTCACTTGCTGTCCACTAACAACAAACCCGCAACCCACTTTTGAACCACGACCCACTGCACTAAAGCATCACTTTATTCAATGATATGAGTTCACAATTAATGAAAAATAAATAAACTCATGTTTTTCTTGTTGGAAAAAAAAGTCTGTGAAGACAAGTCATTTTTACTGTTAGATGGGCAGAAAAAACAACACACAACAGTGCATCCTAATCGGATTTTTCGAATGATTTATGAAAGCATTTGGAATAAAAATCCACCATTGCAAATTGTTTGTATGTGTTTGGAACATAATTGAGTCTTAGATTGAAAATGTGAAGGTCTGAAAGAAAATCATTCTGCTTTCCACGTATCATTAGAGTGCTGCGCCACTGGTGAGTACATGAGACTATTTTCATCCCCAGCCCTTGAACAGACCACTAACCCTTCTGTCAGCTAGCAAGATTTATTTGCAGTCGCAATCCCCGTGGAATAATATAACAAGAGCCTCCAGTGTTCTAACACCATGTCTGATTTAGTGTGACAGGAGAAGAGGGTGTGTTTCCTCTGAGTTGGAGCATAACCAAATAATTGACTGTAGCATCCTCCCAATAAGACTAAACAAACCAATTTGATAATGGAGCTCTGCAGGCTTTCATGACGTTCATGCTGCAGTAATTTAACAAGTTGTAATTGTTTTCCTCATTTCAAAGTCCTGGTAAAGGTGTTTTGCTTACAACAACCGGATAAGGCCTTGCACTCCTAGCTTTGATGGATGACCAGGCAGATTTCGAATACCAACCCCTGGCATGAATCTGCCATTATTAAAATTAAAATGTAAACTTTTTGTCAGCTCTGCTGAAATTACGGCATCATAAAATTCAAACGTAAACACCCAGCATGCCTTTTCAAGCTGAGGTTGCACAGTGTATGTCATATTAAATATGCAAATGCAAAGTCAAATATATTAGACTTTATTTTAACCATGGTGAGGTTATGTAGTGGATTACATTGTAAATAGGTGTTGGATGGGTTCTTGCTGGCTCTAGCCTTTCACATTATCCACTCTGATTTTATTTAGGCTGTTAGTCAAAGGACGGAGAGGAATAGCACTTAAAGCTGTTACATGCTGTACGCAGCACAGAGCACTTCATTCAATATTTATGCTGCATGATGCCGTGTTTGTTTGTTGTTCCATTTCAGATTTGGTCATTCTGTTTTATGTCCTGCTGTGTGGCCTCCAGTATGCATGGGTGGTAGTTTTATCTCAGCAGTGATTTGCATTTTGTTTGTTAAGAGGCATGTAGTGCACATGAAGGTAGGCAGCTGTCCTACCATGATAAGAGCATGAGGGGTTCTGAATGCTTATGATGTCTTTGAAGTATTTGATGAGGAAATGACATCATAGGCTGAGTTTGGAGTCAGATTAAAGCATAGTTGTTGGTTTTGTTCATCCCTGTCCTATTTGAATGTCAACCTTTTCACTTTTAAATTTGTTGACTGTAAGATTTGGTTTTGATTTGCTAAAATACAACTGAGCTCATAAATGTATCTGCCCCTGGCAGAATTTGTGAAAACTGGATGCTTTTTATACCTCCACGCCAGCCGTAGCCATAGCCGGAGGCATTATGTTTCCATCCATCAGTCTGTGTGTCTCATTCTCATGAACACAATATCTCAAGAACACCTTAAGGGAATTTATTCAAATTTGGCACAAATGTCCACTTAACCCTTTGAAACCTGGAGTGACATCACTGTTGATGTGCTGCTTTCAGACGCCTTTCCCAAGTATTTGAACCCTGAGCAAATTGGTGCCATTTATCTCAGAAATATGGGAAAAAAGGTGACGAGCAACTTGGTAAGAAATGTCCCACACAATGAAAAAAATAAATGACAGATTTAGAGAACTTTTATTTTAAAAAATCAAGGGGAAAAACTATATTCATAATTATTATTATTACATTTTTAAAATTCCGTTACAGAATTTTTATAATTTTCAGGCACACTTTTCTTTCTTCAACGTTATTTCTTTCTTTTGTTTTAACTAATTTTTATGTTTTTAATTTTCTATTAATTAATTTCTTGCTAATTTTTTTGTGTCATTTCTTACTTTATTGCTCATTGCCATCTTCCTATGTTTTTAAAAGAAATCAAGCCAATTTGCTCAGGTTTCAAAGGGTTAAGGGACTCAAGGATGAACTGATTAGGAGCGCCCAGTAACTCACATAGTAGAGCAGGCGCCATGTGCTAAAGCTACGTCCTTACCGCAGCAACCGAGGGTTCAGTTTCAACCCATGGTCCTTTGCTGCATATTACCCCGCTGTCTCCCTCTTTCATGCTGCAATTGTCCCGTCAAATAAGGGCAAAAAAAAAAAAAGCCAAAAAAAAGGATAAGCTGATTTTGGGGGACATGAGTCAAAGGTCAAGGTCGTTGTGACCTTATCTGTCTCATTCTCATGACCGTGATATCTCAAGAAAGCTTTGAGCTATTTTTTTTCTTTACTAATTTGGCGCAAACGTCCCCCTGGACTCAAGGATGATCCAATTAGATTTTGATGGTCAAAAGTCAAGGTCACCTTGATCTTGCATCCATCTCATTCTCATGACCGTGATAGCTCAAGCACAGCGAGCAAACAGTGAGAGAATTTCTTCCAATTTGGCACAAACACTCACTTTGTGTCAAGGATGAACTCATGTGAGGTGGGTCAAAGGTCAAAAGTCACTATGACCTCATCCGTCACTTTCTTGTGAACTCGTTATCTCATGAACATCTTGAGAAAATTTCTTTGAATTTGGCACAAACGTCCACTTAGGCTCAAGAATGAACTGATTAGAGTTTGGTGGTCGTTGGTCAAAGGTCACTGTGATGTCACAAAACATGTTTTTGGCTATAATTCAAGAAATCATGCGCAAATTATGACAAAATTTCATCTCTAACAGAATAAAATGATGAAGTGATGACATTTTATAACCAACACGTCAACGGTCAGCTTCACTGTGACATCATAATGTTCTGCAAAAAAAACAAAACACTTTTCTGGCCAATATTCAATGTCATATCCCAGGAACAGACGGAGAGACATTTGGTCACTGAATTAGTGACACTAATCTTTGGTGATCAGCATAAAACTGTACCGACTGTACAGATCGTCTGTGTTGCCAGGAAAAGAAGCATTCATGTTATAAGTGCACCTTGAAGGGTTCATGAAGGCATACAGCGGCATAGTGGTAATTCTTGATGATAATGTGACTAATCATGCAGCCCACTTCCAATGTGCAAAACAGCACCTAGACAAGCCTCAACACTTCTAGAACAAAGTCATTTGGAGTGATGAGACCCAAACTGAAAATGACAAACACTACGTTTGGAGTGAAAAGTACACCACCCCTTCTGTGAAGCATGGGGGTTGATCAGGTTGACAATGGAACAGGGAATTTAGTCAAAATGAATATAACAATATGTGAATGCAGCATGTTATCAGAAAATACTGAAGGACAATTTGCATTCATCAGTCTGGAGGCTGCACATGGGACACACTTGGACTTTCCAAGATGGACAAGGACCATCTCAGTATTTTCTTTATCGCTATGTTTTGTTAAAAGATTGTGCTATTCTGTGATGCCTTGCAGTTTTTTTTTTGTTTGTTTTTTTGCTCAAGGTCTCTTTATTGAAATTTAAAGTCATACAAAAGCAGTGAATCCCAAATACGACTGGAAAAATACAATGTACCTCAGTGCTGCAGTGTTTACTGGAATTATATCACTCTTTTGCAAATTAACTTTATTTCCAAAAATTTTGCAGAAGTCTTCTAATAGATTAGGTGTCTTTGATAAGCTAACTAACAGATCAGATGGATATAAAAGCATTACGTTAAGTAACATGCATTTACCTAATCTACAACAGTGTTGTTAACAAGTAGGCTATATCTGATCTTTAATGACCCGCCCCGCCAATAAAGTGAACATTTCTTCACCCGACCCAACCCGACCTGCGGGTAAGCCGCGAGACCTGCGGGCTACTAAAATCACAATAACATACTTTAAAATTCAAACCTGTACCATAACTGTTGTTGTTATCTATTTCTAATTATCATTGTATATCAATAGTTTGTTATTTTGATGTATCCCTGGGTGACACATAATTTCTCACTTTAAAAAAAAAAATGAAAAAAATGTCATCAGTGCATGAGCTTCGATACATGGAATGATATGACAATAAAAAGTATTTTAGGAAAACATTATAGATAACAGAAATGTGTGTTTGCCTGATCTCTCACATATCACAAATTCTTCCAGGGTATGTAAACTTATGAGCTGAAAGTCAATACTTGGTTCCTGGGCCTGTGATGGTTTACTAGTCAAACACAAAAGAAAGACATAAATAGCTTAAGTTCATCTGTATAAACAGAATAAAACAGATCTCTTCAGCTCTTTGTTCACGATTTCTGTTAGATATGATAACAGCACTAAAATTAGACCAGGCTATGAAGGAAACAAAAACATCAGAATAGGTTACAGTCTCACACACTCAAGCCCATTGTCTCTGTCTGACATTATACTTGTGAAGAAAATTAATTAAATTCTCGGTCTGATTTCTCCATAAGGTCGGTGGTTGGCTTGATCCCAGCTCTCAAAGGGAAAATCACCCCACAGAGAAATATACGCACTGAACCGTTATCAGGCAGCATTCATTGACATTCAGCTGTGGTCCCTAATCTAATTTGAAAGCAGGTTGCCTCCGGCTGAGTTAGTAAGTTTGAAAGCCTTATCAAAGTAATACAAATGGAGATCACTGAATGAGTGTCCTGATCTCAATAGCATATTAAACCCTTGAGATTCTGGTCTGGTCTCAGTTAAGACATCATTGTTTTAAAAAGTGATGTAGTATTGTCATTTTGTGAGCAGCACTGTAAATAACAGCTCTGTGATCTGCACTTTGCTTTTTAAAAATGGTCCTTCGCTTTGGTATTCACTGTGTTTCAGTGCTTTGAATCTTCAACATCTATTTACAGTAATGGACTGTGCGAGAGGGGCAATATTTCTGTCAAGGTTCATCCATTCCTGGAAATTGGGACATATGTCTTGTCGTGTCCTCTCCTGCTTCCCTTGTCCCCATTTATAGGCTGTAACACAGCTGTCACCTCCATCATACTAGTGTGTAAGTGTGTTTCTGAGTGTGTGTGCACGCACTGATCTTGTTTTGCCCTCAGGTGCCGTCATTATAAAAGATTATTGCCTCTCAAAGTCTACTAATCATTTCTGCTGCCTCTCTGAATGGCGTTAAGTAATGTCTGCTGAAGCCTTTTCACAAAACAACACTGAATGTGTGCAGCATGTGAGCATGTGGTAATACATAGGGGTCAAGCAGAAAAGGAGGGCAGGGGCCATTGTCTCAGCCGAGGTGGAGGGGCGGATTCGCTGCCTCTTCACGGTGAGGAAATATGACCTGAGGGCTCCTGCCAGCTCCCATGGGATCACATGTGACAGAAGAGAGCCACCTCCATATAAATCTCCGTCTTTATTGCTCTTTTCTTTCTCCACTTCATCCCTCTCTCTTGCTCAAGATGCAGTGTCCTCCAAATGAGATAAAGATAAATCACACGTTTATTGTCAGACTGCGTCTCACTTGCTCTCCTCTCCCTCAAGTAGTTGTGTGCCTGTGCCTTTGCTGTGAAGGTTATAAGGAGTCAAAGGTCTATTCCAAATGTATTTTTTGTAATAAAAGCGGTGCCTCTGGAAAAGTGCTCTCCCTCTCCCCGTGGGCCTTTTGTCTATTTTTATATCGGGCAATGACAGATCCATCAGTTTGCTTTCACCACAAGAAAAGATAAAGGATAGAATAATCCAAAGCAAGGCTCTGTGTTTGTTGCAACTTATACTGGAATATTTTTGCAATGTAAAGCAGCATAAAATGAGATAAGGACAGATGTGATTTCACCGTTTATTAATAGCTGCCTCAATAACATGACATTTTGTCAAGCAGGATTAAAACTAATATAGCATCAACATCCTGTATGCATGACTTGGCATTAGTTTGTTGGCCCAAGACTACAAAGTAGACATGTTTTTGCTGCTTGCTGTCACTATAAAATACTGTAAAATATGACCACCAGATGTCCCTATTCACTCTCTGCTTCTCTTTTAGCTGCAGTATGTTGCAAAAAATAAGGGCATAAAATAAAAGAGCATCTTAAAGTAAGTAATTGCCCATTTATTGGTACCTATTACATCAACACAACAGTCCATAAATGGTTTAAATTGTCTGAGGGTTAGATATCTGTGCCTGGACAGAGGATGCTGCTGACATGCAACAGAATAACATCCATATCTTGCAGGTAATTTAAGTAGCTATGCCATTTAGCTACACTATCAGGAGTGCATGCTTTCAGCTAACCGCATGACATAACCACGGGGGCAGCCAAATAATAAAATGAAAAGCAAGTTATTTTCCACTCCGCCTGGGAAAAGATGCTATTTGACACATCATTACAGACATTAGACGATTCAGCTCACGCCCGTTTAACGCCGGGCGCCGCGTTCTATGTCACCTCGGAAATTCTGCAACTCTCCTGGAGGATTCAACTTTTAAGTAGTTGTGGAGGGAAATAATGACATGTGAATCTTACAGTGTGATGAAGCAAATGTGTGTAGAAGTTATTAGCTTCTGTCGCCACGGAATGATAGTGAGTGGCAGTGATATAAGAGAACAAAGGGCATGTCGGAAATGTATTGGTTGTTTTCTCCATCTGTCAAACTTTTTGAAAATATAATAATCGTATCAGTGATTAGCATTCAAAACAAATTTATGTGCAAACACTACAACTCGGGTGGTTTTTGTCTCCATTATACGCACTGCATGGCCCCGTCCCCGACAGCCCCTGAAGCCCACACACTCCCTCCCCCTCTCCGCTTGTTTCCAGCGACACAGTCCAGCAGAACAGAAGTAACGTTAGCGTACTAGCATGGCGCTCGGTGCGGTCGGAGTTCCGTTGTCTCGCCTGTGTCCTTTCCATGTTAGGTTTTACTTGAGTATCTGACGAAAGTGTATTTACACTGCAAAGCTGTGCACCTCAGAAGAAAACCTCTCTCTCGAAGGACGGCAGTGTTTGTGTGGTGAAGACTCCACATATAAGTGGCTGGTTTATTCCAGGTAGCTTGCTAACTAGCAGGAAAGCAAAAATTGGGAGATACGAGGCAACAAGAGGAGGAGTCCTGTTTTGGAAGAGGTAAGCTGAATTGTATTTAGCGGGGAAATGTTTTAAAAGTGTTACAGATAAAGTGGTTTCGTCTGAGAAGTTATAAAAACAATATTTTTTAAAGTACGAACGCTGGAAAAACTTCTAATTGTTAGTTAAAGGTAACGTACAACATTAAAGTAGCCTCCTCGCTAGCGGCGGTGTTTGCTAACAAACTTACTTTATTTACACGTCGGTGGTTTTAATTTCTTTCGCTTCCGATAAACCACTATTACGCTGTCATAAAAACTCACACAAGTCTCAGTACACGTTTTTCGTGCTTCATGTTACGTAATATTGACATTTTTGCCGGGGTAACGTTACACCACCGCTGCACAGGCTCGTAAGATTTGTGTTTTATCACTGAAATGCCTTTTTGTGATGTCAGCACTTACAAAACAGGTTGCATCAGTCTGGTTTGGTGGTGGCTCTGTTATTAACAATCATACAAAGTGAGCTGATGACATTCTGGAGGCATTTCTCTCCATGTTTTCGCCCCTGAAACACAAATTGCAGCCTTTCACTACATGCACCAGGGTCCAAGGAGTTTATAGATGCAGTCATCTGCTGTCGAGTACATCGGATTAACTTCAATCCTTTATTTCTTCGCTGTTATGTTTTGACAGACAACAGGACAGTAGCTTTGCGTGTTCCCAGTGCTGTCAGCTCATCAACACTTTGCTGTGATATCAAATGTGGCGTGAATGTGTCAGTGTGACAGCTGAGATGTAACCTTCCCCATGCTTAACAAATGGAGCATCACTCCACAGTTTGAGCCATATGTGATGTGTGTTGTGCACTTACCGTGACCTGTTTCTGGCCTGCACAGTTGATTAATTTTGACCCTGTTTTATAGCTGATGCAGATGCCATGGCCACAGCCGAGGTATGGGAGTGACGTGACAGTGCTGGTCCTGCATCCGAACAAAAACCTCATCAGCATCATGTATTTCTGCTGAAGTAGTGGCAGAGCACACAGAGAATGGACGAGTCAGTGTTGTTGGATTTGCTTGAGTGCCCTGTTTGTCTGGAGCGGCTTGATGCCTCGGCAAAGGTTCTTCCCTGTCAGCACACCTTCTGCCGCAGATGTCTCCAAGGCATCCTAGGCTCACGCGGAGAGCTGCGCTGTCCAGAGTGCCGGACGTTGGTGGAGTGTGCCGTGGACGAACTCCCCAGCAACATCCTTCTTGTGCGGCTGTTGGATGGCATCAAGCAGCGGCCCCGAAGGGCTGGTCCTGGGGCAGGAGTCTGCACAAATGGGACATCTGGAGCCGTGGCCAGAGCGCACAGCAGTGGAACCCGGGACCAGGGCACCCCAGGAGCACAACCCCAACGAGCTCAGGCTAAGAGCACCCTTGTACGGGTTAGTATACTCACTGTGACTGCACATGGATCAGTGAGCACGAATCTGTGTTTCCCATTGTTAGGGTCAAGCTGAAACAAAACAGAGAAAATCTGTGTGGATTAAAAGCAGCATGTTGCATTACTGGCTCTCTAATCTTTGCTGCGGATTAACTGTTATCATGGTGATCCGAAAGCCAGCCAGTTGACTAGCAGCCCAACGTTACTAATGGCAGTGATTGAGAGCAGTAAACAGTTGCGCCAACAGATGATTCTACTCTCTGTGCCGACTGCAGCCGGGCTTTTCCTGTAAGAAGGGTTCTCGGTTCTTTCTTAGTTGCTGACAATGCCATATGCAAAAGTCTTTCTTTCGGTTGGGATCCCTGCTGTAGTGTGGCTTGTGAGTGTACGTGAGAATTGCAGGGCGGGACTACAGGGTGGTTGTTTAATCTGCAGTACTGAGAGGAGTTGTAAAGTATAGTTAGAGAAGCTGAAGAAAATGTGAAATGCTGGGACCTTGTTTTTTTCAGCAGTTTTATTTAAAGAGGTGAGAGAAGGAGAAGGAGAAAGAGATGAGCTTTCCAACTCAGGGAAGTAGGAAAAAAATACTTAAGATTCTTCTTTCTGTAAGCCTCTGTACGGCCAAGTTCACATGGATGGATTTCAATGAGTCAGTGTTTTTCTCTTAATGGTTATGTGGAAACACTTACAAGTTGAAAGCAGGTGCTGAGGCTAACAGATGTCATGGCATTTATTGCTTTAATATTTTGGCGGCATTTCAATGTCATTTACTGAACCTTTACATCCAACAAAAACTACTTTTTCTGTATTATTGACACTAATCTCTGGGAAATTCAATTTCCAGTATGTTGTTGCTGCTATGTATGTTTATAAAACTCAAAATCACACTTGCTTGTGGACGTGTTACTTTTCTCTGAGCTGCCCAGAATATTTTGTTTGGATTTATAATGTCAGCACGTAACAGAAAAAAATACCGTTACAAACAAAACAAATAGTGCCTTTATCAATATTCTTGGTATTTCATGCTGTAGATGTATCCAAATGACACTTCTAGTAGTACATACTATGTGTGATGGTTTCAGAAAATGTGAGAGAGCAAAAAAAAATGTGGAAAACCCGCGGGCCCCTTGTTGAGCACCTCTGGTCTCCACGTAGGGAGGATAAGGTAGATGAAAAGATGTCAAGGTCCTGTGTAGAATCATTGGAATGTCAAAGAGCTGATAATGTGTCTGCCTAGCCATGCAGGTACGAAGATCAGAGGCCTTGCTGTAAATCGCTACTGGGGGACCCGCCTCATTTGCCATAGTATCACTTCAGAGGATTCGTGCTCATTTCAAAGCTGTTTGTGCATTGTGGAATTTCCCTCGATTCTGAAAAGCCTGTTTGTTTGAGATAAAGAGGTGGACACTTGAGACTGCCACATTATTTCACCTCTCTTATGTTTTTTTAAGATTGACAGTTGATTATAATCCCTCAGTGTAGGCATGCGGGGTACAATCCTCCCCCATGCACACACCGTGTATAAAAGCGTTTTGTCTGAGTGTTACAATTGTGGAGTGTATTCAAATGCCGTTTCCTATTTTTCTTGCATTTCCAGCTATTCTGCAGAATGTCATGCTACTTACTAATAGCGTCTCCCAAGTCTATGCCACCATCCTAAGGCATTCAGCTGATGACAGAGAACAAGAAAAGACATGGCTGTGCAGGTGTAACGTTTTCAGGACATAAAAGGCAGAGATCAAAGCCCTTGCTGATTGCCCATTCTGATCTCTGGCCAGTGCTCCATGGGGACTGAGCGGTTCACTGCCCCTGGGTGACACCCTCGGTCCCACTTCTTTATTGTTCGTCATCTGTCCCTTGAATTTTTGGGGTATCTCAAAGCTCGAAGCAGCTCCTCTGGTGCCATGCCCCTGTTCAGGCAGAGCTCCACCTCCAATTCTTATATGGCCAGAGAAAGGCTGGGAGGGGAGAGCGGTGGGGACTGCCTGACAGATGCACAACAGGGTTTTGTTTCGGGTCCCCTCTGATCTTACTGACTGACCGACACGCGCATAGTAGCCAAGAGAGAATTTGTGTGTATGGAAGGCTACCGGGAACAGAAGCTGATGAGTGTTAAGTGAAGGCGTCAGGACCAAAAGGGACAAATGTTTAGCGAGTAACCTCGCGCAGTCAGCTCTTCTGCCCCTCCTCTCACCATCTCCAGGGTTGCAGCAGTTGTTTGACACTCTGCCCCGGCATTTCTTTGATGAGGGGAATGAAAAGGCTCGTCTTGAATGTGGAGCTGTGGTTGTCTGGCCCTTCACAGTCAGGTTTATGACTCACCTCCGTGGTGCTCCATTACATGGATGTTTTGTCTTCCTCTTGCCCTTGTTGACTCATGTAACACAGTATTTTGTTCACGCAGATTGAGAACAGATAGCTCAGTGGTATTTTTGCGTGAGAGTGAGTAAAGCCATTGGAGCTGTCTGGAAGTCAAAGGTTAGGGAGCAGAAGTCATGGCAGTCAGGGGTCGAAGCCAATGAGGAAGAGGGAAGAAGAATTAGGGAGAGCTTTCTGTGGATATCTTCAGTTATCTTCTGTTATGGTCCTCTGGAGAGTTAAGCCAGTACTCCCTCACACTCAAAATAGAGTTCCTTTTATGATTATTTCCGTCTTTGTCATAAAAGCTTTCATGTTCATTTTTTTTTAACTTTTATTTTATCCATTTTTTTTTCTCAAAAAGCAAACATACAGACCATAATGTTACAGCACTAGTCCATAAAGGATAAAAAAAGAAATGAGGCACTGCGCTTGCATAATAAGAGACACAATATGGTGAAATTAAATGATAATTATTGTACACATGGATCCGATTCATGCCCAATTCAGACATTTGTCCACAGTTATTATCCACTTAACTCCAGATTATATTTAACTCCCTGAGATTCCTACGGTTTCCTCGCATTTCTGCAGAAAAAGATGAGCTCTTCTGTCGATATAGTAAGTGTCCTATTTCTTCCAGAGTCGCAACCTCAGAGATCAGAGGTTTCCTTGTGGAAGTAGAAGGAGGGTCATCCCCGGCTCACTTCACTATGATGGCTTTCCTCGTTAGTGTTATAAGCCGTTGAACCACTTCCTTGTGTTGTTCAAGGGACATTTCCAAGCAGACATAAAAGCGGGTTTGCTGACTTGTGTTCATTTTTATTTGATGCTGTGTATTAGCCAAGCTTAGGTTATATGTAGAGCTCCAACATATGCATTAATGCTTATGTATTAAGGCTTTAATTAACATTAATAATATCACTCTACCTATTTGATGAGTGTGTTGGTGTGTGTATGCGTGTCTGTCTTTTGTGTGTTTAGTTGATGGGAAATGAGATGCTATTCTTTCCTCGGCTCTTGGGGATGTAATTAGGTCATTGTCTCGTCTTTGGTAATGAGAGCTTTATACAAGGAACATTTTTTTCTTTTTTATAGGCCTCTTACGTTTGATGGACCCCTCCACCTGACATTGCTTCTCATTATCTTCAAATCCACTGAACTGATTCTAAACAAACAGGAAGCAAAAGGCAGCGTTTTAATTTGGTATTATTTGCTACTGATTGAAGGAAGACGTCTAATGCTGCCCACAAGACATTGCCAAGTCTTTCGTTTCCCAGTTATTTTTATAGTAACGTTGCGGTGTGTTTTGTCCCATCTCTTTGTAGTTGATTTATTTCTTCGGAGAAAAAGAATGTTGTTTATGGGTTCCTTATGTAGAGGTATCTCATTAAAATTCCTGTGCACCTCCCTTGTCTGAGGTCGATGAGTCACACTGGCCCTCTTTGATGACATCATATTGTTGTTGAAGCCTTTCCTCTTGGCCGACTGGCTGACCTCTGCCTGCGCGACAGAACCCCGTCATTACACCCTCACACAGCCCACATACTGGCAAACACATACTTACTGCTTTCCACCGGGAAATTTTCAAGAGGGCTTTGGTTTATTCATTCCTGCTCTCTCAACACGCTCACACTTTTCCCTTGCCTCCTCTGTATTTCCCACGGAGGTCTACAAGTAGCCGTGACCTTCTGGACAGTGCGTGTCAGGGATTTTGGAGCCACCTGTAATTTTCTCTTATGAGACACTGACACAAGCTGTATTTTTTTCCCATAATTTCTGCCATGTACCTCCTCCCTCCTTGCTTTCTAAATCCAGGCTGGAGCCTGTTAGAGGTCTAATGAGATTAGAGTTTATTAGACAGTGAGTCGGCACCGCTCCCCGTTCTCCTCTTACAGCTGACTGCTGACTCTTATTCTGAGGAAACAAAACACTTGTTATTTATTGAGGCAACCTGTGTGTCTGCATCTCTGGTTGCCACTATTGGTTTATACACACTTATCTAATACACCTCAAGTCAGTTTGTTTTTGTTGACAAGTGCAGTTTTTCAATGCCAGATAATTGATTATATTTTTAAGTGAATGTTTTCTGACTGTGTTAAAGTGTTCAGAGAGTAGGCAGATAATGAGACATTTTCACACCACCAACTTGTAAATGGAACATAATGATGTGGAGCCCAGACGGTTGAAAATCCATCAATTTATCTGTTTCTTAAACTGCCCATCCTTTACAAGCTCACAGTGGAGTGGAGCCTATCCCATTATACATTGGGCACGAGGAGGAGAATCTGCAACTTGAACATGTGGGCAGTCTAGCACACTCATCATCACTTTCACGTTCCTCATCATTCTTACAATGTTTTAAAAAACATACAGTGAATGAGCAAGTGGCCAGTTACACTGTGGGAAATTACTGTCCTCTACGTATAGGTTTACATAATCCCCAAGGAGCAGCTCAAAAGACATAATCTTATGATTAAGGTGCAACCATTGCCTCTTCATTGTAGGGTAACACTGCTCCCCTGACTAAGGGTGTGTGCCTCTCTTTGTCTTTTAGGGCTTTCAAGATTTTCCAGACTCACAAAGGAATGAGTTGACTTGTTTTGCTCAGTCTCCTTTTAACCTCTTTCCCCCAGACGGAGAGGATGTTTTGTGTTAGTGAGTGTGTCTCTGAGGAATGCCATGAGTAGTTGCAGGTCACTGTTTCTCCTCAAAACATTGGGCTTGTCTAGTCTCGCCCCACTTGCCAGCTCATGTTCACCTTCTTCAGTAAACCTTCTTTAAATGTCAACGTATATTTATTTGTCCCTTTTGACTGTTGTTTTTGCTGTTCGCTGTAATGCTGTTCTTTGACTCACTGGTAAGTGTGGTGGATTTGAAAGGATGGTAGAGGCCTGTGTCTGTCGTACGCATGAATTCTGTAGTTCTGGTGATAGTCATTCATGCAGTGATGTGCCTCAGCCTCTGCACCTGAAAGCCCCGGGGCAGACTCAGCTGCAGCGGTTGTATCTTGTTGCAAGACATCTTTTCATATTCATCCAAAGTGCTCGCCATCTGGCCATTATTTTCTGGACAGTTTCAACTGTCTTGCTCTGTGCGAACTGATGATTACATTTAACCTCACTGTGTAGGTTGTGTTAACAAAGATGTGTTTGTTGTTATTTCCAGCGGTTTTAACAATAAACTCTGGGGTGGTCCACCAACCAAAAATGCCACATTTGCCAACAGCTCAAGCCTGCTTCTTCCGTCCATATCTCATCTCCTGCCAAGTCTGTCAGCATGACAATAGTAAGGGAAGCACTCATGACCTTCTTTAAACATCCCCCCTGTCACACCTGTGGGGGCCAATGAAAGCCTTTCTTTAGCTCTTCTTTATATGTGGGGTCCAGTGGCCAAGGTTCCTGGAAAAATATTTTGTGGACCTGCTCTTATCAGTTGTTTTACACACCATTTTGACATATATTAATGCAGTTTATATCAGTAACATTATGTAAGCTGGTCTCCTGGCTTTGGTGTTAAGTATTGACACCAAATTGATTTACAACAGTTTTTAGTGTCGTATGTTCTTTGAACTGTTTTGTCAGCTGTTTGACAACATGTGTCTCATTGTGTCCCTCCTTTATTCCCAAGGTGCCCTTAATACCTGCCTGGCCTTAACAGAGCAGTTTGACCTTTCACCCTGTGTTGTGATTGGTGGGCCAGGATTGGTCATCCATGGGCCGTTTGACCGCTGGCATGTTAAGTGCTCAGTTCCCAACCCTAAGGCAGAATCATGATTTGCTGGGAGTTTCGTTTTTCAGTTGTTTGACCTCTGACCCGGGAGCTATTACTGGCTCTTGATACATCTTCACACAGTGGCGGTTGCCTGTGGCTCACCTGGCTGCAGCACAAGAGATGTGTGGTCCCAGACCTCCTTCTGAGATGGAGAAAAACATTTCTATCAAATATTTTAAATGTTTTCCTCAGATCTCTGGCCTTTCTTCTGTAAGCTGAGGGTGTTTGCTGTTCTGCTATGTGCTGAAAAGTTTCCTGTTTTTCTTAGAGAGCCCAGAGGTGCAGTTAATCTGTGGCCGTCCCCTGAGTGACATCTTTGTCCCAGCTGTGAGAAGGCACTGGGTATCCGGAGTCCAGAGGATGATGTGTTGCATACTTTATTTTGAGGCATTATGTATTTTTTCCGCATATCTGCTGTAATGAGTGCCAGTGTTACTGCCCAGCCACAGCTTATGCACCATGGGTTGTTGCAACACATTTATTTGCAGTCAGAACAGTAGTCACAGTCAAAAGAGACTCGGGAATTGTAGATGGCTCCCTAAAGCATACATTTCTAATCAAGGCTGCTTGTCACAGGTAGTTAAATGCAGCATAACTGATAAGTGAAAGTAAATTGCAGCATTATGTATCTTTGAAGAGAATTTTATCAAGATCCCTGGTTAACAATATCTTGCAAAAATTATCAGCTTTCCAGGCCTGCTATTGATGCGTGTCTGCAACTAATGAATAGTTTTTCAGATGTCTTTTTTTTATTACTGACAGCAGTCCAAAACTCAAAGGGATTCTGTTTACAATGACAGAAAAACAAAGATAAACAGAAAACCCACCCCAATTAAGCTGGAATCACAGAGTATAGTCCCTTTTGTCACGCCATTATTCCACTTCGCCGTTCTTTTTAAAAGGTACAAATTTGGAATGAGGGTATAGAGATTATGGCTTTAATCAGGCAGCAAAGGTAGTAATAGTGCCGAATCGATGTCTGTGTAAAACGGACAGCTGGCAAGACAGGACCATGGACCGGACAGGTGTGACGTTTTGACGGTGTACTATGTGTGCAACCCAATGCTGGGAGATTTAAAAAGCAACAAGTGGCAGTTAGTAGATAACTCACAGAGGATGAACAGTTCCAGAAATGTTGGGGAGATTGGGGAGACAGTGAGGTCTCGGAGGTCTTTACACTATGAGCAGAGGTTAAGATAAACTGCTATATCACAGAGATGGTAAATGATTGAAATTTCTGTGTTATGCCATGTGTTATTGATTAGAAAGGGCTGCCGACATGCATGTTATATGTCACACTAGAGGTTGACACTAGCTATGTTTCCATCCAAAAGTGATTTGAATCATTGGGAAATGCGCATTGAAAGAAATACGAATCCTGTTTGTTTGCATTAAATGTACGGACTTTGGTGAAAACTACGAACTCGCACGAGTTTTCCGCAAAACCGGAAACAAAACAAATCTCGCATTCTTCCTCCCCTACGTTTTCTGGTGGTTGGCAACCAGCTTGTAAATGCATTACCGCCTTCCCGACCCGGAGTGTGGATATCACCATGGAGAGAGGTGCGCTACGTCAGACTTAATTCAAACATAACTGTTTCCATCCCCCGGTTTGTGAATCAACATTTTTTCGAATCAACCAAAACCCGTCTAAAGCGAGTGTATTTTAGTTTGTGCGAATCAGGGGATTTAATTCGAATTTTGGCGTTTCCATCACAATTTTCCAATGTGATGCTTCTAGATGCACATCTAAACAGGCTGATGGAAACATGGCTACTATTGCATATCACACCTGACACCCCTCTTTGCTGGCATGCTGTCGTAAGGTCCAGACACACCAAACTGACTCCAGAAAACTAGCGGTGACGAAAGCCCTACGCTGCGTCACCTCAGGTTGCCCAAAAAGTTGCACATGAGCACACTGCAAAGACTTCAACTGAGGGCCAACCAGCACATATGTTCTGCATTAGCGTAAGCGGAAATAACTTTTCACATCAGCAGATGGCAGTGGTATGTAAAAATGTCACTCAAAAAGGGAAACCGGAAAACCGTCTTGAGGCTAGTTAGCCAGTTAGAATATTAACAACACAATTCAGTGTTGAAAGAATAAAGCATATTTACAGTGTGCTAGTAAACAGTAACACAAACCATCAACCATCATGAACTATTTCTGCCAGAGAGCTCAATGGCTTAAAAAAAAAGAAAAAAAATACCTTATGTAGCCAGCTTGTTTTGGTCTCACTGCCTCTGGACTCTGGCTGTTTGCTTACTTTCCTCACTTCTGATTCTCTTCTTGTGCACTGAGCTGAATTGCCAGTCACGACTGCCACAGTCACCGATGTCAGTTCAACATGCTGAATCAGGTGAAAAAGCCAACTAGCACCGACAAGAGCCAAGACACACAAGAGGGCCACGGATGCTCACCGAAGCCCTCCCTAATGACTGAACACCAACTGTTTGCTTGGTGTGTCAGGGCCTTAAAATCCCACACTGGGGCGACATTGTAGGATCGTTGTCTGGTCCTGTGCTAAAAAGTAAAGAAGGCGCTTCGTAGTGGCCATGTAGTGCAACTTCTGTGCTAAAACGGCTTTTGACAGTTTTGGCAGAATAAAAAACAGTATTTAATAATTTATCAAAGTAGCTTTTTTCAATAGATTCATTGATATAGTTTTTGAGATTTTCCTTCTCCAATACAGGTGGTAAGAAAATGATTAATCTGTATTGTATTTTGGAATAAAATGGCATAAATCTTGAAAACCAGGCTACTAAAAGCGTGCGTTTGCAGTTACTGCACATGTGTGGGGTCTCTGTTGCTGACAGTGTGTGATTAATTATTGAAGTGGAGTTGAATATGGGAGAGCGCTAACAAAGACTTGGGGTACGGGCTTTCATCTATAATATGCTGTCTACACACACATCCCACCACAAGCACTGACTGGAGAACTACGTTCCAGCTCATATCCCATCATACCTTTTCTGATTAGAGGCCCATGCACTTTGAGCCCAGTTGTTTTACACAACCACAAACCGAGCCCTCTGTGAGTTTGGCCTGGTGAAGCCAGGGCGATGTTTGTTTTAATGAGTCACAGACTGACTTCATCCACGAGGACCATTATACAGTGCACGCCCACAAAAACACAGGTGTGTAGTCAGTACACAAACAGGTCCACGACAACAGCGTGTTGAAATATCAGTGCAGGCTTGAGCCAGCCAGCTTGTGTTTTTATTCTCCATGTTAGAAAGGTGTGATCTTCATGCTGATTATGTCAAGGAGAGGCCCATTAGCTCCCATGTATATGGACATCCTGATTAGTTTTAGAGGCACCAGCATCTGTCTCTCCTTTCTCCCCAGTGCTTAATGGTATTACTGTGGGCTGAGTAACCACAGCAACCTGGGATTTTTGTAATGTGAGTCTGTGCCAGCAGAATTGTCTGCTTGTCAAATGTCTCTAGGCTTATGAGCTTTGCTCCGGCCTCTAATGGCCAGTCAAAACCAAGATAGTCATGAGAAGTTTAGATTCTTTACTAACACTTTCTTGTATGAATATATGCTACATACCCTCTTTTTATACTCGGCGCCAGAAAACCTAGAACTGCTGGCTGTTTTCACATTACATTTCTGCTGTAAAGTGAAAACTGAACTGTCCTTGCAAAGCACAAACCTGAAGCAGGAGTGACACAAACTCGTTAAATGGAGAAACTGCTGTAATTGTGCAGCACAGTCCTGTTAAGTTTTAACCACTCAGCAAACCTTTTGCAGAAGAACAAGAAACTAGTGAGAGCTCCAAAATGGAGTTCCTGAGATTTACACTTCGACACTCTTACTCCAGAACGTGATGCCTCACTTTAGTATTCAGTGGCGAGTAAGGAAAGCTAGCAGCTACATGTTACATCTGGGCTCAGTCGAGGGTGGAATGGGCAAACACACTCACACACTTTCTTAAGGAAGTGAAAAATGGTCAGAGCTGTGGTGCTTCTTGAGACGGAAAACAGATGCAGTGTTTGTGCCTTGGCCCTGAGCCAGTTCTGTGTCAATATCCTGGCTTTGTTTGTCCACTGTAGAGGCGTACAAATACCAGCCAATGCAAGCAAATGTCCCTCAGTTGCCCACCAGTCTGACATGCAACAGTGGACAATTGTAAGATAATTCACAGACAACAATAGACAGCCGTGGTTATAGCACGTTTTATTTGAGATTTAGCAGCCTACAGATTAGGTAGTTGTCCAGTTCCTGGTCAGATTTCCCGAAGACTTGCAACTCCCTGCGTAAATTGAAGTCAGCCTAAGCAGAGCAGAGCAGGTGGCTCACCCTGAATGACTAAGAGGAACAAAAGGCCACAGACACTGCACGCTTTCACCAGCACAGTGGAGCGTAATGTGAGGAAATGCTTAGTATTCAGCTCATATTGACTGGTACTCAATACACAGATACTGTGACATTTGTGAACTAATCCCTCTGTAGCTTGGATACAAGCAAACTTCCTATGTGCATTTCCTCTCTTAGTGCTAATCCAGGTTACTAAATACCTGACAAATGAAGGTGCCTATGATCTTACAATCTAATTACTGATTGAAATAATTAGTTTTACTCAAATACTCTATTGATTAGTGAGGTGCTTACTCAGCTATTGCCACTGGTAGTGGGTGAAAATCTAATTGTACTCACAGGAGGCAACATTAACTCGTCTCCAGTGTCTTTAAATAGTGTTACAGCATGGTCAGAGGCAGTGTTGGCCAAGTTGGTGAGTGTTTTGCTAGATTGAGCAACTTTCCAGATCCTTTCAGTGACTTTATGTCTAAATAGCAACCAGTGATTAATTTAGTGACTTAATTGGACTAAACAGAGAAACAATTTATTCCCATGCATGCTGTAAAGAGTAATCAAAATCCATGGCTCTTCCACCATCAGCCAGGGTCTCTCCCCCTCTCTCCTCTTGCGCTGTGCAGTAGGTGTGGGACAGGCAGGTGGAGATGAGACGCTGATCGCCGTGGGTGTTCAGTTATAGTGACTTTTTGTGGATAAGTTGACACGCATGCTGTCTGGATTGGAAGCGCAACAAGGTGATGCGCTGTAGTGTACTGTATATGCGATAGTGTGCCACTCAAATATTTTGTCGAATCTAATACATTCATTTTTCGTAACCGCTTATCCGGAATAGGGGGCGATCACACAGAAATGAGACACTAGAGATTTGGGCGCTTCAAGGACGCTTGAAACGCTGGAAGCGCTTATTCAATGTGTGCTAGCTACTGCCGTCTGACACTCAAAAAGTTGAAAATATTTTAACTTTTCAGTGTCTACGCGCGTCTAAAAAGACGCCGGAAAAATGCCCGTCTAGCCGGTCAGACACGCCGTATTGTAGGAAAACAATGGTTTTACTGCCGTCACATTTATAGCGTTTCATCACGCTGTGATCGCTCCCTTAGACATAGAGACAGACGACCACTCAAGCTCACATTCACACTGGCATTCGATGTTGGATTCATCAATTAACCTGCATGTTTTGGGCTCCCTCACCCAGAGGTTTGAACCCCCCACTCCGGGTTTGAACCAGGAACCCTCTTGCTGTGAAGCGGCAGTGCTAACCACCAATCTAATGTAACAAATTGAAACATAAGCAACTTTTGGAGCTAGTGCTAGCTACTTTTATTGGAAAAGATTCACCAATACTGGGTAGAGGTTGTGTAATTCATAGATTGTTGCAGATAGAAATAGATATTAAATGGACATTGTGAGGTGTTGGTGGATTAGTGGATAGAGCAGGCGCCCATGTACAAGGCTGTTGCCGCAGCGCCTGGGGTTCGAGTTCAGCCTGTGGCCCTTTGCTGCATGTCATCCCCTCTCTCTCTCTCCCCTTTTCACACTTGTCTGTCCTGTCCATCAAAGGCAAAATGCCCAAAAAATATCTCAAAAAAAAAAAATGGACATTGTCATCCACCATGCGCATACATTTTGCTTTTTGAGTGATTTCTAGATCTGATCTGTAAAACTCCTGAAAATTATTTAGAAATGTTACTCATCTGATTTTCATCAGTTGCCCATCCCAGTTCTGTACCTCCGTTTTTGCCGCTCCTAATTGTTCTTACTTTACTAGTCTGCGTGTTCGTGTCACAGAACCATATTATAGGTTCAGAATGGCAAGCCTTGCTTCCTCTCCATGCCTCATTTTCTTTTTGGTCTTTTGATCTCACACTGTTTCTCTCCCACTCTTTTTCTAGTTTGCATCGAGCTTCCTTGCTCTCTCTGTCTGCTCTGAAATGTGAGTGGGTTCCTGTGAGAACAGTTGTTAAGCCCTGTGTATGAACTGGCACAGAGTTAAAGAGTTCTGTTCTTTCAGTTTCGTAGTCAGACACGCAGACTGGGTGATCCCGGGGCCACCCAGAACCGGCCTTTACTCCTCATCTGAGGCCAGCCAGGTAAAGAAACCAGCCCATAAGCATAAAGCTCCCCAAAGAGATGTGCCAGTTCATGTGCAAGTGGTTTCGTGCAATTGCATTTTTATAGTAGAGCCTACACATAAACCCAAACACACGAGCTTCATGAAAACCGCATGTGTGATAGCTCTATGGTGTGTGCATACGCTCTCCCATAAATCCATACTCCCTTCCTGCTAAAATGCTTTTCTTCTGATGACTAATCTATAGCTTACTAAGTGCACTCAGCTCAGAAATGTCTTGATTGTATGTCCATGTGTTGAATGTTTTTATAGACCCCACCACGATCACCACCACCTAAACACAGAAATCTCAATGTATTTCCTGGTTTTGCACATGGCTGCCTTATGTACCCTGCCTGTATCCCAACTCCAGGAAGAATGGCTTTGATCATAGTCTAGCACCCAGATTCCCATGAGCCCCCAAACTGCACCTCAGGGTCAGGAACTGGCATAAAAACGGTAGATTGCTGGGGTCAGTGAGTGGTTACCCCTGAGATGTGTTTGTGTGTAACTGGCACTTAGGGGAGTAGTGGCCAGTGTCCTGTTTTTTGTATCTTAGCATGAGGAGAAGTGAGGGATGCTTTCACTGACTCAGGAACATGGAAGAAAATTAGGAGGAACAGCAGGAGAGTTTCGAGGACTTTTGAAAATTTCCTGTTCATCTCATATGTGATTCAAGCTTCCATCTGGGCTCCAGACTGCTCTGAGTGTTGTCGTGCTTGTAGACTAATGTGTGGAACCTCATTTGCTATGTAGTGAGGGAAACAAACAAGCACAGTGGATTGTCGTAGGGTAAAGCTTTTGAAAAAGCCTGAATGGTTTATTGCCTCTTTCCCTCCCTACAAAATGCAGTCAAGTAGATAAATGATTCACAGTTCCCCAGGGCTGGGCTTGGATTTGATTGATTCAGGTTTCTGCTTGTGGGCTCCGTTTATTGCATTATGGAGCTGGTATAGTGGAAAGTGGTCCAACAAAAAGCATGGAAAGTTGTTTCTCTATGGGAAATGCCAGAGAAATCAATACCTGAGAAAGTTAAGGTAATTTATCATGCTGATTCACAAATACTGTAAATCCAATATTGTAATAATAATTCATTCATTTGTAAACATTTCCTGTAATGGCCTAGATAAAAACGCACTCATGGGGTCTTTTTTTCCTCAGTAGCAGTTTAAGTCGCAGGCTGGGTAAGTGATCAGTCTGATCAGAGCTGATCAGATTGATGGATGAGAGGAGCGAATGATGCAGAGGCGAGTGAAAGCAAACTTTCAGACATGGTTAAGTCTCACTTTCACTTTGCCTGGCGTTCTGCTGCTCTGTCTGTATCCAGGGTACACTCTGCGCTCCCTTGGTACAACA
Organism: Epinephelus awoara; assembly: GCA_035609425.1. Classification (NCBI taxonomy): domain Eukaryota; kingdom Metazoa; phylum Chordata; class Actinopteri; order Perciformes; family Serranidae; genus Epinephelus; species Epinephelus awoara. The sequence goes on from CM069303.1 coordinate 37,100,740, forward strand.
AATTACCAAGTGGTGTCTATATTTCATTAGGGCTGCAACTAACGATTATTTTCATTGTCGACTAATCTGTCGATTATTTCTTCAATTAGTCGACGAATCAGTTTATTGAAAAATGTGTTAAAATGTTGAAAAAGGTCCATCTGTCTCTCCCAAACCCCAAAATTATGTCATCTAATGTTTTGTTTCGTACTCACGCCAAAGGGTTTTAGTTCACTGTCATGGGAGAGTGTGTAAAGCTGCTAATATTTGATGGTAAGAAGCTGCAATAAGTATTCTGTACCGGGGTACTTTTATAGTACTTTTCTATGAAAAATGACTCAAACCGATTAGTCAACTACTAAAATAGTCACAGATTATTTTAATAGTCGATTAGTCAACTAATCGTTGCAGCCCTATATTTCATCAGTGCTCATAATGACTGGTCCAGCTACAAAAATACAACAATCATTATGTGGTGACAGATGTTCTTATTGTGGTGGGCCACCACAAATAAATGAATGTGTGGGAAACATTGTGTTTATCTGTTGATTACTTTGTCAATTCATTGATAAGTTGTTGTTGTTTTTTTTGGTCTAAAATGGTAAAAAATGTCAATCAGTGTTTCCCTAAGCTCAAGTAGACCCCCTCAAATGTCCGGTTTGGTTCACATCCCAAAGATATTTAATTTATTGTCACAGAGGAGTAAAGAAACCAGAAAATATTCTCATTTAAGAAGCTGGAATCAGACAATTTTGATTGTTTTTTTCTCCTTAAAAAAATGACACATACGATGATCAGATAATTGGTGATAAATTTATAGTTAACAACTAATGGATTAATCGTTGCAGCTCTGAGTGCAACCATTTGAATTTGACACTTAACATTTGCAGATTCCTGGACTTCATGGCTTCGCTTGGGGATGTATAAAAATGATGCATTCAGTACCATGCTGCCATAAAGGTTTTGTAGCGTCAGAGGGACTTCCTCCTTTCTACTGAATATTTATTTAATGCAAAATGCACATTTCCCAAAATGTCAAACTGGTTTCTTTTTGGTGAAAGCCCATTAACTTCACCACTGCCCAGGGGCCCATCATTGCGGGACACTGGCTGGATTCTCAGTAACTCCCTTTTATAAGATTCACGGCACTGTCAAGAGACCCATAAATAGCCAAAAAAGTGCTCCTGTGTGGAGTTTCCATAGAAACCAGAGAATGGAAGTTTTTCTTTTGTCTCAAACTGAGAGGGAGACAACGGCTCCCGAAGAGGCAGCTGTGTCATAAGGTTCTGCTGTGACAGGAGCTGCTCATCTGAAGGTCCCTGTGTGACGGCATTATTCAAATGTCAGTGAGTGAAAGTTTGGCATGTCCTATTTATATATATTTTCACTTGATTGAATCATTCTTGGTGATCCTCGTGTTGATACTTTTTGGATATAGCTACTAACTGGATATACATCCCATTTACTACTAATGGGACCAGTGTTGTCACGATACTGGAATTTCTAAAGTCAATACAGCACTCTGGGAAGTACAGGTATTTGATACAATTTTGGACACCACAGGAAAAAATTGGAAATTGAGGGCGTACACTATAATTTTTTATTAAAAGATAAATATAACATGACATTAACTTTTCTTTTATTGGATAGTAGCAGAGAGCAGTAGACTGACTGTAATAAACCTTAATAATTAAAGCCCAGACACACTAAACGGACTTCAGAGAACTAGCAGCAACGAAGGCCCCCTGCTGCATCCACTGACGTCGCATGTCTTGGCCAAAAGACTACAGATGGCCAACCAGCACCTGCGTTCATTACCTGCGTTAGATGAAACAACTCTCCATGGCAGCAGACAACGGGAATCTGTAATCATCATCGAAAAAAGAGAAACTGGAAGACCGTTTTGACATTAGTAGCACATTAACATTAACAATAAAATCCAGTGTGGAAAGAACAAAGCACATTTTATCTAATATCACAAGTTTGTTTTGGTATCAATCTCTCTCTTCTTCTGTGCTGTGCTGAACTGCCAATCAGTGATTTCATTCACAGATCGACTCTGCCATCGCCGACAGCAATTCAGCATGCTGGGTCAAAGCTGACTGGGGCTACAGTACAGGACACACCGTACCAACTAGGACGACAGATATTTACCGACAGCCATCCGTCAATCAATCAATCAATACCAATTTGTTTTAAAGTGCAGCAAAAATATTCCATGAATACAGGTTTTCTTTTAGTATTAGTAACAAACCTACTGTCAGTACAATTAGACAAAAGATTTATTCACCATAACCATATATCAAGTACAATTTAAAAAAGAGAAGTTAATATAGAAACAGACTGTAATGAAACTTATAAAACAACTACATGTACAATTTCAGCCCTTCAGCTGTGTGCTGGTTAGTTTTGTTGATGACATCTAAATGGTCTCTTTCTGGCTACTGGCTTGATATCACTGCCTTTTGTCTACCTCTCTTTGTCTGTAGTACAGTTCCTGCATTTGACACCAACAAACCCTCAGGTTTTTAGACAGTGTGGGGAGGCAGTGAAAGAAGCCTGCTCTACAGCGGTCATTAAAAAGGCCATTAGGAATCAATTTAAACTAATGCAGCTCTAATGGAATCAAGATGGCCCATGCCATCAGAATTCCTCACTCCCATTATGTGTCAGTGCTTGTGCCACAATGTTGGTGGCAAGATTGTCAGTTAACAGCGACTTGTTAATGAACACCAAATGTCCTACGACCACCTGGTCAGTGTGGCAGATGCCGCTCGTGCTCCCTTTCGTAGCATGTCTGACATGTCTTGGCCTGGAAATGTTTGTAGAGGGGCAAACCAGACACACAACCCCCCACCCACCCGTATACACTGTTTTGGCAGTAGTACCCCCTGCTCATTCTCCACCCCCTGCGGAGTTCCTGGAGGTGTCCATATGGGAGTGGAGTCATGTCTGGCACTTGCACATAGGGGGTAAAGGTTTCTGTCTACTGTGGTTAGACACAACCCTTGAACTGCTGAAAGAGCAAAAGCTACGTGTAACCTTGACGTACTCATAATAGCAGGTTCATAATTTATTGAGTTTTTTGCGCTGGTTGCTTGTCTGAACCATGTTTATAGCATAACAATTTAACTGTGTTGAAATTGCATCTGTAACAAATCTACAGGACGCCTGTTTTTATTGTTATTAAAACATCTCTTGCAAACATTACCGCGTAAAGGCAAGCTGTTAGTGTAATTATCCCCATTTGACCTAGTCTTACCTCAGTAGCACTATGTGCATGCATGCATTGTGTTTTTTATGCCTGTCTGCTCGCTGGTAGTTGACATTTGGCTGTGCTGTAGAGCAGAACACTTGGGCAATTCAGTTATAATCCAGTGCTGTGGAAGAGAACACTATAACAGCCAAATCCCTTTAGCACACAGGTCTAATTGCATTATCTGCAGTACAAGAGTAATTGCACACACCAGCTGATGCTCTGCACGTTGGGCCTAATCTCTCTCTTTTCCTCTGGCTTTCTCCGTCTTTGTTTATCTGTCTGTCTGTCACTCGTTCACACAGGTAAGATAACAGCGTTAGCACTCTCGACTACTGCAAGTAAAATCTAATGATGAAAGTGAAGAGGCTGATGCCTGAATACTGATTTCCAACAATGCGTTGTACTGAACTGAACCCGGTCGTCCAGCCCCTAGAGGAAAATGAGTGCAAACACTTATCGACGTCTGTTTTCAGACAATCCAGATGTGCAAACTTTGGCTTCCTGTGTTTTGTTTGGACTTTTCCGATCTTTATGTAAGAGGAGGCACTGTTCTCACACATGCTTGTTGTTGTTCTCACCTGTGTTCCCAGTTGTAGTTTCAGTTTCAGTCTGTTCGTTCCCTGTCATATTGTAACGCTGCAGCTGACAATAAAACTGTAAAGATGTGGGTCTTCTTTGATACACAAGTTGTTGGTAAAATGTAAAGCAAGTTTAATTTGGTTTTAAGGGGCAGATGTTTCATTTAAAAACAAATTACTGTAAGGTTTTCTTTTGATTGTTGCACCCCTCACAACTATTAACAACTCTAAAATGTGGTGTGAGGAGGTTGTGAAAGCAGCTGTCTGGTGTCGACCGCTTAATTAACTGATGGGTCTCATTCTCTGTTTATCCAGCTGATACAGGGTAATAACACGAGTCCTCAAAGCATTCATTTTAAACAGTAATATGCTGATGGACATATTCATTATGTCAAGCAGTCTGCAAAACAAAATATTGGTGTCAGCAAATTTCTACTATCTAAAGCTGTGCATTCACTGTATGATTTGAGCCTCTATTAAAAATGTAATTGTGAAAGTCCAAAGCCAATGTTGGAGTAGGTTGTCTGCTTTGTTAAGGCAGAGCTCGCGATGTATGTGCTCACATTGTACATCATGTAAAATAGAGAATGAAATGGCCCATCAGCCCCTGCCCCTTTTTGGCTATTGACAATTGTAAATAAAGATTTGTTTGAAAGCCCCAAGTCAGGTAGAAATGTGTTTGCTTGTCTGGTCTGTAATAGTACAGCGGTACGGCTCACAATAATGTATTACGTTTCTCTCATTTATATTAGTTGTGATAGGAGGAAGAGGAAATATCAAAGAAGCAGTAAACTGTTGTCTGAACTTGACCAACGTGGCCTTCACATTTTACATTCAAAGATGTGTTGTGTCGCCATAGCACTTTCAAACACTCTGTTTGTTGTGTTGGGCAGCAGGCACAATGAAAAAATAAGGCACTAACCTTGGAGAGGTAAACTGCACGGCTAACAACGCCCAATGAAGCTGAATTTCATCCAACTGTCAAATGAGATGTGCATCTTAAAAAACGGGTCAGAAACGTGCTCTTATTGTACAGATTTACCAGTTTGAAAAGGTTTGGCAGCTGAATATTATTACTGGATTTTTGAATATTATTCTAAGTGTAGGGATGAGAGCATGTGACGGTGCAGGGTGAGATTTTATTTTACATTTATTTTTGTAGGATTGTAATAATTATAAATTAAAATCAGACCATGTTGGGGGCCTCAAAATAAAGATCCACAAGCCTCTTGTGGTGTGCACACAGCCCTGTGGTTACCTATAGTTTTAAACAGGGTGTTGCTGCTGTGGGTAGTCATCTACTTTAAATCTTTAAAGAGGCTAGAAGTCTGAGAAGTTTTACAAGTCTGATACAGCAGCCCAACAGTGGTGTGTGCTGCTGTATAATTACTTCCATAAACTTTCACCACAGATGTTGAGAACAATTGCAGAGGTGGAGTGAGGAGAAAAACTTGCCTACTCCTCCTTAGGCCAGAAAAATTCTATCTGATGTAGATTTCTTTTATCGAGGGCTTTTGGTGTTGGAGCCTGAACTCAGGACCGGCTTTTCTGTGGCAGAAATGAATGCAGAGATGTACCTTAATGCAGTCTGCCCTGCCCGTGGGGAGGGTCTAAAAGTGATAACGGCAAGGAGGATCAGTGTGCATCTATGTGTGTTTATGTGATGTGTTGAGAGAAGCCTAAGATGAGACTCATTTAGGAGCATTTTATGTTGACACAGATCTTAAGCTCTCTTCTGTACATTCCCGTTAGAAGCACAGACCCTCTCTTCTCCAGAGGGGATGTTTGGTCAGGACTGGTGGTGCGACTTTATGCAGGTCCACTGCAGACACAACAGGGCTGTCTCCATGGACACGAACCGGATATTAACCCCCAGAGCCATCACCCATCATCCCCAGTTTTGCGCTGCCATGCACACTCACACCACCTCTTATATCCAGAGGCCCCTTTAGTCAGTCTCTTGATTTTCTCTCCCTCTCACTAAGTTTAGTCGAATGAAACATGGAAATGTACCTCTGCTGACAACTCCTCTTTTATGAGGCCAGAATAGGGAGTTCAAAAACCAGCTGAGAAGTAGGCAGTAAGAGTGTGGGACCAAAACCTATTAGCCTGTCAGGAGTGAGTTTGTTCTGTTCTGTCCTGTACAGAACTGTGTCAGGAAAAACTGCTAATTCAGTGGATATCAGCTGGGAAATCTGGACTTCCCATGAGTCTAACCCTAACCACTCTGGCTAATAGAAAGTACATATTTTTCTAGTAGAGTGTTTTGTATATACAAGACTTTATTTACCAGCACCTTTTATGAGTGCAATCATTTTTACCATGTGCAAAAGTAATTACATAACCACGCTGACTTTGGACACTGTGCTGCTACTAAAGGGTTTATTAAGCCTCGGCCTTGGTGTACAAACAAGTGCTTAAAAACTTTCAAGGGGACAAGCATTTCATATTTACCATGTAATTAGATGCCATTGGCTTTGTGTAGCTTGAACCTGCTCTGTCATTTGCAACAAAAATGGCAGAGCTTCAACTTTCATTTGCATTTTCATCACGAAACTCCCTGCCAGGCCTGGGTGGGCTCAAAAGCCCTGTTTCCCCCTGAAAGGAGGCCCAGTTCCAGTGCAGTGTGCAGGGGGCTGCAGTACCCCCCCTCCCTCCTTTCCCTCCCCACAGACTGGACCAGCAGAGCCAGAGACCGATTGGCTCTGTGCTTTAGGCTGTGTGATTCTCTGCAGCAGGGTAATGTCACCCTGGCTCACCATCACGGCTCATTCTGTACTTTTATTCTCCTCTGAGCCTTTAAACGGTTCATTAGCCTTTAACAAGACTGCAGAGCCTGCTCGAAACTCTGCTTTAACCCCTCTCTCTCTGGCTTACTTTATCACCCTGGCAGTATCTGCCTGAGTTCCAGCCATTTTTCTTATCAGTCTATATTCCTCGGTGACTCTGCAGTGTCAAATCTAGAGTTTACGTCCAGTGATTGTGATTCTGATCACTGCAAAAGATGTCTAACAGCAGTGGGATAAATGGTGGGGGGTTGGTTTGGACTGAAGCCTTCCTCATGGACACCCACCCTGAATGGAGAACATTGATGCTTCTCTATCCTGCTACTCCCCCCTACTCGCTGTCCCTCTTTCCCTGGATTGTCATCCCCTGAATGGGCCTTTCAGGACTCCAGGCTAGCAGGCTGAGATACAAAACCTTCCTCTGCAAGATAAAGGGACAGAGCCCTGGGCCCTCTGAAGGCGTTAGTCAGCTAGTCACAACCAGCGAGGCTCATCATACTTAAACTGTGAACACACTACATAGACCTTTTTACTATCAGGGAACAGACAGGACAGTTCACTGTCTCTGTAGAAACAGACACTCTCAAATGTATTTGTCCTTTTTGTTTGTGGTGTCCAAAAACACTTACTAATAATTTTATTTCCCATAGTGCCTGGCTTCTAAATGATTCAGAAGTGACAAGACTGTGAATACTGTTTTGAAATGTGATGGCTTTTATATGGGCTGTTGTCAAGCTTGTTACAGTGCCTCTTTGGGCCTTAGCCTTGCAATCCACTGTTCTCTAGCACTGCTCTAGCACTTCTCTGCTTTTGATTGGTGATTCACTTTGTATGAATCCCAAGCCCTGTTTGAGATTGGGCTATGGGAACGCTACGAGTCCCTTCTTTTATGCCGCCTTTGCATTTTTACACAGAATCAAACAATGGTGGCATAATGCCGCTCCAGTGTGTGATTGTTAGACAGCATGCCAGCATTGCAGAGGAAAAATAGGCATGACAGGTGTGAAGTTAAACACAACAACGTCAGCCTCTAGTGTGACATGTAACATACGCGTCGGAAGCACTTTATAAGCAATAACAATGACAAAACAGCAGTAACAATCATTTACCATCCCTGTTATACGGGGGCTGATGTCATCGTCTATTCAGACGGTAAGGAGCACCCAGCCTTCATTGTTTATCTCACATTTTGGGCTGCTGTTCTGCTTCTTTGAGTTAGCTGCTAACTGCTGCTAGCTGCTTTTTGCAGTGGGTCGCAGACATATGTCATGAAAACGTCACACCCATGCCACCCATGATATTGTGTCGAGGCTGTTACTACCTCCCATGGCGGCTTAAAGGTGACACCACTCTGCCCCCCATTCCGCAATTTTACCATTTATACAGAACGTCAAAGCGGCATAACGGCGTGAAATTCTCACCTTGAAGAAGCAGCGTAAGAGGGGCTCTACAATTAGGCTTGAACTGACTTCACAATGAAAAAGCAAAGTTGTGCCACTTTAATTTTTGAGACTGAATGTTCATTCTCTATGTTTTACGTTTTATTTTATTTTTTTTAATTCATTCTTGCATTGTTTTTTTTGTTGTTGTTTTTTGTCTTATTTTGTTTTGTTATGTTTTTCCAGAAGCTGTCTTTTCACTACTGCAATTTGTTTAAATTTCAAAAAGCTGTTTCTGTTTCATAAGCAAATTAAGTATGCATACCAACTACTAGGGATGCAACTAATGATTATTTTCATGTTGATTAATCTGTTTAGTATTTTCTGGATTAATCCCCTTGTTGTTTGGTAATAAAATGTCAGAAAATGGTGAAAAATGACAATCACTGTTTCCCAAAGCCAAAGATGACGTCCTCAAATATCTTGTTTTGGCTGCAACCGAAAAATATTCAGTTTACTGTCGTAGAGAAGTAAAGAAATCAGAAAATATTCAAATTTCAGAAGCAAAATCAGGGAATTATGACTTTTTTTTCTGTTAGAAAATACTCAAACTGATAAATTGATTTCTGAATTAGTTGGCGCATAATTTGATAGCTGACAACTACCAATTGTACTTAAATTTGCCCCCTTTTCAATATGAATTCACTACAAACTGATGAATGGTAAGAATTAGTCGCTAGTATAGAGCTGGAATACAATGTAACTTGTAGCCTTTATTCATTATTCCCTCTCCCCAGCTCACTCTCAATCTCTGTTTGTAGGGTGTACCCCAGCTCCCTTGTGCCAAGGCACTCTACAACTATGATGGCAAGGAACCAGGAGACCTCAAGTTCAGCAAGGGTGACATTATCATCCTGCGCCGGCAAGTGGATGAGAATTGGTACCACGGGGAGATGGGTGGAGTCCACGGCTTCTTCCCCACCAACTTTGTCCAGGTCATCAAGCCGCTGCCACAACCACCACCTCAGTGCAAAGCTCTCTATGACTTTGAGCTCAAAGACAAGGAGGCAGATAAGGACTGTCTGCCGTTCTCCAAGGTGAGACAAAGAAACACTGTAACACCCACTGGTCTGCCACGTGGTCACTGTAGTAAAACAAAAATACCTCTCATTATAGTGACACTCTGTCTTCTAAGCATTCATTTTCTCAAGTTGTGTTAGAACGTAACGTCTGTTCATAAAAACGCCTGGAGAAATGGTTTAGGTTTTGAGGCAGACTTCTTGATGAACAACTGTAATTAGGCTGGATAGAATGAACGCCACATAGAGCAAAGCACTGCTTAACTACAGTCATTGAGTGGTTATAACTGTCCAGCTGTTTGGGTCATACTTTGATGTTTTTGTATTCTGTCATCAGTTGTTTATACTCCACATGAGCAAGAACAGAAACAAGCTTACTAAGTAGTTTTACAGACAGAATGCCATACCTTAGACTCTTGTGTATTTACTCTTGGGTATGTCCTTTTAATAAAACATCGCCCCTACCTCATTATTTCAGTTCAGTGCTTGTTCCTCGAGGATGAGAAACACTCTTAGTTAGCAGCATCCTTAATTAGGTTCTTCCTCATGCCCCTGTGTGTCTTGAATTTCAGGACGATATCCTGACTGTGATCCGCAGAGTGGATGAAAACTGGGCAGAGGGAATGCTGGGAGATAAAATTGGAATTTTTCCCATCTCATATGTCGAGGTAAGAAAATAAACTAGATTCTTTAATGTCAAAATGCCACCGAGCATTAATAGAATAAAGTGCCAAGGTCCTTTGAACGCAGTGTTCTTTCCATATACGTCTCACAAAAATATCTATGATACTTCTCCTTTTGAAATGCTCATACGTTTCACAGACACTAAACATGTCTTTGAAGATTTAGACAGTCGCACTCTCTCCCTCTGAGCTCCACAGGTCTCACAAAAAAGCTTTAGGAATAATCCAGACAGTATTAAGTAAATCTTTGTCCTATAAAGATGATTTCATTTTTTACTTAAAAGCTGTCAATGGCAGCGTGGGTTCTATTGTCATGAATATTATAAACAAGCAGAAAAAATATATGAAATTTCAAAATGTTTTTGCACAATGGAAGAATCTCAGAATAATGTTTCAGTCTTGAATAAGGTACTGGGTTGAAGCATTGCAGCAGTGTGTTGAGGTTAGTCTGTGGGAGAGGATTTTTTTTCAAAGCATTTACAGTTTTCTTTATTCCCTTCATATGTATTCTGTCCCTTTATATTCATATTTTTTATACACTGTGAGGGTTTTGTAGAAGCAAACTATGTCTAAAGCTAAACATTTATGCAGCTGGAACTTTTGTAGCAGAATACAATTCTTTCTACATTCTTTTGTAGCAGAATACAATATGTTATTTTCTAACTAGATAGTATGCAGTCATGTTCAGGGACTCATAAACAAATGCAGTGCTGTCACAAACATACAGAGCATCCAAAAATGCTCTTTTGGTTGTGCTTAATCAGTGAATATCTAGGTCATAGCGTTTTTATTGCCTTAGGATCTTCTGTTGCTCTTTCAGTTGTTTTCATACTGTACTCTACAATTTCTGTTAAAGGTGGTATTAAATTTAATGAGGTTAAGGTTCCTTACCTGGTATTTTGTTCCTAATCCTGCTTGTCTGGCTTAAAATGCTGACATGTCAGTGATGAACCTGCACAGGCTCACTCCTGAATTGGAGTGAAATGCTTAGCTTTTATGTCCTAAGTAGAGGGAGCTGCTTCGGGCAACATGTGACAGCAAGTGAGAGCACCCTCTGATTAACTGAAACCATTTTAGTGTTGCGCCTTTGATTTTTACCTAAGAGTTGCACATTACCGAATGAAAGGGTCACCAAGCCTGCAGTTAAAGAGCTGTCTCAGAACCGTCAGCTCCCTCAGACTGAGGCCACATCCAAACTAATACGTTTTCATTTTAAAATGGAAACAATCTCATTAAACACAAGTATTTTAGCACTGTTTCAGAAAAAACCCGTCCATACTCACACGACTGAAAACATATATTACTATGGCTTTATTCAACAAAGTAAATTTGTTGTCTGAAATTCTACCTACCCTTCAACCAGTCGATTGTTTGATGGGTGAAAAAGAGCTGCACATTATCTCTAGATTAACTAAATGGGTCAGTGTTCTGAGTGAACTTTACCTAGTACCATTATGTGTACACCAGAGCAAGTTTTTTCTTGTCACAGGGCTCAACATTAACACTAGACTAGAACTAGATATAACATTTTGGCCGTACACGTTGTGACTGATAAGACTGGTCGAGATCGGGAAGCAAATGTGGGTGTTTATATCATTGTTAAAAGTCTCTGTTTCCTCCCATCCACACTACTAAAACGGGGTCAGCAGTATTTTCCAAAAACGCTGTAGTAGTGTGGAGTGTAGTAGTGTAGTGTGTGTGTGTGTGTTTTAAAACGAAAATGTACTAGTGTGGATGTACCCTAATACAAAGGCCTGATAGGTCATGCTGCTGCTCACAATCTCTACTGACTAGATAAAGATGGAGGTCTTCCATGACAGCTTTGTGATAGAGAGTGACAGTTTTCATGATCACTTTAATACTCAAAGCTCCATCACGCCTTCCCCTCTATCTGTTATTTCCACCTTAGTACTCTCTCCTCACTGCCCCCTGCCTCTCTTCCCCTCTCGCAGTTCAACTCAGCAGCTCGTCAGCTTATAGAGTTGGACAAGCCGTCAGACTCCAGTGGAGACTCTGGTGAGGGGGCCTCCTCGGGGCCCCAGAGCAATGGTGCCCAGCGTGCAGGGGAGAAGAAGAACAGCAAGAAGCGACATTCCTTTACCTCTCTCACCATGTCCCACAAACCCATGCTAGCTCCTCCCCCCCAGCGCCACTCCATGGAGATCAGCGGGCCCGTCCTCATCAGCTCCAGCAACCCCACAGCAGCTGCCAGAATCGGGGAGATCAGTGGGGGGCTCTCCTGCAGCGCACCTTCACAGGTAATGTACTCCACAGGCAGGGAGCGGGTGAAGTAGAGTGGCTGCTGCATTGCAGATCCCTTCCTAGAAGTTGTAACTAATGTGTTGACTAAAAACAGAGGAGTGCAGTATGACAAATAAGCTTAATTTGATATGAGATAAGATAGAACTTTTCTTATCCAGCGGGAAATTATGCAGCAGTTGCAGTACAAAGTGGGAAAGAGTGCAAATATAAAATATAACATACCACAATTTATAGCAGTATGTAGAAAGATGGAGTAATGTGCAATACTTACATTATCATGTCCCCTCACTTTGTTGCTTATTGACTATTAAGTGTGCAACTCATGGCATGTTTTAATTCAGTGCACTGAATAATTCTTAAACAGCTGATTGTCAGTATCCCAGGTTTCTGTCCACGTTGGTGCCAGACCACATGTCCTGAAAAATTCAGTGTGCCAGACAAATGGGAGAAATTATGGTCAGATAAAATCTGTGTTTACTGAATTGACTCAGGAAGGGCTGGGAGATATGGAGAAAATCAAATATTAGGAGTTTATCAAGAGTCTGATAAGTTTAGAGAACAAAATTAATTATTTATTATAATGCAGCCATATAAATATTCAACTATTTGTTCCATATTTCCATATGGGGTTTGAACGGGGTTTAGCAGGACGTTCAGTGTGACAGTGATATTCGCATATTATAGTAAACAAGCTTACTGTGCTAACGACTGATCGGAAATGTGTAACAACATTTTTTGCCAAAACTATACATCAAACAAAAGCCAGAGACTGTATCGTATTAAGTTGTCGTGAGATGTAAATACACCCCTTCAAAGTAGAAGTCAGATAATGACAATATTTCGGAGCCTTACAGTGCAAAGCCTCTCCTCTTCTGTGCCGTGTCCGCAGCTGCCTGTACTGGAGAGCAGCGTGATAGTGAGGAGCACTCACTGTGCAGCAAAATCTGGGGACCAAAGTGTCACCAGAAGTACACTTCACACTGACTGGCAAAAAAACCCTGCCCCACTAAAAGCGATCTCAGTCAGTTGAGAGGGGTCTCCAACTGATCGATTGTCAGGAGGCAGCCCTTGAAAAAATCTGTGATATCTAGTCTCATATCACGATGTGGATATAATATTGATATATTTCCCAGCCCTAGACTCACATGCATAATAGTGCTATTAAAAAAGATGAATAAGTACTACATTTGTCTACATTCGTTGGCTAACTGTGTCCTAACTGAATGCAACGTGACCGAGCATCAGCAACAACTCTATTTGATTGCATTGTTTTCTATCGGAATGTCCTACTTTTGTCGGATGCCCTGTTTCTGTTTTTCCTGTTGCTTGCTTAGTAAGTTTTGCAATGTACAGCTCATTCTTGAAGTTGAAATGCAGTGTAATCTATACCACACATCCTCATTTCCCAAAAACAAAACCCAAATCAGGTGGCAGCTGACTGAATAAGAGATCAGCAGGGAGCTAAAAGTTTCTGGTAAATGACCATCGCTAAGAACAACCTAGTTGCTGTTGGTTATATTTTATGCAATTTCCAGTAAATATCAAAATATAAAACAGTTGTCTGTTTAATAAGTACAAATATAGAAAAAGAATCATGTACTCACCCATCTGTTACGTGGTTGCAACCTCTCCAGTGTGGTCTCAAGTGCACAGCTGATAGGTACTTGGTTTGTTTACATGACATAACAGAAGTGCATATTTGACAGATTCAGTGTGGACAAAGAGTGAAGCTTGCTGTCAGGACACTGTATTCGGCCTACATATTCTCAGAGGGAGTTATTTTCACCGGACATTATGACCAGAGAGATTAAAATATGTCGGACTTCAACAGATTTTCCCGGTCAGAGACCGGCAATTATCGGATAAAGGAAACCCTACAATATCCTGTTCAGTGGTATTTAAATGCAAAACTGTAAAAGAAAAAAAAAGACACAATCATGCAACTGGAAACCCGAGTCCAGCCTCAGCTCTTTTTTGTTTTCACAAGATGTTTGTTGCTGTTCAAAGGCTCCACTCTCCTTCTGTCAGCAATTAGGCTTCCCTTTTCCCCATCATACCAAACAGGCCATTGCTCCATCCAAGCGTTTGAAATCATGGATGCGTGACTCCACTCGTCCGCAAAAACGACTCCAGCTCAGCCCTCAAGGTTTCCACACCAATCCCGACATGACAGGAACTTGCAGCTGCTTTATGGTTGCCAGCCGCTGGAGATTGGCTTTGACTCGGTGCTAGACTGTCAAAACAACAGACAAGCAGATTTACAAGTGTCCTGCTGATTTCCCTCAGTATGAGGCCCTCTGTGACCTACACTGAAATGTGCAGCTAATAATAATAATATGTAAACCGTGTTCAAGTAGGAGCCACCCATTGTGAGGTGATTTTGAACTATTAAACTGTAATGAATTCATTGTTCAACATTTGTTAATGATTCTTTAAGTTTGAGAACAAGCAGGAAGTTGAATCAGGTGAAGGTGATCTACAGCAGCATTTTGAAAGTTGTTATCTTGTTCTTTTTAATTTAAACTTTGGCTGGCATGTCCGTATAAAAGCTGCCTTTTTTTCTTTGTTATCTAAACACTTAAGGGCGAGCTGTTTGACAACAGATTTCAGACTGTACCTACATTGTTGTCCCATTTGAGGTTCTGGGAGCTTGTAGCGAACTCCCTTTCCCCTTTATTTTCTGCCAACTTGTTAGTGTTTTGCTCAAATGTCCTTTTTGTGTTGTCTGGGTGCTGCAGACTTCCTGAAACGCTCCAAAACTCCCTATTTAGCTCAATCATTAATCTTTAATCCACAGCGTATGTGTTTTTGTGCTTCTTTGTAAAAGGCCGACAAGGAGAGAGTGCTTGTCTACAGTAAAGTGGATCTTGAGGATCTTCTGTCTTTTTCAAACCAAAACCTTTCATCCTGCTATGATTTATGTGGCATCAAAGACTTCTCGCCATGCGGAAGGTGTAATCAGGATTTTAATGACTCCAGACGTGTGCCTGTGAACTTATCCTCCCAGGTGACAACAGGGCTAACAATACATTTGATTTACACATCACTGTGTTTATTAAAGACACAATCGAGACTCTGCAGGCACTGTATGCACAGCTTCTTTCGGCTCCTCTCTCCCCCTTCACCTCCACTCATCTTCTCTCCTTCCAACACCCAGACAAAACCAACAAAGGTAAGCCCCAGGTGCCTAGGGGGCTGAGTAGTCCGTCTCGGAAATAAACATGCCTCTGATCTAAGAGATTTTTTTAAGGAATTAAAGCAGGCTGCTGTTGATTGCATTCTTCCTCAATTCTAAAAGAAATGTACTTATTTAAAGGGGACTTATTATGTTTTTTTTTCTTTTCAGAACTACAAAATAATGTACGCACATCTTTGGACCAGGAACCATTAATTTGTTTATCCTAATTGAATATTTGCCTTGTCAGACTACTTTCTTCCATATTGATTAACTGATTCCATAACTGAACAATACATATCTTATAGCGAACCTCACATTTTCCCATCCCATGTCCCCCACTATAGCCAACTTTGGTACATATTTGTGCACACCCAGGAAATATCTTATAGCACTGTTTTGTACTGATTCACACATAGAAATACTTCTAAGGCCCCTAACCCCAGCACTGGACATACACAAGCCTGAAACAGCCTGGAATATGTTTGGAAACTCATATCTTTCAAATTTTTACTCTTACCAATAATTCCTCCCAGAGCTCGACCTGCTGATTCGGACAGAACTTTAACGCCTTTCATAAAATTGTAGAAAGTAGGCATGTCACAATACCAGAAATTTAGTAGCCATAACACGAATCTTAAAACCCAATTTGATATCGCAGTAAAAAACAAAACCATGAATCCCGTGTACTTAAACAAACACTCCTTTATTAAAAACATGTAAAACTCTCGCTCATCAGGAAGAAAGTGCACCTGATGTAGGCTGAGTCCTTCGCAGTGGCCCGAGTTCGATTCCAACCTGTGTCCATCCCCATTCTTTCATCCCCCTTACCTGCCGCTCTCTAGCTGTTATGTAATAAAGACAAATGCCCCAAAAATAATCAGAACATTTTTTAATATTAGATTTTCATTTTCTATTCATCCCTAATGATCCTCCTCCAACGAAAAAACATATATTACCGTGTATAGCCCACAGTATATTAACATATTTCTCCTCCATTGATGTTATTGTTCAGCTCTTGTACATGTGACGGTTGATTATTAAAGTAGGCTATTTGTCCCGCCCCTTCGCCACTGTTATTGGACAGCTGGGTAAAAAGTAACAGTGACAAGTGCGGTGTTTTGAGATTTACATTTAAGTTTAACATTTTTCAACTTGTAATTGCATGTAATTAAAAAAATACACTGATCTCGGAAGAAAAAAAACCGCCGTCTTTTTTGCAGCTGTTGCTGCAGCTGGACTTGACACCATCCTCCACATGTTATTGTTGTTCTGCCATGCTGGTAGATGCTCTTCTTCCTTTGGCATTTAACACCAGACTACACTACACTTGTAGGCATATATGCTGCTACGTCCGGTCTAGAAGAATTGCATCCCCTCCCCTTTACCTACGGTACTGAGGAAAAACAAGAATTGTCACAGCTTGTCATGGTTTCACAACTTTGGCCTTGACTGTGAGTATTGATTTCTGTGGATCCCTAGAAGAGGGTTTACTCTGTTACAGTCATTCCGCGGCTACAGTGACGATGCTGAGACTCCAAGATGCGAAAGACTCAGAAACCCTGACCAATCAGAGCAGACTGGGCTTTTGCAGTAGAGGCCTTTAAAGAAACAGGCGCCAAGGAGCGTCTGAGACAGAGCGTGAATTCAGGTGTTCCAGCACAGGCAGTATGAGGAAAAAGTGTTTTTTAACATGTAAATCTGTTCTAGCAGAACCTCAAAATACAACTATTAACCTAAAGATGAGCACAGTAGGTCCTTTTTAAATGAGCACAGCATGCATGCCCAGCAGCCATTTTCCTCACAGTGTCACCTCTGAGCACTCTGTTACGTTCTGCTTTCCTTTGGCACACCCAGTGCACAACAGATAAGGAAGCAGTAAAGATTGAATCTGAGTTTTGTCTGCTTTCTGAAAGGTTCACCTTAAGAGGCGGCTCTGTCTGGAGCAGTCATGCATGGAGAGAGACCACAGGCTACAGGGAGATATTGTGTGTCCAACAGTATGGCCTTGTTACCAGGACACCACCATGACTCATGTGGATTACTGTTTGGAGAAAGCACTTCTCCTAAACATGCCCGGTGAAATATACTGATGGGCAGTCACCTGGTTCCCATTGGCCAATAAAGTCATCAGACCACCATTGTGGTCATGGCTAAGTCACCAGGATACAGTACCACATGTGTGCATCCCTGTTCTGAGTCATTTACATACAATGTGACAGTAGAGAGGGAGAATGTTGTCTGAAATGATGTAGTCTATCTTCCCATATGATGATATATGGTAAGACAAGCATGTGGTGTTGTGTTCTTCATGTGTGAGTGGAGCTTGTCCTATACATCTAGTTCATTATGGTATATTTACTGGTCCACGTTTCCATCTTGTTGCCAGGTACACATTTGCACAACTGGACTAATCGTGACCCCACCCCCTAGTAGTCCTGTTACTACAGCAACGGTCTTCACATTTCCCTCGGAGACGAGCTACACATCCATCACTGTGGTAGGTGGAATCCTCTACAGGTCTAATAAATCTTGCAAACGCCAGCCCCCAGAGCAACAACCAAAATACCCAAAACCTGTTAAGCATTATTGGAGTAATGGATTCAAATTAAGTAAGAGACTGTTGCTGGAAAACTAAACAGATGCCTATATGGCTCAAGCCAAGGGAAATGCATTCATATTCAAGTTCTGTTTACTGTTTGGAAAATCAAGTTCGCTTCTACAAATTCAGACAATATTCACATTATATTGTTTTGACAGTTGACTTATTTGTGTGTGCATGTGTCATTCTGTGACATTGTTTCTATCGATTTAAAGTGAAAATGGACTCTGCTTTGGATTATCGTGGAGTAAATGTTGATTGCACAATCTAATTGCTATAGAATAACGACACCATCAGCGTCTAGATTGGCTCCCTGTAAGCCTTGCTTTCACTTCTAAATGCTGTCTGCCACTGGGTGCAATCTTCTGGGAAAATGAAGGCTCCATTTATGGCACAAAGGAGGTGCGTTAACCACTGCACAACCAAAATAAGAAGAGGATCATGCTTTTGTTTTCCTGTGTAGGTATCCCCAGTTACCACAGAGCTTGTAAGTTCTTTGCAGATATTGTGCCCAGTAGCGGGAAATGCCAGATGGTGGAGTATCCGAAGTAAATGTGGAAAACAAGTGTAGTGTGTCCTGTGTTGTTGGTATTAACTAGGCTCTGAGGAAAACGGAAAGCACTCTGGTTGCAGTGTTTTCCACAGATTTTGAATCAGCGTGGCAGCAGCTGAATGATAATTCTCGTTCATGATCATTCCTCTCTGTGAATTTGGACATTTTTGCAGACCTTTGAACGCAGCACAGGTGGAACCTCTCCATGACTTTTCTTTTACTCACAGCAGCAGTTTGTTGAGCTTGAGTCATGGGAGAGGGAGAATTGATCAGTTGTTTTGTTTGTGGTCAGATCATAGAGCTGATCAGATTGATGTATTAGAGGAGCAGCTGCTGCAGAGGGCAGTGAAAGTGACCCAGTGCTGGATTGCAGTAGTACGTGGTTTCCATGAAAATGTAGCTGGTTTCATCTAAAGTATGTCTTTAAAGGGATAGACAAAACTAAAATGAGTATGCTGTTCTAAGAAATTAAGTATTTTATTTTTAGATTAATTAATGAAAGGTAAAGTTTCACTTCTGACATCCTGCTGCTTCGTCTGTGCCCAGAGTACACTCTTTGCCCCAAGAGTGTGGTGCTCTCAATAACTGAACGGTGTATATACTTCAGCACAGCTAATGAATGGTCCAGGTCCAAAAATAGAAAATTGATATGTGATAACAAATGCTGATAACGTGGTGGGCTGCCACAAATAAAGCCCAGTTTCCATCAAACACTTAAGTTGTGGTCCCTTTGAAACCAAAAGTAACCCCTCAGAGACAATAGGTTTGTTCAGCGTTTCCACCGCAAACAGTACCCTTAAATGTGGGCGGGGTTGTTGTCACTCACTGCTCCATCCAGCACTCATTGTATTTCCTCATAGATAGAACGTCTGCACCTCATGTATTGTTTGCAGAATGAGGTTGCATGCCGACATTTTCAGAACAATATAGAACAGGCTGCAGTGAGAGTCTCTCTCCATGGGATATTTTAAAATAGCGGGTTTGTGCATTCAGTCCTTCTCAGGCAAGCCCACAGGAACGATGCTCCGTGATGCTTTTATGTTCTCCAAGTGAGAATTACAGTATTTGCAGGTCACATAATCCGGCTGAAATTACCATATATATTTTTAAACATTTTAAGATCCACTTATTAGTAAAAGTCTGTGTCATCAAGAAAGACAAAAAAACGAAAGTAATGGTCACATAAAATTTTCAGAAGTGCCGATGGATTCACGTCGTCAACTCATACATTGAGTAAAATTACAATGAAACATTCCACCTTAAAAGTTGCCTGCAGACGGCCCAGTGAATGAAGTTATTTTTCTCTCTAAGTCCAGCTGCTGTAACTGCCAGCAAAACATATTTTTGTATAGTTTACTAATGTAAATCTTGCCACAGGATGAACAATGGTTACATGAGCCTCAAGACCAGCCACAGCTCAGCCCTGATCAGAGTAGTCTCGCCACCACACAATCTGAGATCTCCGCCTTCTGATAGTCTGGGGACACTCCTTTCTATAGTGTGTTTAACACGCCGGAGAAAACGGCCGGCAACAAAGCAACGTCTCTTGCATTTTTGAAAAGGACACACCCTCCCGGAAATGTGCGCTCCCCCTTGTCTCATCCACATGGAAACAAACACACACAGAGCTTGAAAATGGATGTCGAGAGATTTAACTCCGTTTTATCAAACGTGTGCTCAGTCCACAAGATTGTGGAAATGAAGGACTTACAGCGAGAGGGTTCAGCGAGCCACCGAAGGACCGCCCTGCAGATTTACTATTGGTTCTGCAACGTAGGGAGTTTTGCTAAACTCTGAAATTGTATCCACCCATCTAAACACAAAATCAGGGAGAAAGACATCAGTCTTTAGTTCAGCAAAGCGTCTAAAGACTGACTTGTGAGTCTATGATCAGAGTGACCGTCCACAGCTCCACCTTTATAGTACCAGATCTGTGTGCTAGGTACCCCAACAGAGGGGGGGACCAGAAATGGGAACGGTACAGAACAGTTCCATTGGTACCATCCACAACTTTTTACTGTGGAAATGGAAAAATGCGTACTGAACTGAACTGAACCGTACTGCTCAATGGAAAAGGGGCTTAAATGGGAAACTCTAGGTCTTCTTTGTGACAGTGGAGCAAACAATAACACCACTTGGAACAATGGGGGCAGTTGTCCGTTTCCTCTTTAAAAGACTTGTTATTTGAATCCAACATTCAAATTTGAATATTAATATACTGCATGGCAGAAATATAAGGGTTAAACGTGTTTACATTAAATGGCATAAAGGTATACAGTACGGTATTGAATTTTCTGTGAACTGGCTTGAATTAATCAATGCACATAATAATGTGACCTTCACAACTGTTGCTCTCCCCAGAGAAGATGAGTTTGTTTAGATGAAAAGAACTGCCTCATGGCACTTTGCCATCAGCTGCTAACAAGCAGCCTTCAGGTATTCATTACTTCAGGCTGTGTAGCCACTAAACGTTAATCTGGACTGTGTTTAGAATAAGATACAGAAGCTTTATTATTTCACAGTTTGTCAACAAACTCCATCAAGAACATGGAGGAGCTGTTAACGCAGAAATTAACTTCTTAACATGTTCCTGCTTAGCAGAAACAATCAGTAAAACTAAAAATGTCAAGAAATCCCTTTATCCCACACAAAACAGCACGCACACTTCCTGTCTGTCTATGTGTATGCTCTGGCATGTGGAGTTTCTGAATGAGCAGGAATGTGTGCACAAAAGGTTGAGCTCTCCGCTTCACTTGGGAACCCTACATGATGTTTTTGTACAGATGATTTCTCTAGCCTGCAGGCAACCTAATTATCTCAGCCCAAGCGTCAGCAGTGAAACGAAATGCACATCGACACTCACACATACACATAGGCCTATACACATACCACAGGGCTGTCTGAGTGCCTCTCTCCTCCACCATTGTGTCATGGAAGCTATTACTCTGCAGCTCAGCGCTGGCAACATTGAGCTTGGGAAGTCTCGTCCTGCTCTTAGGTATAAGACTATCATTCGACACGCAGCGTCCTCATTTAGTATCTCACGATCTTGAAATGTGTGTTGTGTTGTTTTTAGTGATCTATGTCGACATAGCAGGTTGGTGGCTTATTTTTAATCCTGTAATCTTGTAGCACACAAAAGACTAATTTATTTAGGGCTCTGCTAACATCATGCCGCAATCATTAGCCTCTAGTCAAAAGCTTGAGTCTCTTTTGACATTCGACGCTCAACAAGGGAAAACAAGAGAGTCAAGATGAATCCACTCATGCTTGGTTTGAGGGTTGCTCTGAAGTGTGTTGACGGACATGTTTTTCATTTCATATGGTCCCAATTAAATACTGCAATGGATTTAACATCTAGCTATGTGGTTTCCTAGCAACAAACAAACAAGCAGAATAGGAGATTCTCAGTTGCAGGGGGAAGTCGGGGACAAGGCTACAGTGTCTGCCAAACCAGACTCTCCCTGAGTGTGTCGGCAAACCGGAGGGAATATCCCAGATGACAGATGATCTCTCATTCTTTTTCCCTCTTTGTTACTCATAAACAAACTGGTTTCTCCTCTTACGCAACATACACTCTGTTTTCTGAGGCTCGTGTTGCTTGTTTTTGTCTCACTGCGTCATACTGAAACAAGATGAGTGATGAATTGTTGTGTAATTGTAATTAAAATGTTGATACTATCAAACTACTAATATGATTTCCTATTCTTCTCTTACAGGATGCTCTCCCACCGCCCCCACCTCCTCCCCCACAGTCCTCCGTGGATGGAGCAGCATATTCATTGGCTGCGGGACAGAGACCCTCCCCCAGCATAAGCGACCAAAGTGGGAGACAAAGACCCACAGTGTGAGTTATAAAAACAGTCCCACACAAAAATATGCAGTCTTCTTAAATGTGCAGTGAAATGTCAGAAGCGGTTTGTGCACCGATGGCCCAGGGCCTTCATGGAAATGCTCACTGCACATGGGGGAAGGTTTCGCCTGTCTGTGACCCCCCTCAGCTGTCAGTGCGAGGCTGCAGTGTGCGAGCATGTGCACAGGTGAAGGGGTCAAAACTTGTGGGTGACAGTCTCCTGGGTCTCATTGGAGAATCTCTGTCACCCCTGACTTTTGACCTTCTCACCTTCACCCTCATTACTCCTCTAAGACACCATACACCTGATAAGAATTAGATCCACCCATGCCCTGCTATTCTTCCGTCATCTGTGTCTGCCTGTGCATGCATGTCAGACTCTGAGGCATTTATGCTCCCCTCTGCTCACAACATTGAAATCAGAGTGAAAACATCCCAGCTGAGACTCCTATCATCTTGGCTGCCGTTCCAGGCCTGTTCTTGCACTGCTGTAGAGAGATGACCCGCAAATTGTTTTGTCCTCCAGTGCTGATTCTCTCTGGGTCAGAGGGCACGGTCTCTGCTGGAGGGCCTCAGAGGAGATGATGACAGATGTACAGCGGGAAAGCGTGATAAATCCAGAACAAATGGCGTTCTGTACAAAATGTCAAACTGCTTTTTTTTTCCATATGGGAGAAAATAATCTATGTTAGCTCCATGCTGGCACTTGTGCATTTGTGTTTTCTTATCTGTGTTTACTGTTTGTTCTGAATCTAGCTATGTCGCGATGTTCCCCTATACTCCCCGTAAGGAGGATGAGCTGGAACTGAGAAAGGGAGAGATGTTTCTGGTGCTGGAACGCTGTCAGGATGGCTGGTTCAAGGGCACCTCCATGCACACTGGCAAGATTGGAGTTTTTCCTGGGAACTACATGAGCCCAGTCAGCAGGTCAGTCATTTATTACACACTGTACATTCAGTCACACATACACGTCCATTTTGTCTGTGATGCATAGCCAAAGGTTAATAATGCCACCTGTTTATGATAACTTATTACCTATTAGACTCTACATGGGGAAGCCCCAGAGTATATTTCTGTTCTGCACTGTTGGCACCATTCTGCCCTTGTTGGGTGTTTTTGGGCCAACTGAGCATATTGAGTAACCGTTGGAGCCTGTTGGTCAAAGGGATCACTCTGATTGGCCATTCAGCTTATTGCATGACAGGAGAAACATTAGTGAGGAAAACAAACAAAGGACTAAAGTTAAGAGGGCACGAGGACTTGTTACAGTTGGTGAGATTAATTTTGTAACTATTGAGGTCTTTAACAAAAACAGTTTGTGCTATTGTTCACTAGTGCATGGTAGATATCATTCTTTCAACATCAGGCTGTGTTTTTAAAGGAACAGTGTGTAAGATTTAGAGGATTTAGTGGCATCTAGCGGTGAGAATTGCAGATTGCAACCAGCTGAAACTTTGCTCAGTAAGATTTCCTTCAGTGTTTATTGTTTAGGAGTTTTTTTTCCAGGAGCAAAATTATCCGCAGAGGTCTGTTCCTCTCAAAAACAAATGGACCTTGTGATTAAAACTAATAAAAAACAGTGAATGCAGCCATTTTACCTGGGGGAAAAAAAGGTGTTTTCCCATTGCATTTGTTGCTGATGGGTCACTAACTACAGTGGCAGATGCAAAAAATGTGAATGGCCCTATCTAGAGCCAGTGTTTGATGCAACATGGCAGTCTCCATGGACAAGGACCTGCTCCCTATGTAGATATAAATGGCTCCTTCGAAGGCAACGAAAACACAGCGGTTCCTATTTTCAGGCGATTACACTCAAGACAACATACTCATCAGGTTATATTCCATTTCTGCTAATATGTCCTCTAAATCCTTCACGCTGGATCATTAATGTGCTAACTAGCATCTTGAATCCATCTAGTTTATCTTCCAAAGTTTCCCTTTTTAAATGATAAATACAGACTAATGCCACCTGCTGCTATGGAGAGTGATTTCCTGCACACAGGCACAGAACATACGTGCTAGTTGGTTGTTGGCTGTAGTCTTTGCAGTGTGTTTGGCCGAGACACAGACGACATGAGGCCTTGCAACAGCGGGCTTTGTCGCCACTAGTTCTTTGATGCTGGCTTGGTGTGTCTGGGACTTTAGATCACCCTATTCAACTAAAACTTAAAAAAAATAAACAACTTCTGAAGACTCACTTATAGTCCCGGGCTTTTTTAACTGTCATGCTTTT
Source organism: Epinephelus awoara (assembly GCA_035609425.1). Classification (NCBI taxonomy): domain Eukaryota; kingdom Metazoa; phylum Chordata; class Actinopteri; order Perciformes; family Serranidae; genus Epinephelus; species Epinephelus awoara. The sequence continues at coordinate 37,125,161 of CM069303.1, forward strand.
TGCGTTGTTATTTCTGTCTTGTAAATTTTGCTTTTGTTGTTCTTATTTGTTTGAAATGTAATGCTTTTCATTGTGAAGTACTTTGTATCAGTTGTTTTGAAAAATGCCTTATAAATAAATCTTACCTGTCTTTTGACCAAAGAAACATTCCAACTTTGCATAAAATTCCAATTAAGCGCATCAGTTGATTGCCATGCAGATTTATTGTAGTAATGTGTTGCTATAGAATTTATTTTTGTTGATATCAGCTTTCAGTGTCTGTCAGTGGGTTGGTTTAGTAGATATGTGTGATCCCTAACTACTTCAACTTGTGCCAGCAACTTTAGGAAGAAGAGCAAATAAACTCCCATTTTTATAAAAAAAATAATAATAATTGGAAATGATTACAATCACACTGACACAAGAGTCAGCTCATTTTTGAACATAAAAACCTAATACAGTTTATGAGAAATAAAAACATCCTGTTAGTCGGTTACTTCTAGATCTTACCCATCTTCATTCCCTCTCTCTTCAGGACAGCATCAGGGAGCACGCAGCCCAAAGTGCCCATGAGTCTGTGCACTCAGGCTGGCAGAGGGGTCACCATCGTCAGCCCCTCTTCTGCATCCCTTGGGGCCATTGTTCCAGGTCCAGATTTCAACAAACCCTTGACCGTGTGCTCCAGCGCGGTACCTGCCAACTCCCAACCTGCAGTTGTGGTAACAGCAGCTCAGACAGCCACAGGTCAACAGCCGAAAGTCCCTCTGCATGTCAGCTCCCAGATGACTGTGAATCAGGCTCGTAATGCAGTCAGGACAGGTAAATCTACCGGCAGGGAAATGGATAATGAATGTTGGCTTGTTGTACAAAAGGGGTCTTAAATGTGGGATATTGTTTCTCAATTACAGCTGCATGTCACAGTCAGGACCGCCCCACAGCAGCTGTGACACCCATCCAGTCTGCAACACCTGTGACTTATATCCCACACCTTACAGTGTGTCCCCAGCCTTCCTCCAATCCTGCCCAATGCTGTACCCGGGCTGGCGTAGCAATGGGCTGTGCCGCCGCTTCTCTGACACCACCCAATGTCAGCGCTGCATCCTTGGAGGGTGATGCTTTGAGACCCATAGCTGTCCTCACTGTCCCCGGCTCTGGGAACAGCTCTGCTCTCAATTCCACGTCTAACAGCACAGCTCTCGCTTGCCGACTGGACAAGGACGTCAAGGTTGGATATGTTTAAATATTTCCTGTGTGCTTAAACATTATCTGCTGTTACAATTTGCAGTAGATGTCTGCATGTTTGAGGGTGCCTCTCAAACACTTATACTTGTGGGCTGTCTGCACCCAGATTTCAAACTGGGCCAGCTTTCTCTTACATTAGTGAAAATAATTCACCACAATGCGTTTCTGAAAACATTTGATGCGAGTAATAAGCCATGCAGCTGCTGAATCTGTCTTCATTTTGGATCGACAATGGTTTGTTTAAAAGTTTTTCGAGTTTTCAGAGGCTGCGAGTCACACTGTATGCTCCTGATTTGCATAAAGCAGCAAAGATCTCAATTTTATGGAAATGATGAGAGGCCAGTGTGACGCCCTGTATCTCAAATGTGGCGCCACCAGAATGCATTGCACGGCTGTTTACATAGACAATAAATGCAAAGCTATATATGACAGACCCCGGGGTGCTTTGGTAGCTCACCACATATAATTTAAGCTGAGTCCTCACTGTTGCAGCAGTCCTGGTCAGGGCCATTTGTTGTAGGTCTTCCTCTCTTTCTCCCCTTTATAACTGCCTCTCACTTCTAATAAAAACATGAAAAATGCAACAACAAAAAAAAGTCTTAAAAAAAAGGGGGGAAATGACAGATCCTTTGAACACATACCATTTGCCCGATGATTAAAATGCCTTGTAGTAGATGGGACTGTGTGAGATCCCCTATGACATTTGTAAGGATGCTACGACTGACACTGATGGGATCCACCAAAAATAGTCAACAAGGAGAGTTGTTTCTGTCTTTCAGTCATTTAGTTCTGTCTGTTGCAACAGACAGCGGTCATGGTTTTTGTCTTACAACCTATGGTTTAAAACCTGTCTGTGCTAAAAATAGGAGTTTCAGTGGGAAAGAAACAGCCAGTTCCAGGCACTACCTGTCTGTGGTTTGTGAAATTGACTTGTGCCTCAATGCCTCAGGAGTTGTGGCAGTTCTCTAACATACTTAAATTATGCTGTTGCGGTTGTTGCTGCAGAGAGAAAAGAAAAGTCTTCTGAAGCTGTTGTCCAATAAGAAGAAGTCTCGTCCTTCACCGCCCTCATCTCCTACCCTTGAGGCGGAACAAGCTGCTGCTGGAGAGGTGCTACATGGCGCTGTGGGACCTGACACCTCCCCTCCCTCCGGCTCCGTCAGCTGCCTCGAGCCTGAACCTGCTGCTGCTGCTGCTGCTGTCGCTTCTGCCTTTCCATCCTCTGCAGTCCCAGAGTCGTCACATCGGAAGAGCAGTCCCCTTGATGGATGTGCACCTATTGCTCCTCCTCCTCGCCAGCCATGCTCCTCTCTCTTATCTCAACAACACGACGCACGGCCCATCATATGTGAGAGGTGCGTTGATGTAAATCTGCTGCATTGTCCTGCTCATCTTTTCTCTTCATAGAAAGTGTAACACTATAGTACAAGTATCATGACTTATCACATTGTTGCAGTGTGTATCAGTCACTAACTGTGCCTCTGGCTGTCCTCCCCAGGTACAGAGTGGTGGTATCATATCCTCCCCAGAGCGAGGCTGAGCTGGAACTTAAGGAGGGCGACATTGTGTTTGTTCACAGGAAGAGGGAAGACGGCTGGTTCAAAGGCACACTGCAGAGGAACGGCAGGACCGGACTGTTCCCTGGCAGCTTTGTAGACAGCATCTAATACACACTGCAGTAAACTCTGGTCACCACCACCATGACCCAGTTGAGCGCTGCTAGCCTCAATACAGTGTGTCTCCGTGCAAAACCAAACGGATCGGCACTTGTGAGGTTGCCGGGACCGGACCATCATTTTGACACTTTAACTCCTTAGAGCCCATAGTGGCTGTGGCCACTGAAAAACAACGCTAGTGGCACATAAGAGAGAGCTGCAGAGAAGAACCGAATATGTTGTCATTGAAAGCACAGTGGACAGAGTTAGAGGAGAGCACACTACTCATGAACTTTTCCTTTTTGTTGATTATTTATATCTTTGTAACAATTCAGCTGTTAAATGTGTGCCTTGTACTGTTCCTCACTTTATTGTACATAAGGACACAAAGATGATTAGTCCTAAAACAACCAGTATGAGCTGTTGATATAGATATGTTACACATTTTAACTTATTTCATAGATTGGCCTTTTTGTAGTGCAACACATTAAGGGGTTAAGCTGGCACATGCCTTATGCCACATTTTACAACATCAGATATGCTTTTTCCTCCTCTGACTGCTGTTTTACCATCATTTCAAACTGTCAGCAGATAGGAGCAGGTATATCAGATGCAGCAGACCAGAACAAATCAGCAGTGCCATCATCGCTTGTGCTGTATCTTAGGAAAAAGGATACTTCCCTAGCTCTAAAGGCTTTACCTGAACCAGAGGATCATAAGAGAGATCTGCCGTATTGCACATTCGAGCTACAATTCACAGCCATGTGAACATTGCACATAGCAAAAATATTTCCGTGGGCCATTCACAGGCGTTCAGTTTTTCCCTTGAAGGCTGACGTGCTGAGGACTGCTACCTGCAGAGATCAAATATTTGCATGTGATTAGCAGAGCCTCCTACGGGAGACACAGTGGTGTTAGATGGGTTGCAGGACTGTTTGGTTATGCCTTTTTAATATATGGAAAAACACACTCCATAGACTTTGCAGTCAAATATTGCTTACTTTGTACCTTCTTTGTATTTACTGACCACAGTAGCTTCTCTCCCAGACGTAGCTCTACATCACAAGAGCGACATAACATTACAGTGACGGTGCACAACAGATTCTTTTCAGTGTATATTTATGTTTGTTACAAATTCCACAGAGGCTGACATCTGCTGCTCTTAAAGAGTGTTGTCTAACTAACCTGGACATGCAGTAAAGCTCACAGACAGGACACACTCACTCTTCAGCAGGCTCTCTGTTTTTGTACACTATAAGAGCATGTTTATACCTGGTATTAACACGTCTTGGGTGATGCAATCACAAGTGAACAGCTCCGACTGTCTGTTCACACCTGGCATAAGAATGCATCTCAGCATGCATCTCTACCACCTGTGATCAGACCTCACTTCCCCGCTCTATATGCAAATAAACATGGACCAAATGTGTTGTTGTTTGTAACCGGCGGGAGATTTGTCTTGGTATTGGCACACTTACAGCCTTTACTATGTAAAATCAAACGAAGCCAACGAGGTAGTGCCAAAAACTGCAGTTCTTTGAATGGCCACATGAGGCTGGCTCCAGAAGTGAGTCATAGACCCCTATGTTCAAATGACAGCAGATATAAACATAGCAACTTAGCTGATATCCCTGTTCATGACAACTGATCAGGGATTAAGGCTCAAAGTTACACATTATTAAGGGCGGACCACTTTGAGTGACAGGCTTCTCCGTCAAACACACCTGTCACCATCCACAGCGCCAGCCTCTCGCCCAAATACGGTCACTTCTGGCTCAGAAAAACAAGATGGCGGTGGCCGAAATACCAAACTCAAGGCTTCAAAGCGAGAGTCCATAAACCAGTGGATGACGAATTGGTAGCTACATCGATTATTTTTACAGTCTACGGTGAATTCTTAATTGTAGGGCTGCACAGTTTATTGATTCACAGCCCGCTCTCTGTCTCTCTCTGTGTTATCATGAGGCAAGCGGCACTAGGAGACTATTACTGCATGAGTGCTAACTTCGTTCTGGGGAAAGTTGAGAGTTGTTAATGGTAATTAATGTGTTGACAAAAGAGTCAAGCTGTTTTGGTGTCAGTGTGAGTTTGTTGGGACTATTAAACTGCTGCTGTGGTAGCTCGTGCTAACCGGGCAGATGTTGAACTCATCATTCGCTTGGAGGAGAGTGGCTCCCGAGAAAGTTTTCTTATACACTTCAGGTAAGCATGGATGTCAGCTTTGGCGCCCCTTTAGTGTAGCCCAGGATGCATTAACGTTCACACTGCTAAAAGAATGTGGCCCACGCCACCAACGAATGTGGTCTGAGCAGTCAAATCTCAAGACGCATTGAGGATGCATTTGGTGCATTCACACCTGTACTCGGAGCTGTGCACTTGTGATCCGATCACCAAGGACACGTTAATACCAGGTGTAAACAGTGCTTAACTCATTCCTAATGTGACGTGTGGCAATAAAAACACAGCTAGCTAAAGCACAGAATGTTTGCCTAAAGTAACATATCATTGTGTCACTCCACAGGAAGAGATGTGTAGTGAAATTCTGTTTATTCTCGAAAGTTAAGGTTTTATTGAAATCAATCACTTTTACCCCCTTGATTTATTTTTTTGATTTTCTGGTTGGGTTTTGTTGTATATTACGTCTATACAAAGTTTTAAATGTTAAGTATTGTATTGACTTGAATTACTGTAAGATTTATATGTGATTGGAGGGGATATGGTCGTAGTTTCGGTACTTGTTATAAACATACGTTAATGGGCAGTTTTAGAATTGATACTTTGGGGAAATAAAACCACCAGATCAGATATCCCCAGCATGTGTTCTTTAAAATACATTGGATAAATGAATCAGATTCTTCAAAGTAAAGCTATAATTAGGTAACATAGACTGACGCCTCCTGCCTCAGTTGACCCCGCAACATTTAATGTAATGTGACTTATTCACCTGATCTTCAGCAAGTCTTATGGGGTATTTAAACACTTGGAAGTTGAGGCAATCACTGAATCGTGCCGAATTTGGTTTTGAGTATGGATTTACTGACTGAATTGAACCCATAGTTTCAAGTTTGTTTTTTGTTTTTTAGTGTTTTGTTGTTAATTGAGGGGACCACTGTGTAACTGACTGCTGGAATATGTTGTAGCTTGTTTGAAATTTGGAGAGTATGTGGAAAAGGATGGTACAAATCACTGTTAGGGCCTTTTTTTTTGTTGTCTTTCTGAATTGGTACTTATGTAGAATTAATCTGATGTCGCATTGTTGTCTTGGCAATCACCACACCAACCTCAGGCTCTACGCTAAACTGCTCCTCTTGAGTGTCTTTTCATTTCACTGGTAAGCCTTTAATATACACGTCAGACTTACTCCACCACAGATGTACACATTTATGCACTATCATAACTTATCTAATCGTACTGACTTCTCATCCATATTGTTCATGCATAGGCTGCACAGTCCTCAAAACATGAAGCATTTCTTATAACAGTTAATAAAGTATATTTTTCATTTAGTGGAAAACACGGCAACTTAAGTTTGCTTGATTCAACTTAACAGATTTTCCTCATGCCAAGGTGACTTACTTGATTTTTTTTTTTTTTTTTGTCTGTAGTTAGTTTGTTGTATGTCTGAAAATGGTGAAACTGAAATCAACCGATTTGGCACAAATCTATTATGTGAAAAAACAAACGTTTTGAAGTATTTGAGGGAATAGCACATTTTGTAAAAGTCTCTATAACAATAAAAGCTAATGGTTTCCATAATTTCCTCTGGCTAAGTCATTCATTCATAACAGTAATGTGTTGTCTGTGCCTCTGTTTTTTAGAGAGAAAGTAAACATGCATATGATAAAACACAAGCAGCAAGACAGTTGTTCCTAATTAAGTGTAATTAGGGCAAGTCACAGAACATGTGGTCATTAATGTCTGCAGGAATGAAAAGGGCTCTGGCTGCAGAGGAGCTTCTGCTGTGACTTACAGCAGAGCAAAATGTTGCAAAGAGAGGTGAGCCTTTCCAGTGTGTTCAGCGGGAAACGCTGACAGGAACTGACAAGCACCCAGAGAGGTCATTGTGCTGCGCTCAGTTCCCTGCAGAGGATGGGTTACCATGGAAATAAGTTATTCCAATGTATGAGCATAAGACTATAGTTAGGAGGAATAATACACAAACCACTACATTTATTCTGCAAAGATTTTGAATCATTCTGTCTGATTTGTTTCTTACTTTTTTTCCCACTCTGCTCGTTATACTTTGGCAGATGCAGGAAAATGTTGAATCTGATGAAAGGTCATCGCTGTCTGACTGAACTTTGAGTTGTGGGTGGATTTAAGGTCCAGTGTGTAGGATTAAGGGGCATCTACTGGCACAAATTGTACATAATATTCATAACTATGTTTTCATTAGTTCATAATCTCCTGAAAATAAGGCTCTTTATGCTTCGTTACCCTAGAATGGGTAGGCAGCCTGCGGCTCTCTGCAGTGGCTCTATGTGGCTTTTACAAGCAATTATATGGAATTAAATAAGTTATTTTTTAACATTTTAATTGTTCATTACTGTAGGCCTAAAGTGCCTCTTACATTCTCCAGTTGTAAAAATGTGTAAACTATACACAAAAAAAAAAGAAGGTTCCACATTTCATCAACTGGAGTGTGCATCATATGTCTGTCCTGGTCCCTTCTCCTAAATCTTGGTAAACCTAAATAGCGGCGGCTAGTTGGCGGTGAAGCCTCCCTTGCTAGGTTAGCTATTGATTCCAAATCCAAAAAAGAAAATTCATGGCAAAAATGGCTCGTTTGATAGCAAAGGTTGCAGACCGCTGCCCTAGACTGAGTCTTTGAGATCTAAATACAGAGCAGGTCCTCTTTATTGAAGTCGACCATGTTGCTCTACAGTAGCCAGGAACAGACAAATCAAACACTAGCTCTAGATTGAGCAGTTCGCCTTTTCGCTTTTCGTGTGTAATCACCTGAAAATAAGACTTGTTAAGTTTTTGTTACCTTAGAATGAGCTGCTATATTTACATAGTGAGTGGGAGATGGCCATGTTCACCGCCATGTTTCTACAGTAGTCCACAACAGACAAACCAAGTTAGTTTTTTGTGTGAAATGGCTTTATTCTGGGCTTCTATGAATTTAAACCACCTGCTCCATTTGTTCTGGAGAGGATGAGACCTCTGCGGATAATTTGGCTCCTGGTTAAAACCTCCTGAACGTCTGGATCTTATGTTAGAGAAAAAAGGTGAGCAAGAGAGCACTGATTTCTAACATGAAACTGCTTCATTCGGTGTTTTCACTGGATTTAATCACCTGGTCTGCTTGTTTCGGAGAGGTATGGACCGTGAAAACCTCCCTAAAAACATCCTGAACAATGAACTCTGACTGGGAGCAGTTTCAGCTCTTTGCAATCTGCTATCCTTACCAGTAGTTCCCTGTGAATCGTACACACTGCTCCTTTAATACATGTGAGAAGTGAATATTTGAATGACATGAGTAAATGCAGGAGAGGCTGTGTGCATGGAGTATCGGTAAAATCCAATAATCATAGCTGCAAGGGCTGTCAAGAGCTCCTCAGTCTCAAGGTCAAGAATTTTTTTGATAATGTTAAGCTCAGGGTGTGTCGGCTGTTTCAAGTCACTCAGTCAAAGGAGTGTCAGTCAAGTCCCTCTTGAACCCTCTACTGTATATAACAGACAGGCAGGTATTTGCTCCTTTGAATATATTTCAGTATGTGCTGGGATTTCAAAGAGATTTCACAATGACCGAGCATGTTCAAAGAAAATGTCCCGTCTTCTTTCTCTCTGAACCAAATTCAAAGGTTGCAGCTATTGGGATTTTAGATGACTCCAGTATAGTAATACTGAGAAAAAATAGCAACTTATAAAAGTATAAACAGCTGTGTTAGCTTCCAAAAATACCCCCCAAATTAAAGGAAATAGTTCCAGAAATTGTTTTTGTCGTGCAGGTCTCAAAGTACTGAATTGTGAATATGTGCACAAGCCAGTAGGCACGAAATACTAAATTGATCTCAGGACCTACTGAAGTGCTACAGGGTTAATATTGTGTGTCTGAGTGTTTGTACGTGTGCGTGCACTCATGTGAGCGAGCAAAATACGGTTGTGTTGGTAAGTATAATTAGATCAGTAAGGTGTGAAAGAGGGGAATAATGTCTTGGTGTTCAGGAGGTGATCGGAATACAAATCAAGCTCCATTCCTCTCTCTGACACACAGACACTGTTTATTAATGGACACTGTGGTAAAGAGTAATAACATTTAAGTAAATTACACAGTTCGGAGAGGTTGTGTTTTTCTGCTGCAGCATGGATTGGATTCAGACTGTAGGTCTCAGTGTCAAAGGTCCACTGCAGCACAGGTTGTGAATGTGATTTAACCTCAGAAAATCAATCCTGCCTGCCTGTCTGGGTCTGATGGACCGTCCAGGTGTAGGCCGAGGCCACCCACTCTCAACATCACTCACTTTTTTTTGTTTTTAACTCTAGTGACAGTTTTGCTTTCCTGGTGATATATATGTCTATGGGGAACAATGATACATGAAGCACAATGGAGAATGAATGACTGCAATTAACAGTCAATGAGCTATTTCAGTGTGCGGGCTATGTGTCAGTATTTATAACTAATCTTCTGAAAGTTAACTCAGACAGAACTGTAATTATTCATGTAAAATAAGAGTCTTCTTATATAGATATTGCAGTAAATTTCTCCATATTGAAAAGACATTACGGGAATGTTATCATTCTATTAAAGGGACGGTTCAAGTTTTTTGAAGTGAGGTTATATGAGGTACTTATTCACAGGTCAATGTATTACAGAGCAGATGGTGGTCGACACACCCCCAGTTTGGAGAGGCGAGCAGGAGTACTGCCAAGAAAGCTAAGAAATGAACTGCTGCAGATGGGGTCATAATAAAACATACTCTAGCAACCTTAAAAAAAGTCCGACCAAATATAATCAATATCAGTGAATGCTATGTTTCTGTCAGACAGTGATTTCTGATGAGGAGCTGAAACCGTTACGTTGCTTTCTTCACAGCCAGACTCCATTGAGAAAAACAGTGATTTGACACTGCTGGACACAGAAACTTCTGGTCTACCGCTGCCTTGATCAGCTATGTTTTGAGCAACTTGGTAAGAAATATTCCACAATCTGCAAAGAAAAAAAAAAAAGATTTAGAAAATTATAATAATAAAAAAAAAACCAAGGGAAAAGGGAAGAAATATATTTAATATTATATTTAATATTATGGTACAGAATTATTATAATTTTTGACCACTCCTTCCAAGTAATTTCCTTTTTGTTTGTTTTTAACTTTCTTTTTTCACAAATTTCCTTGTTTTTAATTTTCTTGTTTTACTAATTTCTTGCAATTTCTTTTCCTATAATTATACTTTTTATTGTTTCCTTCATATCCATAAAACAAGGCAAGTGTTCAGATACAAACATTACAAGAGTTAAAAGGTATAAACTATATATATTGATCACCTTAGAAATAAATATTTAATAATAATAATATATATATATATTATTTTATATATATATATGTATATATATTATATATAAATGAAAACAATTATGATTATATTAATAATAACAACAATAATAAATAAAAATAAATAAATAAAATAAAGAAGTAGAAATACTTGACTGAAAGATTTTTTATAACTACTAAATGAAATAAATACCTATATGAATGTGATAAAAAAGTATTTAAAAAATAAATAATAATGATAATAATTAAGTAAAAAATTAAATAAACAAGTTAATAAGATAAAATAATGAATGACAATGAATGAAATAATAAATAAAAGTAATATACATGTGTATATATGCAAACAACAAAACAAAAGCAAAAAACATCATCAACAACAGCAACAAAACTTATACACTTACTAATACTTATTAATAATAATAATGATACCAATTAATACATAAAAATACATATACACATATACATGAAATAAATAAAAAAAATAATAATAGAAAAAATAAATTAAATAAATGAACTAATGGGAAAATTAATACTCCTGTAATATCTGTAATAGTACCTTATCAGGAAGAAAACCTTTTCTTTTTTTCTTTTCTCCCATCCCAAACTAATGCACTAAGAGGTCATTTAAGGAATAATAATTGTCACATTTTTTTAAAAAATAATTTCTTCATTCGTTGCTCGTTGTCTTCCTCCCATGTTTTTGACAGAAATCAAGCCAGTTTGCTCAGATTACAAAGGGTTAACCAGTTATAGATTGTTTTAGGTGGGACTTTATGTAGGTCGATAAAATATATTTTGCTCCTGACCCTCCACAGCTGACATTGATTGCTTCCATTTGAGCACCCCTGCTGTAATACACTAAGTATAGATGGGAACCTCATACAACCCCACTTTAAAAAATCTGAACTATAAACTGTAAAGTAGGCCTCAGTGAGGTCACTGAAGCCTCTGGCACTGCAAACGCTCCCAACAGCTGTCATATGAAAACACATTTTTCTGCAGTGATGTGTCTTTACAGTCCCAGTAATGTATCCACACTGCCACTTGCAGACATAAGGAAATCATGTATGAAAGTTTTACTGGGCTTCTGAATAACTAGAGAACTGACAGCTCTCACAGACACAATGTCAGGTTGTTGTGCTGTTTGAATTCCACATCGACAAATATTAACCTGCACGTTGGCTGCTTAGAGGCTGTCCAAAAACACAAACCCTCACCATGACGCACGAGAAGCATGACTGGCCCCGTGCTGCTCTGACTGTGTGTGCACTGCGCCATCTACCGACTGATGACGAGCAGCGCAACAACACCAGGAAGAAACATGGCGACCTCCATGAGCGTCCACCTCTCTGATACTCGGTCGTTTTTCTGCACGTAAACTTATTTACGGAGGAACAAGGAACACACACCAGTCAGGAACAAGGTGCGTTACAGTGAGCTCTGTGTCATGCTCTCAGGTTTGAGTTTTTATCAGGTTTCAAACTTTTAAGAGGTGTTAGTGGAAGTGTTTTAGTGCATGTGTACTTAAGTTTATGTATTGTGTGTGGTTTGTCTGTTGTAGTAGATGTATTGTGGTGTACACAGATCAGTCAAAACATCCAAACCACTGACAGGTGAAGTGAATAACTTATTTTGTTCCAATGCGTTGTTCTGCTGGGAAACCTTTGGTTCTGGCATTCATGTGGATACCACCTCACTTGGTCTGCAGATGGAGACATGAAACACAATACTTTTCAGTGTATGTGATAATAACTCATTGTGCAAAATAAGAAAAAGCATGTTGGCTGATTCCAAAATGTCATTTTAAAGCCAGTATTGGCCGTAGATAGAAAATACACGTGGGACCCACTCAGTTGCTGTAGTTGTAAATACAGTCGTGTGCAGTGTTGTGTTGATGTGCGATGCTGCCGTCTCTCCTGCAGCGTGGTGTCAGTCATGTCCAGGCTGGCAGTGGTGTGTGGGGGCTCCAGGGGCATTGGGAAGGCTGTGTCCCGCCTGCTGGCAGAGAGAGGCTGCAGGTTGGCTGTTGTCTCCAGGAGCGAAGAAGCTGCCCTTGCCACTGTTGCATCTCTGCGTGGAGGTACAGAGCTGTACACACAAACATGTATCAGCTGGCAACATGTAAACCTCAGGCAATGAACTGATAGTGATTAGAAAGCCCAGACATTCACTGAGATGGAAAGACAGACGGAATTAAATAAAACAAAAACGAAGCCGACAGTGTTCCCCCACTTCCCTGTCAGTCTCACACACACACACACACACACAAGTGTAGGCACACAGTACCTGATTCAGTGCTTTTGTGCTACAGAATAGGAGAAATGTAGACCTGCAGTACCTGCGGCTGTGATAACCAGATAGTCTTGTAACTAACATACTCACAGACTTTCTGTATCTGCTGTCTAGATGACCATGTGGCTTTCAGCTGTGATGTCTCTAAAGAGCAGGAGGTGCAGAAAACCTTTGAGACGATCCACAAGACCTGCGGGAACATCTCTTATCTCGTGAATGCAGCTGGCATCAACAGGTGAGCAGACGCTTGAGCCGGCTCCTCTGCTGATGCATTGCTGAATTTGCAAATGTGTGTATGGACATATATATGCATATAAAAATGGATATGATGTTGTCACAAAACTCCTCTTACTGTGTGTGTGTGTGTGTGTGTGTTTGTACAGGGATGCCCTGTTACTGAGGACTAAGTCAGAGGACATGGTTGCTCTGCTTCACACCAACCTGCTGGGCACCATGCTGACCTGCAGGGCAGCGCTGCGCAGCATGCTGCAAACCCAGGGAGCTGCCATTGTTAATATAGGTACTGAGGCCCAGTTGCAGCGTTCACACTCTCAGATTTTGAGGCGCGTTCCCACAAAGTCAGTGAAGGCTTAGGGCAGCCCCACTGTCAAATTGCCAAGTGCACGACAGCTCTGTTGCACATATTTCGAGCCCTATATGCACACTTTCTGCACATGGTATCCCAAACCTGTAAGTGTACCATACGTAGCATGTTTTGGCATCATTAAGGCCTGATATGTTGCTGCAAAGTGCTGTCCCATTTCTGTTTGTACCATTTTGAGCCTAAATCTCCACACTTGAGGGTGGAGATTGGGATTTGCCTGACTCAGTGGTCCTCATGGTTGACATCATGTTTTCAGTGTGGTCACTAGGTGGCACTATGCATCATTGGTACTTTCTTTGGATTCACCAAAGTTTTGAAACCTTACTTTAAAGCTTTGTAGTGGTGCATTTTACATTTACATCCATGTTTTAGCCCATTTCCTACATTGATTTTATTAGTATAATGAGATAAATTGGAACCAGTTGCTGACTTGAACGGAGGTAAGCCTACAGAACGCATTAGATTGGTACATGTGTAAATATTAGTGATTTGTATCGATGATCCTGTGAAAGCATAATGGCATCACAAACTGTAGTAGCTTCCTCTAAGTGTTTTTTTGAGCATGTCTGTCATACTAAGTGATCTTAATGGATGCCTGTTTGTTGTTTGTAGGCTCTGTTGTTGGCCTGAAAGGGAACGCCGGCCAGTGTGTTTACAGTGCCAGTAAAGCCGGTCTAGAGGGCTTCACACGCTCTTTGGCTAAAGAGGTGGCATCACGCAATGTCAGAGTTAACCTGCTGGCTCCCGGTACGGAACAACTTCATCTTCTTGCATCACCTTTTCTGTCTCTGTCCTCTTATCTGTCTTGTTTTTAAATCTCTCATGTCCCTGCCCACTCTTTTAGGTTTCATCCACACCGACATGACCGCAGGGCTGCAGGAGGAGGTTGGGGTACGCTCCATCCCACAGGGGAGATTCGGCGAGCCAGAGGAGGTAGCCCATGCTGTCCTCTTCCTTTTGGAGTCTCCCTACGTTACAGGACAGGTGCTGGTGGTGGATGGAGGACTGCAGCTGGCCATGTAAGGGAAGGGGCCTTCCTCTGGAATCGTCTCTCCACTGAAAACAATGGCAGCGAGGCAGGTAAAAGCCTCACTCTGCTTTTTCTTGAAAAAACTATCAGACTGTAGAGGAAATGGTTCAAAAATAAGGTGAAGGGGCAGTGGACTCTGTGTTACCCATGACTGAGGAGCACCAGACTGACAGAAAGTGGACATTTACACGTAACAATGCTTCATAGCTGGAGTTGGATATTGCCCTGTGGCCACATGTCGAGTCACATCTGGTAAGCTGTAGGAGTGTGAGATTGGATGTAGTGTTTGCCAGCGCTGTATTACTTGAGATTGGTTTTGAAGGTCTTGCTTTTGTCTCAGACTCGACCGCATTTTCATCAGTCTTGTCTCGGCCTCAGATATAGAGGGCTCGGGCTTTTATTACAAGACCTGTCAAGACCACAGCTGCAGGTATATCACTAAAATTGTCATTTGTGCAACAAAGGAGTGTTGAATAAAGAAGCTGATTTCAGCTCTGTAGTATTTGTTTGAATTTGTTTACTCATAGAAAAAAAGAAAAATTCCCACACATAAAATTCAAGACATTTCTCTAGAGTTGTTCCAAAGCTAATACCAGTATCGGAAACACCCCGACACTGCCTTAAATGCTGGATCAGGTATCAGTGAGTATGCACGTCTATGCACTGACCTAACACCACGTAATTCCTCAGAAAACTTAAAAGTAGTTTCACAGCCGGACAAAACGACAGTTTTCCTGGAAGGCAATTCTTGGCTGCTCTAAAACAGTCGCCTGCATAACACGATACGCTGTGCAGCCACTGGCAACTTCTGTTTTAGAGTTGATTTCTGGTAAGTAGTTTAACATTAGCTGTTAAGGAAACGTCAACAATTTGGCAACACAGTTTGCAAGGCTTTAGTTTCAAGGGGTGGCACTGGCACCAGTGTTGCCAATTTCAACACCAGCAATCTTATAAAGCCTCGCTATACCAGTCATTGCAATCATCTCAGCTCCCTGGGATCAGTACTCGGCATCAGCTGGTGTACAAGAACAGGTATCGGAGTCATTATTGGGAAGGGAAAATGGTATCGGAACATCTCCGCATTGTTGATGGTACAATTATACTGCACATACTCACATATGGACCTGCACTTGTATGTTGCTCTTCACGGACTGGAGGAGCAGGGGATTGAACCGCTCTACCACAGTTGCCCACGTGCAGTACATACAGTGTGGCAGTACAAGAGGTGAATGAAGTTGGATCTCCATTTGTTTTCCGTGGGTGTTTGTCATGTCCAGCTGGTAGGAGGCCCCGGGGCAGACCCAGAACACACTGGAGGGATTATATTAGCTCATGTGGTCTGGGAACACCTCAGGGTCCCCCAGGAGGAGCTGGAAAATGCTGCTGGCGAGAGGGACGCTTGGAGTACTCTGCTCAGCCTGCTGCCCCAATGACCCAGCCCTGGATGAATGGATGAAAATGGATGGATGGATGGATGGATGTTTTTATGTGAATGTGGATCCTTCAGATCACTTTGAGGAGTGCCTATGATCTGCATGTTTCACATTATAAGTGTGTCATGCAGTGTGGTACTTGCACTGCTCCGGTCTTGTGACTGCGACGTAGGTGTTTACCATCAGAATTCTTGCTGCAGAGCACAAAAAGTGAACAAAATCTTTGCCCAAGTTGTAAAAAGGCAGTTAGTTGTTGACATAGGAGACACAAAACCACATCTCTCAGAGAACCACTGTCCTGCTGCTCTCTGTGTTTCTGCTGAGTCACTCTGTCCAGCCACAGTAGGCGTGGCCTGATGTGTGTGTGACACTCGGTCATGACTAACGCTGCTGACTCCAGAGTGTCTGGCCCAGTCCAGACCTCCGTGCCCTGAGGTCCTAAATTTGATCAGTGGATTGAACGCTGTTGGTCTTTTTCCATGACTGTAAAGCGCCCGCCACTGATCGTAGCGCTCGTGTTTTGTTTCCCCGCCGCCCCCGGGAGACCCCCTCACAGCCAGCGGCCCCTCTGAGCCCACCTCTGGAGGGGCCTGTCGAGGGGCCAGGCATGTTGGGCTGCAGCTGGAGGAAATTAGAGGTAGTGGTGGAGGTGGGGAGGGGGGTATTTTTAGCTCTGGGAATGTTTTGAGTGTCTGGTTACAGCTCTGGACCAGTAGTGTGGATGGATGGGGTTGGAGGTGGCTGTCATGCTCAGCGATGAGATTTGAAATGCTGTGCTGGTTGTTCCTTTCACTGAAGCATGCCGTTACCTTCCATGAGTGTCATAACTTCAGATGAACAACTTCGATTGTTCTCTTTCATGTACAAACATCCTAAACTCTGCATTTCCTATTAAAGCATTGGATTGCATTACACTGTGATTAGCAATCTTAGCAAGAATGGTATTTCCACTGTGACTGATGATGTGTTTTTTGGCATTCTCTTATTGTTTTAGGAAGAGCCTGCCAGTCTATAAAAACATCTCACGCTGTCTCTGAAGAGTTTGATTTTTATTAACTTTCATAACCTAAAATAATATCAGGAGAACAATCCATATACAGGCATTGATTGGCATAGAAATGTGCAAACACAGTAACTGTCAGCTGATGCAAGCTCCGAACAGACAGAAAAAGATGTCCACTTTGTATAGTGTTACAGAGGTGACGGAAATAGTAGATATAAATATAACTTGCTTTCACTTTCTACCAGCTTAGAGTGTTTTGTACCCCTGAATACTGGGGGGAAAAAGTTTTTATACATCCTGGAAACAGTCGTTTGGCACTGTATAAGTGTCCAAAAATAACATGCAAAGAAATTGTGTTTGCATTAAGCCTGAAAGTGATTTAAGGCAGTAAATATATTTATAAAACTTCATGATACAGATAGGATTGTTTTGTCAGTGAACAAAAGGTTGCTGATATATAATTTATGTCAGGATTGTTGGGAATCTTTTTTTTTTTTTCATACAAAAATAAAATGGACAATCTGTGATGTGTGTGACAAATACACTGAAACCGTTCACAGCACCCTCTCTCCAGTGAGAACATTTCAATACACCCTTTTAAAATAAACCATCAAAGGAAAAAAAAATCACAAAAATGAACCTCCATCACCACAGTCACTCAAATCCCTTATCTTATTAAATGTCCGTCAGAAAAACCTGCTTGTTTCCATCGCTGTCTCTTCCTGTGTCTGTTAATCCAACCTCCTTAAATTCTGCTGCACCCACAAACAAACAAACAAATCTCATCCATGTGTGAGCGTCCTCTTTCCCAAACCTCATTTCTTCTGCTAAAAAAAACATCCTGTTTGTAAGGCCCGGCCTTTTCCCATAAGCAAATCTGTGACAACACTGAGACTGTATGATACTGCAACTGCAATCAGATACTGTAGATATCAGCACTGTGCTGCACAAGCCCACATAATAATGATCTCCTTCGTCAAAGCTACAATGCTTTGAATCTTTCAGTCTCTTTTTAAGTCTCTCCCGCAGGTCTACTTTTAAACAGTGCTGGTGGAGTGCTACGTACAGATACAGTATTAATCTGTGTATATTAAATGGCACCACTTGAACATGCATAGTAATTCTATGTTTCATTTTTAAACCTGTTTTTTTTTTCTTTACAGTCATAAGAGGCACTTAAACAGACAACCCTTTGCAAAAACAGAATCAACCGTACAGAAACATAAGAGAGCGTATTTATGAACAGTCTTTCCTCGTGGTAAACACTTCAATCATTGTCCAGGTCCAGTTGATAAAACGAAGCATGGGGAAACAACTCGATGAATTCTGTAATATAATAGGTTGTGTCATACTATAAAAACATATGAAAACCGCAGTTGCACCGGCTCACTGCCCACCGACCCTTTAGTTCAAGAGTCCCTCAGGTGGACAAGGTTTTGTTCTGCCCCTCGTCGCCGTCATAAAGTATTTGTCTCAGGAGTGCTGGGAACAAGGGCAGCTTTAAGGGTTTTTCTCGGGGGTGAACTCCCTGTGGTCTCTACAGGTCGTCACTTTCCACCAGGCCACCGGGCGGCAGCGGGCTGGAGTCGGGGAAGAAGGCCGCCTTCACGTCCAGCCCTCTCTCTGTCAGTGCGGCGTAGCGGCTGGTGGAGGGACGCACCTTCTTGGGCTTGGGGAGGTTAGGCTGTTGCCACTGAGCTGAGGACGGAGAAGAGGAGGAGGAGGAGGAGGAGGAGGAGGAGGGTTTTTAATGATGTGTTGAGGGGAAAAAGCCACACAGGACATGCTCGATTTAATGAGCTGTGCGTGTTTCAGAGTCGGAACTTACCGTGGACATCAAGGCGTGCAGTGCTGGATACAATGCCGGCGTCATTCTTGGCTGACACAGTGTACCAGCCAGCATCTTCTTTCATGGCTGGCTGGATGATCATACACAGGTAGCCACAGTTGTCCTGATGCATGCTGGGAAAGAAAATTGACACAAATTTAAAGGGTAAATTTGGATTTTTCAACTTGGACTCTATTTTCCCATGTTTTTGTGTGTGACGAATGGAAACAACAGTTTGAAATTGGTCCAGTATTGAGCGAGACGTCTGTGGCAGCAAAACAGGCTGCAATGTAATCAATCAGGGCAATTGTGCAACTGCAATTTCCATTCACTTAAAGTACATCTTTTTGCGTGACCCAAGTGTCTGACAACTTATTGAAAGTATTCTTACAGAAATATACCTTTTTGTTATGTAGTAAAATCCTTTTAGTTTATCCTGAAACAGCCCCGAAATCAATATCACCAGACTCCATTTAAATAAACAGTCATTTTATCATCATAAAACTCACTTCATTCAAAGTCGACAGAAACAAGTAAAACTTCACATAAACCACTTGGTTTTACTTCCCACTGTTCCAACAATCACCAGCTCTGGTGATGTGGTTGAAATAAACCCTTAATTCACCCAGTTAGATGTGAAAATATGCTGGCTCTGTTCACACTAAAATTGATGGTATTTACATGGAGTTTGGTGGGTTTGGCGATGGCGATTTCGGTTTCTGGTTAAACAGAAAAGATCTCACTCTTTAACATAAATGTCTTTCTCTGTAGAGATCCTAAAAGATAATCTGAACTTGCCAGTGGCAAAAGGAAGCACTTTTAGGGGACATAAACTGACAGTGTGATCATGTCCTGAGTGGTTACAATGCATCCGCCCTCATTTTGCCGCCCTCAACGACGGCACTCTTGCTCAATACTGGCCAAAAACATGGGAAATAGTGTCCAGGTTGGAAACATATTCTGATGTCCATGTTTTTGGGAAATGCTCTTCATCTGGTTTAATCACACTGGCTGTTTCTTACCTGATTCTGTCTGTGTTGTGAGTGAATGACTCATTCTCTCTCTTCCAGAAGATTTGTGGGTAGGGAACCCCTGTGACACGACACTCCAGTCGCACAGGATGACCCTCAGCCACGCTCGTGTTCTGCAGCTTCTCGACGAACGAAGGGGCCTTGTGCATCTCTTTGGCTGTGGAGAGAGCGTGTTACTGTGATGTTTTCCTGCCCCGAATCATGCCGGCATGTATCGTCTGCGTACGTGCCCTTTACTGTTTTAAATGTTTCTGTTTACCTGCAACAATGAGCTCCAGGTTAAAGGAGTTCTGCCCAGCTCGGTTGCTGGCGATGCAGGTGTAGATGCCTGCATCGCGGCTGGTGACTGGTTCGATGACCAGTGAGTGCACACCGTTTTCCCTCACCAGCATCTTGTGGGCGGAGTCAGGGCGGATGGTCTGCCCGTTCAGCTGCCAGATGAGGTCAGGAGTGGGCAGGCCGCTCACCTAAAGGGGGCAAAAGAACACATTAAAAAACAGTCAGTGTGTGAATGCTTGTTCGTGGAGCCGCCTGTGCTTGTTTTTGTTGGAGAAAATGAGTATATTAGCTGCATGTGTTCGTGGGGGCAGTGTGTGTTTATTGGGAGTATGAAAACAGAAGTGTTTGGTTAATCTGTCTGTGCTGTGTTTGTCTAGAGGAGCCTGGTCGCCTGCATGCTTTGTCATGGGAATAACTGCACTGAGAGAAGATCCTTGTCTCTTAATAGAGAAACCCAGCACTTACTCCGCCCTGCCACCCAGAAAGTCTTTTTCTGACTTTGTTTCCTTTTTGGGTAAATTTCTGTGCCCTTGTTGTTGCTTGGTATCTCACTGTAGACGTTATGTGTCTCTTTCAGGTATATTTGTGTGTTTATTGGTTGCTTTGTCTCATCATAGTCGTTTTGCATCTCTTTGCACTTCCTTTGCATCTCTTTGTGGTAATTTTGTGTCTCTTTGAGGTTAATTTGTGTCTGTCTTGGTCGTTTTGTGACTTTGTGTGGTCCTCTAGTGTCTCTTTGAGGTTTTTTTGTGACTTTTGTGGTCATTTTGTGTCTCTTTGAGGTCATTCTGTATCCTTAGGGGTATATTTGACTTTTTAGGTTGTTTTGTGCCTATTGAGGTATGTTTGTGTCTTTCATGGTTGTTTCGTGACATTTGAAGTCATTTTATGTCTTTTTGTACGTAGTTTGCATGTCTTTGTGGTCATTTTGTGTCTCTGAGGTTTTTTTGTGACTTTTTTTGGTCCTTGTATCTCTTTGTACCTTCTTTGAATCTCTTTGTAGTCGTTTTGTGTCTCTTTGAGGTTAATTTGTGTCTGTCTTGGTTGTTTTGTGACTTTTTGTTGTCATTTTATGTCTCTTTGTATGTACTTTGCATGTCTTTGTGGTTGTTTTGTGATTCTTTGAAGTTTATTTGTGACTTTTTTGGTGTCTTTGTACTTACTTTGCATCTCTTTGTGATCTTTTTGAGTCTTTCTGGTCAGTGCCAGTTAATTTGAGTGACATTTTGTAGTTGAGGGCAAGCGGGGGCTGTGACACTTTGGGCCCCTGCGCCTCAGCCCATTTGGCCTGTTCATTAATCCACCCATGCACATATTTGGTGTGACAATGTGAAATTCATAGATATCATGAAGTAGTGTAGACTAAGCAGTGATAGGTGTTTTTGGAAGCAGCCCAATACGCTTTTAGAAGTCGGGACATTTTAAGCATGGAAAGTTTGGAAAGCCACAAATGATGTGGAAATAAATATTTGCTATAAATATCCCTGACATTACGGGCTCTGAAGGAATGGAGACTCTCGGTTTATTTCTGACAACAAGCATAAAAAAGGCAGTCTTTTTATAGTGAGTTAATTGTGGGTCTGTTTTATTTTATTACATGTACCCGTTTTCAAAGAGTTTCTAAGTGCTGCAGGCTGGCGGGAGTTTAGGTGATGACGAAGAAGATAAAGAGAGAAAATGAGCACAAGTGGTGTGAGTGGAAATAATTGTAGAAAACCTGATCCCACTTAATCCCTGAAAAATGACACCTCTGTATTCGCCCTGTGTGCTTTGAGCCATTCATAACGCAAGGAAGTGATGAAACATTTTTATTCCCCAAAGAACCTGGAATGCGCAAAAAGGGAAATGTTTCTTTGGCAGCGGAGACACGGAGCCTCCCTGAAAGCAATACAGACACTGAATTAAAGGGCGGATCTGAAATGGCTCTCTCTATTACTATGATTAACATATTCTCTTTGGTGAGGGCATTTTCCTTTCCAGTCATGTCTCAGTTATTTTAAACCATCCGTCTTTCTTTGCTTTATCAAAGAGTAGCAGCATGGATCGGATACTGTGTTCACCTACAGGTTAGAAACACAGGAGGTTAGAGCAGAAGCTGGCTGTTAGCTAAACTGTTCCACTATTTTAGATCGTTATCCCATTAGATTACACTTACTGTAAAAGAACAGGCAGAGGGTTCAAGTAAAAACGGCAGTTTCTGACATAACTTCTAAAAAAAAAAAAAAAAAAGGCTTTGAAACTGCGGTCATGTACAAAAAAGGTCTTCCTCGCATTAAAGTTCATAGCTCGACATGCCACAGCAGACTGAAAAACATAGCGTATAATTTGTCTTTCCTCCTTTTAAGTTTTAAAAATGTCCCTCAGTGAGCAGCGCTGTCTCAGAGCCAAGCTGACCAACTGCACTCCAGCGACTTCCTGTATGAATCTCTTTAGGAAAGTGGTTTGCTTCTTAGTGACAAAGGTTTGAATTGTGAAGTGTACTGTATTGCCTTTCTTAATTTACCGTAAAACTTAAATTAGTAGCCCGGGCTATTATTTGCTGAAATCACTGAACTCGACAGGCTTTTACTAAGCCACATTGTACATATAGCTAATTTTAGGCACTAAAATAAAATCAGTGAATAACTGGAAAAAAAATTCGATACAGCCGTTGACCTTCCTTCCTCATGTAATCACATTGTAGACCCATGTTAGCACAGGTTGCACTCTCAGGAGTAAGAGGTGTGCATTTACCTTGCAGTCCATCCGGCACAGTCGGCCTTCCTGCACGATGAGGTCACCGGGTGCCTGCAGGAAGTGGGGGCGGAAGTGGCGCTCTTGGATGTTATCGTTCTCATCACCGCTGTCTCTGGACCTGGACCTGGGCCTGATAGAGAGAGGGAAACGTACAGTTTTGGGGATCAAACACTGACTTCTCGATGTTTTGTGAAGCATTTTATCAACTTTAATTAATTTCTATTAAAAAAAGTGGAATTTTAACAGAAAAAAGACAAAATTTTGTCAAAGAAGACACATTTTGATAGAGAAAATCAGCAAATTCCAGCTTTTAGAAGTATTTCATTTGCACAGAGCCTTTTAGTTTTGCAGATGTGGGATTAAGACTCCCTTTGGAGCATCAATCTCAGTGTTTTTTGGGGAAGCTTGTTGGGAGTTAAACATTTAAGAAGCAGAGTGCAATACTCTTTACACATTCATGCTTTCTTGTAGATGATACATCCCTTCTTTCATAGACATAATATGAACTTTGGGGCCTTTTATCTTCCACTTGCTTATTCATGGATTCAAGGATTTATTATTTTCATTATACAATGAAGGATTGCACAATGTTTTTCTATGAGAGTCTCCCTCCACCCTGTAGGGCAGGTCAGGACCTTTAGGTGTTCCTCTGATTAGGCCCTATTACAATGACATCACCACTCTGCCTGCACGTCAACCAGGGAGGGAGAAGAAAGAGAGTGGGAGACACTGATTGTTATCTCCATCTCTCTTCTCTCTCAAAACATCTTCGAGCTCAGGGAGTGTTCATCTAGATAACAGACTACAGGTGTTTTTATATGCTGTGAGGAGCGTCTGTGATCTTCAGTGCATTTTTTCCAATATCTGGGCTTGGATGAGTGCGCACTGTATATACCAGGTCATTAGAGCAATGAAAAACAGAACAGAGCAAACAGGTGTTCCCTCTCATTAACACGGAGCTTTTCTTCCCTGAGCTGACAGCCCAACAAAGGAAAGAAAACTGTGATTCAGCACACAGCAAATATTTGCGTAAATAGCAGCTTCTTGGAACATTTGACATCAGAAAAATACACACTATAAAATCTTTGTGAGTGAGCACAGAAGTCACGCAGATGGTGAACAGCCTGCAGCACATGTGCCAGCCAGCAGCTCCAGGTTGTGAATTAAACACCATGATATTCTGTTTAGTCTTTACTCCGTCTCTTGTGGGTCAGTGAAGTCTCACCTGCGCATGTGTCCGGGTGTGGAGCGTTGGCTTCGGCCTCGCTGGTTCACAGCCTGGACCATCATCCTGCCGGTGCAGCTCACCCGGCCCTGTGAGGGGAAGATAGACACGGAGAGAGGGAGCTCATGAGGTGTTGACACTCCACTGCAGCACACACAGCAGTCAGACAGGGAGGAGGAAATAAAAAGTGAGTGTTGGAGCTGGAAAGAGCTGTTAGAAAGCCTGTAGCACATGGACTTTTGACCCTCATCAGGGCTTTAGCGGTTTCCCGTCTCATTCAACGCCCTCTTCCTCTTCAGGCTGGAGACTATTATCTCAATACTCATTAATCTCCCGCTAATGGGCGCCGGCCTCTTCTAAGAGCAGCCAAACAGGCGTGTGTGTGTGCATTTTTTTCCTTTTAATGAAACGCTGCATGGAAATTTATGTAATATTTAGTGGTGTGTTTTTGTTTGTTTTTCTACTGCTCACCTCAGGGTTGCCTGCCATGATGGTGTAGTTGCCATCATCATCCAGTGAGGCTGCAGCAGTGTGCAGAGAGCAGGTACCATCAGCGTCACGGCTGATCCTGTAGTGCTCGCTCCTCTTGGAGATCTGCTTGCCATCTTTGAACCAGTAGACCTGTGACACAAGATGACACATCAGACAAGTTGGCTTTTTATTTGTAAGGGGAGACAGCCCAGGTGAATAGGGTAAAACTTTTAACTGATAAATATCACCATGAAACTGAATACTTGCATCAAGATGTAAGATAAGAAAAAGGTCATTTTTTGTATTACACATTTTGAAAATTAAATGTTTAAATATGAAAATGATGAATTATTTAGTTGAATATGTGCTGATCTGCATACATTTCCAGAACAGAAATCTGAATATTGGATAAAGCAAAGTTCAAAATTAGTGTTTTATTTTGTTGACATATTAAGAGATCACAGTTTTTACAAAGGGAATTTTAGATATCTTAGTTTAATCAGTCCATAAATCATAAAGTACTGTCAAAAGCCTTTTAAAAAAACAATTTTAGACATGCTTTTAGGAATAAAATGTCATATATATCAGGCTGTGAATGATATATGAACAAACCCCTCTGTAAAAACCTTAGAATGTAGATGAAGTGGAAATTTCTGATGCAGAATATGGGAAAAAAATCATTTTGATGACTTACATTAAGGTACTTATTTTTGTATGACAAGGTTTCAATGTTATGTTTAAAGGCTCTGTGTGTAACTTTCACAGAATCCTTGTTATTAGTGACCCCTCTCTCATGTGTTGTGTTTACACTAAACTCTCGTGAGTTTGAACAATAGAATATTTTTTGTTGACTTGCACTCTTGTCATACGCGCATGAAATCGCTCTTCTGCTGGTACGTCCTCAGCGTCTGATTGGCTATCGCTGAAGTTCAGATTGTCGTGATGGCTAATTTACCAGCCTGATTAGTCCTGGAATCTGGATGAACTGCATAATGAGACTCAGTCAAGACACTATTTTGCTATATTGGCTAGGTAGCAATTTGTACATGTTAGCTAATATTAGCTAACATTAGCACATGTATAAAATTACATACAGTACTTTTAAATATGCAAATGAAGCATTATCTCATATGTGCCTTTTGCATAAATTTATATTTATTTTTTACATTTTAAACAAAAATGTAGTACCATCTTTAAATTGTTTTGCTGCAGTGCTCGATCTCTCTTCCACCTCTATCTCTTTCCTTTCTTTTAATCCATCACTTCATTCTGAAGCCTGTCATCACCATGTCATTAATGTGCACAGAGCCAGGCTGCCAGCCCGGGCCAGTGTGTTTTCCTGCAAAGGGCCTCCCCTTATCACAACACAGAGCATATGTACAATATCTGCACTCTCCATCATCAACATCACACATCAGCAACTCCCGAAGCCAGGGAGTCATGCCATCATCAGGGCTTCAAAATGACCATCTATTGATAATCATCACCAACAATGTTTAGTCATTCAGGGTGATGAGATTGTTTCATGACTGTTCAACCTCCCACCTTTGGTTTGGGGTCCCCGTGGACCTTGCAGGAGAAGGTGACTGGCATGCCCTCGAAGACTTTGTAGTGTTTGAGCTTCTGGTCGAAGGATGGCACCACCCCCTTCCCGGCTGAGTCTTCATCATGCTGCACGTCGTCGTCTGATTCCTCCACGGGAGAACGCTCCAGACGAAATTCAATCTCACTGATCAGGCGCTGCTCAAAGCTGGACACTTTGTATTCCTACATGACAGAGAAGGAGAGTGATAAAAGAGAAAATATTTAGAGACAGCAGACAGTAATACTAGACGAGGCTGGCGTGATCACGTGGCAGTGGCAAGCATGTGTAAGAGCGTGCAGAAAGCTCTCAATAAAACCCTGTTTGCCTTAGTCCACATTTTTTACACACCCATTAACCTGTCTTCATTGTCACACAAACTACCAACTTTCTCTCAATTTCCTAATTCTGCCTGCCCAGATGAGCCACTCCTCCTCCCCACCACCTCCCATCAATCTCTCATCACTGTAGCTCTGCCGAGGCAGAGAGAACATCTGCAGAGCGGCGTGGTCCGATGACACATCATCACACAGATAATGACAGGCCTCGGGAACAGCTGCAGAACCAGCATTTATCCTCAATCTGCCACTCATAACGACAGCAATCACAGAAGTAGCCCATCCTGATCTACTGAGGTATTATCCTGTAATAGCACTGAGGCAGCTGCTGCAGCATGTTCCTTTTTACATATCTAACAAAGTAATATTCAATTATCCCTCCTTTCTAAAGACATCGCTTAATTGCTTCTTAAATCTTGAACGCAGATTAACATTGCGGCATGCATTGCGTGATGGAAACAAGATAGAACTAAGTGCAGTCTGTGTAAAAACCAAACATGCTGACAGATACTTGTGTTGCGATCAAGCTCCAACATGCTTCAGTATCTGAATGAGCTCAAACTAACCATACTAAACAACAAAAACCTACTGTAAGAGGTGCAGAGACCAAGTTTTACACATGCTCAATCAGTTCTGTTCTGTTGTGTTTACAGACACACCTGCGACCTGTGAATGGACTACACAGTGAATACAGAACCACAGGGACCGAAAAACAAATTGATGCCCTTTGTTTTCCATTTGTTCCCTTATCAGCTAATCCCCAGTCCTGACCCTGCTCAGGTCAAAGTGAACGCATCCTAGCTTTTAGCGTGACTTTGTGTGCACATTTTACACAGAGTGAGTGGAAAAACCGAGAGGTGACAGAGAGAAACAAAAAGGTTTCAAACACCTTTTGAGGAAAATGGGGAGACGGCTTGACTTCCTGTTGAGAGAAAAAAGTGGTTTTGTCTGTTGTTCTGTCACTGTGCATCACAGTTAGTCTGTATGTGTGTGTTCAGCGTGTGTGCATGTTCAATCTTACCTGCTTTTCAAAACAGAAAATTAAAATTCACATGCTTCATCATGAAAACACAATTTCTCACGATGCTCGTCATGCCAACAGGTTAGATCACACCGAGGTGGCACAGTGTGGACACAACTTGTGTTCTAATGGTGTTCACTAAACCTGCATTGTGACTTCACGTAACTGATCAGTGTGTGGCACTGTGTCGTTCAGAGCCCCTTCATTCTGCTGTCATTTTTTGTTACTTGCTGTTATGTGGCCCAATTTTAAGTAACAATAATTGAAGGGACAGTTCACCCCCAAATCAAAAATACATGTTTTCCCTTTTACCTGCAGTGCTATTTATTAGTCTAGATTGTTTTGGTGTGAGTTGCAGAGTGTTGGAGATATAGTCCGTAGAGATGTCTGCCTTCTCCAAAGCACCAAAAAAATCTATTTGAAAAATTCAACAGTAATGTCTCTTTCCAGAAATCATGACCCGTAAACTTCAGATAATCCCCAGACCTTGTTGTGAGCAGTTTTATGTGGGAACCATTTTCTTTACACTTAACTACACCTGCCAGCTGTATCACTACACATAAGGAGGCGTGTGGCTGCGTTTCGTAAAGACGAAAACATCGACAAATAGTTTCTTCCATGCGTGAATGAACAACCAGCACTGTGTTGAGGTGCTACACTCTCGCACTCCCACAGAACTACCTGGTGGCTTAAAATCGGACAAACGTCTATGTGAGCCTTCAAACAGTGTTACTCAGCAGCATGTTTGCAGCAATGCTGGTTTCCACCAGTTTGCATAAACAGAGCTTTTTATGGAGGGCTCTGGAGGACTTTGCAGTGTTTATGCCCTGCTTTCATAACTTGTTCTTCAACAGTGTTTACAGGGACTGGGGGGGCAGCAGTGAGGGGGTGCGCTCTAATTCAACAGTATATAAACAAAAGCCGGCGTGTCATGAGATAGGAATGACACCAGCAATGTATCGGTGGACAAAACAGAAAGGTGCTTGTGTCGTGTACATGCAACAGTGGGAGTCGTGGAGGAAAAAACAGCACTGCTAGTGTTGTCTGTTGGTCAAACATTTCCATGCCTGTGTGATTTCAGGTGAGTGTGTACGTGTGGGATTTTCCTCTCCATGTGTGTGGATCCTGATAGAGAGCCACCGTACCTGTGTGACCGGCTCCTCCTCTGTCTCCTGTGTGTTTAAGACTGTGGCAGCGTTGTCGGCACCCAGCAGTCTGCGAGCCATCTTCTCCTCATAGGTTAACCTCTGGAAGCAGGGATTAATGGGATCAGCCGGGGTTAGTTTGTGAGTTGCAGAAAACACTCTTATACACACCATCAGCTAGCAACTGTATCTCGTGTTAATTAGGGATGTAATTATTTATGGAGAAAACATTATGAATTTATTTCAGGGTGCATGGCACAACAAGATTAAAAACACTTTTATGGGTAATTTTTTTTTTTTACATGAATAGTTGTATGACTTGTTAATCTGTGTTAATGACATATGATTGCCTGCAAACACACAGTTGTTTCAGTTATGGAATAAGGCTAACACACACACACACACACACACACACACCTGTTGACCATTGCTCATGCGCTCCTCTTTAAAGCGCAGTTTCCTCTCCAAGTCCTGGATGACAGCGTCCTTGGATCCTTGGATGTCAGAGTCAGAGGCCATGCGGGGCGTCTTGGTGACTGAGGACTTCCTGGGGAACGCTTTGCTGTAAAGGGGACAAAACAGAAACATTTGTCAGTGTTACCGCCGTGACACTCTGCTCTGTGACGCACGCACGTTATCTCAGCGTGTCGCAGCTCCTCTTCCCTCTGCAGCTCCTCCTGCTCCCACTCTGCCTCTCTC
This sequence comes from Epinephelus awoara, assembly GCA_035609425.1. Classification (NCBI taxonomy): domain Eukaryota; kingdom Metazoa; phylum Chordata; class Actinopteri; order Perciformes; family Serranidae; genus Epinephelus; species Epinephelus awoara. Next base: position 37,154,250 of record CM069303.1, read on the forward strand.
ATATCCACCCTTATCTGGACTTGTCCAGCTATAGCATTCCACAATGTGTCTTCTTATCTCTCACAACTGCAGCAGGAATGCCAGGGTGAGAGGGGGAGTGCAGAAGTGAGTGAGGGGCTGATGAAAAATTACTGGCAAAAACTTTAAGGTGGAATGTCCTTGATGGAGGGGGAAAATCAAAAATGTCTCCCTCCTGGACGGCCATCAGAAGAGAATTATCTAGACAACAACAGATTTTTATCAGCTAACTTAATATGCAGAGCTCAAGGTTGAAATCCAGCAACCTTTCAGTCCACATGAGCTGCGCAAATAACTCTGAAGTGATAGATCTTGACAGCTAACAATTACGAAAACAAAATCTGAGTGTTTATTTGATTTTTGACACACCTTTCACTCTGGGGTCATCTTGTATATTTTCTTTCCCTGTGGGTGCTAAAGCTCTTGCACCTTTGTGTCTATGTGTGCGGGTTGTGTGTGTTTCAAAGGAGTCTTTAGTTAGCGTTTCCCCGTAAACATGCTGTATAAAAATGTAAACATGTCATATTCCATCTAGCAGACATTTCGCCTCTGGTTGCCAGCAGGTTTATCTGACGAGGAGCTCAACTCGCCTGAGACACATTGTGTATAAAGAAAACACTTACATAACTTGACAGACGCTGTACAGAGAGCTGTAAAAGTGCATGTGAGGGATACTTACACAGTGCCGTTGCCTTTAGGAAGGCCCAGGGCGTTGACTGTAGGACTGCCGGGTGAGGAGGGCGTGGAGGGCAACACTGAGGACAGGAAGCTGGAGGCTGGAGATGGAGGGACGGAGGAGAATGGCGAGGACATATCTGAGAGGGCTGGAGACATGGGCATGGGCGGAGGGGGCGGAGGTGGAGGCGGTGGAAAGTCTTGGGCGGGGCCTGATGGAGAGGACAGGTTACTGGAACCGAAGAAGGGCGGAGGTGGAGGTGGGAAGGAAGGAGAGCTCGGAGACTCCACGCTGCTGGCCTTGGTGAAGGGGGGCACGGTGACCCTGGTGAAAGGCTTATGTGAGGTGGGAGGAGACAGGGGGGAGGACAGGCTGGACGCTGAGGAGCCAGAGGACTGGGTGACGTAGCCCGCTCCGCTGGGACTCTGAGCAGCAATGAACTGCTTGGGCCGGGCGTAGTTGAAGGTGCTCGCCTGCATGGTTGCACTGCTCTCCAACTCCTGGAAGGAGGGAGGAGGTGGAAGAGGTGGAGATGACGGGGCAGGTGGAGGCACTTCCTGAGATGGTAGCTGAGGTGGAGGCGGGACTTCCTGGTTCTGCTGTTCCTGCTGCTGCCAGTTGGCTGCTTCCTGTTGCTCCAGTAGAATCTGATCCTGCAGCTGCTTCAGCTGAGACGCGTTCCTGTGAAGCAGAGGAATGGTCGTCAGTGACAGTGATCACAAACGAAAGTGTTTCCTTAAGGAAGTGTCATTCAGGCTGCTCTCATGTACTGTTTGTACGTATACTCAGGGGTGTAGTGGAGGGTCGACACTAGATGCACAATATTGGATTTTTTGCTGATATCCGATATGCTCCTATGTAACAACTCATTTGACTGATAATCTGTACATAGTAGTACACCCAACTCATCAACTACAACTACACCACTGCCTATTAGGGGTGACACGATCCATCGATCTGGACTAATGTCGGTTTAGTTATCAATGATCCAGTATCATCAATGCAGAGTAAAAACATGTTCCATCTCATCATCTTTACCTTTCGTTTGAAATTCTGCGTCACTGTCAAACAGCAGCAGGCAGATGGCAAGCAGCCAAGAGAAAGATAACGAGGATGTAGCTATTAACTCAGGAATAAATCAGCAGTGGAAATATTTCCGATTTTGGAGAAAATACAGGTCAAGAGACAGAGCATGTGGCGTATGTAAACAATGCCGTTAAGGGATAAAATATGACGTAACATTACCTTCTGACAGCAACATTAGCTCCTCTGTTTCAACAATGTCAGGCTGAAATGCAACTGTGGGACCCCGTGACTCAAACTGACAGTGAGTAAGAATATTATGTGTATTTGTTAAGCTATGAGTTGAGGAAACAAAGTGCATGCAAATATATGCAATGCAAACATGCTTAAGCTAATAATGAATGACTGGCAAAAAAAACGTTGTTTTGACTATGAACCTTAACAGTTATTATTCAGCTGAATTTTATGCTTCTGAAGTTTTAGGAAGAATATTACAATTTTGGTCAAAATTACAAGATTTGTTTGAGAAAGGTCCTTCTGATAGAAAGCCCTTTATTTAACTTAATGCATGTGCTGTCAGTATAAAGTCAACTTTGCTGCACTTACAGATTGTGTTATATGGGCATATAATATTGTCTCTTATCAATCACAGGCCCCTGAATCGCATTGAATCAAGACCGTATTGTGGCAGACTTTGTAATATTGGCACCCTACCCCTACTGCGTATACCTACAAAAATGAATGCACCACAATTTGTGTTTAACTCACATAATTATAAGCGAGTAATTTGTGTGTATTCCACGTAATCGGGCAGTCTATGATCACATGACTAATGCACTGAAGGAAGTAAAGCAGGTAATGACAAGACTGAAAGTCTGTGTCAGGATGCAGGTTGGGGCGGTGTATGGGTCAAACAACACAGGACTTTCCCTCAGGAGAACAGTGTTTGGAACAAGGTTGGAAATTAACTTTTTAGTCCATCTTCCATGACTGATGGATTCTAAAATCTACCAGTACTTAATAGATTACTATTGTTCTTTGGCTTTACATAGCATCATTTGTTGAGTGTTAATTCATTAAATCTCATATGAATTGTTGTATGAGGATATGTTGCATACTTTAAAGGGGGCGGGGAGGGCCTGTGTAACAAACTAACAGACTTGTAAAAATGTTACAAAATCATGCAGCTGTTGTCGATTTATGCATGACTCCATCGCCTGGTCTGTGTCCAACTGTAGTCAGAACACAACTGGCAGTAATGTTAGATGCCAAAAGCGAGCATAATCGATGAAGAGTTAGAATGCCAATCAAAGTGTTGGCCAGAAAATTGTGAACATGTTAATTATTAAAATACTTAAAGGATTTTGAGGATGACATCAGCACGTGGTCGTACACTGATGGTTTTCAACAGGAGTTAAAGTGAACTGTTTTTCCTCTGGTCTGAAGGTGACAGATTGTCAGGCCTGAGGGTTCAGGCAAAGTAGTGTTATGTGGACAAATTGTGTGTGTGTGTGTCAGTGTGTGTTCTGGGAAGGAAACTGCTGCACCAGCAGCACAAGCTGATAGGTTATCAGCCTCTAGCCTCTCACAAAGACTTGCTAAAAAGCCGGCCTGTTGACAATACATCAAGTATGGTAAAGGAATCATGAGATAAGTGTAGCAGTGAGAAAAACAGTTCTGTTCAACAGTGTGACAGTTTACCCTAATGGAGTGTAAACTGTGAGCTCAGATATGTTTTTCTATCTGAACCACACGGCTGAGGTGTGGCTCCTGGTATCTGAATGGCATTGTGATGAAAGAAAAACACAAATGTCATGCGATGTGGTGTCATTTTGCCAGGGATGGGTCCTGATGATGAAGCATTATGTTTTTTCACAGAGGTGTGGTTGCCCAGTCTCTCCCCCAGCTTGGCTGATTCACGTCATTGCGGGAGAGAGGGAGGTTAGAAATTCTGCAGAGCCGTCAGCTCAGATCTACAGTTTTTGCTTTCTTGAAGCATCACTGAATCAAGCACCAAGAGGGTTTTAAAGTGGACTAACTTTGTAAACCACAAGACGCAGTGAACTCTAGAAGCTCTCCTTGAGGATCAGGAGGACGTGGGTCTTTGGGAAAGTTATAAACCTTCAGAGTATACAGCTATGTGTATGTGAGACTGATGAGTTCTTCATAGGCAGCCTGTTCAAAATATACTGTGCATCCCAGTGGTGCGTGTTGTCAGGAGTCCACCAGGACCAAGTTCACGTGCCCAAATCTGTTCCAGATGTTGAATAATCAGCGGAGTCTTTCGACTATTTTTCATCTGTGAGAATGCAAAGAAGACCCCCCTCCTTTTAACCTCCCCCCCGTATCCATTTGCAAACACCAGTGAGTATTTCACAAAACTGACAGTTGTAGCATAGTGTAACAAATCCACCACACAATCCAACAGCAACATGACTGATTAGCCTGTCTTAGCCTGTTATTTCGGTCATATGCTCCCTTCAAGAGGAGACTTCACGTGCCCAAATAAATAGTCATTAATTCATAACTGTTCATTGCGATCATTCCAGCTTATAGTGACCTGCTGCTGTCCTCACCGACCGCAAGAGTGCAAAATCGATTCAACGTGTCCCCCCCTTCTCTGTATACATTTTTCTTTACATTCTCCAAAGCTCTCCTGTTCAGGCCTCAACCAAAAGAGTGCTTTTACAGGAATAGTTTGGCAGCTCGTGAGGCTCGCTGCGCTCTGCAGCGGTTTGATTCCTTTTTTGGCTGTGTTCTTGGAGCGTCAGGCACAAAGCACCCTGCCCGTCTGCTCCAGCAGAGAGGAAACACACTTAATTTCCTCGAGGCCTCATCCCTCTCAACCCGACACACACCGCTTTACTGCCTCAGCATGAAAGACCCCAAAGGCCGCTGAAGCTTTTTATCTACGTTTTTGACATAAATGCTGTAAGTGTATGAGCAGAAGGTAGAGTGGATGTTATCCAGCTTTAACTTACATCATCTCTATTGCCTTAAAAGGTGCTTTCTATATAAAGTAACTATGGCTAAAAAAGCACCTTCATTCATCACAAAGCCAGACTGCTGAGCAACCCTTTATGTGGTATCATAACATACCGGTGCTCTCTCTCTTATAATTGTCAAGAAATCCCTGATTCAGGAAGTATAAACAACAGATCTCTCTGCATTTAGGGAGATGTATTGGCAGTAATGGAATATAATATCATAAGTATGTTTTCTTCGCCATGTTGCACCGCCATGTTCCTACAGTAGCCCACAACAGACAGACTCCACACTTGCTCTAGATATTTTTATCATTTCATTTTTTTGCATCTTCCATTGTAATGAGCAGCCCCTCTGCAACAAAAGCATCAGAAAAACACCAATGTTTAAACATGAAACTGCCTCATTCAGTGATTTTACAAGTTTAAATCACCACGGCCATTTGTTTTTGTGAGGAAGAAACCTCTTCAGATAACTCGTCTCCCAGTATAAACCACTGAACACTGAAGAAACTCTAACCAGGAGAAGTTTCAGCTAGTTGCAGTCTGCAATCTTAACCACTAGATGCCACTAAATCCCCTAAATCTTACACACTGGACCTTTAAAATGACATCTAACATCTAATTACAGCGCAACATAATAAAATTCTGATTTTGTCGGAATAGATTAGCCTCTTATTGAGGTGTTTGGCATGCTTCGAATTTGCAGGCGCATGAAAAGGTCAGCTTGTTTAATTTGCAGCTGCATGAATAGTTTTATGACCCACTTAAGGATTTACGTCAAGCGAAGGTCATCCAGACTCAGCGACCCTCCAGCTCTGATCTACCAGACCGCTTTGACCACAAAGAGCACACCACGTCCTGCCTTTTCATCCCAGCTGTGCTCTAAAACAGCACGACCCATGCTAAGCTCCGACCCCTGCCTCGTGTAAATGATTATAAGATATCTACAAATGGCCTGAGAAGCAGAGCAGATCTCCATCACTCGCTTTTAGTCTTTGTCTCTGTGGCGGAGACTTGGGGCTGAATTAGAAGGGAAGTGTTCCTCTGTCGCTATGCCAACGGCCCTGTGTTTTGCTGTTCAGGTCCGAGCCAACTGGCCCACAGAGCGCCGTGCTCCGCTGAGAGAAAACGCTCCAGCTCCTCTGTCTGTCATTCTGTAACACAGCATTACTCTTATGTCTCTCTCCCTCATCGCCTCTCTTTTTTTACTTTTGGTGGTAAAAATAGGCAAAGCAGTCCCTCTTTTCATCTTGAAAAATACTTTCCTAGGGCTGGATCCTGTCTGTAAACTCTTTAATGGGGGGGAAAGAAAGAAGGGTAGAAAAGGCAAAGAGGAATCTGGTGTGGAGTAACTTTGTCTCTCCAGTTTCTACATGGAAAAGCTCAATAAACAGATCCAGGAACAGCTTAACAGTAACTTAATTGAAAGAGTGTTTTACAGCTCAGTGATGTACACCGAGACGTGCCAGACGCAGCGGGTCTTTACCAGCAGCATCTTGCTTTAATAAATGAAGACCTCAGCGTCTTAAATGGCCGTGTTTACTCGGTGCCGCTTGTTTGTGCTTCCTGAACAATAACGAGCCGGGCTGCGTGAGAAACTCATCCGCTGATCCACCGACCTATTGGAGCAAGCTGGGAGCAGTCTGAAGCTTTATCCGCCGCTCATCTCGTTAGCTCTGCAGCTGGCTGAAAAGACGGACTATTAGACTGGCCAGCTGTTGACAGGAAGCAGACGAGGAAGAGAACAGGAAGTGGTTGAGTGAACATAGGCAGTAATGAGGGGTTTCCTCCTGTAAACAACAACATGAGGGGAACTGAGGACTTGCCTGTTCTCTTTAAAATTGTGAAGGTGTTTATAAACAGAAAAATGGAGATTAGATGCACAAAACACGACATCCAGGCTGTTGAGCAAGTGGAAAGCTTTAGTGGGTGTTTGTGGCTACTTTCAGGCTACAGGCTCCATTCTGTGTTTGAATCACACCTCTGTGTATTTGTTTCTGCAAACATCCGTGGCTCAGCAACAGAGTGACCTTGCCATTTGTTAATGATTTATATCCAAATAGTCAAATTGAGCTGCGGCATCACACCTACAACACAAACACAGGCGCCTGAGATCATTACACGCACAGAGCTCGACCCAAACCGTGACTCAGATAATGGGTTCACGACAGCAGAAATGCAAATCACCACAGCTGTGACGCTCACCTCCCTCACTGGTCACACAAAAACAAGGTGAGTCTTGTTTTTTTTTACACACACCTGGTTCATGGTTGCCTCACTTGTATTCGAGCATTGCGTCATCGCTTCAGCGCGTCAGTACAAACTTGTCAAATGCCCCCAAGCTGGATTAGGTGATCAATCTGACATAATGACTGAGCTGGTGTCTGAATGACTTTTACACTGACAAACTGTGAGTAACACTGTCTGTTTAAACTGCAGGATTAGTTACTTCTTCTTTGGTAGAAATGGTTTTTGTGTCACCTCTGACAGGATATGTGTCAGACTGGGAATTTCCTTAACATTTTCTGAGAGGAGTGACACGCTGTAATAATACAAGGTTACCAAGAAAAAGCACCCAGAATCCTTCCAGTCATGCACTCTTGGTCTCTTCATTTGTGTCTCACATCACTCTCCTGACTCCCTCCTCCTCTGCATGTCTGCCTCCCTCTTCTCTCACAAGAGAAAGCAGACTAGCTAAGGAGCCACTCCAAGTTTCCGAGAACATTTCAATATAATCTCACAGTTCTGTCTGACCCCAGAAACCAATCTGCTGCTGCTGGGAACACACGATATTCAATATATCCCACATACGAAAAAGCGTTTTACTCTCCCCCTGCAGCTTCCATTCATTCACCTCCTCCCTGTCAGGTGACATGTTCTCTCTCTCCTGGATGTCCTTAACTTATTTTCAACCCCTCTCCTCCCCGGGTACCCCAGCACCCCCCCGCTTCTCCTCGTTCTCTCTGGCTCTAATTGCACACACACCACATAAAACAGAACCAGACTGTTTTCCTTTCCCCCCCTCTCTTTAAAACAGAGCGTTTTTCTTATTCCAGCCGCACCAACAGCTCACGGCTGCTCTGCTCACCCACTTTCTCCCTGCCCTACTTTCTTTCTTTCTTCTTCTACTATTATTTCCCCCCTTGCTCTCTGTCGGAGCTCGTATTTCATATCCAAGTGAAGGTAAAGAGGGCTCTCTGCAATCACTGAGCCCTGCTTTTCTCCGTATACCTCCATCCATCCCTCCTCTCCCCACTCCTCCGCCTTTTCTGTCCAAGTGAGACTGGGAGTGTTTTTTTTTCTTTCTCTGTAGCAAGAATGTTGAAGACATTCTTCTCTGGATTGGAGTGGGAAAGACATTGCCATCAAATGGGATTAGCAGCAGGAGTGGAGGGAGAGGAGGAGGAGGAGGAGGAGGAGGAAGGGGAAGGAAGAGTCAGGGGGAGAAAGACAGGCAAAAGTGAAGAGGAAACAAGTCAGTGAAAGAGTCAGATGAGTAAGACACAAGCTTTCTCACCTAACAGACGCTATTGTGTTAACTAATCCGTCTGACTCCAGCGAGGAGCTCTGCAAACAAATGAACCTCACCACATAAACACAGTCGAAACGGCATCACAGACGCAACACTAGAAAGAAAACTAACTTTGTTGGTGATGCCGCTCCTCTGCTCTTTCTCTCTATAGCCTCAACTCACTACCTTTCCTGAGCCTCCAGCAAATGAATGGGTATCACACACTCAGCCTCTCAGTGCTCCCAGGAAACCACACACCCATTCTGAAAACATATGATTTAAACATTAACATGCCAAACTGGTAAACCAGGAAAACGGGAGAAAATAGTCCTTATTCTGCCTCAATCATTTGTCTTCGTCTTTCTTCCTTTACTCCCTAATTCAAATTTAATCACAGACTCCAGTGCTTTTTCATTGACATAAATAAATAAATAAGATAAATAATAAACAAACAACCCAAAACACAACATAATAACATTTTTAAAAAAGTTTCCTCCCAAAGAGTTACAAATCTAAAAGTTTAAAATTTCAAAAAGCAGGTTTGTCCATTTCCCCATCATCCTATCAGCCCTGCTGAAGTTTGCCTGAGTCAAAAAAAGTTGTCAGTCCACATAAAAGAAAAGTTTTACCTTCAGTGTTGTGGTCTTGGTGTGCAGCAGCTCTGATATTCCCCTGCAGGAGAGTAAACTATGTCTCAGTGCTGCCCTGCCAGGTGTGAGGAGCATATATAGAGCCCTGAGCAGCCAGACAGTGACAGACGCAGTCGCTCGCTCTCCCTCTCTGCATGAGTCAGTCTGTCTGTGAGCTCCTCCTCTTCACAATAAAGGCACCCGGCCTGCCTGAGACTGAGCCCCTTCAGAATAAAAGCTCTGAAGTATACTGTGCTGACGGAGGAGCTTCCCTTTGGGAGTCAGGAACCAAAGATAACAACAGCTTTTAAAGTCGCAGATAAAGAAAACGTATTTGAGAAAAGCAGAATGAGAGAGACACCTATAGCTGATTGCTTTTACTTGTCCTTTTGTGTCCGCATTTGTATTGTTTCCTGACTGACAAAAGGCTGGAGAGACAGGGTGATTGAGGAGAGAGAATAGAAGATAGATTTGAGAAATTAATCACCTGTGACAATGGATGACACAAATGAAGTTTGTCCATTGTATATTTGAAACAACGCCCTTTCTGGGAATCAAATCCACATTCTGTGTTATTCTTTATGGCCACGCAGAAACACCGTCTACCCTTTACATGTACACGGAGAACAATGCTGAGAATGTGGAACATAATAGTTTTATGTAACGTGCAGTATTAGACCTTTGGAACAATATGGAGACGAAGTCACTCCCAACACAACCGCACAGATCTGGTTTCATTCACTGAAATATGTTCACAAATATTCAGTTTCTCAATCAGAGAGTTTTCTCCTTCATTTTTGTAGCGTGAAACAAAACCTTTTTGGGAACTTATCATTTCTATTTTTATGTGTAATGCCTCTATTTTTAGAGTCGCCGTGTGTTTTCCAGGCTGCTGATGAATCACAGTGTGTTAATGGGAGGTGGGAGCCCAGGGATCTGGTCCAGTGTGTGGTTGTAAGTGTGTCTGCATACTGGGGAAAGGTCAGGGATGCATTAGGAGAGGGTCTTCCTCTCTCTAGAGATGCGAGTCATTCCATGTGCATTGACTCACTGACACTAAAATGCGAGTCAGAGTGAATCTCCTCTGCGCTCTTGGTGACAGCTGTGTCATGAGATTAGTGTGTGTATACATTATTACACCCTCTAATTAACAAGTGGAAGTGGTGTGCTGGTCTGACTGGGAGTGTGTCTAAAGGGAGATCAAGTCTATACCACACTTGGAGCCACACACACACACACACACACACACACTGCTCGCACCAACAGCCAAGGTCAGGATTTAATCAGACGTTGATTGACCTCATCCGGAAACAATGTGATCCTCTGTGTGTGTGTGTGTGTGTGTGTATGGTAATGTGTATTTATCTGTGTGTTTCTCAGTGTTTAACATACCAGGGTGTTCTTTCCTGGGAAACACAGTCTGCTTTCTATGAGAGGATCATTGAGGCCTGTTAGTTTCCATGCTGTCAACTCCCAAGCATACACCCTGGTCTCTTGCTCCCCTCATCTCTCCATGCGTCTTTTCATCGCTCCCTTTCCCCTCTGCTCACCCCTCTTTCTTCCAGCCCCCTCTCTGTGTTGTGAAGGTCAGCTCCGACAACTCTCTTCCTTATTTGGAAAGTTTCTCCATTCCACGCAGGTCATTCTAGCCCGACCGACCAATCCAGTGGTTAGTTGGTGTGGTGTCTCAGCCAATCCTGTGTCTCCCATGTCCTTTTAAGGACTGCCCATCTCTCACTCTGGAGGTTTGATGTGAAATTATCTGCTTTTCCTGCTCCCTTGAGTCTCCAGTGACTTCATTTAGCTTTTTATTCTATTGCACAATCTCCTTTTCTCCCTGATGACAACTAACTTTCTGGTTCTGCCTTTTTTTCCGCTCCATGTGCTGGTAATCAAAAACCTTTCTGGCCTGCGTTAACTGAAGCGAAGGTATCAGTTAGGGAACTGATCCACACTCGGTGTTTTACTTCCATTTTTAATTAGACGTTTGATGATGATAAACCCACAAGCAAAGTTCTCAGTGTGTATCCAGTGCCATATGTGGTTCTTTAGCATGCATGTTTCCCGCTTTCCATAAAACCGCAAGCAACACCTCGACAAGAAAGTGATTGTTAATACTTCATTAGAGAGTTCATGACTTGCACCTCGTAAACACAAACACACTGCTGAGAGGAAGCTCTGAGTCACAGCGCAGATATGCGACAAATCCTGGCAGCCAGAGCTCCTTGCTCAACAATGCAGCACAGGAAGAATATAGAAAAATTGGATGCAAATTCATACAACATAAAAAAAATCTTATCAGTCTATTGTAAAAAAAAAAAAAAAAAAAAAAAAAAAATTCAGAGGGATGGACAGCAACAACCGATCACCTGCTGCGTCTTTACACTGTAAACACAAGTAGACTTTCTGTGTATGTGTGTGACAGTGGGAGACTGATGAGGGCTGTTGGCAAAGAGCTGTTTGTTTCCTTCAGTTTGTATGCTGTTCCCCTGACAACAGCCTCACTGGGGTTAAAGAGGTTTGGAGCTACTGCAGAAATCATTTAATCTCAGTGGTATGGCAATTATGTCAGCGGACAGGGATTGAAAGGTATAAAGTCAAGCTGCATGCAATACAGGCCACATTAAAGTGGATTAGACCATTGCTCATATTTATCACTGCAGTATGTAAGTGTGCAAAGCCAGGACACATTAAAGTTGGTAAGTGACACACATGGCGTCACTTGCACACTGTTGATCTAAGCTCCTGGGCCTTTGAGGCTAGGTTTGCACAGTGTAAAGGTTTTTTTTAAATTGTCACCGTGAGCAAAAGACTGCAATATTGCACGCAGGGATTTTCTTTCTAGGCTAGTTAAAAGAGAGTCAGAATCAGAAATACTTTGCTGATCCCTGAGAGGAAATTGTGATTCGTTTCAGTTGCTCTGATGTAAAGAATAGAGAATTATAAGAAGTAAGACGAGGAGTATGGAATAGAAGTATGTAAATATATAGTAATAAATTCAAAAAATAGAAATAAAAATGTGAATTATGCTACTATGTTTACACTAGCACTTAAGAAAGTAGGAATAAAATGTACATCTTCACTGTGGTGAGTCTTGTGTGTGCAAAAATATACAAATATGTGCATTGTGCTACATTACACTGTATAAACTAATGTTACATTTATAAATATAAAACATTTATTGTGCTGTAATGGTTCAAGAGGTGTTAAGATTATTGCACAGTTGAATAATTGCACCAATTACTGCATGCTGAAAAAGTAATAGTAATTTTAGGTAAGGTATTGATCAAAAAACAACCCAGTACTAAGTAGTTTCAAAACTTCTCCAGCCAAACGATACGTGCATGTAATTATTTTTGCAAACAGATTTACAACAAGAATGACTATTTGTATGGTTTTGCTCGCAGCCAGTAAACGCAAGCATTCCCCCATTTAATGTGATGTGTCATTGGCACAATACCGCAGTGGCTACAACTCATGCAGTCTTTGAAGTGAAGTGGTGAAGTCAGACGCAGCGTATTTGACAGACTTGGCAGTTAAACATGCCCGAGATGTCACCAAAGTGTTCGCAGGAATGGTCAACAGCACAACCATGCCAGAAAACAGCTTAATAAACAGCAGAAAGCAGCATGGAGGCCAGTGTAAAATGTGGTTACTTATATTTAACATCGTTTACTTGAGTCTTTCTTTTAAACTGCTGATTTAATTTAGAAGTTTAAGCTTTGCTTGAACAGAGATGGGTGGAAATTATGGCAGCGTGCCATCGCGCTGGAAAAGGGGTGAAAGTTAGCATGCTCACCTGGTGTCTTGTTTCCATTACTGCCAAGCTGAGCTGGAGTTGATAAATACTTGTGACTACTGCATTTGTCCAGGGAATAAACACCGATTCTTACCTTTCCCATTAGATCAAAAAAGCCAGACATTAGTGGGTGTTTGTGGCTTTTTTTGTCCAGTGGGAAAGGAGCTATACATAAGCGTCCACTTTCCATCCTCAGGCTACTTTTTCTGTGGCTGCACTTAAAATATTAGTTCAAAACTCTTTATAATTAAGTGCAGGCACTGCTTACCGTACGCCCAGTAGGTCTTTGCTTCGTTCAAATTAACACACACAACTTAGGTCTCTCTTTTTCCACCATCTGGCTTTATGCCACCACCCTACTTAGATTACCCAGTCAGTCATTACTTACGACGCCATCTCTTTAGCAAATAATCAGCAAATACTGGAATCATTTTAGACCCGCAGTGTAGTTAGAGAAGGCTAAACTGAGGTCCTGTTCAGTGTCGATGTGTGTGCCTGTTTTTCATCATCTGTAATCTTAGCGTACTGAGTAAAAATGAACATACTGTAAAAATCCACAGACACGTTGCTAGTGAGAGTTCGTCTGACACATGAACAGCACTGTGTGGAATGAAATACGTGCAAGAGAACAATTTCAACTGTCAAAGTTGATTCCTGGTCTTATGAAACAGAGATTAAGCTGTGGAATGGTTCGAGGGTAATTGTTGCCTCTGCTACTCGTGCTCTGTGTGTGACGCCCACCCAGACATTATCCCACCCTATAATATAATGCTTTGCCCCTATTATCACGGTCAATATCAGTGTGGTCACACCTTCGACGTGTTGCACTGGCTTGACACTTTTGACTGTCTCCTCCTTTGTCTCGGAGTCTCGTTTTACAGGCTTTGGTTTCTTGAAATGGTTACTCAATATTATTGTTTCACTTCATCATCATGTGGACTTTTCCTCCAACCCAGAGGTATGTAAGTGACTTAGCAACACAAGGAAGGCATTATCTCAACAGCAAAGCTACCATAGTGAAATCTGGGTATAACACACAGCCACGGGCACCTCTTGTACTAGCAAGGGTATGTCATTACACAGAAATGAAGGGAAGAAACGTCCTTGTGAAATGTCACACTGGGCAAACGTGTACCTTTATCAATATACAAAAGCTGACACCAAACACCAGCATCACTGACACCTCATCCATCAACACAAACTCACAGACACTCATGTGCATGAGCGCTCACACGCAAATTTACAAGCTCCATGTGTTATCAGTCTCTCATGATGTGGCCCTGCATATGGTCACGTGTGTACAGTTGAACCCTGGATAGCCCTGAACAGAGGGGAGTTGTGTTGTTGACTCAGGAGAGACAATAACTCTGTCCAACATGGCAGTGACCTTACTCTGAGATACAACGTGTCATCCAGCTGAATTATGGCTTGTCTCATAGTATCCTCTCACAGTGCGTTTCAAAGCTGTAAATAATGGTACAAAACTCTGACAGATCTTTATTTAGACAAGGGACTTGACTCGACTGGACCAGTAAAACCATGGCATAAAAACCCTTTAAGAACATCTCTAAGTTTCCCTTTCTTGAATGTAAAGAAGTACTTCTGGAAACATTCACAGATGGTGAAAAACCCCAAGATGTCTCAAGAAAAATAACTTCAGCATTCAGTAAGTCTACTACTCACTGCATTTTTCCAAACATGTCCACTCCTGTGTGGTAATGCTAGCATCACCACACCAAACTAAAGCGGAAGCTATTGAGGAAGCAGGTTAGTTTATCCCCTGGCTTACAGACCCTTTGGCGGTGCCTTAGCAATAGAGATCCACCGATGTTGTTTTAAGATTGGAGCTGCTGATTGACGTTGATGTTTTGCGCAATGTTTAATATCTTTAAAAATGACCACAGTCAGTATTCATTGTTATTCCAGGGAAGTGTATTCTGGTCGGGGTGGAAAAGCCTCTGAAGCCGCATTTTACATGACGAGGACTCCTCAGTGTTTAACTTGCTCCTGAAACCTGTTACCTCTTCAGGCTCGGACATAGTTTCTGCATTGAATGTCCGCGGACAGCTATTGAGGGTCCATGTCAGCCAGTGCGCTTACTGTCCTCCAACTGCCAGAATCAGGTGAAAAAGAAACAACGAAGAAGCTGCTTGGTCTGGAGTGATTTTCTGTCAAATATCCAACTTAACCTAACTTGGCTGTCTTGACTGCAGTGTGTAGGATCGAACTTGCTTTGTCTGCTATGAGCACAGTCCACATGACCACAAAAAATAGGCTGCATGTGGACGTCTGCACAAGGCCTCTGTTATGTCATGTCATGTGGACCAAAGCAGACCCTCACAGACACTTGGATGCAGAATCCATGATTCACTGCATCACTATTAGGTGTGCCAAGTCATCCAGTGGGCTGATTTGGGCCCGAATGCCCTTTGTTTGACATCCCTGATTTAGACGCTTCTGCAGGAAGCCCAGTTTATCTTCAGGACCATTTCAATCAAATAGGCTTCGATCCCAAGATAACTTTTAGTTGCCATACATAACAAATCTGCTTAAAGAAGTAGGTAATTTTAGCAAAGTATGTTTGCTTTGTATGCTTAATCCTCGGAGTGGTTTATGAGAGGGCAGTAAAAACACTGGCTGTACTCTGTGTCACTTGTTGGTTTTATCCTGCTTACAGTAGTCTGAAAACAACACATCCATCAATTTTACAACTATAGCAAGTAACCAAATATTATTTGTTTCTATGTGCAGAATTCCTTACAAAATTTTGCCCTCCAGAGGAAGCTACAACGAGACTGTGCTGCCAGTTTGCAATCTATCTATTCTCTACCATGTGGTACAACTCTGCTTTCTCTCCAAACCTGATGGTTGGTTCGAATCCAACTGGCCAATCTGGGCCTCTCCCCTGAGAATTTCCTTTGATTCTTATCCTGACGTCTGACATTAACGCCAGGCATCAAACCCAAATGCCTACCGACCCTGCTCTCTCTTCCTTCAGCACAGAAAAAACAGCGGGTCTGTTTTCACAGCTCTGGTCTCCTGCAGTCCCTCCTGCCTGCCAAGTCACACAACGACTTCCTCCATCTCATCAGCTCGGTGTTATTGAAGCAAAAATCATCCCTTACGCAGGCTTCCAGCGTGTTATTCATATGATTTAGTACGAGTTATTCTAGATTTGTGAACATGTACACATCTACCTATAGCTACAAACACCAGTGTTAATATCGTGTTATTAAATGCAGCTGTCCCTTTATAAATTAATAACGACTGAGATTCATTTTTGGGGATATCCTCATATGAGTCACATTTACGTGGGAGCAGAGGCTTGTATGTACAGAAATCCTGAAAACTTTAGGAATAACGCTCAATGAGTATTAAATAGACACTGTTGCCTTAGGTGAACCGCAGGTAATAAAACTCCACCCATACTGATCCCCACTGCCTTTATGTAAATGCACTTAAACAATTAGGCTATTTCATGATATTGCCTTGTTCTAAAAATACACAGCATAGTTTCCACTCTGTCTATCGGATTTATAGCTTCTCAGCAACATGCTCTGTTAGTGTTGCTTATTAAAAAGAACTCCTATAAAATGTAAAAGTAACAAACTAGGAGCATTTTCAAAAGCTACAGGCTTTACTGATCTCTGCTGATGTTTCATAGCAGCATGTGGCTCACAGGGATGAAACAGTTTATCAGTCTGCAGGGGACGTGCCACACGACAAACAGGATATGATGAACTCCACGATAAAATCAAAGGTCTTAGGCTGAGAGTGGTCAGTCTCTGTTCCCTACATGCTACCTGAGGAAACAGAGTGCAGTCTGGCAGAAACATGACCTTTGGTTAATGGCGGCGCTGCTGTTTTTACTGTGTAATTATAGAATTTAAAGGGGAGAGGGGTGGTGTGTGCTTTCTAATTGCTTCACAGTTGGAAACTGATTGTTTTTAGTAATGTATTTACGTTGTTATTATGGATAAACTGTTTGAAGCAGCTTTACTGCCTCATCCATCCAGCATAGAAGCCTGATCTAGAGACAAAAGTTTATTTTTTATCTTTTTCATATTCATAAGATCAGTCTCATTAACGTTTTTGCACGGCACAAAAGAAAATTGATTTACAGATTGGAATATTAATCTCTCTTGCCATTTGCACAATAGCAAATCCTGCATAACTAATATACAGTATGTCAGTTGTATATTATCAGCTGATTCCACTCAGTTCTTGTCTCACTGCTGCCTCTCATTCATCATCCCACAGTGTAGTAATGTAAAGCACTTTATACGGAACGAGTCAGAAACCTTAACGTAATTTCTACTGTTGTGTCTGTGTTTGCATCCGTGATAGCTTGATTAATGAGGCTACGTGTGGCGTCACTCAGATCACATCCAGAGCATCACCCTCACAGTCAAATATTTACCTGTCATTTTCCGCCTCCTCCTCTATATTCTCAGCTCTGGAAGCACAGAATTAACAAGTCACGACATTTATGTCAACAGATATGCAATACTGTAGCATCCATCAGCAGAAAGCCCAGTACACATGCAGTGGAAATAGACTGTGCAATGCAAGAACCAAGCTTTACTGCACTGTAACCAAACTCTAGTCTAAATGCAGCCTGTCATAACCTACAGCAACACTTTTACCCATCTGCTTTTGATGGGATATACTGCTCACATTGTTTAACACTGTGACAGTAATATTAGACAAAAACCCCACCTAAGTTTTGTCAAACTGAAAATATGAAGAGTGAAAAATAAAAGAAGGGCCAAAAAAAGACTGATGGGCAAATTCACAAGAAGACTGCGTGGCTTTTGCAGCTGGTAAACCTGCATAAATAAAACTAAAAGAAAGTGTAATTTTGAAAGCATCCGCAAAGGGTGAAACGCACCCCTAACTCGCATTATTGGCCCCTGTCTATGCCAATGAGCCTTACTGCAAAAACAGTTCTCAAAGATGAGTGCTCATAGTGAAAATTATTAGCGTCTTCAGAGAGTTGGTGGTGTCACACCCACATGCAGCACCAATGGCACTGACACTGACAATATTAAATTCCAAATATGAGTTCTGTGTGTCTCGTTTAAAGTCCTTGCCTGATGTTTAGAGGAATGTCTCTGCACCTCGTCGGTCACGACCTGTAGGTTGCATTCTGAAAATTTCAGTTTTCTTTTCTCTCTGCCATTGTTCTGCCTACTGTGTTCTTGGTGCAAAGGCAACATTCATACTTTGCCCCATGAATGATTGCTGCAAAACTTTATGGCTGTGTTTGCACTGTAATATGCACAATATCTTTTGTGAATCGAACCTTGAGACAGGCCAGATGAGCTATTTATGGTGCTGTCAGCGGCCGCAATCCATTCTTTGTGAATTCGCCCCAGTATCCCTTTGTTTACCAACATGGAACTGGATCTGTTCCGGGTTCAGCACTTAATTTTGAACTGTTCTGAGCATATTGACCAAAACTACCACTTTTTACTTTAACTGCATTGCGCAACGCCCACCATTGATGATGCATCCTCGATAACAACAGTTTGGCTCAAACCTGGTGGAAAAGAAGGCTCGTTTGCTAGAGAGCATTAAGGTTCCGTGAATCCTGAACAGAACGTGTTCAAGAACCAGAGCTAATTTAGTGGAAAAGGTTATAGGAGTCTATAACCATTCAAGACGTTCTGTGAACTGTGTTTAGGCACAGTGGGGCTTTGAGCTAAAGACTTGTGTCAGCAATGCTAGCATGTTGAAGGTCAGCAGGTATAATGTTTAACATTTTAGTTTAGCATGTGAATATTTGCTAAATGGTACCAAATACAAGTATCGAAAAAGCAGAAATACTGACTGTTGATGGTGCTATAGATGAAAGTCAGAGTTTTTACAGTACATCCTCTACATACCATAAACATCTGCACCAAATTTTACCGCAATCCATTTAAAAATGTCAGCCTCATGGTGGCGCTACATGAAAATTCAGGGGATTCATCGTCTGGGAACAACAAATGTTAAAGTTTGTTGTCAATCCATCTTGTAAATGTTGAGATATTTCACTGAATAAGACATTTTTGAACTGCTGGTCGCACCAGAAAAAAAAGCAGGATTCATCCTCTGGGAATCATGAATGATTTTACAGAATTTAATAACCATGCATCAAATGTATGTCGAGATATGTTAGTCTGGAACAATGTGGTGAGCAAACCGGCTAACCGACAGACAGACTTACTGTCTCTAAAACAGCTAAAATAAAGAGAAGAGAAGAAAACAAATATCTCTAAACCAGCCAGTAGGGGAAAGAATACACTGCAATTATTTGTGTATGCTGTGCTGTCATTAGTCACCAGAAAGGCATCAGTGAGACACCCTGGTAGACTTCAGTAGGGGATAAAGATGCTACTCATGTAATTGTAACCTCCCTGGTTCAAGTCAGGACGTGGACCTCCCATCCCTTCTCTGTGTCTTTCTCCTTTTTTCCTGTCTGTGGTATTTTATTCTAATAAAGGCAAAAAAAACTTTAATGAAAAAGAAATGCATCAGCATGTGAGATAAAAATCCATGCACAAGAGGCCTGTCCACGGCAGAATCAGAATCAAAACACAGGACCACTGAAGATAAAGCCATTCAATTCTCTTCTAATAACAGTGACATCCTACCTGATCCCTATAGAGCTCACAGAAAGGTGCTCAGGAAATAAACACAATGGCTCTGTCCTGGGCTGGGCATGCAGTCCGAGGTCAGACAGACACAATAGGAGCCATCCAGCAAAAGCCACACAGATCTGTTTACAGCCACAGACAGAGAGCAGCAGGCAGGCTCGCCCTGGCTAACACGATGCCACAGTGACACCAACATAAAGGCAGAGGGAATGCTTTTGTTCTAAAAAGGCTTGGGATATCCCCGTTAACCCTTTCACAGAGCTGAGACACTATCATTTCCACCAGACCTCAGACAGGCCTCCCAGTCTGTCTCCCTCCCACCAGCCTTCCCTGGTGACTGGCCTGCCCTCGGGACACAGACACATGGGGACGCCGCAGGTACTCACAGCTTTGGTTTAGGCTTGGTAGGCAGCGGGGGACCGTCCTTCCCAGGGGATGGAGACAGCTTGCCTGTGGATGGAGGAGAGTCTGGTGCCACCTGGGCTGGACTTTGGGCTGGGACATCTGTCGCAGGCTCAGACTGTGGCGGAGGTGGAGGTGGTGGTGGGGGTGGGGGTGGCGGTGTGCTCGTTTTAGGTGGTGATGGCGGATTTGGGGGTTGGCCATTCTGCATGGGCCCTCTTCCCTTATCCTTGTCCTCCACCTCAGAGCCCATCTGCACTGGAGGCAGGGATGACACACCGGGCCAGATCTCGAGCTCCTTGATAAGAAAACCACCGGGCTGAGGCAGCATCTTGGGTGGCAGCTCTAGGAGGCTGATTTCTGTCGGTGGGGGAGGAGGGGGGAAGGCTGCCACATCCTCAAACCCTGAGCTATCACCAGACATGCCATTACTGGATGAGTCCTCAACTCCTGGAGAAAACAAACAAAAGAAAAGTGGAAAATGTTGCACTGGGATGTTTAGTTTTTCTTCTGGCCACCAACATAAATCAGTAGATGGAGATTTCACACACACACAACTGTACCACAGCTGATCTGATCTAAAGCAGCAGCTGGGTCCAGTCAGGCTGATGCAATTTCTGTTTATTCATCCTTTCCTTAAACTGTGCAATGAGCCCTGCACAGTACATACACAGTTCTGTCTGTGAGGATACACACAGAAATATTTGTGTCCTGCTGTACTTGCAAAGAGCTGCTCATCAGCTGACACCTCTCGCCCTTCTCAAACACAGACTACACAATCATAAAAACGACAAAAGGTGGTCGTCTTGTAAACGTGAAACATCACTTTTATAACTGACCCCAAACCACCCTACCCCCAGGGGTTTACTGGACTGTCAGCAGTTGGTTTAACCAAGCCCTGATTCATTTGCTAGTTACATTTGTTGTGGACTAAAGACTCTGAAGATGAGAAATTTGCAGCTTCATCTGACAATAAAAAAGATCTGTTCTTACATTGGGAGCATTTTAGAAAATGTACTGATGATCACTACTGTTTATAGGACATTATCGATGACATCATCTGTGACTGAAGCTCGAAAAACCCAGGCTCGGCTGGCTTGAAATGTTGTTTGGTTTACTTGGTGGCTCAGGCAGCATGCTAGTCAGCTTCACAGGATGTATTACTGTACATGATGTAATAGACAGGAGTGTATGATCTGTCGCTTGCCGAGATGAAGTAGCTGAAGATGATTGTTTGGCCCTTGCTTGGTGGGTTGAGCAGCTTGTTGCTGGTGTGAGCAATATGCTAGTTAATTTGACATGTTGTTAGCTGGTTGTTGGGTGTCACTCCTATGTTCTCACGGTCCCACCAGCCCTAGTTTTATATAGCACATCATGGGAGCCTGAAAAGATGCTGCCCAGCTGTGTATTCACTTAATGTGACATGGGTTAGGAAAGGGCAGCGGTTCTTAACCTTTTCTGTGTCAAGGACCCCTAAATTGATACTTATTAAGTCACAGACCCTAATTTCATAAGACTCCACTTTAGGGACCTCCATCAGAAAAGAATTTGGTTGTGTAATAAGAATTTTATGGTTGTCAATTACAGTTGAGGAGATAATTGTGAAAAAAGTGAAACTAGAATAGTCACTCTTATGACTCTTATAAAATAAGCTATTCCCCATTATTCTGGGGAACCCCTGGAACTTATTTAAGGACCCCTGAGGTTCCCAGACCCCTGGTTAAGAACCACTGGGTTAGTGGATTGTATTCATCACTCTGGGGGTCATGAAATTTCACTGGCATCGATCTTAGTCTAGATAATAGTAACTCTTTTTTTAAATGGAGAACAACTTAACTATTTCAGCACTAAACTGAACATAATAAGAGTTAGTCAACCAATTAAATAACCAATTAAAAGAGAGGAAAAAGAAAAACAGACGATGAAAAAAGGGTCTAGTGTAGGGCTGCAACTAACAATTATTTACATTGTCGACTAATCTGTCGATTATTTCTTCGATTAGTTGACAAATCATTTTATCGTAAAATGTGTTAAAATATTGAAAAATGTCGGTCTGTCTCGCCCAAACCCCAAAATGATGTCAACTAATGTCTTGCTTTGTACCAAATAAGAGTATTTTGGGGTACTTTTCTATGAAAAATGACTCAAACCGATTAGTCGACCACTAAAATAGTCACTGATTATTTTAATAGTCGATTAGTCATCAATTAGTCGACTAATCGTTGCAGCCCTAGTGTCAGGTTAGAGACACATTAGCTATTGCCTCAAAAGGTCAGGGTTAACTGGATAATATCTATAAAATATTTTAACTTGAAACAGTTACACAATAGGAGCATTAACGTGTGATGACAGATACTGAACTGGGAAATATAGGACCCTGGGAACATAGATACATGTCCTGTTGCTTTTGGCTTGAATCCTGTTAGCTGGTGATGTGTTAGACAAAAGTGAATTTAACTTGCTACAGAGGGTGTTCTGACCCTGCGGGAGTAACGAGGAACTGCATCTTAAGGCTGTCTCACACTGTCCCTAACGTTCAGCTGTGGTGCCTGCTGTTTGTTGATACCCAGATGCTGCCTGGTTACAATATGTTGACCATCTTTGTGCCTGTGTTGGACGCACCTGCAGTGACTGTGAGTTGAGCTGTGCTGTTAACAGAGCCATATGGGTTGGATGCAGTGCAGCAGAATAGACCTCCGTCCTCTGGAAAGGCCTCGGCTATCACCAAGGTGCAGATCTCCTCTAAAAAAGACCATTAATACACTTTTAGTGAACATATTGTTCATGATCATAAGGGTTAAAAGCACAGACGGAGAGTGAGCTGCACAGGTGTGGACTGAAGTGACATGTTAGCACTTGATTTGCTTGTAATGAGATATAATAGAGAAAGACAAATTATGTACACGGTAGACTGGTGAGTCACTGTTCATGGTCAGACACACAGAGAGCAGTGGGTAAAAAGAAAAACACACATGGATGTAACTACACATGACGAGCAGACAGACACACACTTCAACACTAAGGCACAGATGTTCAGGGACGTCTGAGTGACTCATAACACCTGAAATGACCCCTGAGTCACAAAGGTGAGAAAAGTCTGACATAAATGAGCATGTATGTCATTGTTTATGTGTGTTTTTGTGTGTGTGTGTGTGTGTCGGAGGTTTCTGGTTTCTCAGACTTTCCCAGGGACTCCCTCTGACTGTTGTAGGTGTGATATGAGTGTCCTGTGGGACGCAGACTTATTAACTTGTGGTGTAGTCATGACCAAGTGAGAGGCTGCAACTGATAATGAAACCATCAAACTCAATTTGAGTGTCCAGACACATCTAATAATCCATTACTAATTTAACGGCTGCCTGTGGCTTGGAACCTGAGAGCAGTGTTGTAATTGAAAGTCACATTTCAATAGACCTGGGAGGAATTGAGGTGTCATACCTGGCTCAGCTGCAGATCGAGGCTCTGATTCACAGTATAGGATAGGTGGAAAGGAAGAGAAGACAAAAAGAAATATTTTGGTTATTAGCATGTATTAAATACATGATTAAAATCACTCAGCTGCTGTACAATAGGCTAACCACTGAGAGGACTCCCTCACTTTTCTGTAGAATACGAAAATCAGGGGAGTCCAGGATCTCCTCTCCCTGGCGGGACCATCTGACCTGCAGAGGAGGGCCTCCACGGACCCTGCACTCCAGAACCACCACCTGGCCCTCGGAGGCCTGGGCATCCTGCAGCAGCTGCACAGAGGAGGGATAAAGTAAGAGGGAGGTAATGAGAAAAAGGAGCGAGTGGGTGAAGAATGACGAGGAAATGAGAAGAGACTGAAACCGGTAATGAAAAAGATAAATCTGTCTCAGAATTACAGCATGGAGACAGATGGAGACAGAGATTTTCGAATATGACACACCATCAAGAAACACCAGCTGAAGAATTGAGAGGCCAGTGGACACAAACGTCTTTAAATACACCAGGTTGCTGTCCCACTGGTAAAAAAGAATTGCTTCATTTCTCTGTTTTGAGACAGGTATAACAGTATAACAAACATTCAGTATAACTAAAAAAAATCCATCAACATATGGGCTGATGGAGAAGCCACCTTCAACACTGTGTTGTCTCCTCTGCTAGTTAACAGGGCCAGAGCGACATAGGCTGTTATATCCATCAACAAGAGGCACTCAGCGTCAGTGTAAATACATGTGCCTGTGAGCCTCAGCCTATTTCTCTTTGTGACTGTGTGTCTTCAGCGTGGGTATATTTTGGGAAGACCAGGGGTGGAATGCACATCACGGATCTGACAGTGTATGTGTGTGGTTGTGTTGCATGGGTGACATCACAGTATTGCTGACATCAATAGAGGCGAATATCCTCTCATTGAGATGATTAAAGCCCGCGACAGTCTTTAAAGGAAGGCGGGTGGAGGTGAAGAAAAACAAATGTCTTTTTTGTAATGAAGTGGAAAATGATTTAGGGCCTGACTGGCTGAATGAGAGTGAAAGAGACCTGACCCTTGTGGGTTTGGCAGGGCTGTTTGAAGCTCTGCCTCAGCCCGTCTCAGTCCCGCCATCACAAGACCCACAGCCTGAGGGGAGGGGGAGCTGGAGGAGTGTTGAAGAGTCTGAGCTGGAAGAGGGTGTTCTTGAGCTTGTGTTTTATCTGACCCCCACTGCTGAAAGCCACAGCACTGCATACTGTTATTATGGGAAGGCAAGGAGACTGGGTACATGTGTATCAGGTTATGTATGTACTGTATGCGTGTATGTATTGCATGCATGATGTACTGTACGTAAGTATGCATGTATCTTGGGCTGTTTTTGATGGTTTGGGTTGGATCCCTTTCTTCCAATTAAGGGAAATCGTAGGTTTATTGCACACAAAATATTGTAGACGATAGTATGCTACAAATGTTGTGGTAACATTTTGGGGAACTGTTTCATGCTGGTGCCTCTGTGCTTAAAAAAATCCTAAGAAATAGTTTATTATTCATTCTGCAGTTTAGGGTGAATGAAAGCGCCAACTGCAAGCCAGGTCTTATTCCCAAACATCAGTGCTCAACCTCTTGAATTCTTCTGAGGCTAAATGGTAGGGTGTCCATAAGCTTTTGACCATGTAGTGTGCAGACTTACCTTGGTAAATACAGGAGGACCTGACACCTCACCACCATACAGTGACGACACTGGGCTCTGCATCTAGAAGACAAATAAAATCGACTTTCAGAAAGAAAGGCGTCATGTCAGTGAAGAGAATGTTCCACTTTTTTAGACAACTTTTATGAGCCTGTGTGGATCTCCTGTCCAGCACTGTGCTGTAGGTGCTTACCCGTTGTGGGGGAGTAGACAGGGACTGGACCAGGGTAGAGCGACGAGGAAGGACCTCGGGGGTTTTGGGTGACGATGAGCGTATCGTCAGGGACATTGAAGTAGTCTTCTTCTGAACCCTACAGTGAACAAAGCATGAATCAGAACCCACACACACAGACAAAAAAAACTTTCAATGGAGAAAAAATAGGCATTTCTCAACTCGATATGCTTTTAGTTAAAATATGATACTTGAATCAAAGAAAATTGTCTCCCCAGCAATTAAGATGATATCAGTGATGTTGGCTTCAGTGTGTAAACAGAAAGGGAATCAGGAAATAGGCCAGATGGAGGCAGATTTATACAACAGATAATAATCAAAAACATTTAGAGAAATACAGAGCGGGTGATGTCAGGCAGCATGCACAATCCTTTAAATGCATTATTGTTACAATAGAAAAAGTTTAGTCATTTTTCATGTGCATCTTGTTTCTGATGTACTTGAAAAAAATAAACATGTGCGCCATAATTTTTGTCCGTCAAGTAATTTCTACATTATTTTGTAATGTTAGGGAAGTCTTTTAAAAGTTCCTGCTTCCACATCTGGATCTGCCAAAAAAAACATGTGTGCACTTTGGTCCAACCTTTCACCAAATTAACAAGTTATGAAGCAGAAAGAAACGATTCAAGAGAAAAGGAAGAAAAGTAAAAGAGAGTGACAGCAAGAAGAGGGTACAAAGTTTAACATTTGGAAATAGGTCCAGGGGACGATCCTGACAGGGTGATTTTTACCATATTAACCCCCTGCACCTCTCATAATTTAGATTGTGGCCTGTGTACTGGGTCGGGTTTATGGCTCTTTAAGGGTCCCTTAAGGGCCTACTTAAAGGCAGCAGACCTGATTAGCTGCTGCGGGGCTCAGTTAACCTGTTCAGGGGTTCAAGGTTCATTGGGTCGCAAGGTCACAAGAGGTCATGCAAAAACACACGTACTGAGGCATGGCTCCTGATCTGGACTTTGACGCAGCTCCCTCTCCGTCTGAGTCTGATGACGAAACTCCTGCAGTGGGACGAAAACAGAAAGCAGTGTTGGTTATTCCTTTATGATACAGGGCATTTATTCAACAGTAAAAATACCAATAATAATGAGAGTTCGAATCTCAAAGATTCTTTGGAAAATTGTTGTGTTATGACTTTATTTCTTAAATGTTAAAAAGAAACGTTAGAAGAATAGCAGCCTGGTTGTGTGCCATAAAGCAATATTTCCTTTTGTGCTGTAAAACATTATAATTCTATACATGCTTTAAAAGTAGAAATACAATCATTTCTTAATATGACAACATCTGACCTTCGATGTAAACCTCAGCAGAGGTATTGTCCGCTCCGATACTGTTTGAAGCCACGCAGGTGTAACGTCCTGTGTCGTCCTCAAAGGCTTCAGCAATCACCAGCGTGTGCAGGTCACCATCCCTCCAGATCTGTATGTCAGGAGAGTTGTGCAGCTCACGGCCTTCACAGAACCACCTGGTGGAGGAGGTGAATCACAAACTTTAACCAATCAGAGCAACTGTTATTTTGCATTCCTGAGGAGAGTCTTACAGTAATCACTTGAACTGCAGTTGGGTTGATAAAGCATTGGGAAGAGTGACACACTGGTTATCCAGTAAATGAGAACGAAGGCACCAGATTCATCCCTCTGTAACCTGTACTGGTGCTCCATGATAATGCTTTAGCAAACTGTGCTATGTTGCTACGTTATATGCTATGTTTCAAACAACTATATTGCACATATTTGTCATGTTACATACTTTCTGAATGTATCAGTTCATTGTAATTTTTCTACTCTACTCTTAGTTTAAGTGTTGCAGCACTTTTCCTTATTTTTAGGCCTCTTAATGTTTATTGCATGTTTAATGTATGCACCAAAAACCAATGCAAATTACTTGTAAGAGAAAACCTACTTAGCAATAAATCCTTTTCTGATTCTGATTGAGGAATAAATGTGGTACAGCTAGCATTATCCAGAATAGAAAAATGTTTAAACTCTTAAAATAATCAAACATAATAAACAGTCACAGTGTACAACTGGAATAGGTTTTAGGTTAGATGCCTGAAATAAGGTCTGTGGTTAACACTTGCTTAAAAAGAGACTTCACGGTTTGTTCTACAACATAAGATGCGTCAGTAAATACCTCACTTGTGAATTTTGAAGCCTTTAAGTGTCTTAATATTTCCTTTCAATAAAATCTTATCAGACGAGCAAGGGCCATTACTCTTCTTAACAAATACTTGAACTTAAATACACCTTTTCCCAACAAGATGGAGGCCTGCCAATCTAACTAACATCAATAACTACTCATTCACACACTCACACATCCTCTGGGCATGTCTGAGATTCCATATCTGCCAAACGTCAGCCGCCCTGAGGCACTGGCGAGACGCTGTGTTACGGGAAGCAGATACACCCTTTCCCTCCTTCCAATCAGAGGCCTGTGGGTCTGGGCAGGCGCCTCGGCCTTGTACCACCTCCCTGGGGTCTGCTAACACCGGCTTTGTTCCCTGATCTGAGTCTACCACGCAACCAGCTTCATCCGTCTCATCTCTCTTCACAAGTGTTATGATTAAAGCAGACCCCTCATCACCATGTTACCACATCAAGTGCAGGATCAAACAGCAGGGGTCACACCACCCATCTCCTACAATCACACACGCATAAACGCTGGCCTCAAATGTCTTGATTTGTGGGAGTTGTTTGATGCTTTCATCAGCACTAATCTTCTTTTAAAAGTGCATTATGATGCATCAAATCAAGATACCCACACACCACTGACACACTGCACAGCCTATCAGCACCCTATTAAAAGAGAAGACATTTATGTCTCGTTCACCTCCCGACCTCTGCATTGACAGGAGGAGGGGCAGGAATTCCCTAAATGCCGGAAGAACAGCTGCTCTGTCTGTCCGGAAGCCTGACCTGAGGACATTCCAGTTATCTTGGAGGGCTGTATAAAAATTCCCAACATCCTGCTGCATAGCCATTACTTGATTTTATACACTCTGGTGTGTCAGTCAAACAGAGGGCTAACTACTGTTCCAGAAAGCGATCCACCAGCCGAAGTATTCAGACAACAGACGAGGATTCACACCTGACAGAGTGGGTGTGGGAGCAGAGACTGAGACGGGGGGAAAGTGAATGTATGAATGGCAAGAACAGGAACAGGAGGTGAATGAGCATGAGTCAGGCCGGGTCAGACAGGAAAAATTATATGCTCTGTCGTCGCTGAGAAGGATCACAGGGAGCAATTCATCAGCGGCAGTGACAGGTGGAGCAGTGCAGGCTTGTCACTTAGTTTCTGCTCTCTCTGTCATTGTTTTAATATCAAACCCCCCTTGTACAATAGACACCTCGGGGTAGTTTCTCTGTCTTATCGCTTGATGAAGTGAAACAACGGAAACTTGGCTGTCGCTATCACGGAGCCAGACGCCGGCCAGCGTGTGAAGTGACAGGAAACAGATCGTGACATGAGAATAATGAAGAGTTGCTCATGGCACGAGCAGGGAGACCGCTGCTGTCTCAGCCCTCAAGGGAATGGAGGCGAAGAGTCATCTGCCACACTTCAAACACTGCAGCTTTCTGTGCATTAAACACACAGTCCAGACAGAGAAAGGCTATGACAACACAGGGATCAGGTCAGCCAAGTCACCAGAGGAAAATGCTGGCATTGTACATTTCTACAAAACACGGATATGTTACATTTGTACGTTTCAAATGTGTCATGTCAGCGTTCCTTAAGTGACGTGGTATATGAGCTGTCTTTGTCATCGGGAGGTGGAGGCAGTGGTGGATAGTGTGTGACATATAGGTGTGATGCCTGCCAAGCTTCGCACTGATGCAGACTACTGTTCAAGACCACCTAACAGCAAAACTTTTTCGAGCACCTCAAGAAATTCGATAACTAAATCTCACTGATCCAAATTTGTTGCACAAAAGCCTTGTGTAATCCATACTACTATATACAGGGCACTGTGTTTCTCACGGATGATTATTATTGTGGCACAATCTGCTTATGTTGTGGACAGGTGATGTTATTTGATGACACGGAATCTCAAAATGGAGGACGAGAGAGAATAACGAGGGGCTAAGAGAAGAGACAGGCCAGAGAAAATGACTGAAAGAGCTGAGAAACATTTCTTCCAATTTCTTCAGGAATTTCACTAACGTGGGAACCCTGACTACAAACCTCCACCCAGGAGCTTAAATTCATGGTGAACAGGGTGGGAGTCATTATTTAAAGTCGAGCTGGTTGTCCACTGTAACTGTCTGGTGTACATGGAATGGACTCGGGGTTAAGCTGTGACTCACCACAGTTTTTGTTCTTCAAAGATACACACAGGGATCCTGTGTGACATGACATAGTTACATGACACAAGCCAAATTCTTTGGTACAAAACTGACAGCAGCTGGCGATCGAGAATAAAAAATTTATTGTTTGAGCAAACCAATATGTCTGTGTGGTTTTGAAATCCATTTTTCCGGATTATAGTCAGGCGGAGAAGAGGGGAAACAACTCATTTGGGTGACTGCCATGTCTGCTGGTGATTTGCTTGGGAAAGTCAAGTTTCTTTTGTTGGTTAAACCTCCCTACTTTCTTTTAAGTCACTTGCTGTATTAATCAAAATGGCTCACTATGGACTTTGCAGCCATATGCTCTCTGTTTGATGTGGACCACGCAATACAAATCTCCCTCAATATAGGAAAATCATTTGGACATTGTTGAATCAAACACATACAGAACAGGGTTTATTCTGTATGTACACATGACATCATTAAAGGAAATGACTATTGTTTTTGTGATGGGGGAATTTAAAACTGTTGGAGGGTCTGTAAGTGTGTGTTTGGTGTGTAACTACAGTGAACAGAGGCCAGCAAACAGCAGGGGGATATGTTTTCCACAGGGTGGCCTGAATCTGTCCAGATCCCAAGAAATAAAATACGGCATTTCCAGTTGTAATTCAGGCATTCATCACAAGTTTTTTTTTTTTGATTAAATGTCTTCAGTAGTTTTCCATTCTGGTTATGGCAGAAAGATCTACCAGGCTCTCCTTGCTGCATTTAACCCACAGAGCATCTGCTCAGTAGGAGTAAAAGGAATGGAAATGTAAATTTGTTTGGGCACAATCTGACGAAACACAGAAGCAGGGAACAGGACTCATCAGCTCCTCTGAGAGTTGACTGAGATAAACGAGAAAGCACAAACCATTCCCAACAAGCACAACAATAAAAACCTCTTATTAATCAACCTTAATGATCTACCATTATGTATAATTAGTGAGTAAACTCATTTAGAGACAGACGGTAATGTTTATTTAATCCCCTCTCTATTTCTGTGGAATGTGCTGAACATGTTGCTAGACCTAAACAGCGTGCAGCGTTCTCTCCAGTGGGGGAGTGTTGACTTTGTTGAGTCACATACCGTCCAGCCGGCGTAGAAGGAACTTGGCCATCAATAGGCTCATTTGGAGGGGAAGCAGGGTGTGTTAGAATAGCAAGTCACCCCGTGCTTTGAGAAACCAAGGGACGGTACAAATTTCTTGGCAGAAAGTATCCTAATCCACCCATTTCCTCTTAACACAATGCCATCATAAAACACAACTATTCAGAACATGCATGCAAAAAAGTCTTCAGAGTAACGCCTCACCTCTTTATGCACCCAGCCAAGACGGTGACTAAACATACCACTATTACAATCAACCAGCCTGTCACCAGCTCTCTGCATGTGAGAAAGCAATTATGCACGTCTCAGTTAAGACAATTGATGCCAGATGATGCCCCAGATAATAACGGAAGGATGATGTCGGTTTCACGGTGCTCCCTTCACTAACCTATTCACATATAGAAGAAGAGAGCAATCTGCGGGAAGGGCCAAACCAGAGCCCGTTGCCCTGGCCTCCATAGTGCGTGCTGAGGGCCACGCTCTCCTCATCTGACCCTGTTGTTATTTGCTGCTGTTGATGGAAAATTTTATGAAGCCAGGCTCAGTTTCACCACAAACCCAAACGAGCGAAGGCCAGAGCGCAGAGCGAAGAGAAAAAGAAAGGAGGAGGGTTGACAAAGACGACCTTGAAAGGATACAAGGTTGCAAAAACACACCCACAAGTCAATCAAAAATCAATATTGGATATAAAGAATGGGTAGACTAAATGCATACTTCCTGAGACATGTTTGTATTTTACTCTCGGGTTTGCTTAGTGCTCAGTTTCTAGGTTGTGGACCGCAGAAGTCAACCAAAGTGCAACTGGACAAGAAGAGCGGCATCAAGGCTGTCTTTATCCCAAATTACAAACTACAATAGAGGTCAACTGAAACTATCCAAACTCTATGGCAACCAACGTCAGTTGTATTATCCACGACGCAGCAATCTCCTAATTCATGCAAACACAAGATGGCAAGCATATTGGGTTTCCTCTTTCCCATGCATGCTGACTGACACAGACAATGAGTGTAGCTTGACGATAAGAGTTCAACCTCAATAAAGCTGCAAAATATTTGTTCCCACCACAGCCCTCTTTATTGCAGTCATTTTCCATTTTATCACATAGTGCATAATTTACCTGCCGCTGTGTACCTCCAGGTATGCAGCGGCACCAATATTGGTACCACTGAATGCATCATTAACCCACCCACAAAATATTCCCATCATTAAACTGGGAACTTAACACGCTGACTTTCTGCCATCTCCAGCAAACATATCTGTCCTCTTTAACAGAGAAAAATGAACTGAATATGTATTTAGCCATGCTGGCAGTACGGCTCTAGGGATGGCAATATTGGTCAAACCGTTTCTGTGATGATGGATGGTCCAAACTGACACATCACAACAACTGTACCGATATTCATCATCCTCAGAGAATAAATCCGTCCAATGCTGTCTCCAAGTTGACCAAACATTAGTCGACCAGAAAGGTCATCATGGTAGCTTAGTCACAGAAAAAAAAAACCTTGTCAAAATAAATCGAAAGCTATGTTTCTGGACCATGTGGGAATTTAATTTGAAAGGACAGACACAGGAAGTGTCCACGCTCAGCAGTCAGACAGGAGTCTGGTTAATTTCCAGGGCTGGTACCTGCGGTTATTCCACAGGCTAGTTAATAACATGTCGGGCAGGAAATCCAAAGTGTGGGATCATTTTGAGAAGGTGAAGGATGAACCCAAAGTGATATGTAAACTCATCTTCATTGGTCGACTACAAACATGACGTATCATCTGAAACATGGAAGTAGCTACATGCCCATTAGCCCACAGTGTCATTAACAGGCGGCTCGCTCAGTGTGTGACGTGCACTTGTAGATAAAATATAGGCCTATATTAATGAAGGTTCATTAGTACGGTTTGTATTTCTCTGTAATGTAGCACAGTGTTAACAATGTTACTGATACTATTCTTTCTCACACCTTCAACTCAAACCACCAAAATATATCATTTAATGATTAAATTACTGTCGTAAACATGCAGGCGACTAGTGACAACTATTGGTCGACTAGGAGAATTGTTAGTGGGGTGCAGTCCTAGTTTGTATATTACTAAACTGCTGCCTTAATTATGTTGTTGTGGCACCGTAATCGCTACTTGGATTCTGTTCAGAGACAATGTTTCTTTCAGGTAAAGAAACACTACATTGATGTGTAGCGTATGCTTTGCAGTGAGGTGGTTGGGGACGAGAGCAGACGTACAAAGTGCAGGACACTAGAACACTAGAACACTGGGTTGGTGTCCAGACTACTGTCTTAGATTGAGTCAACAAATGCACTTTGGTTAAGGTTTGGGAAATGTTGTGGTTTCAGGTACATGTTAATAAAAAGGTAATAAAAAATAATGTTGTCACTACAAGTGGATACTCTGTGAGATTGCCTGTCTTGGCAGAAAACAACTGAAAATGGTTGTCAGTGAAAAAGATTTGTGGATATATTCAGTATCAACGTTTTTTTGCGACTCGCCAGGCACGTTAATAAGCAACATTTTGTCATTATTAATAGAAAACGTAACTTGCTTGGCATTACCTTTCCCTCAAAACTGTTGCAATAATTTCTGTCTCAAATTATTAACTTCTCTGAGACAAAGCTGATCCTATCGATTTTAGTGATCCTCTGACTTTCCCTTCGGCGCCACCAGCACGTCGATATTTTTGGCTTTTCGTGAAATATCTCAACAGCTTCTGGATGTGATACCAGAAAATTTGGCACAGCACACATTCATGTCCCTCTTAGAATGATTTTTTTTATAAATTTTGTAATTCCCTGAAATTTCATTGGTTCAATGGTTTATGACCAAATGCCTGCAAAATGAATGGCATTCCCATCAGCTTCAGTTGTACATGTATCTGCTCATATCAGCATCTTTACCAGCTGCAGCAGGCGTGGAATTGCTCTAATAAATGCACTGCACACCACCTGCCCAGCACCTAATAGCAGACAGATAAAGTTGGCAACTAGCTGGTGAACATAGTGGCACATATAGCAAGACCCTGTTATATTTATATTTATGGAGTTGTGATGGTTGTGTTATAGTGTAAGTGGCCGGACCTGCTGGCCGGCTCGGTCCCTTCTGTGTGGAGTTTGTATGTTCTCCATGTGGTAACGTACGTTCCCCGGGTTCTAAGGCTTCCTCCCATGGTCCAAAGGTTAGGTTAATTGTTGACTTTAAATTACCCATAGGTGTGAATTTGAGCGTGAATATTTATCTCTGTGTGTGTGTGTCGGCCCTGTGATTATCTGGTGACCTCTTGAGGTTTTACCCTGCCTCCCGCCCAGTGTCAGCTGGGATCAGTTCAAGCCCCCCACAACCTTGAAAAGGATAAGCGGTTTCAATGCTAATGTTCTAAATGTGCTGAATGTGTTTGCTGACACATTAACCATATGGACGTAATTCGTGCATAAAATTTGTGTGATATTGTACTTGTTGTTTTGCCCCCCAAAAAGCTGATTAGTGCTGCTTCAAGCAAACATTTGCAGTGGCAGTGTACCAGACTGTAGTAAGGATCACTTTAGTGAAATACAGTTTCAGTGCTGTGAAAGGGTGTTGGTATGTCACTGTTTTGGACTTCCTGGAACTACATAATATTAAATGACATTGACGCTTGCTCTGATAAATTGCATCTATTTGTTTGAGTGTTGTCATCTGAGAAAAATAAATATTAGCATCCCAGATTTGACACTGAGCTCAGTGTTCTGCTACGTGCTCCTAAAGGCATGCAGCCACAAATGTCTTGATTAAAGATGATACACGCAGGAAGATACATGATGATACATGAAGCAGAAGCCAACTGATGAATGAGCTCTGTTAATGGTGGCACAGGATCAGAGGTCAGAGTTCACTGGAATATTCCGGACAGCAGACAGCTGCAGATGACAGTCGGAGCTCTGACCGGAAGCAACAAAGAATCCTTTCCTCTGAGGAATTTTTAACCAAGGTTGAGGGAG
Source organism: Epinephelus awoara (assembly GCA_035609425.1). Taxonomy (NCBI): domain Eukaryota; kingdom Metazoa; phylum Chordata; class Actinopteri; order Perciformes; family Serranidae; genus Epinephelus; species Epinephelus awoara. The sequence continues at coordinate 37,188,709 of CM069303.1, forward strand.
GGTGAGCTACACTGGCAAAGTTGCCGTCATGTTGTCCATCGACAGACAGTGTCCAGTGATGCATCACAGGAGAGCAGATCTCAGAGTCAATGTGCCAAGCAGGCAAATGGTTCATGAATCATCACGGGAAGGAAGAATTTATTAGTAGGTAATGCACATGAACAATGTATGTACTGTTCCTGCAGTATGAATCAACAAACTCAACTTTATTTGTAAGTGCAGGAATGAATTGTTGAATCGAAAGTGTACGTGTGTGTGTGTGTGTGTGTGTGAGCGAGAGAGAGAGAGAGAGAGAGAGAGAGAGAGAACTAAAATAGTGACAGACATATGCAGCAGCTGAGCTACAAATACAAACAACTCGGCACTCATGGGGATGCCCCAGCACACACACACGCACACACACACACACACACACACACACACACACACACACATTAATTTCAGCCATTTTTGTCCAAAGGCCGACAGTATAGACTAACTTATTCATAGGTCTGTCAGCTGTCGGTTCAGAAAGCAACATCACTTTTTTTCCAAAGTAAAAAACTAAAAGTTCTCCTAAAAGACAAACATCCTTAGCCAATGAGATGTCGACCACATGACAGTACTTTTATTCACTGTGAGTGTGCCCTGAGTCTGCTCATCTCCCTTTATAATAATCGATGTATAGCTAGACTGTACAGAGTAAAAAAACAATTACCACGTAAGCTTGACCTGAGTACACCAGCAGAGGAAATTGCCAAGTGAGATTTTTCAAACTTACCTGAGCTGTCGTGCTGCTCCCACTCAAGTTAAAACCAAAGTCACTGATGATTTCCTTTATCTAGGTTGCACACTGAGCGTCTCCTCCTGACAGCATGACACACACTGAGCCACTGACACTCTCACACCAGGACTGCCACTCTGAGTCACTCAGTCAGACATACACACAACACTCGGACTGAGCAGACGGCTGAGAGGGAGGGAGCAGCCACGAACTGCCAAATTCCACACAAGACAGAAGGGCAGAAAAAATACATTTAAGACTCAATTAAAAGACAAAAACCGTTTCAGCGCTGCCCACGCTGAATTCATTCATATAATTCCAGCGGTCGGTCAAACTGTCTCCATGTTTTTCTCTTCCTTACAACAAGGATACATCATTCCTATGATTGTCAAACTCACTGCAACTCTCCACCCCTCACAGGACACAGGTAAACATCATTTAATGTGATATGTTTTGTACATTTTTACAAGCGAAGGCCAGGACATGGATATTCTAGCTGTTTCTTTGTGGAATCTGTCTCCCAAACAAAAAAACAAAACTTTTTTCTGCTCCTATACAAGTCTAGGCCACAGTCTGCTGACCATCAAAAGCACCGCAGCAAACCCTGGGCTCCAGCCAAACGACCCTGTCACCATGGAAACCTCTGGGGCTCCGATCTGCGGCTGCAGGGCCGGGGAATCATGAAAATAAAAGATGACAGTGTTTCAGTACGTACTACAGCATGATACAAAAAGAGAGGGCACTGAATATACTGGCCCTTACTTAATGAAACCCACATGCCAGAACTAAGTAGGCCACTTAAAAAACCCCAGTTAGGCCTGAACAAAAATAGCTGGGGTAAGTCAGGATCTAAATAGACCACTTTGAGTTGGTAGCACCTGGCAAGTACAAGACAAATGGTCATGGCTACTGTGACCGGTCATCTTGTACACAGACAAATTGAGACCATATAATAATCCCAAACACTCCAAATGCTGGATTCACCTTGGTCAGCAAATATAAATCTGGTATCTGTGGTTTGTTTTGAGCCAGAGGGTTAGTGTCTGATTTACAATCCACAGCAGAATGAAAGGGCGTGGTGTGTCTGACTCTCTGCAGGGGCTCCAGTCAGGATTTAAAGGGCTAGTTCGGATGTTTTGTTGTATGAGGTCCTATCTATAGTCAGTGTATTACCCACAGTAAATGACAGTCGGCACACCTCCAGTTTGGAAAGGCAGGCAGGAGTACCACAGGAGTAATGTGTTGCGGTGGATGACATAAAATAAATCAATATCAAGTGTACAGTGTATTTAGAATATTTTCACCACTTTACTGTCAGACAGCCCTTTCTGATGGGGAAGTGAACTGAACTGAAACATATCTATGCTCTCTTCAAAGCCACTAGACTTTTTAAAAATCAGCAGTAGCAGTTAGCAGCTAACTCGAAGAAGAACAGCAGCTGAAAATGTCCACAAGTTGGGGAGACAATGAGGTCCAGAAGCTCCTTATCGTGTGAGCAGAGGGAGAGATTAGCTGCCATATCAAAAGAACAGTAAATGATTGTTTTTGCCATGTTATGACATTGTTATTGTTTAGAAAGCTTTGTGTCAGATGTCACGTCTGTCACGTCTCTTTTGCTTCCAGGATGCCAGTATGCTATCTAACATCACACTGGGGCAGGATGATGCCACTGTTGTTTGGTTCTGTGTAAAAAAGTAAAGGCCGCGTAAAGAAGGGACATCATAGCAACCCTATAGCATGATCTCTGTGTAAAAGGGCTATATACAAATTTCAGTTCAGTTCCCCATTGGCGGATAAAATATTCTAAATATAGTGTACACTTAAATTGATAATGATAGTTTTAGGTTGCTAAAATACATTTTGCTGCTATCCTCCTCCACAGCAGTACATTGTTTGGCTTTCGCGACTTTCAAACTGGGTATGTGCAGACCGCCATCTACTGTTGGTAGTACATTGACTATGGATGAATATCTTTTACAACCCCACGTCAGAGAATCTGAACTATTCTTTTAATCCACATAGAACTTGTGATATTTTGGTCACTGTCAATGAAGAATCTGAGAGCATACCACTGGGACGTAGCAGATGGGATTATTTATGGTGCTTGTTACCGGGTGTGTGTGTCTGTGTGTGAGATCGTACAACACCAAAATCTATGATGAGAAGAACACACACCTAACAACGTCCTGTCCCAGTGGCACACACTGTAATCATGCGGTTCTTTTATTCAAATTCCTCTGCTTTGTGAAAAAACTCCCTCCCATTTGTAGCGATAACAACATGAAACACACTGTACTTCCCCAAAGTGACTATAAAACATGGGTTAATAAGAAGAAGGGCTTTTTTAGTCTCGGGATGTTCCCATTAATTACTGAATGACTGACAGCGACCTTCTCAGACCCACTGCTTTGTCTGACTGGTATCCCCCGGAGAGAGAGAGGAGAGAGTCAAGAATAAAAAAAATCTTAGTGTGCAGATGGAAACAGCTTTCCAAAATATGAGTCAACAAGAATAAAGAGATCCCTCCCACCAAGCAACATCCTGGGTTTATTAACATACAAACATACACAGGTGCACATGGACTCAAAACAACATTGACACACACTTAACAACAGCAAATAATTTCTCTCTCACACACCAACCAAACATTAATGCATATTCAATCACACACCCACTTCCACATAATGTTTCGTTGTTTAAAAAGGTCTTTCAAGGGTCAGTTGATGTCACAAAAAAATGGGGGCATGTAGTCATGACAACTTCTGTTTTTGCTCCAAGGAGACGAAATGACACTAACAAAAACAGAGACTATATCCTCTCATGATGTCATACTGCGATCTCAATATGTCCTCCCAACTGTCAAATAAATCCAGCATGAAAACCAACAACAGCAACATTCAGAAGAGCCCGAAATTAAACACACCAGCCACATAAAATAAATGAGCCCATATTTTTAAACAGCAACATGAAGCCTCTACAAAAGGGAAGTGCTGGCCAACAAGATCAGATGTCTTCTTGTTGTTGAGACAAACAGTGAGGGTACTTATGCTTTTGTGATTTATTAGAAAAACTAGCTGTGGGTATGAATGGGTATCATTCTGGCTGGTGAAGGATTTATTATTAAATTTTTATGGAGCCGTCATGGGCCTAATTAAACCAACATCTCTCCTCAAATATCCACACTGCAGTGGGTTTCGACATATGTGTTCACACCTGCACTGACAGAGGAGGTTTACATAAGATCGTGTGCTTCGGATTTCATCACTTTACAACTTTATAGCTTCTTCCACAGCCACAATCATCGATCTTTCTGCCTCTGAGTAATTACAGCTGCAGACAAACCACATAACAGTCTGTGTGAGCGCTCATTTAAGGTATGTATCATAACTTTCTCGGAACAACAATTAGATGGAGTTAATGCAATAGCTGAACCACACGGCGCAGATCTGTGGTCACGTACAGTATGGCTACACTCTTACTCACCCACTGTACAGCTCTATCTTCATCATCGAGACACACTCTTTCTGATAGTTCCTCTCTGTCCTGTCGTAACTGACGTCCTGTTATTTCCATAAGCTGGGTGCAATTTCTGTCTTGAGAATTTTTATACAAAGGAAGCGACATACTTCTGACCATCTGTGGGCCCGGAAAAGTAAATATGCCCAAAAAACAAAAAACAAATGTGCATCATCTGCCAGCCACCCACCACCTTGCCACAAACATGCAAACACACAAGAATGCAAAACGATCAACTTCCATGACAGTCAGACCTCCTCCCCTGGTGTGTGGTTGAATAGTACACCTCAACATTAGTAATAGTTTCAGTTCTAAAGCCAAATCTCAGCCAGTTTGATGTTCTTAAACCGGGAAGTTCACCCCCAAATCAAAAATACAGATTTGTCCTCTTACCTGTCCCGCTATTTATCACTCTAGATTGTTTTGGTGTGAGTTGCTGAATGTTGGAGATACAGGCCGTAGAAATGTCTGCCTTCCCTTGAATATAATGGAACTATACTATATTAGCCAGGTTAGTGAGTGCTGGGTGAGCTAGTAATAGATGCACGCCCGGTCTGTGTTGTGATATGGTTGGCGGGTGTAGTTTCATAGAAAGAAAATAGTTCCTACACAACAAGGTTTGTTTATTATCTTGGTAACCAGGCCATGATTTCTGGAAATAAATCACTGTTGAGTTGTTCAGGTGTATTTTTTGGCACCACAAGCTGAGTGCCAACTATTTCTATTATATTCAAGAGAAGGCAGACATCTCTCTGTGATATCTCCAACACTGCAGTTCACACCAAATCAATCTAGACTGAAAAATAACGCTACAGCTAAGACGAAGATTGTGTATTTTTGATTTTGGGGTGAACTGTCCCTTTAAGTGAGCAATACACTGATAAGACACTTCACAAACTGAGTGCACATTGGTCAGTGCTGAGCTCAGTAACTCTAATTCTGCTGCGTTGAAAATGAAAAAGACGAGAAATTACTGTGAAACGTCTGCCAACAAAATACTACTGAAGGGAAAAAAAGGCAGCAGAGGCAACAGGCTGAAATTGCTGTAGTCAGGGATTGAACCCTGCGACCTCTCCTCCACACTCTGAATTTATGGACTAAGATCTGAGCTCTGATCTGACAAACATGAGCCAGACATGGAGCATCTTCCCTGCTACCTCCTCCTCTTTCCCCCGTATGAAACCGAATCCTGCAGACCCCCCCACTCCAACCATCTCTCTAATGATATCAGGAGCCTCAGCACTGAAGTGAACTGAAGGGGGTGTTTTATTTAAGAGATATGCAAAAGACAAACATTGAGAGACTGAGGGACAAAGATACGTATCTTGAGTTTCTATGAAAGACAGTTTAACATTCACACAGCTGTTATCCTGTCACATGAACATGGGAAGGAAGATTCGAGCTTGTTTTTATGAGTCCCATTTGACCTCTCGCATGCTCGTAAAACAAGTATCCCTGCACGGACTCTGATTTTCGCACAACACTCAGCCAAGTGCACAACGCATCTACAAGCATTTTACAAATTCAAGCGCCAAGAGAGTCTGCTGCTATTCCTATACAGACTCAAGACACACAAAGACATACAACAGCACGCACTAAATTCCACCACTTCAATATTGTCAAAGATACGTAATTGAATCGGGCTCAACATCAAACGCAGCTCTTTGGCAGCTGCGCAGGAATCCGACGTCCAGGAAAAATAACAGCCTAAAATATCTCATCAAAAGGCAGATTACTGTAAGCTGAATCTAATGGCCATGCCTTATCAAGCATGATGAATAGCAGAGAGTCATTTAACAGGTGAACAGAGGAATGTAACCCAGTGCTTACTGTTCACAGCCCAGCTGTGGAACAGACCCCGAGGCCCGGATGACTCAAAACTACAAACCCTGACTGAGAACAGAGACAGACGGGACCCTTGTGTCTCAGAGGTAAACTGGAGCACTGACAGATCTCTGATGCGTTGACCACTTTAAAGCTGGAGTGCGGAACACTTAAGGCCCTGACACACCAAGCCAGTGGTCAGCTGTCAGTGAGCGTCACTTGACCTAGTTTTTGCAGTGCATCCAGCATCATTGGCTCTAGTCGGCCCTTATCGGCCCTGGTCAGCCCTGGTCAACTGTTTTTCAGATGATTCAGTATGTTGAATTGGTGCCTAGGACTGTCCCCTGTCAGTGAATGAAATCACTGTGTAGTTTAGCTCAGTGCATGACAAGAGAAATGGAAGTGAGGACAGCAAACAAACCAAAGTCAAGAGGGCGTGAGATCAAAGCAAAGTTATTAGATTAGGTAAGATTCTTTATTTTAGCCAATGAGCCCTTTAGCAGAAACAGCAGTCTGGCACACAATAAATATCATTTTCTCTTTCAAAACCTACTGTGGCCTCTTGGTCATCCAGTTTCCCTTTTTCAATGACGAATACAGACTACTGCCGCCTGCTAGTGTGGAGTTAGTTCCTCTTACACAGGCGCAGAACGCCATGTTAGTTGGCTGTTGTTGGCTGTAGTCTTTGTGGCGTGTTCAAGTGCAGCTTTTTAGCCGAGAAACAGATGACTTGAGTTGTTGTGTCTGATGTCTGTGGCGACATTCCTGAGCGACATTTCGGAAGTGATGTGTTAAACGTCAACCAGCCAGAGCTGTAGGGGGCTTGAGGAGGGAAGAGACCGTGGCGACAGAGCAGCAGCTGGGAGAAGCATGAAAGCTATGGCGGAAAATCCCACGAAGCATCCAAGAAAAGCTTGTGAATTGAATGTTCTAGATGAAAAATAAATTTAGCTATCGGAGGAAGGGAAAAAAAAAAATATTTTAAAAAGGAAAGCGATCGACAGCAAAGACAAACAATAGAGGCATACGTTGACAGTGTTTGTGTAATTGGTCTCATTGCCAGAGGGGGGAGACAAAAGTTCGCACTCCAGCTTTAACTAATGTGTACCTGGCCAAAGTTTTCAGTGTCCTGTACTTGAAATAGTGACGCTGTCGGCCCCATACTTGTTGTGAGGCCCGAGTAAGTTGAGCTGTTGTGATCTGACTGAAAGTAGTTTGAGTGTTCATGTGTCACTGACCATGCAAGGCTTGCCGGAGCTGGTTAATGGTAACCAACTTCAGCAGCAGTGTGTGCATGTTTGCCACTAACTCTCAGTGTGGAGGAGAGGCTTTAGTGCAGAGTTAAGATTTATGGAGTGTCCTCTGCCCATCCTCCTGTTGAGCTTGTCTTAGATTACCGTCCTCTTGCCGTGCATGACTGCTGCCTTTGTCCGCAACAGACATGCTTCATATTAAATCTGGTATTCCACTTCTTCAACTGTCACTGATCCACTTATATAACTCTCTACAAATCTCATTTCCTTCTACTCTTACACTGCTCCCTTTGTTGTTTCACCCTTTCTTGTCTAGTGACCCTATCTAGGTTGGCCATATACAACAGACAGAATAACATCATTCCTTCTTTTATTGTGTCAACGTCATATATAGTAAATCCAAATAACATTGTTATAAATGTTTTAGGACATAAAAAAAGAAGCAGTGGCAAATCCTTTTTCACGGTCTACAAGACTCACCCACTAAGCACTAAATGTGATTTCAACATGGTGTTGTCAGTGAGCCCAGAATCTTTTTGGCTGTGTATATGGTCTATGCGCAAAGCTAACATTAGACATTAGAGGTTTACTCTCCTGATTAACAGCTGTAGATGTAATTTACACTAAAGTTTACTCAGTATGTACAAGATCATGCTTAATTTTTGTCAAATACTGTATCGCACAAAATAAGAAATAACATTTTAATTAAACCCCTGTGTGGCCTTGTTTCACCCTACAAGTCTGCAATGTTTTTAACTGACTACTCGAGATTTATTGAAAGAAAAATGAAAGAACACACACTTCACAATTTAAACGAGGTGGACAGAGCTGTCTAGTTTAATGCTGTATGTCCATGGTGGAGTCAAGCATGTGCAAAATAGCTGTTTTTACAAACAGGATAAATGGATTAGTGTGATTCTTGTTTCTCTATGCGATAAGAGGTCAAGGTCAGGAGCCTTCTAGTCTCCGAGGCTGGAGGAGGAGCAGGAAAAGTCTCACCTCGTTGGGTGAAACTTCACACTCTGTCTACAGGCCAGCAGAGGGCCAGGGGCCACCGCTGAGGCTTAGACAGGACAGCTCCATTCATCACAACTGCCATTAACGTACCACTGTGGAATAGCAGTGACGTGTGTCCACCTGAATGTTTTACTGCTGATGTGTTTATGTGTAAAATCTGCAGTAAGACAGACTTGACACTGACTGCACTAGTGGTGCAAAGGTGTATCATCTGTTCATTGGTCATATAGATTACATGAAAGTTGCTTTGTCTATTTATGGTGACCTCACTAAATTCTTTGGCGGCCTTCAGCGAACAAGCTCGAATGTACTAACGCCTTGAACACGTCTTTGTACACGTATAGCACGCAGTCATGAACACGCTTCAGTTATCAGCATGGTGAGAACTAAATAATACGTCAAACCGACTGCCTCACAGCAACTTGCTAAATCTCTCCATACAGTATCTGTAGTTAAAGTTTGTGTGAATGTTTTCATGTTTCAGGAATGACTGTCAAATAGTCCCCGTGTAGTATTCATCTGAAGTACGAGTGCACCCCCACAGTCGTTCCAGCTTCTCTCATTAGTTGGAGCTTAAATATGAAATGACCTCATGCTTACAAAATTTCTAAAAAAGCAGGTATAAACATACCAGTGCTTTTTCCTTCCCCCTCCTCCTGCAGAGATCAAATGAGCCCATGAGGGAGAATTTAAAATTATGGGCTTCCTGAAACAGGCCAAACAGGCAGCATTACAGTCAGGCTACGTCATGAGTCAGCAGCGGGTCACCTGCTATGACCTCATGCTAAGTCTGTTTCACACAATGTAGGAGGAAGGGCTACCGTAACTGTTCACTGGTAGAGTAACTACTAATGAAAGAACAGGCTGGCACTGTTTGCATCTGTTCCTTATTTGTGTGTGTGAGTGTAGGAGGTCAATGTAGGTCAAAGAGTCTTCAAGGAAGAAATGAGAAACTAACTGGGAAACCAAAATGGTTGCCTGAATAAGACACCAAACCCATTACAATTGATCACTTTCTCTCAAATCTTTGTACTTCTTTTACATAAATATGTTTTCTTGACATGACGTTGTTGCTTTCACTGTTTAGATTATAAAATAAATTTATCACATTTGCTGAAACTACAGTTATACAGCACTATATGAGACAGATACTCTGTCAAAAACATAAAATAAATACAAATATTCCTCTGCCTACTCTATTGCCTTTTAACATTTCTATTGGCCCTCCTGCATGTGAACATAATCAGCCAATCAGAGCCGAAGATTCTCTAAAGCAGCTGTCAATCATGTCAATCACTGCCCGTGAACTGCCGTCAAACTAGGCCGCACTGATCAAATATGAATCAAGATTTTGGGACTGCATTGCCTATTTCCCAATGAGTGACCCAGCAGCCATGTTGGATACCGTTAGCGGATGCCGTTAGAGGCAGTAGGAGGGGAGGAGGGACATGATGACAGTTTCAGCCTACTCTTTACATTTGTACATTATTATGCAGTTCTGATGTGTTCTGATTTCATGCTTCAATAACGGTAATGTGTTGTTAGGTTTGGCACAAAAGCCACATGGTTATGCTTTCATGTTTTGGCTTCAAATGCCTGGTTTTAGTGGCATAATCTTGGTTTGAAAAGCAGCAATGTCTCAGTAAAAAACAACCGCTTTTCAAGGCACTATCCCCAGTGGTAACACAGCCACGGCTCGCTAAAAAGTTGCTGAAAACGCAGCAATAATTCGCTAAAAAAACAACCAGTTTCATTGTTTCTTGGTCTCAAACAGTAGTCTGCAGAGATCTGCACATCCCTAGGTCAGCTCACTTTAGAAACGTTGATATGATTCATAAAAAACATACAAATGTAACATATCCGTGGTTTGCAGAAACATACAATGGCAACATTTCTTCTGGCAACTGAGCTGAAAAATGAACACATCTGCAATCATAAAATTACATACCATCTAGACCAGGAAAAATAAAACATAAAACTAGATTATCTGACTCTCTGCCATCTTTATGTCTCTTGTGTCTGTCCACACAAACAACAGGGCCAACATCTGTCACAAACTGTGATTATAAGGTGTAAATGGTATACCAGTAACCTATGAGGAGGTAAAGAACAGGAGGTGGCACAGAGTATTTCCTGAAGCCTCAGATTAGAGTGATTTGAAGCTTCTGGCTGTGGAGCAATGAATTATTCCACAATTTGATGGAGTGGTTTGGTATCCAGGAATGAACCATGTCTGTAAGAGCGGAGGCCTTTTGTATCCTTGTGAACAAAGATTTTTGAAATTGATGCAAAAATTGACAATTTAGGAAGTATTAAGACAAAGACAATTTGCAAAGTAAATACTTCCTTTTTGTCTGTGTGCCTGCTGCCGTCTGTGATCCTGTCAGTCAATATTAGCTCAAACGGGGTTACCATGTATGAACTAAACAAGGACCATACTGCACTGACAATGAATTCCATCATCTATCTATGGAATGTCGTCTCCTCCTGATGTTAGAGACACCGCCTTGTGTAGATTTCATGGCAAAATTCATCGGCAGCCTCTCATGTTCCGAACGTTTCCCCTGTGGTTTTGTGTATACGCTTGAAACCAACAAGCTGAGGCTGCTCTTTACTGTAACTGCCCATCTCTCTTCATTCAACTCCAAGTCAAGTCTTGAGATGCCTTGATTGCACAGCAAGCAGTTAGGGTAATGACATGGAAGAGCATCAGACGAAATGCCTAAAATAGCATACTGAGCATGCCACAATTGGAGATGGATTTTCTCTGTCTGCTTTGCAATGCACTGAAATAGTGAGAAATCAGTCATCAGGCACCCGCAGCGTGTTTGGTATTCTGCACAACCAGACCACACACCATCAATTTTGTTTAGAAATGCTCTCTTTGACAACACAAACACACATACACAAGGGTCTAACACTGACTGCATACATTCCCTATTCTCTCATGCCAACAACTAATCTTAACCCAAAACTAGCCCCTTGAAGATGTTAAAAGAGGCCAAAATGATCTCAGCCTGAAAAAATGCACAAAGTGGTTCCCACAAGGATAAAACACACACGCATCCCAATACCAGAGATGCATCATTATGAACGGAGCATTGCATAAAACAGTGTGTGTGAGAGGCATGAGGACATACTGAAGAATACCAGGCGCTCAGCACCGTAAGACTCTCCGGCCGAGACAAATTGTGGCTGACCACGGAAGGCCGCGCCCAGCGCCCCGACCACCAGGAATGTCTCTTTCACTGGCCGTGCAAAATGCTGGCATCAGCTCAGCAGCAACTTATTAGCCTGAGTGAACGAGGAGGTGAAAAGGTGTGTCAGCTGCTTGGAAACTGCATCAAAGGTGTTGTCCATTGGAAATAAAATACGGCATTTTGATTCAACCTTTTCCATACTCTTATACTCGTTCGTTCTCTATTTAAAAAGAAAGAAAAAGAGAACAAACATACACATGCACATAGATAAATACAGCAAACTCTCAAGGATAGGTTGTTAGGAAAAAAGGGTGAAGAGAAGTCTTCCAGTGAAACGTGCAAAATATGAAAATAGGTCTCACCACCAAGAAGGACAAAAAGGTGAGACACACATGCACAATATATAGTCAGTCATACCTTGCTGACAAACTGCATTAATCTGCTGCATGCTAGCATTTTAGCATGAAGCTAGGCAGGTGAGAAATTCAGATGTGATTGTGATTTTAAAAAGACATTAAGAATATTTGGGCATTTGTCCACAAGTATTTATATTAGTACCATATGCACAATGCAGATAATGCACTTAAATGGTAAATAAAATAATTTGTAATTCACTGTAGCAGAAGCCATAAGCCTTGTATTCATTTATACTGCATACATCAGCAGCAGAGAAAGCCCTGTCATTGGGTTTCTCCTTCAGCTAATATGAGATCTCAGTACAGATGCAGATGATTAATTAATATGTCACCATGTGGGTATCTTTTACACGTCCAGAACTTCCAGAAGATGCTCAGTTTTGTTTTGAAACATATATCATTTGCTGCCATCTAGTGTTTACACTCAAGAGCCAACACAGGAAGTTACTGCACTTTTTATTTTTTTTCCCAGCTGCAGAGACAATACTGAGAGCATGTCACTGCCGCAAAATACGCCATCGATCAAGCGTCAAAAACTGCTGCACAAATCCCTCTATTTCTTTCTGAAACAACAGCATGGAGATCATAACCTTTCAGCCTGCTTCAGGACATCTGTAAACTATACACAGCTCATGACATTATAGAGGTTAAACTACTTTTCCACTTCACCTCTCTGAGCTTTCCATTCATTTCCTCTGTTACATAACGTCAGTGTGGCCACAATGTCTGCGCTCTCCTGTTTCCCTGTGGTTGAACATGCTACACACTACCTTCATATTCCCCAAGAAGGTGTGGGAGATGTAGAGCCTGGTGACTGAAAATGCCTTGCCATTGCATTGCCTGCATTCCTGTGCCTGGCTCCTGTTGGCCTGAGGACTATTTATACGGCCACAGAAGAGGCCCCTCATTGCCTAGTGGGGAGATACACGTCCTGGGCCACTGACATTATGTCTTCTAATTACACAAACACCTAAAAACACATTGCCTGCTTGAAACTTAATGTAAGTGAATGACTTTAACTCTATCAGACCCTTTGGAGGGGTCAACACTATGACCTTAGGTAAGTACATTTACTCAAGTACTGTAGCCTACTTAAGTATAACTTTGAGGTTTACTTGATACGTACTTACTTTGAGATGTTGGGTATTTCTATTTTATGCTACTTTATTTTGTACTTAATTGCATTTGGAAGCCAATATTCAGGGTGTCAGAGGTCCTTCAAAAGTCTTACACATGTCTAACATTTGTTACAACAATAAGGCCTTAAAGACATTAAATAGTCTTAAATGTGAATGTGTGAGATCTTAACTACTACAGACATTTAACCTATTTTAATTTATCAATTTTTTAATTTCTTTTTGTGAAAATGGGTGAGGCCTTTCTATGTAAAAGTCCACATTTCTAATGTTACAAATCTTTAAAAAAAAACTATAATACTGTAATTTTTATTTCATACTTGAGCTTACCTGCTGGCAAAATGTAGATTTATTCCCACATAACAGTTACCTCTCCACAAGACCACATATATGCTACCTGCCTGCAATGCTTACTAGCTTTACTAGCTTCACATTTACTAGCTATAACATTAAAGTGATGAACACAATAATCCATTAATATTATTATCCAGTGATATATAATATTCTGGGCCTACTCTGCATAAGAAGCGCTTTAACTTTCAGTATTTTAAGTATAGTTTTGTGCTAATACTTTTGCAATTTTACTTACTTATGTAAGATTTTGAATGCAGGATTTTTACTTTTAACAGTATCTTTACACTGTGGTGTTCTGCGTAAGTAAAATATCTGAGTACTCCTTCTGTCACTGGGTAAGAAGTACTCATTTTTCAAAAGACATCAAACACATCAGGCTGACGTATAGTGAAATGCATCTAAATTGATCTAAACCTTAATGGCATATTGACTCAAGATAATATAGTGATTTAATGAAGGAATTATTCTGAATATGAGGGTTTAAAAGTTTAAAGGTGATCAATATGGACATTATGGCCCAGGATCACTGAAACTATCACCTGCAGAAAGACCGTCCTTCATCACATGAAATCGTCACATTTAAAATAGACTGCAACTGTAATTAGCATAGGTATGTCCCTATAGTAAACAGCAAGCATGTTGACTGAGCTGTAAGAGATCTATATATGTAGGTATCTACATATCTAGAAACAAGAGAGGAGTGTATTTTTAGGTAACCAGGGGCAAGGGGTGCTGTCCGCTCAAACGGAATAACAGTTCACCAAGGCATAAATTAGACAAGCGTCCCTGCTTAAACTGGCACAGGTACAAATGGACACAGAGTGGAAGTCCCCTCAAACTTGAAACCAGGTGTCCTGCTTGTCAACACATGGGTAACTCTCACCTCCTGGCCGCCTCCCATCTGATTCACCTTATCTCTAATGGCCCAGGCCAGCGAGGCTGAATCCTGATGCCTGGTCTGGTCAACATCACTGACACAGTGATATAAAGGTCTGTTCATGTGTTGTATGTCAGCGCATTTTTGGATCATGTTCATCCAATATCTTGAATGTTAGCGCTGAAGTTTGTACTAATGTTACCTGACCTGTGTGTGCCTTTACTTCAGCAGGTAAACAAATTACTGTCTTTACAGAAAACAATGTTTCTTAAAGTATCATTATATTTTACAAAAAGTATTACAAAAAGACAGATATTTTCATTTACCTAGTTGTATAGCCGTGCAGGCAGCTGAGTAGTTTGAGCTATCTGCCTCCACCTGAATACAATGAAGACACTGAATTTTGTTTGCGGTGTTTTCAGCACTGGAAAATTGTCGTTCTGTGGATTTATCACAGTAACAACTGTGCTGTTTCTGTTAATGTCAATGTTTGTTTTTAATTCATTTTAATGCAGTCAGCACCAAAAATTATATACCATTATTATTATTATTATTATTATTATTATTATTACATAGTATTTTACCGCTGTAAAGATGGTCTTTTCATGAAACTGGGCTGTCTATACTGTAGAGAGACAAAAATACTTTTGAATTTGAGAAAACAGAGAAAAAGGGCAGTGGTGTTTGCTTTTGCTTAAGAGGTAGAAAAACTACAACTACCAGAATGCACTGGGCTGCACCAGACCAATATATGCTCCCGCTGGTGGGTGACATAATGGAAGTTTGGCGTTTATCCACTGAAAACAATATGGCCACCATCTGGTAACAAATGTTGTGGAAATACAATTTAACGGTAAGCTAAAATATGTTTCTGAAGACATTTAAGGCCAGAAATAGGCAACGATCAGCTGCTTTGTTGTACTGTTTCATCTCAGAAACAGTCTGGCTTTAATTTGAAGTTTTTTGTATTACAGCCAAACAGTGCGCTAAAATATGTTTCTCTAGACATTATAGGCAAGAAATAGGCAAAAGAGTAACAGAATCTTGGTGTATATTTGATCAGCACTGGTAAGATGGAGGAAGGTTTACCAAAGTTCATTTACACGTACTACCTATATTGTTATGATACAAAGCTGGTTGAAAACTGTCGGAGTATCACTTTAAGTTCCATTTTCCTACATTGTATTGGGGTGGGGGTGGATATCTCAACGGATACTGCTATGAGTAGGAGAGAGCAGAAATCAGAAATTAATAAATATAAATTGATCAGTCAGTAAAGTCATTGATGGTTGCAGTTTTGGTTTGTTAATCTCTTTCTCTGTTTTATTTTTTCCACCTGTCCCAGACAATCATGTATTAATTTGACAGATGCGCATGTTGACGCTGTTTTATTTAGTAAGGAAAGAATCTTGATAGGCATTTTATTTTATTTCTTTCCCAGTTTATGGAATAATAAGTATTGGATCTGTTTGCTCTGCTCAACGGAATTTGAAACATGTGATATAAGTTAAATTTCCACAGGAATACAGTGTGTTGTAATATGAAAACAGCAGGTACAGTGCGTGTCAAATCCAACCTGAAGAAGTCATATGTTTCAGATCAAAGCGTAAACCTCTTACACCTACATGGACGAGTATATTTAGCATCTTCAGTTCCATGATCACTCTGCAAACATCTGCTGAGGAACACTGTATGATTCCCCTTAAAGCTCAGATTAAAACAGTTACTTAATGGAAGTTGTAATGAGATCAAACCTTACCTGACGAGCGGCAGGGGGTTTCCTATGACTCTACATTCCAGACGAATAGGGCTTCCCTCTGCCACCTCCTGACTCTTCAGCTTCTGGAGGAAGCAGGGTGGAGACAGAGGTCCATGTGTGGTTGGAGTTCCAGAGTTTTGGTACTTTCCAGAAGCTGCCACTTCCGTCGAGCCTCCAGGTTGATGCTCCAGGCTTGTGGCTGACTGGCTGTACTGCGTCTCCTCTTGCTGGCCTGGAGGCAGAGAAGGAGCAGAGACTGAGCCCTGGGGGACCGGTCGCTTACTCCTTGGAGTCAGATAGCCACTGTCAGGAGAGGAGGAGTCCTCCTCCACCTGCTGCTCCAAACGAGCAGAACCTTTAAAGATGGATGACAGCTCCTCGATGAACGTGGCGGCTCGGCTACAGAACTCTGTGGCAGAAGCTGCCCGATCATTCAGCTCCAGGCCTTCGTGAACCAGCCTGGGTTTGTCCTGCTTATAAACCGGCAGGATGGGTTTGTGGCGGACGACCTTCTCAGCGGAGGCAGGAGCCTCACTGGACGCCTGTACTGGTTTGCTGAGGGCCGCGTTCTGGCTGGAAGAGACTTCAACTGCTGCACTGTCATCTGGGCAGGGGGCTTTGGTCTGGTGCTGCAGGTTTGGGCTTGTGGTGAGGTTTTCAGTAGTCAGGGGGGGCACAGGAGGGGAGGGGAGAGCCTGCTCCTGGGATGTAGGATTAGAGGGGCCTGGATCTTCAGATTCAAATGTGTCACCAATGGCCTCCAGGGCCAGGTCCAGGCTACGATGAATCTCCTCTGCACTCAAGAAGGCAGTAAGATCTGCAAAGTCCCCATCTCCAGAATCCAGCTCTGTCACTGAGTCCAGATAGAGTTCCCCATCAGAGGAAGCCTCAGAAAACACCCCCCCATCGCCCTCCAAAGTCCCGCCTCCTGCCGGGTCCTTCAGCAGCAGAGAGATGGGGAGTGGCTGATTCCAACTCCCGTCCTGCATCCTGAAATACACATCGACTGTCGTTAACCACCGAATGACACCCACTTACACACTGTAGACAGCACAGTTTATACTGTACATGAGATAATTATCATTAGAAAGGGAACAGTTACAAGAGGAGTTGAGCTTAAAATATAGACTTCACAACACTCTGGCAGCCATAGCTGGCAGGATGACTCAGGCCAGTGTTGTCTGGACACAGTTGGTGGGTATTAGCAGAGGCCTGCACTGAGGTCATAGTGAACATGACTGGCATTTCTTACTCGCTTTGCTTCTGTCAGGACATTTTATCCCATCACTCTGTTCTTTGTTGTACTTACCTCACGTGTTTTACTCCACGTTATCAGAAATTATTGAACAACCTCCCTGAGGAGATCAGACCTTGTTTAAATCCCCCTGAAAAATATATTTTATATAAGATAGCTTTCACAGGGTTTGTGGCCTGAACTCACTTTTCCTTGTAAGTCACTTCTTAAAACCTATTTTTATACAAAAGTATTCTCTTAACCTTAAAATTAGTTTCTAATCATATTATTATTATTTATTATTTTATAATTATTTTATCTTATTTTGTTTTATTTTACTAATTTTTCTGTCTGTCACATGCAACTCTTTTCACAGACAGGGATTGAACGAGGAACCCTCTTGCTGTGAGTGTTAACCGCTATACCACTGTGCCGCCCTTGACAGTTACAGTTAAAGATAAAAATTATTTTCATTCTTGATGGATCCAGTGGTTGTTTTTTTAATTTTAAAAAAACCCTATATCTATATCTATATCTATATCTATATATATATATATTGATACTGATATATGACATATTAGTCAACTATTTAAACAGTCACTGATTAATTTTCTGTCAGTCAACTAATCAATTAATCGACTTACCCTTTGAGGGCCGGTCTAAATACTGACACTGTTGGTAGACTGGAGCTACAGTGGCATCAACCAGTGGGTGTTAAAGCAAAAGGCTGTGCCCAATAATATTCAGGATATATAACTATATATAGTTTTCTGTTCTTTCTCTGAACATGTAAAATCACCTGAATGTCCACATATTCACACCATGAATCGATAACATTTTCCAAACCTTTAAATCCCTCCTCAAAACACATTTTTCATTAGTAAGCTTTCACAGGGTTTGTGATCTGAATTCACTTTTATCTATAAGTCACTTTGTAAAACCTATTTTTACACAAAAGCATTTTCTTTTTTTAAAAGATTTTTTAAGGCATTTTTGCCTTTACTGCACAGGA
This sequence comes from Epinephelus awoara, assembly GCA_035609425.1. Lineage (NCBI taxonomy): Eukaryota > Metazoa > Chordata > Actinopteri > Perciformes > Serranidae > Epinephelus > Epinephelus awoara. The sequence continues at coordinate 37,207,070 of CM069303.1, forward strand.
CAGGTAAGTGTGAAAGGGGGAGAGAGAGAAGGGATGACATACAGCAAAGGGCTGGATTCGAGCCCGGGCCGCTGTGGCAACAGCCTTGTACATGGGGCGCCTGCTCTACCCACTACACCACCGACACCCCACAAAAGCATTTTCTTAACCTTTTATTCTGTACAGCTACTTTAAAACAATGTTTTAAACTTTATTTTGAAAAGTGCTATATAAATAACATTATTATTATTATTATTATTATTATTATTATTATGGTTATTTGACAGTTACGGTTGAAAATATATATATATATTTTTATTACTGAAGGGGTCCAATGGTTGTTTTTTGGATAATCAATTGATTGACTTATCCTTTGAGCTTGTTGGATGTGATATTCTGATTTTATGACAGTAGAGAGTCACCACTTTTTTTTTCCATCTCTCTTGTTTACCAGGCCGGTAGATCTCAATGAATTAGTCTTTTTCGGTGCTCATAGTTTCAGTAAAATGATCTGAATGACTGAATTGTGAAGAATCTAACCGAGCTAAAGATGTGTAACTTCTCCATATGATTAACGTTCAAACATTTATATTTGCATGTATGATCTAAGCAGCTTACACACGTTAGCTAATGTGGGTATCCAACAACCTGGTTATATACGTCCGAAGAATTTCCATAAAAATTAACTGCCTGGCAACCAGACCAGGTATCTGATACACACAGGCCTTTATTTATCTAAATGTGTAGCCACACCGGGGTAGTAAAAGGGACTAGGTGCTAAATCAGGACTAGGCTGTTAATTGAAGTTTCCAGTATATATAGTTTTCTGTTAATTCTTCAAACGAGTGTCCATATGCTCATATCATGACTCCGAACTAGGGGGACGCCATTTTGTCAACAGTTGTAGGAAGGTTTTTTTTACAGAGGCCAAGAGCATCGTTCACCTTAATCCAGAATAAATGTGCACAAAAATACACACCGTATGTACTAAATACATCTAAGCCACCTGATGCATCCTTATGTATTACTTTACACATGCTATCTGCCGTCACTTTTTGCCTCAGATGTGTAAAAGGTCACATGCAGTTCAAAATGTTTCTTCAGCTCTGATCTCTCGAGACGCTGACGCTAGATGTGTAGCATGTTGTGAGGCTGTTGGTGAAGACACACGCATGACGCAGTGTGACACTCGGAGCCTCATGGCGTCCTGAAGACCAGCTGTTGTTATTTTTAATCCCCTGGGCTATGTTTCACAGCAGCAGCAGCACAACCCCACCCACCCTGATCTGAGGAGAGAGGTCCTTGAAACTCAGTGGCTACCTTCAGACACACACAGGTACAGCATTAAGACAACCGTCTGTCATCTGAAGAGAACAATAACAACAGTGCAGTGCTTATTAAATATGAATGTGGAAAATTTTAAACACTGCGACTGATTGACAGAATGTTAACAACTGTCGGTGATGTCAGAGTTTCCATTAACCCACTAAAACATCTCCTATATAAGTATTTTCACTGTATTTGTAACATTTAATACACATAAATAGATTTAAATGACAGAGTCAACATGAGAGAACGCTCAAATTTGACTGACACTGCATATAAAGGCTACTTTTAAAACAGCTCTAAATGATTTAGGTCATGCTAGTCATAAACAATCAAGAACCAAGCCATAAAATGCTGAGAGTATCAACAATAAGAGAGCAAAACATACCTTAAAGTGGGCTATTTGTCCAAACGCTCTCTTCTGGTTTCGTGGTTCCAGGTTTGTTCTGTTTATTGAGTAAGAATGAGCCAAAAAGAAGCGTCTCTTTCGAGAAGAGCAGCCTTATTGGTCAGACTGTCAGCAGGATCTCTCAGGTTCAGGGTCCAATTGCGTACTGCCTCTGCAGTGGCCTGCTGTCCCATCTGTCCCGGTCCCTAACTGCTCACTGTGTGGGGCTATATTTGGCCCGTGGCTCGGGTTTCACAGCCAGAATATTGGCAAGGAGAGAGAGTGTTAAGGTAGTGTGGGGGAACAGACGGTAGTGGTGACATTTTTACAGAACAAATCTTCATTAATCAAACACAGTAAACAGAAAATAGTGCAGCCCGATGTAATATTTGACACCACACATCCACCATATGTACCTATAAGCCTGTACAGTTGGGTTCATGCAATATTCAGAAGCTCTGGATGCGCACTGGCCACTGTTAAAACCACAGATTTCATTAATGACGAGAGATCTAACATCCTGCTGAATAGGTCAGTATGGTTTGTCTGGTGAAGACATGTAATGTGACACAGTGAAGTGACAGCTGAGTGGACGCCAGACCACCCACTTATCTGTCTTACCTGTGAGTGAGTTATCTTAGAATGGGTTTGGGAGGATTTAGCAAAGACACGTGCTGACATGAAGGTTCAGCACTGGGTTTGGTTATGGTCAATACAGCTTTCATGGACTAATATTCAAATAAGGCGCAGATCCTCTGTACTTCAAAGGTTCAGTGTGGAGGATTTAGTGGCATCTAGCGGTCAGGACACAGAGCTGAAACTTCGCCCGTGTCCGTCATGAAAACCAATGTGAAAGCACAAAAATGCAAAAAACACATCTTCAAAACTTCAGTCTGAAACACCTTGGATCCAACGATCGACAGCACAGCAACAAGAAGCTCCAGGACATGAACCCATCAAAAGTGAGACCTTAGCGGCCGCGGCCCGACAACCAAACTGGATTGAAATCATGGACACGTAGCAGAACACTCTGCTTTCACTTTGTCTGCATTTATAGACATCTTCTGAAAGCTTACGGATATGAACAAAATGGAGCACCACTGGTGATCATTGGGGTAGTGTAGCATAGCTCAAGCAAGATAGATTGTTGGACAAAAACATTTTAAAATGATGGAACAGAACAAATTGGTAATATAGTTAAAAGAATTCTCCGTCCACATGTCGCAATGCATTTAATGGCTTAAGCCATACCACTGCTGTGTACAGCACGTTACATTATAACAACCTCCTCCACAGTCACCATGTTTGCTGTTGTCAGAAACCCTTGACTCTGCCCTCTAGTGCCATCTTTGGAGAAAGTTTATTTGACGTGTAGTTTGAGTTGTTAGTGTCCCTTCATAGGGAATCACCTGGTTGTATACAAATACTTCCGGTTAGAAAACCAGCAGAGTTTAGCTACATATGTATATCTCACATTTTTCACGTCACTATATTAGACTAATGTGGTGTTTAAAGTCTATAAACACAATGACTGAACAAACATTACTATTTCTGTGTGCATGTTTTGAAATTAATAACATGGTTATCATAGATTAGCGGGGCTAACCGTTAGCTGTTAGCCCCGTTAGTGGTGTCTGTAATGACTCATTAACTCTAAACGGTCCGTGAAAAAATATTTTTTTCCAGCGGATGTCTTAGTTACAAACGGCACCCCATAGAAATATTTATGTTTTAATTTGAGTTGAACTGTCCCTTTAAACTCTGCCAGACCAGAGCAAAGTACCAGACTAAAGTGAAAACAGTGGGTTAGAAGGGCACGTCAGTGAGGGCCATGCAGCCTCACTTAGTCTATTTCGAGGCCACTATCACATTTTGTGCTCTCAGAGCTATTCTGGTTCTTCATCAATCTACTGATTACAGTTAAGTGCCAGTGATAAGTCTGGAAGGAATTTCCACTGTAATAACTGTCTACTGCACACACACACACACACACACACACACACACACACACACACACACACACACACACGTACCAGCCAATCTAAAATTCAACTTCCTCGTCACTATATCCATATTATTAATAACTGATACTCAGGTATCACTTAAAAATATCTGCATTATTCAGTGGTGACTTTTATAAAATACAGACTTGTATCTGTGCTGTGATCTAAATAGTACTGGAACATTTCCAGCACTAATTTACACTGTATGTGCTCACGACAACACCATCCCTTACGTCACAGATTAGTAATTATCTACAGTGTTTAAAAATATTACTGAGTGCCACAGAGACTTTCTTCTCATATTAGGCCTGTATTCCTCACATGGCCAGACATAGTTCTTATCTTGACACATAATAGGGGAAATTAGAGGAAAATAGTCTAGCTGATAGCAAATCTTATTGGTATGTCATGTCGAGGACTAATAAAGTTCTATTTTTTTTTTTTTATTGGCACCCAATAACAAATTATCTTGGACTGAAAGAATTGCTGCACAAAAACAGAAATGCCACGAAGGAAAATATGAAATATTAAAGACACTTACACACTTCACACACAAAAAAAAAAATAAAATAAAATAAAAAACGCGCAAGCTATTAGTAGCCAGCTAAATATATAAAGCTAGTTGCAAACTGTTATGTTTTAAAGTTTATTCTCAGTGTCACCACTGGTAGCATTATGTCTGCTTTGATACATCTGAATAAACTTCATAATCTGTATTAATATCGACATTACCACCTAAAAATATGATAATTTTGTGATCACTGTTTGTGTGCGTCTTACCCATTTTATTTCGAAAATACTCAGCGGAAAAGCTAATATGCGTGAATATAGTGCATCATTGCTAGCTTGATTAATTTATGTGCTGCACTGCCTCACTGTGTCCACTAGAGGGCAGTGAACTATGAATGCTTCAATGACTTGTGCGTTTAAAATAACGTTTTAAGTAAAAAAGCTAAATAGCATTTTGATTACAAAGTGTTAATTATCATGACTGATAAATGTTGAGTTGTAGTCTCTACGTGTGACCACTAAAGAATAACCTGTATGATTTTTGTTGTTAGTTTGGTGACAGAGTTTAAGTATCTTGGAGTTACTTCAACTCTAACCTACAAAAACATGTGAAAAAAGTAATCAGAGCCGCTAAACTCAATCTGAGCAACTTCAGACAAATAAGATCTTGTTTAACTGAAGAAGCAGCAAAAATATTCATGCACTCTATGATATTTTTACATATAGAGTCCTGCTCCATAATCTGGTCACTGATGGGTAAAACAATACGCAAACCTATTGAGTCTCTCTATAAAAAAACCTCTGAAAACTTTTGACAAAAAATCTTTCTCCTGTCATCATTGTGATATTCTAACACACAATAATCTACTAAATTTTGACAATCTCATTACTTTCAAACGTGCATGTTGGGTGTATAAGATCTTGAACGGACTTGCACCCCCACCCTTAAGTCAGTTTTTTAAACGTAAATCCACCAACAGTACCAACACTAGAGCAACTACAAGAGGAGACTGTGAAATCCCATGTAGGCGCGCTTCCTTCTCACAGACTGCTCTACCTCTCTAATCTTTAAAAGGCATGAGACTGGCTCAAGGCAAATCAGACCTGTAATCACTGTTAACTGACTGTATATAGCCCCCATGTCACTGCACATGACCCTCCGCCCTGGACATGGACTTATTATTATGGTCTTGATTAAATTTGCCTCGGGCCGTTTAATACCGGGTCTCGGTACCGATCCCTCAGCATCAGCCGGCTTCTCTTTAATTGATTCCTCCAGTTGTCACCACTTAGTTTAGTATGAAATGAATGAATTCTCTCCCGGACTTTAACCTTTGACAGAGACAGTGATAGTTGCCTAGCAACCAAGATGCATCTGCCGCGGCGCGATCAATTTACCAATTTATCGGCGGCAAAATCCATGCAATCATTATGACCGCCTGTGGCCGAAACGACGTTTTAAATAGGCCTAAATAGGATAAGCTAAAGACGTTTTTAGGGAAAGTCAGGAACCAGCAGCACTGTAACTTTTAATTCAATAAAGTTCTTTGACATAGAAATTTGAAAACGGTCAAAATGGCCGTCATGGCCGTGCCACACAGCGTTCCGCCGGTGCCTAGCAACGGTTGCTAAGCTGCAGTCGCTCTGGGGGAGGGGTTAGCGTACGGGTTCTTCGATGACGTCACCATTTGGAACGTCGATATGGCTTTGGTGCCTTTGTGACATCACGATCCACATTTTGAGAGTTAGTAAATACGAGTTGATTTCTGAACTCAGGCTAAAGTTGCAGACCACACCTTGACTCTTTTAAACCCAGACGTTTGGATAAAATAACTCAGAATGACATCTTCAATAGAGCCATCTTGGTTGGGAGTGGACCGCATTCGTCCATTTGTGGATATTTTTTTCGAGCAGCTGTCAGGAGTGCAGCTCCAAAAGCTGAGGGATGGTAAACCTGATGGGGAAACCATTGAAATGTTGACGGAGCTGCTGCTGGAAATGATGGTGTACCTGACTGACTCCCTGACAAGTGCGAGAAAAAATCAAATGGTCACTGAAGACAGCGTTGCGTCCACACTGGGCAATGTAGTCCCTGAGGCTTTTGCTCAGGCTCTGGGCGTCAACGATCAGGATCCAGGTGTTAGCTCTGAGATTCTAACCAAGATGATGTCTGAGGAGATTTCCAAGAGCATCTGCTTCTCCACCCGCACAAGGTGTAACTGTCCAAGACTGACTGACATGATCAAACATGCTTGCACCATGATAAGATCATTCATGGGCAACGTCAGTTTATGTTGCACAGTAACAAGTGCAGATCTGGAGGATGATGACGATGAGAGCTTTGACTTAACATCTACAACGATAGAGAGCTCCAAACTGTTTAGGCTCTCTGTTATTGTGGAGATGTCAGAGGGATCAGAGGACAGTGGTGCACCAGCACTAAAACTAGCAGCACGAGCACCAACACCATTCAGGGTACCTGAGACAGGTGCTGAACCTGCGCTGGTGATGTCAGAGGGATCAGAGGACAGTGATGCACCAGCACTGGAACTAGCAGCACGAGCACCAACACCATTCGGTGTACCTGAGACAGGTGCTGAACCTGCGCTGGTGATGTCAGAGGGATCAGAGGACAGTGATGCACCAGCACTGGAACTAGCAGCACCAGCACCAGCACCAGCACCACTCAGTGTACCTGAGACAGGTGCTGAACCTGTGCTGCATGTATCACGAGACAGGGATTTGCAGACAGAGAAAAACAAACTCTGTGTCCAAATTCTTGTTGAGAAGCTGGTTACGCGAGTCTTCAAAGAGGCTAAGGTCAACATTATATTGAGAGACCCACATATCATCGTCAACCGCCTGTTTGAAAAGATATGGGCCGAAGTCCAGGGAGGTGATTATGATATCACCCCAGCAACAGTTAAAAACCTGGACAAGATCATTTTCAAGGATCTCATTCGAGTCTGGGGCTGTGCAGAGTTTGTTCTGGTGTCATTATGTCGAGAACAACCACAGACGGAATGTTTGGTCTTCACTTTTAGACGTCACCTCAAGACACCACAGGGAAACACCATCTGTAGGTTCTTTTCCAGTTTGGGCAGAGCACTCTTCAGGCCCTTCAGGAGGGTCAGTCCCTCTTAGGTGACGTATAATGGGCTCTGTGCACCAGCTCCACTACTTCCTGAAAGGAAGTAGGCATGAGTATTTCCTGTCCTATACTATTGGATTAAGTGATTAATCAGTTGTGCGGTACACCCAGCACACACCTGATTAATCACTTAATCCAACAGTATAGGACAGGAAATACTCAATGCAGCACAGAGCCCATAGGATTTATGTTGGAGGAAAAAATTGGCATGAGGCCTTTTTTCTTCCAACATGAATTCAATAGAGAGCTCATGTCCTGCCTACCATCCAGGTGACTTGAGCTCTCAGGACCACCTTGGGAGTCAACAGCACAACCTCAGGTGAGGAATCGGTTTCCGGTCCTGAGCCTTTGTGAGTTTGTGTGTTGTCTACCTGGGTGACGGGTTTTCTCCGAGTACTTCGGTTCTCCCGTTTTTTTTTTTGTTTTTCAAGCCATGCAGCAAAAGCTAATTGGTTTTTTGTTTTTCAATTGGAATACAACAAGTATATCAATTAAAAAAAAACAAAATTGATCTCATCTCTCTTGTCATTATCTGTCATAGTTTTAAATATTCAAGTCAGACTAACCTGTTGATTCAGTTTCACCCAGGTTAAAGGTTTTGTGTAGAAAATACACAGAAAATGTTTCTTTTCATGTGAAAAGCAGTTTAGCATAAAAGTTGCTTTTGATACTTAAACTATGTTTTTCTGAAAATACCCTTTGAGCAAGGTTCTGTTCAAAAGAAAATCATAGACTATATACAAGATTTCAAAATATGAAATCAATTAATTTGTCTCATAATGTGTCAGTGATCAGTATTAGTCTGACTGCTGAGCGGATGTTGTCACGTTTTCCATCACTAAGTCATCCTGTTCTTAACACACGATCTTTGTTTGGATCAAAAGGAACTTTCTGGCACCGTCTGCAAAAGAAAACACAGACTTGAAAATTAAAAGAAGTAATAATTTCACAAGATAGGGCCCCCACCACCAGACCAAGGACCATATTAAAAGCAATGACATCACATATTAAAAAAAATCAGTTATACATGTCTGCACACATGTGCATGTGCACATATGAAACATATCTAACCAGTGTTGGGTAAGGGTTACTTCAAAAGTAATCAAAGTACGTTACTGCGTTACTCCCTGAGTAAAGTAACTCAAGCACTTTTAAAGCACTTTTCAGTATTCTACATTTCCTATCGGGCAATGGACCACAGGGCGCTAAGCCGACATTTTTGTCTCCAAAATTAAAGTTATGGACCACTTGCCCTTCACTGAGATTCAGTTTTCCCATCACAGCCGACACTTTGACCAGCAGAAACACAGAACGATCTGCTGCCGTAGACAACTGTATGACAACAACACCCCAGCATTTTTAATATTTCCTCTAGGATGTTACCACACAGAGTAAAGGGGGAAATGATGGTGTGAAACAGCCGAGGCACTTTGTCAACCCGCTCAGTTAACGTTACTGTCATTAGCATCAAGCTAGCAAACAATGGTACATCCTCACGGTCGGACATAAAGTAATAACATTAAAGCGGCGGGGCTTTTACTCACCACAACTGCAGAGGCTCTCAGCTTCATTTGAAACAAACTACATTATAGACCAGGGGTCACCAACCTTTTTGAGACTGAGAGCTACTTCAAAGGTACCGAGTAGTACAAAGGGCTACTTGTTTGATACAAACTTCCTGAATAACAAAGTTGCACAGATAACCTTTTAATAATAATAATAATAATAATATGTGAAGAGACTGTCTGATCACATGTCAATGTTAATTATTCCTCACAATTATTATTAACAATGATTTCCACAACAATGATGGTAGGAAACACAGATATATTTCAACCTGTAACATTTATTTCTGTCAATCTGTTCCAACATTTGCAGGTCAGGGGTACCACATCTCTGATATTTTTGTAAATGTCTTTCTTGACAGTTTGTATGAATAAGCACATTTGTAGCATTTTGTTCAAAATCACACCTGCTATATTTTTGTACAAATTATCACTTTTAATTATTCATTACAACGAGGTGGTCTTTCTGCTGGGCCTTAGGCCTGTTGCACCTCCAACGGTGCCTGTGGTGGACTGTGTATGGCAGGAGCGTCCTCTTCCCTGAGGCAGGCCTACACCTGCCTGCATACCACAAGGTTTTTGCTGCAGGGTCTTCAGCTGGGGACCACCGCTCATTGATGTTTCATCCCTTATCCCAGAACATCTCCTGGTGGCGGGGCAGTGAACAGGGATGTCTCCCTGACACCCCCTACAGCAAAACTTAATTGGATGTTACTCCCCAAGCCTTGTTTCGTCGTTTCAGCCAGAGCCAATGGCTTGCTTTCTCAGCTTCCTCAGAGAGCTCTTTGGTGGATCTGCTCAGTTTGGCTCCACGTAGTCCCAGGTCCTTGAGCAGGCGTGATGTTGATCTGCCCACAAAGCCTCTGGCTCCCACCTGCACCGGGTACAGCCTCACACTCCATCCACTTTCTCTGCACTCCGCGACCAGGTCTGCATACTTCGCCTTCTTTCTTAATTCAATCTATCTAAAATCTTTTTTAGGAAATTTTAGGAAATCATTAACCAACAAGTCATAACAAGTTAACAAGTCATATCTTCAAATAATGTCTCATTTAACCACTACCTTTGTAACATTTTTTAACAAATCATGAACTCTGTCTCATGTTTGTACAAATCATCAGTTATGTAAGGTCAACTCAAAAACAAAAAATCAACTCTTTCACATTTTTAAATGAATCCTATTAGTACTACTCACCAAATCTGTAGCATTTTTAACAAATCATAACATCTGTTACACTTCTTGAACAAATTATTTTTCACATTTTTGTGCAATATTTGAGTTTAATGTTCTCATGGTGTTTTCAATGAATAGATGTTATTCCTTTTCTTTGTCTGTAAATGTCAGTTAGTGGGAAGCCTGACATTGCATTCTGTTCACCAATGTACTGTAATCTGGTGTATAATTTGACACCGCAACTCTGATTGAGTCTTGTAAGTGTGCATCAGTAAGGCGTGTTCTGTGTTTGTTCTTGATGAAGTTCATGTTAGAAAAGGCTGATTCACAGAGATAGGTTGAACCAAAAAGGCAGGCAACTTTCATAGCTGCTGTGCATACACCACTGTACTTTTCTGTGTCCACAAGGCACCAAAAGTTCGGTGCAGACTGATGGGTTTTGAGGTGGAGGTCATTTTGCAACGCAAGGATTTCCACCTCTACCTGTCCAGCAAGTTGAGCATAGCACTTTGTTGCTCAGCAGTGCATGTCATGTCCACTTGCATGAAAGGATTTGAAACGAATGACACACATGGCTCAAGTTGATCAAAGTCACAAAACCTGTTCTCAAACTCTTGCCCTAGTCTGTTTATGACTTGGGAGTACTTTTCTACAGCTTTGTCAAAAGCTGCAGATGCAGAAGCATTGTCATTCAACAGTGACTGTACGGAGGGAAAGTGCAGCACTTTTTTTCTCTGTAAATGCACAGAGAAAATGTTCACCTTAGCTTTAAAGGCGTTTACAGCACTTATCATGTCGGCAACAGTCTTACCTTTGCCTTGCAGCTCAAAGTTCAAATGGTTCAGTTTCCCAATGATGTCCGTTAAAAATGCAAGGTCAAGTATCCACTCAGTGTCCCCAAGCAGCGAAGTGTCTTCCCCTTTGGATTGCATGAACTCTTTGATTTCGCCCAAAAGTGACCAAAAAACGCTGCAAAATTCGTCCCCTGCTGAGCCAATGGATTTCTGTGTGCAGTAACAGGTCACCATATTCAGCTGACAGGTCCTCCAATAGCACCTTGAATGTCCCGTGTTGTTTGGCTTTAGAGCGGATGCCATTTATGATTTTCACAACAGGAGTCATCACATGATCAGTGGTAATGCAGAAATGTTGGGAAGTCTGGATCACCTTTGCATTACGCAATGAAGCCTGCATGCCGGCCTGTCATGGCAGGAGCCCCGTCTGTCGTCACCGACACCAGCTTTTCTAATGGTACCTTTTACTCCACGAAGTAGCTTTTCAGCGCGTTGTAGATGTCAGTTCCCCTCGTTGTTGTCTTCAGGGGCAGAAGTGTCAGGAGTTCTTCTTTGGTGGAGAAATCATCAAACACCATTCGGATATACATCATCAGCTGAGCTGTACTGGTGCTGTCCACGGACTCGTCGCACTGGATGTTAACCACCTGCACTTAGCCAGATCCCGGTCCAGTTGCTCTGTCAAGTTTTCGGACATAGCTGACATTCATCTAACCATCGTACTTGCCCCCAGTTGGATATTGGAGAGAGTGGAGATGGCATTGGGACCATTCTTCTCATCTTTGAATACAGTGTTTGCAACTATCATCATTGCATCTTTCAAAACCTCCCCGTCCAAAAAGGCTTTCTTGCTCTTTATCAAAAAATTGGCAGCTCTAAACGAAGCTTCAGTTGCTTTTTGTGATTTTATCACTGGCCTTGTGAAAAAAGACTGTTGTTTGCCCAAAGCTGCCTTTAACTCACAGGCTTTTTCTGTCTGTAAAGCGCTGCCAGGTGGGTAGTTAGTATCGAAGCTTTTGTGACACGTACTGAAGTGTCTCTCCACATTGTGACGCTTTGCCGTCGTCCCACAAATGAGACACACCCATTTTTCTTTCACTGTCGTAAAAAAAAGAACTCTTCCTCTCAATCACTGTGAAAATGGTATGTTTTCTTTCACTTTTCTGCCATGTTTTCTTTATTTTGGGGGGTAAAAACCACATCTAACACCTCATCCTAGCTGCACCCGCTTCCTGTCTCAGGAAAGAGTGAGATGGTGGTGTGACAAGCGCACTATATAGATGACCTTTGACTTAAGACAAGACCAGAGTTCAGACATAAAACATTTTTGTTTTATTGTTTTTATTTTTGTTCCTGTGGAAGATACAGTAGCTTGATAGTTTATATATGGCGCTTCAAATGTAGCTCCTGCCATCTGCTGATGCTTTTAGGTGACTACAACAACATGTCAGCTGGCACATGAACAGACACAGTTCTGGCACTGACTCAAATAATTGTGAAAGTAATAAAAATAGGACGAGAATAACCCGATGACATCACACACGCCGTGAAAGATGCCCGGGGATAATTGGTGAGTACCAGCGTGTAGCTGTACCAGGCATAATGCAAGTCCTGAGTCTGAAATATGCCTGTCAGCAAGTCCTACTCCACCTATTTAGACTCCACCATAGACAACTGCAGCATTTCTCCGACCACATAGCGAGCCACAAGCACCGTGGCTTCTTTCAGACTGATAGGTTTAACGTTATCTCCATTATTTGAACCAAACGACAGCCGTTGCTGTTTCGGAGCTGAAGGACCAGCGTTCTGAAAGTAACAGATGTCTTGTTTGAAAATGTACTTAAGTATTTGATTACTCAAACAGCAAACTAACGTGTTAGGTTACTCGTTACTGCAAAAAATACCCAACTCTGTATCTAACCCACAATAGACTGTAAAGTATTTCCCATGTAGCTCCTTATTCTGATGCTGTATATGAGGAAATGTCTTTCAGCCACATAATAATAACAATAAATTTTATTTATAATCCACTTTACATTCCGGGAATCTCAAAGTGCTATAAAACAAATGATAAAAACAACAGTGTGGACACTACAATAAATCATTCAGTAGGCTGTGTGAGTACAAATTTCAATCAGCAGCAGAAACGGGGGTCACAGACAGGAATACGGCGGTCAAATAGCCTACGGCGGCTCCACGGCACACGATAATGGCTTACCAGCGACAGAGAAGTCCAACTCCAAGTCCAGTAATTTCCTCTTTCGTTGGTGTCATGACTGCCCAGTAGTACCTGGACCGCCGAGCCGTGGCGGCACACAGGTATGTGGCGTGTCAGAGGAGAAACAAGCCGTTCACATTTCTCTCTTTGTGGCAGGTAACGGTCCACAAACCTCACTGCACTTTAGGGACTGTTCTTTACTTATGAAGGGACTGTTCTTTACCTGTCAGGGGAGGAGGGTGGCTGGTTAATTTTTATTTTATTTATTTATTTATTTTATTTCAATCCCCCCTATGTTGATCACTTATTGATGCAGTTTTTGAAGTATGAATAAGTCAGTAAGTAATTTATTCCACTGAAATATCAGTGTATTATAGAAAAGTGATTTATCTTTTTATAAATGACAAAAGGCACATCTGCCTCATTTTTGCTGTGGTATCCTGATACTACTCAGAATCGTGATACTTTTACTGGTATCGTACCGTGGGTCCCAATTTTGCTACCGTGACAACACTAGATGTCACAACCATTTCCTTTGGAGTTGAGCAGTGAGGCCCTGCGTCCACATAGCACCTTTTTCTGAGTGCCAGAAGAAGGCCAGCATCTTTTTTCAATTGTTCCCAATGAGGAGAGAGCGTCTGCGGCCGCCTAAGGAAAAGACACTACGCCCAGCGTCGTTTTTCTGGCCACTCCTTTTTTGTGTGGCCGCTCCGAGCGTTTTGAGTTGAAAATCTCTGAACTTTTCAGACAAACCAATCATATTGTGGAACTCGTCACCCTGGTACTCTAACCCAACTCTGCTGGTAACCAGAAAAAATGGAGGAGAAGCTGGTGCTGGCCATGTCCATCTATCCGGAGTTGTATGACATGTCACACAAACATTACCATAACAGAGACAATAACTATATAGGCCTATATATATATCCCTGTTACTTTTAATGAAAACACCCCTTCTGAGATAATGGACTGCTCCGAAAGTTGCATCATTTCCTGGGAGTGAAATCAGCTTCCTTTTGTGAACATGCTGGTGAAAAGACAAATAAGTGTCCTCTTAAAAATAATAATAAGTGTCAGCCCTGTTTCCACAAAAGGACATGTTAAAAAGATATTTGTTAGAGATTTTTAATGTACATAAATAACATGATATAAGCCTCTAATAAATGCACACCATGTGGTCTCATGACCTTCACCACATGGCTAGTAATGGCTGCCAAGAACATTTTTTGTCAACCCTGTTACCATTCTAGCGTAAAAGGTTGATGGTTACAGGGTTAACAAAAGTATGGTTTTGCGAGTACATGAAAATATACTCTCCTTACCAATAGTAGACATTATATACATGGTTTTACAAGTTTCATCGCTAGTTGAGAGGGAAATTGAAAAAATTGTGCACTTGGTGAGAAGTTTTAGAAATTTGGCATGGTGTTAAACTTGGTGGATTGGTACAACATGGTACAACATGGAACCCATTACAATTTGGAGCAGATCCAAATCTCCGGTGAGGGCCATATTGAAATGTGTGGCTATCCCAACTTGTTTTTATAAAACCTTATACCCATACCTTACACTATGCCAAATTTCAAAAACTTCTCACCAAGTGCACAATTTTTTCAATTTCCCTCTCAGCTAGTGATGAAACTTGTAAAACCATGTATATAATGTCTACTATTGGTAAGGAGAGTATATTTTCATGTACTCGCAAAACCTTACTTTTGTTAACCCTGTAACCATCAACCCTTTTACGCTAGAATGGTAACAGGGTTGACGGTAACAGGTTTGACAAAAAATGTTCATATGTTTCATGTGTATTCATCCATGGATAAAACATAAACACCTCAATATTTCCACTGTACAAACACACTCAGTGTAACAAGGGGAGATTTATCCTTCAGTATATCAGATTTGTTGTAAATATGCATTTAAAACCTTTTCAAACATTAACTGGTATATCGTAACAGGGTTGACAAAACCCTCATATGCATGTTGATTAAATGTGGAAAAAAATAAAAAAAATGAGATAGCCTGAGATGGCACAGCACCTATTTCTGATAGGTAAGGATCTATTTAATCCAAAAAGGGTCATAAATAGTTTTAAAACAGTCCGTGTAAAGCAAATTCTGCTATTTTCTTCTAAACACATTAAATAGGTCATAAAAGTACTCCTGAAAATGTGTAAAAAAGCCTTTCAACCATTTACAGTTGAATTGTGATCACATTTTCCACATCACTGTATCACCGTGTAGACTAATGTGATGTTTGTAAAGTCTATAAACACAATGATTGAACAAACATTACTATTTGTGTGCACGTTTTGTAATTAACATGATTATTATAGATTAGCTGGGCTAACCGTTAGCTGTTAGCCGTTAGCGGTGTCTGTAATAACTCAATAAACGGTCCGTGAAAAAAATATTTTTTCCAGCGGATGTCTTAGTCACAACATGACTGAGCTAGCAAAGCAGTTTTGTGTTGCGATGTGTGGTATTTATTCAGTTTTGGGAAATCACGATGTCTAGAAAGCGTCAGTGGCTGCAGCTAAGAGAGACAGACAGCTAACGTTAGCAGCAGCAAAGCTAACATCAGGACGCAATCTGTTAGAAGCCTCCCGTTGTCGACATGAAACTACTCCAGTTAGCTCAATCATGTTGTAACTAAGACATCTGCTGGAACAAATATCTTGAGTCAGTGGAGCCGAACAGACACTCTCCCTCCCTGGATTACATCCTCCCGCCGGCTGCCGGTGCGGGGTTTGTACGGTACACGGAGGATACTTCCCTCCCACGAGTGGGCGTGGACTGAATGGCTGCAGCCTGGAGTCATGAGACAAGAGGCTGCAGACATACCTCCGGACACGCCCCCAGCGTTTCACAGCATGTATAATCTAGGCCTAATAGTCTTAGTCTAAAGGTGTGTTCACACTGGACATTGAAAATAACTCTGTTTAGATAAAACCTACAAGCTTCTCTTCCTATGACTCTTCCTAAAAATGTGTATGTTTTCTGAAGCCTTTAAGTTACAAAAATGAAACACACTACACTTCTGAACATTTATACCACCGCCCGCGGCAGACCGCTGCTGAAAGTAATACATTTTGATACATAGGCCCTACAGGTGGCTATACATATTGCAAAACTCTGTAAAAGTACACCAAAGCATACATTTCGTTTCCAAATATTTATTTGAAAACAAAACCATTCATACGGTCAATAAAAAACCCCATTTTGTTAATAACAAAAAACCAATCTCAACAGAAACTGCGGCTGAACCGCTTCCAATGTTCATTCATAGAGCAGTAGAGCGCACACAGGGTGAATTTTATTAATAGAGGGGAAAAGCGGAGACACATTCCCCTGCAAAATGTATTTTATTGCAGTTATTTACCTGGTATTTGCAAAACAAAATCACTGAAGTTAAAGTTCTGTCACAAAACTACATTGTTACGGATCTTAATACTTGTAATATTTCCACACAGAAATGTCTAATTTAGACCACTATAGAATAATTTACATGATGTTTGTCATCATTATTTCTGTTATGTTTGTGTCTATCCGATTGCTTGAGTTTGGTCACTATATTTTTAAATTGTTCACCGGAAGTTGTCCTGCCCTGTCTCATAACTATTGACATTAATTAATTTGATGTGCTGCAGTTCCTCACTTTGGCCATTGGAGGGCAGTAAACATCCATGTTCACTGTCATCTCCAGGTCAACTTTCATCTCCAACTAGCGTTTAGCAAAACAAAAATTGCATGAAATATGACATAAAACATGAGGATGTCACTGCGCATGACCCTCCCCCCTGGACATGTGCAGTGACATGGGTAAATCTGCACCTCATGATAAACACCACAGCACTTTACAAGTGTACCACCTTCTCAATCCATCTTAGCACACTCCAACAAGAACTCCTGTGTGTGTGTGTGTGTGTGTGTGTGTGTGTGTGTGTGTGTGTGTGTGTGTGTGTTGTAAGGAGGAGGTCAGCCCTGACATGCAGACACGCAGCAGAGAGAGGCTGCTTCATGATGATACATGAAACCAAACTTTAAAATGTAACGGTAAGAGCCGATGACGTCGGAGCTTATTATTATTATGGTCTTGATTAAATTTGCCTCGGGCCGTTTAATACCGGGTCTCGGTACCGATCCCTCAGCATCAGCCGGCTTCTCTTTAATTGATTCCTCCAGTTGTCACCACTTAGTTTAGTATGAAATGAATGAATTCTCTCCCGGACTTTAACTTTTGACAGAGACAGTGATAGTTGCCTAGCAACCAAGATGCATCTGCCGCGGCGCGATCAATTTACCAATTTATCGGCGGCAAAATCCATGCAATCATTATGACCGCCTGTGGCCGAAACGACGTTTTAAATAGGCCTAAATAGGATAGGCTAAAGACGTTTTTAGGGAAAGTCAGGAACCAGCAGCACTGTAACTTTTAATTCAATAAAGTTCTTTGACATAGAAATTTGAAAACGGTCAAAATGGCCGTCATGGCCGTGCCACACAGCGTTCCGCCGGTGCCTAGCAACGGTTGCTAAGCTGCAGTCGCTCTGGGGGAGGGGTTAGCGTACGGGTTATTCGATGACGTCACCATTTGGAACGTCGATATGGCTTTGGTGCCTTTGTGACATCACGATCCACATTTTGAGAGTTAGTAAATACGAGTTGATTTCTGAACTCAGACTAAAGTTGCAGACCACACCTTGACTCTTTTAAACCCAGACGTTTGGATAAAATAACTCAGAATGACATCTTCAATAGAGCCATCTTGGTTGGGAGTGGACCGCATTCGTCCATTTGTGGATATTTTTTTCGAGCAGCTGTCAGGAGTGCAGCTCCAAAAGCTGAGGGATGGTAAACCTGATGGGGAAACCATTGAAATGTTGACGGAGCTGCTGCTGGAAATGATGGTGTACCTGACTGACTCCCTGACAAGTGCGAGAAAAAATCAAATGGTCACTGAAGACAGCGTTGCGTCCACACTGGGCAATGTAGTCCCTGAGGCTTTTGCTCAGGCTCTGGGCGTCAACGATCAGGATCCAGGTGTTAGCTCTGAGATTCTAACCAAGATGATGTCTGAGGAGATTTCCAAGAGCATCTGCTTCTCCACCCGCACAAGGTGTAACTGTCCAAGACTGACTGACATGATCAAACATGCTTGCACCATGATAAGATCATTCATGGGCAACGTCAGTTTATGTTGCACAGTAACAAGTGCAGATCTGGAGGATGATGACGATGAGAGCTTTGACTTAACATCTACAACGATAGAGAGCTCCAAACTGTTTAGGCTCTCTGTTATTGTGGAGATGTCAGAGGGATCAGAGGACAGTGGTGCACCAGCACTAAAACTAGCAGCACGAGCACCAACACCATTCAGGGTACCTGAGACAGGTGCTGAACCTGCGCTGGTGATGTCAGAGGGATCAGAGGACAGTGATGCACCAGCACTGGAACTAGCAGCACGAGCACCAACACCATTCGGTGTACCTGAGACAGGTGCTGAACCTGCGCTGGTGATGTCAGAGGGATCAGAGGACAGTGATGCACCAGCACTGGAACTAGCAGCACCAGCACCAGCACCAGCACCACTCAGTGTACCTGAGACAGGTGCTGAACCTGTGCTGCATGTATCACGAGACAGGGATTTGCAGACAGAGAAAAACAAACTCTGTGTCCAAATTCTTGTTGAGAAGCTGGTTACGCGAGTCTTCAAAGAGGCTAAGGTCAACATTATATTGAGAGACCCACATATCATCGTCAACCGCCTGTTTGAAAAGATATGGGCCGAAGTCCAGGGAGGTGATTATGATATCACCCCAGCAACAGTTAAAAACCTGGACAAGATCATTTTCAAGGATCTCATTCGAGTCTGGGGCTGTGCAGAGTTTGTTCTGGTGTCATTATGTCGAGAACAACCACAGACGGAATGTTTGGTCTTCACTTTTAGACGTCACCTCAAGACACCACAGGGAAACACCATCTGTAGGTTCTTTTCCAGTTTGGGCAGAGCACTCTTCAGGCCCTTCAGGAGGGTCAGTCCCTCTTAGGTGACGTATAATGGGCTCTGTGCACCAGCTCCACTACTTCCTGAAAGGAAGTAGGCATGAGTATTTCCTGTCCTATACTATTGGATTAAGTGATTAATCAGTTGTGCGGTACACCCAGCACACACCTGATTAATCACTTAATCCAACAGTATAGGACAGGAAAT
Organism: Epinephelus awoara; assembly: GCA_035609425.1. NCBI lineage: Eukaryota > Metazoa > Chordata > Actinopteri > Perciformes > Serranidae > Epinephelus > Epinephelus awoara. The sequence goes on from CM069303.1 coordinate 37,226,391, forward strand.
ACTCAATGCAGCACAGAGCCCATAGGATTTATGTTGGAGGAAAAAATTGGCATGAGGCCTTTTTTCTTCCAACATGAATTCAATAGAGAGCTCATGTCCTGCCTACCATCCAGGTGACTTGAGCTCTCAGGACCACCTTGGGAGTCAACAGCACAACCTCAGGTGAGGAATCGGTTTCCGGTCCTGAGCCTTTGTGAGTTTGTGTGTTGTCTACCTGGGTGACGGGTTTTCTCCGAGTACTTCGGTTCTCCCGTTTTTTTTTTTTTTTTTTCAAGCCATGCAGCAAAAGCTAATTGGTTTTTTGTTTTTCAATTGGAATACAACAAGTATATCAATTAAAAAAAAACAAAATTGATCTCATCTCTCTTGTCATTATCTGTCATAGTTTTAAATATTCAAGTCAGACTAACCTGTTGATTCAGTTTCACCCAGGTTAAAGGTTTTGTGTAGAAAATACACAGAAAATGTTTCTTTTCATGTGAAAAGCAGTTTAGCATAAAAGTTGCTTTTGATACTTAAACTATGTTTTTCTGAAAATACCCTTTGAGCAAGGTTCTGTTCAAAAGAAAATCATAGACTATATACAAGATTTCAAAATATGAAATCAATTAATTTGTCTCATAATGTGTCAGTGATCAGTATTAGTCTGACTGCTGAGCGGATGTTGTCACGTTTTCCATCACTAAGTCATCCTGTTCTTAACACACGATCTTTGTTTGGATCAAAAGGAACTTTCTGGCACCGTCTGCAAAAGAAAACACAGACTTGAAAATTAAAAGAAGTAATAATTTCACAAGATAGGGCCCCCACCACCAGACCAAGGACCATATTAAAAGCAATGACATCACATATTAAAAAAAATCAGTTATACATGTCTGCACACATGTGCATGTGCACATATGAAACATATCTAACCAGTGTTGGGTAAGGGTTACTTCAAAAGTAATCAAAGTACGTTACTGCGTTACTCCCTGAGTAAAGTAACTCAAGCACTTTTAAAGCACTTTTCAGTATTCTACATTTCCTATCGGGCAATGGACCACAGGGCGCTAAGCCGACATTTTTGTCTCCAAAATTAAAGTTATGGACCACTTGCCCTTCACTGAGATTCAGTTTTCCCATCACAGCCGACACTTTGACCAGCAGAAACACAGAACGATCTGCTGCCGTAGACAACTGTATGACAACAACACCCCAGCATTTTTAATATTTCCTCTAGGATGTTACCACACAGAGTAAAGGGGGAAATGATGGTGTGAAACAGCCGAGGCACTTTGTCAACCCGCTCAGTTAACGTTACTGTCATTAGCATCAAGCTAGCAAACAATGGTACATCCTCACGGTCGGACATAAAGTAATAACATTAAAGCGGCGGGGCTTTTACTCACCACAACTGCAGAGGCTCTCAGCTTCATTTGAAACAAACTACATTATAGACCAGGGGTCACCAACCTTTTTGAGACTGAGAGCTACTTCAAAGGTACCGAGTAGTACAAAGGGCTACTTGTTTGATACAAACTTCCTGAATAACAAAGTTGCACAGATAACCTTTTAATAATAATAATAATAATAATATGTGAAGAGACTGTCTGATCACATGTCAATGTTAATTATTCCTCACAATTATTATTAACAATGATTTCCACAACAATGATGGTAGGAAACACAGATATATTTCAACCTGTAACATTTATTTCTGTCAATCTGTTCCAACATTTGCAGGTCAGGGGTATCACATCTCTGATATTTTTGTAAATGTCTTTCTTGACAGTTTGTATGAATAAGCACATTTGTAGCATTTTGTTCAAAATCACACCTGCTATATTTTTGTACAAATTATCACTTTTAATTATTCATTACAACGAGGTGGTCTTTCTGCTGGGCCTTAGGCCTGTTGCACCTCCTGCAGCAAAACTTAATTGGATGTTACTCCCCAAGCCTTGTTTCGTCGTTTCAGCCAGAGCCAGTGGCTTGCTTTCTCAGCTTCCTCAGAGAGCTCTTTGGTGGATCTGCTCAGTTTGGCTCCACGTAGTCCCAGGTCCTTGAGCAGGCGTGATGTTGATCTGCCCACAAAGCCTCTGGCTCCCACCTGCACCGGGTACAGCCTCACACTCCATCCACTTTCTCTGCACTCCGCGACCAGGTCTGCATACTTCGCCTTCTTTCTTAATTCAATCTATCTAAAATCTTTTTTAGGAAATTTTAGGAAATCATTAACCAACAAGTCATAACAAGTTAACAAGTCATATCTTCAAATAATGTCTCATTTAACCACTACCTTTGTAACATTTTTTAACAAATCATGAACTCTGTCTCATGTTTGTACAAATCATCAGTTATGTAAGGTCAACTCAAAAACAAAAAATCAACTCTTTCACATTTTTAAATGAATCCTATTAGTACTACTCACCAAATCTGTAGCATTTTTAACAAATCATAACATCTGTTACACTTCTTGAACAAATTATTTTTCACATTTTTGTGCAATATTTGAGTTTAATGTTCTCATGGTGTTTTCAATGAATAGATGTTATTCCTTTTCTTTGTCTGTAAATGTCAGTTAGTGGGAAGCCTGACATTGCATTCTGTTCACCAATGTACTGTAATCTGGTGTATAATTTGACACCGCAACTCTGATTGAGTCTTGTAAGTGTGCATCAGTAAGGCGTGTTCTGTGTTTGTTCTTGATGAAGTTCATGTTAGAAAAGGCTGATTCACAGAGATAGGTTGAACCAAAAAGGCAGGCAACTTTCATAGCTGCTGTGCATACACCACTGTACTTTTCTGTGTCCACAAGGCACCAAAAGTTCAGTGCAGACTGATGGGTTTTGAGGTGGAGGTCATTTTGCAACGCAAGGATTTCCACCTCTACCTGTCCAGCAAGTTGAGCATAGCACTTTGTTGCTCAGCAGTGCATGTCATGTCCACTTGCATGAAAGGATTTGAAACGAATGACACACATGGCTCAAGTTGATCAAAGTCACAAAACCTGTTCTCAAACTCTTGCCCTAGTCTGTTTATGACTTGGGAGTACTTTTCTACAGCTTTGTCAAAAGCTGCAGATGCAGAAGCATTGTCATTCAACAGTGACTGTACGGAGGGAAAGTGCAGCACTTTTTTTCTCTGTAAATGCACAGAGAAAATGTTCATCTTAGCTTTAAAGGCGTTTACAGCACTTATCATGTCAGCAACAGTCTTACCTTTGCCTTGCAGCTCAAAGTTCAAATGGTTCAGTTTCCCAATGATGTCCGTTAAAAATGCAAGGTCAAGTATCCACTCAGTGTCCCCAAGCAGCGAAGTGTGTTCCCCTTTGGATTGCATGAACTCTTTGATTTCGCCCAAAAGTGACCAAAAAACGCTGCAAAATTCGTCCCCTGCTGAGCCAATGGATTTCTGTGTGCAGTAACAGGTCACCATATTCAGCTGACAGGTCCTCCAATAGCACCTTGAATGTCCCGTGTTGTTTGGCTTTAGAGCGGATGCCATTTATGATTTTCACAACAGGAGTCATCACATGATCAGTGGTAATGCAGAAATGTTGGGAAGTCTGGATCACCTTTGCATTACGCAATGAAGCCTGCATGCCGGCCTGTCATGGCAGGAGCCCCGTCTGTCGTCACCGACACCAGCTTTTCTAATGGTACCTTTTACTCCACGAAGTAGCTTTTCAGCGCGTTGTAGATGTCAGTTCCCCTCGTTGTTGTCTTCAGGGGCAGAAGTGTCAGGAGTTCTTCTTTGGTGGAGAAATCATCAAACACCATTCGGATATACATCATCAGCTGAGCTGTACTGGTGCTGTCCACGGACTCGTCGCACTGGATGTTAACCACCTGCACTTAGCCAGATCCCGGTCCAGTTGCTCTGTCAAGTTTTCGGACATAGCTGACATTCATCTAACCATCGTACTTGCCCCCAGTTGGATATTGGAGAGAGTGGAGATGGCATTGGGACCATTCTTCTCATCTTTGAATACAGTGTTTGCAACTATCATCATTGCATCTTTCAAAACCTCCCCGTCCAAAAAGGCTTTCTTGCTCTTTATCAAAAAATTGGCAGCTCTAAACGAAGCTTCAGTTGCTTTTTGTGATTTTATCACTGGCCTTGTGAAAAAAGACTGTTGTTTGCCCAAAGCTGCCTTTAACTCACGGGCTTTTTCTGTCTGTAAAGCGCTGCCAGGTGGGTAGTTAGTATCGAAGCTTTTGTGACACGTACTGAAGTGTCTCTCCACATTGTGACGCTTTGCCGTCGTCCCACAAATAAGACACACCCATTTTTCTTTCACTGTCGTAAAAAAAAGAACTCTTCCTCTCAATCACTGTGAAAATGGTATGTTTTCTTTCACTTTTCTGCCATGTTTTCTTTATTTTGGGGGGTAAAAACCACATCTAACACCTCATCCTAGCTGCACCCGCTTCCTGTCTCAGGAAAGAGTGAGATGGTGGTGTGACAAGCGCACTATATAGATGACCTTTGACTTAAGACAAGACCAGAGTTCATACATAAAACATTTTTGTTTTATTGTTTTTATTTTTGTTCCTGTGGAAGATACAGTAGCTTGATAGTTTATATATGGCGCTTCAAATGTAGCTCCTGCCATCTGCTGATGCTTTTAGGTGACTACAACAACATGTCAGCTGGCACATGAACAGACACAGTTCTGGCACTGACTCAAATAATTGTGAAAGTAATAAAAATAGGACGAGAATAACCCGATGACATCACACACCCCGTGAAAGATGCCCGGGGATAATTGGTGAGTACTACCGTGTAGCTGTACCAGGCATAATGCAAGTCCTGAGTCTGAAATATGCCTGTCAGCAAGTCCTACTCCACCTATTTAGACTCCACCATAGACAACTGCAGCATTTCTCCGACCACATAGCGAGCCACAAGCACCGTGGCTTCTTTCAGACTGATAGGTTTAACGTTATCTCCATTATTTGAACCAAACGACAGCCGTTGCTGTTTTGGAGCTGAAGGACCAGCGTTCTGAAAGTAACAGATGTCTTGTTTGAAAATGTACTTAAGTATTTGATTACTCAAACAGCAAACTAACATGTTAGGTTACTCGTTACTGCAAAAAATACCCAACTCTGTATCTAACCCACAATAGACTGTAAAGTATTTCCCATGTAGCTCCTTATTCTGATGCTGTATATGAGGAAATGTCTTTCAGCCACATAATAATAACAATAAATTTTATTTATAATCCACTTTACATTCCGGGAATCTCAAAGTGCTATAAAACAAATGATAAAAACAACAGTGTGGACACTACAATAAATCATTCAGTAGGCTGTGTGAGTACAAATTTCAATCAGCAGCAGAAACGGGGGTCACAGACAGGAATACGGCGGTCAAATAGCCTACGGCGGCTCCACGGCACACGATAATGGCTTACCAGCGACAGAGAAGTCCAACTCCAAGTCCAGTAATTTCCTCTTTCGTTGGTGTCATGACTGCCCAGTAGTACCTGGACCGCCGAGCCGTGGCGGCACACAGGTATGTGGCGTGTCAGAGGAGAAACAAGCCGTTCACATTTCTCTCTTTGTGGCAGGTAACGGTCCACAAACCTCACTGCACTTTAGGGACTGTTCTTTACTTATGAAGGGACTGTTCTTTACCTGTCAGGGGAGGAGGGTGGCTGGTTAATTTTTATTTTATTTATTTATTTATTTTTATTTTGATCCCCCCTATGTTGATCACTTATTGATGCAGTTTTTGAAGTATGAATAAGTCAGTAAGTAATTTATTCCACCGAAATATCATTGATGTATTATAGAAAAGTGATTTATCTTTTTATAAATGACAAAAGGCACATCTGCCTCATTTTTGCTGTGGTATCGTGATACTACTCAGAATCGTGATACTTTCACTGGTATCGTACCGTGGGTCCCAATTTTGCTACCGTGACAACACTAGATGTCACAACCATTTCCTTTGAAGTTGAGCAGTGAGGCCCTGCGTCCACATAGCACCTTTTTCTGAGTGCCAGAAGAAGGCCAGCATCTTTTTTCAATTGTTCCCAATGAGAAGAGAGCGTCTGCGGCCGCCTAAGGAAAAGACACTACGCCCAGCGTCGTTTTTCTGGCCACTCCTTTTTTGTGCAGCCACTCCGAGCGTTTTGAGTTGAAAATCTCTGAACTTTTCAGACAAACCAATCATATTGTGGAACTCGTCACCCTGGTACTCTAACCCAACTCTGCTGGTAACCAGAAAAAATGGAGGAGAAGCTGGTGCTGGCCATGTCCATCTATCCGGAGTTGTATGACATGTCACACAGACATTACCATAACAGAGACAATAACTATATAGGCCTATATATATATCCCTGTTACTTTTAATGAAAACACCCCTTCTGAGATAATGGACTGCTCCGAAAGTTGCATCATTTCCTGGGAGTGAAATCAGCTTCCTTTTGTGAACATGCTGGTGAAAAGACAAATAAGTGTCCTCTTAAAAATAATAATAAGTGTCAGCCCTGTTTCCACAAAAGGACATGTTAAAAAGATATTTGTTAGAGATTTTTAATGTACATAAATAACATGATATAAGCCTCTAATAAATGCACACCATGTGGTCTCATGACCTTCACCACATGGCTAGTAATGGCTGCCAAGAACATTTTTTGTCAACCCTGTTACCATTCTAGCGTAAAAGGGTTGCTGGTTACAGGGTTAACAAAAGTATGGTTTTGCGAGTACATGAAAATATACTCTCCTTACCAATAGTAGACATTATATACATGGTTTTACAAGTTTCATCGCTAGTTGAGAGGGAAATTGAAAAAATTGTGCACTTGGTGAGAAGTTTTTGAAATTTGGCATGGTGTTAAACTTGGTGGATTGGTACAACATGGTACAACATGGAACCCATTACAATTTGGAGCAGATCCAAATCTCCGGTGAGGGCCATATTGAAATTTGTGGCTATCCCAACTTGTTTTTATAAAACCTTATACCCATACCTTACACTATGCCAAATTTCAAAAACTTCTCACCAAGTGCACAATTTTTTCAATTTCCCTCTCAGCTAGTGATGAAACTTGTAAAACCATGTATATAATGTCTACTATTGGTAAGGAGAGTATATTTTCATGTACTCGCAAAACCTTACTTTTGTTAACCCTGTAACCAGCAACCCTTTTACGCTAGAATGGTAACAGGGTTGACGGTAACAGGGTTGACAAAAAATGTTCATATGTTTCATGTGTATTCATCCATGGATAAAACATAAACACCTCAATATTTCCACTGTACAAACACACTCAGTGTAACAAGGGGAGATTTATCCTTCAGTATATCAGATTTGTTGTAAATATGCATTTAAAACCTTTTCAAACATTAACTGGTATATCGTAACAGGGTTGACAAAACACTCATATGCATGTTGATTAAATGTGGAAAAAAATAAAAAAAAATGAGATAGCCTGAGATGGCACAGCACCTATTTCTGATAGGTAAGGATCTATTTAATCCAAAAAGGGTCATAAATAGTTTTAAAACAGTCCGTGTAAAGCAAATTCTGCTATTTTCTTCTAAACACATTAAATAGGTCATAAAAGTACTCCTCAAAATGTGTAAAAAAGCCTTTCAACCATTTACAGTTGAATTGTGATCACATTTTCCACATCACTGTATCACCGTGTAGACTAATGTGATGTTTGTAAAGTCTATAAACACAATGATTGAACAAACATTACTATTTATGTGCACGTTTTGTAATTAACATGATTATTATAGATTAGCTGGGCTAACCGTTAGCTGTTAGCCGTTAGCGGTGTCTGTAATAACTCAATAAACGGTCCGTGAAAAAAATATTTTTTCCAGCGGATGTCTTAGTCACAACATGACTGAGCTAGCAAAGCAGTTTTGTGTTGCGATGTGTGGTATTTATTCAGTTTTGGGAAATCACGATGTCTAGAAAGCGTCAGTGGCTGCAGCTAAGAGAGACAGACAGCTAACGTTAGCAGCAGCAAAGCTAACATCAGGACGCAATCTGTTAGAAGCCTCCCGTTGTCGACATGAAACTACTCCAGTTAGCTCAATCATGTTGTAACTAAGACATCCGCTGGAACAAATATCTTGAGTCAGTGGAGCCGGACAGACACTCTCCCTCCCTGGATTACATCCTCCCGCCGGCTGCCGGTGCGAGGTTTGTACGGTACACGGAGGATACTTCCCTCCCACGAGTGGGCGTGGACTGAATGGCTGCAGCCTGGAGTCATGAGACAAGAGGCTGCAGACATACCTCCGGACACGCCCCCAGCGTTTCACAGCATGTATAATCTAGGCCTAATAGTCTTAGTCTAAAGGTGTGTTCACACTGGACATTGAAAATAACTCTGTTTAGATAAAACCTACAAGCTTCTCTTCCTATGACTCTTCCTAAAAATGTGTATGTTTTCTGAAGCCTTTAAGTTACAAAAATGAAACACACTACACTTCTGAACATTTATACCACCGCCCGCGGCAGACCGCTGCTGAAAGTAATACATTTTGGTACATAGGCCCTACAGGTGGCTATACATATTGCAAAACTCTGTAAAAGTACACCAAAGCATACATTTCGTTTCCAAATATTTATTTTAAAACAAAACCATTCATACGGTCAATAAAAAAACCCATTTTGTTAATAACAAAAAACCAATCTCAACAGAAACTGCGGCTGAACCGCTTCCAATGTTCATTCATAGAGCAGTAGAGCGCACACAGGGTGAATTTTATTAATAGAGGGGAAAAGCGGAGACACATTCCCCTGCAAAATGTATTTTATTGCAGTTATTTACCTGGTATTTGCAAAACAAAATCACTGAAGTTAAAGTTCTGTCACAAAACTACATTGTCACGGATCTTAATACTTGTAATATTTCCACACAGAAATGTCTAATTTAGACCACTATAGAATAATTTACATGATGTTTGTCATCATTATTTCTGTTATGTTTGTGTCTATCCGATTGCTTGAGTTTGGTCACTATATTTTTAAATTGTTCACCGGAAGTTGTCCTGCCCTGTCTCATAACTATTGACATTAACTAATTTGATGTGCTGCAGTTCCTCACTTTGGCCATTGGAGGGCAGTAAACATCCATGTTCACTGTCATCTCCAGGTCAACTTTCATCTCCAACTAGCGTTTAGCAAAACAAAAATTGCATGAAATATGACATAAAACATGAGGATGTCACTGCGCATGACCCTCCCCCCTGGACATGTGCAGTGACATGGGTAAATCTGCACCTCATGATAAACACCACAGCACTTTACAAGTGTACCACCTTCTCAATCCATCTTAGCACACTCCAACAAGAACTCCTGTGTGTGTGTGTGTGTGTGTGTGTGTGTGTGTGTGTGTGTGTGTGTGTGTGTGTGTGTGTGTGTGTGTGTTGTAAGGAGGAGGTCAGCCCTGACATGCAGACACGCAGCAGAGAGAGGCTGCTTCATGATGATACATGAAACCAAACTTTAAAATGTAACGGTAAGAGCCGATGACGTCGGAGCTTATTATTATTATCATGGTCTTGATTAAATTTGCCTCGGGCCGTTTAATACCGGGTCTCGGTACCGATCCCTCAGCATCAGCCGGCTTCTCTTTAATTGATTCCTCCAGTTGTCACCACTTAGTTTAGTATGAAATGAATGAATTCTCTCCCGGACTTTAACTTTTGACAGAGACAGTGATAGTTGCCTAGCAACCAAGATGCATCTGCCGCGGCGCGATCAATTTACCAATTTATCGGCGGCAAAATCCATGCAATCATTATGACCGCCTGTGGCCGAAACGACGTTTTAAATAGGCCTAAATAGGATAGGCTAAAGACGTTTTTAGGGAAAGTCAGGAACCAGCAGCACTGTAACTTTTAATTCAATAAAGTTCTTTGACATAGAAATTTGAAAACGGTCAAAATGGCCGTCATGGCCGTGCCACACAGCGTTCCGCCGGTGCCTAGCAACGGTTGCTAAGCTGCAGTCGCTCTGGGGGAGGGGTTAGCGTACGGGTTCTTCGATGACGTCACCATTTGGAACGTCGATATGGCTTTGGTGCCTTTGTGACATCACGATCCACATTTTGAGAGTTAGTAAATACGAGTTGATTTCTGAACTCAGGCTAAAGTTGCAGACCACACCTTGACTTTTTTAAACCCAGACGTTTGGATAAAATAACTCAGAATGACATCTTCAATAGAGCCATCTTGGTTGGGAGTGGACCGCATTCGTCCATTTGTGGATATTTTTTTCGAGCAGCTGTCAGGAGTGCAGCTCCAAAAGCTGAGGGATGGTAAACCTGATGGGGAAACCATTGAAATGTTGACGGAGCTGCTGCTGGAAATGATGGTGTACCTGACTGACTCCCTGACAAGTGCGAGAAAAAATCAAATGGTCACTGAAGACAGCGTTGCGTCCACACTGGGCAATGTAGTCCCTGAGGCTTTTGCTCAGGCTCTGGGCGTCAACGATCAGGATCCAGGTGTTAGCTCTGAGATTCTAACCAAGATGATGTCTGAGGAGATTTCCAAGAGCATCTGCTTCTCCACCCGCACAAGGTGTAACTGTCCAAGACTGACTGACATGATCAAACATGCTTGCACCATGATAAGATCATTCATGGGCAACGTCAGTTTATGTTGCACAGTAACAAGTGCCGATCTGGAGGATGATGACGATGAGAGCTTTGACTTAACATCTACACCGATAGAGAGCTCCAAACTGTTTAGGCTCTCTGTTATTGTGGAGATGTCAGAGGGATCAGAGGACAGTGGTGCACCAGCACTAAAACTAGCAGCACGAGCACCAACACCATTCAGGGTACCTGAGACAGGTGCTGAACCTGCGCTGGTGATGTCAGAGGGATCAGAGGACAGTGATGCACCAGCACTGGAACTAGCAGCACGAGCACCAACACCATTCAGTGTACCTGAGACAGGTGCTGAACCTGCGCTGGTGATGTCAGAGGGATCAGAGGACAGTGATGCACCAGCACTGGAACTAGCAGCACCAGCACCAGCACCAGCACCACTCAGTGTACCTGAGACAGGTGCTGAACCTGTGCTGCATGTATCACGAGACAGGGATTTGCAGACAGAGAAAAACAAACTCTGTGTCCAAATTCTTGTTGAGAAGCTGGTTACGCGAGTCTTCAAAGAGGCTAAGGTCAACATTATATTGAGAGACCCACATATCATCGTCAACCGCCTGTTTGAAAAGATATGGGCCGAAGTCCAGGGAGGTGATTATGATATCACCCCAGCAACAGTTAAAAACCTGGACAAGATCATTTTCAAGGATCTCATTCGAGTCTGGGGCTGTGCAGAGTTTGTTCTGGTGTCATTATGTCGAGAACAACCACAGACGGAATGTTTGGTCTTCACTTTTAGACGTCACCTCAAGACACCACAGGGAAACACCATCTGTAGGTTCTTTTCCAGTTTGGGCAGAGCACTCTTCAGGCCCTTCAGGAGGGTCAGTCCCTCTTAGGTGACGTATAATGGGCTCTGTGCACCAGCTCCACTACTTCCTGAAAGGAAGTAGGCATGAGTATTTCCTGTCCTATACTATTGGATTAAGTGATTAATCAGTTGTGCGGTACACCCAGCACACACCTGATTAATCACTTAATCCAACAGTATAGGACAGGAAATACTCAATGCAGCACAGAGCCCATAGGATTTATGTTGGAGGAAAAAATTGGCATGAGGCCTTTTTTCTTCCAACATGAATTCAATAGAGAGCTCATGTCCTGCCTACCATCCAGGTGACTTGAGCTCTCAGGACCACCTTGGGAGTCAACAGCACAACCTCAGGTGAGGAATCGGTTTCCGGTCCTGAGCCTTTGTGAGTTTGTGTGTTGTCTACCTGGGTGACGGGTTTTCTCCGAGTACTTCGGTTCTCCCGTTTTTTTTTTTTTTTTTTCAAGCCATGCAGCAAAAGCTAATTGGTTTTTTGTTTTTCAATTGGAATACAACAAGTATATCAATTAAAAAAAAACAAAATTGATCTCATCTCTCTTGTCATTATCTGTCATAGTTTTAAATATTCAAGTCAGACTAACCTGTTGATTCAGTTTCACCCAGGTTAAAGGTTTTGTGTAGAAAATACACAGAAAATGTTTCTTTTCATGTGAAAAGCAGTTTAGCATAAAAGTTGCTTTTGATACTTAAACTATGTTTTTCTGAAAATACCCTTTGAGCAAGGTTCTGTTCAAAAGAAAATCATAGACTATATACAAGATTTCAAAATATGAAATCAATTAATTTGTCTCATAATGTGTCAGTGATCAGTATTAGTCTGACTGCTGAGCGGATGTTGTCACGTTTTCCATCACTAAGTCATCCTGTTCTTAACACACGATCTTTGTTTGGATCAAAAGGAACTTTTGTGCACATGTGCACATATGAAACATATCTAGCCCACAACAGACTGTAAAGTATTTCCCATGTAGCTCTTTATTCTGATGCCGTATATGAGGAAATGTCTTTCAGCCACATAATAATGATACAAATGGGCCGTAAGACAGCTGCAGTACATCCAGAATGCTGCTGCTCGGGTCCTGACCAGAACCAGGAAGTACGAGCACATTAGTCCTGTGCTCAGGTCTCTACACTGGCTTCCTGTGGCTCAGAGAATAGACTTTAAAGCAGCTCTGCTTGTGTACAAGTCTCTCCACGGCCTAGCACCAAAGTACATCTCTGACATGTTAGTGCCATATGAACCATCTCGGACTCTGAGGACCTCAGGGACCGGCCTCCTGCTGGTGCCCAGAGTCAGGACTAAACATGGGGAATCAGGGTTCCAGTTTTATGCAGCTAAAATCTGGAACAGTCTTTCTGAAGATGTGAGACAGGCCTCTACTCTGACAATGTTCAAATCTAGGCTCAAAACAGCTCTATTTCACTGTGCATATGACTGAAAGGATCTTATCTGCACTCTTCTCTTTTAAAGTTCATTTTATAATGATTATTTATGTTTTGATTTTGTATTGTGATTTTAATGCATTTTCTTCTTCTGTAAAGCACTTTGAATTACTTTGTGTACGAATTGTGCTCTACAAATAAACTTGCCTTGCCTTGCCTTACATTTTATTCATAATGCACTTTACTTTCCGGGGGATTTTAAAGTGCTATAAAACAAATGATGAAAACAACAGTGTGGACACATAATGACTACAAGGTTATGTATCTTGGAAACATAAATGATAATGTCATAGATTATGGTAGATATGTGGCCAAGATATAATCCATCACATGCAAGAAGGCAATAACAAGGAACTAGTACAAAACTGAACCTGTTACAAGAAAACAATGGTTGGATACTAGAGATTTAAAAATAAAAATGTACGAGTAAATATAAGAACTAGATGATTTGTAGCCATGACTGTTGTATTTCTCAACTTTTTTGCTCACTTTGCTTGTGTAAAAATAGGATCTGCACTCTTGGATCAATGCAAGTATCTTTAATAAACCACCCAAGCTTTCGGTCAGAGAACCTTGATGAAGGATACGCATGGTTTTCTGGCACCTTGGCATACTCAGGTCGTGAGTGCGGTGATTTGCTCCTTGCTTACTTTGCTTGAATTTTCTCTTCACCTTTCTGGTAAGTTCCTATAATAGGCAAGGCAAGGCAAGGCAAGTTTATTTGTATAGCACAATTCAACACATGGTAATTCAAAGTGCTTCACAGAGACAATTAAAAGCAACAAGACACAATTTAAAACAATAAAAACAGTTGATTAAAAAGGGAAATAGAAATTGAGAATAGTGATAATAATAAAATACAGTAACAACCACTACAGAAAAAAGTGTGCGGGCATTATTACTGTTTCTATTGATAATCTCTGAAAAATATGATTGCCTTGCATTCTTCAGTTCCTGGTTATAGTTGTGAAGACTCTCTTTATAAATGTCGTAATATACCTGGAGTTTGTTTTTTCGCCACCTGCGTTCAGCTTGTCTACATACTCTTTTGTATTCTTTAACCAGTGTGGCGTTTCTCCAGTTTGCCTTTTTCCTACCTGACATAACTTTGGTCTTAATTGGGGCGATAGAATCAATAACATTCATAACATTGGAACTAAAACTGCTTACAAGGTCATCAACTAGAGCTGAGGGCAGGGTTTAATAGCCTACTTGTGGTTGTATACACAAAATAAAACTCAAGAAATATTAAAGTAAAAAAAAAAAGCCGTATGGAGACAGGGCGAGGATCTGCACTATTCCACAACAAAGCAATACATGTATTACCAGCAATCATTGAACCTCACAAAAAAAAACTACACACACGTTGTTTCTTCCTTTTTATTTATTTATTTATATTATTAAACGTGGTAGAACATACATCTCATGAAGGATGTTCCTTGTGTAAAAATACAGAGCAAAATAATAATTTAATTATAAGATTAAGATAAGATTAATAATAAGGGTAAGTTAATAAATCAAAGCACCAGCTATACAACACTGAAGAAAACTGGGCGAAAACATCAAGACCGAAGACAAGGATCATAATTCAAAACAATAAGAGTTTAGAAAAGTCGACACTTATCTCTCTTGCAGTCCTGCTAGAGTTCATTTTTTACCGTGACAAGAAAAATTAAAGTAATTTATAAAGCAGTGACTGTTTCTCCACTTGCTACAATATATATGTTATTTACCCATAATAAATTATATTCATTACGTCAGAGACAGATTAATTCAAATTATCCATAAAAAAAAGAAAAGAATGTGAGAGATATTAAGTGTTGGAATGTTATCAGTCTGCAGCTTGTTGTTTTTGGGAAGAGGGATGTCACATGTATGTGTCACCTGGTAAAGTTAGCTCAGGTGAACAGGGGAGTTATCTAAAATAGAAGGGAAAATAGTAATGTGCCAAATGATGATAATAATAATAATAATAAGAAGAAGAAGAAGAAGAAGAAGAAGAAGAAAGAAGCTGGATCATTTCCAGCACACCTCCTACGTAAACAAAGTGCTTTTATATTGAAAGGTTACCTGGAAGCCTGAGTGAGCCTGTCATGGTGGACTCAGGGGCTGTCCCATTCTTCCACACTTTGCTGAGTCGGTTGGTTACGCACACTTTGGTGACGCTTTGCCACGCAGAACGTACATTTGCCTATAGTGTTCAAGCATATATTAAGTGGCCAAGTACGCGGGGATATTTAAACAAAATTGGGACAGACTTGACAACGCCATTGTGCATTGGATGTTATTCTCCGCCAACAAAAACATTATCCAAACATGATTCAGTTTAGAAAAGTTTGTAAAAGGATAATTTTCATATAGGGATGAAAAAAGGTGTGGATAATCAGCAGGGATCTGCAGCTGTGATTTATGTTGAGCTGATGTATGTATGTACAGTACAGGCCAAAAGTTTGGACACACCTTCTCATTCAATGCGTTTCTTTATTTTCATGACTATTTACATTGTAGATTCTCACTGAAGGCATCAAAACTATGAATGAACACATGTGGAGTTATGTACTTAACAAAAAAAGGTGAAATAACTGAAAACATGTTTTATATTCTAGTTTCTTCAAAATAGCCACCCTTTGCTCTGATTACTGCTTTGCACACACACACGCATTCTCTCGATGAGCTTCAAGTCACCTGAAATGGTTTTCCAACAGTCTTGAAGGAGTTCCCAGAGGTGTTTAGCACTTGTTGGCCCCTTTGCCTTCACTCTGCGGTCCAGCTCACCCCAAACCATCTCGATTGGGTTCAGGTCCGGTGACTGTGGAGGCCAGGTCATCTGCCGCAGCACTCCATCACTCTCCTTCTTGGTCAAATAGCCCTTACACAGCCTGGAGGTGTGTTTGGGGTCATTGTCCTGTTGAAAAATAAATGATCGTCCAACTAAACGCAAACCGGACGTTTAGTTTGGACACGGCGGTTGGAACCAAAGATCTCAAATTTGGACTCATCAGACCAAAGCACAGATTTCCACTGGTCTAATGTCCGTTCCTTGTGTTTCTTGGCCCAAACAAATCTCTTCTGCTTGTTGCCTCTCCTTAGCAGTGGTTTCCTAGCAGCTATTTGACCATGAAGGCCTGATTCGGCAGTCTCCTCTTAACAGTTGTTCTAGAGATGGGTCTGCTGCTAGAACTCTGTGTGCCATTCATCTGGTCTCTGATCTGAGCTGCTGCTAACTTGCGATTTCTGAGGCTGGTGACTCGGATGAACTTATCCTCAGAAGCAGAGGTGACTCTTGGTCTTCCTTTCCTGGGTCGGTCCTCATGTGTGCCAGTTTCGTTGTAGCGCTTGATGGTTTTTGCGACTCCACTTGGGGACACATTTAAAGTTTTTGCAATTTTCCGGACTGACTGACCTTCATTTCTTAAAGTAATGATGGCCACTCGTTTTTCTTTAGTTAGCTGATTGGTTCTTGCCATAATATGAATTTTAACAGTTGTCCAATAGGGCTGTCGGCTGTGTATTAACCTGACTTCTGCACAACACAACTGATGGTCCCAACCCCATTGATAAAGCAAGAAATTCCACTAATTAACCCTGATAAGGCACACCTGTGAAGTGGAAACCATTTCAGGTGACTACCTCTTGAAGCTCATCGAGAGAATGCCAAGAGTGTGCAAAGCAGTAATCAGAGCAAAGGGTGGCTATTTTGAAGAAACTAGAATATAAAACATGTTTTCAGTTATTTCACCTTTTTTTGTTAAGTACATAACTCCACATGTGTTCATTCATAGTTTTGATGCCTTCAGTGAGAATCTACAATGTAAATAGTCATGAAAATAAAGAAAATGCATTGAATGAGAAGCTGTGTCCAAACTTTTGGCCTGTACTGTATATGGATATGAATATATTTTCATGTTGGTACATGAACAGTTCATGATATTTCTATTACATGCATATGAGAAAGTCAGTTAAGGATATGGCATATATAACACTATGTTGGATATCTAAAGTTGAAGGTTATTAATTAGTGAATAAAAGGGGTAGGTTTAAATAATTAACTACTGTTTTGTAATATTTGTCATGTTCGAAATAAAGACATCAATCAAAAAAAATGACGGCACAAACTACTCACTTGTATCCATCAGCTGCAGTATTTTTAGCCTCGGTAAACAGGTAATCGTTTTCCGAATTGGAACGTTTGTTCCGTGGTCCCTATTTCAGATAAATTCTGTGGTTAGTAAATAATTCCAGTGCAAAGCTTGATGTGAATTTCTGCACCACAGACACGTTAACAAAGCTTCCTAACATGTACCATCATGAGGCTATGATATGAACCGAACTATGATATAAAGTTAAATTTATAAAACATTTTGGGAGACTCACTGAACTGTAGTGGGAAGACTTCACCAGCACTGAAGCATTAATGCATTTTGGGATTTATACTTGGCCAAGTACTGCTCAGGTGTGCTCTTACTGTAAGTGTGGGTAAAGTAGAAATCAAGCACACTGCACTTTTGGTCGTTGTAGAAATGGGATACACTTGCGTACTTACACTAGGCGTTAAGCACATGGACGTGCATGTCAAGTGTCCAAGTGCGTAAGTGTGATCAAGCGCGCATAATGGGACAGGCCTTCAGTGCCATAGCATATAACAGAATCGCTACAACGGAAGTCCAAAATGCTTGTGTGTCACGTGACTCATGTAGACTTCGGATAGTTCCCGGAAGTTACTGGCGGGCTGTTTAAATGCATAATACCGGACTGATCCAAGATGGCGAGCTGAACAGGTGTGTTGTGTGGAGCTCACCATGGTGAAACCAAGTTGGCTCGACTGAAACTTTGAATCCCCATGAAGAAAAAGAAAATGGCATCACGAAACAAAAATCAATCTGCCAAATGGAAAGGTCGGAAGCCTCAGCCACAAAGATCTGCCTTTTGACAGCTGTCAATCATGGAGTCAAGCAAGGGGAACAATATTGACGTGGAGCCCATGAACCAAGCTGATCTTTCGGATGAGGACATGAGGCCAGATCGGAGTCAGTGGGATCCGATAGATAAAATCATGACAATATTTGGTGACAGTGACCATGATGGCATGGGGCCTGGTGTTGACTTTGTCGGGTGGATGGAGGAGTGGACGTCCAGTCTGCGGAAATTTGTCGCCCGCGTGGAAAAGAAATTTAAGCGGGAGACGGGGCCAAAGATACGAGTCGCAGAGGGAGCGACCCCAAATGAGGTCTTCTCATAAATCTTTACGGAGGAGCTGTGGGACAGGCTGGTGACGGAGACAAACCGTTATGTAGAGGGCCGCCACAACACCGACTTCGCCCTCACATCTGGGTAAGTGGATGCTGGACACTGTGGCCGACATGAAAACCTTCGTTGGTCTTTGCCTCACCATGGGGATTTTACAACTACCCACCCGCCACGACTATTGAAGGCAGAAAAAGCCACTTTTTCAGACGATGCTGCCTGACTACATGTCCAGGGACCGGTTCGCGCAGATCTGGAGGTATGCCTAATAATACCTTTATCATCTATATTTTACAAGCTAACTACCACTACTAAATTACTTTTACGCATGTGTTAGGGTCACTGGGTTACTTTTATGCATGTGTTAGGGCAGTAGTACTCAATAGGTGGACCACGGTTTGCATCCGGACCGTGCCACAACTATCTGCGGACCCTGGGCAAATTATAGAAAATTATACTTTTTTATACTATACTTATTCCCCGCTTTTCCCCCGTACTGCTGGCGGCAAGAGAGCCGGCCCCACTCGCTTTTTTCTCTGCTCTGGTGTGTGGTGTGGACAGGATAGCCGGTTTCCCTGCTCTGCTGCAGCAGTTGGGCTGCCGGGGTGGTTCAAACCTTCAAGCGGATGGCATACCCCCGCAAAGCCCTCTGCGTCTCCGCGAACCCCTCCGCGATCGCGGTCCAACACGTAATTACATCTCTGGCGAGTTGCACTTAAGGCGAAAAAAGAAGCAGAGGCGGCCCTGGGGTTTAAGTGGCTGGGGGTGGGGGGTGGGGGGTATGTTGATTTGTCGAAGTGGCTTGACTGACTATAATAAATGAGGACCTTTGACTTTTAAGACTTGTATTTGAACTTCATAGTAATGTTACAGAGCTCTCAATTAGCAGCAATAAATAAATAAATAGAAATACAATGATAATGATTGATGATAAATAAATAAATAGCAGTAATAAATGAATAGAAATACAATGATAACACATGATTGATAAAAGTTTATGATATCTGAGGTTGATAATCATGATTGATGATAAAAAGAATAACAATAATTAAAATGATAGCTCATGATAATAACAACAGTAATAATAATTATGTCATTCAAATGTGCCTAACAACTCTATCAAATCAAATCAAACCACCATATTTTGTACAAGTGAATGCAATGCAATGTGCTGGAGATGGGCCAGGAAGAGGACAGGGTGCGAGAGGGTAGTTATACGCACATCAAAAAAGCTGCAAGGTCGGCACAAAACATGAATGAAAAAAGAGAGGTAGAGCCTGCACACTTACTCCATGCCACAAACTTTAATGAACAACGTTTCGATCCTAGAGGGATCTTTGTCAGGTCTGAGGACAAGCAACAAAAAACAAGTAACAAGAAGAGAAAACAATGTACATTTTCAGATACCTCCACCTGGAGAACAACGAGGCAGACGAGGGGGACCACTCCGACAAGCTCTGGAAGGTTAGGTGGTTCCTGGACTTCCTGACACGCCGGTTCCAGGAGATCTATGAGGTGGACGGCAATGTGACGGCCGACGAAAGCATGATCAAGTTCAAAGGGAGACTGGTCTTCCGCCAGTGTCTACCTATGAAACCCACCAAGTGGGGGATCAAAGTATGGGTGATGGCAGAGAGCTCAACCGGATACTGTGCAAACTTCCAGGTCTATACTGGGGCCACGAAAGAGAATGGAGCGAAGATGAAGGGAGAGAAGGGCCTTGTGTTTGGATTCTGTTATTTTGAAAATGTCATGAACGTTGCACAGAGAGGCAGGACTCAAATGCACGACTCAGACTGGAACAGAGACAATGGTGAGTGATCACAAAATAAAACAGGAAGACAAGACATGAAACATGAGGGAGAAAAATAAAATACTTAACAAACAGTGGAACATGACAGAAAATGACAATCAACGAATCTCCAGGTAAAGATGGACTCACTGCTAATTTTTTTTAGACGTTAGAAATATATTATTTAGTGCCATAATGAAATCAATTGAAAAGAAAGAGGTGATGCTGAGTATGAAGCAAGGCCTAATTACTCTGATCCCCAAAACTGGCAAAGATAAAAGATTTTTAGACAATTTATTCATCATCTCTAAAGATAAAGAACATAATGGAAAATAAGAACATTGTTAAGAATATCAACAAATGTAAAGGCATATTGAATATGTGGCTGCAGAGGAACGTCACAATATTTGGGAGGGTTTAACTCTCCAAAATGGAAGGCTTGTCGCGACTCATTTATCCGGCCTCCTCTTTACCTATAACCACAAAGTTGATTAAGGATATGAATAAGGTCAATTTCGATTTTATATGGAGGAATAAGTGCTATTATTTGAGGAAGAGTGATGTGGTTAAGAGCTATGAAGATGGAGGCTTGAATGTCATTGACTTTAATGTTATGAATGGGGTGTTAAAGTTGAAGTGGTGAAAATCTTTTGTTAACAACAGTCAGCGATATCAGTGAGAGATATTCCAAAGGAAATAACATCAAATTTCTGGAAGAACTGTTCGGATCACGAGAACATTAAAATAGAGGGAAAAGTTTACCAGTCGCAATGCAAGCGTCAGGCCCCCCACGTCTTGACACTTCACATGAAGGACAAAAAATGTTCTTGTACTGCAGTTAAGTCAATATATGGTTTAAATTTAAGTTAATGTTGACTTATGTTCCCTCCTTGGGGCAGACAAAGGGAGAGCAGCTAGCACACAAAGCTAGTTAGTTAGTTAGCATCTTAACTTGGAACAAACTTAGGTGTTTTATTGATCTTTGCTGGATTCAGCTGTTCGTGTGGTCTTCCACACTGTTTTAGCCATATCTTCCTTGGGTCTTGGGCATGTGGAAGGGGAAAAATTCAACACCACCTTCAACACTTTTTGGGTATCGAGTGTTGGACTTGAAGGTAACGTAGATACATGTCCTTCCCACTTGTACCCAAAATGAGTTGCATAATTGTGCTTTTGTGGAGAAGAAGCTGAAAGCTTGGAACATCTTTTTTTAATTGTATTTTTGTAAGAGCCTTTTGGGCTGACATGCAGAGCTGGCTACCAGATAAAGGGATTAACCTGCCGCCCATATCAATGGAAGTGGTTAGATGTGGTCTCCGTATTACAAATAAGGACATAGATTTTTATAATCTGCTGGCATTTGTTAAGTTTTATATTCACAAATGCAAATTTTTAAGGGTTAAACCATGTCTCTACCAATGGAAAAGGGAGCTGAAGAGCCTGAATAGATCACTTGAATGGGTTGAGGATAGCAAAGCCCAGAAATTGCTAGCCTTGGTTGACAAATTTAATTTAAGTTGAAGTACTTTGATTTTGGATTTTGTCTGTGTTTGTTTCTGTTTGGGGTTTTTTGTTTTTCTGGTGTTTTCTTTTTCCTCATGAATGTGAAGTGAATACGACTTCTTAGATAATTAATGTGTATATTGTATATATGTGTATAGGTTTGGTGTGTCTGGGGTGTGTATTGTTTGTTGGAAACAAAATAAAATTATTATATATATATATATAAAAAAAATACATAATACTGAGAGACAGAACTCAGCAAGCCACTCCTAACTGTAACATGAATGGTCCTCATCCTGCAGCACTCCTGACACGAGGCACGCAGCATCACTGCAGTATAATTCCTTAAAATGTTTACTTATATTTCAGTGTTGGGTGCTGTTGTAACTCATCAGCACACTGGAAACCAGCAGGTAGCTCAACCAGCTCTGGTGTATTAATTTGCACTTGTCATAGTGACTAACTGGCAGGCCAATTTGCTTTTGTTGTGCTAACCTCAGCATTTGCCTGCTGTGTTTCATATAACTGGCTTTCACATATTCATCCCTATCTCATAAGTTATCAGACTTTGATCCTGTGAACCGCCTCCACTCAACAATCACGCAGCAATGTCATATTTAACTGAGCGAATATCAAAACTGGTAAACCTCGGCAGTGCTGAACAAATACACACTAAGGTTCTGTTACTTTTTTGTCTATTCATGGACTCTGGGCTTAACTAATTTAATGTGCTGCAGTTCCTCACTCTGACCGCTAGAGGATAGTAAACGCCAGTCAAGAAAGAATTACAATTTATATTCAAGACATAATATTATAACACTGATATTATCTTTTTATATTTCCCTTGGTTCCAGTGCACTCAGCCATTTACGAATTGCGTTTTCCGCTGTGAACAAATTTGTCCTCTCGCGCCTCCCGTTGCTCCTCAGTGATTGGTCACAGCGAAAATATGGCGCTACCGTCCGTTTCAGTGTGAAAACATCAAGAAGAAAGCATAAATATGATAAATCCATTGTGTCGCAGAACAGAGCCGAGTGTTGGCGTGTTAATATTCTACAGCACTATGATTGAGTTATAATGTCGCCGCCTGTAATGTCCAGGACAGTAAAATTAGCCATTAGCTACATTAGCTTCGTCGGCTGCTAGCAGACCTACTAGCATAATAGCGACCATTGGAAGAGAAGATTGTGATTTGTCCACTCTTAAAGGTGAGAGTCCATCTAATAAACCCTGGAGTTAGTTAGTTAACGTTAGTTTGTTTAAATCGCTGTGCTGTTTAGGTCGTGGCTAGCGCTAAAGTTCCCAACCTGCTGCGCAATTTTTATTTTACAAGCTAGTTGCATTTCCCAGACGCCAACATCATGTTCAAACTTGTTTGTTTTGAACAGTACAATCCAGACCTCAAAGTGTTTGAATGTAGAATCACACTAGACAGAGAAAACTAGCAATTGTGTGTCATTTCTGCTTGAAAGAATGCTCAAACAAGTAATGTTAATAATCGAAATAGTTGCTGATATGATTAGCTGTCGGTCGTAAAGTAGTAGGTCATCCAACTCCACTGTAATGAGAAGAATAGGAATAATCTGTAATGGCCAGGTTTGATAACAGTCTTACAACAGTGCAATGATACAGAGTGCAATAGGTGTTGAAATAAATATGGCATGGTTAATAAACAGGTTGCTTATATACATGAGGTAGATGGCAAAGACAGTTTATACAGCATGCTTGGGGTTATTCCATAGGGATGGTTACTGTCACTATTGACTGGTGTTAGTTGTTTATCATAGAGACCACCTGTGTCTTGTCGTTTCGGTGTAGCGCCTACCATGGGGAGACTCAGACACAGGTATTATTGAGTGTTCAGTAATACCACTTGCCCATTTCTTGACTCTGAAGGAATTTATGTCATGAATGGGGGGTCAGCTGGCACCAGTTATTTTTTCTGCAGTCCTGACTGTCCGTTGTAGTTGTGAGACAAAGGCTCACTGACACTTTTCACATTTTCCAGCCCTCTAAGATGCCTGCCTTCCGGCAAGTGGGAGAGAAACAGCTTCCCAACCCTGTACTGTGTATGGCATGGTCTCCTAAAAGGGATCTTATTGCTTTGGCCAACACAACTGGAGAGGTAGGCTGAAAAAATTCTGTTTTGATCCTGAAACATGTCTTGGTATCTTTTGTGGTTTTATAATTTTATGGTTTGTGTTTGTCTGTAGTTGCTGCTACATCGCTTGGCTAGTTTCCAGCGTGTTTGGAGTTTACCACCCAGTGAATATACTGGGAAGGAGATCACTGCTCTCGCCTGGCGACCTGATGGCAAAAGTAAGGAACAGCCGTGTACATCTTTGTGTTAATAATTCTCTACTTGGGAACATATAGGTATTAATTTTTGATTCTCCCCAGTTTTGGCCTTCAGCCTCGGAGACACCAAGCAGGTGGTCCTGTGTGGTGTTGAGAAAGCAGAGATCCTCCATGTGTTTCCAATGCAGAACCCTGTAACCTGCATGCACTGGATGGAGGTGACAGAGGAGAGCAGGTATGCACAAAGCTCAGGGATGAATCCAGTGGCACAAAGGGCGCCAGGTTTTGTAGAATAATGTGGATGTTTGGTCTGTCTGGTGTGTTTCAGTGCCCTCAGCTCCTTTTACAGCTCAGAAGATGAGTCCAAACTTTTTCTTCCCAAGTTACCAACACTCCCCAAGAGGTAACACGAGCAGTAATTGCATCAGATAGTAAGAAAGCAAGTTATCCTGGATTGATTGATTAACATTTGTATAAACTTTTGTTTTTCCTCAGCTATAGCACCACTTCAAAGATCTTCAGGTGGGGTAGTATTTTAATACATAACTCAATAGTTTGATATCAGCTGTTGTTATGTGGTTTGTTTGTTTTTTTGGATAGTAGCCATCTGTATTTATTTCTGTGTGTCACAGTGAGGAAAAGTCGGATGAGATCATGAATCTCCTGGGAGAAGTCAGGTAAATTAATCCTCATGTCTAAGCAACATACCGAAAACCAATATCTGAGTCTTCTAATGCAGCTGTCTTTTGAAGTTGGAATGGAAATTATTTCATCGCCCCATTTTGTTTCCATGCAGGCTGAATGTACTTGTTCTTGGAGGAGATGCTGGATTTGTAGAGCTTTATGCCTATGGGATGTACAAGATTGCCACTCTAACAGGGGTAAGGCTCTTTGGTTCATTCCTAAGAATTGTCCGTTACATCTCCCACAGTAATTGATTAAAGGAGCTGTATACGATAGTCCGAGCATTGATATAGCAGTAAACAACTGTTTGCTATTTAAAGATATAATGGAGTAATGGTTTTGTGAGCAGAGACTGAAGTCACCCTCCTTTGTGTGTGTTGTAATCCAAGCTTCTCCGTTTTTTTGTTGTGGTAGCTGGTCTAACTGTGAGTGCATGTAAGTTCCTATGTGTGTACCCACTGGCAAGCTAATTGCTGCTGCTCTGCACTGCAGTGGCGGATCACCGTCATCATAGAAGCTTAACGCACACCCTCCAGTTCACCCAGGTTAAAACCGTTAAGTCTGTCAGCACTGTTGCCATTGTTCGAATTGTTTGCACTGTAAGCACTGTTAGCTGCTAGCAGCTGGCTCAGTCACCTCCACATTGAGAGCTGTGTACAGACAATCCCTGCTAGGAATTATAGAGTGTCGCATACCGCTCCTTGAATCAAGTTTACACTGATAAAATAAAGGCTGGCAAAATATGTGATGTGAAGTGCAGAATTGTGTCATCAAACAGCAAAAACAGAAGACAAACTCAAATTGAATCGCACTGTAGAAACATCTTACAATTAAATGCACTTCTCCATGGCAAACTTTGACCTCAACAACTACTGTTGAATCATCTCTTGTCTGATGCAGTCTCTACAAAATGTAAACACTGTGAGCTTCACAACAATAAAAACCGATTGAATTGTAACTGTGGCACAAAAATGATTATATCTGAAAGATCTTAATAATTAAACCTCTTTTTTTATGCCTACATTTTTATTATTCTTGGATTTTCTCTTCTTTGATCTTATATTTTAAATATTATTTTTATTGAAATGTGTGTGGCATGAAGCATGAAGCAGCTGTGAATTTCCTTCGGGATCAATGAAGTATTTATCTACCTATCTATAAAACTCCTATCTGTTTGGTTGTCACAATATCAGAATTTTAAACTTTGATACAATAGTAGTTTAAAACAAAAAACAATACTTGATACCTCCTTTCAATACCACGTCAAAAAGAAAAATGTCCTAGGCACCCAACAGGATCCTTTTTTCCTGTTTTTACTAACCACATTCAGACATTGCAGGTACAGTCATGTGGTGGGTTTGTTGTTGGAAACAATGCCTGACACACAGGTTGAAGACCAATTGATTTTTTTCCCTATTGTTTCATCCGTGCAGCCTTTGTTTAAACATTTTAATAACTTTTGTTCTTGTGATTTTATCAAATGTATGGAGATTGTATTGTTTTAAACACGTGGTATTGAAAAAGTAACTAAGTATTGATACTTAATGGCAGCCTTAATCTGAAGGCCACAACAATACTTCTTTTTATTTAGCTCTTTTAATGTAATGACACTTTACAGGTATCGGGAACTTGTCGCAGCCTGAGTCTCTCCAGTGATCTCAAGTCTTTGTCTGTCATCGCAGAAGTCAGGTCAGCTGACAACAACCCAGAGATCTGCTACATTCAGGTGCGACAGATGTTTTGGCTTCATTTTCCATTCCTTGTAAATCTGCTTTCCCTTCATTTTCTCATCTCTGCTCTATATTACGTTTTTATTTGCTTATTTTATTTTTCTCTTCCAGCTCGACACAGGTTTGCTCTCAGACTGTCTCCCTGAGGTGACCAGGATGGCACGCAAGTTCACCCACATCTCCACCCTGCTGCAGTACCTGCACCTCTCACTCACGTGCATGTGTGAAGCCTGGGAGGACATCCTCATGCAGATGGATCTTCGACTCACTAAGTTTGTTCAGGTCAGAGGCCGTAGTTTGTCGTCTAAATTGGCTAAAATGAGAGCGTACAACAAATGTCTAATTTCCCCTGTTTATAGGAAAAGAACACAAGCACTCAAGTTCAGGATGAATTTCTGGAGCTTTTGCTATGGGGACAGTCAAGGTGAGAAGAGAAATTCTGTTAGTATTTGCTCTTTGTCATGTTGCAATGTTTAGAGTGTCCTGTAGATGGTGGCAAAACCTCTCTGGCTAGTTCAACTGCTCTTTTGACTGCAGGGATGCTTCTAATGTTTCTAACCCGTGGCTCTCTGCTTTCATGCAGCCCTGAACTACAGGCTCTTCTCATGAACCAGCTGACTGTCAAGGTGAGAGTTAGAGGTGGTGTAAATGCTGCCCTTAGTGTTTAAACTGTAATTTATATGCAGTCCATGGCAGATTTCCTGTAACTGTTTGTTTGTGTGTCCTCTTTTCACCACAGGGCTTGAAGAAGCTCGGCCAGTCCATTGAGTCCTCTTACACTAGCATCCAGAAGTTAGTCATCAGCCACCTGCAGAGGTATTTTCAGCATTTTTCCTTTTACCTCTCCTCAGTGCTGCCTGTTACCTGAGGTTTCACCTCAAACATAAAACCTCTCCCTGTCTGTCTCGCTGCAGTGGCTCCGAGGCTCTGTTGTATCACCTCAGTGAGGTGAAAGGCATGTCCTTGTGGAAGCAGAAGTTTGAGCCCCTCGGTCTGGATTCAGCAGCTATAGAGGGTAGGTGTCTTTAACCTGCGTGATTACTAAGAAGAAAACAGCCTCTGTCATCAACTACCATACGTGTTTTATGTTCTCAGGTGCCATCACAGCTGTTGGCTCATTTTCTTTGAAAGCCAACGAGCTCCTGCAGTAAGTTTAATAAATTGATTATCATCTTGCACCATTAGCAATGTTATGATTTGTATAAATTGTGTATCTTGCTGCTGCTGCTCTGCAGAGAATCACTGCTTTTGTTTTGTCATTTAGGGTGATCGACAAGAGTATGAAAAACTTTAAGGCCTTTTTTCGGTGGTTGTATGTAGGTAAGAATAAAGTACTTCATTAAGTACAATAAGACCCTTATCACACAGAGAGTGTTTTAGCAGCTGGAGGCTGTGACGCATCTTGTGTTTCTGCACTCTAGGCACCTGGCATTTTTGCTAGAGTGCTCTGAACTCCTTGGAAGAACTTTAACTCAGAGTGGAAAAGCGCCCCATGTCTTCTCTTTTTTTCGTCACGTTTTTTTCCCATTGTCCAATCGGATGATTTGAGAGGCGGGCTTTCTGTGGTGGTCACGACAATAAGTTTACAGTTGGTAAACGATGGAGGAGAAACTGGTGGTAGCAGTTGCTGGATACCCAGAGATATATGGCCCGACGACAGACAGCAGGTTGTCAAACTGCCCTTGAGTCATCCTAAAATATGCCTGGAAACAGCCATCATCAGGGAGAAGCTCCTGGACCAACTGGTGGTACTCCCCATGATCCACCCTCTTTTTTTTAGGGTCTCATGTACCCACACAGATCTCCATTTCCCTGTGCCCAACAAACTATTTACTGACAGCCTCTCACCCTCAACCAGAGCTACAGCAGGTACTCTGCCTGTCCATTTTACGGACTAGATACTAATTACTGGGGGAATAAATGGTAGATTGATTACACGGGAAGGTTAGTGTAAGGACGTGACGGGGTGGTTAAAAAGGTGCAGCAAGCATGATTTTTTTTTTTTTTTTTACTCGGGATTCAATTTTTATTTTTTTTTTAAAGGCAGTGTGGTGCGCCTCACCTTTTGCAACCTGCAAAACACTTTCTGTGTGATCAGGGCCTAAATGTGCAGGAGTTTGATTTTGTGATAGAGACATTTATCATTGTGTGCATACATGCAATTTGATATGCACTAGTTTGTCAAAACAGTTTATTTTTTGCTCAAACTCTTGTTTCCCTACAGCCATGCTAAGAATGTGTGAAGAGCATGTGCCACCAGAACTTAACAAGGTGAGTTATCAAAGATAAGAGAGAGATTTGTGATTTTTAAAATGTTCCTGAGATCGTTTTATAATTTTAACTTGTTGGTTTACCCTTTAGATGACTCAGAAAGACATTGCCTTTGTTGCTGACTTTTTGTCTGAGCATTTCAGTGAGGTGAGATCAGCATAATGGCTTTGTGATGAAAATTAAATACATTTGCTCTTATTTTTAAACAAAGCGAGTTTAATTGCCCTCTTGTGTAACAGAATGAAGAACTCTTTGATCGCAAAGGGAAGTACTTCAACGTAGAACGAGTTGGTCAGGTAAGTGGTTTTGTGTTGCATTAGCTTCACGTGTTTTGAATGAAGCTTCTGTCCTACAACATTCTGGTTTCTCTTTCATCTGCAGTACTTGAAGGACGAGGATGAAGACCTCGTGTCTCCTCCCAACACAAAGGGAAACCAGTGGCTGAAGTTTTTACAGGAGAGCACACACCTGAAGGGTGAACTATAATCTTGACTACAGAAATGCAGAAATGTTTTTTAATTAGAAGTTTATGGTTTGTTTGGTGATGAACTGGGTCTCAGTTAGTCTGAGTGTTGGCTTTCCTTCAAATACCACTGCCTTAACTAACAGAGAAAATGTTTCACTGGTTTATTTACTGTAGAGAGCCCTTTGCTGTTTCCTTCATTTCCCCAAAAATCTTTGCACTTTGTCAAGAGGATGATGGAGAATGTGATCGAGCAGTGTCTACAGAAACCTGCAGTGAGTCTTGTGTGCTGTCCATCTTCCTCTTTTTCCTTCCTCTTCCTCAGAGTCTGGAATTAAACACTGAAAATGTAACATTGAGATAGGCCTTGAGAATAGAAACAGTGTTGCCCGTTCTGTTCTGTCTCTTCTGTTATATAGATCGAAACCTGTCCTACAGAATTTTAAACATACTGTAGCCTCAATACTGAGTAATGCAGATTGGCATGGCAAATTTCCTGGAAAAAAAAAGAAAAACTGTTTTCCAGGATGGAAAATGGTTTGGAATTAACAGATTGTTTTGGAAAAGCTTTAAATATACATTGTTTGGCTTTTGTTTAAAATATGGTTGTAAAAATCCCATAACACATCCTATGTCGTGCAAAATACATTCCTTGTGTATATAATTTGAAATTTAATGCTGCGCTGCTGGCTATTAAAACGCCACTAGTATCACATGATACACGAAGACCAGAGCAGCATCATGTCATCACAAAGGCTACACACCCTTTTGGGCACATTAGAAGAGAAACAGGAAAATGTACCGGGTTGACTAAAGCTTTCACACTGAGATTTTAGGCACATAAGATACTAAATATTCACTGTCAGTGTGGTAAATAATGCTGGTGACAGTTACAACTGATGGATAACTAATGTTAGCTTGAGGGGGATTGCAGCATCAGAATGACGTCTAAACCTAAATCTTAGCTTGTAGATCAAACAGTTGACTATTAACAAGTTAGTTATTTTCAGACGACACTCAGCATAATGATTTGATTGCAGATACCCGGATTCAACGAAATAAACATATTTGATTTGACTGAAGGAACATGGCAGCGATCAACCTTAATTTATTAAGGTATTGTGAACGTCCAGGTTCAGGCAAGGTCGCAGAATATTATTAGACATGTCTATAAAACAAATGTTTATTTAACAAAAAATAAATGCATACAACCTTGTCAAAATTATAATGCAAACTCTTGTCAAGTTGCATCGACATCGATATGATACAGACATATACAGCTAGTTGGCGACAGCAGTGTTGAAAGAGCAAGTAAAGTTAGCAAGTGCCAGCAGTTTGTCCGCAAATGCTTGGTAAGTGCGTGTGAAGTCAAAATAGAGTCATGGAAATGGGATAAAATATTATGGAAAAGTTATGAAAAAGTTTTAAAAGTTCATTGTTACAATGTAGCAAAGGAAGACACGCACAAAAAAGATTCAGACTCAAGTCTGGACCGGGTCTTCCTCTGCTACAGTTTCACATTTCTTTGACTTCTACACCAGAAAAGATGACTAACATAGAACAGTTTATTAAGGCACAGCTCTTTCCATGCCTACCATAGTTTCTTCGTTAGAAATGTGAAGGAACCCTGGATTTGTTAAAATGAAAATTATTCTACATGTTGCTTATTTATTGTTTGTTTATTTGTATGTGTGCAGGAAGTGATTGGGAAGTCTGTGAAACAGGCTGTCTTTTTGCCCCTGTACACTGTGCCAGAGAGGTATGATCATATATCTCTGTAAATTTACTGTAAAATTTGAAATACAGATGAAATAATGTGATAAAAGTTGTATTTATTTGTCCATGTTCATTGTCTTTCCAGCTCTGAAAACACTCCACGACTCTTTGAACTCCCATCTTTGTACGTAAAACAAAAAGCACCCAGGAGTATCCTAATGGTTTGTTCAATAAGTTGTTTGCATTTATGATTTTTCTTGTTTTCTGCAGGTGGAATGATAAGAAAGCCAAAATGCACCATGTTGTGTTCTGCATGCCGGAGATTTCACCCTCCAAGCTTTACCTGTTACGAAAAGGAACTGACCCAAACAGGTACGTTTGTGTGATTGTGGGTGCATGTGTGAGTTTCTCTGTGTATTTAATCTGTTCGTAATTATATTTGTTTTGCTCGCACAGACATATCCCCAACAGTGTCATATCCATTGACCTCAGCCACCATCTTGACAATGCAGATGATGACAGTGCTGCAGCCCAGTAAGTGCCTCTCATGTCATTCCTACCAATTTATTTGTAAAACCAATATAAAATCAAAATGTTTCCTAAGCTATGAAGGTGTTGCTACCATCATTTCTCATTTTCAGGCCTAATTACGTATACAGCTGCCTGGATGCTCGTTTCTATGACGATGAAATGCTAACTGTGGTCTTGCAAGGATCAGAAGAAGAGAACAGAAAGCGTGTCCTGGCTCAGATTCCTCTTGCTTCCACCCTGAGCTGTGAGACTGAATTCAACTGGGAGCCTAACCAGAGGTGAGTTAGGATTAGCAGCGACTGGATTAAAAGTATTTTCAAACTTTAATATAATTTAGGCCATTCATAAAAAAAGGTGTGAAGTCCTACTTCTTCTATAGAAAAACTATCTCAAAAATTAAATCCGTGCTCTCACACTCCGACTTGGAGAAAGTTATTTACGTACTAATTTTATCCAGACTAGACGACTGTTACTTCCTCCTCTCTGGCATCAACTAGGGGTCACTCTTTGCCTCCAACTTGTTCAGAGTGCAGCATCTAGGCTTCCTACTGGTTTTAACAGACAACATCACATCACCCCAGTCCTGACTTCTCTCCATTGGTTTCTTGTTCGTTGTAGAATTGATTTTAACATTTACTGATTACTTTCAAAGTGGTTTATGTCAGGCCACAAGCAGCTTGGCAGAAATGCTGACCCCATATGAGCCAGTTTGCAGCCTTAGATCCTCACGTGGGACCATTCTGGCCACTCCAAAGTTGAGGCTTAAATCTAAAAGTGACCTTGCCTTTGCCATGGGGCCCCTCGGCTTAGGAACGACCTACCTGACGAGATATGGCTCACAGAATCCGTGACTTCTTTTTGATCACTTCTTAAAATATATGATCATATTTTTATGTCTTTTATTGGTTTTTATTTTCTCCTCTTATTGCTTTTACTTTTGGGGGGAGGATTTCTTTATGTTGCCAATTTGCAACTTACATTTTTGTCTTCTTGTTTTAACTTTATCCTAACTTTACCTTAGTTTTGTTTGGCTTGTGTTTGGTAGGGCCATTCGGCTTTCCTTTGCTATATTGCTTTTTGAGTATCCTGTTTCTGTTTTGCTTTTTCCGTCAAAGCACTTTGTAACACCTGTTTTTAAAGGTGCTATGTTTATAAGATTATTATAGTTATTGTTTTCTGAAGACAGCAGAGATGAGGAATAAAGATGTTGCATGTGACCAATGTTAGGTTGGACCAGCAGAGCAGTGCCATCCCGTGCCAGGGCCTGGTGTTGGGGAATCAGTGGCGTGAACTGGAAAACATGAAGGCTCAGTTTGTAGCTGTCAACGGAATCCGCAAAGTGGCCTGTGTGGTAAGACAAATTATAGATCTTGAACTTCCCATTATATTTAGTGTGTGGGAATGTCAGTTTGGGGTGTTATGTGTGAATGAACTGTACTGGAACATTCCTACATTTTGTTGTAGAGATCAGTAAGGTCAAATGAAACCTTTTTTCCCTGCCAGTGGACGGTCTCCTAATGTTTACTTTTTCTTTCCTGGCAGCTAAGTGCCAATCTCAGGCACATTCGTGTTTTTGAGATGGATGTAGAGGATGAAGATGATGAGGGAAATGAGTCGCAGAATGCCAGTGCTGACCAGGAGGGGCTGGACACAACTATGACCAGTGAGGGGCAGGGGGAGGAGAGCGTGGAGACTGTAGATGAAGCTGGAGAACAAAGAGACGTGTTTAAAAAACCTGAGGAGCATCTGGAGTCAGAGGAAGCCCTGGAACTCTCTTGAGACTGTAATCACAGAAACAAGCGACATAAATATAAGATATAACTCCAGGATTTGCTTGTTGAAAAAGATTTTTTTTTTTTTTTACAGCACCCTGAAATACATGTAATGTTTGTATATGAAAATAAACAGGTTTGTAGTGTTCATATTTGTTTAAGCAGTTTGTAACCTTGTTTTTTTCTTAGTCTGGTTTAGTTTAAATTCAAGGGACAGTGCAAATTAATAAATACACATGGTATGACAATGCCAGAATTAGCCAAAGGGCTATTTTTCATGTGTGATCCCTTGGCCAAGATGTTACAGAAGGCTACCTAAAATACAACAAAGCAGGATGAAAAAGAACAATCAAAAACAAACAAACAAAACAATACAAAATAAAGAAGAAGAAAAAAAGGCATACAATTTACAAGACATCTTTGAACACATTGACAAGATAAGATAAACTTTATTGAATCCCCCAGAGGGGAAATTCAAATATCACAGCAGCACAAGACAAAAACAAAAAGACATTAAATATAACAAGATAAAAGAGAAAAATATAAGTAAATAAAAAGATAAAATAAAACTGCTACATCAAGATGAATAAAGTGACTAAAAATCACAAGAAGACAATGATTTCTTTCGCCCTTTTTGATAGTACTGATACTTTTGAGTTATTTATCATTATGTCACCATGCCATTCACTTTATATTTTCTTGTAGGAATGAATCAATACACTGCGTTCCTGTGAGTTAAGACGAAATTATTAGATTAAAAATATAATCAGGTAAAGAAATAGTCTAGTAATTTTATATATTATTATTTAATTACCCAAAAGCTGAATTTAATAATCATATTCCACTTTAAAGCGTGTGTAAAAACGACATTTCCGTAGCGAAATAATAACAAACGCGTCTGTACCGGAGTAGTTCTCCGTGCACGTGCAAATAGGTGTTGGTTACGTGCTCGCTCCCGACACTGAACGAGGTGACGTACGTTAGCCGCCGCCTGTTGGTCTTTCACAGTTGGTGACGAGTATTATGAAAATGGCCTCGACCCTGCCCGCAACCACGATTAACCGGAGAAGATGACGGTGTTGAGCTTTTTAAGCCAGTGTAACACCAAAGTGTCTTCTTTGAACACGTAGAGAACTGTGAAGTTAACAGAAACAAAGAGACTGTCGGCGGAGAAACGACTAGAAACCCCACAGACCACCGCATATTTTCGCAGGGCTGAGGAGCCGCTATGGAGGATATCAACTCAAATATCAACGCGGACTTGGAGGTGCGGAAGCTCCAGGACTTGGTGAAGAAACTCGAACAGCAAAATGAACAGCTTCGGAGTCGGTCGACGATGTTGTCCTCGTCCGGAGCGATGTCAGGGAACCACAGACCTCTCAGCGACGGATACGACTCGTCGTCTCTGACAGCGGGGATGGCAGCCGGTCTGGCCGGCTTCCCTGGGGTGGGGTTCGTCGGAACGGGAGGCTACGGTGGACTGTTGGAGAACAACCGCTGTTTGAGCCCCAGACTGTCTTACGACGGAATCAGTTTCAGGAGGGCGTATGATTATGAGGGGGCATCGGCTGCCGCCTCTCTGCCGAGCATGAACTCACGTTATTCAGACATCGGGGTTTATTCAGACGAAGGGGAAACATCGATCCTAGACGAAGTGGAAATATTAGACCTCGAAGACATGGATTGTCTAAACGAAGACGAGGACAGCTGGTGAGTTGTCTCTGGGAGGTATCTTGCCTTTCCTGCCGTGTCTGTGTCTTCAGAGCTGGGTGACAGCTGCTCTACACGTTAGCCAACACGACAAACGTCTGGCATAAACATCCTCTTCATCTTCTCAGTAGTTTGCCTGAAATCTGAAGTCATCTGTGCTGAAGGAGTGTCATTGTGGATCACTGACTGAAGGGTGTTGTTTGGCAAGTCATGTGGGCGATGACAAGCCCATTCTCGGACTGTGTTATCATACTAGACATGCGTTGTCATACAAACAATGCCAAATCTCTACCCATTACCTCATACCTTGCGTAGAGTTTGGGCATTTTTTCCGATACTGATCAGCAGGCCTCTGAGGCTCTCAGCTGTCTGGACCGTGAAGTCCCTGATCATCTGTTGAACCGTTTTGTTGTTAATGATGTGGCAGATTGGCTTGGCTTGGCATGGCAGCGGTGGCAGGAGATCAGTGTGTAGAGTCAAAAAAAAATGAAAGTTGTTTTCCTGCCTAGCAGCCATGTGGGAGAGGTAGCCATGGTTATATTCCTCCTCTGAATTCCCTTCAGCACACCAGCTGGCACACAGCCACAAGTGCTCCGCAGCAAGTGAGACAGCAAGAGATGTGAAATAGGACTGTCATCCCATCATGGAGGAATAGATGTCAGTGTCAAAAAGCTGCTCATGAGCATTGTTTTTGCGGGGATTACAAACAATGGCTATTGATAGCATCCCTGGATAAGGATGACATCATGTTGGCCTGCTATTATTCAGTGATGAAAAAGAGCAGTGCGTACAACTCCAAAAAAGGTGCACAGTGCTGACAAAGACAAAAAACAGACAGAGCACCATCACTCAAAGTAGACTTCACTATTTAATATGGGCAAAAACTGTGCCAGTGTTCCATCTGTTTATTCTGCTGTTACATCAGCTTACATGTTCATCCTCACTCGTGCTCTTAATCCTCTCCCTATACATTGTGTTTGTAATATAACTGTGCTTTTAGGGTTAGGTGGCTTTGCATAGATACACTTCAGAAGTGTAATCCTTGAAACTCCAGAGTATGATTGGATTTGTGCTGCTGTCTGAATCTCGCCGCTCATCCCAACTCAAGGAAATCCCTCCAAGAGGCAGAGTTACACTCAGAGAAGAGTCTGTGTTACACGGCTGATGTCAGACATGGAGACTTGGTAGATGGGTTTACAGAGGGTCTAGAAATGGAGTAGTTATTTGTAAGGCATCAGGTACTGACTAGACATGAAGGTAATGATGTGCCATCCTCAGAAGACTGTCCTTGTTCTCCATCATGTTAGGATGGGTTTGTTTGATTGGCGTCTTCTATTATAATGACGCTATGATAAGCTACTGTAGGGCGTAGCTCCTGATGCAACTTAATGACAGTTACTAAAGTTAATACAAAGGTAGATCATAGTTGGTTGAAAGCCAGCTCACAGCAGCTGAGAGCGATAAAAGAGGTCTGGCAGTCAGCAATATATCGTCTGTGTAACAGTTGTAGGTGCATTGGTTTAAAAAAAGAAAAAAAAAGAGCAATGGCCCCTAAAAAATGAGAACATGTACCTAATGCAGGCAGGCAAGGAACAGTGATGCTAACCCACTGGAATGTAACATGTATGGTATAAAGAGAGTGGATATAGATGCTGCTTATCGGTATGCATGTTCTTTCAGAGTTATAAGTGTTTACATTATTTGTTCCACCTATTTTCCTTATCATCAGAGCACATCAAGTCTTCCCTCAGTTGCTTGCAGCAGTGTGCCTGTGCCAGCCACTGAACCTTTTGACATCGGACTACTTTGAGACATTGCTCACTCATGCCCAAAGAGCCAGTCTCATTATGCCCTGGCTGTTTGTCTGCCCTTTGGATCAGATTGATATCTGGGATTACTCAGTAGTGCCCAGCTCTCGCCAGCTCTTGTCATAGACTCCTGTAATCCCTGAATTAGCATTTGACTGGATTTAAAACGCAGCCTGCTCCCGCAGTGCTCTGCCTATCAATAGATGCTTGTCACACCCCAGCAACTGCATGTGGACATGACACATGTCATTGTGTCAGAGCAGTGAGTTCATGCATGGAGCAAGACGTGTGAAGTCAGAGAGCTGAGATTTACTATGTGCTGCACCAAATGTAAATGATAGTCATTGTGTTGATAAACATTGAGAAGGTGCAGACCTAGATATCAGGCTTGTATTCGTCTGCACAAGTGCTCCTTTGCCTGTAACGTTTCCTGCTTTCATCATAAAAGGCTTCCTCTATGGCTGCAACAGAGCTGACAGCTGCCGACAGATTTCTCTTCCTACTGGAAGCCCTTCTGTTTTTTTCTCAATGGTTAAGGACAAACACAAATTGTATTACCTCTGTAACCAGCAAACAGGAAAGTAGTGGCAGATTAATTTAGTCTGTAGCCTTATTTTATACCTTTATGTCTTCCCTTCTGTATCAGGAGGGTTTGATAGTCTCAGTCAATACAGCTGACTATGCACTGAACCCAATGACTTTTCCAAAGAATTTGGGCCAGGGACAGTGGTTCATTCTTAAAATTTGCTGCAGCAGGAGCTGACGGTTGCATTGTC
Source organism: Epinephelus awoara (assembly GCA_035609425.1). NCBI lineage: Eukaryota > Metazoa > Chordata > Actinopteri > Perciformes > Serranidae > Epinephelus > Epinephelus awoara. The sequence continues at coordinate 37,263,600 of CM069303.1, forward strand.
CTCATTGCTATTGGAGACCCCAGAGACCGAACACATTTTTTTGCTAAGTTAACACATGCAACATGTTAACTGTAAGAGTGAGGATTATACTGACAAGCCTAAAAGGTATCTGCAAGTCACCTCTATGTACATTTTTAGCTGTTGGTAGTTTTAGCAGCATCTTAAATAATTATGAACCCTAGATTTATAATATTTAAGTATGAATTGATCTGAATAAAAGCAAATAGTAATTCTTAGAGTCAGCAAGCACAGTCACAAAAATAGCTTTCTCTCTGTCCACCCTATCTGTCAATTACATTGCAGAATTCTGTGATTACTTGTTATCCCCCCTGATCTCATTTCCTCTGAGAGCTGCTGGGTCACATCACATATGAGCCGAGATAGGTGTGAGCTGTCCTAGTCGGTCACTGTTAAAGAGAGATGACAGTTTATATTTCTGTAAGGATTGCTTGTTTTGCTTTTATGAACGTGCAATATAACACTGTCAATTGTGTATGCTGTCCACATTTTTCCAGGCTGTACGAGGCAAAAGTGAACAGTCCCCTGCAAAAAGCCTTGAGTCCTATTGTGTGGTGCCGCAAAGCCCTAGACAACCCCAGTCCTGAGATGGAATCAGCCAAGCGCTCACTCATCCACAGACTGGACCTCACCATGTCAGGTAAACAACGGCAGTGGACATGAAACATGTAGTCTTAACTAAGCAGCCGTAGCAGAAACAGTAACAACTTCAGAGATACACTTAATTAATCCCTCTTTTTGGAAGGTAGAGGTGAGCTACAAAACAGCACTAGTGGAGTTCTTTGTGTTGGTTGCTCTGTTGAAAGTCCTCCTGCGTCTGTCTCTGTGCTGTCAGTTTCCATTTTTCTAATCGCATAACATTAGTGATTAGAGCCCTTCATGTGAATCATAAAAGCAATTAAAGTTCACTTTGAATCTACTTGTCGTCAGGTAAAAGACTACAAGTATAATGAAAGAGCAGTGATTTTTCCCATAGCTGCTCCAAGCTTTTGTTATTGAACACTCGGTCAGAATTTGAACTCAAATGGTAACATAATTTGCAGGGACAGTTGCAAATTATTCTTGTATATCAGGCAAAGGCAGAGTCAGACTGACACCAAGGCCAAACGTCCAGCCTTCTGTGATGTGCAAAACTGCAAGCACAACCAATATCTCTGGTTAAGGTAATTGCAGACAGTTCACATTTGGAAGAAAGGGTATAATTAGTTGCATGATTTATGTGTATTCATGTTTCCATAGCCACAACTTAATTTGAGAAAAAAGTGTTGTTGACATTGTGGTGGTGTTACTCTTGCAACGGTTCTCCCGTGAGGATTACTGGTATGTATCAATGTGCACTGTGATATTTCTATAATTGTTTTGTTACTGTTGAACTTTGCTATCATCTACTGGATTTTAAAGGTCCAGTTTGAAGGATTTAGGGACATCTGTTGGCAGAAATAGTATATAATATTCAAAATTATGTTTTAATTACTTTATAATCACATCAAAATAAGAATCATTTTGTTTTTCATTAACTTAATATGAGCTGTTTTTATCGAAATACAGAGCAGGTCCTCTCCCAAGAGTCCACCATGTTGTTCTACAGAAGCTCAGAATACAGTGACACTAGATAGGGCTGCTCACATTTTTGTGTTTTAGCATTCTCGCATCGGCCACTGTAGTTCCCCAACATTCTTAGCATATGGAAGAAGTTTCAGTTCTGCAACCTCATCGCTAGATGCAACTAAATCATACACACTAGACCTTAAAGACCTATGGCATTTATTCCGTTGAGGCAAAATGCCAAATCTCACAGTGTTAACAACAGTGAAAAACAATTCCTGTATCCAGCTTGTGAGTTGGATCCACTCCAAAATTTAATGAGTTCTACCTTGGCTCATGCTACACACTTAAAACAAGTTACGTGAAAATCTGGCCAGTTGTTTTTCTGCAAACCTGCTGAAAATCAGTCAAACAAACCAAACCAAAACTATAACCTCCTTGGTGGGGGTAATAATTATTGATCCAAAAAGGTAGAGCTCATACACAAATACAGAAATGTCCCATCTTGCTGGCTGATAACTGGGGGCCGTAAATGCTGTGATAATTCTTCTTATTGTAATAAATTATATAAGAGCTTTAATTTATGGCAGTGAGCCTCTGTAATGATCTTACTATTTCCTTTTATTGATTTTTGTAGCACAAGAAAGCACAATAAATTACTCCATGTTTACCCATTTATTTCTACAACTACTGTTATAACTGCTACACACAAACAGAGCACAGAGGGATGTATCATCCATCATAAATGTTCCGTTGTGAAGATTAGCTTCCCTTATTCTAAAGGGAAGAGGAACAGCACTCGTGTACCTGTATGGTCAATCGGTGGAGGTGGAGGCTTCAGCTTTATGACTTGGCAGACACAGAGAAGGTGATGTCATTTGAGAAATAAATCAGTGGCACATTGACTTGGAGATTTATCGCCATTTGTGGTGATAAGTTATTGAAAGCTGAGTGGGTTTGTGAGAATATATGCGTGCATGTTTTGGGAGTCTCTTCTTCTTGAGATATAGGCTTGAATGTGCAGCAGAGCTATGCACATCATCGGGCTTTTGGAGTGTTTGTAGTGTAAAGGGGAATTATTCTTTTGTTACTCTTTTGCAGCAGTGCTTGTGAAAAATGATGTTTAATTTATATTTCACCACTGGGTCTGCAAAATATTTATAATTTTGTCCCATATGATCTCACCTAGGTTCCTAGGGCATGTACGGTATTTATTTATTTATATTTACATCTGTCAAAGTCTTTCCTTTTTCCAGTGCTTCACTTTCTCCTCAAAAATTGACGGTATATAGAGATGGTGGAACTAACTTCTTCTAATCTTAAACTGGTGTGTGTTGAAGGAACTTATAGCACCAGAATGCAGTTAAACTAGTGTTATAACTGAAACACATCAACTCTCTGATAGTTTGATCAGTGTTAAAGTGACTTCTGGACCCCTCAGTGTTTAGTTGGAGCTGTGTAGTGCTGCTGTACAGGTTTAAAATATAAATGTCACTGGAGTTTAAATTAGTTTCATTGTCCTTTACACTGAGAATTCAACACTGTATGCAGTATCAAACACACATAACAAAACAGGTATTTCATCTGTAATATGTTACCCAGGTCTACTTTATGTTTGGTCTTTTCTGATTGGTCTGTGTCTGTTTCCTGAGCTTTTGACTGCCACTAATTATAGGTAGTCCCTAACTGAGGAGGACAGCAGGCCTCAAATCCTCGCAGCTAAACTGAGCAGGGGTCATTTCCATTTTGACAGTGGTATGCCCATGTGACAGTTGGATCGTGTTGAGCAATAGGCTGCTGAAGGTTGTCCACTGGGATAGTTGTGATCTTCTCTGCTCGATTATGCAAGAGCTTGAATGGCACCTGGACACACAACGACCTCCTCATTCAAGGACACTAAGGACACACTACTACTGTGGCCCTTTTGTGGATCCAAATTGCACAGCTTTTTTCAAAGATCAGTTATGTTTACTGGGTGTCTGAATAGGAATAAAGCTGAGAAACTAAAAGGCTGTTTTGGGCTAATTGATGATCGGTCTCTTTAAAAAAGGAGTCAGTAATGCAACTTTCATCAAAACGCAGAAATAATAATTTCTTTCTCCTTTCCTTCTGTTATGACTACTACGGGCCTTTTCTGTGCTTTTAGGTAAGGCTTATTTCTGAGGCACAACATTATGAAAATTAGGCTTCAGAACCTTTGTGTAGATAAAGCCTTAGATGACCCTTAGTGAACAAAGCGTGCTATCTGTCTTGCAGCTGACCAGCTATAGATAACTAGACACTTGAGTGGGATTTAGGGCCGTGTGCTTATTTGTGGTGATCTCATCACTGTAGGTGTGGTAGGAGGATAACGTCATCCTCCATGGTCCTGAAAATATCCCTCCTGTCACTGATACCAACCACCCCACTCCCTTCACTTCTATCCTCAGTTGGCACTGATGTTGTCACCACTTCCGCAAAGGCTTGCTAAAAGACACCAGCAACAAATATTTTCTGTGGAGTTATGTGATTCAATGGACATGTCAGTTAAATCAGATAATCATCAAGAACGTAAAGATTTTTGAAAGAAAGAAAAGTCGGCACATAAAGGACTTCAGCAGATCTTAAGCAGCACAGTCTGAGAGCATTTGTGTCTGTGAGTGAAAGAGACTCACCACAGACACACCCTCATGGCTCCCGGCTACTCTCATTCACACCCGGTCTCTAACAGGAGCATGGAAACCCTGTTGCCATGGAGTTGGTTGAGTTTGTGTCAAAGGAATTACAAAGAGAAAAAGAAACATCTCACCTCACTTGTGGAAGATTGGAGTCAAAGTAACGACCTCCTTATACCTGAAAACGTTTGTTTCAATCTAACCAGCTCAATCAGCAAGTATACACACTACAGTGCATCCACGTATTTTAAACACGTTAGTTTAAGTGTGTCAATAGTGACCAAGCCTTTTGTCTCTGTGCACACCCTGTTTAAATCATATCCCCAGATGACGTGCCTCAGTTATATAACTAACAGCAGGGAGGAGATGGCTTTGAGTTGCACTAGTCAGACAGCAGTACTTTACTCGTGTCATCCCGGTTAGAAGTCAGAACACATGTTGCCTAAGCTCAACAATTAAAAGGTTTTTTTCCATTCTGCTGCTTTGACAGCTGTCCTGCACTGTTGATCCAGTGCTCATGCAAGACCAGAGAGGTCCCAGCCACAGTTACATAGCTGACCTGTTCTTCTCCAACTCATAAAAGCTTTGACCTCGTACTGTACATTCAGTTCACCGCCTTCTTGCGTGTCTCTGCCAGTTTTAACCTTTTTCTGCTGTATGGTAGTCATCTCTCTTATTTACAAAAGCTTCTCTGTTTGCTCTTTTCTTGTGATATTCTTGAAGCTCCCTGCAGCTGTTTTAAGCCTAATGTCTTCTCTTTTTTATAACAAGTAGACCTCAATGCCAAGTGTTGTCTTCCATTTCGTCTTCACCATTTAAACCCTCCAGACCTTCATTTTATATTGTTGTGTACTGGCTTCCTTTAGGGTTTTTTTTTTCTTGGCCCGTGGAAACTGCTCTGAATTTTCCGCAGTTGAAATGCCAAGACGGAAAGTCCTCTAATACAATTTCATATCACAGTAAATCAAAACTGTCACAGCAGTTCTTCTCTCTTCTTCTGACTTCTTGTTTTAGGACATGAGAATTTGAGGACAGTCTATTTTGGTTGGTCCCTGGGCTGTGGATCCCTTCAGATTGATCTGTGTCTTTTTCTCCTTACAATGTGCTGCTCAAGTTGTTGTGATAGGGCACGTTGTCATCTAATGACCTCCAAAGACTGAGCCAGTTAGACTGTTTAATGTCAAGGGAAATATTTTCTTAATCATAGCAAGTGTGACTCCTTTACCTCCATAGTGCACAGACGCAAGGGATGATTCATGTTTGTAAGCACTCACAGGCATGTCGTTATGTTTGAGAGCACACAGTGGAGCTTGACAGGCACAGCTTAATCTTGACTCTTGATATTGGGGGTTAGTTTCACAAGGTGCACTGTATTAATCTGTTGACCTCACTTTCTCAAATGGAAAACATTGGGTATCTTTTTTTTAAGTGCATAGCATACAGACCTACATGTTGCAGTGTTGTTGACATTCCTCAGCAGCTGATCCATGTGGATGGCAGCAGAGTGGACATGATGGTATTTCCTAAATAATGCAGCAGGACAGAGTGCAGAGCAGGAGGAGAGGGAGAAAGTGGAAGAAGCGATTGGAAAGAGGAGGTAGCTGATCTTAAAAGGCTTCCCCTTCAGTCACCACCCAGCTGTGTAAACACATCCAGTCAGAGAAAGAAACAGAGGGACGGATAAACAAGTGGACTCATGGAGCTTGTTTAGACCTAGTCTTAACATGCGTTTCTGTGATCCGAACACAAGTGGACAGCCAAGACACGTCGCTGTTCACACCTCTGCTTATTTTGCGTCTCCAGCTGACCACTTGTGTTCAGATTTTGTTACTGCCCCATGCTCAGTTATTATGTCCACACTTTTGCTAGCTGCTCTGTAGCATGCTTGCTAGTCATGTCAGTACAGCTGGAGATAGTACTGTCAGCAGGATTCAACACCTCCTTCCACAGAGCAAAACCTTAGATGGTCACGCAACACTTTGTCCAATTTGACTTTTGAGTTATAAAGCTTTTAGCGCACCAGAACAACCACCAAGTCCTGCATTGATGACATAATCCTTGTTTGGGACACATCGGGATGTATGAGTGTTTTGTTTTTTTAGATATTTTTGGGGGCATTTTTTAGCCTTTAATGGATAGGACAGACAAGTGTGAAAGGGGGAGAGAGAGAGAGGGATGACATGCAGCAAAGGGCCACAGGCTGGAGTCGAACCCTGGCCGCTGCGGCAACAGCCTTGTACATGGGGCGCCTGCTCTACCACTAAACCACAGACGTCCCAGGATGTATATGTGTTGACACTACAAAAGATATGTAGTCAAATGCATCCCAGACCACCTCAGTAAGTGGTTAAAGTGATCGGATCACAATGAGTCTTGGTGGTTGTTGTTTGTATTTAGCGCTGTCCCCTTGTAATCGGATCACCTTAAAATGTGTGTTAATAATTTGTCTAAACAGGCTCAGAGACATCAGCCATTCAAACCACCAGCCTATCCCAGTGTACAGCACCCTGTGCAGAGTTTGATCTCATGACTGAGACCAGGGACTCTGTAGACTGGAGCCTTTGACTGCTGCTTCGTTGGATTTCACAGAGAATCGCATTGTTCTTTGTGCGTCTTTATTGAATGCCATGCATTGTTAAGTGTGTCTCCCCGGCTGATGATGTAGGAACTCTCTATCAGGCCCATACTCAGCATACGGTTGAAGAGACTCGACCAGACTGCCAGCACACTGTAGAGCTTTCATAAAGGTGCCGGCTATGAGCAGACACTGCTGGCGTTGTAAATACTGGAATGGGCAACGTCCTTTGTCTGGGTGTTTTATGGGTCACAGTGTATAGATGTAGTATGTTAACACACTGGGCACATGAAACAGTGACGGTTAAGTTTTCAGAACTTGGTTCCTCCCCAAAAACGCAGCATCTTGACCTCTACATTTCACCCATCTGCTACCACTGACATTTTGTAGCTGGTATTTTCCAAGGGCCAGATGCATAAAACTCTGTGTTGATTCACGACTAAAACTGTGCGTACGCACAAAGGCATTCTTTTTATCAGATTTATAAAGCCATGCATAAGCCTGATTCTGTTTTATAAATCTCGATCGATGTGGCGATGGGCACATGTTTACATGCGTCATTTCCACACCCTCTGTTCGCCATAATAGAAATGCCCTTAAACAGACATTTGCATATTGATACTTGTGCCCTTCCAACATTTATTAGACCTGTCAATGAGAAATAAAAGAGAGTGCAATGTCACCCACTGTGTTGCATCAGCCAGGTTCTCCAACGGTGCCAGAGCTGCTGTCATTAGGCAATTTGTTCGTACCACTAATTCATATTTCTGCAGAGCATCATCATGGTAAAATCTCAATCATCAGGATCATCAATGATTCATTCAGAATGCTCATGTTCAAACTGACTTTACAAAGTACTTCACAGGAAAACATTAAACAATCACTAACAGGGAGATGAATGTAAATAGAAATAATGATGAAATTCATCTCTCATAATTCATTTGAAATTAACTTTATATTTGTGCCTTTGATTGACATTTGGCAGAGTGCAGTGTAGCCTGCAAAAATAACACAATCAGTGAAATTTACAAACAGCCTAAAAACAATGTTATCTGTCTCTCAGTTAATATTAATGTCCTCATTACTCACAGCTGTCTCAGCTAAAACCATGGATAGACTTGGTCTAAAGAATGCGTGAAGTGCACACATTCTTACGACACATTCCTCCTTTATAAATAACAGTTTATGTGCGGGAAAAGGCGTACACATGGTTTTTGTGCATACACATCATTGATGCATCTGACCCCAGATGTTCATAAAGAATCACTATTTCGGGGGGCAGCCATACATTTTTACCTTTTGCTGATAGTTTTAACTCACTGTTATCGGAACAAAATTGCACTAATCTGTGATAAAGTAGAGGTATAGCAGCATAAATAAAGAAATTATTTGAGATTTCAGACGTATATGCAATGATTCAGCAGTGCTGCAACAGAATAAATAGACATGTATTGATCAAATTAAGAGTTTACAATGTATTGCTTGATTTTGGTGTGTTCACCACTAACATTTCTTTGTCATGTTTTATGTTCAAAGCCAAAAATGACTTGGTTTATCGTAGCAATCTTCTAAATATCTTTGTGCAAAGTTTTGGTTGTGGATCTTCAGACTACATAACATTATTTTGTCTGCTCTAATGCAGAGTAATGTCAAAGTGAGCATTTACAGTGCAGGCCTCAAAACTGTAGAATAAACTGGCTGAAAATGTGCACAGCAAAAAAAACAACTTGATGTTATTGCCAAATTCATAATACTTTTGACCTATCAATAGAACCTATTGAGTTCTAAATGTCATGTGGTCTGATGTTTTGGTTCTGTTCACAGCCAACAAGCGCAGGAGCCTGTATGGAAGCCCCTACAACCAGCAGGGCTATGGAAGCCCATATAGCACAAACGCAGCCAACAGCCCGTACAGCAGTGGCTTCAACTCCCCCTCCTCAACCCCCAGCAGAGTGCCCATTGTCAGACAGCAACTAATGCCCGGGAATGCAGGTATGTGTCTCTTTGTAGTTCACTAAGGCCCCGTTTTCCCTGCTGACAATGCCAGGCGCTCCTCAGCAAACGCCCAGCTGGAAGCCCTTGAGAGCACTTTGGTTGCATCTGGTTGCTATGATACAGAAAATCCGCGGAAGTAAACTTGTCAAAGTACAAGGTAGAGTACTTGTTTTGGATGAGGGTAAGGCTGAAGCACGCAGGGAGAAAGGACAGACCTGATGATCTGTGTGGGATCATGAGAGGAAACGTATATAAACAGTATATTAACAGATTTCTCCTCTGTTGTTGTTATTCAGCACTTGTTGCCTTCATGGTATGTGTCCCTCCTCCACTGTGATTGAACGTATGATGTGACTGTGACGTGCGCAGTGTTTTTATCCACAGTTTAACATTTTTCAATTCTCAGCGCTCAGGATAAAAACCCCAACCAGCAGCATTCAGAGCAGAATTCACACCCTGCATCTCGTCATGCTGGTAGTGTTTGTAGCGCAGCGTAAATATGTGGAATTCCTATCACAAAGAATTGAAAAAATATGCTGGCCCCAGGGAAAAAATCTCTTTGGTAGACTTGGCCCCAAAGAATTACAGAATATCTGTTGTTGAACATGTGTCACTAAAGTGTTCCCAAATGATTTTCTTGCCAGCACACCAGCGAAACGCAACAGCAGAGAGGAATCCTCCGGCTGTGAGCCCGCAGTCATCAGTGGACAGTGAACTGAGCACCTCAGAAATGGACGAGGACTCAGTGGGCTCCTCAAATACCTACAAACTCAATGATGTCACTGATGTCCAGATACTGGCACGCATGCAGGAAGAGAGTATGTACCTGCACCACTGTCATCTCCAGTAGTTTTCTGTTACCATACCACTTTGTAACTGTGATTGTATGCATGTTTGTCAGGTTTGAGACAAGATTACGCTGCAACAGCATCCAGGCGGAGCTCAGGTTCGTCCTGCCACTCATTGCGGCGCAGCACCTTCAGTGACCAGGAGCTGGATGCGCACAGTTTGGAGGATGAAGAAGAGGCGGTGCACCCGGCCTTCCACCTGCCCTCCAACCGCTTTAGCCCCTCCCCTCGACACTCTCCCCGCGCCTCACCCAGGAATTCTCCCCGCTCTCGCTCCCCTGCTCGCTCTATCGAATACAGCCACAGCCGCGGCTCGCCTCAGCCCATCATTAGCCGCCTGCAGCAGCCTCGCCACTCGCTGCAGGGCCACGGGCATGACTTGCAGACCAATGTGGTGAAGAATGAAGGTAAACAGAGCCAACAGAGGTTCAGGAAGTGCTGGACCTAAGCTGTTAATTGTGTGACTCAGGAAAATTTTATTTTGCCTGATCTAACTCTCTACTATTGTTGCTGTTGTAGAAAAGCTGCGTCGTAGTCTTCCCAACCTCACACGCTCCTCAGCAGCGACAGCCCAGGCCCCAGAGCCTGTCAAGAACAGCCGCAGCTGTGAGTCCAACCTGCAAGTGCCAAACGGTGGCTCTCCTCGACACCAGAACCAGTCTGCTAGTGAGTATTGTGACAGACACATACAAAAACCTGTCATATTTGTATTTGAATCCATTTTACTGCAAAACACAGAAACCCTTCAAAGTCGTAAATGAATCTTTAGATTTCAGTAGCTACCAGACTCAGATTGTCACATTCATTGTTGTTATCACTGTGTTGTCAGCTGACATTATATTAATATTTGTTTTGCTCTCCAAGTACACTGAACACTCAGAAACACGACAGGCTGTGTAATCTCTTGTTAGTCATTGTGCGAGTGGGAATTCTGTTAATCCTTCTGGCTGCACCTACACTACAAGGACTGTGCTGCTTTGTAGTGCCATGGCTTTGGCGTTCGGGGATCCTCTTTGTCTTTGATCATTTTCAGTTGTAATATCTTTTATTCACACGCCTCCTTCCTCTTATCACCCTGGCATAACTTTCACTTCAAAGAAACACACTCATCCTTCAGAATTAGAGCATGGCGCCAGCAACACTGAGAATCTAGAGCGACTCTTGGTATCAGCGACACTATCATTGTTTTACATTTTGTGTCCAAGGGTTTTATGTTCTTTTAGAGCTTGAGAATCCCACCTCTGCGGATTAAGACTATCCATTTGATGTAATCCTGTAATGGGAGATAAAGATAATGGTGTTGTCCTTAATCCAGAAACGGTAATCCTTCTCTTCCTAGGGACAGAGAGGACAGGGGTCAAAGAGCAGGTTTCAGCTGGTTAAACTTGTAGCGACTGCCTTTATCCTGTCCTAACCAGCCTCCTGAGGGGCAGGGTGTTCATGTGGCTTGAGGCTTTGGACATTTCATACGTTAAAGTTAATATTTGAAATTTAATGCGGGATCTTTCTAAATTTTTTGTTTGTATACTTTATCCAAAACACATGTAATTCTTCAGTTGACATTTAATATCCTGATGATGAGTTTTTCTATCTGAGCTTTGGCTGCACTGGGCATGTGAGACACTTCCATCTCTGCCTCTTTCACTGACTTCTTCACTGTAAAGCATGTGTAACCAAAACCAGCCTCAATTTCTCTGTTTGTGCTGAGACTGGCTGATTGGCTGTTGAACCTGACCATGGCACTGGCACTTTGCTCCGTCTGCTGCCTGTGGATGTTTGGCTGTAGAGCCCCCTAGTGGCCTCAAGTTGCACCACAGGCTTCCACAGCCTTCATTGCCTCAACGGCACCCCTTTTTTTTCTCCAGTAATGCTGTGATACTCAGGCAGAGTAAAGTCTGACTCCCATGCTGAAATTTCCCTTTTTTCCAGCAGCAGCTCAACTCCCGAGATACTCGACCCCTTCTCGCTCCTCCCCAAAACCTAAACAGCACCTCCAAAGTCCTACTGCCCTGAGAGGTAACGGCCTGCTCGTACATCAGCTGGAGGCTGTGAGATTGATCTCACTCACAGTCATTTGCAGTTTATGACATATTAAAGTTTCCTGTGTACTTAAGGCATAGGCTGCTGATGCACATAGTGTATATGGTGAAAAGGCTATGTTCTGTGGAGCTGAAATGGATTTGAAGAAGATGCGTTAATGCACTAGTTGCCAGCTTTGAGACTGTGAGGTAAATCTGTTTGCAGGTTTAGCCTCTGTTTTTGTTGCTTTCTTTGTGAGGAAAAAAGGAAGAAGTGGAGCAGGGTGGTTGTTGGCAGAGTTGAGCTTGAGTTTCTAACTCCTACGAGTATGCCGTCATACTAAAAGGAGTTAACGTTCACTGTTTCAAGGAGCAGTGTGTAGGATTTGGCGGTATCTAGTGGTGAGGATTGCAGAATGCAACCAAACGTGAACCTCTGGTTAGGATTCCCTCAGTGTTCATTGTTCAGGAGGTTTTTACTTGGAGCCAGATTATCCACAGAGGTGTCCTTCTCTCCAAAACAAACAGACCAGGTTACTAAAAGCAGCAAAAACACTGAATAAAGCAGTTTCACATTACAAATCAGTGTTTCTCCAACACTGTTCGGCTCATTGCAGATAGTCCACCAGCTCAGCACCTACTCATGTGTGCTCTCCTTTTTTCTCTGACAATGTCAGATCCAGACTTTGAGGAGGTTTTTAATTGGGATCCAAATTATCCACAGAGGTCTCCTCCTCTCCAAAGCAAACAGACTGTTATTATAAACGTGTGAAAACACCGGATGAGGCAGTTTCATGTTGAAAATCAGTGTTTTTCCAATGCAGTTTGTGTCATCGCGGATAGGCCAACGTGAACACCTTAATGGCCCTATCTAGAGCCAGTGTTTGGTTTGTCTGTTCTGGGCTTCTGAAAAAAAAAAAAGGTGGTACAGCATGTTGACTTCCGTGAATGAGGACCTGTTGCCTATGGAGGTATAAATGGCTCAATCTAAGGTAACGAAAACATGATGATACTTACTTTCAGGTGATTATACACTAAAGAAAACATACTTATTATTTTATATTCTTTCTCTGCCAATAGAGTCCCCTAAATCCTACACACTGGACCTTTAAAGGAAAACTAATTCACGAGGATTGTGTTGACATGTTGCTGTAAAAATCTAAAACCGTTCATATCGGCTCAGAGTGTCAAACAGTGATTCTGTGCTGTTGCTGGTCCATGGTTGACAGTCACATTACTTAAATAGAAAAGTGCCATTCATGTGTTTGTGCCTTGAACTTCAGTTACACCAAGATTTGTGTCCTTCCTGCTTTCCTTGCACCATTAGCAAATAGCTTACACTGAGACATTCATGTTGTCTTCATTACACATCTGTGTACATGAAGTGCAAAAAACACATGAAGTGAAAAAGTTTTTCAACCTTGTAAACTGCTTTTCATTGTTAGTCATCTGGACAACCGTGTCATGCAGTGATAGTGGCGCTTATTTGCCAGACGAGAAAATAAAATCAGATGATCCTTTATTATTCCAAAAGTGAGGAAATTTACACTGTTACAGCAGAAAACGGGTAAAAACAAAAAACAGTAAAAAAAAGCAATATAATAAGAATTTGGTAACTTTAAAAACCAACATTTTCCTATAAACTAGCAGTGACAATGACAGAATTCATTCCCGAAGAGTGACCACATTATACATAATATTCTGTATTAGCAGAATATATGAAATATTTCATCCCCAAATTAGATGTCTCTAATTTGAAAACCTTCTCAAAAGTGATCAACATAAACATTTTGTCATGTATTCATATTTTTGCTGATCACATTTTTGTTTAAAATGTTTATATTTTGTACAGCTGCCATTTTATTAGGTACACCTATCTACAACTAATGCAGTCTAAGCAGTCCTAAATTGTACCTTAGACTGTAACGTTCAGGTTTTGTTGAAAGTGTTTTTTATTAATTGAACTGTATCGTCATTTAAGGGGGCTGCAGTTTGTGGGGATGTTGAACTGTATTGAGTAGGGCTGGGCGTTACTACATTGAAATAGTGAGACCAGATATCGTCTTAGATTTTGGTTATCTCCATATTGTAAGTGTTGTGCTTTGCTGGTTTTAAAGGCTGCGGTACAGTAATGTAATTTTCTGCATTGACCTGACTGTTCTGGCTATTTATTTGCCTTTACGCACTTTGTCATTACGTCCACTTTACTGATGATTGTGTCTCAAAAATCTCATTGTGTAGTTATTTAGTGAAAGCACCAATAGTTAACCCACCAATAGATATTTGGTCAAAAATATTGCGATATTTGATTTTCTCCATATCACCCAGCCTTAGCTGACATGTCTCTATTATTTTGTCCACCCCATTTATATCAATGAGGGTAGCCTTAATAATAGAAACACTCTGTATATACAGCTCAACAGCCTTACAAACTACAGCCTCCAAAATGATTATAAAGTTGAATCAGCACCTCTTAAAAACAGGCTGAACAAAACTGGAACATTATAACCTTCATTAACTTATGATTTACTGCAGGCCTGGTCATGCCAGGTATTAGACTGTATCACTTTTATCCAGGTGTACGTAATAAACTTGCAACTGAGCATATACTTAAATATAAGAATATGAGTTTTGAAATGGTGCCTGATGCCAGGTATCCACCACCTCTACACCTGTGGGGCTCTTTACACTTCACAGGTTAGGAGTAGGATTGTTGCTCATATTGGTCAGGGGTCCATGTAACGTCACAGTTTAAGAGAACAAACAGGCTGTGAGAGACACCACATTGAAGCCCATCCTCAGCACCTTCCTCCCAGCTCTGAATTAAGGCCTGTCTCTGTTGTCTTCGTCTTTGTCTAGTCCCACTCTCCTGTTGCTTTGGAGAAGAAGGTGATTTCAGTGAGTATTCACTGAGGGTTTCCACCTTTTTTTGAATATTGTGATTGTGGTTCCACGCCGTGGTTGTATTGATGTCGTGCTATATTATGTGCTTCTGGTTTCCACTAGTGCAGTATGTGTGTGTCACCTCATTCTGTCAACACATCAGTAAGATGAGTAGATTAGCTTTTATGTTCATTTTGTTTTAAATAGAGTTTATTTTGTAGTTTCTAAACTCGCATTATAACAGGTTTGACTTCATTTGTGATGGATGTGGTTGAGAAAGATCCACATATGCTTGATAGATATTTTTTGTTATACTGAATGTGAATCATATATCTATCTTACACCATTGTGATCATTACTCCATTGTTAAACTACTGACAGACTGAAACCTATGAAAGCATATAAAGACTGTATAATCCAGTTCTATCTGACTATATTCCTGCTCTGCCTGTCCTCAGTCCCCTCTCCCAGTAAGCTGCGAACTCCAGCCACCCCCTCCCCACTGGCTTTGAGGCAACCAGTAAAGGCTACGTCTAACCCCGGTTCTGCCACCTCCACCCCTACACGCTCCCTGGCTCCTCCTCGCAGTGGCCTGCCCCGTCCCAGTGCTTCTGCAGGAGGGGGGATCCCTCTGCCTCGCAGCAAATTGGCCCAACCTGTGCGCAGGTATGTACGCTACAGACGAAACAACTTGACACCATCTTGCATTTCTTTTTCTTTTAACTTTTATTGAGAAAAAAAAAAAAAAATCCAAATATACAAGTATTTCAGACATGGACTCAATGTAATGGTAGAGAAACATAAATTCAGGAAGGACACTTTGTTTTTCTCACATAACTCTGGTTAATGATGAATACAAAAACAAAGAAAATTCTTAATTAACTGAACTTTCAACTTTTGTTATTTTGCATTTACATGTGCAAAATTTACCATACAGAATCAACAAGTTCACAATGCATTTATCTAATGTTACTATTAGTCGTATATAGACTTTCATTTGAGTAGAATACATCCATGAACGTATACAATGGTCAAACAAAAGTGTCAAAGATTCTGGTTAACCATTTATATTTGTTTTTAAATATGTAAGAATTTGAAGAAACAATTATTAGTTATACATTGTAAAATATTGATGTGTACATCTTGCACTCATGTAAATGGATAATTAGTCTATGTTGCTGTAGACAAAATTTAACCAACATATTTCCCTGAATATGCCCTTTTCCCATCTCCTCAGATCTCTTCCTGTTCCTCGGACCTACGGCAGCGGTGCAGGTGACAACTGGAGAGAAGGTTGTTACTGAGTTGGGCCAGCAGGGGGCTCTCCAGTCAAACTATCAACACAAGGCGGCAGACATTACAACATGGCACTTTATCTACCTAGATACATTTTTCAGTGAAGAAAGAAAGAGAGAGACTATGTCCCAAAATATATACAATCCAGAATTTAAAAAAGGAGAGAACAGCGTCCACATCGCGTCAAAGAGGACCTCCCATCGTGTTCCTCTGTGGGGTCTGGCTCTGGAGGCGTCAGGCATGTAGTGCAGACAGACAGCCCAGAAAATGCCAAAGAAACCAGCCCGACTCCAGCTCAGCCAGCAGAGGACACATCACCTGCCTTGGTTTGACTGCAATCATCTGTCAGACAGTCTGTATCACTTCATTACCCAGCTTCCCTCCCACTCCTCTTCCTTGTTCCTTTTTCCACCTCCCTCAGGTTGAAATGTTTCCACGCATTTCTCTCTTTATGCTCTGTGTTTAACAGATGTTGGTGAGCGATCTCTATGATGATGCTGTGCAGGTGAAATGTCCCGTAATGTTAGAGAGTTGTTGATGTCTTGCAACAGTGAAAGCACCTCTGTGTGGGTATGACGTTTAAGAATCTTCTCCTCTTGTAAAATCAGCCAGAATGTATGCACAAGTTTGTTTTGGAAATTATTTATTCAAATTATTTAAAAAAAAATGTATGTCCAAACATCCATATCAGTATTTTCTTTTAAGATTACAATTGTTAAAAATGTACATTTTTAAACCTCAACTGCAAGCTAAGTCTCCAAAGCCTTTTATTGTTTTCAAAGTGTCAAATCAGAGCTTGTGAGAAACCCGGGTGATTGATAACACCTCGGCCAAAGCCTCAGTTCTGACTTGTACCACATTTTGCCAAGATTATACTTTTCCATTGAAGTGCTAAGATTGGTCAGTTTAAGAACAGCTTGACATCAGGTCTGAGTTATATCAGAAACAAAGACACCTGAACTCAATAAGATATTATGTCCCCGATCACCCATTCAGCCAGTTAAACCGAGGAAACCCGATGTGGTCCATTAAATTCCCTCAACAGATTTCTGTCTGTGTTTATCATTCATGCCATGAAAAAAATATGGAACAATGTCTTGAGAACAAGTTGAATAAGTTTTCCTGGCTTTTACCTCTTGTGCTATAAAAACAAATCGAAAGGTGTGCCAGTGTTAGGGAAGCTGTTCTGGTAAATGGTGTGGTGGGTGTTATGAAACTAGTGCCTATAATTTAAAGTTTCACTTGAGTTTGAACATCGTGTTTTGTTTGTTTTATCATTTTGTGCCAATTTCTGGTTTTGCCAATATTATTTGCAGTTTTGCATCTCTGCTTGATTGATTTGCTTGCCTGTTTGTTTTGTTTTTTTTGTAACTGAATCAATACATTTATAATTGCTTTAAAAATGTTTAAAATGCGCCTTCATATTTATAACTAATTACTCATTCTGTAAATGAAACTATTTATTAAAGAGAGGTGCCTCTGTCAAAGCTCAGATTCAGTGGGAAGCTTGAACGAATGTTGCAAAAAGACATACCACACCTTTTGTGTGAAAGTTTTTGTTATTGAACTTTTTTTTTATATCCACAAACATGACATTCAGTTTCCCTGTGTAAAGTCACATTTCAAATAAAAGCTGAAAAGTCATTTTCTTGTTTTATTTCGGAATCCTATGCGTACTTACAAATTGGTTTTGATTACTTTAAGACAACAGAAGCCGTCATGCATCAATTAAATCACGAATTATTTGAGTGACTGCAAATTCAGTTCAAGCAATAATCATTCTCAGTCAAAATTTGTGTATTCACAAAGTCTAAGATAAGATCAAACTTTATTCATGTCACAGCAGCTCAAAGCACAGACAGAAAAAGGAGGGTGACAATGTAACTTAAATAAAATACAATTAAAGATTAAAAAATATAAAGTATGTGTATACAGTATATGTAAATATAAGTGTTTTGCAGCAGACATGACAGTGCTATATTACATCAGATGTTGCTGTTAAAGAGTCAGACAGCTGATGGGATAATGACCTGCGGGAGCGCTCTGTCTTGTACTGTGGGTGCAGCAGTCTGCTGCTGAATGAGCTGCAAAGTGCATGGACAGTCTCATGCAGGTGTTATCCATGATGGACATCAGCTTGGCTAACATCCTCCTCTCACTCACCTCCTCGATGGTCTCCAGGGGACAGTCCAGGACCAAGCAAGCCCTCTGACTGCGAAACACTATACTGTGACATTTTCTCATGATATTTGGACGACATACAATACTATGACATTTTTCACAATATTTTGACAACATATACTATGAAAATTTTGTGTGATACTTTAAGGACAAACAATACTATGACTTTTTTTATGATATTTTGACGACATCCTATACGATGAAAATTTTGTGTGATATTTTGAGGACATACTATACTATGACCTTTTTCACGATGTCTGGACGACATACTATACTATGACGTTTTTCACAATATTTGGACGACATACTATACTATGACATTTTTCATGATATTTTGATGACATACTATACTACGACATTTTTCATGATATTTTGATGACATACTACACTATGACGTTTTTCATGATATTTTGATGACATACTACACTATGACGTTTTTTATGATATTTTGATGACATACTACACTATGACGTTTTTCATGATATTTTGACGTCATACTATACTATGACGTTTTTCACGATATTTGGACGACATACTACACTATGACATTTTTCCACAATATTTTGATGACATACTATACTATGACGTTTTTCATGATATTTGGATGACATACTACACTATGACGTTTTTCACGATATTTGGACGACATACTATACTATGACGTTTTTCATGATATTTGGATGACATACTATACTATGACGTTTTTCCACAATATTTTCATGACATACTATACTATGACGTTTTTCACAATATTTGGACGACATACTATACTACGACGTTTTTTATGATATTTTGACGACATACTATACTACGACGTTTTTTTTATGATATTTTGACAACATACTATACTATGACGTTTTTCACAATATTTGATGACATACTATACTATGACGTTTTTTATGATATTTTGACGACATACTATACTACGACGTTTTTTTTTATGATATTTTGACAACATACTATACTAAGACATTTTTCATGATATTTTGACGACATACTATACTATGACGTTTGTCACAAGATTTTGATGACATACTATACTATGATGTTTTTCCACAATATTTTGACGACATACTATATTATGACGTTTTTTATGATATTTTGACGACATACTATACTATGACCTTTTTCACGATGTCTGGACGACATACTATACTACGACATTTTTCATGATATTTTGATGACATACTATACTATGACGTTTTTCACGATATTTGGATGACATACTACACTATGACGTTTTTCCACAATATTTTGATGACATACTATACTATGACGTTTTTCACGATATTTGGACGACATACTATACTACGACGTTTTTTATGATATTTTGACGACATACTATACTATGACGTTTTTTATGATATTTTGACGACATACTATACTACGACGTTTTTTATGATATTTTGACGACATACTAAACTACAACGTTTTTTTTATGATATTTTGACAACATACTATACTATGACGTTTTTCATGATATTTTGACGATAGTATACTATGACGTTTTTCACAATATTTGACGACATACTATACTATGACGTTTTTTATGATATTTTGACGACATACTATACTACGACGTTTTTTTTTATGATATTTTGACAACATACTATACTAAGACATTTTTCATGATATTTTGACGACATACTATACTATGACGTTTGTCACAAGATTTTGATGACATACTATATACTATGATGTTTTTCCACAATATTTTGACGACATACTATATTATGACGTTTTTTATGATATTTTGACGACATACTATACTATGACCTTTTTCACGATGTCTGGACGACATACTATACTATGACATTTTTTATGAGTTTTGGACGACATACTATACTATGACATTTTTCATGATATTTTGAAGACATACTACACTATGACATTTTTCATGATATTTTGAAGACATACTACACTGACGTTTTTCACGATATTTTGATGACATACTATACTATGACGTTTTTCACGATATTTGGACGACATACTATACTATGACATTTTTCACGATATTTGTATGACATACTATATACTATGACGTTTTTCCACAATATTTTGATGACATACTATACTATGACGTTTTTCATGATATTTGGATGACATACTATACTATGACGTTTTTCCACAATATTTTCATGGCATACTATACTATGACGTTTTTCACAATATTTGGACGACATACTATACTATGACGTTTTTTACGATATTTTGACGACATACTATACTATGACGTTTTTTATGATATTTTGACGACATACTATACTATGACGTTTTTTATGATATTTTGACGACATACTATACTACGACGTTTTTTATGATATTTTGACGACATACTATACTACGACGTTTTTTTTATGATATTTTGACAACATACTATACTATGACGTTTTTCATGATATTTTGACGATAGTATACTATGACGTTTTTCACAATATTTGATGACATACTATACTACGACGTTTTTTATGATATTTTGACGACATACTAAACTACAACGTTTTTTTTATGATATTTTGACAACATACTATACTATGACGTTTTTCATGATATTTTGACGATAGTATACTATGACGTTTTTCACAATATTTGACGACATACTATACTATGACGTTTTTTATGATATTTTGACGACATACTATACTACGACGTTTTTTTTTATGATATTTTGACAACATACTATACTAAGACATTTTTCATGATATTTTGACGACATACTATACTATGACGTTTGTCACAAGATTTTGATGACATACTATATACTATGATGTTTTTCCACAATATTTTGACGACATACTATATTATGACGTTTTTTATGATATTTTGACGACATACTATACTATGACCTTTTTCACGATGTCTGGACGACATACTATACTATGACATTTTTTATGAGTTTTGGACGACATACTATACTATGACATTTTTCATGATATTTTGAAGACATACTACACTATGACATTTTTCATGATATTTTGAAGACATACTACACTGACGTTTTTCACGATATTTTGATGACATACTATACTATGACGTTTTTCACGATATTTGGACGACATACTATACTATGACATTTTTCACGATATTTGTATGACATACTATATACTATGACGTTTTTCCACAATATTTTGATGACATACTATACTATGACGTTTTTCATGATATTTGGATGACATACTATACTATGACGTTTTTCCACAATATTTTCATGGCATACTATACTATGACGTTTTTCACAATATTTGGACGACATACTATACTATGACGTTTTTTACGATATTTTGACGACATACTATACTATGACGTTTTTTATGATATTTTGACGACATACTATACTATGACGTTTTTTATGATATTTTGACGACATACTATACTACGACGTTTTTTATGATATTTTGACGACATACTATACTACGACGTTTTTTTTATGATATTTTGACAACATACTATACTATGACGTTTTTCATGATATTTTGACGATAGTATACTATGACGTTTTTCACAATATTTGATGACATACTATACTAAGACATTTTTCATGATATTTTGACGACATACTATACTATGACGTTTTTTATGATATTTGGACGACATATTATACTATGAAAATTTTGTGTGATATTTTGAGGACATACTATATTATGACGTTTTTCACAATATTTTGACGACATATTATACTATGAAAATTTTGTGTGATATTTTGACGACATACTATACTATGACGTTTTTTATATTTTGACGACATACTATACTATGACGTTTTTCACAATATTTTGACGACATATTATACTATGAAAATTTTGTGTGATATTTTGACGACATACTATACTATGACGTTTTTCCACAATATTTTGATGACATACTACACTATGACGTTTTTTATGATATTTTGATGACATACTATACTATGACGTTTTTTATGATATTTGGACGACATATTATACTTTGAAAATTTTGTGTGATATTTTGAGGACATACTATATTATGACGTTTTTCACAATATTTTGACGACATATTATACTATGAAAATTTTGTGTGATATTTTGACGACATACTATACTATGACGTTTTTTATATTTTGACGACATACTATACTATGACGTTTTTTATGATATTTTGATGACATACTATACTATGACGTTTTTTATGATATTTTGACGACATACTATATTATGACGTTTTTCACAATATTTTGACGACATACTATATTATGACGTTTTTCACAATATTTTGACGACATATTATACTATGACGTTTTTCACAATATTTTGACGACATATTATACTATGAAAATTTTGTGTGATATTTTGACGACATACTATACTATGACGTTTTTTATGATATTTTGACGACATACTATACTATGACGTTTTTCACAATATTTTGACGACATACTATATTATGACGTTTTTCACAATATTTTGACGACATACTATATTATGACGTTTTTCACAATATTTTGACGTCATACTATACTATGACGTTTTTTATGATATTTTGATGACATACTATACTATGACGTTTTTCCACAATATTTTGACGACATACTATATTATGACGTTTTTCACAATATTTTGATGACATACTATACTATGACGTTTTTTATGATATTTTGATGACATACTATACTATGACGTTTTTCCACAATATTTTGACGACATACTATATTATGACGTTTTTCACAATATTTTGATGACATATTATACTATGAAAATTTTGCGTGATATTTTGACGACATACTATACTATGACGTTTTTCCACAATATTTTGATGACATACTACACTATGACGTTTTTCATGATATTTGGATGACATACTATACTATGATGTTTTTTATGATATTTTGAC
The DNA here is from genome assembly GCA_035609425.1 of Epinephelus awoara. NCBI lineage: Eukaryota > Metazoa > Chordata > Actinopteri > Perciformes > Serranidae > Epinephelus > Epinephelus awoara. The sequence goes on from CM069303.1 coordinate 37,286,461, forward strand.
GACATACTATACTACGACGTTTTTTTTATGATATTTTGACAACATACTATACTAAGACATTTTTCATGATATTTTGATGACATACTATACAATGATGTTTTTCCACAATATTTTGACGACATACTATACTATGACGTTTTTTATGATATTTTGACGACATACTATACTACGACGTTTTTTTTATGATATTTTGACAACATACTATACTAAGACATTTTTCATGATATTTTGATGACATACTATACAATGATGTTTTTCCACAATATTTTGACGACATACTATACTATGACCTTTTTCACGATGTCTGGACGACATACTATACTACGACATTTTTCATGATATTTTGATGACATACTACACTATGACGTTTTTCATGATATTTTGATGACATACTATACTATGACGTTTTTTTATGATATTTTGACGACATACTATACTACGACTTTTTTTTATGATATTTTGACAACATACTATACTATGACGTTTTTTATGATATTTTGACGACATACTATACTATGACCTTTTTCACGATGTTTGGATGACATACTATACTATGACCTTTTTCACGATGTTTGGATGACATACTATACTATGACGTTTTTTATGATATTTTGATGACATACTATACTATGACGTTTTTCACGATATTTGTATGACATACTATACTATGACGTTTTTCCACAATATTTTGATGACATACTATACTATGACGTTTTTTATGATATTTTGACAACATACTATACTATGACATTTTTCACGATATTTGTATGACATACTATACTATGACGTTTTTCCACAATGTTTTGATGACATACTATACTATGACGTTTTTCCACAATATTTTCATGACATACTATACTATGACGTTTTTTATGATATTTTGACGACATACTATACTATGACATTTTTCACGATATTTTGATGACATACTATACTATGACGTTTTTCACAATATTTTGACGACATACTATACTATGACGTTTTTTATGATATTTGGACGATATACTATACGATGACGTTTTTCACGATATTTGTATGACATACTATATTATGATGTTTTTCATGATATTTTGACAACATACTATACTATGACATTTTTCACGATATTTGGACGACATACTATACTATGACGTTTTTCATCCAAATATCGTGAAAAACGTCATAGTATAGTATGTCGTCAAAATATCATGAAAAACATCATAATATAGTATGTCATACAAATATCGTGAAAAACGTCATCGTATAGTATATCGTCCAAATATCATAAAAAACGTCATAGTATAGTATGTCGTCAAAATATTGTGAAAAAGGTCATAGTATAGTATGTCGTCCAAATATCATAAAAAACGTCATAGTATAGTATGTTGTCAAAATATCGTGAAAAACGTCATAGTATAGTATGTCGTCAAAATATCGTGAAAAACGTCATAGTATAGTATGTCGTCCAAATATTGTCAAAAAGGTCATAGTATAGTATGTCGTCCAAATATTGTGAAAAAGGTCATAGTATAGTATGTCGTCCAAATATCATAAAAAACGTCATAGTATAGCATGTCGTCAAAATATTAGTATAGTATGTCGTCAAAATATTGTGAAAAACGTCATAGTATAGTATGTCGTCAAAATATCGTGAAAAACGCCATAGTATAGTATGTCGTCGAAATATGATGGGAAAGGTCATAGTATAGTGTGTCGTCAAAATATCGTGAAAAACGTCATAGTATAGTATGTCGTCCAAAAATCATGAAAAAGGTCATAGTATAGTATGTCGTCAAAATATCGTGAAAAACGTCATAGTATAGTATGTCGTCCAAATATTGTGAAAAAGGTCATAGTATAGTATGTCGTCCAAATATTGTGAAAAACGTCATAGTATAGTATGTCGTCAAAATATCGTGAAAAACGCTATAGTATAGTATGTCGTCCAAATATCATGAAAAAGGTCATAGTATAGTGTGTCGTCAAAATATCGTGAAAAACGATCATAGTATAGTATGTCGTCAAAATGTCACAAAAAAACGTCATCGTATAGTATGTCGTCAAAATATCATGAAAAACGGCATAGTATAGTATGTCGTCAAAATATCGTGAAAAACGTCATCGTATAGTATGTCGTCAAAATATCATGAAAAACGTCATAGTATAGTATGTCGTCCAAATATCGTGAAAACGGTCATAGTATAGTATGTCGTCCAAATATTGTGAAAAACGTCATAGTATAGTATGTCGTCCAAATATCGTGAAAACGGTCATAGTATAGTGTGTCGTCAAAATATCGTGAAAAACGTCATAGTATAGTATGTCGTCCAAATATCATGAAAAAGGTCATAGTATAGTATGTCGTCAAAATATCGTGAAAAACGTCATAGTATAGTATGTCGTCCAAATATCATGAAAAAGGTCATAGTATAATATGTCGTCAAAATATCGTGAAAAACGTCATTGTATAGTATGTCGTCAAAATATCATGAAAAACGTCATAGTACAGTATGTCGTCAAAATATCGTGAAAAACGTCATTGTATAGTATGTCGTCAAAATATCATGAAAAACGTCATAGTATAGTATGTCGTCCAAATATTGTGAAAAACGTCATTGTATAGTATGTCGTCAAAATATCATAAAAAACGTCATAGTATAGTATGTCGTCAAAATATCGTGAAAAACGTCATTGTATAGTATGTCGTCAAAATATCATGAAAAACGTCATAGTACAGTATGTCGTCAAAATATCGTGAAAAACGTCATTGTATAGTATGTCGTCAAAATATCATGAAAAACGTCATAGTATAGTATGTCGTCCAAATATCGTGAAAACGGTCATAGTATAGTATGTCGTCCAAATATCGTGAAAAACGTCATAGTATAGTATGTCGTCCAAATATCATGAAAAACGTCATAGTATAGTATGTCGTCCAAATATCGTGAAAAACGTCATAGTATAGTATGTCGTCCAAATATCATAAAAAACGTCATAGTATAGTATGTCGTCAAAATATCGTGAAAAACGTCATTGTATAGTATGTCGTCAAAATATCGTGAAAAACGTCATAGTATAGTATGTCGTCCAAATATCGTGAAAACGGTCATAGTATAGTATGTCGTCCAAATATTGTGAAAAACGTCATAGTATAGTATGTCGTCCAAATATCGTGAAAACGGTCATAGTATAGTGTGTCGTCAAAATATCGTGAAAAACGTCATAGTATAGTATGTCGTCCAAATATCATGAAAAAGGTCATAGTATAGTATGTCGTCAAAATATCGTGAAAAACGTCATAGTATAGTATGTCGTCCAAATATCATGAAAAAGGTCATAGTATAATATGTCGTCAAAATATCGTGAAAAACGTCATAGTATAGTATGTCGTCCAAATATCATGAAAAAGGTCATAGTATAATATGTCGTCAAAATATCGTGAAAAACGTCATAGTATAGTATGTCGTCCAAATATTGTGAAAAAGGTCATAGTATAATATGTCGTCAAAATATCGTGAAAAACGTCATCGTATAGTATGTCCTCAAAATATCATGAAAAACGTCATAGTATAGTATGTCGTCCAAATATCGTGAAAAACGTCATAGTATAGTATGTCGTCAAAATATCGTGAAAAACGTCATAGTATAGTATGTCGTCAAAATATCGTGAAAAACGTCATAGTATAGTATGTCGTCAAAATATCGTGAAAAACGCCATAGTATAGTATGTCGTTAAAATATCGTGAAAAACGTCATAGTATAGTATGTCGTCCAAATATCGTGAAAAACGTCATAGTATAGTATGTCGTCCAAATATCGTGAAAAACGTAATAGTATAGTATGTCGTCCAAATATCATAAAAAACGTCATAGTATAGTATGTCGTCCAAATATCATAAAAAACGTCATAGTATAGTATGTCGTCCAAATATCGTGAAAAACGTCATAGTATAGTATGTCGTCAAAATATCGTGAAAAACGTCATTGTATAGTATGTCGTCCAAATATCATGAAAAACGTCATAGTATAGTATGTCGTCAAAATATCGTGAAAAACGTCATTGTATAGTATGTCGTCAAAATATCATGAAAAACGTCATAGTATAGTATGTCGTCCAAATATTGTGAAAAAGGTCATAGTATAGTATGTCGTCCAAATATCATAAAAAACGTCATAGTATAGTATGTCGTCCAAATATTGTGAAAAAGGTCATAGTATAGTATGTCGTCAAAATATCGTGAAAAACGCCATAGTATAGTTTGTCGTCCAAATATCGTGAAAACGGTCATAGTATAGTATGTCGTCAAAATATCGTGAAAAACGCCATAGTATAGTATGTCATCCAAATATCGTGAAAAAGGTCATAGTATAGTATGTCGTCCAAATATCATGAAAAACGTCATAGTATAGTATGTCGTCAAAATATCGTGAAAAACGCCATAGTATAGTATGTCGTCCAAATATCGTGAAAAACGCCATAGTATGTCGTCCAAATATCGGGAAAAACGTCATAGTATAGTATGTCGTCCAAATATCATGAAAAACGTCATAGTATAGTATGTCGTCAAAATATCGTGAAAAACGTCATAGTATAGTATATCTTCCAAATATCATAAAAAACGTCATAGTATAGTATGTCGTCAAAATATCGTGAAAAACGTCATTGTATAGTATGTCGTCAAAATATCATGAAAAACGTCATAGTACAGTATGTCGTCAAAATACCGTGAAAAACGTCATTGTATAGTATGTCGTCAAAATATCATGAAAAACGTCATAGTATAGTATGTCGTCCAAATATTGTGAAAAACGTCATTGTATAGTATGTCGTCAAAATATCATAAAAAACGTCATAGTATAGTATGTCGTCAAAATATCGTGAAAAACGTCATTGTATAGTATGTCGTCAAAATATCATGAAAAACGTCATAGTACAGTATGTCGTCAAAATATCGTGAAAAACGTCATTGTATAGTATGTCGTCAAAATATCATGAAAAACGTCATAGTATAGTATGTCGTCCAAATATCGTGAAAACGGTCATAGTATAGTATGTCGTCCAAATATCGTGAAAAACGTCATAGTATAGTATGTCGTCCAAATATCATGAAAAACGTCATAGTATAGTATGTCGTCCAAATATCGTGAAAAACGTCATAGTATAGTATGTCGTCCAAATATCATAAAAAACGTCATAGTATAGTATGTCGTCAAAATATCGTGAAAAACGTCATTGTATAGTATGTCGTCAAAATATCGTGAAAAACGTCATAGTATAGTATGTCGTCAAAATATCGTGAAAAACGTCATTGTATAGTATGTCGTCAAAATATCATGAAAAACGTCATAGTATAGTATGTCGTCCAAATATCATAAAAAACGTCATAGTATAGTATGTCGTCCAAATATCATAAAAAACGTCATAGTATAGTATATCGTCCAAATATCATAAAAAACGTCATAGTATAGTATGTCGTCCAAATATCGTGAAAAACGTCATAGTATAGTATGTCGTCCAAATATCATAAAAAACGTCATAGTATAGTATGTCGTCCAAATATCGTGAAAAACGCCATAGTATAGTATGTCGTCCAAATATCGTGAAAAACGTCATAGTATAGTATATCGTCCAAATATCATAAAAAACGTCATAGTATAGTATGTCGTCCAAATATCGTGAAAAACGTCATAGTATAGTATATCGTCCAAATATCATAAAAAACGTCATAGTATAGTATGTCGTCCAAATATCGTGAAAAACGTCATAGTATAGTATATCGTCCAAATATCATAAAAAACGTCATAGTATAGTATGTCGTCCAAATATCGTGAAAAACGCCATAGTATAGTATGTCGTCCAAATATCGTGAAAAACGTCATAGTAGAGATGATTGAATTCTTTGTATCCTGTGCATCCAGTCTCAGACTGAAAGAGTAAAATATTTTGGATGTGACAGAAGTGAAGTGACTGTGTATTCTGTTGCTGGATGTTGAGGGCTTGTGCTGAGGATGGTTATATACGTATGTACTGTTTTTGGCTGTCTCACATGTCTGCTGCTGCGTTTGCCTATGTGCTTTATGACATTCACTGTCAGCATATGTGCTCCAGATTGCTTTGAGCTCATGCAGTCATTTTTGTTTAAATGGACTTATGAGTTAGATTACTCAATCTACTGTTAAAGATACTCTAGACATCCTGTCTGTCTATCTTTCACTTAGACAATTATATAAAACAGACAGAGTCAGAGTTCCATATTTGGGCAAAATGACCTGTAAAGACTGCAGCAGAAATGCATCTTCCCTCCCATGCTAGCACCCTCAAGCTGCTTTTTGCTGTTGTTTTTAAATTTAGTAATTAGATGAATTTTACAGATTAAATTAAAACAGACACACCCAGTAAAAGAGACATCTCGTCAGTAACAGTGACAGACGGGTTTTATATTGTCTACTTTATACTGTATCATACAGTTTGAGTGTCATATAGTCTGCAGCTTTTAAGAGGAAAGTGACATTATGTATTCTGTACACACAGTTGTTGCATTACGCACCTGGAGTCACCCATCGGTTAATGGGAGACACGGTGTGTCTCCAGGAAGGGGAGGACACAGATGAAAGCCTGAGTCACTGATGGGTGTTATCCCGTCCCTCTCTACCCTCATTCCCCTCAAGACATGTGACGTCAGTGCTTTTATTTTCCCTGGACACACACAGCTTCCTCAGAGTGGCACCCTCAGCCTGATGAGATTAATACTGGGGCACTATTTTCAGAAACTAACACAAAGAGGCTGTGGGTCGGTTACACTACAGCAGGATCAATTCAGTATACAAGGATTTAATGCAGCAGTGTACTGTAACTTATATAGAAGTTTTACGTCACTGACTTAAGTTGTATTTCTACTTGGTGAGACTTGTTATATTTCTTCCACAACCTTGAAATGCAAATATTGTACCTCTTATCACATCAGCTGCCATTACTTTGCAGATTCTTCTCTAACATCATGAATTATAACAATAATAAAAAACGACCCCACAATGAATTCAGAGGTCAGACTCAGGAACAGCTGCAGCAACAATAGAAACAGGCTGACATGTTGGTGAGACTGTTAAACTATATTAACTCATATTAATAACCATTTATTAAACCAAACATGAGACCTGCGCACCATGAAGTCTGAGATGAGGAGGATGCGTAATGCGCTCACTTCATGAAAGAAACAGCAGCGCCAACAAAAGAAACGGGCGGGCAGATGTTCACAGTTTGCTGCACTAATATAAAGATCAGCACAGTTTTCATTCATGTAGGCCGTGCTTACTCAACCTCGACAAAGAGCTCTTTACTACAGCTTCATTTTCATTTCAGAAAATATGAGAGACAGGATGTAGACTTTGAGTTCAATTTCCCAAATGGAAAACTGTAAATGTGTAATAATTGTATTGATATTTTGGAGACCTTTCTCCTTATACGGAGCGGCACGCAGTATAAAAAGGGCAGCCTGGGCGTTATTGATTGGCCCACCCACTCTCGCAGAAGCTTAAGACCATACGCAGACTCCCCTCCAGCAAAGTGCGTCTATCGGGGAGCCAATCCGTGGCACCAGTCTGGCTCAGTGAGTCGCTTTAAGACTATCAGTGTCATGGCACCATCACTGCTGACTGCTGGATCTTCCGCTGTTTCTTATTAGTGACAGTGCGCCACTAGGGGAATCATTTTACGCACGAGCACCTACAGGCACAAACCGACTGTGGCAAGCCTCTGTCCTCCTGTTGCGCCATGGAGAACTCCAGCCTGATGGGTGGCGACGCGCAAAACGCTGGCTTGATAGACTTTCTCACGTCGGACACTTTAAAACAAGTTGTGGATTTCCCAGAGGACGCTGACATGGCTGGATTAGTGTCCAGTAGTGCTGTCTTCCTCGAAGGCAGCACATTCAGGACTGCCGCTGGAGCTGAGTTTATGGCCGCTCCGCCGACGGAATCCCCTCATCTGATGCCTGCCTTTTGGGATTCCCCGCTCAGTCACGGAATCAATGTGTTTGTGGGACTTGTTCTGTGCTTCACCATGCTGGGGCTGGGCTGCACGGTGGAGGTTAACCAGCTTGGAGAGCATATCCGCAGACCCATCGGGGTGCTGCTGGCACTGGTGTGTCAGTTTGTTATCATGCCCTTGGTGGCCTTTCTGTTGGCTTTAGCTTTCTCTCTGGAAGATGTGGCAGCGATGGCTGTTCTTCTCTGTGGGTGCTGCCCGGGAGGAAACTTATCAAATATCATGTCACTGCTGGTGCACGGGGAGATGAATCTCAGGTAGATATACTGTACTCGACATGTAATGAGTATCAAGTGAACCTTTAAAACCATTTCACAAGGTTGAACTATGTTTTGCAAAGATTATTCAGCAATTTACGCACTGAAATAACGCCGACTTTGGTAAACTTTACGCACGACTCTAATAAGTCCACACGCTCCCGTAAAGTCAATCATATATTTTTTGTCAAAGTTAACCAAAACGATCCAACACTGTGTCCAAACACCACACTCGTGCTTTAACGCTGCGTCTTTCCTCTCCTCTCCCCAGCATCATCATGACCATATCATCCACTCTGCTGGCGCTCGTGCTGATGCCGCTGTGTCTGTGGATCTACAGCCGAGCCTGGATCAACACACCTGTGGTGAACCTCATGCCCTTCGGGGCCATCATCCTGACCCTGTGCAGCACTCTCATCCCTATTGGTTTGGGAGTTCTGCTGAGATACCGCTACACGCGTGTGGCCGACATTGTTTTAAAGGTAATTTAAGGGCAGTTTCTTAAAGTTTCCACTTAATCAATGAGCTGAATCAGTTAAGTAATTAACTTTTATGTCATTTAGAAACTGAGACCTCTCCGTCAAGGAGCCCTTTTGCGCAAAAGCGCACTGCGTAATTTTCCTTGCCTTTCATAAGGGATACGCTGACCGCAGGAACAGTGACATCAGAGACACTGTGTCCGGAAGAGCTCCTCCCTCCCATTTCTGATAAAAGCCACATATGAGGGAGGGCCACATCAGTTACAACAGACAGTAACATCAGGCAGCAGAGATGCCTTGACGCAGATTCAAGCCCTGTGTACAAAAAAAAATGTCAATTTCAATTACATAACTCAAAATCCCTGGTGCTCTCAGAGGGCGCAGCCTTGAAAACATTTGAGACCTTTTATCATTAAAGACCCTCAGGTCAGATAAGGGAAGCTCAAAATACAAAAAAATAAAGAAAAGTGTAAAAGCTAGCAAGAAGAAATTCCTCCACCAAGATGGCAGATTATGCAAAAGATGCTCTCTCTGTTCAGAAAATGCCCCTCATCCTGAAATGTGTCTTTCCAGGCATCCCTGTGGTCTCTGCTGGTCACCCTTGTGATGCTCTTCATCCTGACCGGAGCGATGCTGGGGCCGGAGCTCCTGTCCACCATCCCACCCTCTGTCTACGTGGTGGCCATCCTGATGCCTCTGTGTGGCTACGCTGCAGGTTACGGCCTGGCCATGCTCTTTGACCTGCCGCCCAACAGCCGCAGGTCAGTCTCTCTGGAGACAGGATGCCAGAACGTGCAGCTGTGCACTGCCATCCTGAAGCTGGCCTTCCCTCCTCATCTGATGGGAGGGATGTACATGTTCCCTCTGCTGTACGCCCTGTTCCAAGCAGCTGAGGCGGGCATTTTCATCCTGGCCTACAGGATGTACAGGAAGAAGGTCCTGCACAAACCAGACCCCATGAAGGACAGCGAGGACACGGATATAACATACCAGAGGTTTCAAGATGATGAGGACATTGACACATCTTATGGCGCCGTGACAGTGTCTGACCCAAACACCATCATGCTGGACCCCTGTCCTCCTGATCCAACTCCTGTTTAATGTGCAAATGTTTAAAGTCACGTCTTCAGATGTAGGGGAGCAGAATAAAACCTCAGTTTGATCGCTGTCATTGAAAACCTGGGAGACTTTGCAGAATGTTTATCACTGACCTGATTGCTGAAAAAAAAGGTGCTTTGTCATTTGCTTCATTCATTCAATTTGTCAATTCATGTCTAATATGGGATGAAAAAGGTCATAATGTTTATATTGCATCAGCTAAAGCGAATCACGTCATCTGAGCAAAACAGCATCTAGTGTCACAGGTGGACAGTGCTTCAGTGTGTGTGAGTGTAAGAAAGAGACTGCAGCATCTGACAAACATATCATGTTATTCATTGCAGTGCCAATCCAGTATCTGTGCTCCATAGACACAACTCAGTCTCAACAAAATGTACAATATGTGTATATTATAAAGAGTTGCATCGAGACAATAAAACGTGTATAGAAACAACAGTAACAGCTGTATACCTTCGTCACGTGTGTCAAGTGTTCTTGGGGAGAGAAAATGAAAGCAGTCTCACACCTGAGCATAATTAGGCCTAATGTGGGCTCATGTTGCCCAATCTACTTAAACAGCTACACCTACTAAGCTTGGTTGGTTGAACAAAATGGCAACGTACGGTGACGAGCCAGTCGACAGCTATTTCTATTCATCTTGCAACCCTTACACGGGCCGGTACCCCCGGCCTAAAAACGCTGGGTGGAAGTATAAAAGTTACCTCTCCCACTACGGGGACGCTTCGGATGCCTTCAACAACCACCAGCGCGCGCAGCTCAAGTCCATCTTATCGCAAATCAATCCCAAACTCACCCCGAGGCTCATGAAGGCAAACACTAAAGATGTGGCGGTGCAGGTGAACCCGAAGAAAGACGCATCGGTGCAGTGCTCCATCGGCCCGCGCACCCTCCTGGCCATGAAGGTGGACTTTTGGCGCAGGAGGAAGCAGCAGGAGCCCACGGCGCCCGGTAGTCCCACGGCTGCGGACGGTGTGCGTTACCCTCGCACCCTCGCCGTGTACTCACCCATCGCCTACAGAAGCGTCACCTCCTTCCTGGCCGACGACAACAACAACAATGAAGCCTCCTCCGGTGAGACGCAGACCGGAGAGCCGCCCGGTGACCCGCCCGAGGCCGCGGTGAAGAGCGACGGGAAGAAGAGCAAAGACAAGCAGGCTGGGAAAGATGGGAAGACCGCAAAGATCCCAGATCAGCGCAAAACACCCAGGACAAAACAGCAGGAGGAGAGCGAAGAGGAACAGCTGATTGCAGAGGGGTCAAAGGGCAAGGCGCGTGTGCGGTTCCAGGTGAGTTGCATCACGTGCCCTTTAGCTTGTTTCAACCTCGACGACAGTTAATGGAGCACCTTTGCTGCAGGCCAGGGGCGCGTGTCGGGGCTGAGCTCACTGGGGCTCAGCCTGGACCCCTGGACCTCACTCTTTGATGAACAATCTCTACTTTGAGGTTTTTTTTTTTGTTAAAAATGCACCCTGGCACCTTTTTATTTACCACTGTTTTTTCTTACTTAACTTACCTTTTAAAACCTTAAACCTCATGTTAAAATATCAGCTGTTGGGTGCGAGGGCTCGATCAACGCTGCTTGCAGCTTTAATTTTGAATGAGATTATAAATGACTTTTTCAGACATATTTTATGACGTGCTATACTACGACCTTTTTTAATCAAAATTTGACTTTTTGTATTTTAACGGCATACTGACTTAAGTCAGGTTTTTGATAACATGCTGTATATGACATATTTTTTATGCCACACTGTGCTATTCCTTTTTGTTTATATGACATACTTAGTTTTGAACAACATACTATAGTACGGCTTTTTTAAATAAATTGTTAATGACATGCTGTACTAAGAGTTGATGTCATAAGTCATGATATTGACATAATATACTGATATTTTTAATATTTTTTGTGACATACTTCACTATGACTATTATTTTTATGATATGCTACACTATTATTTTTTCTGAATTTTTTTGACTATACCATGACTTTTTTTCTTTAATTTTTTTAATGACATACTATACTATGTCATTTCTATTTTTTCATGACCTGCTGTACTATGACTCTGTCTATACTTTACTTTTTTTATTAATTATGAATTGTGGTGTTAAAAATCTTGTTAGTAATAAGTTGATGGACAGGCGTGCAATAGATGCCCTGTGTTCACAATATTTCACTTATCCACATTTCACTTGCTGAAATGTTACCTCAAAGGTCCAGGGTGTAGAATTTAGTGGCATCCAGAGGAGAGGTTAAAAAACTGAAATGTCTCCTGTGTGCCAAGCGTGTAGGAGAACTACGGTTGCCGACACGAATGGCCCGATCTAGAGCCAGTGTTTTGGATTTGTCCATTCTGGGCTACTGTAGAACAACATGGCAGACTGCGTGCGTTTGGCCTGACAGAACTTTTTGGGTACTCAACTGGATGGCAGCTGATAGACAATAAACATTTGCATATAGAAAACATTTGTTTATGGTCTTTGTTACAGACTTTTTCATTAATTACAGAATTTGTAATTCTAATCCACATCTTTATTTTACGTACAAAAACATTTCGACCCACGGCTGACTGCAGGCAGTGCATGTGTTGTACCCCACTGCTATGACGTGATATGACGCCATGACTCACTTTTTAACCTCCTTGGCGTTTCTTAGGATATTGAAGGCATGACCCGCTCTACTTTGCCTTACTGTCTCTGACTGGCTTACCCTGACATTTTCACTCTAGCCAATATCACTCATCCTGCTTGAGCCGATCAAACCAACAAAAGCAATGAGTGCTCGTCATTCATAGGGAATGGCTGGGAAACAGAAATTCACGACCATATATATGATGTAGATATAAATGACTTATTATTTTCAGGTGAGTACGCACTAAAGAAAACATAGTAAGAAATATTATACACAATTTCTGCCAATAGATGCCCCTAAATCCTACACTCTGGGCCTTTTTTAAAAACATAATAAAATAACATATGCAGATGTTATTTCTGTCAAAATGCACGTCCTATTTCAAAGCTATTCTCTCAAGCAAAGCTTGTAGGGTAAAAATTCTAAAGGAAATTTCATCCTAAAATGGCCTCAGAAGTTATGGAGAATATACAGGCATCTGATTCAGATATAGAAACCTTCCCTTCAAATACACTTTGATGAAAATTAATCTAATTTGGACAATGCCTTTAAAGTTGTGTCAGTAATTCACTGTCAATGCCAGACAGAAAAATTATAAATTCCAGTCTTGATGCTTTGGTTTACATCTCAGTCTTTACTGTGCAAATAACCCAAATCAGAAGTTAGAATAACATTTTACATTTAATCAGCATCATAATGGTCAGCATGTGGATATTATCTGCAAGCTTGGAGTGAGAGTTATAAAGAAACTAAAACTCTTAACAGATGACTGTAAAGGTGAACTGCGCTGAAGTTGTTTTCCAGATTCGTCCACTAACACTGGGTGAATGATCTAACTGACTTGCCTTTTGTCCATCAGTTTCTGGAACAGAAGTACGGATATTATCACTGCAGAGAATGCAATCTACGATGGGAGAGTGCCTATGTGTGGTGCGTTCAGGGCACCAACAAGGTGAGCACTTTAGTCATTTGCCAATAAACCAGGGGGTCAACACTAAGGTTGCAACAGTATAAGATTTTCATGTTACAGTTACCAATTTTGCATTTAAACTGTAATAATTTGAGTCATGACGTAACATTTAATAGCTACAGTAAGAGATGTCTGCCCTGATAGAGGTATGTTGTGTTCCAGGTTTACTTCAAACAGTACTGTAGGAAATGCCAAAAAGAATTCAACCCTTACCGAGTTGAGGACATCACATGTCACGTAAGCCCTGTCTAACTTGCTCTATGAATAAAAATGTCCCATGTATGACCACCAAACTAAAGTCTACTCCCTTTCCAGACTTGCAACAAAGCACGCTGTTCCTGTGCAGTAACACAACGCCACGTTGACCCCAAGCGGCCCCACAGACAGGACTTGTGCGGCAGATGCAAAGGCAAGCGGCTCTCCTGTGAAAGCACTTTCAGCTTCAAATACATCATCTAGGAAGCATCTCGACTGAACTCTGCCCTGTAAACACATCAGTACAGTAACGATCTGTGGGGGTGCACCTTCAACCCAGTGCCACCAGATTTGCAGATGCAATGACGGCACTTTGGATGCAAAACATATATATTTGATGTTTCAAAACTTTATTTCGTGCCTGTTTTGTGTTGATGAAGTTAATGGTAAGCGCCATTCAACTTACAATGTAATAAAGGGCTACCTTGCACTCAGCACTGAAGCATTCTTTTCACTCAAACTGATGTCTTGTTGGTAGTGAAAACTGACGCAAAGAAACTAAAATATCAATGCTTGAAAGTGGGATTAAACTCAGCAACTGTCTCCTAGTTGAGGATTAAAGCTACAGCTGGTAACTTTTAGGAAAATAACTTAAATATTTGCTGCAACTGTCGCTTTACTGAAAGAAGTCTTCTTACTGCTTCTAATGACATTTGCTAGAATCAACTTCAGTGCAACAAAAACCAGTTGGAGCCGAGGAGTCTCTAACGCAGCCAGGCATGCATGATATTGAATTTTTTTTGGCAATATATAAGTTATTTAGCCGATTACTGGTATGGATACATCCACTTTCTAGTGATCAAGTCTCTGCTGTGGAAGAATTAACATATTATGCATAGATACTCTTGCTGTAATGGCCCACCAGCAGGTGGAGACATGAAATACAATATTTTTTAATGTATGTAACATTCATCGTGCAAATTAAGAAAAAGCATGTTGGCTGATTTGGATAGTTCATTCAGCCGATACAATGACGTGCTGATATTATTGTGCATCCCTAAATTCAGCTCGTTCATGAACTGTGATCAAAGTCAAGATTCTTTTACTGTATTTCCGATTTCTCACATTTTTCAGAAACACATTTTAACACACTGTTCAGCTGTAAAATGAGCCATGTTGGAAATAATTAAGTACCAAGAACCACCAGCCTGACCAGCTTTCTCATTTTACAAAACAATATGCTAAAATGTGTTTGAGAACATTTGAGGCAAGAAGTGGGTAATGCATTAACAGAATCTTGACTCACATTTAATAGCGCTGCCCAGTTTGACCACAGTTCAGTAAATGGCAGCTGTGTTAGACTCCTTAGCTCTGATTGGTTTTTGTTCACAAGCAGTAAGCCCATTGGAAGCAATATGAGAAGGCAGAGGAACATGACCTCCTGTCTCACTTAGTGTGAATACTGTGAGTTTTAGCAAATATTAAGCTTTAATGTAGCTTTAATAGCAGATGGAAAAAAGATCAAGATTTAAGACTGTGTACATGGGGTTTGAACTTAATTTAGCTGCAGCTGAAGCCCTGACAGTCCTGCACCTGTACACCAAGAACAGACGGTGTATTTTTGCTCGACTAAATACTTGAGCTTTTTCCTCATTTATCTGTACTTTGAATATAAGCAATGTTTAAGTAATTAGCGCTCCATTACAGATGATACACTCCATGTTTTGTGTGCATTAGGAAGTCTAATAGTGTCTTTCAAATACTCCCAAACTTCCATAAGAAAGCACGTCAACAGTCCTGCTGTAATCATCCATTATCTGTGAGCACAGGTTGTCCATCATAGAGCTGACACACAGAGACAGATCACCATTCACACTCTACCTAAAAACTAAGTCTGTAGACGGAAGCCGGAGAAATCCTGTAAACTCCACACAGAAAGGCCCCAACTGGAACCCTCTTGCTGTGAGGTGACCTTTCCAACCACTGCTCCACTGTACCGCCCCCACTTTAATCATGTTTCCACATTTGTACTAATGACTTAAGACCAAGCTTGTACTGTATGATTAGGTTTTTATTTATCCAGAGAGAAGGCTGGTATGTGAGTGAACAAGAAAAAAAAAATGTATAATGCACCTCTACATTAAAACATCTTCCAGGTAAATAATATATTCATTAAATAATTAAGAACAGCATTCAAATGTACCAGACAAGCAGGAAAAAAAAGCTCTCTGAGGAATGAGTACAGTGACTGTTACAATGTGCCATGACAAGATTTCCAAGAAAGCATTCAGATAATGGTTAATGTCCTGCAGTCACAGCAGCAAGTAGGGCCATTCTGAAAGCATAGCGCAGCTTCAACGACAGCCATTTCCCCCTTGGAAAACAGGATCAAGATGTAGCGGAGGATGAGCGCTGCTTTGCAACGTGATCAACCTACACGGACAGAAAAAAATAATAAAAAAAATCTCCCCTTTATGAGGCTTTAAGCAGAGCCTGTGCCGGGGTGCCGAGCTGACAAAAAGATCACAGTGGAGAGAAGGAATGCATATGACTCGGCTGGACTGGTGTGGTCCGACAGGAGGTGGAGGCTACATTAGATCTCCCATGCCATCGCCTTCACAAAGGCAGGCTGGTGGCTAGTCCCAAATGAGCCCTGACCGCCTTTACAAGACCACCGCCAACAACCGAGGCAGCCTTTGGGAAATTTTGTGTGATTGGATGAAGAAGGCGGAGCGGATCATTAATGACTCAAACCTGGTCTTGGCTTTCTCTCATCACATTAGCTTTATACATACATCCTATTCGGATGAACAGTGCATTACACAAAAGTACAAGGGAAAAATACTGGTTTTACACTATACATTTTCTAAAATATATACAGAGTAAAATAAGTTATGTTTCCATAATGAGTTGTAGCCAGTCTGCACTTGTGTGCAATTATATGCATTTGTGTGTGAGCGTATACCAGAATATCCAATATATATCACACAGTCGAGAGTCTCTAAAGGCAGCTACTTATTTGGTTAAAGAGTGAGTTTTGCGTGAAGACCTGTTGAAGGGGACTCTCCTCTCAAAGCAGATCAATAAACAGATATATTTCTCTTTTTACACTCCCTGAAGGCAAACGTCTCCCACAGGGTTACAATTACATGTTAAATATCCTAACATTTACAACCTAGGATGTTAGCTCTAATAAAAAATACATTTCTCAAAAAAATATTCTTGCAGTGCTTTTCTCTTTCAAGCATGCTTTTGAAAACTGTTTTTAAACAAGATTTTTTTCTGTTTGCTTATGAATCTTGACGGTGTGTCCTCACACATACGACGCCTCCTCTGGACCGTCTTACATGCTTCGATGCCATCTATCCCGCCTCGACCCCCGAGGAGGTCACTGGTCGGTATGAAGGGCCCATCAGGTCAGATCCAGCAAACGAAAAAATAAAATAAAATTAAAAAAAGATAAAACAAAAAAAAGAGAAAAAGTTATCATCCAACTGCGTCCTCTCTGATTCTCTCCCAGTCACACCACCACATGACTTATTGCAACTGAATTTTGCAAGTTGGCTTAGTCTGGGAAAAGATGTTAGCTTTAAGCATTCATACAGGTAATAATATATATTAAGAGTCACAGTTATTCCCACACATCCTTTAGCCCTTTATAGGTGGAGTCTCTCGTCCTCCTCTGAAGCCCCTCACTGTCTACCCTCTCTCTACAGCTGAGGTGAGGTCTGTGTAGAGTTTGGGGGGGGGGTATTTGTCCAGTCTAGTCCAGGCTTACAGCCTGCAGTACCACAGGTTCACAGTCCAGTGCTGACCATGGTGTTGAGGGGCTGGCAGGCCTGTGCCTGACTCAGAGCCTCACGGATCTGCAGGTTGAGCTCCATAAGGCGGGTGCTAGCCTGAGACAGGTCCCTGCTGGGGCCCACCACCGCCAAGCAGCCCGTCTGGCCCAGCGTCTGGTGACGGAAGTAGATGTGCAGAAGGGTCTGGACTGCATTGTCTGTCTCGTTGCCAAAGATGTCGTTGGGCCACAAAGACCTGTTGGTAAACAAGGGTGTGGGTGAATGAAGGGCTTCAACTAACAATTATTTTTATCATCAATCTGCCTGATGTTTTTTTTGTATGAATTTTGTCAATATTATGTCAGAAAACACTAAACCATGCCCTGAGTAATTTACCAGAGCCAATGGTGACGTCTTCAAATGGTATGTCTCATTGGATAGATAGAAGATAGAAGATAAATGTGACACTTTCGTGCCTGAGATGTTTGTAGCAGTGGAATTAACACAATTGTTTTCATTGCATTTGAAGCGTTTTCTTTTTTTATATCCATCCAGCGTACGCTGCTTTTGGTGAAATACTCAGTTCTTCTTTTTAAATAAGTGGAGTCCGAGCAGAAATACACCTACTTGCAGCTTTTAGATCTCAAGTAAAACAAAAGGAAAAGTTGTTGGCAGTTGTGCCTTTCCCGTGACTATTACCAACAGTAGATCAATAAACTGAATCAGACTTTGAAGTGTTGCGCCTGAAATGGTTTGTAGGTTTTTGTCTCGTGTAGCCAATGGTGTTAGTCATACTAACAGTAGTAGGTGATTGACAGCAGCTGATGATGGAGCTGCCAAGTGACATCATCAGGATGCAGCCAGCACAGCAGGCTGTTCGTGTTTTCAACTGTACAAGCTAGAAACCTAACATAGCAAAGCATTTTATTGCTGCAACTAATGATTTTTTCCACAATCAAGTAGTCTGACAGCAATAGACATTTAACTGTGTGAGCTATTAAAAACTAAAGGTTTGGGTGATACAACGATACAGATTTGGCTAAACCGTTTCTGACGAGAGCTATTCAAGGCAGTTTTTGTGCAGAATTAGGGCAAAACTCTCGTGTAATCTCATGAATGCAGCTGCCTTGCAAGGTAACTTGAACGGGGCAGACGTGGTTCTCAGGAGCCTTAAGTTTTGAGTCTTTTGTTTTTAACTTAAGTGTTGTTTCTTGTCAGGCAGTTGTTTTACTGCTTGTAAACATGTTCAGTATAAAAAAGAAGAAAATAATCACATGTGAAGAAGTACAGTGCGGTCATATTAAACCATATCCTAATTGAATTTACAAAACAATGACTGTAACTCCGTTATCATACAAGATTTTGGCCATATTGCCCGCCCTTAAACTCAGACGCATTCAAACTGCAATGAGAGCAGGCACATATAAAAATTCCTGGTGCCATGACTTGATTACTTAACATGATTATTCCTACTTTATTACATTGTCTTTGATTAGATTTTTCTGGTCACTTCAATTCATCAATTTATGGACTTGTCGTTTTGGCACAAAAAGTTGTTGATCTGTGTCTGTGCTGCGGAATAATAATGTTTGTTCCCCTTACCTGAAGATTTTGACCTGTGTGAGCGCAGAGCTGAAGTCTCTGCCTCTCAGGGTTTCAATCAGTGATTGGATGGCCGTCTCCGTGTTTGTCTGGGCAGTGTCTGACATACACACATCCTCCTGACCATCATTTCCTGTTTCTGCCTCCTTCAGACAGCTCTCGAGGATAGTGAGTTCTTCAGACATGTTGGTCACCTTAGAAACAGAGACGACACAAAAACATGAATATTACGACACTGCATATCACAGCTCATGTGCAGGATGTACCTGGGAGGGCAGCAAATTAAACCTCTTGACTAAATACTGACTGGAATAGCCGACCCCGTCACTCAATATTAGAAATTATTTAATTTCATTAAGTGCTAATCTAATTAAAGCTCCAGCAAGATGCAGCTCAAACAGGGAGAAACACATTCATCAATGACGTACTAAACTGTTCTGTAGTTAACGAGGGATCTGTCCTCCCTGTGTTTTATGATATAAATGTTAATTATTCATGTACAGTATAATTTTATAATAAAACTATTTTTAGATTTTTATGACAAACAACTGCATAAAAAGAGACAACAATCTGTGGAAAACAGTCCTCTTACAGGATGATATAATGTAATGCAATTTGTCTGTTCTTGCTTCTCTGACAGAGGAGATGGGAAACATGTAAACTGCCACAGCGTCACAGTGACTGTCTAAGGAAAACATAAACTCCAGCTAAATGTAAAGTGCATTTCACACATGCCTGTAATGTTTTAGCCTCACCTCTGCCTCTCTCTTGATGGTGTCCACCCTGCTGATGAGCTTACAGTAGGCCTGGAAGAGCAGCAGCAGCTGAAAGTGCAACTTATAGAGCCTGCGACACAACTCCAGCTCCTACAGAGACAGAAACACACACACAGTCACGTGTCGGCATAATGGTCGCGCTTGTTTTTAAATGACTCTGATGATCATATGATTAGACGGATGGGTATCCTGGGTTAGAGACGTGGGAGTAGATGAAAGGGTTAACATGGCCTGGAGCAAAGTGCCATCCGGTTTGGGCCACGGAGCAAGAGGTGAGTCTACAACTAGTAGAATTAGTCATGAAATCTCAATTAGAAAACTATCTATCACCACCTCCTGTGACGCTCCTTACAGGCCACTGGGACCAGTATGGCTGACTGGACGAGTGACCCAAAGAAGTGGATAATTACTAGGAGTGGGGGAAAAAATCAATTCTTGGCTGCATTGCAATTCTACTAAAGATTATTTTTTAGGGGGATTTTTGGCCTTCATTTGACAGGACAGTGGTAGCGTGAAACAAGGAAGGACAGGGGGGATGACATGCAGCAAAGAGCCGTGGGCTGGGATCGAAACCACTAGACATAGTCTTTCTTCATGGGGTGCCTGCTGTACCAGATAAGCTACTCAGCACCCCTGCATCTCTTGATGCAGAAAAGTCAATAATCAGAAATCTAAAACCCAGTTCTCAACATTATGATCGTTTGTAAGAATTGTGTAAAATTGTGCAAACGCTTCTTACGGCTGAACTACATGCTGAAACGTAAAGGACATAAACCTGTTCATCATGTTTACGTAACAAGTTAGGCTACTTCTTGATATTTGGTGAGGATGGCTGAGCGTGAGCTACAGATAAATACAATCCAACCAGCACCACCACGCTTGCAGTGATTGGCGGACCGATTCTGGCCTGGCCATCTTTTACGCATTACCAGTCATTAAGCACAAGTTTACATTAATGAGTTGATTCTGCGTCCCACTTATACGTAGGTAGGCTATGTAAGCTCAATATGATGTCACAGACATGTCACCGATCGACATTCTGTCATTTTGAGGGGCAAGTGGCAGACGTCCCAGTAACCCTGCAGCCTTGTGCTGCGTTCATGTGGTGTCATAATACTCCAAAAATTAGTTCCTGATCATATTTCATGGCTCACCTGATCGGTTTCCTTTGCTCTTTGTTATCAACGTGTTGTTTAAACGCTCTGAACAATAAAATTAAACATTTTTTGTAGCGTCCACGTTGTTTCCTCATTATAACTTAAACACATCAAGGTCAGAAGAACGACCACTGGCCAACGCTGGCAGAGATCTCGATTCCAGTCTCATTTAATTGCTTCTTGGTCACTCACCCTAGCAGGCAGCGTGAGCAGTACCCTACAATAACATTTACAAGCCCCTACATGTTTGACAGGCACTAAAAAGAGTCATTCAAGAAGATTTGTTCCTTTATTTTTGCCCATCACTACTTACTTAAAAGATAGAATGTGGAAGTATTTTTGCTTCTATGAAGTTGAAGGGGAAAGGATCCTGTTCAAGAGCTACACTGGATTAATGTAGACACTGGAAGTAAATTCATCTGTTTATTTTATTAATGCGCTGTGTTTTAAAAGTAGCAAGTGGTCACACAGTGAGAAAAAATAATATAAAGAAAAATTTGGATGCACTAAGACACGTCGATAATTGTTTCATAATCGCATCGTGGCCCTCTGAATCGTGATTAAATCATGAGACGACAAGAGTATCCCACCCCTAGCAATTTTAGACCTTAATCCATGAAAACATGGAGGGAGAAAAAAATGGTAATTTGAACAGATATGGAATAATGGAACAATACACATGCAAAATGAATGTAATCCAATCCTGACATATGATCTCTCCAGCCATCCTCCACTGATAACAGAGGCACCCCCTCTGAAATCATCAGACTCTACACTGGATACAAGTTTAAACATCTCCATCTATCTGCAGACAGAATCAGTGTGCAGTACAAAGCAGTTTGATTATTGATTATCCAGGCTGGATGTAGCAACATAACAAAAAGCATATGCTGCCATACAGGAGAACAGTAACTTATGATTGGGTGGATGTGAGCGTTGAGCTGGGTTACATGACCGATCAAGGCACAGACAGAGATACAGAGGTGGGTGGGGGTGGTGGCAGAGCACAGTGTGTGGTTGCCAACAGCGCAGGTATGTACAGAGAGAGATGAGATGGTCAGTTGTTTTGTCCGGATGTAATGATTATTAAGATTCTGTAATATGAGAACCACTTACTGCTAGATTTTCCATTTGCTAAGCAAGAAGCAGGTCACACGAAAACAACAACAAACAAAACAGAAGGAGAGAAAGACCAAGAATTAGTGAGCTTTAACATGGCAGCTGAGACACAGTGACCTGACGGGCAAAGAGCAGTGGTTTATCATCTTCCCCTCACACAGGTCGGTGAGGGCTCAGAGCCGAAACACACGAGCTCACTTCAGAACAGCGTGTACGATGAGGGAGAGAAAAGATATGGTGGAGGCTACAGGAGGAGGAAGGAGAGTGGAGTATAGTAAAAATACTTCTGAATATGTTGCCATTTTTATCCTATGACATTACGTGTGTGGCTGGAAAACACAGAGGGAAGCTCAAGCTGAGGCTACATCCACACTCATATGACTTTATGAAAACAATCTCCATACACACAAGCATTTAGCACTGTTTCAGAAAGAATCTCCGTCCATATCAACATGCCGAAAAACAGATATCACATGACCATTCACGTGTACGGGTTATGCGTGTGCCAATGTAAACAGGAAGCAGATTGTCTTCTCTGAGGTTGGTTGCTTAGTTACAGAAAATAACACAGAGAACAACAGCAATGGTGAAAAACAAGACCAGAGATTTCTCTGCTTGGGCCAACAACGAGGTGGAACTGTTACTGAAGGTAACATGAGTTTATTGTGGTCAAGATGGTAGAAAACAGATTTGGAGTCACTGCAAGGCAAATACGCCAAGACATTAAAACAGTGGGAGCATTATTCATTATCAGAGAAAACCATGGCAATCAGAAAGTATGAAATTACAAAAGGTATGTAGACCTATTATTAACGTTTTGGCTTGATATGTTAGACCCAGTCAGGAAGTGCATCATCTTTTTCAAAAGTCTCAGTTTCTGCCCATTTCCACCCCGAAGTTTCAAACTGAAACGAGATCGGCAGGTAAACACTCTGCGGTTTAAGGGGTTCCAAAATGCCAAAGTAGTGTGGGTGCGAGGTGTAAACGTAGCAGAAGTTATGCATAACAAAAACATATTAGTGTGGATGTAGCCTGAGTCAAAATGTCACCAACTCCAGGATGTGGAGTGAGAGCATGCAACATATCCATGCAACTGAGGACAACCGAGTTAAAAGTGGAAAACCTGTCTGTCATGGAAGTCTCATCTCTCTTCATTCTAATGTAATTATTACCTAAAATATATAAAGTATATAAATACTGCACTAATTAAAACCCCACAAATGAATCTTCTGTTTGTTTGGTGACCGCTGTATTTTTTGTGTGTGTGCTTATGCATTTCTTTGCCTCCAGTTTCATAGCAAACCATTTACGCTTCACCTCTGACATGGTTCTTTGTACTACGGAGACAACATTAACAGCATCTGTTACCTCCCTCCAGGCCTTCGCTTTGCCTGTCGCACCACTACTAACTGAAGAAAATAAAATGTTTTTTCTTAAGTCAACTTCACCCAAAATTTCGATTCTTTTTTCTTTCTTTCTTTCTTTCTTTCTCTTTCTTTGTTTGCGCCATGACTGACAGGTCGACTGGATGCACCTACACCTCCTTATATGGTGGTCATTGGCTATTCATGGGCGGGGATTTATGCTAATTGCTGATTACCGGGAGTGCGCTGTCACTTTACGATGGATTGGCATTCATGATCATACACACATGTTTACGATCAAATCTGAGTTTCCCGCGGCGTTCCTGAATCTGGAGTAGGTTTTTTGTAGCGTAGGCTTTTATGTGCAAATCTACACACAGATTTACTAACTTTTCATGAATGAGACACTTTGTGTTTAAGATAGCGATATGTTGTTACGTTGGAGAGGAAGAGTCAAATAATTGAAGACAGATTAAAATATTGCTACCTAGCAGTAGAGGGTTTACACACAACACAAAAAAACACTGCCACGAGTCCTTTCATGTAAGCTATTAATTAAAAATCAAAAGTCTTTTTTAGAATCAATACAGAATCAGAAAACACAATATTGTGTATAATGTCAACATGTTTTTAAATTTATTGTTAATATTTCTTTTTACCAAAAAAGAAGAACTATATAAAAATATCAGAAATGCTTCTTTTTCTCTCGATGGCTGGTCGGGTGTGTTTGATCGACAGCAGCTGGCAGGCTGAGCCCCAGCAGGGGAATGAAAAACAAAGTAAACAAACTTTCCCTGCAGCTTAAATGTCATAGACAGACAGGTTATTGTTAATGGTATTGAAGAGTAAGAACCACACCGGCATGTAACCGGACAGAAATGACATGCAGGTATATTAACATGCTGTTGAGCAGCTGGTAAGCTACCTGGCCTGCAAACTGACATTAACAGTACACTTCTCCGTGGGGAATGTTTGTTTGGTGACTTATTCAACAAGCTAAGGTGCACGACAAGACGTGTGTTCATGTTTGTAAGTTAGAGAAGAGGAAGAGTTACGCAGGAGAGCTAATGTGGTTGTTGATCAGAGTCTGTGGCTCTTGTGTTGTGTAGGTGCTGACTGGCTCTGTGTGACCATCTGCTCTGCCTATGATGTAACGCTGACGTTACTGCTTTAGTTTCAAATGAAAACATTTGATCACATGTAAACAAAATTCATCCACGTCATGTACGTAGACGTATAAGTGATGGTATTCTGATGAATGCATGCAAAACTTTTTTTAAACTAAAAAATATATATAATTTTTTTTGAAGGAGAACACAGGACAAATGATTCACACAGCAGATATTTGTGTATTTGCAAACAAAAAACATGCAATTTAATTTCAGCTGGAACTTAAGTGTTCATGCAAAGACCTAAAAGGTGACAAATTTCATCCACTGATCATTCAGCTACAGCCTTTAACGATTTACCAGATTCCTAAAAGTCATATACACAAGTTACAAATCACATTCCCATCAAACATTAAGTGTTCATTCCTACCTGTGCATGAGTATTGGGTCGTTGGCTGCTGTCTTTGTCCCCAAATGTTTTCCTGCAGTTCTCCAGCCACTACAGGGTTGGGAGAATAGGAGTGGGTGAGAAAGAAAAAAAGACATGAGTATTAGGGGAGGGAGAGGAAGATTGGTAACAGAGGCAAAACAAGAGCTTTTTTCCCCTTCCTTGGACGCCTGCATCTATATTTGTGTACGTATATAATAAAGGTTGGTCATGGAGGAGATCTAATAAGAGTGTTGTACTTAGCGAATTAAAGAAGGCCTGTTCCAGAGCACGGGGTAGTATCTAGCCCTCCAGGGACCATTGCCGTCTCATTCAATTAGCGCCCCAGCATCCCAGAACCCTCTGCAATCTCATCTCTTCTTTTCATTCCCCTCCCCCCATCTTCCTCCTCCCACCCCTCACAGCTTCTTCTGCCTGGCCTTCTATAACTGATTTAGGAGTGCTGAGGGTTATTTTTATCCCTTCAGCAGGGGATGTCACTAGTGATGCAGACACTAACGGCAGCTAAATCTACTCATACCCAACACTGATTCAATGTCTGCACTGCTGATGAGACAGATTGGGGCATATCTTGTACAGCATCAGCTATCTGTCTCCATGTCCTCTTAGCATTTCCACGGTGCGATGGCATAGGGATAAAGGGCAATTTAGACACACTTCCTAAGCCAATCTCTCTTTAGATGAGAGGACATTGTGAGACAGTTCCTTAGAGTCCCCCCCCCACACACACATATCCTGACACAGCAACTTAAACTGCAGCTGTGGCAGTCTTCAGAATCACGGAGGATGTGTGTGTCCTGAGGGGAAAAAGGTTAAAAGAGAATAAGAAAGTAGATATGGTCAGTGTGGGAGATATGTGGTGACTTACAAGCTCTGCCGCTTCTCTCTTGGCATTGTAGGTGTCCAGGTGTTCCTGCAACTCCAGCACACTAAACTTCAGAGTCTCCAACAGTCCACAAGAGACCAGCTACAACAGCAAGACAGGACCCCACATACATTAACCCACAACAACATCCAATACATACACAGTACATGACAGAGAAATATCTACAGCAGGACACACATACACATTAAGGAATATGTATAACATGCAGTGCTATTTTTCCCCAAAATAATAGGAAACAATAGTGCAACTACATTATTCTATTTTATCAGTTTTATCTTAATTATTGCAGACAACCATGCAAAACAGCCTCACCGTCTCTGCATCCAGCAGCACAGTGGGACACTGTGAGCGAGACGTCATGACTTCCAGGGAGCTGAGGAACTGATTCCCCATTCGCTGGAGCCTTTCCCCAAGGAAGCGAACAGATGAATGTGTAATGGAGCCAAATTTCCTCTGAATGCTCTGTATTAAACAAGGACATGGAATAAAAGAGGAAGGAAAAAATATTGCTTAAAATGCTCACATGTAAACAAGACTGTAAACCCCTCAGATAAGTTTAGCCCTGCAGACCAAAACTGCAAACATATTCAAGAAAAAGCATTTATTGGGCATTTACCTGAAAGAGTCGGGAGAACACGTGGAACGTGTAAACAGCAGAGGAACCATCTGTATCTGACAACATCTGGTTGACATGGCAACGCCAAGCATCTTCCTCATTGTCATAGGCAACAGGCTGGAATGCTGCCAGGATGGCAGAGAGAAAGGGCGAAGGGGGCGGAGAGGCCTGAATCTCTGGGAAGCAGTCTGCGTCACCTTCATCTTGACTGAAACACACACGGGGGCCAATAAGCTACAGTCCGACATGTTCTACACTCCCCTCAGTCTTTACTGAAGGACAAAATGTAAACACGCACACATGCTCATCCTCACTCGCTGCAAGTAAACAACCTGACATCGCTGTATCTCTGCCTCCCTCACTGCAGATTGTGCTGCAGCATATTGAGAGCTCTAATCTACTGCAGTGCTCTAGCACAATAACAACATATGAGCTATTAGCATTTTAGCATCATGCAAACATCTCTGTCTCCCACACACACACACACACACACATACACACACACACACATACAGATACTCACAGGCCTGTAGGACCAAACAGCCTGAAGAAGCAGACAGAATATAAGTATCTAAAGCCTGCGCTGCCAAGCGCTGTAGCGGACACAGCCTCTGTCCTCATCCTCACCCCAACTATCGCTCCTCTTTTCTCTTTCCCTTACTCTCTCCCCTTGTCTGCAGCTCGACTGTGCTGCAACTGCTAACAGCACTAGCGCACTGCACTCCCATCCCACACAGGACTGCAGAGAGCTCTATACAAGCTAGGCATCAACACACACTGACACATACACACACTTCTGCAAAACAGAGCCAGCTCCCAGCCTCACAGGGGCAAAACGTTGCTGAGTTGTTTTTGTCTTGCTCTCTCCCACTCACATAAATCCTCATACATAGAAAAACACTAAACTGCTTAGTGTCCTGCTGTTTTCAGACAATCGCTCAGAGTGCACCCCACTAACACGCTTGCCTATCAATCATGCGTGGCTTAGCTAAGTGAAAGACCTTGAGTACAGTGATGGATGCTAGTAAGAGGCTAAGTGAGTGACTGTCTGTGTCTGCATGTTTGTCCAGTGTAGTTTAAAACCCTAAATTTATAACTGTCCTCCAGCCAGAATTGGCCCACCTTGAAGAGGGAACATTTTGTGGATGGGAGCCAGCCTACCCTGGCCCACCTTCATAGTTTCAGCCCACACTGGAGCCATGCCAGTGAAGAAATTACTCATCAGACCATCTCGACAGTATCTATCTCACAGAGACTAGTCAGTCCACATACTGTAATCTATATACCTTCATAAGCAGTCATACCCAAACTAATTTTTTTTACCAACTGATACGACTTATCACAATAAAAACATTGAAACTGACTGTGAAAAAGCCATTTTAACTGCACTGCATCGTAGCGTTGACATTGATTTTTCAAATGGGCAGTTCCAATCAGGGATTCACCCAGAATTGGATGGCAGAGGTGGTAAAACTCAGAAGGTTTTCCTTTTTTTCCAACATTGCAACGTGCTGGCTGCTCTGATTTAAAACTACAAAGCAAAAATACAATGTGATCAATCACTCAATCAATCACTCGCCGAGCTGAATCGACACATCTTGATGTATCTCGTCTTGTCACCACGGCACCAGATGAAACGCCTCACTCATCAAATGTGTGGCCTTTGACGTGTGATGCAGCACTACGGCTTGTTTTTCCTCATGCTTCATAAGCCTGATATTATGTTTCATAAAAAATGTAATAAATTCTTCTGATGTCAGTGCAGGCGCTCTGTATTTCAGGCGAGGCTCTGATAAGACTTTTCATTTCAGCATTCTCTTTTACATCACTGCACATGGTTTTCCAGTCCCTCTGGTATATTATGAGATCTTTGCTATTTTAGCCTCACCTGAACTGTTGTCCAAAGTAAATCTTTTAAAACTAACATTAATGGTGATGTATGTTTTTGCTTTGGTTTATCTACTGGATCAAAGCATATGGATGTAAAACTGTTCCCTCTATTGCTGACAGTACCAAATAATAAATGTAACTTTGGAATTTTTCAGTCTGGACTCTATTTTCCCGTGTTTTTGTGTCTAAGTGACTAATCGGGACAACAATTTTTGAGATTGGTCCAGTACTGAGCAGAAAGGCTGCAGCTGGCAAGATAAAAACAGGCTGCAGTGCTCGAGGCATGTTTGCACTGTCAGTTTACGTCCACTAGAAGTGCTCGTTTTTGCCACTGACAGGCTCAGATTATCATTACAAGTGTCTGACAACATTATGGAGAGGATCCTTACAGAGATAGACCTTTTTGTTAGAGAGCAAGATTCTTTTTGTTTAACCAGGCACACATCAAAAATCGCTTTTGCCAAATACACCAGACTCCATTTAAATAAAACGTAACTCTAAGATTAATTTCAATTAATTACAACACATACAGATCCAGCATATTTTCACATCCATCTAGGTTAATTAAGGGTTTTATTTAAACTAAACCTGAGCTGGTGATTGTTGGAACAGTCAAGTGACAAACCAAGACAGTTTTTGTGAGTTTTATTTTTAGTTTCTGTCAATTCTGAAGGAAGTGTGTTTTACAATGATGAATTTACGGTTTACTTAAATGGAGTCTGGTTGATTATGAAGTGGTGATTTCTGGGCTGTATCTGCTTGAACTGAAAGGATCCTACACCTTAACAAAAAGGTCTATCTCTGTAGGGATCCTTTTCATAGTGACATCAGACACAAAAATAATCTGAGCCTCTCAGTGGCAAAAACAAGCACTTAAAGTGCACATAAATTGTAGGTGTGAACATGCCTCGGGTGGTGACACAGCAGACTGTTTACATGCAGTCTAAATACATGTTAAAAAGGCCAAAGACCAGTATTAATTTGTCATCAGATTACAGATATAAAATGATATTATATAGATTACTAATCCGGACAATCATGACACAGCATGCATTATTTCGAATTCTCTGTAAAACTCTGATCTTTACCCAAAACAATCCACTCACCTGGACATGCCAGAGAAGTCCGCCTCCTCCTCCTCACAGCGCTCATCCAGCTCCTTCAGGGCCTGTGTCACATCTTCCTCCCACCCTGAGCCGCAGGTGCTGTCTGGGTCTGGGTCTGGGTCTGGCTTCATCTCTGGTGGCATGGGCAGGGGCAGAGCTAGAGGCAGGACTGTTTGGGAGTCGTCCTCACAGATGGACCCCGGTGGAGTGTCTATGGCCGGCGGGGGAGGGGGGGCTGGATCCAGGTCTTCCTGAGGGTCCTGGGTCTCCTGAGGTTCTTGAGGTTCCTGAGCATCCTGATGGTCCTGCGAGTCTTGGAGATCACACAGCTCGGATGGGTCAGAGGGCAGAGGGGGGGCACTGCAAAACCCTGTGTCTTCACTCACACTGCTGCTCAGCTCGTCCGCTGCCGTCATGCTTACAGCATCCTGTAGGACAAGCCAGAGGGGGGCGCTCAGCAGGTGCAGTTTGGCAGATGATACCACATAAAAACATATTCTTCATTTACACTATCTTTCTAACAGTTAAATTGCCTGGTTATTCTGAGAATGGCGGCTCTTAATATCAATCTGAGAACAGATTCACGACTGAGCCTCTATTATGGGATAAATTAAGGCTTCTATAGCCCATACTTGAGACCACATATTAGCTTCAATTACACAAGAGGGACTTTCGAGTCAGCGCTTTTTACAAGGTTCACTTCCTTGGAGATGGCTCTTTATGTCACTCCATACACTAACGTCTCTCGTGAGAAATTAAAGAAAAAGAAAAGAATCAATAAACAGAAGCCAATATCAATCTATCACTGAAATGCCATTAAAAACTTGACCTCAATGCTAATAAAACAGTAGCATCCTGGTAAAACGACAGGGAGTGAGAGCTGACAGGACAGCAGATAAATCTGATGTAATGTATACGCTCTGACGAATGTTACATCAGTCTGGACGGATTTATGACCTGTGCTGCATAACTACACATAAATGATGGACCGTAGCAGCATAACAAATTCACCAAACAGCGGTAATCAACAATGGGCACACTAAGTGAGGGAACACAATTTCTTTTTGATTACATTAGCACAAAAACCAGTTACAGTGTCTGACTCAGGCACAGGAAACTCCAGATAAATTCCATATGTAAAGTAGCCCTGTTAATGTGAAGCACGTACATGGAGGAGGGATGGTAGAAAATGGCACAGAGAAGGGGTTTTAATTAAGAGCACTTGTTTTTTTTAACAGTCTTGTGTTTTTTTATTTAAAGGTCTAATGCATTAGGAAAACTGAGCGTGGCAGACAGCCAGTACATCACAGAGGCAGCTGCCATATTACAGAAAGCTTTTAGAAGTGGTCGTGGCCATCCTGGAGGGAATGCATAAGAGTATTGATGGTTTTATCTAGGGCTCATTACACTAAGAGCTGGGGCTGTGATAGGGGAGATGTCCTTGGGATGACATTGAGACCATCGGCTAGATTGAGTTCTTGGAAAGTTACATTCAGTTCTGTGTACAAAGCATCATCACTGAGAGGTAGGAATTTACATTAAATATGTATGAGGCAAGACTATTCTTATATTTCTGTATTTGAAGGGATAGTTCTATTTTTTTTTTTGAAGTGGGGTCATATAAGGTACTTAACCCATAGTCTGATTATTCCCTACACTAGATGGCAGTCTGCACGCCCCCAGTTTGGAGAAGCAGGCAGAAGAGCTGAGAGCTAAGCAGTGCACTGCTTTGGATGGGGGCAACAATGAGCTTCAGTGTATGCTATATTAGGATATTTTTAACAGCTTTACCTTGCTGCAGACAGCTCTTTCTGACAGGACACTGAAGCCATTACATCCATCTATGCTCTCTTCAAAGCCACCAGACTCCTTTGACAAAAATTCTGCATTGAGGAACATGGGAGTGGCTGGTCTATGCTGCCTGATTGTTCAATTTATTGGAGTTACTGTGTGTATTTAGTGTTTTAAACAGTTTGTTTCGATTCACCAAACTCACAACATAACGCAAACAAACTAAAGAATCGACGCAGCGGTAGACTAGCAGCTCCAATATTCTGCAAGGTAAAATAACTGTTTTTGTCAGAGGAGTCTGGTGGCTTTGAAGAGAGCATAGATTACGGGTTTAGTTCCCCGTCAGAGAATTAAAAAATATAACATACACTTAAACTGAGTGGTACTCCTGCCTGCTTCTCCCAACCAAAGACTGTATAATAAAGACAAAAGACATGACAGCTCCCAAAAAGTGAAGCCAAAACATATTGATCGCCCCCTGTATAGGTCACAAATCCTGACCCCTTCATGTTGGATGTGACATAGGACAAACTAAAAATTCAAAGTACACGGCAAATAAATATTTCCGCAGGACGGTTTCTGTTATTTTAGGTAGTTCTTATCACGCTGACATATGTTCAAGTTTTCATTTATCTGATGAGTTTGGTTTTAATGGGTTATTTGATGCTATGAAAAGGGGGTTAACGTCATGACTGACAGCTGTGTCCCTAACGGTATTCTCGTGATCAATGGTGCTGCTTGCAGTTTATTGGATGTGTGTATGAGCTGGAGTTTTTCCTTATCCACTGTGAGGGTCCAAAGGACAGAGGGATGTCATATGCTGTGAAGCCTCTGAGGCAAATTGTGATTTGTGATATTGGGCTTTATGAATAAAACTGAATCGAACTGAAAACTGCAGCAGCCGGTTTCGGGATATTTTAGCTTAATTTTTGTACAGTGGGAGGAAGTGTTGTCCATCTTTATAAACAGTGTGTGCTCCAACCTGGGGGTGGACTGACCACCATCTACTGTTGGGAATACACTGACTATGGATAAACACCTCATACAACACCACTTACAACAATCAGACCTATCCCTTTAAAAAGGTAAAAAAAAATATTCTTCAAGTAAAGAGTAATTCAAATTTAAAATCTGAAATCCCCTCTTGTGTGCAAAAGGCAAATAAGGATGACATACTATACTCACCATTGTTAGTATAAGTAATAAATGTCAGTAGCAGCAGATAGCAAAGCTGTTCATCACAAGACAGGCTATGGCATGTTAATATGGTAGCAAACTGAAGAGGTTTAATTGGCTAGAGAACCACTGGTTTTCAGTTGTCTGCATTATTTCTAAAGTGAAAACACCACTTGTAATGGACTTATACTCACACATGCTTCTGCTGAAGATAAAGGAGCTGGTGTCCATTTCACAAGTTTTTAATGGAGGATTTAGTTGGAATGGTCAGTTGCTGTGTTATTGGAGGTGAGCAGTGACAGCTAACCTGAGGTGAGCGTTTAGTTTCATCTCCCCAAATCACACAGGCAAGCAAGCCCCGCCACTTAGCTAATCACCACATATGCCATTTAAGGAGTAAGAGCTAGTCTCCAGCACCCAAATCCAGAGCGAAGCAACAAAGCAAGCAGCGGTAAGAGGAGTCAGAAGCAGGGAAAGCATCACATGATGTCTTCACCTGACAGCAGGTGGACACAGTTATTAGAGAACCAGCACTTTTATCCCACCCAAACCTCTCTGAGGGTAGCTGAGCCTCTGTCTCAATGACAGACAAGCAGAGAAGTACAGTAAAAGCAGATAAAGGTTGGACAGAAAGAGAAAGGGAAGCTAGAAAGCACCAGAGCACCACAGTTCATTGCTGCCCCCGATTGATCGCACCTCAGGCAGCTGGCTGCTGGTGCTGTCTGAGTGGGCCATCTCCAACATGGGGCTATCCAGTCGAGGGAGGGAGGGCAGAGAGGGCAGGACAGTTGCCTCCTCTGTCAGGGCACTGCTGGACGATTCTTGAGATTGCTGCAAGGAGTCCACATGGTTGGATGCGGTGTCGTCAGTAGCAGAGTCACTGTTAAGCTGGGGAAGGAAAACGTAAGGACTAGTTAGCTCTTCTGTTAAGACACAGTATAGACACAATACAGAGGGGCGAATTCACAAAAGGATTGCATGGCTTTTGTGTCCTCTAAACCTGCAAAGAGTGAAATGCACCCTACTGTGATCTTAGTGTAAAGGCACCATTGATACTTTGCCACCTGGACAATTGTAATCAGATACAAAAAAGGGGCAAACTTCACTCAGCTACAAAATGTTTTTGCAGTGATATCCTCAGCGTAATATGTGCACCTTGAGACGGCCAGATAACGGTTTCCAAGTGATGCGTAATTCACGGTGCTACCAGTGGGTGCAGTCCATTCTTCGTGAATTCGCCCAAGATTGTATGCCATCTGATTTGATGCAAATGTTTATTAAAAGTACACTAACTGCTCTATCTGCCACTACATCAAAACACAGACTGCACAAAACTGACTTTAGTAGAATTTATAATACAGATTTTTTTTCAGACTTATGTGAAAACGGTAGGTGTCTTTAAAGACATGCCAATTAGATCCTTTGCTAAAATGTATTTCACTGATACATACTGTTAACACTCCGAATGGCTTTACTGTAGGGTACAATATACGTGAATGAAGATTTGATAGATTAAGGAGCATTATTATTAATTATACTAGAGCTGATGATTAGTTTATAATAAATTCAACACTTCATATGACACATTAGACGTCTGCTGTCTTGTAGAGATATTTTAATACTTGGTTAACTTTAACAAAGTCTTGACAGTATTTGCGAGTCCGAGGGGTTCTTAACAGTAACGGTTTGTGTTGCTTATTATTTACAGTTGAACAAAAAAAAGACATTACCCATGTTTCTGTATCAAGCAGAGCATGACATTTAGTCTTTTTAGTCTTCCATTCGGCACTTAAAACTTGCTTCAGGCAGAAGGTAAGATCATGCCAATGTCAATTATAGTAATAATACATTACATTTAACGCTTTCAAAATTCTGTTTAAACACACATATATATGCTGCATGCTCATTGTTTCTAGAGGTACAGAGTAATACTGAATAACTACAAACATTCTGGGGGCAAATATCCACTTGAGGCAAAAGCTCATTCTCTCACCGTGCACTACCAAGATCAAGAAGAGCAGAAGAAGAGAGAAAGAAAACAGCCCCGTTAGAAGGAGGTAAAGCCTTTATATTAATGGCGTTATTATTGACAGGTTTGGATAAGACCTTGATTGCAAAGCAAAACAAAGCAAAGAAGAGTTGGAGACAAGCGGTTAAAAAATGCAAAGAAACATGCTGTTAATGTGAACTCTAACACTAGTCATATCTAAGTAATTTTATTCAATTTTAAATCTCTTCTCCTCTTGTTAATCAAACTATCAATAATTAATGATTCACATTGAGTCAGTGTGAAATGATTTGAGTTTTCCTAAACTGTACTTACCTATTGGAAAAAAAAAATATGAGAAAGGATAATAGCATTAATCTAGCAGTCAGAGGAAGAGGGACTGGGCTGAGGTTTGAAGGGGGCATCTACCACCAGCGAAGAAGCAAGCATCTAGCCCCTGTCCACACTGGCAGCAGGTCCAGCTCAGTACGCACACACACACACGCACACCATGCCAGCGGGCTGTGTGAGGAGCATGGTGGGTTGGATTGTGGGGGTGGGGGAGACCCTAACTAGTGTGAGACTTACAAGGCCAGAGCGGGTGAGAATCTGGCTAGCGCTCAGTACCTCCTCCTCAGACGATTCATCCGTGTCCTCGTGGTTGGTGAGGTTGAGGCTTGGCGTGCTGCCCGTGTACTGGCACTCCTGCAAAGACGGCGTGTCCCCTTTGTCCATGCTCTCCAGGGAGCGACGACGCACCCCCCAGTTGAAGTTGTCCATGCTCTCCCCCTGCAGGACAACCAAGACAACGGCAGTGAGACACAGTGCACACGATAATGGGGTCTGGGGTAGATTTTACAAAACAAGGAAACAAAGCACAACACAAACACACAATACACACATCAAAGGGGATCTATTATGCTCATTTTCAGGTTCATATTTGAATTTTGGGGTTCTACTAGAACATGACTACATGCTGTTCTTCACACTGTCCGTGTTGGAACACCTGTATTCAGCCTCTGTTTTAGCACCTGTGTCTTTAAGTCTGCTCTAATTGGTAGGTGTTTTCCAAATGTGTTCTGTATCTCAGCGCCTCTGTGCTGTCATTGCAGCTGGGGAATGACTCCATAAATGCTTCTAAACCAAAATCTTCACAACGGGACATGTTCCAGTATGAATATGATGCAA
Source organism: Epinephelus awoara (assembly GCA_035609425.1). Taxonomy (NCBI): domain Eukaryota; kingdom Metazoa; phylum Chordata; class Actinopteri; order Perciformes; family Serranidae; genus Epinephelus; species Epinephelus awoara. The sequence continues at coordinate 37,322,129 of CM069303.1, forward strand.
AATCGGGGAAAAAACAACAACATCCGCAACTAAGATTACATGTTTCCCTGACATTAGCATGTAGCTAAACGCTTGCAGTGGCGTGAGTAGATATCCATACAGAGAAATCTGTCACGAGTTGATGTCGGCATGTGTCAAAAGTAGAAAAAACCCCAAAACAGTTTATTCAGAACAGCCTGATTCCTGAGGCTATTTTTACATATGTTTACCTAATTATTTGAGACTTTGGCTGCATTTAATATAAACATTGTAACATTTATGACAGAAAATATGGAAAACATAATTGGTCCCCTTTAACTATCCACAACTGAAAAAAAAACATAATACATGAATGCATGAGTGAGCGAAATGATTTTCCCCACATTTTAGAATAATAAATGATGCAGTGTTCTAAAACTACAAAAAGTAAAGTAACAGTAGCCACAATTTCAAATCAAAGGGCACTAAAGCACTTTATTTGGTGACAACACAGAGAGACACGAGGGCACTCTGGAGAACGGCATCTCTAAGAAGCTTTGTGGCCCACAGACTTACCTGCAACTCCTTGTGGCAAGAGAAGGAGAAGGAATAAGTGTGTTAGTAGACTTGAGACAGTTATAAAACAGATATGTTTTACTACAGCAGTCACAACAAACAGGATGCAAGTAAGACAAACAGGACACATTTTGTTAATCTGGAACAACAAAAGTGAGTGAGGAACAGTACTTTTATAACCTTTCATTCACATGGGGCTACTTCAGTTTGACACACACAAACAAGCCTGTTGTGTGTGTCAAATCTACTGTAATTTCTCACCTCAGCATCCTCCAACTCCACATCTAAGAAGTCAAAGTCCTTGAAAACACCAAACTGCTGCTCACTGCCCGTGTCTTCTCCCTGCACCTCCTCTTCTCTGACCACCTCCTCCACTGTGGGTATGAGACTGGTCTGCTGGTCTGCAGAGTCCAGATCCTCATTGGATGAGAAAACCACCTGCGCAGAAAGAAGGAAAAAGAGACTCTTTTTTGTGAAATAGTAAAACACAATTGTTGTATGTCCATGAAAACAATTTAAACTCAAATTAAATCAAAATCTACAACAAAAAGACAAAGTTACAATAGCGGTATCCTTAACAGTGATTTCACAGAGACCTTGTCAGAGGCTTTAGAGTAGGAGAGGAGTCTTACAGATGGATTTTTGGGAATGCCAGACTCCGGGCCACATAAAGACAGGACATTCATCAGCCTCTCTCTGGTTCTTCTCTGTAACAAAAGTACATTATCACAATGAGAAAAAAACTAGTCCTGCGCACATCATCTTCAACATCCAACACCAGGGCCATAAACAACATGGAGTGAGAGAGTATTGGTGAAATAACTACAATTATTTACTATTACTGAACCATTTGGTGTCTTTAAAGGGTTTTGTTTGGATGCTGGACAAAAGCCTTTGTAAATGTTTAATTCATTTGTAAAACAACTGCTCATTAACAAGTGAACATAACCAGTCCTGCTTGCTGTACTAGTCATTTTTGGCACATACAGTATCAGATCCAAACAACAAAGATGGATCGGAGCTGGACCTGGTGAAGTTTAACCTCAAGTCAGTAGGTGCATTGCCATCCACCTGTATTTATGTGTCTTTTCAATATGTACATTAAAAAAAAAACCTGAATAAGACCAAAAATTCAGGGGGAAAAAAACCCTCAAAACATTTAATATTTAAGTTTGGAGAAGTACAGGAATCATGTGAAACAAATATCCACTGAAGCTTCCGCCCCACTTAAGAGACAAAAAAAGTGTGTGGAGCGATGAGGATGTAACCTTCCTCAAATTAATACATGAAACAAACATAAATGCCCCATTTCCACCATGTTCTGTACATTTCTATTCCACCATTTGAGGTTTGACTCTTAATTCCATAATCTAGTTGCACCCTTTTCTTCTGCATTTGCATAGGAGCACCTGACTGGAGAAATTAGTGTCAGCTGCTGCTTATCTCAATGAACTAACACCTTACATTCATCCTAACAGCAGATAGTGTAAACAAACCTTAATTTGCATTTTCTTTTGCAGATGTTCTAAAAATTCTATTAAATCTGTGCTACATTTGGATGTAATACCTGGACCTGAATATTGCTACATGGCTTTAATTTGTGCACGTTGTTGGATGTCCGGTGTCTGTTGGAGCAGGTACCTGAGAGAGTTGAGGCCTCTTCCAGCTTACTGGCACCAGGCCGTTGGAGTTGGAGCCGGATGATGTGGAGGAGGTACTCCTGGTTACAGCAATCACCTGCGGCTTTCCATTCCGGCCAGCTGCAGTACGCTGGTCACCATATTTATGCCCTATGATTGGTGTCTACAGAGTGAAATAGTGCCAGTTAGCAATAAAATACTATAAAACACATCCTTAGAGTGAAAACCCAACTGCAGAACAAGCCACAGTGGGAGGGAACTGACCTCTGAGATGTCAAAGTGGAAATCCAGAGTTTTGCCAGGCAGCTCCTTTGAAGAGTTGTTGAATATGCGTGTAAAGGCAATTTCTGGAGAGCCGCAGGATTCTGTGCTGTATGATCGCTGCACATCATCTGGAACAACAAGGCTGGCTGAGCGCGACACCACCAGCTTCAGAATGTTTTGAGCCTCCTTCCAATGCGGGCTCTGTAAAAAACAATATAATGATTCCATTGTAAGATATGGGGATGTGTAGGTGTTTCTGGAGAATACATAAATGTGAATGGACATATTTTCCCTCAGAGGGCCAAAACATCTCCTACCCACACAGCAGCTACACACTTAATCTCTGAGGCCATTTTCTACAATGTATGGCCTATGTTAATGTCCAGGGACCTTAAAAGGATGGCAAACAAATACAACTCAGAGTGCACGCCGATGCACATGCAGGGGTGTACTGTATTCGCACAAACATAATGTCTTCTTCAAAAGGCAACACTGGTAGTAAGCCAGTACAGCATCGGCCTGAGGCAATAATGGTATAACAGCTGTTAGACGCAGTGAGTGAGAAGCATACAGTGCCCTGAGTCAGGGCTGGTAAAAGGCTCCCATAAAGAGCTGTAGCTGCATCAAAGAGGCCTCTCAACAAAAACAACCCTGTAAGATATGGATTACATGCATTAGGCTATATGTGAAAATAATAGAACTAACACTGAAGATATGACAAATTGCACCCAAGTGGTGCATGGGTGAAGTTTTACTTTGTCACTGCAGAAACCAAAGGTTCAATCTGTGGCTACACGAGTGACTTGCAACAGCACTAATTGCGATCAAACTTACACAGGAAGTGTGGTGACTGCTCACCTGCACATATTTGCCAATGATCTTCATGATCTCCAGGTTGAACTGTTTGACCGGGGCTGCTGACAGGTCAATATGACTCAGCAGGCTGTAGATGATCTGCAACAAGGACTGCTGCATGCTGGGAAGGCCCTTTTCCAGCAACTGAGAGAGACACAGATGGACACATCAGTGGTTTGATCTTATCGTATGTGACTGACAGCAACGAGTTCAATCTTCATCTTGCGTACCTCAGCCAAGTAAGTGACCAAGTTCAAGGTTATCTCAGCGAAGGCATCGTGGAGATAGCGACAGACCACGTTGATCCAGTTGGTGCAGTCACGGGAGTAGCTGTGCGTGCTGTACAGGCTCATCATGTGGGCCAGGTTAGAGAGCGTAGCTGACTTCTCCTCCGCGCACACCTTGGCGATTTTATCAGCCGTCTCCTTACAGAAAGGAGTGGGGCTGTCAAAGTGCTGGATGAGATGTGGTAAGAGGCACAGGATGTTCAAAGGAAAACCTGCAGATGTGTCACAGGAAGACAGTGGACACAAAGAGTCACATAATTAGCAACAAAGTCTAAAGCAATACCCAATATCAATACAACTGATAAAAGAAATGTTAGCATGAAACTGAGCACTAAACGCAGTGGAGCGAATAAGAAAAGCTTTTGAGCAACTGCACAACTAAACAACCTTCTGATTAGGTATCATGTTTCAAATTGTGGGAACATTTTTCCCTTTATTTGGGAGAACTTAACAGCAGCAGTTCACAAGATCATCTTTAGTTAGACACTTTTACAGAATAATCCAACTTTTCAGCTTTTTACAATGTAATTATAAAACAAACAAAAAAAAAAAGATGAGGTGTTTTTTTTATATGTGATTAAAAAACAACAACAAATCAAACATCGCCAAGGTGGCCCAATTAAGAGTATTTTTTTTGTTCAAAATATAGTAATTAATTCTGTATAAATCTTAAGGCAAAAAGTATTTACTCTGGGACCGGCCCAAAACAAGTTATGGAAACAACTTTATCCAAAAAAAATAAAAAAAATAAAATCAAAAATCAAAAAACAAACAAAAAACCCCCACTGCTATTAAATGAGGGGCGCATGCTCTGTGGATGTCATTACTGGATGTTGCCACTGTTGTTGAGGTCGAGCAGAAGTTTAACTTAAGTCTTTAAATGTTCATTTGTCGTTGGAGTTACTGAACTGACAATGTTTAGTCCTGCACACTTACCTGCCACTTGTGAAGGGTCTACCAGTGTATGTCTGGAGACACTGATGAGCTTGCTGAGCAGGTGGATGGTGAGCTCCTGAGTTGAAGCAGAAGTGAAGCCCTTTAGGAAGAGCTGCAGCAGGCCGGGGAAGCTGTACCACTTCAGCTTGGCCTGGACCTTCTCCAGTCGTTCCCTGCTGTCTACCCGATCCAGAGGCAGCTGGCCCAGCAGCTTGTTGAGCAGCCGCAGGGCCAGCAGATACTCAAACTCGTAGTCCGACTCGAGCAACGAGGCGGCGATCCAGAACACAGTGGCCATCAGATTTGAAGGGTCCACGGGGGGGATGGCGTCCCCTCCTGGACCCCCTCCCCCACCTAGTGATGATAAGCTCCGCGTGCGCGCCAGGTTTCCATGGCTACCACCGAGTCGGTCAGCTATGTCCAGGGTGTTACTCCTACGCCTGTCGGCTTTTCGTTCACTCATGAGGCTGGCACGAAGAGAGTTGCTGCGAGTGTGAGCGTAATGGAACAGACCACCGCTGTTCATGTTCAGCTGGCCCGTGCTTTTTCTGTTGGCAGCAAACTTAGGTCCCAAGTGATCGCGAGAAGAGGTTCTGTAACGAAAATGTCAAATAACTTTTGTAAATTACCTCCATTTCACATAGTGAAATAAAGATGTTATCAGTGGGTGGACTTACTGTGCTAAGGCAGTGAGGAGGTCATAGTTTTTGACGGTGTCTGCTAGCGTGTCAATGCCTGACTCCAGTGTCAAGAGTAGTTCAATGACAAAGCCCTGAAGAGAAAAAACACCACAGGTCAGCCTATCAGAGAGAAACTTGTACAACATCTGAATTTTTAAAGGGATAGTTTGGATCTTTTGATGTGGGGTCACATGAGGTACATATCCACAGCCAGTGTATTACCTACAGTAGATGGTGGCCACCAGTTTGAGAAGCATGCAAAAGTACTGCCACAAAAGCCACGCAATGAACTGCTGTGGATGGGGGCAGCCGTAAAATGTATTTGAGTCACCTGGAAAAGTTTAAGTGGCCACAAAAGGGGCTTTCTGACTGCAAGGTGAAGCAGTGAAAATATTATAAATACAGCATATACTTACACTGATGTTTTTTTTGGTGGAAAAAATATGATTTGCTGCTGCCCCCATCGACAGCAGTACATTGTTTGGTCCATGGCGGTTCTCCTGTCTCCTTCTCCAATATGGGAGCATGGCAACTGCCATTTACTGTAGGTGATTATCTGACACCTCATACAACCCAAATTTGAAAAACATCCAAACTATCCTTTTAATCTACATAGCAATTGTAGTTCCTGTGAAATATGTGTAGGGTGTGGGTTATTTCCGATGTGATTTACAGTAGGTACTTTTAAGGACCCATTCCATCTTTACAATGGTTGTGTCAGTTTGGACTGCAGCAACAAATATATCGATTTATATAGTAATGTATAAGCTGTGCTCTAAATGCAAATGCAAAAAGTCATTTTTTAACGGGCTCGACAAAACTGTGGGGATTAAAGTAGAATGCTATATGTTCCCACCTGAGCCTCCTCTCCTGGGTCTCCCACAGTCTCTACCAGCCGAGAGAGAATGTCAGACAGTGTGGCAAGCGTCAGAGGTTGCTTGAGTGCCCTGAAAATCTGGAATGAGCGACCAGCGTAGTGGCGAGAAGAGCAAGACAGAGCTGTCTGTAGTGCTACTTCACTCAGCAATGACTCGAGCTGGTAACCTGAAGGGAAGCACATGCAGTTTATATATGATAAAGCTGTCCAAATAATATCTGTATCTTGAGATTGAAATCTGTAAAATGAGGTGACAAGCAGTTATGAACCATACAGACCTGACTGGGAATGTTTGAAGACGGTCACGACATGCCTGACAAAAACACTGAGCTGGTCAGCGCTCTTGATGTTGGGGTTCTTAGGTGACACGTCCTCATGGTTCCAGAGCGGGCCCCGCTTTCTACAAGGCAAGAACAAAACACACATCAGGCAACGTGACTCGCTAAAGCTCTGATATTACACCACACCTCAGAACATCAGCTGATGTTATCACACCAGGCAGAGAAAGCCAATATGACACCAACCCGAATATCAAAACCATGCAGTGTAAAAATACCCAGTCCTTTCAGACACTGCTGCAGGCATGAAAGCAAATGATTGAACAAAATGAGTAACATGGCGCAAATGTGTTGATGCATCTGTATGATTTAAACAGCACACATACTAAGCATGTAAGTTTATACTGTGGTGGTGGAAATATGCCTCATTTTCACTGCATGACTCGGCTCGGCTGGACACCAGTTACTTTGCTTTTGTTTACTGAATTCTTTTCTCTATTTTGTTTCCCACGGCAGATAGTAAGCCCTTAGTGTAGGTGGTAATCTCAACTGATCGCCATAGTAACGTCGTGTGAAATAGTCGTGACAGTATCTTCAAAATAAACACTCATAACTAAACAGAGTAACCTCAGTTATGCAGTGTAGTACGGCGTAGCTTTGTGGGCTAACATTTTTCAAAATTTGAGTTGAGCACATAAAAAAAAAATCATTGCAGTCTTTGTTGACTGTGTCTTGGCTATTTAAAAATAGCACGTTTGTGCAGGATGTCTCGTGTTGCGACAGGGAAGATTCTGTCTGACCAACAGTTGTCTGCAGTGTTTTAACTCCCCTCTCTAGTATCAGCTCAGCTCCCTTGGAAACTCACCCAAGGTGGTACCAAAAAACAGAACCAGGTACTATCCACAACTATTGCTCATGGAAATCCAAAATGAGCGAGTCAAGTTAAGTATAGCCAAGCCGTGCCCGATCATGCAGTGGAAATGCGGAGATAGTGGTGCAAGGAGTGGCTGTGGTAAACTTATTGTTTTGGTAAAGACTTATTTAGGGTCTTCTCACCTTGAGGTAATGAACTCAATGAGAGCTTTGACCTTCTCGTCCTGTTCAGCAGTGGCATCTACCTCACTGAGAAGTGAGGGGGAGAGGTGGGACAGAGCACTCCCCCCTGCCCCAAGACTTATACTGGATGATGTGGAGCTCGAGCTGAGGCCAGAGTCTGTCATCGGTGATGGCTGAAATTCTGGCAATAACTCCTGCACTCCTGTAGGGACAAGTAACATACACACTGAGCTGCACGGCGTGGTTTGAAGGCATCTCAAGAAATACTCCTACATAATATTCTAAACAAACAAAATATTAAAAACATAAAAATCTTTATCTTTAAGCAAATATAAACAGAAAAGGGAGGTGACAAGCATTGGTCTAACTTTTATATTGCTGATGCTGTTTTCTCAGCAGGGTCTTTCATGGGGAGTTCTTTTCACCAAGACTTTGTGGTTAAAATTTAAAAACGCAATTTCCTGTCTGGACATTCTGTGACAAGGAAACCTGACTGTGTGGGGCTTGATCATTGCTGCCACCCAGTGATCTGCTTTGGCAATACAACAAATGAGTGAGAGCAATATTTCTCTTTTACCTGCCCCTCGTTTACAAAAAAAAAAAAATCCTTAAAGCTGGTAGGGAATCAGGTCAAAGTCTTTTCAGTTGAACTGTAGTCCTCCCCTCTTTAGAGTCCTTTTCTCTTCTGATTCTGAGCTCAACAGCTGAACTGACCTGTGAGGTTGATCTCCGGAGCTACTGGCTTCACAGTCAGGACCCTCGGATCATTGTAGTCTCTGTTGCGTAACAGCACCATAGCCACAGATTGAACGCTGCTATTTGCTCCCTGGACGACCAGCAGGTGAAGCAGTAGGCGTTTGCAGTGCTCATACACTTCTGGGTGCTGGTGATCAAACCCTGGAAGAAGACAGAGTAAAGAGATTAGACCCCGTGAATTTAACGAGTAGAGGAGTAATGAAGTATGAGGTCAGTTAAACTTGGTCCTCTGCTGGGTACTTTTCTATTAATTTTTTCAATAGTATACTTTTGAATGTGCCTTTTTGGTACAAGATGTCTGGTTATTCAGCACAAGACCTGCAAGGCCAAAAAAGAAGAAAATACAACCTTTTCTTGGCAGATACATACATCCAAAGTATCAACAATTAAGAAGATAGTTACCTATAAAAATTGCATGTAGCAAGAGATGCAGGTAGGCACTCCACTCCACTTTGACCCCATGGTCCACAATTAGGTCTGTTAACAGGATGACTGCTATGTTACATCTAAAAAAAAGAAAAGATGGGTTTCATTAGGCAAAGAACAAAACAGAATAATGTAGAGGGAGAGTAAAGGTGATGTACAGTGTACCTGTGGAGCGGTACACCGGGAGTGTTTGTCTCTGGCAGGTAGTCCACAAGAGGAGACCAACAGCCTCCTGTAGGAGGGAAGGGGAGAGGCTCCGGCCGGTTGTGATCCATCACTTTCAAACGCCAGTTAGCATAAAGTGGCATAGAGTCACCTGGAAAAGGGAGAAACAAAAACGGTGTTCATGGGAAAAATTCTGAGTACAGTTTAATGTAGTGGTGTTTAGTGAATTTGTTCTTACTCTTCTCTTCTTCATAGGAGCCTCCGGAGCTGCTGCTGTAACGAGATTCCAGACGGTGGTGCTGACGGTTCAGGTTACTGTTCAGACCACTGTAGATGTCCAGGTGGGTGTAACTGCAGAACAGACACGCTTGGTTTAAAAAGGACAGTGCCAGCATTTTTTGCCCAAGGCCAATAACATGAATCTAAACCACTGTATCAGCAAAATTTACAGTATCTTACTTCATAGCTCTCAGTGTCTTTGAGTGTTTCATTGAATTCATTCAAATAACTAATCAAGTGGCCATTTTAATTTGACCTTTTTCTTTCAAAGGAGTTACTTTACACATACAAACAGGAGATTTGAGTCTTACACTTTGCTCCGACTACAAGTTCAAATATGCTTTTGTTTTTTTGGCACATCCAAAATTGATTTTAGAAAGTCTGGACAGTGACAAAAAGAAACAGACATAAAATACAATTTTTGCAAATACAATCCAAATTTGGAGGTGGTTTGAAATGTGATTCCAGTTGAGTTACTACAGATGCATCTCAGTCTGGGCGCACTAATCAGATTTTAAAATGTCTTTTATGTCACTCGCAACACTACACAGAACAACTGTGTCAAATCTACAGTGACAGAAGTGCAGAGCAGAATTCATGCTGCTACTGGCAGAGCGCTATGGAGGAGTCTGACTTGTGGGCCGGAGGTATTCTGCACCATGACTTGACAGTGCGATTGTCTGGAAGGCAAAATAACGGACATGAAAAAATATTCTCATGCTTTCTAATGCTTCAGCGTTGGAAACCTGTGTCACCAGAATGGGTACGTATTTACTAATAGATAAGTCATTACCACAGTTGCCCATGTGGATAGGTTGGTGCAAAAACAGTGCGGACAACCTGTCTGTACGTAGCCACGGACTTTCAGATTTTATAACTGTATTCTAGAATAAGAGTCAATAAGCAAGACCACTGTAGCTTTTTAAATGAAAGCAGTTTCAATGTTTTACTAGTTACTGTTGGATTTCCACAACAATAACCACATGTATGTGTCTCCATTGTGAAACATAATTTTGGAGAGTGATATTAACGTTCCATAGACTGTAAATCATCACATACATACATCCTGCTCCTACCATTAAATGCTATGTTTGACACAAATACAATAGTGCTGTATTTCAGCTTGTACCTGTCCTCCATGTTCGAGTCTTTGATCTTGCTGTCATGATGACCATCGTTTCCTGGCACCATGGTATTGCTGCTGGAGGTTGTTCCTGCGAGAGCAGACATGAAACATTGATCATCTAGCATTTACAACATGATTAAGTATTGGAGACATGGCCTAAGCTGTGAACTGTGAATGCTCATTAACCTGAGGTGACTGAGGGAATCTTGTAACTGGAGGTGATGCGGTAATAGGGGGGGTTGTCCATGTGTGTGACAGCTGAGCTAACAGGATCGGTTAACTCGAGCTCACACATCAACTCCTCCAGCAGCTGCATAGTCTTATCTCTGCCCAAGTAAACCACGACTCGTTTCACCTGAGGACACATGTAGCACAGTCAATAACATGAGGAGTAAGTGGTGGACACAGCACATGGGGATACAACTGATGTGGTGCATGATGGAAATACCCTGTGACTTACATAGGGCAGGAGGCTGGGGTCACTGTTGACTCCTGACATACTGATGAGGAAGTGCAGAATGATTTTGAGGTTCTTTGGCCAGCTGTCTGCTAATGTGGTCCATACATTCTCTATCTCCGACCAAGCAAACTCATCCCCATACTGTAAAAAAAATAAAATACTTTCAGATCAATAAATTATCTCAGTAAACATTTCCAAACCCAACCTGTTAATAAATATGACGGAGTGCAGACGGTCCATTAGCTGTCTCACCTTGGCTGTCATGAACATGAGATTGTTGAGCACCATGGTTGTTGCACGAGGGGAGCCCCAGCCCTCTCCACGGAGCCAGCGTCGGCTGTTGACCATGACCTCTCGTTCGTGTACATCCTCATCATCCTCAACACTGCCGCAATCTTCCGGTTGCCGTGCAGTTGGTTTGAAATCGACCAGCTCCACATTGTTCATCCAAGGCAGGAGGTAGTGCAACATGACCTGACGACCACCGGGATGTGCTGTCTGGATACGCTGGCTCACCTCTGGGGTGGAGGACAGTAAGAAGGGGGTTGTAATTTGAAGTGTAATAGTTTGGAAAGGAAAAAAGACACACTGATACATTAGCCATTACAGGGTGTCTACAGGTATAAACAAATTAAATTCAAGACCTTTTTAAAACCACTTACACTTAAATTTAAGACAAGCTCACGATGGAAATACACACCAAAAGTGAAAATTTAATATTCCCAGTAAACGGTGCAAGTCACTTTATAATTTACAGTCAGTTAGTGTTAGTTTTACAATGCAGGCTCGTTGCTTGATCAAAATATGCAGAGGGGGCCAAAACCGCAAATTCTGTTGTGAAGCTTAGGTGAATATGCATGTCATTGTGGCCAGCTGGGCTTATGTGTGCTATATTAGGCCTTTGGAAAATGTCAGTGTTTTGCTCACACAGACAAAAGGCGGATCCTTGCTGTCACAGGCAAATAAACTTAGACCTACCCCAGCAGCACCTGCACCAAACTGTAATGTAGCAAACCTGAGAAGATGGGCAGAGTGAGCTCTGGGTAAGTCCTTGCAAGCTCCTCAGACAGCTGGTAGTAAGACACAGAGTAGAGGTGTGGCAGCGGTGAGGGAGGGGTCAAGATACCATCCGTTCGCTGGATTTCCAGTTTGTGGGCGTAACGGAAGAGCTTGGGCTCCAGGATCTATTTGTTTTGCACAGAAAATCACAACATACAGTATTTAATTAACAGTTAAAGTGCATATAACAGTGTGATGTGTGGATGTGTAAGAGTCACTTCTTAAAGAGAACAGAACTTCTGACCTGTAACAGTTGCATGGCCACCTCATAGATGTCCCTGGAAGAATCAGCCGCTTTGAACAGAATCAGGTTCAGCAGCACCACAGTGTCAAACTGGTAATCCCTACGAGAAAATATGATTACAAGCAGTATTTTAGTTCAATTCTCGGGCTTCAAAGGGTCAAACAAACCCACAAAAATGAGGTCAATCTGAAGCTAGGAATGCGTAGTACCTGTTGTGAAAGACATTGGCGATGGCCCTGAAGCAACCAGCAGCCACACGACGAGAGCCGGTGTAGCAGCGGTCCACGGCCCAAAACATGAGGTTGCTCTGGTCTGGATTCAGCTCCAGCAGCAGCATCACAGCCTCACAGCCCAGCTGGTGAACCTAAAAAGGGACACACAGCAACTGTTAGAACCATGGCTTCACTTCTTCCAACAGTCACTACACAACCCCATTAATTTCTCAGTAGCTAACATTAGTATTCAGTATTAATATTAACATAAATTATGTTGCAAAGCTGTGCGTTTTAAAACACAAACCTGTCGTAATGGCTACTTATATGAATCATGCATTACAAAATGAATACGCTTGTGATTTAGCCCCTAAATAGTTTGTTTTAAAACTGGCTTAAAAGGTGATTAAAATCCCAATTGGTTTCTGTGAATAATAAAGTTTACTGTGTGGACCAAATCAAACATTCAATGACATGTGGTGACCTCCTGCAGGACTTCTCAACACCACTGTGTGGTGCTAGTGTCATATGGTATGTGAACCTGTCCTGCATAACTTTGACCTCAGGAAGTCTTACAGTACAGACAGACTGAACCAATTGCTCCTCGTGAAATAATTATGACACTTAGTCTAGATGCATCACTAGAGAAGTTATAATTAAATACTTGTCTTGTGGTGATTGCCACCATCACATTCAACCACTGAGATTACCAAATATGGTACGTGTTTCATGACCTTGTTAGAGGTTTTATATGTTCTGATGGAGACTGTCAGAAACATGAAAGACTTGTGCATAACCTAAATATCGCAGTGAAAAGTGAGTACACTTTCTGTTTTGAAGGGGGCCTATTATGTTTTTACTTATTTTCTGTCATATATACAATGTTGCACTGTGGGTGTTCATATTAAATGTGACCAAAGTTTCAAATAATGAGGTAAACATATGTAAAGTAATCCATTCAGACCGTTGTGAATACTCTGCATTTAGTTTTTTCCACTACAAGCTGGCGTCAGCTGGTGATGGATTTCTTTATATGGTGTTCACATTACATACACTGCTACATGTAGCTGCATGCTAACAACAGGGAAAACTGTAATCTTGGTGGCTGATGTTGTTAATTTCTCTCTGATTTTGGATCATATTCCTGCGAGAACATGTCCAGTTTAAAGACTTTGGTTTATAGGCATTTATTGGTGACTGTTTATGGTAGAAAGTGTTGCTATGCTGTTACAGTCATTGACCCAGCTGCAATGATGGTGCAGAGATGGGGAGAAAGCACAGATGTGGTAAACCAGGAAATGCTGACTGGGCTTTTTTTGGGTGACAGGCGCTAAATGGAGTTTCAGATGTAAATACAGGTGTTCCAGCACAGACAGTTAGAGGTAAATAATTTGTTTTTTGAATATTAAAGCATGTAAACATGTTCTAGAAACCCAAATTACAAGTATGAACCTGAAAATGAGCACAATAGGTCCCCTTTAACTTCCTGTTTCCCACTGAATATGTGGTTCAGCGCTTCAGACATTTCTTTGGTGGTGCACACTCCGCCCTCAATCAGATATCCACTACTCATCCACATGCCTATTACAATTTTAGTGATAATCAAAGTAGGCTGAAATGGTATCATTTCTCTTACCTTCTTGTCCTGAGAATCCAGGATGTTGTCCAGCCACTTGTAGAGGTAGCCATCAGAGGAAAGGCCAACATTGTCAGCTACAGGTCCACAACACAACACTGCAGACATGGCCTGGAACATTACAGAGGCTGTAAGTTATCAGCATGTATGGACTGTGTTGTATGAAGAAAACTGATTTTAACATCTCTGTATTTATATGCGTTTGTGTGTACCTTTAGTGCACAGTACTGATGGCGGTTGATCTGCATATTTCTGTCACTGTAGCGGTCCAGGGGAGTGAACATAATGCTGAAGGGCCCGGCCCAGTGACTGAACAGCATGAACAGACTGTGTCTCAGTGACTGCTGGGGGAAGATGGTCCTCCTCTGGTGTACTGAACACAACAAGTAAACAAATAAACATGTAAGACACTCTAACTTTAGAGAGACATTCAATGATTTTTTTTGTTTGTTTACTGACTGATATAAATGACTAAGTGAGTAAGATATATATACCTGGAACATTCTGAATGATATTGGCCACAAGTGCACTGAAGTGACAGCGAATGTCCTTCAGTGTGTCAGAGTCCTTGTCGTTTTCAGCCTCAAGCAACTGCCTGGTCAGATCAACATACTCAAGCAGCGTACTGTTCAGAGAGTGGCTCTCTCCATCTAACCCTCCACTGCCTCTGTAAGAAGTAAAGTAGCAAGAAAAGATTAATACGTTTATAAACCAGTTACATGAAAGAGCAAATTCATTCATTCATTATAACACTGTCAAAGATCATTGTGGATTACATACATCTGACTGATGACACCAGCATCAGCCAGCAGCTCAAATATCCGGACCAGCTGGACCCTGAGGATGTCACGACGCCTGCGTCGCTTCATGTTCTGCAGAGTAAAGAGAGCAGCATTATAACTCAGTATATTATCTTTTGCTAAACACACAACTGTGACAGAAATAACTCCTACTATCAATGAACTGCACTTACTTCAGGTCTTCTTTCTAGAGCTTCTTTTATGATGGGATTCAGCTCCTCTATCAACTCTCTAAATGACAGTAAAGTTATATGTAAATAAATAAGATAAATATTTCAAAGTATATCAAGGTGTAGCATGGTATACTGAGTATACCACAGATCACATTAGGTGTTGTTTACCTGAAGACCGCGGGGTTGGTCCTGCCAAGCCCCAACACAAGAGACTCTGTGATGTCCATACTCTCAGAGCGCATCATTGGAACAATGTGTTTGAACAGGGAGGAGGGGGACGGAGTACCAACAATCTATTGACACACAGAGACAGAACAATGTCATGGCTGAAACGTAAAATGAAGGACTATATTAGTATCTGTTCACTGTTAATTGCTGCAATGTTACATTGGTCCTCTGTTTTTATGATTTTGAAGTTCAGGGTTACATATAGCATGTAGTCAGACCTAAATTGATATTGGATTGCATTTTTCCACACGTCATAAACAAATTGGACCTACATTTCTTGTATATTAAAGATTTTGTAAACATGTGAGAACAGACTGTTGTCTGCAGCAGTGCTCCTGACCTTTGAATCATAACTGTAGCCGCTGTCCGGCGTGGACGCCAGCGTCTCAGGCGGGGAGCAGCGGACGGAGCCAGAGGTGGAGGATGAGGAACACATGGAGGAGGAGGAGGAGGCGGAGCTACAGCACAGAATCAGGTAGTTTCTCCAAAGGCCAATGTAGGAGTCACTGCTGTTCAGACTGTTCAGTTTCTTGGCATTGATGGGGCTACTGAAGGTGGACAGAAGAGGTCAGGGATTAATGACATGACATCAGAAGGACAGTGCAACAGTGAACAGTGAGCCTAGAGACTGAAGTAGCAGCCTCCTGCCACACACAAGGGCGGCATGCTACATCAGTCTTTGTGATTTATTTATCTTGTGTCAAGCCCATTAGGCTAGCATTATTTGGTACAAAGTCTTCAGTCCACAATCCGAGCACATAATGTCATCATAAAGATATCATCACCAGGCCTTTTTAAAAGTCAGTCTTGTAAAAACACCCATAATGGATACGAAAACACATAACATCAATGTACAAACAACACAAAGACAGAGAGGCTTGAGGAAACTTACTTGATGTCAACTTGTGGAGACAGTAGCTGCAGGCGTGTGTAGGCAAACATCCAGGCGTAGTTGAGGGCAGTGGGGCAATGTTTGGGCAGGTTCTCCTGCCGCAGGTAGCTGGAGAAGCTGATGACCCAGGGGTCCTGGCCCTGAGTAACATGGGCAAACACCCAGATGTGCGAGGGGCTCACCACATCAAACTGGTGGCTGATGGGAGATGAGCTCCACTCTGCTAGTGTCTGAAGATCAATCCCACTGGGGCAGTACAGCAGGTTGGTCTACAGAGAAAAACAGAATGAGCCTCAGAGTACAAGTTTTATGATTCTCTAAATAAGAAAAGGCAGCTATACCTGGTCAGCTCCTGTGAGATGAATGAAGCTCTCCAACACTGATGCACTTAATCTGTCCATTACATCAATGGCCAATTCTTCATCCCCCTGAAAGATTCAGGTAGAAAGAACAAATGTCAGGAAACAGAGTACTTGTTAAGTTTTATACACATTTGACTGCTGTTTGTCAGTCGCAGTAAAATGCACTGCGGTTTGTGGTTTTGAGTTATTACCTTGCCGATGCCCAGTGCAGTGTGGAGCGCACGGACCTCCTTCAGCACGTTAACAGCCAACCTGCGTGTGGCGGGGCGGCAGCTACAAAGCACCACCAGTGCTAAACCTTCCACCACATGCAGCACACCTAACAGAGGGGTACGTTCCAGGGACAGAGAATGACCGCTGCCTGAGCCCTGTGTAGAGGAATTAAAATCAATCTAAATGTCAGGACATTCAGGTCACTGAACAAAAACTACACTAATACATATACCACAAAAAAATCACTGATAATTAAGCGTTTACCTGTGAGTCGTGGCTCTTATTGCTGCTCTGCACTGCCTGCCTCCATTGGCTGATGAGCTGCAGTAGCATCTTGACAGCGTTGTCCAACAAAGTGGGGTGCACATCGGTCACCTCTCTGACAATGAAGTAAACAAAGCCTGAGAGAACATCCTCACGCCACTCTGGGAAATCCACCATCAGGGCCTGAAGAGTAGTAAAGGCAAGGCCACGTAGCTCCTCATCCATGTGGATGGTCAGTCTGGAGACGGAGAAGAAGCCAACAGGAAGAAAGAAATTAGAAGACGTCTGAAAGCCCACTTGAGCCACAGTAGACTGTGTACTAATGTGTCTGCAGTAAAGTTCGAGGAGGGTGAGTTACTTGGCTAGAAGCTCTATCAGGTCTTGTCTGCTCATGCCATCTGGTATCAGTCTTGGGATGGCGGCCACACATGTGCGGAACAGATCGATCTTTGGCTTCCTCTCTCCCCTGTGGTGAAAACAGTGCATGAGAACCTGCTACAGGTCAGAAGTAACACAGTGACACAAAACGTATGAATCCAGGTTGTCATTACATACGTTATCATGTCCTCAGGCTCCTTGTTGGACATCTGTACATTGGTCATGCTCATGGAGCGTCCCACTTCCTTGTCCAGGTGTCGCAGGATGTTATCTAAGGCCTTTCTTACTTGTGGGTAGTACAGTGACATGCCTGGAGACACCCAACAGAGTCATTTCCCTCACAGGTAAAAACAATACAACACAGATGCTAAAACGAAAATGCCTCGTTGCCATTTTTCATAAAGTAAAAAGGGCATACATTGAGTTTTCCATGCCCAATATACATAGGTAAATAGCTCTATATATGGAGAGATAGTTAGTAATATTCAAAATAACTATAAAGTAAAAAAGGACATAATTATAATAAATTTAAATATATATATATATAAATTTATGATAAAAAATAGAAATAAAAATAAATAAAGATAAAAATTAAATGAAGTAGAAGAAGTAAAAATAAATTAATCCAAAAATTAAAAATCAAAACATGAATAAATAAAATAACATTTTAAATAAAAAAAAATAACAATAAAGGATACACCAGAAAATTAACAACACCACTGTTTTTCTAAAAGGAAATTTATGGTTGTTAAATGTATCACAAATGGAGTTTCAAGAATCCAACCTACCTATGACCTTGGCTTCTTCATCAGTGAGTGTGGTGTTGAGGAAGATCTTTTTGACACGCAGTGTGTTGCCAGAGGGCATGATGATCCCAGTCGTAGGCATCGGAGGCTCCCCATCTTTCTGCTGTAGGCTGTCAGCGATCACCAAGAAGGCTCGCAAACCGATATTCATCCTCTGTTAGAGTGGACAGAGGGAGAGGATATAAACAGAAAATCTGCCAACACTCCAACAACATCAGATCTTGAAGTCTTGTCTCTACATTACCTCTGGATTGATCGCAAAGGTTTTGTGAGACTTGCCCACACACAGGAGGTCATAGATTATCTCCTTCATAGCAAAGTCCAGTCTTTCCTGTAATAACAAACAGACAGGCAATCAACTACACGGTAGAGGTCTTCAAGGGTCTACCTGGATGCTAAGATCCCGGCCAAGACCCATACAGGTTCAGGTCCATGTTTAATTATGGTTCAAGCTCCGGTACCATTCTCACACCATGGGTCCAAAGTCTGTTTACCATTATGGGTAACACCCAAGTGGATCCCAGAAGACCTGTAATCAGCGCTGATCATGAAAGAAACGCTTAAGTGCTGTGTGTGCAACTTGCTTGATGATTTGGCTGACTTATGATCAGATGGCAGAATGGCATTTTTGGTAGCAAGTTTTATTACTGGGTTTGTCAGGTCCATGAAATAGACCCAGGGTCTCTCTCCTCTCAGACATGCACCACGTCCAGTCTTTAATATCTGGGCAAAACGGGTCTGCGATAAATATATTTTTAGAGTTATCAGGTCTAATCAAGTCTTAGGACAAATGCCCTGGGTCCATTAGGTCAGTCATTTTGGATGCGTGAAGACCTCTACTACATGGTGTATCCTTGGGTCAAGCTCAGCTGTGAGATACAAGTATGTGAATCCATGCTCCACACTTACCTGAGCTATGAACTGGATGATCTTGACAAAGATGTTGAGGGGTGTGTCCCTGGGCACCACACTGCGGGAGCCTTTGGGGAAAAGTGCTGAAACGATGCTGAGTAGTCGACTAGTGAGGGAAAAAAGGGGAATGTTTTAAGCTTATTTAGTGCTGAACAACAAAAGCCAATTTTTAGACAACTTCTAACTGATAGCCATCTGATAAAAACGATTTGATTGTGTGTTTGTGAGCAGTCTGTGGGTCTGGAACTGACCTCTGTGTAACAGTATTACTCTCACACTTGATCCTGATAATGTAGACCCATAGCAGCCTGTAGAGCGACTCCAGTGCCACACGGGACATTTTGGGGTCTTTGTTCTGTGGATGTAAAAAGAATAAAATGAGCCGCTCAACTTAATTGTGGCAGTTTCACAACCCACCTGTGAGATATGTGAGATCAGGCAGTTATTTAGAGGAGAAAGATCAAACACAAAACTGGGCAACTGAATGATCACTTTTTAGTCTCTGTGCATCATCTCTGACGAGTCACTAACTGATGTATGATTGATGAAGTCCACATGGTCTGATGATCACTAAGCTTAAGGCCTTTTAAGATGTAGTCATGAGTAAAACTAGTCAACTAAAACTATTTTATGGGCTTTTGGGGGATATTCTGAATATGTAGATAATCAACCCCAAAGAAAACGTCTTTATGAGAATAACCAAGTCTTTGCAACCATTTTAATACAAAATTTTACTAATAATTGACAGTTGTGTCCTGGAACAAAAAGTGTCAAAATTTCAGGATTTTTTTTTTTGGACTGACCAACCAAGTTTCCTGCTATGATGATGGATATCCATATTGCGGAGTTATGCACACAGGGCCATATTGTGAGCAACCATGCTCAGAGCGTGTGATGTGGGCACAGTGCAAGGACTTCCAGATGACAGCTGTACCGTATTGGCTTGATGGAGGTTTGTAGTTTGCCCACATGGCATTAAGCACCTATGGCTTACATCTCTACGCCTTTCTATCCAACCACACCACAGCCACTGTTCATCCTTTCATTATTCCTCCATCTTAATATTGAAAAAAGGGAACCAACAAACCTTTTCTGATGTTTTCAATTCAACAAAGAGTATTACAAATCGTGCTGTTAAACTGGTAACTCAAAGTGAAGACACAGTTTTAGGACAGAGATGATCACTGCCTCGCCCTGCACCCGGATTAACACAGTTATCCTTACATGCTTACTGGTACGGCACGCCATGTCTTGGCTTTAGCATGCTGTACTGTAAAAACATATGTCACAGGCAGATATCTCAAAACCAGGGTAAATAAAGCCGCATAGTGTTAAGTGAGAACATGTTTCTAGATTGCAACCCACAGTCCAGCGGTCTAGCAACCATTTGTCTAATCTCTGCATCTACTACTCAACAAACCACAGTTGTACAGAACAGTAGATCACTGAGCAAACAGCTGTGGTGTCCAGTGTCAACTAGGGCTGCTCAAGCTGCTCCAGCACTTTTACATCATCATTTTTTAAAATTATATACTTCAGTGAGATTAGAGGTTTAATAATCCGTAATTTGCATGGTAAATAAAAGAATAAATTAATTATTGAGGTCATTTGCGATCCTAATCCTGGGCGAATCTGCCATGTCCTTAACTTGGAAAGTAACAATTTTAGTTATCTATCATATGTTGCGAAACACGATCATGGGATAATATTAGTCAGGTGCGAATCTGCATCTTGGTGATTTGTTTTTTCTCTGCACCTCTTTTCTGTCTGTTTACCCGTCGACAATTATGGAAGCTGCTACAAAGCATGGGTACAAATGTCACAGTGCAGAGCCTTGACATCATATTTGGGAAATAATGTCAGTAAATTCAAGTCAAATACAAAGTTTGCTTCTCCTGCACAAAACACAGACATAGGGGGTCATTTCTTGATCAGCTGGGGTCCATTGGAAGCACTAGTCCCATATAAACAGGTCTTAAATTGAACCATACACTGTGTATTCCTATTAAACATAAACATCTATCTTCAGTAACAATCTTAATCTGTAACTAGACATCAGCCACCTACCAAAACACAAACCAGCACAGCAACAAAGCTTAAGGAGACATCACAAGTTAAAAGTAGTTCCTCTTCACACCTCAGTGTCACTGTCACTACAACAACTCACTACCCAATTAGCCAAGCAGGCAGAGCTGTACTACCCTACATCATGGTCAGGACCTGGACTGTTAAAAGGAATGGGAGCACCAGGCAGGTCACTGACACCAGATAACTCACCTGCAGCGTCTCAATCTGCTTTCGGATGCTGTTGTTAGACGGCATCTGGAGCGAGTCAACGTGAGAAAAAGATCAAATGACAGGAGACAAAGAATGCAGGGTTTGGGGAGGGACACATGCAAGTTATAGGCAAAAACAAAACCTAAACAAATATGACAAGAGCAGTCCAGAGTTTCTTTACTCTTGTCAGTGTGACAGTATATAAATCAACACTGTTTTACTGAGATGAAATACAATGAACTGCTTAACATGCCACTTGTGAATTTATTAGTGGAGTTATTAGTGGCATGCTCATTTGTATTTGATATGGTATAACATATCTTAACATGGAGTGAGGCAAATCTTAATTTAAAAGTGAAAAAGCAAAGTAAAATAAGGTGTGCTGTGGTCTGTAAATCAGACAGTGGGACAGAGGAAATACACATAAATCGACAGTGGACATGAAGGGAACACAGAAGGATGAGGAAAAGGACATTTAAAGATGTGAATGGAAAATGGATTGGGAAAAAAAACAACAAAAAACAACAAAACAAAATTTCCAAAATTTGTTTCACCTACAAAGCCGACAAGCAGCGACACCCCAATCAGTCCATTCAAATCCATGTCAAGCACGCTCAAAATGCAAATTGCTGTATTTTAACCCTGTGGGGATCAAACTTTAAAGTAGGGCAGCCCAATTATGGCATAAATTATTATCTCCATTAGTTTGTAATGTACTGTGAGCACGAATATAAACCAGGTTTCAGGAAACACAATTATAACATATTTTTAACTCTTAACTCTTTCTAAAAATAGTCATAACTACATATTTGTCTCTATTCTTACTGTTGTTTATGTCAAATAAATAATAAAACTATATGATGGATCTGAGAACACACATGCACAACATATTGCATGCAGAGAGAAAAGTTTACTGTGCTCAGGCTACATTTTCTGTTGTCATGAAATGACAAATTACGCCTTAATCTATGTGAGCTCTTGACTTCACTTTTTGCCTTTCCTCCCTAAAAGGGGGACTATGGTTACACTTACATGCACACTAATATTCCAAATATAAAAAATATTGATATGGCTCATGTAAAAAGCATATTCTGTTTGAATATTCCAAATTAGGCCTTTTTCTAAGTGAAGCATTTTCTGATTAAGACATGTGGGATATTATTCAGGTTGTAGGAGCATTCTTTTGACATGTATGCAGTGCATATAGAGAATGCATCTTAACTGAGCTTTTTAGCACAGTTTGCGACACAGGCCTCTTCACTGTTTAGGGTCAGCTCTGTGTGTTGTCATGGATGCCCTGTAGACAAACAAACTAGCCAGCAGTTTGCAAGAATGGGGCAGAGACGCATGCCCTAAAGAAAAGCCCACATTTCCAGTCGGAAGAACAAAACATTACTTTTAAACATTATGAAAGACTTGGCTATCAACAAGTTTTTTTGATATGTTTAAATATCACAACAGCGCCTTTTCAAAAAGGTGGTTGGATGAGTGAAAGAGGCAGGCTAACTAAAAAAATGTTGATGCAAAGAAGCAAAATGGCACAAGCAGCTTTACTCGTTCGACATTTCCATATTTGGACATAATAAACAACATGTTGGGGCATATTAATCGGAGTATGCACGGCTGCTTGTAAACAGGAATATTAATGGAATATTTTCATTTGCGATGTAAACAGCTCATAAGGAATAGTCTTTTTGGGAACAAGGACCAAAAATGGAATATTCTGTGCATTTAAAGTTAATTAATGAACTGTTTCGATATATATTTAAGAAATGCTAGTAACTGTAAAAACCTTTAAATTTGTAGTGATTTTTATTATTATTTATTTTTAAGAGCAGCCACAGGGTTAAAATCACTAGTTGGACCATAAGCCCTAAAAATCACTAAAATCATCGCTACACTCGAACCATCACACAAGCCTGTAAAATGATCTCAATCAAATAATCAACACCACCACTCAAAAGACTGATTATGATTTTCAATTCAAGGAAATCTAAAACAATCACAATGGTGAAGGAGAATGCTGGAATGAGATCACTGAGGAGACAGACGGCCATTCAAAACCAATCGGAAATCACCATCACAAAGACGCAAAACAGAAATCTATCCACCACAAGATCATACAATCTCCACAAAGGGCAATCAATGTAGAATGGAAGAGGCAGTCACTGAGTCAGTCAGTCACAGTAATTTGGTCAATGAGCTTCTCGGCTGAATTGGCTCCATGATGGTCGGGGACAGAAGGAAAGTAGGTTTGATCTGTTTATAATTGGTTTAAAGGGAGTCATTAACAGACCTGAGTTAAAACAGCACTTGAGATAACATATATGCACAGAGCATCAGCTTAAATGAAGGATATTTTGGAGGATGAGTTTATAGATGCTACACATTTAATTTATTTTATTGATTGTTGTTACATTAGTGATTATTAGTGACATCTAATAATCTTTTCATGACTGTCTTGAAAAAGCTACAAATTGTGCTTCAAGTGGACAAAACACAAAGACTCTATTATTACTTTATAAAATCAAGTGCTATTCCTGTCCAGATCTGGTTTTTGATAATGGAGGGGAAAGAACATTATGATCTTTAGACAGAACCACAGAGCACACCCTTCACAACCAAGGCAGCTTCTTCAGTCAGTAGAGTATCACATCATAAATAATAATAATTAATGTCTTTTAACAGCAGTAAATATTGATGCTTTCACCCTGTAATTAAAACACCAAATTTTAATTTTCTGTTTCATAACATGAGTCATACGACCTCTGAGGTTTATTCTGAATTAGGCATCCTCAAGCCAAGTATAGTGTGCTAAAAATACTTCAATCTGAAGAATACAGTCATTGTGCTGCTTTTTAGAGCACAAACTTTCTAAAATGGATTGGGTGTAAAGGCCCAGGCAGGCAGTACCTTCAGGTGCGAGAGGCAGTTCTGGAGGAAGATGTGCCAGTTGTTGAGGAAGAACTGCTTCTGACTAACACACAGCAAACATGTCACCAGGGGATACAGGGCCTGGAAAGATAAACAGTGTCAGCATCGACAGAAGCAAAGGGATAAGTAGCTTTATCTACCGGGTGTGATTTTATTTGTATGCACATTTTGTAATTCAGCACATGAAAAAAAGAAAAGCACAAAAGCATTGTGCGCTACAGACGGGCCAAGAGCAACAACAATCACATGAGCTGAAACCGGATATCTCTTTTATGACATTAGGATGAAAGATATATTACTAAAAATGAAAATATGAAAAAAACTTTTAGGTTGTTTTCAGGCTGCCAACTTTCACACCTGGCCAGTGACTATGCATGGAAACTAACCTCCTGGCTAATCCTGGCATATTTACAGTAATGTTTATTATTATGCACCGTGTCTAAGAGATAAAGTGAATAAATAAATAAAAATAAATAAACTGTCAGCAAACAACAGACTAACAATGAGGTTGTATCTATTTTCAAATATTTATGGATGATGATAATGACGACGGACTGGCTATGCTGGGGCCGATGGAAATGTTAACAAAATACAGGAAGAGTGAAACACAAAAGGTGAAGGAAGTAGTAAAGATGCAGAGTACATGGAGATAAGGGTGGGGAGGAAGACAGAAAATAATATGATGATATAATTATTACCAAAGAGTGCTTCTTCCTGGAGCTTAGGTCAAATGTTGTCTGGTACAGCATCTCCACAAAGTTCTTCAGGCATGGCACATTGACTTCATTTTTCACCGCCTGGAGGATAAACCAGTCATCACCATGGGTTTCAAATAAAACGGGTAAAGTAAAACAGTGGAAACTGTTGGGGGCGTTACTCACAGCTGCGACAGGGATGAGGATCTCGACAAAAAGGCCCGCCAGAGCGTGCTTTATGTCCTTATCCTTGACCTCCAGGAAATACTGGGCACACTCCTGAGAAAGGGCATCAAAGGCACACAAGTATGAAGAATACACAGCTTATACTGGCCAGAGATGGTACACTTCAACATAAACATACAGAATCAAAAAATAATATTGCCAATCTTAAAAAAGGTTTATGTTATGAACTATAGTTAAGATTTGAATCCCAGTGTTTGTTGTGAAGCATTTTGTAAGTGTACTGTTTTAATAAGACTGCCTCAGAAAAGAAAACTGTGCCGTCACATCTCAACTCCAAATGAAATGCACATAATAAATACTGACTAAACTGTGATGGAAAGAATTATAACACTAGCTGATGCAGAATCAGAGTGCTGCTCACATGAAGAGAACAGAAACTGTACAGCATCCTGTTATTGTCATTTCTCCTTCATAGGCTGACTCACTGAGGCAAGGAAATTTTGTTTAAACAGTATCATTTGTGCCCAAAGTCTATATTTAGTATGATAAGGAAAAATGCCACAGCTTTTGCTCTGATTGTTCTGAAGTCTTAAAATCTGGCACTGACATACTTTAGACAAGTACCTCACAGCACAGCTTTCTTTTTTTTGTTAACATACCTATGAATATGTTTTAACACTGCATATGTGTGCATGTCTTTGATGTTCAATTTGTTGTGAGTTCATTGATAATAAGTACTTAATTATGCTCCTTGTACTTCCTTGGATACAGCCATTTTCATGTCAAACTATACTTAGTCTTTAGGCACATGGGACTACAGTTTTTTCCTAAAATATAATGAAATATTAAAACAGCAACAACAACAAAACAAAACATAAAAAGGAACAGTAGTCCCATCTGCCCTAAATATAGATTAATAGGGAAAGTTTGATTGTCAACCAAATGGTTTGAAAGATTTTGAGTATTTTTTCAGATTTGTGCTCAGTTCAGCCCAGAGAAGACTTCCATCAGAGGAAATTTAAAATTTCAGTTGCAGGCACAAATAGGTTAAAGGATAAGTTCGGTATTTTCCAAACTGGACCCTGTTTTCCCATGTTGTTGTGTCTAAATGACTAATAGAAACAACAATTTTTGAAACTGGCCCAGTATTGAACTGCAGCTGGCTGCAGTGAAACAGGCTGCAAACCATGTTTGCACCTTCAATTTCCATCCACTGAAAGTGCTCTATTTTGCCACAGACAGGCTCAGATTATTATTCTGAGTGTCTGACAACTTGTGGAGTAGATCCCTACAGAGAAAGGCCTTTTTGTCGGACCAGAAACAGCCCTGAAATTGCCATCGCAAATTTGACCCAACTTCATTTACAACAGTAATTTTAGCATGTATACAGACATCTAACTGAGTAAGTTAAGGGTTTCTTTTAACCAAACCAGAATTGGTGACTGCTGGAACCGTCTAAAGACAAACCAAGACCATTTGTGTGAGTTTTATTTTGCTTGTGTAAACTTTAAATGAAGTGTGTTTTACGAGAATTAAATGACTGTTTATTCAAATGCAGTCTGGTGGGTTTGACACTAGTGATTTCAGAGCTGTTTCTGCTTAAACAAAAAGAATTTTACTCTTTAACAAAAAGATCTATCTCTGTAGGGTTATTCTTTATAAATTGTAAGACATGACAGTGGCAAAAACAAGCATCTTAAGTGAATGTAAATTGATGGTGACACTGCAGCATGTATTGTGGCTGCTGGCTGCAGCGCTCTTGCAAAATACTGGCGCAGATTCAAAAATTGTTGCTCTCATTAGTCACTTAGACACAAAAACATGGGAAAATAGGGTCAAGGTTGAAAAATACTGATGTTAGCCTTTAATAGGAGACAAACCTAACTAGAATGAATTTTGCATTTTCAATTTCAATACAAAATGTAACCATCCTGTATTGTTCAGGCTCTAAAATATCGTCACATGGTTAGAAACCATGAAAAATACTGAAACAGAGTGACGGACATAAACCACTGTATGTTCAATTAACACAACAGGAAATCATGATGATGTAGAGAGAATAGTGCGTTAGTGTGTATAGAGATAAATGGAAAAAGCTACAGCTCCATTCACAGCTCTTAGCAAAGCCGAAGACACACATACACTCGCTTCTTGGCAAACCTCACCTTTGATCGTTACTCATCTAGCTTTATGAGCCATAGCTACGGAGAGCTGCTGAGTTTGAACAAAGAGGCAGCAGTAAAAAAAATGTCTGGTGTAATTTAGCAAACACACGTATCGGCCACTTGTGCTGTAGGTGCATTCTGGTTAATATGCATAAATAAATGACAATAATTTACCTGCATGAACTGAAAAGAAGCCTCAAAGTCCTCCACAGGATACATTTTAACCCGGAAGAACTTCATGCCCATGATGAGACTGATGATGCTCTGGACTACATAGGGACTCTGTTCTTTTTGCCTGAGCTCCTTCAGTTCCGTGATGAACTTCTTCCTCACTGCCTGAAACCTGAGCACACACACACAATAAATATATATGTCTACACTTAACAGAACAAACAAAAAAAAAACCTCGCCAAAGAAATGACAGAGCTTAATCTGTGACTGAGAATGTGATAAGTTGTGAACTATTTAGCCAGTGTCCAGTTAACAGGCAGAATTAGTGTTGCTTACTTTGACTGTGTAAGGACTCCAATGACCTCAGCATACAGGTCTGCGATGATGTGTACATTGCCAGTGTTGGGGCCACAGTACCTGTGAATTGAAGCATATGTCATCACATCTTACTTAAACAAATGAATGTCCTTTTTGTGGAAGACATTGTGCTATACGACTATCCATGCAACAGAACAACAAAGAACTATGCAAGTGTGTTTACTCGAGGCTAACTCAAGTTGCTCAAAGAGAGTCGAATGTGCTTTTTTTTAAAAAAAAGAAAACACACAGTATGTAATATTTGCTGCTGGAGTCTCAAAATCAAAACCGTGACAAAAGACTGACTTTAATGATATGAGGCAGAATGGGATCGTGGAAGTTGTTGTCTTCATTGTTAAACAACGACCATTGCCGATGAAAATCTGTCTGACATTACTCGGGCAACAATCATGTTCACAAAAGGGAATTTATTTATGTTACGTTCAGTCACAGTTTATTCACGTTGTAATTTCCTTCTTATTAATAGCTGCAAGTCACTTTCTCTAAGGTAACTTATCATAAACATTAGACAAGTCAACTACAAATACAGCTACTGCGAATTCAGTCTTGGATTAGCCCTGTGCTGTAATCTGTGGTTTAAACAATCATACTAAATAAATTTGTAGAGCGTGTTGTTAAGTAATAAAATTACTGTACTCATTAGCTTGGTTGATGGCATGAGCCACTTGTCAGAGTGGCACACCGTAATAAGCTGGATAGATACTGAAATATATCAATATATTAGGTCTCTAATGAAACACTATTTTGCAAAATGGCATGCAGTCAATGAAAAAAATCTGTATTACTGTTACTGAGTAAGTTCTGTGACATTGTATAATTCCTTCCTCACTCTTTGACATATCATCTGGTGTTCCTGTGTGTCTCTGAAGTTAAAGCAACTACGGCAGACAAAGGTTATATGAGATTTTTCTGGGTTTAAACTGGTTGAAACATTTGGGATAATGTAAGTACACAAGTCAACAAAATATATAACATAGGTCTAGTTGTTTTGAGATATTTTAATGCAGAGAAGTAACAGTGTGATACAGGCAGTTTATAGTGACACAATGACCATAGAGTTGATCTTTTCAATCAGACAAATCAATTGACTGCAAAGCCAAACCCAAAAATTGAGAGCGCCACAGTCAAGAGCATATTCATCAGCACCTTTTATTCCTGTGTTATTCATCTGTGTCTCTGGTTCATCTGTGTGATGATGCTTACTTACCCCTCTTTGTGTTTAAAGTGCTTGAATGCCAGGTTTAGAACTTCATGTACTAGAACATCTGGCACTGGATGAAGAGGAATCTGTGACGTAGACATGGAATCATTGGTCTTATTAGAGGCATTGATATTCTTCATTCTTTCTCTTTGCTACCATTCATTTGCCTCCCTACAGGAGCAGAGCCAAGGACAACTTAGCTCTGGTCTCCGGGGATTGGCTTTTAGTTCAGAAAGTTGCACAGATTTGGACAGTCCACTTTAGAAACACACTCAGTTGGAAATTGGTCTGTTGCCATTGTGTTTATTTACTGTGTCCCCCTGTGGGGAAAGACCTCACTAACAACACTGCAGTTCCTTTCTGTACTACAGAAGATAAGTACAAACATATTAAACAATTCTGTTATCTTTCTGAGACTGCAAATCACTCGTGAGACCATAAAAAACTCTCTTATCAGGAGTGAGTGCTGCGCTGGCCGTTAAGGATATCTTTATCATTTGAATGATTGGTTGCAATAAAAGGGTGGGCAAAGACTACAACAAATCTATTAAATAAACTATTCCATTTGAAATGAAATCAAATATAGTGAGAAAGCCTGCATCTGTTTAGCAAGCACAAAGGTAAAGATATACCACTGCACTGTTTGACTGAGTACTCTAAATGACTTATAACACATCAGAAAGAAACACCTTCAAAAATTCCAGTTCTGTATAGAGGAAGTTATAGTAGAAATATACGGCAGAGTACATAAGGTGCGATAGCAAGATTATCCACAACCACTTGCTATGTGCTTGGATAAGATAATGTCAATATAAAGGTTAAAGTGCAAGTGCACTGCACCTCCTATATGTAAACATTTAAGTCACATGACTTCCTTAATCCAACTGGCAAATACTTTTTTATAGACACTGTTAATCAGTATACAAGAGCAGAGTTTCAGATAGCTTACCTGTTTTAGAACTTCCACTGAAACTAAACAAAAAATGAAATCTATGGCTAAGTCCCTCCGTTCCAGAAGGTAATCTTTATCCCGATGCTGTTCGTCTCTGCAAAGCGTGACAGAAAACAATTGTTAACAAGGAGGTTTTAAGCAAAGTACATCTTAAAACTGATGAAAAAAATACAATCATTTATAAATGATTTGTTAATGAGGAAGGAAACAAAGATGAGAGTCTCACCCTTTGGACTTAGTACTAGAGCGAGGCCTGTACTCATAAGACTCGTCTTCAGTGCCACTCTGCCGCCTGTACCAGTCAAACAGTGTGCGCAGTAGGGAGGGCAAACAGTGTTCTGCTATTGAGCTCATAGAGCTTATTAACTGGAAAACAATAACAGAAACATTAGATTCAATCATTATGACTAATAAACCTTGTCACATTTTTTAGCATGCAAATTAAATACTTGCTCACTTAAATACCTGTGAAATACGCTAATAAAGTGATTACATCATGCAGAGAGAGCTGTCCTACAAGCAATAATTAAAAGTGGATATTCAATAACTGAGTAGGTCTAGTATAGAGCAATGGTTTTCTCAGCTATTGGGTGACATATTGTAGCTATTGATTACAATTCAGAGTGTAGTGTTGGTTGACATGTTGAGCACGCCATAGTGTTGCTATACTACTGAGCAGCTCCACAACACATATGGCCCTGCAGTGTTCATATGTAACACCACAGGAATAACGAGCTGTCCTCCAAACACCTCATCAGCACTTTGATTACATCAAATATGACGTCAGATTGTGCCTTTTAAAAATAGCACTGCATTAACAGGCTTGACAAATCCGATGTTAGAGATGCTCTATAATGATGTGTATGTTGCTGTATGGTGACAGCTGTGTTGTGAGAAAGCAGTAAATCCTATCACTAATGAGTGAATACAAAAAGCAAGATATCGGAATTTTAGCAACTGAAGATGAGACTGAATAGATTCAGAGAACACAAACAACATGAAACGAGGTGGTCAGTATGCATAACCTATTTAAGTGTACGTGTGTGTATGTGTGTATTTAAGGGCCAGTGCAGCATGATGAGAGAGGTGGATGATGGATGTTAGGCAGGAGAGTTATGCAACTGCTCCCTCTGCCCTTATGGCGCCGGGCAGATACACTCCAGCACCCAATGCTGATTTACTGCTGAGGATGACACAGCGATTCTACACTCTCACTTTTGCGCTCTCTATACCCATTTTCTCTCCCTCACTCACAATGGGGACAGCTGGATCTATAGCACCATATCCTCGTTGGCTTTGTGTTGTGCTGAACAAAGCATTCTGCAGCAGGCAGGCCTATTGTATAGAGTTCTGCACCAACTACAGATGAGGGACAGACGGGCCATTGAGTGGGTGGAGCTGGGGACTCAAATATTGCACACACATACAGAGGTGGGAGAGGACTGCTGTTGGTCACATTCACACACCTGGGGCTGGGCAATAAAATGACAACAATAATTATCTCAATATAATTTTCCTGATAGAAATGTAACGAATTTTTGATGAATGTGTCATATAATTAATCCACCCATACACTGGTAGTGGGGGGGCGCTTATGCACCTTAAAAGCAGCGCTACATCACCACTGAATTTGCCACGTTAGTTATGGTAGCTGTATGGGTAGTCAACTCACTTAATGCTGATGGTAAGTTGGCAAGTTTAACTTATCTAACGTGACTTGCAGCGGTTCAATTAGAATGAAATGACATAATGTAACTAAACATACATGAATAAAACATATCAGTTTCCCTGTCCGTGAACGTGATTTCTGCCTGGGTCAAGTCAGATAGATTTTCCTCTGCAATGGTGGCTGTTTGAACGATGTAATGCTGCTTCACAGTGTCATCAAAGTCTGTGTTTTGCTATTGTTTTACCTGAGAAACACACAATTACATGCTGTGCATTTAAACTTGCAGAAAATACTGACCACGGTTGAGATTTGTTTTTTTGTTAACACTGATGGCTAAAACACTCACAAAATTGTTGACACCATCTGTACAAATCTGTTTCCGATGACGAGAATTAAGATTTGTCTTGTCATTGTTTTATGTATTTAAATTTTGTTGATTATACTTATTTTTGAATCTACCTCAGAAATGTTCCACTGTTTAGCAAGTGTCTGTCATGAACTGACAATAAAGGAACAGTTCAAATCACAATTTACTGTATGATTTCTTCATCTTTTGCGACAACTTTGTTTGCTTTTAGCTGCATGTCTATTCTGTGTATGTATATTACAAAACATTCACATCAAAATCCTTTGATGTGCACTAGAGCTGCAATGATTAATTGATTAATTGGTTTGTCTATCGATAGAAGATTACTTGTGTTGAATTCAGTTTGGGC
The DNA here is from genome assembly GCA_035609425.1 of Epinephelus awoara. Taxonomy (NCBI): domain Eukaryota; kingdom Metazoa; phylum Chordata; class Actinopteri; order Perciformes; family Serranidae; genus Epinephelus; species Epinephelus awoara. Next base: position 37,354,271 of record CM069303.1, read on the forward strand.
TCTGGGAAACTGTGATGACCATTTTTGACAATTATTTTGGCAATTTATAGACTAAACAATTAAAAAATTAATCAGGATAATAATCGGCACATTAATCAATACAGAAACTATTCATTAGTTAAAAGGCCTTATGTACACAAAAACACGGCCCATAAAGCCAAATCTGATTTGACATTTATTGTGATAATTACCAATGTCGACTGATGTGAACAATTTTAACTAGTAACATTTTTTGCCTTCTTACCCAGCCCTTCATACACCCACACACATTTTTACCTCCTGGTCATTACTATGATTGCACTGACCTGGTCAAATTGTGCATCTTCCCCTCTCTGGAGGGATCGGGACAGGGGTTTCTCCTGGTAGAGAGACAGAGACAGAGAGATTAAGAATAAGTGTGTTACTAACCCAGCAGAGTTGTAACATTGGTACTTTCACAATAGCAGGTTGCTGTCGGTTTAGCAGCAGGCCTGTTGATGAGTGAGCAAATGAACACTGAAGTTTTTCTGTGAATGACGGGCTAAATGAGTGCGAGGTAAGACTTTTATCAGCCTGAGGATATTACCCTGGCAGGAGGCCCCATGTGAAGGAGCTGAGCTGAATAAAAGGAATTAATGGAGGAACAGGACGATGAAAGGACTGTAAATCAGCCTGTTAATGATAAACAATTTTATCATTCCTGTAGATCATGTACATGAAGATTATGAGCCTGTCCTGCCAGTTTGCTCACACATGTTTCTTTTTTTCCTGAAGTGACAAAAGACATGGCAGTTAGTTGCAAAAGAGAGGAGATTATCTCAGCAGTGTATGTGCGCCACATCACGTGTTGTGTATTGAATTTCATTTCCTGTGTTTCTTGACACTGGCTTTCACCCCCTGCGGACTCACCAGCGGTTCAGCCATCACCATGTCGATCTTCTTCTCAGCCAGCACAGCAAACTCAGCAAATAGACTCTTGATGACAAACTCCCCGGGCTTGAGCTCGGGGTCGATGGTGATGCTCGACATGGCGGCAACGTTGTGTTTCTCCCACGAGAGGGGAGTCACTGAGGAGGGGGCACGGCGTCTACTCACGCTGCTGCTGACTGGTGCAGAAGCTGCAGAGAGAGAGGAGGGTAGAGGTTAGGAAATAATACAGTGGGAGTCAAAGCAGCAGGGTCAATCTAAGAACAACACAATCTTGTAAAGTATGCAATGTCATGCTCTAGTTCTTATCCAAACAGGAGCAACGACATTTCCTAAAGAGGCAAGTTGACTTGAATTGATGAGAGAGAGCAAGAGAGAAATATTCCAGTGCTGACTAGAGCAAACATACAACTTCCATTTGAGTCTACGCCTCTAATTATAAACTAATTTTCTAAACTCATATAGCCCATATTAGGCTCAAATCACCTTCAAAACAAACATAAGAATAATCATAACTCCCATTAGAGGAATGTCAACTTTAATTATCAAAACCTTTCAGAAAGATCGTAATATTTGTGTTTATGTCTGAATCTAGAATAACTAAATATTACAGTCAGCTCTTTCAACAGTGTTGAGCTGAAATGTACTGTTTTTCTTGCAAAACTGATTTGCTCAAAAAGCAAGCAGCAAGACTGGAAGGAAAATAGAAAGAAGGAGCATTTTGACATTTGAGAAATATATTCATTCACTTTCTTGTTAAGAGATTGATGAGAATATTGATACCACTCTCACCATGTCTGGATGCTAATACAGTATGAAGCTAGCAGCTGGTTAGCTCAGTTTAGCATTAAGACTTGGCACAGCTAACCTAGCTTTGTCCAAAAGTAACAAAAGCTGCATTTCAGCCCCTCTGCTGCGACTTCATTTATCAAAAAGATAAGCCAGAAAGGCCCGGTTTGAAGAGCACAATGCTAGCAACTGTCAGGATATGTCCTCAAAGTTCTGTTGGTGACCCCAGCTGCCCTTTTTGGGAATGTACGAGCTGACAAGACTGTCCGTCTTGTCAGCTCGTACATGTGTTACACTTTTTCTTTCTTTTATCGTTGATACTTTTGTTTTGTCTGCCACGAGTACTTTACCAAACTGCCGTTATACATTATTGAGCTGTGAGTAACCCACAAAGTGACAAATCAAACCCTGTGTACCAAATATATGTTACTGGTTGTGATGTTCTTATTGGTTTTTAATTTTCAAATTAGCATATTTGGGAGATTAAAAAGAACCAAGCAGCATTTGAGTCCCGCTGATGCGTGCCTGTGTGTGCTGTGTCTCTAAATGTGTGAGCTGTGTGCCTGACAGTTGTGTTGCCTCTCATGTATGGGTTTTTAGCATCTTATTCCTTTTGTACAACACTTTGGTCAACATGAGTTGTTTTTAAAAGTGCTTTCTAAATAAATTTGAGTTGATTTGAGAACATTAAGACTAAATTTAACAAATCACAGGAAATTACATGCAGCAGTCATCTACATAAACCGATGGTGATGAAAAATGCTCTTACAAAATTAAATTACTATACTCAAAAATATATGATTTCTTACAGTAAACATGGTGTCCTTGGTTTAACCTTTAACCCTAACAGCCAACTGTAGAGAGTCTACTTTGTTGTTTTTCTGGATCTAACATCTTTATCCCCCTTTACCGAAGACTATGTTTGGTGCAAATGCAAATTATTCACAGTGGTGAAGAGGATTACATGAATCTAAGGTCAAACTGGAGGTCAACTGTGTTTTCTAAGAAATCATGCACCTTTAAAAACAATAGGTGTATTAAAAAAGTCTTAACTATGTGAATTACAGATTACAAAAAGGAAGGCTGGAAGTTCAGTGAGGAAAGAAAAACACTGTAAAACTCAAAGTCCACAGAGCTCCTTCAGCAGTATTTAGACTGGCTTCCTGAAAAACATTCATCTAAGGTCATGAAGAGAACCCATAGCTCTACACATTTGCATGTGGCACAGATCATTTGGTCATCCCATTTAAATAGTTTAAACAAATCTTAAGGGTTTTGGTGTTTAGGGAAATGGCAGAGAAGCTAGAGGGCACAGTTCTGGAAACAGATGTTGAACAACCACATTTAGTTATCTTATTTTTCTCTCGTAACCCTATTCCTGTAGCCATGTGGGGTAAATAATAATTTCAGTTTTTATGTACACTACCATACAAACAAAAATATATACAACCTTTAATGCAAGAAAAACAGTGCTGTGAGTCTCTAAGATAATAAGTCCACACACTCAAACAATAAATAACCTTAAAAAGCACTTTCGTACCAGCTTCATACAAGTTGCTATTTACCAATAAAATGAAATGAAAAGTATGAAAATTATATTATCATCATGACATGCTTGTCTAAGTTCATGCTTACAGAGCCAAGTTGCTATCTTTTCAAAGGAACCAGGCTTCATAACATTCAATAGTTCTCCTGAGATTTATGCTACAGCTGGGACATGACTTCCAGTCCAGTCCACAATGGTTCCAGTCCAGCCAAGTTGACAGCCAATAGTAAACTGACCCTTCACCTCATTCCCTCCCAGGAAAAGTCTTGTACTGTTTCTTCCTGGTTGTCACAGAAACACTCGTGCATTCTTAATATTCTGAATACCATTGAGGAGCAGAAGTGCAGAAAAAAAAATATGTTTTTCAGCAGAAAAACACTCACACCTCGCATAAGAGGCTTTTTGTACAACAACAAAAATGCTCAAATTGTGGCACACTATGTACACCAAGATACTATCTGATATTCAGACTACTCAGATTCTCAAAACATAATCTGGTATCCAAACCATTATTAGATTGGAGTAAGTTAAATAACAGGGTCATTCAAAAACATATAAGCATACAAACCTACATGGGCTGCAATAAGCAATCATTTTAATTTGAATAATCAATCATCTTGTCAATTACTTCTTCAATTAACTGATGGATTATAGAAAAAAAAAAGTTAGATTAATGTGCATCACAATTTATCATAGGATGACAAACATGGAACTGTTAAATTGCTTCTGTAAATAAAAAAGGCAAAATAACCACAATTTTTATTATTACTTTTCTAATTATAATTTAAATACTATAGCATCTCCCTTTAAAACACAAGACCACATCTGAAAAATGTCTCAGGCCACCATTCCCTCCCAATATTTCAACACAAATGACTATTCTTCTCCCACACCAGTACTCCCTAAAACATAAAGCAAAATAAAATACCGTGGAAAAATTCTAAAGCACATAGTAATTTAACAGTTATGATTAAATCAATCAGAAATCAATAGACATGCTATGTTTTATAGAGCGAATGAAAGTGGGGAGGTGGCAGGAGCAGCGTAGTGGCAAGTGTTAGCTGTGTTGTGGTCATGTTGTCCAGCAGCACAGAGAGCCTTTCAAGCATTTCCCTCTTTGTTTACTGTGCTGCACCAACACCCCCAATGATGTCACATAGCCAGCTCCTAATAACCAATCCGTGCTGTGCGTGCTCTACCCCCTCCATCCTTCTTTTCTCTCCCATCCTGGGCCAGCTAGATTGTTGACTGGTCCACACACATGAATACCCCAACACTGTACTTCTGCAGTTCACAAAAAAGAAAAAAGAAAAACGCAAGACATGCCAGTCATCTGTGGCATGCCAAACTACGATCCCTTCCAAAGCTGACCCCACTGCGTAACTCTTTGTAAATGATTTTTAAAAAGATGGAAGGTTACTTACTTATAAACTTCTCCCTGTTTTAAGCCAGAAACTGTGCTGACTGAAAAACAAGCGACTCACTTATGACCCTAAGGTCATGTTCCTTTTTTGAAGCATGCTTTGCCAGCAAAATCTAATCCAGAATTACCACCTTGTAGTTGTATGCTTCTCCCAGCCAGTCATGTTGTAGTTAACATCCATGTCTGTCCAGATTCCTAAAATATCTGTAGTGACGACTTTGAAGGAATTCAATAAAATGTATTAGGTGTATTATTTTTTGGCAAAATCTAGGTTATTGCTATATTGACATCTATGACTCCAGTGAATACTTTCCAGTGAGAAACACGCTGTCTCCACTTGGAGACTATTTTTACAGAAGAGTACAGAGGACTGATAGAGAGCCTCATCACATGGTGTAACTACAGAGGACGTTGTTTACTGTACAGATTATGAAGCCTCTTGAGGCAAATGTTTGCTCGGTGATATAAGGATATATAAATAAAACTGATTCGACATCACTTTGTTTGTCTTGTTCTGCTGTGTCTCTATTATAGGGGCGGGCAACAGACAGACTATACTGAATGTATACTGGCTTGTCAACATGGGATGTATAAAATGACTATCACAAACATTGAGTATAGACCATCATGTAATTTGTTTGAAGCTACTGACATGAGTCAGTGCTCTCCTGTAACGGTCTCTCTCTCACATACACATACACTAACAAAAAGACTGTGTTTTTGTACTTGCACGGCTCTAGACTGCTACTATTTAGTCACATTTTGCGACCATGGAGCACCAGTTTGACCTGCAAATATCCTTAATGTAAGGACTAAAAAGCTGTTGGTTTGTTTCCAGCTTGCAGTGAATACATCCTCACGTTTAAAAGGCACCACAAAAGGAACCAACAATTTGTAAAAGTGGATACTTCATACACATCTTCAACCGAGCAACACAGAAGATCTAAACAACCTTCTGTTGGGCACCCAAGATTAGTGCCACTGCTTCAGTATCTGCCCAAATGTCACTCCTGCTGCTTCTGAGTTATGGCATTAAATAACAGCCAGGAAACTGTTTTTGCAACGCATTATGATATCACTATGAAGCTGACTTTTGACCTTTTGGATATAAAATGGCATGTCATCATCATTTTATCTTATTAGACATTTGTGTAAAATTTTGTCATCGCTAGCGTATGAATTCCTGAGTTACAGCCCATATAAAGTGTTTTGTGAGGTCACAATGACCTTGACCTTTGACCATCAAAATCTAATCAGTTCATCCTTGAAAACATAACACCACGGACCACGACTGTTGCCACCACAGAGGCATAAAAAGAGAGCTTGTTTTTCAAGCACAATGTTTCGTTGTGACTGGATGTACTGTCGGATGTTGTTGATGCTATATTCACAATATTCAAAATGGAAAAAAAGCTTGGTTTAAAGAAGTGAAACATGTCTTACTTCTCAAGGCTGTGCCCTTAACTTTGAAGCAATAAAGCTGTCACTGGTTTCTGATTTACCAATTGTTCAGAGTTGTTCTTCCTCATTATTTATACTAATCAAATCACCTGCCAAAATACAGTTTCTATGGTCTGCCTTAGCCTGAAAAACATTGAGATCTGCAACTCAAGAGAACACTGGTATCTAAGAGATTCAGAACAACCCAGACCATGGACAGTACTGCAACTACAGTTCTGATAGAAAGGACTGACAAGCTGCCACTGCGGTGTAAGAAATGCTTATGTTTTGCTATGAGAGGCCTATAAGCCCCGCTCTGCCAGAGTTCCATGGTTGTGCTTAAGAAATGGAGCACCCTGCAGGATTACACAACTATTAGAGCAGTGACTCCACCTTGTCACAGTTAAAATAAAACCCTCCCAAACGCCTGCTCACTTCCCCTGTCAGGACAACCAGAAACAACAGCACAAACACACACATATCGTTGGAATGCAGGGCCGCAAGTGCGTCCATTTTTTTTTTTTTTAAAGAGAGACACAAAGGAATCACTGCCAATGTTTATGTGGTGTGGCAGTGCCAATTCTGCAATTGTGCCTCAACATGCTCACTCTCTGACGAGTTACTACTAGTTTACTTTTCACCAATACAACATCAAAATAAGAAAGAATCTAAAAGATAGGACAGAAATCTGTTACCATAACTTGACAACAGTGCAACACAGGAATAGATTGGGAAACCAATATGCATGCTCCATCACGATTAAAAAATTGATTTAGCAATAAAGGGCTTAGCTGTGAACTCACCATATGTGTTAATTCCTCAAAATCTTACCGGGTGTTCCAACTGAACATGTCTAACATCTTTATACCATAGGACAAAACAAAGAACATTTAACAACATTTTCTGTGTTCAGGGACACAGGGAAAAAAGCATCACAAAGAGAGACTAGATGGATTGAAGTTGAAGCAGGACAGCTTAGAGAGGGTTTCTGAAATTAGGCCCTCTTTGTTTGAGAGGCCCAATGAAAAACTGGCAACCAGCACAGGATGGGGGAGAGAGGAGCGAGGGGGCGGTAAATTAGAAAGAGGGACAAATGGAAGAAAGCTGTTTACTCAACAGGTGGATGCTTTACTGCCAAGCTAACAGAAAATCCATGTATCCATCTATGTACAGAGGCCTTTTCAATGTTAGAGATCAGATGTTCTAGGGATCCTGAGTACAAACATTTTTATATATTACTTTAATTTTTTCAATTATTTATGACCTGGAGGGAGAGAATACAGACTTACTACAATGTGCCCTGGAATGTAAACAGTTCCACCCTGTTTTTGGGGGTACAAAAGTTGCCAAGTTCAAAACAATGTTTTTATGTCTTTATGAGAAATCTGTCTTATTACAAGATATCGCAAATAAATCACTGTAACAGTTGGAGCAGGGCAAATCAAGGCCAAGTTACCAGTCTATCGCATAACAAAATACAGACAAATATGTTCAAGCTCACATTCACACCTACGGGCAAATAAGAGCTTCTTATTTTCATGACCTGTATAACTTTGGACTGTGTGAGGAAACCAGAGCACCTGGAGCAAACTGACACAGAGACAGGGAAAACATGCAAATTCCACATAGAGAAGCACCAGACCAGAGACAACAGTTTTTATGCTGATGGCAGTGAAATTTCTATCTGTTGATGATGACCCAAACTGTCAGCTCACTCCTTAAACATGTGGCTTAATATATTTCATAGAAGTGTAATAATTTCTTCTGATATTGGCAGAGGCAGCCCGGCTCTACTGCAATACAGTGTGGGAAACCCTGATAATTAACAGCTTTCCTACCTAACCAGTTTATCAAAATGTGTACGTGATTGTCTCACGATACATGTCCTCATGTTGCCAGATCAGAGCAGGGACCAATTAAATTGCAATACTGGCATCGCGCGAGTTCTGCAAGAACTGATTCTTTTAAAACCACTGCATGTATATAAATCAATATGTGGTTAAGGTCCTAACTCAATCTTCTCTGATAAGCTGTGGTCTAATGATTGTTCCCAAATTAGTACCCAAACATGGTGAAGTCACTTTTAGTTACCATGCCACACATATCTAGAACAAACTTCAAAACTTCCATATCTAGAACAAACTTGTACGATACGTTTTCAACCGTTATCAGTGTGTGTGTGTGTGTGTGTGTGTGTGTGCCTGTGTGTGTGTAAATGAGTGTGAAAGGGGGAGAAAAAGAGGGAAAGCTGATGTAAAGCCCTCAACATGGTCTTAAACCTGTGATTAATCAGTTAATCAGATCTGACTCTGACAACCTTTTCCTTGCTTGGCCCAAGAGTTGAAAATATCACTTTAATATTGCTGTCGATATTAGGACATAAAAATATATACATCATTATAGGAGGATCCCATTCCCATTGGTCCTGTCACAATGAAAGGAATTAATTGCAAATATAAATAAATTTATTTGAACCCCAGTAAGCCAACTCAGGTGATCCCTTGAAAAAGACAAGCCTTGCATTCCTTTTTCAGACGATAGAAATGTTTGGTCAGAGTTTGTGTGGCTAAGGTTCTGCAGTCACAGCAAAGTTACGTGTACTGTACCACTACCAAATACCACAACTGAAATCCATAACAATTGTTAGCCCTGATTTTTTTTATACTCTAGCTTTTTTTTTTTTTTTTTTTACTATATCAATAATGTGCACAAGAAACATGTTTATACCTATGTGGAAGTATATGCAGCATCAGCTGGGCAATTCAGACTACTGTTTGCCATCCACATTTGTCCATCACTAGATTTCAATGAGACTGAGGAGGCAGCGCCTTTTTGATTTCTGATGTAATATGGGCTGTATGGGAAGCTAATAATAGGAGGGAACCAGAAGACGGATCAATAGTAGGGAAACATTAGCTGCGGCGGAGGGAAGGGAGAGGAGGGTTATAAAAGTAGGAGGAAAAAAGGAGGGATGAAGATTGTGTGCGAGCTGGTAAGGAAGACCAAGGAGAGAATTGGATGTTAATTTTTTTTTTAAAGTTGACAGCGATAGAAAGAGTAAGGGAAAGTTTGGAACAGCCAGCGCTTCCTGATAAACAGAGTACTTCAAGTCCACCTGTGTTGTGTATCAGCAGATGCTCATCAATAGACACATTATCTATGGGACAACTAGGAGCCAGTAGAACGATGATGAGCTGGGGGAGGAAGGTGGACTCTGCTGAAGGAAGAGGTTAATTGCTGCCACCTGCATACACATCAAACAAGCCTGGCTAAACCTGGACTAAACATAATCAGTCATCCTGACAACTCCATTAATAACCACCTTTCTTATACAGGAAGGAGATAGGCAATCTCAAAGCAAAGATTGGAGTGCATGCACGCATGTACAACGCTGCACGGGTCTGCTGGCTGTGTGTGGTAGATAAGTCTGGTGGCCAAGTGTGGTATGTAAACATGTGTGCAAGCCTGGCAAGATACTTACAGCTGCTACTCCAAGACTTGAGCAGAGATTTGATGCTGATCTCAAAGAAGACCGAATCCTGCAGGCTCAGCATGGCGGCTCTTAAAAGTTAGGCTTCACCAGAAGGCACAAATATCACACAGCTCCTGTCACTTTCATTTCACAAAACCCAAACATTCCACTCTTCTTGCAAATAAACACCCCTCATACACCTCCCGATTGGAGCTGAATACTACCCTCCACAGGTGCTAGTTAAAGGCAGCATCCCGAAAGACAGTGTGAGCAGCTGCTGAGGAACGAGAGCCAAGAAGTGCTACCAGTTTGTTTCCTCTGCCACCTAGTTCACGGAAGAGTAGAACTGCGCTGGGAGAAGAGGAGAGAGAGTATAGCCTGGTTAGTTAGAGAAGTATTCCACCCCAGCGCCTGCTGCCCACTTGCCAATCCACAGAGTCTCTCATCCCCATTTCAGCGCAGAAAAATCCAGAGAGGCGAAGGACAAAACTGCGTGAGAACTTTTGCTCCAGATAGGGAAGAAACAGCAGCAAAACAGTACGCAGCAGAAGTCTTTAACAATGCACGGCAATATTCCCTCTCCTCTTCTCTTCCTGTGTGTGTATGTGTGTGCCAGTCCTAGCCCACTAGCGCTGTCAGCTACCCTCCACCTCCCCCAAAAGCTCTCTCCCTCTCCATTCGCTCATGAGCAGCCCCTCCTCTTCCCAGCCAGCTCTTGTTCTTTTACTGATGCCTGCTCTTTTCTCTCTGAGTGAGAGCGAGCTTGTTTCAACAGCAAACAGAGGGAGGCGGGAGCAGAGTGTGGGGGTGGGTGATGTCATCAAAATGCTGCGAGTGTTCCCTGGCTGTGGCTCAGCAATGCATACGCATGTCAGAGCTGCTACTGTGCTGCCTCTCCACTGGCCTATCAAAACGACACTTCCTGTAAGCTCCACAGCAATACTGATGCGTCATCCCTGACTGCAGTAGGAGGCAAAGGAAAGAATGGGAGGATGGAAGAGAGAAAGAAAAAAAGGGAGGATACATTAAACAAGGGGGGCTGCACACACCAAAACTAGTAGTCATACTTCTATTCAGTTCTCTGCTCCAAAATAATACAAATATTATGTTCCTAAATTATGTGCCATACAGCCCCATCTTCAAAACAAAGTAAACTGTACTCTAGCTGCACTCAAGAGAGAATATGGGGAATGTTTTCATTTTTCACCAGACCAAATAATGAGACATGGGCACCTGACATTGTGCTATTGGTACTTTGTACCAGTTTCCAATCACAGATCACAGCATCACAGCTAATCTATTTGTTAAACTAACCGTTCACACCCAGTGGAGTCATAGGCATTACATCATTGCTCTGTCCAAAAGCTACCAGGCATGGTAACACACACAATGATACACAAACTCACTACACAGTGCATTACTGAGAAAACAGCCCACTGTGTTTGTGTGTGAGAGGCACGCACACACACACGCACACGCACACACACCTGATTCATCTGATATTTTAATCTTGTGTTGATGACAGTTCTACCTGCTCTCGCGGAGACTTAAAAACAGATCCACATGACATCAAGAAATTTGTAGTCAGGCACAGGATTAAGTTTGTTAACAAAATATTCTGAGGGGAACAGCACTGGGAAAGGCTGCAAAAGACAAATGCTCTTTGTCTTCTTTTAGTTTAGTCTTCATTTCTCTCTCGCCCTCAGTCTCTCCCTCTGTCACATGTCCTCCACTACACAAGTTATGCAAAATGAGGCAGAGCTCATTGCAAACAAACACAACACAAGCAGATGCTTTGTCAAGCCCTGGCTGGTGCTACCCTGATGCAGGCTTCCACTGTGAAACTCTGCCTTGTAATAAACAAGTGCAGATTCTTCAGGGTCGCATTGCACATTTGCAGCAAGTACATATCACTTAATTTCATTTAATGACATCTTGAAAGTTTTGGATACAGTTAACATCCATGGATAGAGTGGAAGAGACATTTCAAAATTACATTTTATTGGTGATCAACAGAAGCCTCATTCTTTTTAAGTTAAACAGTTATTTTTATATGATTTCGGGGGCATTTTTGCCTTTATTGAGAGGACAGCTGTACGTAGACAGGAAAGGTAGGAGAGAGAGAGGGGAAGACAGACCGGAAATGGCTGCAGGTTGGAATCAAAACTTGGGCAGCTGCAAAGGACTAAGCCTATGTGGGGTGTACACTCTACCAGGTGAGCGAGAGGTCACTGCAAAGTTGTCCTTTGTTACACCATATGGCTGACACCAGAACCACAGTTTGGGTTCGGATTGCAGGGCTCAACAATAAGGCTTGTCTGATTGCCCTGGCAAGTAAAATGCCATGTCAGACTGGTAACTTTAGCATCTTGCTTGTCCAATTGAACAACCAGGTAGCTGGTAAAAAATAATAATATTACTTATTTTCAGGATCTGATGATGGAAGTAGTCAAGGAGAGAGCCATCTCGTCTCCTTCTCACCTCTGTTCACACTTGCACATGAGCAGTACCAATCAGGTTTTTTCTATCAAAAAATCTTTCAGTTTCATCTACTCCGACACTGCTTTGCTTCTCTATGATTTATCAAATACTTCTATTTTAAGTTCTGCTACCAACACAAGTTCAGTGGGTCATGACAAAGCGACCAGAGAGTTGAATACAGCTTCAAACGTAAATGGACTGCACTGCACTGCACTTGCATAACACTTTTCTAGTCTTCTGACCAAAGGACTTTCACACTACATATCGCATTCACCTATTCACACACATTAACACACTGGTGGCCACAGGGTACCATACAAGGTGCCGCCTGCTACTTAGTAACCACTCACTTACACTCACACCAATGGCACAGCCATCGGGAGAAATTTGGGGTTCAGTATCTTGCCCAAGGCTCCTTTAACATGCAGAACCGCCGATCTTCTTATTAATGGATAACCCACTCTACCTGAGCCACAGCAACCCCACACAGTGGGGTCAGGTTGCTTTTCTTAAAATGTAACTTACTAAGAAATCCCCTGCTCCAGGCCTTGAGTCTCACAGAGTAACCCCAGGACTGAAGCCTTTGGCTCAAGCTCCAAGGCAGCAGGAGGCAGGCAGAAGTATTTGGCAGAAACCTAATGTGTATACATTATGTTTAAAAACAGAATTAGCGTCCGTATTGTCCGCCTTATCAGCAAACCAGTTCACACACAAACATGCAGAGACCTCTGCAGACACTGTTTTCTGTAAACCAGCTTTACTGTTTGAGGCATGAAGAAGAATAACTGACAACATCATCTCTCTGGGAACATTGCAGCTAAGAGCTATTGTCCAACAGAACTGACGTAAGTTGAGGACTTCAAATAAACAACATTATAACTGACTTCCTGGAAAGGAGAGCTTACTGATTGAATAAACTCAACTAAATGCACAACCAAGGCAAGTTCTAGTAGCTCCATTCACAAAGTGGGAGCCGTGGTTGACAGCTAGCCATCCTGACTGCAGACGGTATAGGGGAGCTGTTCCTCCCAGGAGCCCACAGGGTGGAGGATGCATTTCCTGTTCTGGCCTCTCTGAAGGGCAGTGGTGGGAATAATAATCGATAGGAGCTGTAATTCAATCCCTGACCTCCCCAGTGGTGCCTGGGCTGCAGAGGACACGCCATTTAGATCCATCACAGCAGTCTGGGTATGCAGCACAAGTCTGCAACCTGCACAGTTCCTCACTTGCAAACACTCCCTTGAGAATCAGCTATTTCATAATTCCTCATAATATTCATCAGGTCACAAACTGTGTACATTTGGACTAAGGTTTCAAACCCTTTTACACACACATTGATTGGCAAGATTTTTCCTGGCCACCTTCCATGGTATAATGCTCTGTAGCTGTGTGACTGTGAATAATCAAAAACATTTTTTTTATAAACTATTCCTTGCACAAACAACAGACACCAAACCCAATGACAGAGCCTTTCTCCTCTGCTCAAGCTGAGAATGAACAAATTCATTTCTCAGATTTGCCTAGCAAATCAAGAGAGGCAACTCATTTTAACAAAGAGTCATTCTTAGGTCAGAAGCGCATCGTCTCTGTGGAATGACAGAGCAGAACACCGGGCAAATCTGAATTAAAACTCCTCTTAATACAGGTACAAAAAGGTCAGCTCATTACTCATAGCACTTCTTCAAATGAGCAGACTTCAAGTTGTTCACTATGGAGGAGGAACATTTATTGGGAAAGCTGGTCGGAGAAAGAACACTAACAATGATTCACACAGCATTCGTCTTCCCAGCTATGACACCATATTCCCACTAAGTGCCGAGTCTGCACAGAGCTGCACCATTATAGGGTTTGTTTCACTACAGTTGGCTAATAACTATTTAAGAAATCCGATGAATAAGTCTGTCCAGGCTGTCTGGATACACACCCTATGGACTGTTCAGACTTTCAATACAGAAGTACAACCCACCAGTGCACACTCATGTTCAGTCACATGCTCCAAACACTCCCAAATCACAAACAGGAAGCCTGCTGCACCCATTAACCAAATACTGTCCCAATCAAACCCTTCCCAAAAACTCAGCTGTGCGTCCTGCAACTGGGTGATGTCACTGTGTGCACAAAAAGACAAATTACAGAAAGAAAAGCGGAGCACCACCTTAAAAGCCAACTCAGGCTATGCCAGTTCTGCAACAAGGGAGTGGCACTTAGCTCTGATTTAAACACAGGGCAAATTATCCTGAGGTATGAATACACCAGAATACCATCTCGCTCTCCTTACCTGAACTACTGTAGTAATCACAGCACTTCTTTTTATTACATAACTCACCATCGTGACCCCTGCCACCACGAGCATGATGAAAAAAGGAGAATTTTCTAACATGATGGATGTGTCCTAGTTGGAAAGAAAGAAAGGGAAGATTTGAAACCAGTTTGCCCAATCCAGTCTGTGGACATGTCATCTCACTGTTTGTCAAGCTAAATAATTTTCACAGCTCCCCAAGGCTCCAAACCAAAGTAAGGACAAATAATAGTCAGCCTATCATTGTTATTTTGGGTTAGTGTAGCCAGCTGTCTCCTGTAGTCCTCTTCTTAGAGGACAGGTGAGTGGAGCAGAAGGTAGAGCTCAGTTATGCTTTAGCTATGAGCATAAAGGGAGCAAGCGTGCTCTGACAGGTAGCACTGCAAAAAACGCCATACTGAGAGACTGACGACAAGTCATCATCCCACTGCTGATGCAAACTGGCTGGCCTGCACGCACACATAATTCACATGTGTACACACACCTTCTAAACCTTTAACTACTGTATCCAAAGACACAATAGTAGACCTACTTCAGAGGATTAAAATTGTCATCACAACTCATACTTAACAGCCAACTCTCAAACTTTTGTTCCAAACGCCATAGCAGGCAGGACCTCAGTGTCACCTGACATCCATTTTAATTCTATTTTATTTATTTTTTTCCTATTTAATACAGCTTACAAGGCACATTATAAAAACATAAACTGCATCACAGCTTTCCTCCGATGGCTTCCCATAATATTTTGTGTATATATATGTGTGTGTGTGTGTGTGTGTGCGCATTTGTTACGGGGCACGTATGACATGTACTGAAAAATGTTAAAAAAAACAACAACAACAGTAAAATAATAGCGGATGTGTTACGACACTCTTCAAAGATGATCAAAGAAGTTATCAATATGTGCATGACAAGGAATTACAAACCTCTCTCTATGTATATAATCTGCTGATAATATGGAAAAAATGTTAAAAACAAACTGGAACTGGCCAAAGGTTCCTTGATGTTGAGCTAAAGCTGCACTCATTTATTTCTTTGGCCACTTGTGACAGACAGACCACATAACAAGCTGGCAAACAAATAGCTGTGACTTCATCGTCATAGAGAGTTGTTGACATGTTAGCAAACAATTGCATATTTACAGTACACATTACACACCCGGCAGGCAGAGCAAAACTTGAGCATTCATTTTGAGTTTCTAGCCACCTGACAGACTCCTGTAAATCCAAAGTCATTTTCAGTCGTTACTTTTATGGCTGCTCACTAAGTTTGTCTGCCGTTTGGTGCTGAGCAGGTGGCGTAAAGTCAGTATAGCAGAGCTTGTTTGCTGAAAACGTCCACCTGCTGCTGGCAACTGGGTTAATGAGAGCAGTGACACACAGAGTTATACAGTAAAATTGAGGGTTGTGAAACCAAAAACAATGCTCTCAAAGAGGCTAAAAGCCGTTTCAAGCTGCAGAGTGTGCTAATAAATCTTTGTGGGTTCATTACTGCAGGCAATGCTTTTCACATTACTAGCTATCATTGGTAACAATTGAAAACACAGATGAGTGTGTGTGCTGTAATTTAATTATTTGGGGGGGCAAAACGTATTCATCAATTGGGGGGAAAAAAAAAATTGTAAACAGTCTGCTGTGGTAATCCATTAGACTAAGACATAAAAAAAACAGGCTATAATCTAGCCTAAACTCTGCTAACTCCAGTCAGTGTAGTGTGTCAGTACCTTCACACATCTGACGGAGAACCAGCTGCCGCTCACTTCTGTCTGGTTGCTACCGTTTAAATACTGCTGTGATGTCACAATTTGGGAAGGGGGTTGACAAAAGCATCACTCTGCACTTCAAGGGAAGTTTATGTTACAGATATGCTAAATTCTGTCTTAAAAAAAGTACCAATAATCTAATGTAGATTAACTACCTCTCAGATGTTCATTATGTTGTGTTGTTACTATTTTAAGACTGGGCAGCAACGTACGCAAATTACACCTTCTTTTTCGTCGTGCTTTGACAAGCTGATATTGACTCTTTTTATTAGATTAGATTCTGAATCCACTGAGACTGCATTATAGTCAGTGTCCATTGCCCTGCGTATCATGGTACAGACGCAACTTTGTCATATTCACGGTTAAGCATTGGTAGTGCACTGAGGCCGCGAGTTAGCACAATAAAAAATAAAGGTGATTACCCAACCCTAGCATATATACATTATACTGTATCTATAAAGTGTATGTATGTGCATATTTGCGTGTACGTATAGAAGAGGTAAAAAAGGGTTTGGGGGTAAAGCCAACCTTGGATTACATGTTAACAAAGCTTAACAAACACTAAACTAAAAACGCAGAAAAACAGCACCTTTAAATTGCCCTTGTTAATTAGCAAAGATGAGCACAAAACCAGAACAGATAACTGCTCCATCAACAGCTAAGTCAGTTGTACCTTTGAGGCGGGTTCGGTTCCTGCGGGCAGGCCTGGAGAGGCCGATCCCTGGGTCTACCTGTATCATCGGATCTACCGGACCCTCCTCAATGGTCTGTCCCATGGATAGCAAGCCCAGTCGTCTCATACGAAGCAGCCGTGGGCCAGTCTCCCTGGACAGGGCTCCGCCATGTTCTACTGGCCCCTCCCCTGAGATGGCAGCTGGAACCAAGCTCTTCAGAAACTCCATGGTCGACAAGACTTTCTCTGTCTTTCACTCTGGTGTGTAGTCCAGTGGCCTGCTCCATACCATTCTCCCATACAACTACCTGTCTGCTTTATCTACCCCATTTACAGACAAGCAAGACAACAGTGCAGTCCCCGTCTCCAGCTGCTACCTACATGCAGCAGCTTCACATTCACCCACTGCCAAGGCCTGTATGTGGGCCCTGAGATCTGTCCTTACAGACCTGAAGAGACACTACCTGTCAGACTCTCCAAAGTTGTCTGTCACGTTAACTAGCTACAGTAAACAGCTTCTCTTTACTAGTTAGTTCAGACAGAGTGAGAAACTTCTTACGCTGCAACATTACCTGTCTGCTCACAGTGAACGGAGAAAGCAAACAGACATGGCACTTTTCATGGGTCGTGATGTAATTGTGAGTGGGCAGGGCTATGTTTGAGTGCCAAGCACTATCTGGGGTGGGACTAGAACATGTTCCACAGGAGATAACACAAACCTGGGCCACCGGCCAATCACAACAGAGACGACACAAGCCACACCCTGCTGGCCTGTGTTGCTCACCAGTGAAAGAGACCAAGAGAGGAGGAAGTGGATTGACAGACACTGTAAGAAGTACGGCTTCACCGGCCCGCCTGCATTTACTGATAGCCCTTATCATCAGAATTGTGTTACTTGTTAGCATTCATAGACAAACACAAATGCTTGTTTGCCTTCTTGCTAACTTACTCAAATAACAAAAGGGCCCATCCCCTTGCTTTCGCTTCTGCTCGGCTGCGCTTTGCTATTATGAAGAGAAGCAGAATGAGCAAAGTGATGGGGTCTGTGAAACGGGGTGATGACAGACTGCTGTGCTCTGCTTGGCTGCACAGCTTGTACCTGCAGCAAACTCAAACCCTTCCAAATATCCCTCGCTGAGGAGCGAGAAGGACTATACTGTGCTGACTCTCATAAAAGCTCAGTGCCTAAAGAAATCATCAATTTGCTGTTCTTTGAGACTGAGTGCAAAAATTAATTGGCCATCCAAGCACTAACATATAGCCAGCCCTCAATCGCAATATAAAGCTTTAACACTCCACAAAAATTAAAGATGACTGTAGCACCAGTGTGCAGCAAACTGTTAAAACACCCTTAAATTACGCCTTTCTGCTGAGTCATCATTAAATATGCACCAAAATAACACAATTGGGCAATACAGAATGGCACAGTACTTATTTTATCTTGCTCTATTAAGACTCCATTAAGCATTTTGATATTAAACCAATAGAATTACTGCCATGAAACTATTGGCAACTGATGGTCTAAAATGGCCAAATGTAAGTCCATTTATTATTTGTACTTAAGTTAAGAAAAGCTTTTTTCTTAACTTAAGTACTTTGCCATAGAGACATAACTTTATCTATATATGCAGTCAACATATTGTCTACAAGTATTCTAGTGCTTTTAATATATTTAGTTATAACAGTTGTAGTAAGCCCTGCAAAGTAAATAACATTATGTTTTTAGGTAGTTGTTAACCATGTTTGTAGCAGTTTAATAACATCTCCATGAATTAAACTCAGTTTATTTCTGTTGCATGTCCTCATGTACAAGTAATTATCTCCTTCATAAAGGGCTAAAGATACTAACGCAAAAATGCATTGTGTGTAAGACCAGTAAGTGTGGTCATAAATGTATTGAGGAAGTGTTTACACCCTCTACTGCAGCGTGTGAAAATTTCAGTGAGATGATGTAACTGTTTTAGTATACAAGAGCCTGAGGGGGGGTAAAAGAAAAACAAAAATCACCATTCTCTCCTTTACTTTCCCTGAGTGATTTCTCAAAATACTATACAAAAACAGTGCTGTTATTTCTTCATTTTAACTGTGCTTTTTTATGAGATCCATCCAGCACCAAACCTTGCCTGCAGAGTAAGCACACAGTGGAAGAATGCAATGTTAAATGCAGTGCAGCAGTTTTGCGAAAACTCTGCCCTCTAGAGGCCAGCTGGCAGAAAGCACACCAAGCAGCACTAATTGTTAAAATCTACTGACAAGCCCCAAATAGCTGGGAAAAAAGGAAAACGCTCAGCAAGATTTGATGGCAAACCACCAGAAAGCTTTTTAGAGCTGGACTCTGGCTCACAAACGCCTTTTCAAAAAGCTGGAGTCTGAAAACGCTGCATTTGTCCAAAGCTGTCAAATTTTTTTGAAATGGATTGCACTTTGTTTTGTCCTCATAAAACTACATTCATTTATTGTAATATCCATTCCAAACCTTTACAGTCCACAGAAAAAGTAGCTGATAAACAAGAAAAAACATTTAAGGCCTACCTATAAAAGCACAATCTCAAAGGATGGCAGTCTTAGTTTAATTATTTAAACTATTCTGGGCCCACTGGGTATTGAGTGCAAGAGGACTCTTCAGTCACTGCTGAAGACCACAGATGCCTACACAAAGAGACTGATTTGTAGTTTAGTGTCAGAATTAGCCTTTTGAATATCCAAGCATTTCTACAACACGACTGCAAGTGGGTATGTCGTCCATTATCATGACATCAAATCACACCAAGAACTTGTGTGATTGACCTCTCATGACCTCTCATGTTACTGCCTGGTGATGACAACGCTACCAAGAATTCATCTAAGTTGGTAAACAAAACTACTACGTCCAGCCAGGGTAAAAAAGAGCTGATAGAATTATTAGGACAATATTTTACAGATTATTATTTTTATTATTTTAAGACAAAAAAATCTAATCAGGCAAGATAGAGTTGCAAGAAGGGACATTTGTCAGGATAGTGCAAGACTGAGGCCGAAGTAAAGATGCAGAGAGGCTGAGGCAGCAGATCCTGGTAGGATCACTAAATGAGTCAGAGAGGGAGAGAGAGAGGGATGACTGATGAGGCAAAGATAGCCATCACCCAGCCAGAGCACCACAATGGTCAGTGGAGGCAGCTGTGGTTTGTTGGGGCCAGGTCTGTGGTGCTGTTGAGTTAGAACAATACCCCTGCACAGGAGGCCCAGATCCCAATCAGCCCAGGAATGTGGAAGAGGAAGCTCTGGGAACAATGTGCAGCGTTCCTATGCCGTACTGGGTCCCACCCGCCTCTGCCTTGTTCTGCTTTCAAGCAGGAGAAAACAGGAAAACTAGTGGGCTGGGGCCCAGAAGTCAGAGTCTGTTTTGCAGTCAGCTGGGGGGGCTGGACAGCACACAGTCAGCACAACCTTGCTACAGTCATCACTTTGGGTGTGCATATATCTGAACTGCTACACCACCACTTGATGTCAGTAAACAGTTCGAGGTCTATGTCTAGTAAGCTGAATATCAAAACAATGCTGCACTGCCCTCTAATGGTACAAAAAGCTCCCACACCATTAAGCTTACAGTCCTGCTTTCCTATGCAGAGCTCTCGAGTGTAACCTGAAATGATGAAGCCATAAAATTATTCTGCCCATGTGTGTATGTGACAGCCTTCATGCAACTTCTTATGCATAACTATTTCTTATCATCCTGCTCCAAGTTTTAGAGGTTTACACCAACAGGTTACATAGATCAAAAGGGCTGTTAAGGAACAAACCTTGCTCCGTTATAACAACAGTCAAAATTCAATTATTGTTTATTCAAAGTCCTGCTGTGTGAGAACACATTTTTCTTTCTGTTCTTGCTTACAATCTACCTTCTGCTAAACACAGCTTCAGTTTGATTTCCGCACATTGCTACTTTGTTTATCAACTTGTAGGGGAACCTATGAGTTAGGTTTGAGTCTTTCATCTGCAAACAGGAACAAGAAATGCAACAATGTTCAGCATTCAGACACTCAGACAAAGAGATCAAGCAGGTTCTGACCAGTCCTGATTGACAGTTGCGAGGCAACCCACAGAGAACTTGGTTGTCACTGCTGAAGAATGTGACCTGACCAGACCCTGCATCAAAATGATCCTCTTTTCTCTCCTGACCAATTACCATTGTCAGATGACGCTTGTCCACTGGCCCAGAGGCAAAAATAATATGCAAAACAGTATTTAGAGGAACACACCAGTGCAATTCAACTTCACAACCTTTACAGTTGCTTAAGCAACATGACTTAACCACAGACCACATTTTAAGCCTTGTTTTCTTGAGGATGTTGACCAGAACTAAAGCTGCTGAGGGTTATAAACAGAATACCATAACAGAATAACATATTACTGTCACAAATTGAAACATAAAAACAGGTAAAGTTACCAGTAGTGCTGTCATGGTTTGTGCACTTCTACCGAACCATCACAGCAGGGGGTCATGGTCCAGTGCAGGCCACCGCACACAAAATATATGCTTTGTTAACTGATACAAGTAATGTGGAACCAAAGTTCACATGCGCAAGTTCTGCCTAAATACTTTTAGCTGTATACTATTACCAACATGCTAAGGTTGGCACTAGAGTCGTACCGATACTGAGACCAGTATCGCAAATGCCTCCGATACTGCCTAAAATACAGTATCGGGTATCGGCGAGTAGAGCCTATGAACAATCCGATGCCACGTAATGCCTCACATCATTACGCATACGCACGCTACAGGCAAATGAAATGGAGTGGAGTTTAAAAAGCATTCTACTGTAGCCTTTAAAATGTCTTTTATACCAAATTGTGTGGCTGCACTTTAACCTGTGTCTTGATCTGTGTCAACACTGGATAATAATAATAAAAAACAGTTTTATGGCATTCATTCTACTATTATGTAGGTATTTCTTAATATTTTACATAGAGTTTTAGGAGTTGAGACATACAGAAATTCATATCCCATCCAATTTTATTTTACGCACTGGTATCGGATCGGTACTCTGTATCGGCAGATAGCTAAGGTTCAGGGATCAGAATCGGTATCGGGAAGGAAAAAGTGGTATCGGTACATCTCTAGTTAGCACAACAAGCGGATTAGTGTGCACTTTAGTGGGTGCACATGAATGACGTACCTGGAAGACCCGTCTGCAGGTTCCCAGTGCAACAACAAATAAGAGAGTGCTGTATAAAACGAAGACTGTGTGTCTGCGTCACTTCAACATTGTAGGGTATGCAAATGGAGGCAAGTGCTAATTCACATAAGATGGTGTGCTCAGATACCAATGATGATAAATGTTTGGTGCTTTGAATGTTTAAATATAGCCCAGGTGAAACTAACCATCATCCTATTGCACAAGTTTTATTTTCATTGTATGTACTTAAGGTACAGAAAAGCTGCTCTGTGTTCATACACTGTAATACAGAAGTGTTTATAATGTTACTAACTTTTATAATGAAAATAGTTTACCAAAGTTGCCAGTGGGCAAAATGCTGCCTCAGTCCCCAGCAAGAGGATTTTGACTGTCTCTGACACTTGTACTACTGTCTGTTCAAAACAAATGAAAAGAAACATATCCTTATGCATTGGGGGTTTTCTGCTGTACTTGCACTGAACTCCTGAACCACAGTATGAACCGACCCATGGCTTTTTGTGTACTGTGATGCCCCTAGTTAAAGGTACAACTGGCACAGTGCTACACGGTACAAGACAGTCTACCACTGTATGACTGTATGACACGAGACACTGAACAGCAGCTCACCCTGTGTTGGACCTTTTAACCAGACTACTGTTGTGCTATCATTTTCTAACAATTTTCTAAATACTGTATTTTATATTTAGAACTTAAACATCTTATAAAATAGCCTACGCTCTGCTCCCTCTTTGACAGACAGTTCCCCAAGCACCAGCTGCCACTACCCAGCTCTATCTGGTTGCTGCTTTTACATGGTGCACGTGCTATTTAATCTAATATAAACAAACTCAGTTTATTATTTGTGACAAACGCATTGCTCTGTGTACTGTGAGGAAAGTTAACTACAGCATGTTGGTGTGTCGGATGTTCATCTTATCATCTGACTCTCACAATTTTTCCGTTGTTTTTTCCCCAAATAAAATTAACATGGTACACAAAGAGAGCTGTAACTTTGCTGTGATAAGGTTATGAGCCAGCAGCCTCCACCTGACCACATTAATCATCTACTGTAGGTCTGATAAATATACATTATATATACAAGTAGTACCTGTAACAAAAAGTACTTTAAAATGTTTGGCCTACATAGAGATTCTGTGTAACTGCAGACAGAGCAGAATGGGGCATTTATCACCTTATGACTGCAGCACAGACAGCATTTACTGACAGAATAAAAGTGAAGTTATGCAAGCTGAGGAAGAAACCAAATGCCAGCATGAAAAGACCAAAATTTCTACTTTCAGAATTCAGCAAGAGGAAAACAAAGAGATTAATCCAACACCCCGTTCCTTCCCACACTACTTAGCGTCAGTAAAACCTTAACCACACCGCACAGTGGAACACTGCCCACTTAACCCGTGTGACGTACCTTAAGGCCATAGAGCAGGGGCTGGAACTGGAAAGAGAAAGGAGGGTCCACAAGTTCACTGCACAAGAATCTGAAACAGAGAGTGCAGAAAATCACGTCTTTAACAAAAAAACAGCATACGGGCAAAACATCCTCTTTTAACCTGAAATTGAAGGTGAATCCAATTTGACTGGTCTCAAAACATTAATATATCATCAGCAGCTGTGAGAATAACACGTCTTTCTATAGTTATGTCTTAGAGCTTTTGTGCTGACAGATGAAATAATGGCTTTGAATGGCAATCGGTGTGCCTTATTTCAGTCACCCTGACAGGATTTGATTCTACATTTATACAATTTAAGTCTGTTCATTGATGGTATGCTACGACACAGAGCAACATCCTGTATAACGATAGGGCTGTAAGGGCGGAGTGTTGTTTTACAGTCCAATCTTGGTCACAGCAAAGTGATAGGTCGATTGTTGGCTTCAGCCTGGTTTGCTCTGTACTGGGACAGGATTAAAACCTCCTCCTGAGCAGAGTAATAATCTGAAGATTACCCACTACATCCAAGAGGCAGTTACATAAGCGATCAGAGCCTCCAAAACTGTACTTTCCCTTCAGTTTATCATCACAGTGGCTGAAGGAGCTCCTTTTATAGTCAGGTAATCTCACATCCAGCCAAACAGCAATTGTTACTGTCTGTTTCAGAGCAGAATGTAGCATATTCTTCACTTTAAAGGTAGGTACAGTACACAAATGTTATCCATTGACATTAGACTGACTGGCTCACATAAATAAGTAACTTTTAACTGTTATCAAACTGAAGTCATACAAAGGAAGGAAGAAGAAGCCACTGAGTCACACAGCAGCCAGACAGAGAAGTTGAGGTGTGAGAACTTCCACCCTAGCACAGAGGACAGATGGTGAGAACAGGTCAGCATCGATATCAAGTCAAAACAAAACTAAAGAAAACAAAAACCTTGACGGCCCAAAAGTCATGTCACAGAGACATATCATCGCACATACCTTATCCCACCCACCACAAACACGGCAGAAAAAAAGCAGTTCTCAGACGCAATCACTCAAGTCTCACGCAGACAGACCTGTGAATAATACATCTGGCTTCCTGTTCCAACTCAGCGACTCCAAAAAACAAAAAAGTGTGACCACAGAAAAAAGGGTAAGCCAAACCCTGAACACGTCCTGAATGCTGTAGCAAATACAGCCACAGACTAAGTTCCTGCTCTAAATTTAGGCTCTCAAACACATGCATTTCTCTGGTTGTGCAAAAAAAACAAAAAAACATCTCATATCTCTACATAGCTCGCTAATTCTTCAAACAAATCAATGCATTTCTCAGAACTTTGTGAAGTTAAGGAGTCTACACATTGTGCATTTTGGTGTAACTGCAACATGGGAGAAGGGCTAAAGGTCAGCAGAGCGGAACTGACCTCATCAATGGTTAACTTGACTCATCTAATATCACCCTGCAATTTTCTGCAGCAAGGATGCTGCAAATAGGAGGCTGATAGCCCATCCAGGAAATAAGAGCCCTGACAAAGGCAAGATTGTCCCGTCTCATTTCACTCTGTTCCCTTCAGCTTTCTGCCACATATCAATTTCCACACAGCCTGCGACAGTTCAGTGCAGTTTCCTTCAAGTTCACCTTATCATTGAATCACAGTTGAACAACATTAGAAAACAAGCTCAAGAATGTCTAATGCGATGTGTTTGTTGTACTTGTCTTGAAGAAGGAGGGCTAGCTTATAGTCAGAAACAGGCAGTGTGCTACAGTAAATTGGACAAAAAGGGAATAGCCTATATCTGGCTCTCTCCAAAACTAAATGACAGGCCTGGCCCTGTCGTAATCACTACCTCTCAAGCGGAAACATTACTTGCTTCTTCCGACTGGGAAGAAAAGCACATAAACAAACACCTTTTTACATGTTTTAACAGATATTCCTTTTATCTTTATTTTGCTCCTTATGACAGGTTTTGGCAGAAAATATGGAGTATTATTGTACCTTCAATGGATCTAAACATGGAAGAAACACTGGAAACTCAGCTGAGGCCGTTTTGAGGGCAAAGACAGGGTGGTTTCTTTGGCGAGGGCAGACCCAAACATCAATTATGCTCCAAAACCTCTCTCCCAAAGCCAAGGATAATCTTCCTCAGCAGGGCTCAATTATAGGTTATTTTGAGCTAGACTCGGCCCTTATTGTGTGCTACATTACGCCAAGTCTTTCAATGGAATCAATGAAAAGAATCCCTAACCCATGTAAATCAGAGTAAGTAATGTTGTGCTTTAATCTACATCGCAATGAGAAGAGGAGGAGACTTTAGGAAGTTAGCTTTATAGAGTTCAGAGAGATGAAGACCAACTGCTGACTTCCAAAACACTACACAACCATCATTCATTACATAAAAAACTGTTTCAATCTCAAGTGCTCTAAAGATACAATTTCCGTTGGGTTCAATGCTCAGTGCAGGGAAGTGTGAACACTAGCACACAGGGGAATTGGTGAGGGACTATATATGTCTCATTTTGTAAATGGATTAGTGTACATTTATTATGTTGATCTGTTCTGTACGCATGATATCTACTGCATGTCTGTCCATCCTTTTGCCCATGAAATGTTTTTTTGAGGGAGTTTTTCCCTTATCTGCTGTGACAGTCCAGGGACAGAGGGCTGTTGTATGCTGTAAAGCCCTCTGATGCAAATTGTGATATTTGACTTTATAAATAAAACTGAATTAAATTACACTGAATATTTAACTGAATGGCAAGGTTTTCAGCCAAATGTATGAGTATTTCCTTCAAGTTTTATTTGTTCAGTTGTCCAGTTAATAATTCAGCCATGTGCAAATGCAAACACACACGTCTGGATCCAACTGGTCAGTATCGGTCAAGATAAGAGGTCATCTACTGTAATCTGGCCAAATAAGGTGAAGAAATGTGTCTCTCAGGAAAGAAAATTCAAATAACAAAATAAGTTGGCGGAAAAAGATCTGCTGGTATGCAAGCAGCTGGTAATATTACACCAAAAACTGTATCAGTGGATCAGTGCTGCAGATTTCAAACATACCACATGCCCCCCAAAAAATAAGCAAGTTAGATGTTAGATGAAAAATTTAGAAATTGAGTTGCTATTTTTGTATTGCATATTTTTGTAGTCACCACTGAAATGCTGAGTTAACAGTTAATCCTTGCAGGGGGGCAGCTTAGTGAGGGGCCAATGCGGGGCGTTTTTACAGAGCACGGGTTTTCATCCCCATGCTCTTCAATGCCATTAATGTCTTACCAGATTAAACCAAACACACTAATTCACTGGAATTATGCCCCAGATAATCACAAATAGAAGGCTATCTGCAACCGAGGGGGATTCCCTCTAGTTTGTGCGTGCACAAGAGAACACACTACACATCTGTACTGCCATCAGAAGCTTATCCTGGCAGGGACGCATTGGGATCAGCCAGTTGCAAAGACTGATGATCTACTAGGGCTAGCACAACATTGCATAGTCTTGGTTATGAAATGCTTCGACTATGAGTGCCACTTAATAGCACAGTCAATTGGCAAATGTAGTTACACCATCTCATAAGACTAACTTCACTTTTTCATGCAAATATGCAAGTTCTCACATAGTCCACCCTCGTGTTGGCCCATGAGTGAACACAAACTGACTTTTCTTCTGTCACTGTGCCTCAGTCTGAAATAGCTCGGCCATCTCCACCTCCAGCCACACAGCAGACTGACCAGATTCCTCTCTGTCTGTATCCAAGTGCCACTTCTTGTGTCTCTACAGAAAACGAACAAATGCTTCATTGTGTGTCCGATGCACTCTGAACATGGAGAATGAAGTCCTCAGAGGACTGCTAGATGCAAAGCTGACAGTTCTCTCACTGTTGTGCCAGTGCATAAGAGCCACCGTGCATGGGCATGTTATGGCTTTATACCTTCAAACAGACCATATTTCAAAGTGTGACCTCGCACACACACACATGAGTGTTCCTTGGATATAAGCAAAGCAAGACAGCTTTATTTGTTTTATGTCCCAGATAAATCTAGTGCATTAAAACAACACAAGCTTCACTGAGTAAACTGTGTGTGTGTGCAGGGTTATTTTGATACTGCGGGTAAATATATTGTGTTGATGGTCCTTTGTCTAACATGAATAGTTTCTACTAACAAGACAAACTATGTCCACAAAGAGAACTAGCCACATTATGATTTGGTAATGTATAGTAAGGTAACGTACATGGTAGCTTTTAATTAGCAACTAGCCTTGTGTTGATACTGTATTGAACTGCTAATGTTGAGCAGGAGGCTAGCTAGCAGCAGCAGCAGCAACTTGATTTAGCCGACCAGCCAGTTGTCAACTAACGTTATAAGTTAACGTCCACCGCGCTAGTATGATAGCAATGTTAGCAGCTAGCTCTTTGGCAGCGTTAAAACTAATGACAACATAAATCTGAACGGTGATACGATTCAACTTGCGAAGGTAGCTAGGCGATTAACTCACATTAGCAGAGGAGCCAAACTCCTTCTTTAGCATGCTACGGCATCCAATTTTGGTACCACAGTTGGAAAGCTAACGTTAACCTCAACGGCAAAGTTAATCGCGGAACTTGACGCAAGCCAGCGTTAACTACACTCGATAGCAAACCGCCGTGTCCTCAGTTACTTCAATATTCGCGAAGCTGACGTTACTCACAACTTTTGTTTCCTCTCCCTCTAGTTGAGCTAGGTAGCTTAGCTTGCAGACGTTCTTTTCATTTGCCGAACAAGCTTCAACGTCCTGGCCCTCCTCCATTGGAAGGATTTGCGTAGTGGTGTGATTTTTTTTTCTCGGTCTGTTTCGGTGTTGGGAGAGCTCCGCTGACAGAACAGACGGCAGCCTGCTTGTCCCGCCTCCTTGGCCCTGATTGGCTGTGGTGGTGTACGCCTACATAAAATACAGCTTTTTATTTCACCAAATACGTGGCAATCCGGAGAAAACGACCTGTTGATTGGATGACGTCTTCGGGTGACGTTCACATGGGGTCCACTTTGTATTCCAACCGGCGCACACCGAAACTTGAACTAGCTAGGCGGGTACTAGGAGCAGTGGCGCTGCAGTGACAGGTATGAGCCAAAAACAAAGTCAGAGGGAAGGTAGTGTGATTTGTAGACACACCACAACCACACATGACACAAATAAGGACTGATATTGAAGTAAACAAAATGAAAAAGATAAGATAAAGATACTAAAAGGGCACATTACATTACATTGGAAATAAAATTGAAAATAATGTTTTTGCCTTGGCAAAATTTATAGAAAAGGCATGGTACTTGCGGCAAAGTATTCTGTACCCTGTTTAACTAATTATCATTATTATTATTATTATTATTATTTTATTTGTATGTGTCCCTATTTTCAGAGGTTTTGCTCTGTTATGTATTATGTCACGTGGTTATCATGGATGTAATCGTGGAATTATTTGATGTATTATTTACTGTTCAGTGTCTAATAAGCCCATGAGGGCTGAGCACCAAGTATGGTGTTTGACACTTAAATAAACATATCAATCAATCAATCAATCAATCAATCTAAACTGGGCAACAGACACAATCCCAAACTAAAGCACAGTGACACAAGCTCATACTTGATCATGTTTCCTTAGTTTACTAGAGGGTGTACATGGTGTGGATTTGTTTTTATTTTTAATATTTTATCAATAATAATTACAGCCCGCATTCATACCTCATCCCTCTCTGAAGTACTTAGGCATCTGGTAGAGCAACCACACGAGCCTCCACCAATGGTCATTGTCTTGTCCCAAAGCACAACACCTATGCCACCACACCCACTATGGCTCAAATCAAAGCAACAGTGATTATGTTGTCTTTGTTTATAGCTCATTTTGCTTTCTCTTGTAATTTTAATGCATATTTCATTATCTGTACTTTTTAAAAAGCCTCCTGTGGACAAATGTTGAGATTTAGCATGTGTGCTAAAACACATTAAATTGGATGATAATAATAATCCCTCTGTATAAGACATGGATTAATACAGTTCAAAGTCGTCCAAGGTGACACTTCAGCTAAAATATTACCTTCAGTAAATCCTGAATGCCCCAAATGTCATCAAAGTTCTGCCACATGTTTAGGGCATGTCCAGTGTTAAAATGCTGCTGGAACTGTATTTTCGAATCTTTCTCACGTGTGTGTGTGTGACAAAAAAACTTAACCCCAACCCTTTCACTGCTATCTTTGATGTGACAAAATCAGAGGTGAACTTATCTGCTCATCAGAATAATGCATTTGCATCTCTTCTGGCCCGTCCTACTCAACTGGAGATGAACAAAGTCTCCCTCATTTATACAATGGACTACAGAGATGCTGAGCACTCTTTAATTAGAAAGAAGATATTGACTAGGGGGATCTCACACAAAGTTCTATACAACCTGGTCCCGTTTTATCAGACACATAGGAACCCTGTCCTTTGCTTGAGTTAGACCTTAATATCATAATATACTGGTGCCCCTTTAACTACTAGAATTATGGCTCTGAGACATCAAAGAAGGGAATTTACAACCCAACCACTTTTTTTTGGTTGTTTTGTATGTATGGGGAGAACATACAAGCTCCTCATTTATATTTAATTTCTTATTTCAACAGCCAACAAGATAAGATTTTATATCATTTTAATCGCACTGGCATCAGATCTACTGCAGATAGTCGACAAGTCTATTCTACTGAGTTCTCTCTCAAAGAGTTTGAAAACAGAAGTTATGTCTCTTTTTTCCACAGAGCAATCTAGATGCAATTGACAATTCCACACCCATTACAAAACTACTGTTTTCAAGTGTGAATTTACAAGAAAAAAAAGCTTTCTAAGAACTCAGCTCTCTGCTGGCATCAAATATCAGTTCTGTTATTGTCTGGTCTTTTAACTAGGCTGCAGCACAGAGACTGCTCATGTCAAGATTTTAAGTGACACTGATTTAATTATAGACTTTGGCAAAATCACAGTAACAGGGTTATTGTTGTGTTTGCTGCATTCAACACAATCACTGACATTATCTTGTTGCACAGGGTGGAAAACTGGGTTGGATTTTGTAGCACAGGCCTAAATTTGCCAAGTCCTATAATTGCATGATACTGGTTGTAACATATTTTAGACAACAATAAATATGTGGTTTTCCTCAAGGGCATATGGAATAATTATACTCCTATGGCACGACTGAACAAGTACACAGAGCAAGTGAATAATGAGCCATAATTGAATTCAGCTAAACTAAGAAAACATCCTTTTGCCCAATAATAAAGTTAAGAAGTCAGCGCTCACTTTGAATCCTGAATAACTAACTTGGATCGGACTTATATTTCAGACTTATTATTATCACCTTCACATAAGTTGGCGTGAGCACCAACCGTGTCGATGCATTTATTTATTTTTAGGGCGGGCTACTGTAATCGTGCTCCAGCAGGACTCTCCAAAAGGTCAGTCAGACAGCTACAGCCCATTCAGAGCTCTTTTCTTAATGAGACAAAAAAACCTGAGCGCGCAACTCCAGTTCTCAAATCACAGATCTGCTTGTGTGCTGTGGACTCTCCAAACTTTGACGAGTTTGCTTACTGTTCAAAAAGTGGAAACAAAACAAGGTGAAGCAGCTAACAGTCTCTCTATGCACCATTATTGATCTTTGCCCTGTATAGCTCCTACATGCTCTACCTTGAAGTATTGTTAGTTGGATGACTGGACACTTAAAGAGACGCTGGCCCTCTATGAGGCCATCAAACATAAAAATAGAATGATGAGTCAAGTTTCCATCACTCAAATAAACACAGCAAAAACTGTAGTCATTGTATGTACCAATGTACTGTAATGTGCACAACAAAGATGAGATTTGTGACAAATACGCTGTTGGTGTTTTCCCTTTAATCAAAATGAGCAAACATGAGAATACAGAGATTTTAATGATCTAAACAAACATGTACTGACAGTAACATTTCCTAACATTTTTTAATGTACATTTAATACAGGCAACTTGTCTGATATTAAGGCAACATTTATATTGTTTAGTTGTTGTAAAAGTGTATTGCTGTTGATACTGAAACTAAATGATTTGTACCCTTAAACTTCTTTATGTAAAAATACGTTTGTGCTCTGTTTTATTTCTCTTACCCATGTCTCATATAAAAACTTCATTTCATAAAGAACCCTGAGCTGCCTCTGAGGATGAAGTGTGCTATACACAAAAACATGCCTTGCCTTTATTCCAGTGGTGCACTGCCTATAAGAGACTTTGTACTGTTACAAATAAAGTGGAAATACAAGACAAAGGATTCATGACTGGCTGAAAGGTTAGTACCTCCCCCTAGTGGCACTTGTGTATGGTACCTCCTGAATGATTATGATGTACATTATATATATATATATATATACATATATATATATATATTTATTTATTTTTAAAAAAAGGAAACATTGGACAAATTATATGCAGCATTTATGATATTAAAGAACCACAAAAGCTGCAACTGATTGATCCACACTGACAGTCCGTCCTTCAGTGTTTCGGATGATGCTGAAAAACAGAATGGTAAAATACATAAACAGTGCGTTCAGGTTATTTTAACATGAGTGTGTCAATGTAAACAGTATGTAAATGAAACAGGGAACAGCACTAATAAATACTTAAAAACAGAATCGCCTTTTCTTCATGGTTATGAATACTAGTGTGTTTTTCAGTCAAAAGGACAGGAGGCCAGGGGCCAGTCACAGCCCCCCTGCACAGGTCAGGTGTAGCAGGAGCATTTCAAGGATTTGGGGACAATGGGGGCTTAGCCAGTGCCTCTGTCCAACCTGCTCTCACTCCCATCTTGTCAGATACTGACGCTTAGTCAGTGGCCCGTTTGTGTCAGACACCGCTGCACAGAGGCACTCTTTAGCAGCAGTATGAGACAACCCCAGCAGTGGCATTTATTGATGCTCCAGGTGACTACAGTAGGGGGCTGACAGGTCATTGAGGTGGATGGGTCAAACTGACCCCAGACTCTCACCCACTGCTCGTGTACAGTGTGAAACCAAAAGTCAATCGCTGTTTTAATAACAATGTAGGTGCGCTAGTATGCTGATCATGCTATACCAGTGACATATGCCACATGATGTTACATTACAATAGTAACAAGTGTACTTATTTTAAGACAAACTGATGGATTTTTTTTCAACATAACTACGTGATTTTTTTCAAAGGACCGTGGGTCAGAATCAAACCCCCGGCCACTGTGGAAAGGGCAAGGCCTTTGTACATGGGGCGCCTGCTCTACCAGGTGATCTACCAGGCACCCCTAGCCATGTGCTTTTGTTGCCTAAACATAACGAAGTAAACCAAAAACAACATTTTTTTTACCTACACTCTAGGTTTGTTTTGATAAAGACTGTATTTTAATTATCAGAAACTAGCTATATTCATTTTTGGCGACGTGTGAAGCTACAAAGCTGTGCCTCTTTCTGGGTCTCCTGACTGGTCATATTACAAATATCAAACATAAGAGACTCTTCTATCTTTTGACTTTTGCTGCCAGGAAAAATGTTCTGCTTTTTTGGACCAAGGATGCTGCTCAAACAAAAAAGTCGTGGCACAATCTTATAATGCAGTGTGTTCCCAATGAATATATCTCTTGTCTGCTTCACTCCTCAGTAGAGGCTTTTTATAAACTCTGGGACCTTTAGTTAAAGTACACTGGACCTATAGTGTCATCTTCCATATTACAGGGGTTTCCTTAATTAGCTTAGCCGGTCAATCAGTCTTCTTGTGACCTTGCTATTTGTCTGTATAGCCTATTTGTTTGTTTGTTTGTTGCTGCCTTTGTCTGCTTGTAGGAGGCAATGAAGGCTGGGGATAGATGTAACGTCCACTATTTTTTTTTTTCTTATTTTCTTATTTTTAACAACTCATTTTATCTGTCATGTTGTGTCCGAGCTGCTCTGTTCTGTGTTGTGTGGCAAAAAATGTAATAAATATATTCTTGCAGAATAGCTGCCGCTCCACTTGGCTCAGTCTTGGCATGATGCTGAAAACATCAACGAGTCCAGATTGGTAGAAAAAGATTTCCACACACTTACATCTTTGCAGTGTCTCACTTTATTGCTGAGCTTTCCGTGTATTCGACCTTCATCAGAGCATACATTAGGTCTTCCACCCTTGTTTTATATTGTGGTAATGTATGACAAGACTAATATGGCTTCCGTTTGTATGCCTTTCAGTTAAAAAAACTACAACCCAGAAGGTGGAGCTCCTACCACCAGGGCTGCACACAGGTGTATTGCATACCAGCCAGTCGAATAGACCGAAAGCTCACAATTAAGTGAGACACTGCATAGGTGTAAGTGTGCAGAAATCTTTTTCTACCAATAAATAAATTCTTAAAAAAGAAACGGGCAGAAACTGTACCACTGCTGTGAAAACGGAAGTTTAAAAAGAAAAGAAAAGAAATGATGCATGTTACAAGTGTAAATTGACATGTCTCTGACAGTCCAAAACTGATGCAGCAGGGGCACCTAGTGCATCGTATTTTGATGTGACGGGCCATTGACAAAGTGTCAGTATTCAACAAGTTGAGAGTGAGAATGTGTTGCTCTGTCTGGGGGCCGGGGGATCCTCCCCTTGGGACTTCTTTTTGATAAACAAGCTCTATTTTGATGCGTTTTTTAATGCACAAAAGTACAAAAAAATTCTCATTGTGATCATGTGGTTATTTTCACTTTGCAGTAGAAAATAGATCGGGGACCGTGCACTAATAGGACTTTAAACTTCAGCTTTGTGTTCACTAAATGTGTTTCTAGATGTTCTGTCAACATATGATCCACTTACCTCTAGCTTTTCAACTGTTCTGCAGGTGCATCTTGAGCTTTTTTCTTGCACTCTTCACACACATGGTGGCAGGCTCTGTAGGGATAACATTCAGGTCAGTGATGCATATTTATCATATTTTAATGTATTCAAGCAGAACTGCTGCAGCACAACAATGTCAGATTCAAGTATTTGAATATCTTGAAAGTCAGATATGCAAACAAAATACCAACAGGAATATCTCCTTCAGATTATTGCCCCTGCCCTCAACAGAATCTATGTATATTTATAACTGTTTTTACATTAACATAGCATCACATGAGGGAGATAAGCTTCAGCAGAATTTTCTAATGATCTTTGATTCCCACCAAAATGAGAAAGTGACATGTTTAAACTGTGCTGCCTACCTGTGTGCATGGCCAGATCTATTAAAAGGTCCAAAGCCAGGCCCCTCAGACCAGGGTCCACCCTCAATGCCAATCTTTTGAAACTTGCTTCGACAAGTTCCAACATAAGATGCTTTCCCCACTGCAAAGCCAAGGATCCCAGCAACTGAAGGACAAAACATCATAATTAGGGACCAATGATGGCTGAGGGATTCTTAAAAGCATTGCTACCTTTTGAGTCAAAAACACAGGATGGTACACACCTGCTAGTTTTGGAAAGTAACCAAGTCGCTTTGATTGTTTCCAGACGCCTGCATGGGGAAAAACACTTGAATTTAAAACAACTGGAATGGGGTTTTATATGTGTCACTGTGATGCGGATCAACAGGTTTTGAATGTCAGCGCTTTACCGTTGTAGATAAGACCACCAGTCACAGCCATGCTACCCAGAGAGAGGGGCAGAGCTAAATAAAGAAAGAGAACAAAGTCAAACAATACAACGGTCAGGAGCTGATCAAACTGACTGATTAAACACTTCAAACTGCTCCTCGAGCGAGA
This sequence comes from Epinephelus awoara, assembly GCA_035609425.1. Classification (NCBI taxonomy): domain Eukaryota; kingdom Metazoa; phylum Chordata; class Actinopteri; order Perciformes; family Serranidae; genus Epinephelus; species Epinephelus awoara. The sequence continues at coordinate 37,389,410 of CM069303.1, forward strand.
TGCTTTCACTTCCTGTCACGGATTGATCCTACTTTGCTTGACTTGACTTTAAGCTGACTGATCTTTGACCTGTGAAGTAGTAAGACTTAATTCATCCACCTAATTTGAGCAAAAGGGTGCAACCTGACCCAGGAAGTACTGATTGCTGCGGTTTCATGTTTATATAACCGCATGGTGAGAGAACACCAGCAGCAGCTGCGTGGCTGGCAGAGGAGAGGGATCGAGGATAAAGACAATAAGTGTTGACACAAAAAACATGGATCACTTTCAGTGATCAGTTTGTGAAATCTTACTCGTGTATGGTCAGCTAAGCTAGCTCCAGCAGCTTATTCTCACAAGTTTCTGCAGTAATTCTGGTCTGACAGTGGCATTAGAGCATGGGTGTGCATGACTGGCATATCTTAAACCTCTTGTTTGCTTTGCAAAACTTGTCAAAGCAGGTCATTTTTTTAAAGGGATTCAGTTTGGCATATAGACATGGGTGAACTCAGGACACTCCCCGTCTAACTCCACCCATCCTAGACTTGGAACAAGACCTTATCAGCCAAAGTAAAAGCTTCTTAAAAGATCTCTTTCTTCACTGAAAATAAGCTCATTAACATGTAGTCATTTCTAAGGTGGCTCCGTGCCCCCATGTGGGAGTGTGTTGGGGACCACAGATTAAATTCCACAGAGAGGAATGTAAACACAGCATTTAGTAAACAGGGTGTTGGCTAATGAGCCCTGCCCTGCTGCTTCAACTACACAAAAAGTGTAATACACCTGTAAGAATATACCCATGCAGTCTGCTTTCACACCCCGAGTCATCACACAGATTTGTTTGCTACAGTGATTAGTAAGAAGTGTGAGAAAAGAATACCTCTATACCAGAAGCTCTCCTCTTGGCACTCCTTCCAAACCTTCCTCACATCGTCTCTGTGGATATGTCGGTCACCCATAGGGCACTTGAGGACACACAGGACAGGTTAGGTGTCATATCTGACGGCCATGAAGGCCCACATCATCCAGTACAAATCATTTGGTGCCTCTCACCTTCCATTCCCCTTTCCCTGCAGCTGGAGCAGCAGCAGCTTCTCCTGTCTTCACTACTATAGTTTCTTTGGTTGTTTCAGAGCTCATGATGCAGGAGCTTTCTGCCTCTTCTTTGGACCAGAACTGCGCAACTTTCTCTGTGTACTTCCTCCCTCTCAGTGCCTCTAACCTAACTGGTTGTGATAGCTCCTCCCCATGTTTTTATCCCCGCCCCCTTAAAAAAAACATACCAGAGGGCCTGTCTATTAAAGAAACAAATCTATTGAATAAAAAGCAACTCTTCAGATATAGAATTGTGCAGGACAAATAAATTTGGATGATTTACTTATATTTTAGAGGAATATTGAAAAACTGTGTCATTAAAAGATGTTTATCTACTTGTCACGAAATGAAACACACACACTGTGGCTGACAGTTTGGACTCACCTCTGTACAGCCTTCCACACCTCAAAAACACACCTTCATTTGGAGTGGCCCATATTTCTTTTATACTGTTGCTGATCAAGTATGTGTACTAGTAAAATATTATTTTCCATTTACATTTGCAAGTGAGTATGTTAGTCATACATAGATGTAGATCTATCTTTTGGAAAGTCACAGCATTAGACTGAATTTAAATGGATGCAGTAAGTATGTCTAATAGAAATGGTTTCATAATAAGCCTCTAGTTTTCTTGCTATTCTCAGGTCTTGTGAAACATGTCTTATGGTAAATGGACTGCACTTGTATAGCCCTTTTCTGACTGGAATTTTATGTTACTTTAACATAACTTTTTGTTGTTATTTGAGCATTTAATTCTATGTAATATGAATATAAAAACATTGAGTACACATTTCACAACATTTTTTTTTATTTCATCGAGCTATAAAAATATATTGTGGCTAACTTCTCAATTGGCAGGAGTAAGGCAAAGAGATTAATTCTGAACCAGGACATGCTCTGTATTTTGCCTCAGCACAACTTTATGTGGGACGTCGTGGTGCAAAATACCTTCTACCACACCATTAACTGTAGCCTGTTAGAACCATTGTGAAATACATAAACATTAATCACTGCATAATGGGTTACGTGAGTGATTGAGAACACATTTAAACACAGTTTTCTTCGGCTTACGGCCTTGAACACATTGTCTCAAAGTGGTAAACTCCACAAATTTATCCCCAACACCCCAAAATATGTTAAGTGCATAATGATAGTGTTGTTTATTGGCGTTAAACTATTTAGGCAAAGCTTTATAAAGTTTAGTTAAATTAACTCAAATCTCAAAAATTGACTTAAAATTAAATAAATTATGTCAAGCGCACCAAGTATGAGTTTTAGTGTCAAGTGAATATAAAGTTTTTATGTCACTTTGACAATCCACATTACATTAAAATTTTGTGTCATGGATGGATTGGGGTTTACAGCATAGGCTGCATTCTGTCATCAAATATAGTGAACATATACGCCTCAGACCCCAGACAGTGATTCTACAAATACATAAATATGTCCTTACTTTAACATGAATCTAATCTTATTGAACAGGATTCAAACTGCATATGAAAGCATGCTGTAGATATCCATCTTTAAAGCCTATTTCATTCAGCTGAGGATAAAAGAGTACTGAAATATGTTACTTCATTAGAGGCATACTCCGACTAGCCAAAGGTCAGAGGCTGGTTTTATTATAGTGCCCGGCGGCATTGTTATTAATGGTTTATTACTACTTATAAAAACTACAGTGATATCAGAGCCAGTTTCCCAAAGACTGGTGCCAATTAACTGAGGGCATTTCAACAGCATTACCCTTACTCTTGTTTAACTGTACAGAAATTCCACTATTGACTCTTAATTGAAACCTTCCTGTGTCCAAAATATTCCTCAGACATTTTGCTTTGGTATGTAAGAAAATAAGAAGTGCCTAGCACAGTAAAAGCATTGTTCTGTACAGATAATGTTAAGTCAAAGGTCAGCCGCTTTGAATCAGTATAAGCAGTCACTAGTTGCAGTGTTGCAACCTGCAAAGAATGTCTTGTTATATTTTATACACTGGCATTAAAAAGTTTGGAATCGCTGTTATATTGATGTTTTTCTTCTCGACTTCAATAATAACTGTTTCAACAAAGATAAAAACAGTTTTCAACTTTCATTTAGTTGATGTCCCCACAGTGTTACAACGTGAGAGAGAAAACTGCTGAACTTGGATTTTGAATTTGTTTTCCAGTTCAGGGAAAGTGTGAGTAACCCTCAACCATTATTGAACCACAATTGTGCAACTGGGCTTCAAATATTCAGCTAGGTCATTGTTCTTTGTGCCCTCTGCAGTCTACTCAATCATTAGATTGACATTTGTATATTAATAAGTCATGCTGTAATCCTTCAAGTTTGTGAAGAAGACTTTGGTTTTCTTGCATGCCTCCACAGAAAATGGCAAACATATTGATGTATTAATTAATTGGGGACCATGATTAACAACAGCAATACTATATTAAAACATCAAACTCTCACAAAATCATTGATCCAGCCATATGTTCAGCACTTCCCAAACACATGCTAAAACCTCACTGTATAAAACTGAACTGGAAGTGAAACATAAAGCTAGACTCCAATACTGAGTGTTTTTTTAAGGGGAAATGCATGTGTTTGGACGTACTGAGCATATGACTAGATACTTGGATTATACTGCACAAGTTGTGTGGACGTTTTTAAATTGATATTTTGATATAGTTTCACTCTAAGTCTGAATCTGCTCTATAAACACTGAATGGGAGACTGATTTTATGGACTCACAGACTGTTTACTACTTTTTCATACCTGACTGAGCAGAGGTCTTCCGCTTGTACCACGGTCCAGGCTGAAGACTTTTGGGGACAGAGCTTTTGAAATCTGGGCCATGAAGCTCTGGAACGACCTGCCCGAGGTTATAAGGCTGTCTGAGTCACTGTCTTCGTTTAAGTCTCTCCTAAAATCACACTTCTATCTGAGAGCACATCCTGCTCTACATTTCAGTCTGTTTCATTCTCCTTGTGTTTTAAATGTGTTTAGTTTTATTGTACAGCACTTTGTAACTTTGTTTTGAAGGGTGCTATATACATAAAGTTTATATACTTCAATTAATTAATTAAATAATAATTAATTAAGTATTCCTTTAGTCTGTAAGAGGCCTCAAACCAAAAGAATCAAAGGGTTTAAAGTAAAATTTAATTCAAGTTGTGAGGATTGTTTTAACAGGATAAAATGGTGTTGTGTTGGTACACTGGGTGCAGTAACTCACTCTCTGATGCTCTGTCTGACGGACCTAGATCAAATAAATGACTCATAATTAATATGTTATCTGAAGCCTACTTTTTAAACAATATTAATACTGGTTTCAATAAACAACTTGATTGCATTTCCCGATCTTTGCTGAGCTTTTGTGTGAAAGGAATTAAAGGGCCAGTGTGTAAAATGGGTTGAAAACCATTGAAAACAGTGACATCAGTGGTCAAATTCTAGATTGCAGGGCTCACTCGCTCAGCCCTCCCGTCGGGTAAATGACGGTGGCCTCGTAGGGACAAAAAGCCTCACGCAGACACGAGTTTTTCAGGAGTAGGTCTATCTAGCGATGAGGTGAATGTTTATTTAGAAATCTAAACCATGTTACGATATTGTAATGAATTCCTCACGAGCAGGAGACCAGAGTAGCATTCGGGGAAATGGCCTGTTTATTTGAGCACTCCAAAAACTCCGGTAACACTCCAGGGGGTAAAAGACTCCGTCCCAAACTCTGACTCTTCTAGCGTAAAACACACACTTCTCCGCACTGTAGCAGCTGCAATGGACAACTTTGAACGCGATTTTGAAGAGTTTCTTGTCGTGGACACAGATCCAGAGCAATACCTGTTTGAGCCGGAGCACACAGATGAGGAACTCCATATGTTGGATGCTGAGCGGGCGAGGAGAGAGGCTGAATCCTCCGCTCCCATTTTGCTGCACAGAATGGGATTCGGTGCTGCCATCATTGGGGAGATATATCATCAGGAGGAAAAGCGCCGCAGAGAGTGCATCACAAGGAGTGAAGTTGCGTCTTCTTTTCCTTGCAGATGACGGTTCGGGTTCATTCTCTCCTGTTGCGTGGTAAGTGTGGTCCACTCGCAAACTTTATAACTAAAAAGCTTTCCACTACTCTATCAACGAACTACTAAAGCTCTCTGCTGTTTCCTCCTCCTTCTTCCTTCCTTCCGCTGTCTTCTTCATTGGTTTATTTATACACGCGAAACGCGTTCTCTGGCTGGCTGGATTGTCCGCTCGGTCTGCCGTACATACATGGCGGCGCAAGATGGCGACCTCTCTAAAGCAAGGCCCTTGCTATATATATAAAAGCATAATTATAAGGCTACGAAAACCAAACGAATTTTATTTTATAGCGATGATACACTTATATAAACATATTAATGGGTAGAATATTCAGATTCAGATTTGACAATAAACCATGTCAAATACTACACACTGGCCCTTTAAAGGCCTGTCCTGTACAGACGCCTGTCCCCAATAACTTATAGGCCTGTTGATTTCAGTGATATAAACAAATAAAAGCTCAGGCTATTAATTGAAGTTTTACTGTATATTATACTATTAATAACTACGAATTTACTGATTTACTAGTGACCTCAGTCAAAGATTTCATAGAGTTTACTAGCTCAGCAGTTAAACAGAGTCTGCTCCACATTAATGTTATTGATATTAACAAGAGAAGAAAGTAGCTGCAGTTGAGTGTATCAGCTCGTTTTAACTAATAACTCGGATTCTCAGTCACCTGACAAGCAGTGCTCTCGGTTGCTAAACTTTACACACTAACTGGAGAATCATCCGGGACTGGACCTCTGCGAACATCTGGGATTTCACTAGCGCAGAGAAATGAGCCCGTATCGACGTGAAGTGAGACGTAAAGTCCCCAAACGCACCGTTACCGACATCCGCCCGGCTGAGTTGACATTAAACGAACCCAAACAGCAGCTACACTGAGGGGCGTCAACTTATGACTGGATCAACCAATCAGATTCCATCGTGGGCTGGTTTCAGGCTTGCACGAGGAAATTCTGCTGATTGACGTGCTCATAAAAAACCTCTCAGCCAATCAGTTACAGCGGCAGCGGAGCCTGTTTGGGAACTGTGTCCAATCACATTTGTGCGCGGGCGGGATCCACGTCGTGTCCCGCCTCCTTGTGACACGACACCTCGGTTGGCCAATGAGCGGCGGCCAAAGGCGGAGACCGAACAGCCCCAGTTTCAATCATCGTCCGCGGGCGTGGTTTGCGTTGACAAGGCCCGCCTATTGGCCGGTCTCCGGACTTCCCACAGACAGTTGTATGTTTCATAAAAATGCACTCTGATGCGGCAAGTAAGTAGTAACGTTATAGAGGCTTTTCTGCATCAAATTACGAATCTTCACGGATGCTGCAGAGTTTGTCGGAGAGACGCAAACAGACGCTTTGTGTTTCTGCGTCTACTTTTAGCCCGCGTTTCTGTAGGATTAGATGGGAACGTATGAATTCCGTGCTATTTGGTGGTCCCTTTGTATTTGCCTGTGCTGTCTTGGGCGACAACAAAGGAAAGATAGCTAGTGTAATTTCAGTTGTTTGGACCTGCGGGAGGTTTGATCCGACTCGGCAGCCTCTGTGGAGTTAATTTTTTGTGTAGCGTTAGCAGTGCTCAGCTGAATGCAGCCGACGTTAGTTAAATCCAGAAGGTTTTCGATGGTAATCGGTGCGTTGTGATGTTTATATCCATCATTACTGAGGATGCACAATGGCTTTCAACTCAAACTTGTGGTGAACGTAATGCCAGTGTAAATAGGTCAATTTTCTGGTCAACTGCGGACTATTACAGAGAATGAAAATTGTGACGCAGTTGTGTAAAACATCTTTGACTGCCTGCTGCAGCAGTGCTGTCGGGCTTTGCGGCACATACATCAGCTGCTGCAAAACGTCTGCGCAATGGTTATGTGCCAGTAGGCAAACGATGTTAGATTTTTTTAAGACAATGTAAAATGCATTCAATCAGTAGGGGTAAATGTTGGGGGTAGAGGGGTCTGAGAGAAATAGTTGTTTCGTTAAAGCTTGGGAATTGTAGTTTAGTTTCCCAACCAGCGCTGAGTTGTAAATGGCCTCTTTAAAGGAAATGGACTACAACACCCATACGCCCAACTCTCTAGATACTTTGTAAACTCTGTGCAAGTTGCGCGTCTGCACTGCTATTTTAGGTATGCAGCTAATGCTATCTGGTCGGCAGTGTGTTTTTTGTCTGGTTTGGCCGATTGAAATCAATTAAAAGCAACGGGATTTGATGACAGCCTTTAAACGGAGATGCACAGATGACATTTGGAGACAAGGTAGCATGCATTATCAGATTTGATCGAGTTTGCATGTCTGTCGAGGAATGCAGAGAATCACTCCCTCATCCGTGTGAGATATTATTCTGTCGTTCTCTCAAAGTTTAACCCTTAAAATAGAAATCCAACGAAAGTCAGCTGATCATTGTGGAGACTTAGTGATTACTGGCAAAAGACTACAAATCATAGCTTCCTGTTGGTGCCACGGTGATGTCACCTTCTTGTACCCTTGTACCAAGCCAACAAGTTTAATTAGGAGCAGAAGGCTGTGTGTTATGCTTTAGTTTAATTTCTGCTGTTATCTTTATTCTCTGTGGAAATAGATTTACAGCTGAATTCCCACTTGACTACACTGGCCAGCATCCATAAGATCCACCACACCTTGCACAGGCTGGTAAATACATATTGGCAGCTTGTGCATTTTGTGTATTTTAGGTTTGTTTATGTGTGTATGTGTGTGTGCGTGTATGTGTGCACTGTACAAGCTTGTGGTATCTGTTTTGATAGAACCTGACAGAAGACGTTGGACAGGATAGCCACCCCTCAGGTAATAACTCAGCTGGTCCTTGTGTGTTTTGTAGACGGCATAAAACACTGTCACTGCTGTCATGACAAGGACAGTTGTGCATTAAGCCAGTGCCAAAACAACATGTCCTTCTGCTGGATCTTTGAGAGCTCATGCATGTTTAGCAAGTGAAATAATCTGTGTGTGTTGCTTATCCGTAGCCGTCTCTCATTCTGCCCTGCACTTGCTCCCCTAGCTTGTTGCTCGAGAGCCATGCCTCCTAGGAAAAAGAGGAGACCCTCTGCTGGAGATGACATGTCAGCTAAGAAAAGTCGGCAGGACAGGTGTGACATCCATTCCTTAAATATTCCCAAAATTGGCCACTTCAGTCTGTGTCAGTTATGCAGGAGAAATTGATTATTGTGGCTTATTAAAGAGGAATGCGGCATGAAGTTTTGAGTTTGCAGCCGTAATAAGAAAAGCCTTTTTTAAAATCACATCGACCACTTTTGAAATTCTGTACTTTACAAGCAGTGCGACTGCTGAGCTTGTGACCACAACTCTCGTCATCTGCAGTGTTTTCAGAAAACATGAAACGTCACAAATCCGCGAGGAGGAGACATTTTCCAGTAAAAGATGCCTGGAGTGGTTCTATGAATATGCAGGTGACGTTTTATGGCTTAAAGCAGTGGTTCCCAACTGGTCCAGCCATGCGGTCCAGATTTCTCCTTAGTAATTAGTTCATGGTCCACACAGTTTAATTTATTCAGTGTCATACTTGCGTTTGGCCGTGTCATCAAGCTGGTTTGCTGTCTCTTTTCAAGTAGCTGTCTGTTATTCACTCACTCTACAGCAGGAAACGGCACTTTAAACTAAAATCTCTGCGCTGGAAATTCCCTGTTCTTCAAAATGAAGTGTGCTTTTTGCTAAATTGACACATTCGTGAGTCACTTGCAGTCCATTCAGGAAGGACCTGAGACCCACTTTTGGACCACAACCCACCAGTTGGGAACTGCTGTTTTAAAGCATTGTGCCAGCAAATCACTCCCCTCACATCATCATGACACTGTCTCTGTTTATTAGCATTTTACTACCGATCAGAACACGCGGCTTCACACTTGTCTGTCTGCCCAAAATAGGCTGTGATGACGTGGTGGGTCCGGAGGGCATGGAGAAGTTCTGTGAGGACATTGGAGTGGAGCCAGAGAACGTAAGCAGAATTCTCGCCTTTTAGTTACGTCTGTTTGGTCTCAGTTTGCTCGCTAGAGGCGGCTAGTCAAACTAAGCAAGTAATTTGGACGTTTTTGCTGTGGTAACGTGATGGGCATTTCTCATAATTCTTTAAGTGATATATAAAAGTCAACAGTTTGCGTAATTAGTTAGTAACACAAAAATATGAAGACCTAGCTTCACTTCAAGGTCATTACTTATTTACACTCATTCTTTGTTTCAGGGGTTATTGAGGTCAGTTGTTTTCTGTGTTTCAATGTAATAGACTTGTCATTTCAGTGAATAGATTGATAATATGGATTGACACATGTTTTGTTTAAGGACGTCTGTAGCTACAAAGGTTTTTGTGTGTGCCCAGGTGGTGATGCTGGTTCTTGCTTGGAAGCTGGATGCCCAGAGTATGGGATATTTCACTCTTCAGGAGTGGCTGAGAGGCATGGGCTCGCTGCAGTACGTCAGTTACCTACTTTTTTGTCTTTTCCAATGCTGTTTTCAAGACTGATTGTTGCCTTGCTGTGTTTTCTCTGTCTCTAGTCATGTCTTTATCGAGTGCCCCTGGTACCCAGTTGAGCAGGTAGTGAAGCGTAGAGTATGTCTAAGGCATTTTTCTGCTGTTGTCAGGTGCGACTCCACAGAGAGGCTGAGGAACTCGCTCGACTACCTGAGATCTGTCCTAAATGACAGCACCAGTTTTAAGCTCATTTATAGATATGCCTTTGATTTTGCACGGGTGAGTAAAGCAAGGTCTTTCTTTCTGAAACAAACTGAATTCAGTTCATTTGAATGATAAAATCCCCGTCGGAAACAGTTGTTTTTTAAACGCACCTGATTAAAATTCTTAGGAGGTCTTACTCGAGCCAATGTTCAGAACAACCTCTGTGTTTTAAGGTGGTCAAGATAATTTTCCAGTTTGACTTTGAGTGGGAAAACACTTATCAAGTGTGATGCCTGTTTACATAGTCTGACTTTTCTCTCACGTAGACATTAAACAATGACTTAAGCAAAGCAACACACTCTGTTGCAGTGAATGAAAACGTGACTCAGCTACAGTGTTCTAACAGTAACAGCGACGGGTCAAAGAATTCAGCCTGTTCTGTGTTTTGGGTAATACTGATGATAGTCACATTGCCAGTCTGACCCTCCGTTTAAAGTGTGGTTGACATTTTGTATTGATTTCATGAAGCTTTGGGTTGTTTTGATTGGACAGGAAAAGGATCAGAGGAGTTTGGACTTGAACACAGCCAAGTGTATGCTGGGGCTTCTTCTGGGAAAGACGTGGCCGCTGTTTCCTGTGTTTAATCAGTTTCTAGAGGTAAGCGTCACGCTCACATATGTCCTCTACAACATTTTACCAAATTGGAGTTGTCTCATACTGTAGTTATATATGACTGTTTGAATTCCTTTTTGGCTTGACTAAAAGCCCAGACACACAATTGACATTAAGAAACTAATGGTGACGAAGGCCGACTGTTGCATTGCGTCGCCTTTGTAACTTTTTCGGCCACAAAGTTGCACCTGAACACACCGCAAATGACTGTCCATAGCAGGTGGTGGCGTAGTCTGTATTCGTCATTAAAAAAGGGACGCCAACAGGTCGGATTCGAGACGCTAGTTAGCCAGTTAGCTTTTAAGAACCACAAGCTGTTGTTGAAAGAACAAATAATATGTACCTAAGGAGGTCAAAATGGGGGGGAAGTCACGGCGTCATATCACAGCATATCAGTGGGGTAAAACGTATGGTCAGTGAAATCTGGTCTGCGGTTGCTGAAAGGCTCAATAGCTGGCACACTGTCATAGAACATGGGGACGATTGAGTGGTTTCACTGAGGCGTCTGCAGTCGGACTTGAAAATATTTTTGTATGAAAAATAAGGATTTGGGTGAGAATCAAGTTCTGCAGCCATTGAAAAACGCTGTGATAGAAGACCATAAACAAATGCTTTCTATGTGAAAACCTTCTATTGTACATCAGACATGTACAATAGAATGGACATTCCATTGACTGTACCCAAAAGCATGTAGCTACCAAAGACTGGGGTCAGAGACTACAGTATGTTCCATCCTTCATTGAATAGCCTTGTATTTACTGTGCGCTAGCGAACAATAACAAACAGTTCCAAACCATTGCTGCTAAAGAGCTCAACAGCCGAAAATGCCGAGCTAGAGGCTTCAAACTGGGAGTCCACAACCCAAGGGGCGACATCACGGTAGCTAAGTCCATTATTTTTACGGTCTATGGCTAAAACAGAACATGTCAGACAGAGGATGAATACGGGTGTACCAGCTCAGACAGTGTGACGAAAAGACAATGTTTTTTGAACATTAAAGCATGTAAAAATGTTCCGGTAGAAACCAGAAATATAAGTATGGACCTAAAAGTATGCATAATGTGCCCCTTTAACTTACTGTAACTAGAGAACATACTCCTTTACTAAATATGTATATATCATTCACGTGATGACTTGTAGCTGAGGATAAAATTAATTCAGACTGTTTACAGGACTTCTTTAACATTTTGAGGAATACACTTTGCTTCGTTGCTTATAGGAGACGCATGTCTGTACATCAAATATGAAGCTAGAGCCAGCAACTGGTTAATGTGAAAGCTGAAACCATGTGCAGAAACTAAAACTCTATCATCTGAAAATGGGATTACTCCAGCCATGATAGAGCAATCCACAATTTAAGGCTCCCAACACACCAAGCCAACACCAAACTATTGGCGACGAAGGGCGATTGTTGTGTCGCCTAACATCGCCTATGTCTTGGCCAAAAAGGAGCACATGAACACACCCTAAAGTCTACAGCCACCGGCCAACCAGCATGTACGTTCTGCACCTACATGCAAGGAAATAACTCTCTATACCAGTGGATGCAGTAGTCTGTATTCGTCATTTAAAAAAGAGAAACCAGAACTGGTCAGGTCAGATTCAAGATGCTAGTTAGCCAGTTAGCACCTTAACAACACAACCAGATGTTGAGAGAACCGAGGAAATGTACTGTGAGCTAGCTGCTGAAGAGCTCAGTGGCTAAAAACATAATCTTACCTAATATGACACATTTGTTTCGAATTGAGGCCCTGTTGATTTTAGCCGTTTGTTTACTTTCCTCACTTCTGTTTCTCTTCTCGTGCACTGAGCTAAACTGCCAATCAGAGTGATTTCATTCACCGGCGGACCGCTCTGTCTCCAACACAGATTCATCATGCTGAATCGGCTGATAAAAGCCAACTGGTGCCAGTGGTGCGGGACACACAGCAAAAACTAGGGCAACAGATGCTCACCGTTTGAGCAAAGGCTGACCGCTGGTTTGGTGTGTTAGGGCCCTAAAATGTTGCTGCACTGCATTAATTGAATATATTTGTTTACTCTTCCTCAGCAATCCAAGTACAAAGTCATCAACAAAGACCAATGGTGCAATGTTTTAGAGTTCAGCAGGACAATCAACCTGGACCTCAGTAACTACGACGAGGATGGTGCCTGTGAGTGAACACATATCAACGTAACAGTGACATTCATGTGAGTGTTGCGTAAATTGTTTTTCTCATCTCTTCTACTCTGTCTTTTCTTTTTTTTTTCCAGGGCCAGTTTTGTTGGACGAGTTTGTGGAATGGTACAAGGAAAGACAGATGTCATAGGCGCAGAGCAGAAAGGAAAATGGAAAAAATACAACTGTGACAACAACGACTATGAGAATCAACAACCAATAAGTAAACAATACAAAAATGGTAAAGCAGTGACTGTGGGTGCTTCCTGGTAGAGGAGGGGTTCGGGCTGTGGGTGGGCTAGGGTGGGGGCGCTGGGTTTGCAGCCTGGGTGCATGCTGCCCAGAGCGCGGAGGCGGAGGGCTGCCATTGTGGAGTTATGTTCCCGACCGAAGTTGCATAGTGGGCAAGCTTGCAGCAATCCCCGGTGGCATTGCTCTCTCTCACTGTGACATGTCATATTGCTGTCTGTGTTAGGATAACATGGTATCATACGTGGACGATGGAAGCAAAATGGTATTGTGTGGGAGAACCACTCCTCACCCCCTGTCTTCAGCACAGAGAAACCAACAGTGACCATTCATGCATTGTGTCTGAGTCTTAAACAGGGTCACCCTGACCTGGGCACATCTAAATATTATATATCTGTGCAATGAACTTGAACTTGAGCTTTTCTGGACAGATGGCACTAACTATTGTTTGTCATATTTTGAGTTAGATAGGAGTTCCTCAAGAAGCACACTGTGTCAAATGGTTGATCGCAGGTCTCTGGTACCTGTGCTGTTTACTATTGATTTGTGCCAGTGATTTTTTTCCCCCTTTCTTTTTCCCCTCCAGTTTTTGTTCCCTCCTGCTGTTTTGCTCCAGCTAATGCTAACAGTTTGCTAACTCCCTGCAAAGGCTTCAGACCTCATAGCACCAAACAAATCAGCATTGCTGCTTACTAACTCTTATTACAGTACAGCGGTGAGCCACTAGTGCTCTGATCAGCATTTATTGGTCCGACGACCGATTTATGTATCTACGTTCTGTAGGTAAGAGTATTATTGTGCCTCAAAACATGGAAGTCACTTTGTGTGTCCCACACACATACCAACAAACCCAAATGTATATACACGTGTGAGAACACATACAACACACGCACACACAGACACACTGAGTGGTCAGGGATTACTTCAGGATGAATTCAGACTGTTTGGGCTGTGTTATAAGTTGACATAGAGCTTGTTGGTGTCCATTTTGTCTTGATGTGTGGCATCTGTTTTGTCCTCCTTAGTCCACTGATAGTTTCAGGTCTCCTCTTACTAGTAGCATCTCTCCCAACACTGACAGTGTTAATATAACTACAGTGGAAGACCAGTGACCCTCTCAGGACGAGGTCCTTAAGGCTTGAGTAGAAAGGTAGGTTTGCTGAAAGCATTGCTTTGTACCACCCGTAGGATCTAATCAAAACAGTGGACACTGACAGTTTGGAACTGTGTGATGATGCTATGCTGTTCTTTTCGCCTAGTATAATGTTCTTGTAACACATGTATAAATTTTTGTCTTTGGCTGTGGTGTGATGCTGAATCGTCAGATTTAATATTTGCATGCATGCTCCAACAGAGCCTTTTGTGAATGGATGAGATTTTTTGAAAACATTTTTCAAACGCGTTTTTGTTTTGTACAGAAATTTGTGCAAGTGTTTTGTGCTTAATTTGATATTCACGATCATGTTATCTTAATTCTGATAAACAACATGATTGTGTCTATTAAGACCTGGAACACACCTGTAACCTCACGGTGGAGCAGGAGTTCCCTCCTGCATTAACCCCATCTTACACATCCTTACACGTGCTGTAAGCTCCACAGAGCTGCAGCCAGTATACAGGATGGAGTTTTATTTATTTACACTGTCATGATACCCACAAAACACACATTGAAGTTTGTTGTGAAGATAAAATACATCAGCTCTCATGTCATTGAAATCCACCACAGCTGAAACTATACGAAAGCCTCTAATGTCATTACAATGCATCCACCATCAGCATAACATCTAAGATTGAGGTAGTTGTTGGATTGCTTACCAAATACTGTGTAGAGATCAGTGTTTTAGTATTCTCCCATGACAATGCAGGAGGATGAACACCCTTGTCCCAACTGTATATATGTATGTAAACTATGTAAGTGTCTATATGTCTGTTTTCACTATAACCTATGTCTATATACATAAATAAAAGGGTTTATTAACTTACTGGTTTATTTTTGGGCTCTTAAGTTAACAGTTTGTCCTTTAAAAAACTGTAAAACAGTAATACTGTCACGCTGTTGTCATTATTTAGATCTATCTACAAATGAAAGCTCAGCCTTATATTGTTCATCGATCATTTTATTAAGGTCTGTTTATATGTGTATTAATTATACATGACAAGATGATATGGATTCTTGTTGCAAAATTAATCACAGACAAACGTCTTTGTTATGGATGATTTACAGAAATAGGGCAACTCTGAAAGACAAATATAGTGCCCTCTACTCCTCTCTACAACAGTTACGCACAATAAATTATAGTATTTACATTTCATTTCAAGCTTAATACTTTAAAATATAATTTACAACAGCTTATCATTCACTGGCTGCCTACGATCAACACAGTGCCAATCATTTGCTTGTTTTGTCAGTGTTAAGTACGCAGGGACTCTTTAAAAAAAAATCAAACTTCACTAATGTTCACGTTAGAGGAGTCGAAATAGACCGCCAGGTTTTGTGACGTAACTGAAGAACTTGTTGATTCCTCTGTCTTTCTGCTCTGTTGCAGATAAGATCTGGTGCTTTGCAACCCTTGTGCTGTACTGCTCTGTGGAAACCTCCGTGACAGCCCTACTGCCTCATATGGTGGTGGTGGTGTTGCTGGAACAGGAGGTGGAGCCCTCTGTGGTGGTTCAGTATCTCCCATGTCATGCCTTCTGTAGTGAGGAATGTCATACAGCAGATCTTTAGCTCTTCTCTCATCTACTGAAGTAGAGGAAAGGCGTAATTGTGGTAGTGGCTGTTTGGCCAGGGGCTTGACGCCCTCCTCAGACCTGCAATAGTTAAAACTGGTGTCATCAAATGTAGAAGATGCTCCCTTATCTAAATTTCCGTCTACTGTGTCCCACTTTTGTCTCTCCGTTGACATGGCTTTTAGGGCACTGAGGCCTTTCCTTTTATTTGTGTCCTCAGATAAAGCCCTCAAAAGCTCACTTGTGCTGCTGGGTGGGCTGTCAAACTTGTCAAGAGCTCTGCTGGATGCAAGAGAGACACCACTGGCACTAAGAGATGAGTGTTTTTGCGTCAGTGTCACATCTGCCTTCCCTTTGTCTTGTTTTATGTTATCATCACTGTCACTGCTGGAGGAGTCAGGTGGGGGACTTTCTGGCTTTGCAGGTGGAGCATGCTGTGAAGATGATACGGCTACATCCAGATGTGTCCTTGGACCGGGAAGGGAACGGTCATACAGTTGACGGCCAACGCCAGTCCACCTTATCTCAGGTGGAACATCTAAATCTGTGGTGCTTCTGGACTGCTCAAGCCTTTTCTTTACTACATCATCAAAGCTCATACTGGGAACTCTCTTTGGGGAAAGAGACGCATCTCTGTCTCCCACACTATGAAATGGACCTCCTCGTGTAACAGTTACTATTTCAGTCCCTGTATATCTTTGCTTTGTGTGGTCTATAGTTTGATCCATGCCACTGGGGGTGAAAGAATTACCCAGTGGCGATGACGGTTTCATAATTAAACGCTTATAAGTGATTAGATGGTCGTTGTCTATCATTCCTGACATGTTGGATGGATATCTGCTTTGGTTTACAGTGTTTTGTGTCACGTCATTTTCACTCTCACTGCTGGAAGAATTACTTGGCTCTGGTGATGGTGCCTTGATATCCAGACGCCTCTTTACACGTGGGACTCCGAGACTTAGGTCAGGAACACTATGGGCTATCGTCTCATCCTCACTACTGCTGCTGGAGGACGATTCCCTTTGTAACGGTGCTCTGATATCCAAAGTCCTCTTGACATGGGGGATATTGGTGAGACTCAAATGGGGGTGCACTGAATGAGACTCCTCTGATGTTTGGCTTCTGAGCTCTGTCCCAGCCTTCCTCTGCACTTTGTTTTTGGTGGTGACAGATGATTCTGTGTGTACGATTCCTTGAATTCCAACTCCTTGTCTTGTTTTGCTGCTTTTGCTCCCAGTCCCACTTTCACTGCTGGAAGACGAGGGGGAGTCAGGTGGAGGTGATGAGGGCAGATTTGGTGGTTCATGTGTTTGTGACGTGATTTCAAGATGCTTTCTGAATCGGGAGATGCCAAGATCCATTGTTGCCCATCGTGACTGGAGTTCTGGGTTTATCTCTGGTGGTCTGCTGATGTTGTCACTTGTTCTTACCCCCACATCATCTGTAACAACTGTATACTTTTCTAATTTGATATTGTGGTCTGCCTTTGGGCGGTGAGAAATGTTTATCAGTGGGGTCTTTGGTGCTATAATGAACTCCTTTTCCATGGTCTTTAATGGGGCAGATACTCCCAATCCTGCTTTAGCTTGATCCCTGCGCTCATCCTCACTGTTGCTTCTGGAAGAGTATGATTCAGATTGTCGAGAGCTTGGAGACACACTACTAAGAACTGGATCTGGTTGTGCTGATGGTGCTTTGATATTCAAACGCCTCTTGACAGGAGGGACATTCACTTTTAAGTCCGGCATCTTTCCTTCTGGTCTATGACTTGTAATCCCCACATCTGTTTTAGGTGGGTTTGTGGTCCCACTTTCACTCTCATCACTGCTGGAAGATGACTCAGATGGAGGTGAACGTGCCCTGATATCCAGGCGCCTTTTGACATGGAGGTCCCTGTTGAGATCCAGTGTAGGCCATCTTGAATCTGGTTTTACTGTTGGTGGGGGGTATCTTAAGTTTTCAATACTCTTCTCTTGCTCATCTGAGCTGCCTGATGAGTGACCTGGACTAATTTTGATAGCTTCCTCTCTCTTTCCTTCCATTGTATGATTTGTACTTCCACCACTTAATAATGAATCAGGAGGTGGTGATGGGGCTTTAATGTCTAAACGCCTCTTGATGCGAGTAATATTACTGAGATCTACAGTTGGCCACTGTGTTTCTCGATCACGACTCACTGTTTGAGATTCTTGAAATGGAGGCCCTACAACTCCCACCACCCCTGGCCTCGCTGTCTTTGTGGAGTGTGTTGGTTCATCCTCACTGTCACTACTAGACGATGAATCAGAGACTGGTGATGGTGATTTGATATCTAGACGCCTCTTGATGCGCAAATTAGGCTCGAGATCAAGAGCAGGCCACTGTGATTCTGGATCCTTATTTATTGTTTGAGATTTTTGTAATGGAAGCTCAGCAAAGGCTACCTTCCCTGGCCTCTCTGTGTGGTGTGTTGTTTCATCCTCACTGTCACTACTTGAAGATGAGCCAGTGTAAGGTGACGGTGCTTTGACATCTAGACGCCTCTTGACATGTTTCGTATGCTCAAGATCTAGGAGAGGCCACTGTGTTCGTGGGTCATAAGTTACAGTCTGAGATACCGTAATTGGAGGCTTTGCCATGTGTGTCTCTCCTTGCTCCTCTTTCTTGACTTGATGTGTTGTTTCATCCTCAGTGTCACTACTTAAAGATGAACCAGAACTCGGTGGTGGTGCTTTGATATCGAGGCGCCTTTTGACACGCACAGTATGCTCAAGATCCACGACAGGCCACGGTGTGTCTGGATCACAACTTTCTGCTTGAGATCCTTGAGATGGATGTCTTGAAATGTGTACTTTCCTTTGTTCATGTTTCTCCACTATCTCACAACTAGAGGGTGGCTCAAGAGGGGGTGATGGTGCTTTGATATCTAGACGCCTCTTAATATGAGGAATATGCTCAAGATCTATGGAAGGAAACACTGTGCCAGGGTCATGACTTCCTGTTTGAGATTTCTCAAATGAAGGCACTGCAATGTCCACCCCTGCTGGTCTCTGCTTCTTATTATGTCCTGATGTTTCATCCTCACTGTCAATACTAGAAGATGAGTCAGAGTCAGGTGATGGTGCTTTGATATCTAGACGCCTCTTGATATGTTTCGTGTGCTGAAGATCAAGGAGAGGCCATTGTGTTTGTGGGTTATAATGTGCAGTTTCAGGTATTTTACTTGGAGGCCTTGACATGTTCATCTGCCCTTGTTCCTTCTTGTTTATATGGTTGATTGTTTCATCCTCACTGTCGCTGCTAGAAGATGAATCAGGTGGTGGTGATGGTGCTTTGATATCTAGACGCCTCTTGATGCGAGGAATATGCTCAAGATCAAGGGCAGGCCACCTTGTTTCTGGATCATGACTCTCTGTTTGAGATTCTTTAAATGGAAGTCCTGTGATCCCCACCTTTCCAGGCCTTTGTATGTGGTGTGTTGTTTCATCGCCACTGTCACTACTGGAAGATGAGTCAGAGTCAGGGGATGGTGCTTTGATATCTAGACGCCTCTTGATGTGTTTAGTATGCTGAAGATCAAGGAGAGGCCATTGTGTTTGTGGGTTATAATGTGCAGTGTCAGATACTTTACTTGCAGGCCTTGCCGTGTTCATCTGCACTTGCTTCTGCTTGTTCATATGGTTGATTGTTTCATCCTCACTGTCGCTACTAGAAGATGAATCAGGTGGTGGTGATGGTGCTTTGATATCCAGACGCCTCTTGATGCGAGGAATATGCTCAAGATCAAGGGCAGGCCACCTTGTGTCTGGATCATGACTCTCTGTTTGAGATTCTTTAAACGGTAGTCCTGTGATCCCCACCTTTCCAGGCCTCTGTGTGTGGTGTGTTGTTTCACCCTCACTGTCACTACTAGAAGACGAATCCGGTGGTGGTGATGGTGCTTTGATATCTAGACGCCTCTTAATGTGAGGAATATGCTCAAGATCTATGGAAGGAAACATTGTGCTTGGATCATGACTTCCTGTTTGAGATTCTTGCAATGGAAGTCCTGCAATCTCCATCTTCCCTGACATCTCTGTGTGGTGTGTCGTTTCATCCTCACTGTCACTACTAGAAGATGAGTCAGGTGATGGTGCTTTGACATCTAGACGCCTCTTGATTTGTTTAGTATGCTGAAGATCAAGGAGAGGCCATTGTGTTTGTGGGTTATAATGTGCAGTGTCAGATACTTTACTTGGAGGCCTTGCCATGTTCATCTGTCCTTGCTTCAGCTTGTTCATATGGTTGATTGTTTCATCCTCACTGTCGCTACTAGAAGATGAATCAGGTGGTGGTGATGGTGCTTTGATATCTAGACGCCTCTTGATGCGAGGAATATGCTCAAGATCAAGGGCAGGCCACCTTGTGTCTGGATCATGACTCTCTGTTTGAGATTCTTTAAATGGTAGTCCTGTGATCCCCACCTTTCCAGGCCTATGTATGTGGTGTGTTGTTTCATCGCCACTGTCACTACTGGAAGATGAGTCAGAGTCAGGTGATGGTGCTTTGATATCTAGACGCCTCTTAATGTGCATTGTCTGTTCAAGATCAAGGGCAGGCCACCTTGTGTCTGGATCATGACTTCTTGTTTGAGATTCTAGAAATGGAAGTCCTGTGATCTCCACCTTTCCAGGCCTCTGCATCTGGTGTGTTGGTTCACCCTCACTGTCACTACTAGAAGACGAATCAGGTGGTGGTGATGGTGCTTTGATATCTAGACGCCTCTTAATGTGGGGAATGTGCTCAAGATCTATGGAAGGAAACACTGTGCTTGGATCATGACTTCCTGTTTGAGATTCTTGCAATGGAAGTCCTGCAGTCTCCACCTTCCCTGACATCTCTGTGTGGTGTGTCGTTTCATCCTCACTGTCACTACTGGAAGACGAGTCAGAGTCAGGGGATGGTGCTTTGATATCTAGACGCCTCTTGATGTGTTTAGTGTGCTGAAGATCAAGGAGAGGCCATTGTGTTTGTGGGTTATAAGGTGCAGTTTCAGATACTTTACTTGGAGGCCTTGCCGTGTTCATCTGCTCTTTCTCCTGCCTCTTAATATGTTTTGTTGTTTCATCCTCACTTTCACTACTAGAAGATGAATCAGGTGGTGGTGATGGTGCTTTGATATCCAGACGCCTTTTGACGCGTGTTGTATCCTCCAGATCTAGGGCAGGCCATCGTATATCTGAATCACGAGTTGCTGTTTGAGATACTTTAATAGGAGGCTTCATCATTTGCGTCTCTACTTGCTTCTGCTTCTGCTCCATTGTTTTATTTGCACTCTCATCACTAGAAGAATCAATAGGTGGCAATGGGGCCCGCCTCTTAATGTTAGTAGCAGGGGCAGGATCTAGAGCAGGACATTGTGGCTTCATGGCATCATGGGTTACAGATTGCCCTGCCATGTTCATCTCTCCTTGTTCCTGCTTCTTTGTGTGTTTTGTTGTTTCATCCATACTCTCATCACTAGAGGATGAATCAGAAGCTGGTAACGGGGTTTTGATATCTACACGCCTCTTAATTTGGGGGATAGATATGCGATCCCGGTCAGTTGACAGTGTTTCTGCCTTGTTGATTTTGATGCCCTCATTCAATCTGCCAGTACTGTGTTCCACCTTTAGGTCTTTGATTTCTGCTTCACTCTCACTGCTTGAAGAGGACGGATAAGTAGCAGAGGGTGAAGGTGCTCCAGTGTCCAGACTCTTACTGTGACTGGTAACAGCCAAAGTGGGTACATGCCCTGTTTTGACTGTGTAGTGCTCCGCATCACTGTCACTGGAATGAGAGGAAAGGGAATCCTCTGGTCTCACTACAGGCCTTTGCTTGTCGTAACTGTAATCATCCTGATTAAATCGCACTGTAGGCCTGATAGAGTCTACACTGTGGACCTGCTGTTCAAAACTAACACCCTGTTTAAGGCTAGCATTAGTGACCTTATTGTGGTTCCTTTCTTTATCCTCCTCCTCCTCCTCTTGGTCTGAGTTCACAGTGTATTGTGTGGGCTCATTCTCACTGACATATGAGCTAGAGCTGGACGAATCATCTGTCCTCTGTTTATCAGAAGTGGGCACCAAAATCAGTTTTGAATCATTAAAAGAACCGCGCACACTGCTGGACCTCACAGACGAACTATGAACAGAATCACTAAACTCAAATTGTTCTTCATTCTCCTGCAACAGTTCAGGGTCTGTAAAGTTGGTGTTATTTGTATGTGGTGACCAATCTGCAAAGGGCTCTGAAGAAAATCCAGGAAGTTTACTTGTGCCCTCTAGAGAAATTTGTGACACCTCTACTCTGATATCTGTTGAGGAGTCCTCTGCCAGCTGATGAGACTTTGATGTTGCTTTCTGGGTCATTTGGTCCTCATTGAATACTTTGTCAGATTGTGAAGAATCCGAGCAGGAAGACAAGCTTCTCCTCTTCTCCTGCTCAACAGGGTCTGGGATGTGTTCAAACTCTATGCTGTGTGTGTGGCCTCCTGAAAGTACTGTGCCATCTCTCTGGTTATCCTCTGTTATACTCAGCCGTACGCTGTTCTCACTTCCTGAATCTCTAGCTGTATTTGTATGGCGTGCTTCACATTCAATCACTGCTTCATTGTTGATGGTTTCCTGATTGTCACCGGCTACGGTATCATAATACTGTACATTTCTGTCTTCTCTGTAGTCTACAGTGCTAAATGTGACTCTTCTTTCCCTGTGAGCTCCTATTTGTTCTGGTTCTTCACCATCGCAGTAGGCCTCATTGTCATATTGTCTTTGTTCTACAGATGAGACAGAGTGGGTTGCAGAGGTACTTTTCTTCTTGGTGATCCTTCCCCAAAGTACATCAATACAAGGTCTTGCTAGGACTCCTAGGATAAAGGCTATCAGAAATGTGATGAAAACAGACAGACACACAGCCAGAGCCAAGTCAGACTGTGTAGCTCTAGGATTCCTTTCTTGGCCTATCCTGTCTGGGGTGTCCTGTGGGATTATCTCTTGGCTGGTTCTGGGTAAACTTCTAGCTTTTCTTCTTGCACCTCCTATTTTACTGATTTGAAGGTTAAAAACAGACACAACTTCGTGTTCTTCAGACACACACACATATAGTCCTGCGTCTCTCTCTGTGACGTCACTGATGAGCAGACCACCCTGAGGTTGGCTCACGGATGCTTGACCACTGGGCGTCCACCATGTTGAATCTACAACAAAGACATCATTAACATGCAGGTAGACTAACCTACATTTGATGTACTATATTCAAGTTATTTGCACTTTTTTTGGACTGTGTTACCTTGTATAGAGCAAGACAGCAGTATTTCTGAGCCACTGTAGACAGTCACATCTCGGTGGACCTCTGGCCCATCTTCAGCACTGAAACAGTTAAGGTCATGCTCCTCCACCTGTAGCAGGTCTCTGCCAGCGATGATGGAGGGGGTAGCACACACCACGCTCCAGGCCTGCAGGCCTCTGCTGCTGTCATATGCCATCCGCCTTCTTAAACTGCGCATACTGCAATCACACTGCCAACTGTTCCCACCCAGCTGAACATCAGCTCCAATGTGACGGAGAGAGAGGTACGTCAAAGGATGGAGGCTGGTCAACATGTTGAAGCTCAGATCGAGAACCTTTGAGGGGGACACAGTATGGACACACAGCAGATGTAATGTGACTGCTAATACATTTTAAAGTTTCCAAATGAAAAGCTACATTATCTTTCATTCCTGAGTTTGTTTGAGTACTGAATACTCTGTGCATGCTTTTAACAAGTTAGATTCAAAATCAGTGTTACCTGGAGCTGGGCTAAATCCTGGAACATCTGTGGGTGGAGACTTGTGATGAGGTTATGTTGTAAGTGTAGCTCTTTTAGCTGTCGAAGGTGGCTCAGGTCTCCTGGTCGTAGAGTTGAGATCCTGTTGAAGGAGAGCTGCAGAACCAGTAAGGACTCACTGCCCTCCAGTCCTGGATGACAGAAACAAGAGCTGTAATTAGAACTCAACAATAACCATGATGGTGTTGCACTAAAAAGGAGCAAGGAATGTTGTGTATATTATAGGTTTTCTTTAGAAAGACAAAGTCCCTCCCCTTTTGGTGGACAACCATGGTAACCTGATTTCAGAAAAAAAAATAGTGGTAAATGGCAGGAGGCAAATAATTTTTTGATCCTGTTTGAATTGTGCCATGAATTACACATACGTTTGTCAATTTTAAAGATAATTTTGCGAGTCAAGAAAGTAACAGTTTGTTATAAAACTGCTAATTAGAAAGACTACACAAGCTCCATAAGTGACGTCATACCATCTTCTCCCAGTGAAGCTATGATGCCTGTCTTTTGTACTGGATATACGTAGATGGGTCTTGCTCGTTCTTTGCTCTCAAGCTGAGAAAAGCAATTTAAATCTGTGATGTTACCACAGTGTGAAGTATATAGGGCAAGCGGGAACTCGCGGGAGGGGCCAGCAGGAGAAACGCTACTGTGCATATTCAGTGGGCCGCATACTACGGAAGTAAACCCAGAAGCTAGAAAACTTTTTTGGCACATGCGCCAGGAGAGCAACTCCATTGGAACGAAAAGGCGCCATCTTGGGGTCTGGTGTGTAGTTAGTATAAAAATCTATGGTGTATTTACATACAACTATGACAAACCAAAAACGAACTGCTATTTTATTGATAATGATATAATAATATATCATATATAATATATATAATAACTTAAAATTGAAAAACACAAGTGTAATTCACAGCACAATTCAAACAGGATCAAAATATTCTTTGTCTCTTGCCATTTACTAGCGCACATACCATAAAACTTCAATTAAAAGCCTGGTCTCAAATAAAGCCCAGTCTCTTTTACTCGTCCAGCATGGCTACACATTTTGACAAGTTGGTTTGTCCCTTCTCGTCTCAGTCTTGTACTGCTTCAAATTCTTCACTGCGATTTGCAAGGTCAAAAACTGTTAATTGTTAACTACAAGTTGATGTGTTTGCAGTACTGCACTCTTTTCAATGCTGAGATGAAATAATATCACCTAAAGGTATTTTGCGTGCTCTTGCTCTGGATATCTAGGTAGTGAGTAGTGTAAAATGTCCAAATCGATGAACTCCTCCTTCCTGGAATATGAATCCAAATTCTTCTGGATTATTTTCACTGTGAAAACTGTCACAATATCCCTAATTATCGGCTAAGGTTTTTTTTTTCCTGTGGTGCTCATTCCTTTCAGTCTCCTCATTTTCACTAGCCTGAGACAATCTCCCTGAGACTGCTGGGCTGAAGTAAGGCACTGTGGGTCTGTGCTTCATTAGAGAGGCACTGAGGGTGCTGTGAGCTGAATACCAAACAGGAACCAAGTCTATGACTGTCAACACAGCTCTTGCTAAGTAAATGGGCTGTTCACACATGCCTTTAAAGGAACCATAGTGAATGCATTTCTCTGAGACACATATGTTCAGCCGAGCAGCAGGGTTTTTATAGAATAACATGATTCGGGGGGGCTCAAAAGTTAAACTGCTTGTTTGCACCTTTCTTTGAGCCACTGGAATGTCAATAAAAGCTGTGACTGACTGAAGGGTGTACAGTGTCTTATCTTGGGAAGTTTAATCATTTCTGAGTGGAGCAAAGTACTAAAGATAAGGGCTATCAATGAGGGGGTTTGTTTATATGTAAGACTCAAATAAAAGGACAGTAATTGCTACGTGTACAGCTCATAGACTTATTTTCCCATATGGATAAATTAGCAGACCTCAGACTGGGGCTGGGTGATATGGAGACAATCAAAAATCACAATATTTATTGACTGAATATCTTAATTTCAGTACTGCAATGATATGGTGACTATTGGTGCTTTCTTTAAGACATTTATTTACACAATGGATTCTTGATAAGCAATGATCCATCATGCAGTAAAGGCAGACTGGTAAATTACATCACTTCACTGTTACGCCTATACTCAAAATCTAAGACAATATCTCATTTCATATCATGATATCAATATATATGCCCAGCCCTACCTAGGTACACGTTTTTATACAGAATTTGGCAATGCGTGGTGGCCCTACCTCTCAGGTCTGACTCATGGAAATTTCTCAACAACACTCCGGAGGGCAATTAGTGACTATCAGATGCACAGGCTTTCATCACCAGCACACAAAAACATTTTTTTTTTCCATGTGTAATTTTCCTGATTAAATTCACAAGATGGTAAATAGGACAGGAAATAACCCTGCAACATTCTGCTACACAAAACAAGAGTCATCTTCTGGCCCCTGATCTTTGATTTTATCTTTAAGGCCTGGGATATTTAATTAGTTGAGTCAAAGACTCTAACCTCAGACACATCTGAGCGGTAAATAGATCATGTTTTATTTTAAGGGGTCACAAGACCAAAAGGCTTGTAGGCACTGAAAAACAAGGATAGGAGCTCACAGATATACTAAACCACTCACACTGCACTTCACACATCCTCCTCACATACACACAGCCAATATTTTCTATGTGTATGTCATTTTGTCTACCTCCTGTTTACTCTACTACCTTACACACTACAGCATGTGCATCGTGGGCACACACCCAGACAATAGACATTTCATGTAATCATGTAACCTCTGGACAAATGGGTGTGGTCTATAAGCCATTACAAGATACTATGCATTACTGCGAACATAATACTGTACCAGGGTGTCTACAGATATAACCAAGTTAAATTGAAGACTTTTTAAGACCTTTTTAATACCACCTTATATGAAATTCAAGACCAAACCTGCAATGGAAATACACAATATATATGTATGTGCGTGTGAGCCACATGTGTAAGTACTCTCTCCAAGTGAACACACTGATGTCAGTTCAAAATGAACAGTAAGGAAACAAAATCTCATCCCTATAATAATGCTATTTATCATTGCAATATTCAGAGGAATACCCCGGGAAAAGATTATTTCTCTTAAGTGTGTCCAATGATTGTAAACAGTCATTGGGTCTGTCAGGCTGGAGAAAATTTCACGGTAATGTGACCCAAACTTAATTTAAGTCATTTTAAGACTATCTAAGGACCTGTAGACACCCTGCGCTCATATCGGTTGGCATTTCTATTGATGTTGGTGACTGATGATGTAGATTTTGTGATTATAATGTTTTGGATTACTCAGTTTTACAGCTTTTCTTACTGTACATATGTGTTGACACCAGTGTTGGAAAGAACATTTACTTAATTAATACTTAAGTACAACTGAGGTAATTGTACTTCACTTGAGTGCTTATATTTGAGGCTCCATTACATTTCTACATCAGTTGAAAAGCCATTATCAGATCAAGATTTTTCGTACAAAACAAATGATCAGTTTATAAAATGACAAATTGTTATTGATTAAACTATCCAGCCATAGCTTAAGTAATTAAAATAACCCCACTTCGACCAAACGAGGGCATTATTGTGCTGCTTATATGTAGACACATCAATAATAATGATCATGTAATAATATTAACAGGGCCAATAATACCCAATGAGTACTTTTACTTTTGCCAATACTGCTTTGTTGTGTTATATCTTTTCTTTATTAAATGTACAGCTGTACGTGTGCTGTGACTGTGTTTTATATATGTGGTTTATTACCATATCACACTGACTCACCCTGTGGGAGTTGCTCAAGCTGATTCCTCTCAACAGATAGCAGCTGCAGGGTGGGGGCCCAAGATACACATCCCTGTCTGCTCTGAGGTCTCAGGCGATGTACATGTCTACCTCTGATGCTTCTCTCCACGCAGAGAGACAAGCGCGTGATACTGTTGTTTCCCAGCCACACATTCCTGAGGCTGCGATGTGGTCGGTAGAGTGTTGCAGAGTCAAGGAGGTTATGAGACAGGTCTAAGTCGGTGACAGAGTCTTGGATTTGTTGGGGCACAAAGGAAAGGCCAGCGGAGGAACAGTTCAGGAGGGGAGTGCTCTGACAGGTGCAGGACTCCGGACAGGCAGGTAGGGGAGAGGAGCAGTGGAGCCGAGAGATCAGGAGGAGCACAGCAGCCAGGAACGGCCCCTGGGCCCCCGCCATCCCAACCTGACCTGAGAGTGCAGTTAAATCATGAATGACAGTTCAGAGGCTCACTCCAAAAGACAAAATAAGATCCATTTTTACCAGTAGGACAAAGTCTTTGAATAATCTTTACTAAAATCACTAAATCCAATGCTACAAGACCAAATGCAAAACTTGTACCACTCTTCATCACAGTAACGTAGATTAAAAGAAGTCATAATATAAACAGCTAATTAATTAAAAACATCAAACTCACCTGTGTGTTCACTCTTTGCCGAGCTGACAGGAAACTTGTGACCGTCTTTACACACCCGGATGCTTCCAGTGAATCAACTCCGACTGTCTCCGGCAGTTCTGATCAAAGTCTGAACAGTATTTCGCTGCGTCGCACTTAACATGCAACTTCCCTAAAGATGCCTTTCTGTGATTCATTCAATCATTTACATGTCTGGTTAATGTCTTACTGTGATTCTTTTCCTCTACATGTATGATAGACAACTGAACAGTTTATGGCGAGGAGAACCATGCCCCGGCTGCACATTCTATTAGATAATAAACCAGCGTAATGAGACACAGTATTCTTTTATGGTTTTAAATGACCATGTAAAGACTTGAGACATTTCCTGAGACCAACGATAAGAAGTTTCACATAGCAACATGTTTCTTTATTGAAACAAACATAGCAATGAAATGTTGGACAATTTTTCAAATAAGGCTGATTGACATTTTTTTTTTTTTTTTCATTTAGCTGATCAAAAACACAACAGACAACATCTGTGATTCTCTGAGAGCGACTACGTCATGAATTTTCTCAACATTATAAAACAGACAAGACAATCCAAAGCAAAAATGAAAGTCAAATCTTTTATACTATATATATTGCACAAAATTCAAACCACTCAATGTAGGCTTCAAACCATGCTACTGATTTAAGCTTTCCTGACATTCATCAACATTTAAAGAGATTTGCATTAATCTGTAGCATAACTTAGTGCACACACCCTCCTTCTGTTTTTCAATATTGTATTATTTTGTCGTAAAAAATGTTTTGCAACAAAATTAGAATATTACATAAATATTATATTCTATATCATCCCTTGTAAATCCATTGGCACGTGCATTATGGACAGTCCAACAAAGAAACCTACTCTGCTTTACTGGATGGCTTAAAATATACCTTGTGTTTTTCAGTTTATCCCAAATTTAATATTACATAAATCATTATAATAATCATGTAGTGTCTCACGCCTGTCAGTGAATATAATAAAACAAACATATCAAACAAAGCTGCCAGAACAATGAGCAAATAAGATCCTACACAACCCCTCTGCAAGGTCTGTATAGTGGTAATACTGGACGGTAAGGCAAAAAGTAAATACTGTAGTTTCTTTTAATCAGTAGGCAGTGTAAAAGACAATATGTTGAATCTAGGAGTGTTACGCACTGATATGGCATTATTTCATTTTAGATAAAGTTGGCACACCTGCAGAACAATAAAAATACTTCAGCACTTGCAAGTATGTTCGTATCTTTGGCCAAGTGGCAATGATCTGTGACACAATTCCTGTTTGGCAAACAAAATAAGGAATACAGAATTTATCAGGTCTACTGCAGAGGTATCATAATGTGCAAGTCATGATGAATGTCCTATAGAATTTTCTATATATATGCAAATTTGTAATCTGACTTCAGTGGTGACAGACTGTAGGGAGATGTTAAGAGCAGACTCCAGTCAAGTCTCCTAGTGAGCTTTTTTACACGGGTTATCTGAAGTCTGGCAGCCCATGTTGGGATATTTCACCTGCACACGGAACAGAGTCCCATCTGCACACATGCAGAGCTTATACCTCTCCATGCCTTCATCGAAATACACATCTCCCGCGGAGTTAGGGATGCGTGTAGCATTGAACATGACCGATCCATTGAGGACGATGCTGTTCTCCTGCAAAGAGAAAATAACCCATTCATTCCCACATGTTTATGTTCATCAGCTTTTAACTACATTCATACCAGAAGAGTCTGCAAAACCTTTATTTAAAACAATCTGCACTCTGAGTCGTATTAACAAGAATACACTCCGTTCTTTCACCTGTGGTGACGTAATCCTCACTTAACTGCCATTGTGTTGGAGGTGCAAACAAACAGGGTATCGGCTTTGGCATCGCCAGGATTAACTGTTTATCACTCTGAAATATTGCTATTTTCTTCTCCGTGAAAAGGAGCCTGAGAAAAGAGCACTTTGGGCAACGGGTTGTGCTAGAAACACAGCGGATTATAAAACCCATTGGTTTATTAGTCAGATTAATGATTTTCTCACAAGTAGTCATCTGCAAAATGAGTCCCTTTTATGGCAAAAAATCCTAAGTGAGGAAAAATCAGGGTGCTTAATAGTTCGTTACAGCTTGCGATAAATGGAAATTCGGGTCGAAAACAGGTCTAACTATAATGTAGTATTGACAATGTGTTTTTCAGGTCTGTTCCCTGATAGTCGACCAAACGTTTGTCGACCAGAAAGGTCATTAGTTGGCAAGATTTCACTGGTTGCTTGGTTGCAGTAAACAAAAAATCTCTATAAGGAGCTGCACCTTGTCAAAATAAATCAAAACCTATATAAATGGACCATGTGTGACTTTATTTTGAAAGGACAGACACAGGAAGTGTCCACGCTCAGCAGTCAGACAGGAGTCAGGTTAATTTCCAGGGCTGGTACCTGCGGTTATTCCACAGGCTAGTTAATAACATGTCGGGCAGGAAATCCAAAGTGTGGGATCATTTTGAGAAGGTGAAGGACGAACCCAAGGTGATATGTAAACTCATCTTCATTGGTCGACTACAAACATGACGTATCATCTGAAACATGGAAGTAGCTACATGCCCATTAGCCCACAGCGTCATTAACAGGCGGCTCGCTCAGTGTGTGACGTGCACTTGGAGATAAAATATAGGCCTATATTAATGAAGGTTCATTAGTACGGTTTTGTATTTCTCTGTAATGTAGCACAGTGTTAACAATGTTACTGATACTATTCTTTCTCACACCTTCAACTCAAACCTTTGTGTTGCCCCACCCAAAGTATATTTCATAATTAAATCAGTATTGTAAACATTCAGGCGACTAGTCGACCAATGGCCATAAATAACGACTATTGCCCGACTGGGGAAATTTCTTAGTCGGGGGCAGCCCTAATATTTTTTATAGATTGGTACAATTTTTTTTTGTTTGTTTGTTTTAGGCTTTTGATTTCCACTCTGGTTCTTAAATGGAGCTTCCAACAAACAGACAGATTGTTTCTGACATTAAACAAAGGATGATAATTCTAGCTGCATTTTAATTGTGCAAAGTTTATTTCATCCCTGTCTGGCTGATTTTACACCCTGATTCCAGCACTGCAGCTCAGAATAACACGAGACATCTGTGTGAGGATAACTGGAAATAAAAACCAAAGAAAAACAATACTTTTGGCTCCCATGACTATAACTGATCATAAATGATAATAAATGCAACACTACGGTCAGATAAACCTCATCTGTCATTAACTAGTATTTCACCCTTTGCTTTGGAAACAGAAACAGTCTGACTTTAAGTGTTTTAAAGGGAAATATTCAGAGTAGTTTCTCCATCATCCAACTAAATAACTTGCTTCGTAATGCAGGCATTACAAGAGTCTATCAGGTTAACATAAGATCAGTCAACCAAACATCACCAGGCAATCTATAGGGACAATCATTCACTTCAGTTAATACCATGCAACTGCACTTGGCTCGAGTTGAGAATTGTAATCGGATGACATTTATAAAAAAAAAGAATATGATTAAAATATGCAAATCATATCCGTATTTAAGGGTAGGGTTTGTGGTTTACACCTCCAACAAATTGGCAGCTTGGTCGCCGCCCCCCCAGTGCCCATATGTATGTGTGTGAAAGAATACTTACAGCCCTGAGCTCGATGCCTCCTCCCATCTTGAACTCTACAGTGCGGCCCATGATGTTGACGCCCTCATTTCCACGAATGATGGCCTTGCTGTCGCCTTTAATGTTCAGGTCAGACGCTGCACTACTGGTGATCTAACATCAGAGACAAAACATGAGATTGAGAGAATGAGAATACATCAAGCTTACAAATCATAAATGATGGACACGGCACATTAAATGTAGTAACACTGCTCTGCACAGTTGGAGTCTGACACCACAGGCCTTAAAACAAACAACATATACAGAAGCTTTGGCTTTGCCATCACACAGAATGTCCTCAGATCACAATGTGAGCAAGTTTTGAAAATCATTTTTCCCCGTTTATTAAAGATGCAAAGCTAAAGTATTATATTTATTTTTGGCCTTCAGTTTGTAGCATTGTAAGAACACTGCTGTTGGGGAACACAGCTTTGAGTCTTCTTATCAGCTTCGCACACCTGCGTTTCATTCAGATTCTCTCAGACTGTCAGCAATGGCGAACTGCAAACTTCACGTCTCCCTGGATTTTTACATTTGTAATCTGGGCTTTGGTTTGGCAACACAGGAGCATTCAGGTACTTATTCTGCAGATATTCCAGAATTTTCAGGGCCGGTACGTTCAGTCCTTGCCATGTTAAAAACTGAATTTCTACTTGAGTCTAAACTGATGAAATTCAGTGTGTTCCTGAGGACTTTTTAATGCTTTATCAGGATGTCTACAGGTATCACACACTTATATTTAATGCTTTTCAAGTCATTTTTAAGATAATTTATCGACAAATTTAGGAATGATTTAAAAAAAACCCCATCTTTTTTCTTATTCAAGCATTGCAGGTAAGTATAAAAGGTAAGTAGTACATATGTGTGGTCCTGTGCAGAGGTATATCTTAGGTACGAATATGGTTATTAACGCGCGTTAGGGTTCATCTACATTTTGCCACCAGGTAAATGCAATTATAAATTACAACATTGGGTTCAGTGGCAGGTTTATTGATTGTAATATTAGCAATGTGGACTTGGACTCGTTGATGCTGAACAACTTCTTGTTTTTCTGTCCCAGCTCTGATCGTTTCTGATCCATTTGTGAGTTTATAAACATCAGAGTTTTCTATTACATCCTCTGTATATATATTAAAGTAATAGTATTGTTATAGTAAATGTTTTTTGTTCTTTGCTTCTTTTCTTTAGAAAAACAAATCTCTGCACAAAAAAAAATGGATGGATAAATGAAATTAGATCAAATGACTGTTGCAAATAAGCCCTCACACATTCAATTTTTTTTCCAATTTTAAGACTTTTTGAGAACTTGCAGACACCCTGTTTATTTATTTATTAGCAGAAATTCTAAAAATGACATTTCACCTTTATGGGTTATTGGCTGCTGTGAGTACTTTGTGCACAGGTTGTGAAACACTAACATTATAACTGATGTTATAAATATTATTTTGTTACATCTATTAGACGTTATTAGTGTTATACACACCCTTTCTGTGGAAGCCTTTTTGACACTGAGAACTTTGACTCCTTTGGGCAAATGGAACTCGTGGTTTTCAAAGTCTGTGCTGAAGAATGTGGTCTGCGTGCGAGGGTCTGTGAAGGATATGCCAACATCACTGACAACTGAGGTCTTGTCCTTCTCTACACTCAGCTTAGTAGTGCCTTGCTGGAACACAACCTGGAACAACAAACACAGAATAAAGAGAAGAGTTTGAGGAGCGTGCTCACAGTGTGTCATTTTCCATGTATATAAAATGATCAATGTTGACTGTAAGTGTACTCTGTGTTTCTCACCGGATTATTGTTGCCAACAAGAACCAGGTCCTGGTCTTTGCGGCCTCCTACTGTGCTCTTGTGCAGTGGGTGAACAATGCCCATGTCTGCCTTCTGTTTGAAGCGCAGCAGTCCGGTCTCATGAAACTCCATACTGTCGCACCCATTTGGACCAATACGTATCACTGTCCATATTACCAGAGTGATCTGAGGGACAGTGGAGTTGTTGCAGATTAGAAAGGATCATTATTCATGCAACAATATAATGACCAGTTCGTCTGTGTTAACTCTTTACCATCATTTTCAGGAAAGTATATGAGGATCTATATAGTACATTTATAGTACTCACAATGAGGTTGATTAAGGCGAGGAGGAAGAGGAGGACAACAATGCAGACAGCCATGTTTCCCTTGCGTCCTCTCAGCCCTGTCTTATGAAGACGCTCCTCTTCTATGGGTACATAGCCTGCTTTGAAGTTACTGTTGTGTTCCTTGTTGATACCACGTCTTTCTATAGCCTTCTCTCGCATGGACTTCTTCACGGGCCCATTGGAGCTCTCCTGGAAGGGAAAACAATCTCTGAGGCGGGACACTAAAATCACTAAGGAGAGCACTAAGAAATCAGTAAATAATTATGTCATTAAACTGCATATAAAAAAATTAAATTTGTTTGGTTTTATACTAACACTGGAATTCAAAATCAAATTTAAGATAATATACAGGTAAGTATAGATAGTAACAAAAATAAATCATAAGAGGCACACAGGGTTGCAACGGTATGAGATTTTTAGGGTACAATAACAGTCTCAGAAAATATCACGGTTTTACGGTATTACAGAGTTGTAGTACCCTTAAAGGAATGAAAACAGAAGGGTTATTTTTTTTGTACAAACGTTTTATAACCATAATTGAAACCTGAAACCATTCTGTTAACAGAAGTATGTATAAAATGTCCATTTGAAAATAACAAAAACAAAAGGGAGATTCTCTGTCCAGTTGCATTTTTTTCTCCAATATCATGGATAAGCAAATGGTGTACAAAATTGGTAACCGTCAACTTTTATATCACTGTGTGCCTTGAAACCGATATATCACTGCAACCCTAAAGGTATTAAAGCATACATTAAAAACAGAAACTATACAAGAGCATTTAATGATAAGAGGACATCAAGATTCTCCTGTGTCGTGGAATTAGCATCATATTATCCATCCGTACTCATGAAGGTCCACCAGCAGAGAGAGACATGAAATACAATATCTCTTTTTCAATACAATGTATGTAACATTCATTCACTAAATAAGACAAATCATGATGGCCGACTCTGATATTTCATTTTAAAGCCAATATCGGCCGATACCGAGGACTAGGGCTGGGCAATATGTCCTGAAAATTATATCAAAATATTTTTGGGCAACAGCTCCATAGTCGAAATATATCTCGATATTTTTTAAATATCTTCAAAAGCACTTCATTAATGCTACGACTCGTAAACAAAAATGAACATACCAATATTTCTGACCAAATACTCTCTCTGATGCGACTAAGTTGTAGGGATGACTATTTGTTGACTGTTTGTTTTTTTCAGAAAATATTAACACGATGAGATTTTTGATCAGTAATCATCAATAATGTGGATATGTAATGACTAACTGGGTTAAGGCAAGTGCTAAAACAAACATAAGTCTAGTAAGTTGATATATTTATATCACTTTACTGTAATGCAGCCTTTTATAATGAGGGGAAAACACCATTTATGTCTTATAACAATGCAATAATATACAAAATCTAAGATGGTACATAGTATCTCGATAACAATATAATATCTTTATATTGCCCAGCCCTACAGAGGACATAATGTGCATCCCTATAATAAACACAGAAAAAGCATGAAATGTCATTGTATTTTTATTTAGAGTGCATACTGGTAACTGTATTTTGGCATTGTATATATAGGATTGAACCTTACTGTTATCTAGTTTTTATATTTTGCACTTACTGTTATGTTATTATAGTTTTGGATATTGCACTCTTTGTATGTATACACTTCCAACTTTGCATTACAACTGCTGTAAAGCTATTTCCCTCGGTATAGATAAAGCTCTATCTTATCTCATCTTATCTTACATACCTTGAAATCCCAGTGCAGTTGCACACATGGAGGTAATAAACTGTTTCCAGGCTAATTCTAGCTCAGAGTTGTAAACCATGGCCTTCTCTGTGTATGACATGCTCCACAAATGTACATTTACTATATATATCCATATAAACTTTAGGCTCCTGCTTATTTCCAATGTGTCTTGTGCTCTGCGTTGGAATGCATCTCAGTTAAAATCCCCTCGACAGCCTGTCTGTGGCAGAACTAAAAATAAACTGCACTCATCTTAGCATCAAAATAGAAATACACTCGATTGTTGTATCATCATACAGCTTCTTTGCTCTCTATATTAGCAAAGTGACATTGCTGTTTGACAGCAGATCCGCTACAATCATTTTATATCCATATAACGCTTGCTATAATAACGCAGCGGAGGTCGGTATTTATTACACGTATGGCCGACAACAGAGCCCAGTACATTTATAAATATGACATTTAGTCACTCGGGGACATATATTGCAACCCTATTGGAAAATGCGTTCGCAAAAACGGGGTAAAATGCAAGAAAAACAACAAATATTAAACATAACGGACCTGTTCAGACGCCATGTTGACCCTCCCTCTCCTGCTCGCACAGTGACAGGGCCGCACCACTTGTCCCCGTCGAGGGTGACACACACTGGTTGTTGTTTTGATGTAACTTATCGAGTTCACAACATTTACTCAAGAATAAAAATGTAATGTTAATACAAACGAGAACAAACCCCGGGATTTTTCAGTTAACGCTAAACGCGCTGACAACAAAAAAGACGTTTCTATGTTAATAAAAAATGGTTCATCCCAAATTCAACCAGCCAATGACAGAAGGATCCTAAAATAGAAAAACATGTCCATTCATATTTTCCATAGGTAAACTGCCAACGGGCCATAATACTCAATGCCTCATCCAAGATCTCTTTATTAATTCACAATAAAATCTAAGCAGCAGTGAAAAATATATTTAACAGGAACAGTTTTACTGTAAACTTTGGATTTAATTAAAACACTTTGCTGCAGAACAAAAGGCAATAGTGTCAATGTTTTGCCCCAACTCTGACCATTTTTAAGTCAAAGCTGCAAACATTTGTCTTGAACACTGCCTTCTCCACCCTGTAATAACTGCAACCTTATTTATAAACTCATTTTAAATCATGTTTTTATCTTTGCACCTATTGTTTGGTACTTTGAATTGTGATTTTTTTAAAATTGTAAATCACTTCCTATTTAATTTTACCCTATACTGCTTTTTTTCTCTTTACTATTTTATGTATTATTTATGTTTTATATTGTAGTGCTCTGCAACACACTTTGAATTGCCCTTGTGTATCAAAGTCAAAGTCAACTTTATTGCCAATTTCTCCACATGTACCAGACATAGCGTATAGAGGAATTGAGAAGACGTTTCTCTCTATCCCACGGTGACAGGATAAAATGCACAAGCACAACAGTTAAAGACATTTCCTAACACTAAAGTAACAATAAAGTGCACAACAGATAAAGACATTTACTAATACTAAATGTAAGAAACAATAAAATAAAATCAAAATCTATAAAAACTAAAACTAAATATGTATAGTAGTGTACTATATACTGTATATGTATGAAATGTGCTTTACAAATAAAGCTGCCTTGCCATATGTACAACACCAAAATGAAATCGTCAATACCAAAGAAGATATGAAGAGCAATATATGTAAGAAAACTTAATTAAAATTAAAATTAATGTGAGACTGCTGCATCAGATCAGGTGTGGACTGAAATGATAAAATACAGATATTTATGTATTTTATTTTGTTATTTTGGCCCTTATTTATACAGTCTATGTTAAAATGTTAAAATAAAAGGTATAACAATTGAGTGATTTTGTTGAACTGTGTCACTGTAGATATTATTATATTAAAATCTGCATTAGTATTGCTTGCCTCCTATGTGCAGTAGTCTGCTCCTGGTTTCAGTCTTAAATTACACGTGATCATGTTATTCTGGCTACCATATGGTTTTAAATGTGCTCATAATTTGACAGCACTCCCTGCACGTGTAATTCAGTTCAGTATGGCCTGCTGTATATTATAATCGGATTTAATCTAACACAGGCACTTAAGACAGAAACATCAGCATAGGATATGTGTTACCGAGCCTCAGTGTTGACTCTGCGGGCCTTTGGTGTCGTTTGACAGTATGACATTACAATCGTATTAACATGAGGGGAGAGCAGGACGTGCAGAGGACTGACGGACACAAAGAGACGCGTTATTTAGATTCAAAACACTGTGGTTTACGGTGTCGGCTCGTCCCGCTCGGTTGCCACAACTGAGGCGGTGCTTGGCATCTGTGTCGTAGGTGGAGAAAGCTGCCAGGACAGGAATTTTTACTGCACCGCACTCTCCTTGGAGATCACACCCCCGGCGGCTGCTGTCCTCCTCCTGACGCGTTTTAACCCTCCGCGCATTGGTTAGGCCAACTGAGGACTGACATGGCCGACACGTTGAGGAGACTCACTAATACATCTTCCTTCAGCGTCTTACAGGACAAGCTTGAGAGCTGGCACAAAGACTACCATGTAAGTTCATCAATAAGTAATGAGCGACCTAAATCTGACCAGAGCACTTCATCAGTGCCCTCGGTCAGCATCGACATCTGCTGTTGTGGAGGCTTAAACTTGAAATTTAAGTTTCAACATAACCTCCTCCTCTAGACATTACAACTGTCTCTGTTTACCTCTGTCGACTGCTGATTGTTTCACTATCTCCTTTAACATTTATATTTCTTTTACCCATTGTTATTTTTAAATAATGCACAGTGTTTTTATGATGCATGCAATAATTCACAGCACTAACGTTACAGCAGAGCAATGCACTCGTTTAGATGACATTGATTTCTCGGTAGAGTTTGGTTGCTATGGACGCCAGTCGCCATGGCTACGGTTGGACTTTTCCAAAGATCTTTCACTTCCAGATGGTTCACATCCTGTTACTTCCTGTAGAAATCCGCTGGGTGGCGACGCAGACCGGAACAAGTAACAGAGGGACGCTGGTTGGATGAAGTTTGCCTTCAGGGCTTCTGCCATAAACAACTTCATTAGTTAGGTTATTTATATTTTTTATTTAAAAACCCTGAAGGCAAACTTCTCTCATGTGCCAGGGGACCCGGAAGTGAACTGTTCATACTTTAAATATAGGCAGGTTATTCTATAAAGGCACTGAGTTTCTACCACAAATAACACGAGTTATATATGCAAGTTATTTTAAAGTGATGTTGTCTCTTATCCTTATAGTTACTTACTGGAACAGCTTTACAAAAGACCTTAATTGGAAACAAATCTGGAATTTACCCATTTCTTATGTGTTGCCTAAGCACAATTAGAATTTAATGTATGATAAAAATCATCCATCAATGTGTTGCACAAATGCACATATGTAAAATTTAAAAGGAAAAACTTGGTAAGTGAAGGAGTAAATAAAAAGGCAGGGTCTGATCTGTGATGAGATGAAATACACTGTTGTTGTGTTGGTTGTCTCTTCGGCTGGGACATGCACTGACATGCATCTATGGCACTGACACTATTTTCTCCAAGAAGATGTTGCTTTTTAGTCTGGTCAGAGAGTGTATGAAAATATTAGAGTTTAGACATTACCAAGCAAATTATTATCTCATCAAGGTGAAAGGAATATCAATGTAAATCAATGTGTGCCTACAAAATGTTTTCGTTTGGTTTCAATAAAATCAAGGAATATTATATTACTATCCTAATCATTCTTTTAGCAAATAATACATAAAATCTAAATCTCCTCCAAAAATAACATGAATATTAGGACAATGAATTTGTGCATCTTTTTAAATGCATTTGTGTGAATGAATTATGTCTTCTGGCTTCATATATGTAGCTATATTGTCCCCTGGCATTCTGTTTCTGTTTGCTTGTTTTATTGTGATTATTGTAAAAGTGATATTAACAATCGTAATGACTACAATTATACAATACCAACGTTATATATTCATCCATCACAGAAAATATATCAGTACAACAGAAAAAAACAAGCCTACAGGATAAAGTCTGTAACATTTTACAGTTTCAAATGCTGTTATGGTTTTGATTTGACTTCATTTTCAGAAAAAAAAATCAGATATTTGTCATGTAACCAAACAACAAAACCATACTACAAACGCTACAAATCACATATCAAAC
Source organism: Epinephelus awoara (assembly GCA_035609425.1). Classification (NCBI taxonomy): domain Eukaryota; kingdom Metazoa; phylum Chordata; class Actinopteri; order Perciformes; family Serranidae; genus Epinephelus; species Epinephelus awoara. The sequence continues at coordinate 37,429,052 of CM069303.1, forward strand.
GATGATGCAGTGCAACAAATGAATCATTCCTTTTGCGTTCAGTGTTGGGCTTAGGTACCCTGAGGCTAATTAGGAGCCATACTCTGATTTTATAGGTTGACAGACTGAGGAACAAAAGAGTTCCTCAACCTGTTTAATGAAGCCTGTGGGACTCTCAAGCTTCTGTGTGGTGTCAAAAGCTGATATGCTGAATGTAAATATTGACTGACTAAGTGGTTACATTCGTCTCCCTGTAACCATGTGTGTGAAATTAATTTGTCTGTGGCCGTACACGGCCAAGGTTTGTCTGGTTCATTAGCCTGTTGTTTGTCATATTTTCCCTCCCAGGTTATTTCCTGTGACCAGAATCTAAACAGATGTTGTGAGCTGATTGAACTAACCGCCAAGATCCAGGGCCAATTGTTTGCCATCCTCAACCTCACAGCTGCTGAAGGTAAGCATTGCATTTAGACTTTCACTTCCACAGCATTAAACAGGTTTTAATCCCTCATGAATTTCTCAACACACGCTCCGTTTTTAATTCATGAAAAAGGTGGACACTATGCTGGAGTGGACACTCTCAAAACACGCCTGCTGCCGTGGCTCGGGACCTGTTTCTCAATGGCGAGGCCCTCTGTCACTGACGACACCAGTCTACAGCTCATCCAGGTGACACCTTGTCTTCATGATACTGAATATAATTTGTAATGTAATTTAATAAGAATAAAGTCATACTATTTCAAGAATAAAAGTCATAATATTATGCAAATAAACTTTTAAGTCTATGAGGCAAAAATAATGTAACATTACATGAATAAAGTCATAATTTTATGTGAAAAAAGTAGTAATAATACAGGAATAAACTCTTAATTTTACAGGGGAAAATGTCGTAATATTATTAGAACAAAGTAAAGTCATTTAATAAGAATAAAGAATAAAAAAAGTCTTAATATCAGGTGAGTAAAGGTGAAACTTCTGCACTACATTTATCGTAGAAAAAAAACCCAAACACAATATTTTCAGCCAATTTAAATAATTTTCCTCTATCATGGCCATCTGGTGTTGTGGTTACTGTGCAACATTTGTACTGTATCATCATCTGTTATTATCAGGATTCAGCGGAGAAGGACATGAGGATCAGGGAGCTCTCTGCCTCCCATGAGAGTGACATGCTGCAGATGGACACTCGGCTGTGCTCTACTCGCCTGCAGTTGGACTCTGTCAGAGCAGAGTGAGTATAAGAGATATAAGACGATGGACTGCAGCCAGCTCATGTTTAGATGTAGTTTGAATAAATGAAAAATTCTACAATATGGCTACAACTCCATGGATGAGGGAATGTATAGAAATGTCTATTATATCTATTAATACCTTCTCACGTTGCAGTGTGAATTATATGCACTAATACATGAAGCCTACTATTAAAATAGCTGATTTTTGTTTTCAGATTGGTCAATGCTCAGAAGGAACTGGACGAGACAAAGAGCAAATCAGCAACCACTCTGCTGGCCACTGAAGATGAAATACTGCAGCTGAAAGCAGAGTGGGTTACACAGACAAATAGTGCTGTAATGTATCCATCCACAAAAGCAATATGTTGTTCCCGGTTGATGTGAAGCATGTCTGTGTTTCAGTTTGCGATCCGCACATGAGCAGGTGGAGATGTATAAGAGGAAGCTGGAGACTTTTGACTACGACTATGAGCGGCAGATTCGCTTGCTGAGAGATGAAGTGTCTACTCTGAGCACAGAGAAGGCCATGCTGCAGGAGAGGTAAACCAGCACCCATAATACAGACACACAAATACCATATAGAGACTGAATCACTAACAACTACAATCACTTCCGGGTAGACATCTATCAATTTTAATTGCAGAGATATGTAAAACTGACAAACTTTTTTAGCTGTAAATTTAAAATTTAAAGATGCATAGTTAAACCCGGTGGTCTGATTTATCCGACAGCTCTGCTATGCTGTTTTTGTACTGTGTTGCTTTGCTAGTGTCTTTGATGAACCAGAACAGAACAGCACAGAAAATGTACTGCTGACAGGGGCCGTACTTTAGCCACCTATAAAGACCCACCTAACAAAATTAGCATCAGTCTAGAGCCAAAAACTAACCAGTTGAGGCAGCGTGTGCTCAGTGCCGTTTAATTTTACGTATGTGACGCAGAGGTTTTCTACCTGGAAGTTTTTGTAAACAAACATTGTCATTCGGTCCATACACACACAGATTTTGATACACAGAACGATGTCTCAAATGATGTCTCTCTCTCTGTCTCTTTCAGGTTGGTGAGGAGTCGCTCTCCCAGCCCCTTGCCAAGGCCCAGTTGCTCCTCTAGCCCCATGAGAAGCGAGTCGCCCACCAGAGCTCAGCTCACTAACTCCTCCCGCTACGCACGTTTTGTATCGCGCTTCAGTGATCTGTACGCTGTGGAGCGGCTGGAAGCCCAGACCATGCTTCGACGCCACATTGTTGACTTAGAGATGGTCCAGAAAATCATCTTCATTGCTGTGGCGGTATGACTCCAGTAGTACCCTAGCTGATTGATTTAATCAGGGCTGTATAGTCCGCTGGCACGTGAAGCAATTGACTTTAAAATGTCATTTTCATGTCCTCATGTCTCAGGAATCCTTCAAGACAGCGAAACTGGCTTACCGTCAGTTCAAGCTGCGTGTGAGAAAGACGTTGTCTTCATCCCACTTTGGACCAGAAAGCCTGGAGGATGCAGCTGTGGATTACATTGTCAGAAACCTGGACCTCTATGACGTTCGGGCCAGCGTCAATGTAGGATTAAATTATTCTCTCCTGTGTCCTCTGCAGGATTTATTAACACATTAGTTTGATACTGATAAGGGCAGTGCATCTGTCTGTGTGTTTCCTCTCCACAGGATGTGATCAACGCCATGAATGTGAACCCTCGGATCTCATTCCCGCCAGAGGTGGACTTTGCTCTTATCTCTACCTTGATCAGGGAGACGTGCAGGGTGGCCTTTGCCATGCAGACACTGGACCCCCCGCTTGACTTGGCCTTTGCCAGTGATGGAGAACTTTACAACGACAGCAAGTCAGTCCTCTGTACTGTCCTTTGTCTGAAATCTGTATCAGGGTTTTTCCTCTTTGTTGTAATACAGATTACAGCACTTAACCCCAGCATATGTGGGTTTATATGTAGCAACGACATTATGCAGAAACCCGTTTTTCAGATTTGAATACACCAGTAACACGACTGCAAAACTAAAGAATGACATAAAAACCTCAAATAAATAAATAAATAATGGGGTTGCCCGTTACTGTATCATGCTAGTACATTTCCAAACAATTACTGTAAAACATCACTCTTTGAAGCGCAGCAATTCAACTTTTTTGCTCTCTCTGCCAGCAGATGTCACCCTCAACACTTAGATGTCACACTCACACACATTCTCACAGCTCCCTCTCATGCTTTCCTCTGCCTCTGTCTGACAGGTATCGTCGCAGCTATGATTCAGACTTCACTGCTCCTCTGGTGATGTACCACGTATGGCCGGCCTTGGTGGAAGGAGATGCTGTGGTAGTGAAGGGCGAGGCTGTGACCAAGAGGGGTGCTCTGGTACTGACTGTAGAGTATTTCAAACACGTCAATTAATCCAAGTGTACTCTGGAGCAATGGTTCCCAACCTTTTTTCTTAAGTAAACTGAAGACTCTTGACTAAGTGACATATTTTATGGATATATCATATCATATCCAATGCATAACAGTAAGACTACAGAGCAACTAAACCTTTACAATGAACCCAAATAATGAACACAATAACTGGAGGAAGTTTGTATAAAACAAACGATTTGGATATATTTTGAGCAGATTATTACACATATTGCATCAAACATGACTTTTCCTGATAGTCTTTGGAATTTTTAAACAATTTTCTGTCTGTATTATGTTTTTTTAAACAATCATACATAGTTAAGAGGCTTATTTTTGGTAAAATTCAGTGTTTTATTCTTCCCGACACTTAGCCATTGTTCTATTAGCTCCGCTTGCTTTATGTGCACACTATTCTCATGCAGATTGAGCGGGCAGGCTCTGTGAATTTAGCTTGTGTTCAGGTCTTCACTGTGCCCTTTTCCTGAGAGTTTTTTTTAAAGTCTTTATCTTAAATATTAATCTAAACTTAAAAAATAACACATTTTATTTAGTTTTCTTCAAATCTTGACATATACTACTACTACTGTATATAAAAAAAAATTCTTACACCCTTAAAATCAAAAAAGCGTCGTAACCACCTGTGAAGCTTTGACATCCCCGAGTGGAGGCCGAGAGGTTGGGAACCAGTGCTCTGGAGAATCATGCAAGTCCATGGAAAGGCTCATGTGTTTGCTGGTGTCTGTTTTTACAGTGGAGCAGAAGCCGGAGCAGAAGTGTCAGCCCTGTGCGCTCTCGCTCTCTCAGCCCAACTCGCACTCTTGTAAGTCTATAATATTTGACAGTGCAACCAAACACACAGAGAGACAGGCACCATTTGTTGAGCTTAACCTTGCTCAGCTACATATGTAATTCAGATTAATTTCAAACTCAGATGTATTGCTCTTTCCACTTAACATGCATGCACATCCATGGCCTTAAGGGTATGTGCTCAAAAAACTCAGCTTTATTTATTTGGATTTGTTTTAATCTTACACAATAGTTGCGAATATCTTTAACAATAATTTATCTTTTTTTTAGGCATTTAACAGCAAAAGAAGTCGGTCTCCTGAACGTCTTACAGCGAGCCGCCTGTGATCTCTGGCCTTATACCGATCCTGGATGTCAGTGAAATTAAATTTCAGTTGACTTCATCTGTGATGTTACTCTTATGCTTCCACCAAATAAAGCAATAAAATCCTTAGATACTGTACCACCCAAAGGCTGCTCCGAGTTTACATGATTGGAGGGCAGTTTGATGGGACATTGGCAGGAACTCAAGGTCAGTATATTATAGATAAAGTGAAAATAGTCTGGCAGCTAACTAGACAGTTGTCTTAGTTTACTATATTTACTAGATAGATAATACTAACAGTGTTTTAGTGATCATTGGAAACTTAAGTGCTTTATTCAGGGGACAATTAGACCTGCGCAGTAGCACTTTCTCAGTCTGACAAGGAAACATATTCAGCTTTACTCCTCTCTTTACTTTTTACCAAAAGTCAGCAGAACTCTTTCGGCGTATTGTAGGACATACAATATGGTGCTAATGATCAGTGCTAATTTAAACTCCTCCAGTACTTGAGTGACTGATATTGGTCAGTGTGTTTCTAGTGTCAGTGGTTGCTGTGTTTTTGTAATTTCATTTTTTATTTTCTATTTTTTGGTGCTGTTGTTTTATATTTTGGGCATTTCTTTGAGATAAAGTAACGTTTAAGAACATTTCGCGTGACAAAACATGTTTAAGACCTGAATAAGTGGAGATGATTTTGCTTTTCAAGTCTAAAATATTTTTAAGTGAGATTTTTCCAAATAGTAGTGTAGTTACTGTGTATTACAGAAAGACGAGTTGCTAGTACTTTTGGGAGAGAAATGTCTGTATGAATTCAACATGACAATTCTATTTATTACATATTTTTTCAGCTACAACCTGTGTACTGTACATCATAGCTTACATAAATATATCTGGTACTACTGTGCTTAATTTGCCCTTAAATGGCTTGAATTCAATCCATTTTAATTTTTTTTTTTAATTAAAAAACTTAAATTAAAATTAATTAAAATGGCTTGAATTTATGAGATATAGTCAACACTGTAGGATGAATTTATGTTGATTTCCCTATGATTTGATTTGTGCTGTGTGATGAAAATATTTGTGGACTGTGCCTTTTACGATTGCCTTTTTAAAAGAATAAATGACAAATTGTTTTACGATTTTTTATTGACCATATATGACTTTTTAATTTTTTTTCTTTGAGACACTGTTAAGAATGGCTGGTGTCATTACCAGACAATTAAGCCATACATCTCTGTCACCCAAATTAAAGTCTAAAGATGAACTGATATATATCTAACGTTTATAGACCAATTTAAATTGAACGCACAATTAAAGCAAGCTCCTTTTATTTATTTTTTTCAATGATGACTACTGTTCTCCCTTGTATTTTTGGGATCTAAAAGGATTCCACTGTGGTTATGTTTCTCAATAATTCCCCTAATTTCCATTTTCTGACCTCAGAGTGTTACTAGTACCCCGTTTTAACAATAGGTGGTGCTGCTACTCCATCATGAAAGTGAGCCCAAGCATTGAAAACACTGCAGTAATGGCAGGACAGTGTCTCTGTTAGTCTTTCAAACATTCCACCCATCCAACATGTTGCTGCATACAAAACATCAAAAATATAACAAAACATCGTCAGCAACACAAACAAAAAGATAAACATCTGTTAGGTATTTCTGTACACTTTCAAATGACAAATATTTATGTGCAAAATGTCAAATAAATTGTACACTAAAAATAAATGCTACATGCCTAAAATTTATCGTGATACAGGGCTTTTTAAAATATGTGAATAGCCATCTTAGTCACTGTGCATCAACCATTTGTGCAAATGCACCAGTATATTTACATTTGAATGAAATCCTCAAGGGACTCCCAGCAGCAACATCCCAGTCGTGATGCCTTCGTACAATGTTTTAGTATCCTCAGCCATCTAATTAGGTCTCTAGGCCTTGCCCAGTCCTGCACCCGCCTGCCTCACCAGACAAGCCAATTATACTGCCAACTCTTCCAACCGTACCTAATATCTAAAATCAGACATTTGCTCCGCAGAGCAGAAACTGAGCTCCAGCAAACCTCTGTGACCTCGAGGTCCTTGAGAACAGCCTTAACGGGTTCATCTGCTGACCACTTCTGTCATCAGTAAAAGAGGCACAGGTCTTGTCTTGTTAATTTACTGCAGTCCATGGTCATTACGTAGAGGAGACGTTAAATGATTTAGTAGATTAGATGGAAATTGTATTCATCCACTTGTGATGATACTCAGTTGAATTATAAAATGTCTGGGCTGAGACTGATTGAAGATTATATGGCAGGTTTTGAGCATAACAGGATGCTGCATCAACTGTGATTTTGTGTCATGAACAAGTATCCTAAATACTAAGAACTGCATAGCTTTTAATCTTATGCTTATACCCACAGACTCTGAAAAACATGTGATGTGATTTCAGTGTCATTGCAGCGTAAACATAAACCCCAAACTAACTTATGTGCCATTTCTCCTGAGGCAGACTTCTAAATTTAAGCGTATCCTCACAAAAATACAAAATAACCCTTTGTTAAGCCGTGCATTAGCAATGCTGAGAGACTTGGAGAACATATTCGGAAAAGAAACGTGTAGAATATGCAGAAACCCATGTCATGGAAACTTCCGCCATGCCTCCTCATCACATTCCCACACAATGAGCTTCTTGTCTGATCTGCAGTGGTTCAGAGAGGTCCTGGCTCCTGGGACGCAGGCCAGGTCCTGCTACCATGATACAACTGGGAGGGAGCCTGTGGACTGTGTCTCAGCTCAGTTTGTCCTTCTGTGAGCCTGGTGGGGGGTTATTTACTCAGGTGTGTTGTGGTCAACTGCGGTCACGGACAGAGTGACCGCAGACTGTGGATGGATGGGGATGAGAGAGGAGATCAAGAAGGGTCGTGCTCTGTTTTCTACGGACAGTAATGCAATAAATAGGGCTGCACGATATGAAAAAAAAAAGACTGCAATTATTTGGTGGATATTGCAATTTAAATATTGCACTAATATTTCGATTAATTCTGCAGCTCAAGCACAAAAGCCGCGTCATGACACTTACACTCACCACAGACAAAGTATTTTCCGTTGATAGAGACATCCACATTTATCTGTCTTCTTGTAGCAAAAGGATGAAACCACCAAGGTATCAGCAGGTGCCAGAACTTAAATCTAAATCCATGACCCAAAGCAGAGAGACAGCAGTAGCTGGAACTCACCCTAAACAGACTCAAGAGCTGCAAATCCACCTAAAGTTTCCAGATTTGGTGGCAAAAGCCTGATTCAACACTACTGGAGCGTGTGATGTTTCCTCTGGACGCTGTTAATGTGCTCAGTGCTGGCAAGAGTTGAGTTTCTGGAGCTTGAGCGTGATGAGTGCCCGCCCTGATCCCACAGCCAGACCATAGGGGGAATATTAATGGGGCTGTATATCACAGCACATGATGACACGGTTATGGGTGACGAAGCTGCAGTGCATAAATCAAAGACAATATTAAAATAGAGAGGGAACGGAGAAAATCAAGGCAGATGACACAAAAACACAGATGGGGCAGGTGAGAATGCACTTAGTGTCATTCTTTGCAAACAACCCCGATACATGAATGCTTGTTATCAGTCACCCTCGGCTGTGATTGTCGATCTTTCCTCTGATGGAGTCACAATTCAACAGAGGAGTCAATGAGCCACTGCAGGTCGACAAGGCCTCTGTATCTCCAAGAGAGGCAGTGCAGCCTGTGGCCCAGAGAGGCCGTTAAACACATCTGGAATGGAGCAGGATGCAGGTTTTGCACAGGAGGACCTCACGATTTATGACAGGAGGGACAAAACAGGGGGAGATAGAAAGACAGTGCACTCATGACTGTGGCTTCATACATCAGCACAATGTTGTGTGTGACTGATTGTAAGTGCACCACACGGACAACCCGACCCCACCCTCTATATTCCCATTCTCAGCCGTGCAGGAACACCCAAGGGCGATTTCCTTGGCACAGACGAGCATGTGAGGTCATGTGGCTGCAGGCATCAGCCCAATGGGTGCCGGGGAGCAAACAGGCGTGACTGCTGATCTTCTCGTTTCCAGTGAGATCAGACATCAAGTGACCAAATCCTCTGCCAGAGATACCACGGATAAATACTTACTTCCCTTCTCTATGACGACTATCGTATCAAATAAAGAAAAACGACTTTGAATTTGGACTCTCTTTTTCCCAGTGCAGACATTAGTCCAGACCGTTTCCTCTTCCTGCTCTGTCATCAGTTGCACATCTGGGCTATCACAGGCAACGGCCGATTAAGAATATTTGTAAGTCTAATGATTTGATGTGCTCTCTTCAGAATAACCAGTTTCTTGAAATGGTGGAAGCATGTGTTAAAGGGACAGTTCACCCTAAAATTAACAATACATATTTTCCCTCGGACCTGTAGTGCTATTTATCAATCTAGATTGTTTTTCAAAATAGATTTTGAGTTGCAGAGTGTTAAAGATATTGGCCATTGAGATGTCTGCCTTCTCTCCAATATAATGGAACGACAAGGCACTCGGCCTGTGGTGCTCAAACAGCCAAAAACATGCATTTGAAAAACTCAACAGCAATGTCTCTTTCCAGAAATTATGACCCAGTTACTCTACTACTCTACTTGGTGATTGGAGGCTTCTGTAAACTTGACTGAGCTTTAGTGTTTGCTAGCTCAGTGGTACTAGGTGAGCTAGCTGTAGTGGCTGTTTTAACATGCCCAGGTTCCTAGGTCACTTAGTCAGCAAGGTACCCCAGTTTTAACTTGTTTCAATTCCTTTTTGGTTAAGACCTGAAGTACTCACATGAGGTGGAAAAAAACACTTGGTTCATTACAATTCAAAAACAGCAGGTAAAGTCCTTCTAAATGACATCTCGTCTGGACCATTACCAACTTGATGTCCTATTCCTATATATTCTAACATATTACACGTAACTACACCAGAGTCTCATGACTTGACACTGCCACAACAACAAGGCTGCAAAGCCGAGTTCAGCCTGATGTCTTTATGTAGTCTCATTTAGCCACTTGTTAGTAACCACCTTTTTGAAGACACATGAGCTTCAACTATTCACGAGTGGGGTATTTATTGACGTATTTTATGTCGAAGAACAAAACGTGAAAGTCTCCAAAGCTTGTGTTGACCAAAGACCTTATTTTTCTAGCGAAAAACCAGTTGACTTTGAGACGTGAGAACGAAGTGGTAAAATGTTAGCTCATTTCCGAGTTTTAGGACTCATTCCTGGAGCACTCTATAATAGTAAATAAACATAATCTTAGCAAAGTCCACTACTATACACTATTCAAAATATACAGAAACTGTTGCGTAAACTTAAATAATATCAGAAACTAAATAAAATGTCAACCAACTCAGACATTTTTACCAAAAATAACTATGTGCAAAAGTGGCTCTTACACTAGCAGTAGATTTGGTGGTTGGTGGGTGTAGTTCAGCAGAAAGAAAATAGCTCCTACATCAAACTGCTCACAACAAGGTCTGTGGATTATCTTGAGTGATCGGGTCATGGTTTCTGGAAAGAGACATTGCTGTTGAGTTTTTCAAATGTATTTTTTTGATGCTTTGAGCACCACAACTGCCATTCAGTTTCATTATATCAGAGAGAAGGCAGACATGCCTACAGCCAACACCTCCAACACTCTGTAACTCACATCAAAACAATCTAGAATCTAGACTGATACTAGCACTACAGGTAAGACAAAAAATAAGTATTTCTTTAATTTGGGGGTGAACTGTCCCTTTAATGAGCTTGTGATGTCCTGACATCAGCAGACGCTGGGAGACTAAATGATAACTTGAAGTGCAGGAAACATCCATCTCTGTTCACACAGTCAGATTTTACTCATTAAATCAGCAGAGGTGTTTTCTAACGAGCAGCCCAGACCTGGCTGGTAATCATGTGCCCTGCCTTTCATGATTTTAAAAGAGCAGCGACACAAAAGCAGATCTCAGGGTGAGGTGATTTGGTTCATGATTTTCCACAGAATTGTTTTTAACACATCATTAAAGCCTCAGAGGCAGTCATGACCTTTTTCTCTTTTTTGTCAAGGAGGGGGCGAGATCAACTAGATGTCAATGGGATTTGAAGGCTGCGCTCTGCTCAGCGGAGAGAAATCTATTTACATTTCAGATGGAAACATCTTACAGCTGCTAAGTAGAGACGTCAATCTGTGCTTTAATTACACCTTTTGCTTTATCAGGAGGCGCACTGCAGTGAACTTGTCCTCAAAACGGAGCCCTGCATGGATGCTGGAATGCTCCATGTAAAAACACATCTGGATGATGTGATTAATGTGAATAACAGCCATCCATTTACATTACAGAGTAGCACTGGCAGGGCAGAGTGCCGTGGATGCAGGTGTGAGTTTCGAAGGTTACTGCTCCGCTGGGGCTTGTTACACTTAGCTTAGATTTGATACTCTCACGGAAACAGGCGCTCAAACCTGGCGCCAATCTCGTGTGTGACTGGCCTCGGCACTGAACACCCCCACCCTGAACAGAGATGGTGGAAAGGAACATTAGGGGGAGAAAGACAGAAAAAAAGAAAGATCTGGTAGATTCAAGAGCTGGAATAACAACAGCCTTACAGAGAACATGTCCAACTGTTAAATATGTGGAAACTTTCTTGTGGTTGTGGTCTGACCTCCGCGGGCGCAGAGTCTTTACAACTTCACTCACACTGACTGAACATGCCGCCATGTCTTTGGATGTGTCTGTCTCTGCTTGCCTTTTTCTGCCTCTCATGGACATATTTGTTCGACATATATTCATTCAGTGAAAGCAGACAAAGAAGAATACTATTCTGCAAACACATTTTCAAGAACAGAAAAACTGAAGAGGTTGTTCAAATGGGACAAACCAAAGAACGTGACAACATTTTGATTGAAAATTATTTGTTTGCGCTTAATTATGGATGATCAAATGTGTATAGGGTTTACAGCTAACTTTTTTACCTTAGGACTTCCAGAAATGTGTCTACCAACATATTTCTTATCAACAGTGATGTTGTTCCACCACTAGATGGCAGTTCAACACTGTAATTTACTTCAGTGTATCCAAGGTCCACACATAGCAGAATACACAGTGGTGGAAGAAGCACTTAAAATCTTTTCTTAAGCAACAGTAACAAATATAGTTCATTATGAATGAAAGCATTGCATTCAAGGTTTTAAAATAAACGCACACAAATTCTATCAATGACATAAAGTATAAAAACTAAAACTACTTGCAGAAGATACATATCATTGGATTAATCTCACAGATGCATTAACATGTAACCATGTAAATACTTTATATAATGTTCAGGAAACTCCACCTGATTTGCCTGGGGGCCTCTTGTGCAAAGTGACAGGGAGCCAGGGGCCAGTTAATAAACAAATATGAATGATATTTATCAGTATATATGATAAATTAATTTATTCATTTTTCTGTGATCACTTGTTTTGTACCCTGTTAAGGGTTGCAGGGGGGCTGAGCCTATCCCAGCTGACACTGGGGAAGAGGCGGGTCGCACCCTGGACAGGTCACCAGACAATCACGGGGCTGACACATAAAGACAGATAACCATTAATGCTCACATTCACACCTGACGTGCATGTCTTTGGACTGTGGGAGGAAGCTGGAGCACCTAGAGAAAACCCACACTGACACAAGGAGAACATGCAAACTCCTCCAGAAGGGCCCCAGCCAGCATCCGGGTTTGAACCCAGAACCCTCTTGATGTGAGTCGATAGTGCCAACAAGCTCTATTTGATGCTTTTTTATGCACTCTGGCACCTTATTTACATTGAGTACCAAAAAAAATCCCAATGTGAATCAATTTATTTTTATTCTGAATTACAAAATGGTTGCTGGGCTACCCAGAAGGGATGCCTGATATTGGATTTTTTGCCCGATATCTGATATGCTGATTTGACCGATAACTGATAACATTAATTTTTTTCCCTACCTAATTTTAGTCATCATCATCATCATATCATGCATGCATACTCTTATCATGATGGCCCACCAGCAGATGGAGACATAAAATACAATATTTTTCAGTGCAGGTAATATCTATTCATTGTGCAAAATAAGAAAAAGCATGTTGGCCGATTCTAATATTTAATTTTAAAGTCGATATTGGCCGATACCAATGACGTACCGATATATTTGTGCATCCCTACCACCCAGCACCCTATTGCTGGCCAGATTTAGCCTGTTAGGCCCTACGTTAAGTATCACTTCTCTTTAGTGACCAGTAACTACAGCTGTCAGATGAATGTAGTGTAGTAAAAAGTACAATATATGACTCTGAAATGTAACGAAGTAGACGTAAAAGTGCCTTAAATTGCATTCAAGTACAATGCTTGGTTATTTTCCACCACTGGAAATGCAATGTTTGCAGTGAGCCCCACTAGGTTAAAAAGCATGTCTTCTCACTTTTTATGGTGAACGTCTCAGTTATTGTAAACTTGCTAGTCGTACTGGTGGGACAAACATTTCCCTGCTGATCTCCTGTGATATATGCATGTCTGTCTGCCCAGGGCCCCTGAACCAACACTGGACTGTGTGGAGATGTTCAGTGCTTCTATACTAACATATGCTTCTCCGTATTGCCAAACAGTCAATTCCCAAGAGGGGGCACACAGATAAATATTTTTTTTCTAGGACAGAGGTGTAAAAAAAAACAAAGGAGATGCAGAGAGAATGAGGCAAGGCTGTGGTAGCTCATTTTTACCAAACCAAAAGTCATGGTCATCAGTAGCCAAAGCTGATTTAGTTGTATAGGAAAGTAATGGGAAATATTCAAGGGGAAAATACTGTTAAAAAAATGCGTAAGAAATCCACTCTTTCTGTGTCCAATGAAAAATAAAAGTATTAGGCAGCTGAAGGTCAGTTAATTTCCATGTATTGTCTTCATGTTTCTAAATCTAAAAGGCAAAAGCTTAAGAGGTACGACAATATTTCACAATCAGGAAAAACACCACACTCTCTGTGCCAGTATGCAGCTAACATATGTTTTTGAGTTTTTGGCTGTAAAGACAAAAGTGACAATGTACAATGTGGACTTTGTTTTGTGTCCTCAGAAGTCTGAACATGAAAATTGTGTGTGGGAGGAAAAGAAATGCTTGTAATGAGTCATAACTGGAATGTTTAAGGTCTTATTCTGTGAAAACACCTGAGCAAAAATCATTCAAAACATTCTCTCATCTCCACTCTGAGCAATCCTCTGATTGTCTCTTTTGTTTCCAAAAGGCACCCAATCATGTGCAGTGGGAGATCAACAAATGTGACAATAAGGACACTGACTCGTGTCAGTACAAACTAGCACGTGTTGCCAGCCAGAGAAAATGCTTTGCAACAGTAAACAGCATCACCATGACACATCTCTTTACTTGTCATTACGAAAAGCAGTCACCTGTCTAATAAAGAATGCGTTCAGTGTCTCAGCTAGTTGGTTGCTCTCAGATCATTCAGTGTCTTCAATATGTCTATTACAGCTTGTATGATCTGAATACATCTGTTAAAATTATCACTAAATTAGATTTATTAGATTTTGTTTTATAAACCAAGGAGCTTCAGTCGATGGTTTCTACCTTTACAGCTGACATGTTTCAGCTCTGAAAATGATACAAAATACCGTGTGAAAGGTGCAAGATTTCTTTGTCGATGGTGTGGAACTGTAAATAACAGTCATCCACATACAAGTGTCAATTTGAGGAACAACTCAATCACGAATGTTCATATTAACAGTAAAAAGCAGTGGTCTCAGAAGTGAACCTTGGGGACACTCTGGGAATATCAAGATAACTGCAATACTGCATCACAGCACTATTGACAAGCCAACCACGGGTGACGGTAGACAACTGTAACAACCACATGTTTTGCTGTTTTTTTTTGTTTTTGTTTTTTTAAATTACACTGAAAAATATAAAATTTGGCTAAAACCAATGCATTCTCATTCATTCATTCGCAATATTAACTGACCCCACCTGTCTGCGTATCATATTGTTGCACAAGTGGTGTCCGGTCTACTGGTGGTGTATCACACCACTGACAAAGGTTCTGTCAGGCGGTCTTACAAACTGATGCCGCCTGGCGGTGTACCAAAGCACTGCATAAAGTGGCTTTTGGCATCAGTGTCTGACGCCAAAATCTCTAACAAAGTGGCGGTATTTTCACAAGTTGTAAATGAGAACGGGCTGGTAAAATGCCGCGGCTGCTTGTCAACGCCACTTTTTATCCATCCGTCCAATCACAGTAGGGAAGAGGCTGGACATATAGAACTAAGACCAACCATTGGTTGAAAAACTGAAAAACAACAATGGAGGAGATATTAATACTGAATCCCACAGACCGGTGGGCCTGTCCTCTCTGTCTACGTGCTTCAGCCTTTCCTTCATCCTGAGCAGGTACTCTACATTCAACATTTTTACTTCCACAGATATTCTGTATCATAGCAACCAGATGCAATCGAAGCATCTTTTTTTTATAATTATAATAAATGTAGTAATTTGCAAAACAGCTAATCTTAAACTCCACATATATTGGAAAAACACAAGTAATTCAAAGGTAACTACATAAACAAACAATGTGTCAGAGCTGATGAGTAGATTCCCTGTTATGCTTGGGTTTTTCATGGGTACTGTAGAGCCAATATTCCCATAAGACCATGCCACTGTTTTGGTCAACTAAATCTTAGAGTCCCCTGCTTAGTTTCTCCCACAGAGCAGCCTGTCACATTCCCTACAAGTCTGACTCACTGACGTAACATACAGTAAAACTTAAGAGAGCTGAAGTTCTCAGGAAGGCCTTGTCTGGTGTTTACAGCGACTATTTCTTAAGTCTAAAATTGAGTTAAGGACGTTGTTTATTGATGTTTGTTCAGTTCTTGACGCTGTGGATTCTTTTTGATGAAAACTGAGACTTCCCTGGTATCAGATGGCGGGTTGCCAGAAAAATGGCTGGCACTTCATCCAGCTGTTCTGAGGCAAACTAGACAATAAGACAATAAGTCTAAAGTATCTTACATGTTAATATATTTGAATTCCAAAAAATGAATTACCCAAATGTCCCGTATCATCCTACAAATGACCAAAACGATCAGACTATTGCGCACAAACCTTGCGTATGGCTTTACATGACTTAAACGTGTATTATGTTGAAGCAAAGGTGCTTGCATAAAGAGGACACTTGTCCCTGACACAAGACATCATCTTGTTTACCAACACAGTCCTATTCTGAGCATCACGTCTCATTCTTAGTATCTCAGAGAAAAGCAGACAGGTCTCTCAAATCTCAGTCTGCTGTTGACACACTTTCATCAACAAACAGTCAATTAGGTGATGGTTTGAAAACTAGATCAAGGGAAACGGGTGTTCAGTGTGTGTGGGTGAGGAGGGCATCTGGGAAATGTTCCAGTTATGACTACATGAAATCAGATAACTGCAAATCACAACGTCAACTATAATAAAGACATTCGTTTGAATATTACACAACTGCTGCAGACTGAAGTTTTGGGGTAGCTTTAGTCTGAAATTTAAGATTACATCCACTTGGTGCCAGTGCTAATGTCATGAAATGTCTTTTGGGATGTTTCTGAGGGATTATGGACAGAAAAGGGAATCATAGTGACACCAGTACAGACTGGTTGTCTACATTTGGCATGGAAGTCCAGAGGGACTGACGGGAAGTTACTGAGCCCTCCTCCCTGTGGGGACTTTGCAAAGGAATTTACATCAGAACTCTATTTTTAGAGCACCTCTTAAATAATTAGGGAGAAACAGCTGACTTATTTTGGTCTTTTTCCGATTCACACCAAAATAGCTGTGACTCAAGGACTGATGATGATGTTCCGTGGTTTTGTTTAGTAAAAACTTTGTATACACCCTAATTTCTTTGGAGCTGAGTTGCAGATAAGGGTGGATACTGTAATCTCCTTTAACTGCTAAACTGTTTTATTTCAGAGTAAGCTATAAGATATATGAGTCTGGTCCAGTTACAGACAAGACAAAGAATTATGATTATATGAAAGTAGAATTACCAACTCATGGTTCGCCTCAACAAACCAGTAAAGTTATAGTTTACATCCATGTCTGTCCGGACTCATATGTAACCATGACAGCTGACAATGCTTCAAATATGGATGTTGCTGCAAAGACACTACATGTTATGAAAGATGGATGCTTTACACACACATTCAACCCAGCAGCACAGAAGATACACAATCAGCATAGGTTCATGGTGGTCACGCAAGATTAGTGTCACCAATTCAGTATCAGAAGTTACAGAGTTATGGTGTTGAATAATGGCCAGAAAGGTGTTTTTGCAGAACATTATGACCTTTGACCTTTTGGATACAAAAATGTCAACATTGCATTATCTGATCCTATTTGACATTTCTGTAAAATTTTGTCAAAATTCTGACCAGCTGTTTCTTAAGTTCAAGTGGACATTTGTGCCAAATGAACCTCCCTCAAGGCGTTCTTGAGATATTGCGTTAATGAGAATGGGATAATAATTTTCCTAGTCAACCAATATTCAGGTCATTTAGGGACATTAGTCGACTAGTCGCCCGCATGTTTACAATAGTAATTCAATTATCAAATAATATATTTTGGGCGAGGCATCACAATGGTTTGAGTTGAAGGTGTACATATCACTTTGGATTCGTCCTTCACTTTCTCAAAATGATCCCACACTTTGTGGAATGTGGAATAACTGCAGGTACCAGCCCTAAAATTAACCTGACTCCTGTCTGACTGCTGGACACTGGACACTTCCTGTGTCGGCCCTTTTTCATGAAATCTCCACATGGTCCAGTCGTATAGGTTTGGATTTATTTTGACAAGGAGCAGCTCCTAATTGAGTTTCAAGTTTTTTCCCTGCAACTAAGCAACCAATGAAATCTTGCCGACTCAAGACCTTTCTGGTCAACTAACGTTTGGTCAACTATTAAGAGGCAGCCCTGGATAAAGTCATGATAAAACTACAGATTTGTAAAAGTGAAATTATGAAGCTGATTTAGCTGCCAGCACTCTTGCCTGTTCGGGGGTGATGTTTGATGTCCCCGACAGGGTTTGTAGTCGTATTGAGCAAATTCTTAGCAACCGCCTTTTTTAGGAGACATAAAAGCTTCAAAATTCACAAGTAGGGTATTTACTGACGTGTTTTATGTCGTAGAACAAAACCTGAAACTCGCTTAAGCTTTTGTTAACCACAGACATTATTTGAGGCATTTTACCAAAATCCCATTCAAAAAACGTATTGACTTTTAGGCGAGAGAACCGGAAGTGCTAAAAGCGCTAACGGAGTTCCGGGTTTACTGGCACACTCTATTAAAAGAAAGGTAAAAAGAGAGAAAACGGCTTTATGAATTTAATAAAACACTGTAGCTCCTGGCTCATAAAAATGCAAATTGGCCTATTTTAAAGCAAAACTGCTGGAGTATTAATGTGTCTGCAAATGTCCTTGTTTTTCTTCAGAGGACCTCTGGGAAAGAACAACAATGAGGAGGTTGCACTGATTTGAAAGACTGATGGTTACTTTGTTTTCCAGAGATGCCCTTGTTCAAAAATAGAACTGACACTTACTGTAACAAATTTAGACACTGTCTCATTGTTGTTCATAAAGTTTTATGTTACATCACATCACTGACTCGTATCATATCTATAGTTTCTGGGAAGAAGCTGAAGGTCTCCAAGAATGTTGTGATAACCATGACACTGTCATTATTTTGCTACAAATTGTGTGTGTCCCTGGGTGTGTTTGAGCGTGGGTGTGCGTTTATTCTTCTGAACAGCTCTCAGTGGGAGATGAAGTGTTTCTGAGAAGTGCCTGGGATCTTTCCATAGAAACAGAATGAGAGGTCAGTATCATGTTCATGACCACCTGTGGGTTTTCCCTGTGATTTCATTTCTGAATCTTACCACAGGTAATTACAGGAAAACAGAAACAACCTCAGCCACCCCTGGCCTTGTGTCTCAGATCATACTAAACAATGGTTTGATACCCACACTGGGAAACCCTGCGATCAGCTCAGTCCCACTCCAGCCACAAGTGTCGTCTTTACTAATGTTAAACTATGATTGCCACTCATGACACACAGTGCTGGATATAAGTGGCATCTACAGGCAAACTCTGGGAGGCTAAAATATACTGAACTCCCTGAGTCATTGTACAGCAGCAGCCTATATTAGCATTATATTTATATCTATATTAATATACTGACTATCACATGCATACAGCCTCCTGAATATGCTTTTGGGGGCATATGATGTTGAATTATCTTTCAGGAAAGACTGAAACTCCTGTTATTGTAGAAAACAATCAGGGATACATCATGTTTCCACTATTACTATCCAAATGTTTTGATATTCAATGACTTCATTAAAAAGGTTGAATGAGTCATATGAGGGTGCATAAGTGCACAACAACAGCACTACAGTAAAAACCACGAGGAAAGCAACCAGTGTAACTGAGCACTTCCAGTAATGATCCTGCTGACAAAAAAGATACTGATAATCTAAATAAATATGGAGATTTGCTTAAAATAAAGGAGTCGCAGCTTTACATATATTCTCACTGTACACACCTCAAACGTGTGAAACAGCTACAGACGAAAGCACAGAAGGCCACTTGTTCCACCCCCAAAGTCCACATGTTCAGAAATAATCTGATTGGATTTTGACTTTTGGATCGGATCAAATCTTGAAAATCGGGTGTTCAAAAGAAAAAAAGAATTCCGAAATTGGATGAGATCACATAATCCAGTCTTGGGTTTGATCTGGATCAAAGCTTCATTGTGTGTTGTCCAAAACTTTATAGTAGGATTGGAATACATTTGATCCAAAAATCAGGATTATCCTGACCCCAGCAGAACGGTGGATTCAGGAACAAAATGCAATAAAACGTGGTGAAATATATATTCATCCATTCATTAATTTTCTGTAACTACTTATCCTGGTACAGACAACCATCCGTGCTCACATTCACACCTACAGGAAATTTACAGTCGTCGATTAACCTGACATGCTTGTGTTTGGAAGCCGGACAACAGGGACACAGGGAAGAACATGCAAACTCCACAGAGAAGGGCCTCAGCAAGCCAGTGGATTTGAACCGGCAACTTTCTTGCTGTGTGGCAATAGTGCTAATATACAAATATAAATACAAATGTATTCAAATTTTGCACATGATTTGTTTTACTGTTAAAGTCATAGGGTAGACATTACGGTACCTATTAAGCCTTTCAGAACAGTGAAGAAAAAAGAAAAGAAAATAAGAGATTCTGTCTGTCATTCATCACTTTATAATAATTACAATTACACAGTCAAAGGCAGTTCCTAACAATTGCATCTTCCATGCAGTTTTCTGTCTCCCCACACTGGCTTCTCTACCTGTTGTTCTTTCCATCGCTATCTAAATTTGACAATCTTGAAAAGTTTGTATCTGTTATATAAAAGTTAGATGGATGATCTGATCCTGGATAGTAAAACATAAGATTTACAAATCCAGGTCATTCAGATTCAGATAAAATTTTCTGAACCACTGGGCCCATGTGTCACTTTTAATAAACAGTAAAGGTACCTGCTGTGCGATCCATGCGTAAAATTGCACAAGGTCTATTTTTGTTCTGCGAAAAATATGACCCTCTGAAAAAACATGTCTTTAGATACTCACAGTTGAAATATTTGACCTCATCCACACATTAACAGCTGTTGTCTGCACCTCCATTGTCTAAAATTGAAGAACTAACTAACTAACTAACTGCCCCATGAATAAAAAGAAAAGGTCAGTTCTCTTTGTTTACTGAATTATTGTTAACATAGTCAAAAGATTAATCTTTCCCAAAGCTTGAGGCAAAGAGAACTGATACAGATGAGGATATTCATTAAGCAGATAAGGAAACTGCTTGTTTAAAGGCCCAGAATCAATCTATAATTACAAAGTTAGGGTTGTTAAAATACAAGTGGTTAATGCAAACTTATTTTACACTGAGCAAGTTTAATTAAATTCTTCTATTCTAGATATTTGTGTGACGTGTGAAGAGGAAAAGGGTACATTAAGTTTTCTGTTTCCTGTGCTGTCTGGGTGACAGCCTCCAGAGTTGCTCTTCATCATCTCGTGTCTTTTATTACTGTGAACGTCAGTTGTTGTTACTGTATTTTGTGTTACTGTAACTGAAGCAATCTCTTGCACAAGAATTTCCTTCGAGCTAAATAAAGTTCTATTGAACTGAATTGAATTGAGCCCCGGGGCAGACCCAGAACACGCTGGAGGGATAACATATCTCATCTGGCCTGGGAACGCCTTGGGGTCCCCCAGGAGTAGCTGGAAAGCGTTGCTGGGTAGAGGGACGTCTGTGGTGCTTTGCTTGGCCTGCCCCAAATAAGCGGATAAAAAAGGATGGATGGATGAGTAATTTATTGATTATGGGAGTGTACAAAGCTACAGCAATTCTGGAAGTGTGGCTGAATGTAGAAGTCTTACAGGAAAGGAAAGTCCTTCGTGAGCCAAACTCTGTGTACTCTGTGAACTCTGTTGTGACTCTCCAGCAGTCACTGCTGACTGATTTGGACTTTAGCGAGCCAGAAGGGTATCTGCACTGTAATGGAAGAGCATGGCTATACCATCTACTGGTATGTGGACAAAGGAACTGGCGGCCTGTCAAGCTTTGGAGAGATTTACTTATATTGCAGAAAGGAGAGACCGGAACTTTACCCACTTGTGGAGCACCTATATGGATTTTTTGGAAACTCTGAACAACAAAAATTACACACAGTTTACACACATAGCATTGCTGCTACACATGGCTGCAGATGTTTAACTAAAATCAATAGGATATCTTCACAAAATGGGTGAGTGTCACTTTACACGCACACTTGTGTGTTGTGACTGGGCCAAAGGTCTGTGGGGTCTCATCAAACAAGCTATGAAATGTCTCGCTAGATGGTCCGAGCAAATGGAAACCAAGTGAACACAATCTTTTGACAGCATGAGTGGTATCCAGCACATAACGACCACTCTCACTAGACAACCATCACTAGACAGCCAACATGTCTTACAGCACAGGAGCAGGCACACGTTCACATGACACAAACTGTCCGAACAATTCACAGCTGGTTAGCTAAAGAAATATTTACTCACCGGTCACAGACGAGCACTGTTGTTGCAATCAGGTGCTGTCACAGCCTCAGTGTCCAGTGGCTGACACCTGCTCCTCAGGTGGTTTTAGCCGACGCAGGCGCGCGAAACGTGCTTAATGTGACAGATAATGTCAAAGTAACACACAACAGCTTCAAAGAGTCCAGAAAGCATCCAGATATGTCCTTGAAAACTCAAATGCATCACACATGGCGTCCACAGTTCACCCATTCTGTTTTTCAATATGGCGCCTTGCGAAGTGAAGCTCCTAGAAATATTATCGTCACTGTATTACAGCTAACGTTAACGTCTAACCTCCTTTGTTT
This sequence comes from Epinephelus awoara, assembly GCA_035609425.1. Lineage (NCBI taxonomy): Eukaryota > Metazoa > Chordata > Actinopteri > Perciformes > Serranidae > Epinephelus > Epinephelus awoara. The sequence goes on from CM069303.1 coordinate 37,451,262, forward strand.
TAATGGAACAACAAATCGATCGATAACATAACTGTTTCCACGCGGCCATGGCGCAAAATAACGTATTTTTACTCTCGGCTAACGTCTTTAGCTCATCCATCTCCACTTGGCTAGTACCGGTACAGCTAAACGTCTCACGCACGAGCTTCGAGCAACCAATCAAAAGACGGGGTCAACTCGGGGTCAAATTTTCGCGATCTTACTACAGTTCATTATTTTAAAATATGAATCAAACTATTTCAATTCACTTCGGTGCGATTATTTCATTAAAAAAATAATTTAAAAAAGAAATGAATAAAAAAGGAAAATTTTAGGAACCTTAAAGTGCCTGAATCAAATCGGCCATTCTGACTATTACATTCATAAATATGCATGAAAACTATTATATTACCACGCAAAGTGTCGTAAAACCTTTACAAAAACTACCTAGAAAACCTATTAAAAAATAGGATTTTAGCCTATCCCCACAAGAAATACACCCTCATGATTAGAATCCTTCAGATTTGTTTTTCTTTTTGTACAATAGTGTGACTTTGTTTTCAGTTTACACATAAAGTACCAATTTCTCATTGGAAATTCGTATATCGGTTGAAATTGTAGTCATGTCCCTTGGTTTTCACTCAGTCCTGACCCTGTTACACTGACACATTTCCTCCTGAGGATATTACATGAGTCACATAATCAACAGGAAGTAGCTTCATTTCATGCCTTGAGGATTCCAATGTCAACACACAGTCCTGTTACCTAAATTGTTTCTTAGAAGTTATTATGTTGTTTTTTCAAAGATAGTTTTGGTAAACCACTTGAGGATTAGCATCATAACATGATTTCATAATACTATGTTAAAAACTCAGTCCTGTTACTTTCAGTCCTGTTTATCACATAAATCTTAAATTGAGAAATCCATTGAAAAAATAAATAAAATGTCCTGAGAGTGATCATTACATCTTTTGAATAGTTGCACATGTTTGTTCTCAGATACAGTGCTGCAAAAAAAAAAGATTAACAAATGAAGTTTTAACATGCAGACGGCACCGATTGAGCGGAATGTTCCCCCTCATGACTCATGAGCGCTCGGTGTACTTGTTCTGCTTAATGTCTTCATCACTACCATGCTTCTTCAGCTTCTCACTGAGAGAGTGTTTTGACAGACAGTTAGGCTTATGAGAAGCGATCCCGGTAGCTGCCATGGTTACTTATTGCTTTCATCTCCCCCTTGTTTTTGTTGTTCAGGGAATAAATGTTCATATCATCTTGATGAAAATGTCTTTACTCTGAGATCCAAAAGCAAGAGGAGCATCAGGCTCCGCTGTCTAAAAAGATGTACTTTATGGTTTGCCTTATGGCTCGATAAAATGTTGCAGCAAACAGTGACATAATAAAGAGGCCTGGATGGTTATCCAGGAAAGTGATGGTCTTTATGACCATCCTGTAGCAGAGGAAACACACTCATGTGACACAGTAGGTAGCGCTTGCCACACAGCCCATATATGTACAACTAGGAAATGGGTTATACCAAATACTCACACGTAAACAATTCCCCCACAGATGCATTGACCTAAGAAATACAAATAGAAGGTGGCTGCTGAGAAAGGTAAACATACAGGGTAATACTAATATAGTTGAGATGCAAATTGACACTATAATAATATTTTATAACAGACAAATCAACACATCATTCAAATCTTTTGGTGCTTTACAGACGTGAGTGTCTGTATGTTCCTCAAGCACAACACAAAGACTCAGCACATGAATGCTCTGATAGTCTGCTGTGTTTCCTCGATGTCTGCAGCCTCAGTGACAGCAGGCCGAGAGCTACAGTACAAAACACAGGGGAAGAGGAGGGAAAGGGTGGAAGTATCAACACACGGTAAAGACTGTGCCAGACTCCTGGCAGCTGCTGGAGTTTTTCTCTGGAGGGATTAGCTGAGGTTTCAGGGTGACTGAGAGGACACAAAGCTGATAGCTGCAAAGATGGACGTGTTGACTAATTTTCAGTGAAAACCAAAACAAACAGGAAGTTTTTCTGAGACTGGGATATATTCTGGATGGACTTGGGTGCTGTCAAGGTGACAAGTAGTCATGATAGTGTTTCTTTCTCTTCTCACTGAGAAACTGTGATATTTTATAAACATTCTCCAGGGAACATCTTTGTTTTCAAAGTTGTTGTTCTCATGCGGGATGAACACGTAGTGACACGACAAAATAAATGTCCCAGTTCCACACAATATACTCATTCTCCGAGTCTTCAAATGGTATAATTGACAGAACAAGATGTACTAAAAAAAGTCAGCATGCTCTCTAAAATAAGGCTGATTTTTGAGTTGATTGATGCTATTACTTCACAATGCAATGCATAATAGAAATGACAGAGCAGCTCACAGATGGAAAGAGCATTTTGTCGCCAAATGGCACCAAAGGGGGAAAAAACAGCAAACTATTAAGTCTGTGAGTCTGTGTGAAGTGGTTAATAAAGTATTGAAATTTCCCACTTTAAGGGGCAGTTCACCCCAAAAATCAAAAATACATGTTTCTCCTTTTACCCGTGCTGCTATTTATCAGTCTCAAGTGTTTCTTTGTGACTTGCCAAAGAAATGTCTGCCTTCTCTCTTTAATATAACAGAACTAGATGTCACTCAGCTTGTGGTGCTCAAAGTGCCAGAACAAATAATGACCTGAGGCCTGTACTATGAAGCAGGATTTGGAGTTAGCGAGCCAACTTCAGGGTTAACTCTGGGTTTACAGTTCTGTGAGGCTGGTTCTCTTTTTACCAGGATAAATCACTGTGGTAACTTAAGCAGGTTATGTTCAGAGTATCAGATCACACCCTGTCAACACCCTGACAAATGACCTATCAGACCACCTTGTGGACAAAGTCTGGAGTGTCAGGTAGAAAGAGTAGGCCCATATATTGTTGTAGGTCAGTAGAATAATTTCATTGTTTCAGTGCCCTCTCACATATAGCGACCACTACAGCCATTCTCTTGTACATGCATGCTGTAGTTGCATTTAAGTCCCAGTGGACCCAGGTGCGTCATGCCATACACTGCCACCCACTGGCCAGGTGTTGTCACTGCAACACAAATCTTTCAAAACCAAGATGGCTGACAGAAAGAAATGTGCAGCTCAAGAATATCCAGCCAATCCTTTCACAATAGGCAGATATATGGCAGATGAATAGAATCTGTTAACATCAAGTACCATCTAAGGAGTAATACAGTTATTTCATTTTCCAAGTTTTAATTTTATGTTGTGATGAAATTACAATTAATTACCTGTCCACTCAACTGGACATCATGCATCGGTGGCTATATTTCAACTACAATTAATACGTTCACTGCAACTTTGTTGTTCTTGAAAATACTTAATCTGCACTGACTTTCACTGCTGCAGAAAATGTTCATTGAAAAAATGATATAGTTAAATAGGGGGAGAGATTGCGGAGAGATCATTTCCATACTAAGCACATGATTTTAGAGACACCTGTGTGATGAGAACTTGGAAAAAAAACCCTCAAAGATTATATTTTATTATAAATGCAACACTTCGGTTACACAGACCTCATCAGTCATTAACTATAGTCTACTTTTCCACCCTTAACTTCGGTAGCAGAAATAGTCTGGCATTACTTTAAAGTGTTTAATGTGACACATTCAGAGTAGTATTATCATCATCCAACTAAACAGCAAAAAAAATTCCGTTATAAGATTGCAGAGTATCATTAACATCCAACACCATTGACATTGTGGTTATCCAGAGGGCAATGTTAGGGACTGTTAAGCCAGATAACCAAAGATATCCTGGGTAAATTGAACTGGCTTTGTAGTACAGAAGGTCACTCAAAACAATCCACAGACCTTGCTGTGAGCAGCATGAGCCTCTCATCCACGAGAAAACGCATGCTTCCTTCTGTGCAGTGATTCAGTTGGCTGGCGCAGTCTAAGGAAAATAGATCCTACATGTAACTGCTCACGACAAGCTCTGTGGATTATCTTGAGAAACCGGGTCATAATTTCTGGAAAGAGACATTACTGTTGAGTTTTTAAAAAATGTTTTGGCACTTTGAGCACCACAAGCTGAGTGCCATCTAGTTCCATTATACTGGAGAGAAGACAGACATCTCTACGGCTGATATCTCCAACACTGCAACTCACACCAAAACAATTTAGCCTGATAAATAGCTCTACATATAAGAGGGGAAAAGATATCTTTGATTTTGTAAGTAAAAGTGGTTGTACTATGTTATAAAAATACTTCACTACAAGCAAACGTCCAGCATTGATCATTTCACCCACACCTGCAATAACAATCTTATCAGTCTTATTTTAGCTGAAAGGTCAGAGCTCCAACACTTGGAGTGTCCTGCGTGTGTCTGACAGAGAATAACAGATGCAGTTGCATAATGAAGTTAAAACTGGGAAGAGGGAGAATAGGGAGGTTTACTGATAACTTTTATGGGAACAGGACCAAAGCAAATCTCTCATACACAGATGAAATGTGTTCAAGGACACAGTTCAGTTCAGGTCAGGTTAAAACTTCCATCAGAGGGAAGCAGAATACTCTTTAAACAGCAGGATATTATATGTCCTATACAGTGATGATACATTTTGTCCCTCCATCCATTTTCATCTGCTTATCCGGGACCGGGCTTCAGGGGCAGCACGCCAAGCAAAGTACCCAAAGTGGACACTATCACAGGGCTATAAATGAAGCGAAGAAGCCATTGTGTCTAAACTGTTGTGTTTAAGGTTCATCCACCCACTCTGGTCTACAACAGGAAGCAGCAGGGAAATAAAAACAAACACGACAGCAAGGTAGTTATGAGCGTTATTTTATTGAACAGAAAAAACTCAAAAATGAGTGTGTTAAAGTGTGGTTCTTCATGTTAAAGCATTTAAGCTCATCACTAATAAAGTGCACTTTCAGTTTACAACCAAATGGAGACTCCCACAAGCTCAGTCAGATCCCATCGGGTGCAGGACTCTCTGCTCTCTCCTGGGTAGATCACTATCACAGTAAGATATATCAGACCAAGTGCAACGACTGAGTGTCTCAGTGAGGGCGAGTGCATAAGTGTTAATGGAAGATCAGCGCGTTAAGAGTCTCTCACCCCGGGTCTAAAATGTGTCAGACTAAACCTGCTACTGTTTTCTATCCTGGCTCAGTTAAACCCAGAAAAAAAAGCAATAAAATGACAGATGGTGACTTCTGCACGAATCTGATTGATTATGTAATTGAGTGATTGTAAAATAGCACAGTATTTCTTAACAGGGTTTCATTAATGGTCAGCGTTAAGCTAAAATCTTTGCCATGAGTGTCTTTACATTTTAAGATATTCGCTTTAAAAAAATATTTTTTTCCTATTTCCAGAAGTGTTTTTTCTACATAATATATATGTACAGTTGTATCTTTACAAAGAAAATAATGTTCTGTTAAAGATTGTTTGCAAGGTCGGTATCGACTCCAGTTTGGCACGTATTCCTCATGACTCCACCCAGTAACAGACGAAATGGAAGAGACAGCAGAAACAAGTGCATTCAACACTCAGACTTTCACTATTATCACTTCAAATTCTGCCTCTCCTGACTAGACACAGACACTATGCTAGGAAACTCATCCTATTCCTACCTCTTATTTATAATGAGATGCATTTGAAATGGTTATTCCGCTGAAGTGCAGCAAATAGGAATGTCATTCACATGAAAACAAGTTGTCTGATGACGCACTATTCTACAGGGGCACGGCCACAAACCCTGGGGAATGGGCCAAAGAGAAAAACATCTACAGTACATGGGATGAATCAACACTGAAGCTCTAATTTGTCATCTATGGGGATTTAGAAATGTGCTACATATGTCACACAATTTACGTCAATAACGTCAGAGACAAACCAAGAGAAAAATACAAAGCTTAACATGGGAATGAAAAAAGAAATAAAAGACACTGCCGCGTTAATTTTGAAAAAGCGAAACAAACTAAAGCTAACATTCCAGCAGGTAGTGTGCATTGCACGAGGTGAACGGGAGCATTTATCACAAGCACACAAACACACAGCACTGGGGGAAAAATCAGCCGTGAAGAAACACATCTACAACTAACATCCATCTTATCTTTTGATTTAGAGGAACAGTATGTAAGATTAGGAGGATTAAGAGGTATCTAGCAATGAGGATTACAGATTGCAACCAGCTGAAATTTCTCCCAGTTAGAATTTATTTAGTGTTTACTGTTGAGGAAGTTTTTACTGGGATTTATCCACAGAGGTCTTCAGATGGGCTGCTAGCGCTGACTAATGTGAGCTCATCTTTTATTTCTGATAACTGAAGATCCAGGGGCTGTATTCACAAAAACCTTCTGAGAACACTCTCATACCCCTTTTCCATCAAAGCAGTTCCAGTGCTGGTGCTGATGCTGAGTTGGTGCTGGTGCTGGTTCTCAGTTGGTTCAACTTGGGAACTGGCTGGGAACCAATTTGCTTTTCCACGACTCAAGGTGGTTAGGGTGCCACGTCATTGCGTCACTGTATACGTCAGTTACGTCGTTGCTTTCCCACTGGCGCCAAGCTCGAAGGAACAACAACAACGATATCGGACCACGTATTTGTGCAGCTGTTACTCCTGGCTCTACGAGGCTTCATCGGCATCCAAACACGGCAGATATATCGTATTTGTGCTGCTCGACAAGATTTGTACGAACGGCGATTACGTTCCAGAAGACAGGTAATAACCTAACATGGTCTCGATAACCCCGCCCCCTTCCCCGTGACGTATGTGGTTCGTTCTTCTAGTCCAGCGAAGAACTTGTGCCTTTTTCTGGCCCAGAACCAGTTCTTTTGTCTGTCGAAACAGGAAAACCGGTTCCAAATTAAGCACTGGCCCCGAACCAGAACTGGAACTGCTTTGGTGGAAAAGGGGTAACAGAATAACCACAAAATAAAGCAGTTTTATGTAAAAAAACAACAACAACAAAAAACTGTGTTTTTCGGACGCCGTCATCATGGAGGGGCTGCTAACTACGGTGGCAGACGCGAAATTATGAATGGCCCTATCTAGAGGCAGTGTTTGTTTCATCTGTTCTGCGACTACAGAAACATGGCGGTGCAACATGGCAGACTCCTGGGACAAGGACCCTGTCCGTATGTAACTGGCTGATTCTAAGTTAACCAAAAATTCTTATTTGCAGGAAATTACACATGAAAGAAAACATACTTCTTATGTTATATTCCATTTCTGCTGATACATCCCCCTAAATCCTACACACTGGACCTTTAACATGCAACCGACAAAATTAAAACCAGTTTTCTTTCGGCTGTCCTCTCAAGTCGTGTATCACATACACTATACCCTCACATACAGAGCTCTAAGAAGAGCCATATTACACACACGCCTTCATTATTGACCAGTCTGCATTACAAATAACAGTAATAAATATGTTAAGTACAATAAATATGGGTTTTTGATCAGAATAAAAAACTGTAAAGATTCGGCTGATTTGAAAGGAGATCCAGAGAAAACAGAATCTCCTTTCATGTGTAGTGTTGGAGCATTTGGCTCAGTTGGGTTAAGTGTTGATCATATGTGGTTAGACACACACCGAGTTGTCACAGCAGACAGACAGCAGCTCACAGAGTGATTCTCTGTGGGACAAAACAACCTCTACACACTGTCAGCTGTTGAAGTTTAGGTAGTTTTCAGCTTGTGAGTTCTCTCATTAATGCTCAGATATTGCTTCAAAACCACTGAAAATGCATGAAACCTCTCTATGTGTATTAAACAGTGTCTGTCTCCAACTTCATATAAGTCTCATGCATCCACCAGGTACATGAACAAAGGACTGGACAGTGATGATGAGGAAAATAGCCCTAATGAAGTTAACAGGGGGTGACGCATCATGGAAGAAGACCTTATATACATATAAATGATATAGTACAATTTCAGACAACAGTCTGTATGTGCACCAGACCCTTCACCCCACCACGTAGAGAATCACCTCTGCAGGCTTCTCCCACCAGTCTACACACCAAGCCTGAGGCGCTCGGTGTGAACGAACGCTCCTTTTTTTGTTTCCGACATGCTGTTGAGCATTTTTGCTTTTGTTTTAAAGTGCAGTCCAGATGCAGGTGACTAAAAGGCAAGAAGCAAATTACAGAGAGAGAGAAAGAAAGAAAGATGAAGCACAGGTTAACCCAGAGGATGGGGCTGGGACAGAGGATTGGCACGCACGAACATCAGAGAGGTCTGACTTGGAGAATGGGAACAGGATGGGATGGAGACGGCTGGAGTCTGGGTCTGTTAGGCTGAAGGTACAAAAAAAAAAAAAAAAAGGTCTCATCCTATTCAGTCTTCTCCTGTGTCACTGATGCAGCTCCAGTCACTCCCTGGACTGGTAGAAGAGGATGTATCCTGACTCAGAGTTCTTGGAGATGTCTGAGGTAAGCCCGTAAAACTCCTCGATGGCCTGGGCATCAATTTTCTGCATAACACAAGTAAGACGTTGTTTACTGATGATAAAAGCAGTAACAAATGTACAAACAGATGAGTCAAGGAACATTCAAGGAGGCAGTAAACATGCTAAGACTGAGAGTGACGCACCTCCACAATGTCATCATCAAACAGCAGCCAGAAGCCGTGACTCTTCACTATGGTGATGTAATGACCTCTATTTGGGCCACTGAGGAAACAGAGACAAACAGTGACTCTCTACTGCAGACACCTTCCCCTCTCAACAGCCCCACACTCTACTACATCAAGGCTGTCACGATTATTACGTTATCAACTTATCGCATGATATGTGGACATGGCCTCATTTTGCTGACCTCAATATTTCTCATTGTGTTTACATGTGTGTTTGTTAACATAAGCATTCAGCACTATATCAAACATGATGCTGAAATAAACAGCAAGCCCGGCCTTTATAAGACTTGGATGCAGCAACTCTCCCTTTTTTCTTTATCTACCTCACCTACTTGCAGGTGTGCAAAGAAAAATAAGAAAACACTTCAAACATGACAGCCTAGCTCATCAGTAGCCTGCAGCTGCACTTCTGTAACTTTATTTTCCTCTCAATAAAATCCATCCGCAACCACCTGGCTCTCAGGCCCGAAAATCCCCGGGAGCCGACTGCAGCACACCAACAAGATTATGGAGATAACTGCGGTGTGAGGTCTTAGCTTTGCGAAGCTTGTTAGTCCCAAGAGGCATCACTTGCTTTTGTTTTTGCTGGCAAAGGCACTTTCATTTACACTACAAAAGTGTTTTTAAGAAATACATTAATTTCTTTTTCATATTCTAATTTTAATGTCTGAATATTCTTATAAAATTAAAAGTTCATTGCTCTTTGAAAGGGTGTACTTGCATTATTATGCTTTTATATTATCATTATATGAGTGGTGTAAAATGGTCTCAAAGGAACAATACTGTCTTTTATCGCAGTTACTTTCTGGGACAATATATCATCAAGCAAAGGCAGTCATTGTGACAAACCTAAGCTCATCTATCTTAGCTTACTGCAGGAGCTGCTGAAGTTATCAGTGCAAAATAAATGCAGAACACAGTTTGCCACACATATCTCTTTCTTTTGGTTGTTGTTAGTCTTTTTCTTTGCACATAACTGCAACTTGAGATGCCAATTTATGTTAATCTCTTGTATGTTGAGGGAAGGTCTCTGTAAATGAAGTGTTAGCAGTTGAGCAGGTGTACCTAATAAAGTGGCCGGTGAGTGTATGTGTTACAGGTTTTCAGGTCATTCTGAGCCGTGACGCAGAAACTCTGTCTCTGAAGAAAAGAAGAAAACTAAGCCGATCTCATACTTGAGCATGAGCCATGTCCTCAAAACTTGTATTGCTGTTTTTCAACTTCAAGCTTAAAGGCTTATACAATACTGCAGTTTGACGTTAAGGTAAACACTTGCTTTCTAGCCTGAACTCTTGTCCTTAGTGAGAATATATATAGAATCCATTAACATGCAAATATTTTTCATTTCAAAAGTTTAACTGCTGGATGTCACGTCTCCTACTTCATGGAAAACTCTTCACACTTGTGTAAGTTGCAAACTGGACCGTGACTTGGTTCAGAGACTCATTGTGATGTCACGAATCATGTCTGTACACATCTTTAACTCATATTTAAGATGAGCACAGAATGAGTGACACATTTTTAGTGCAGGGGGGCTTAACATACAGACATGAGAGTGATATCATTGTTCTCACAAACTCTCGACTAGAAAGCAAAAGAACATATTTCCCAAAATGTCAAACTTTTCCTTTGATATTTTACGGAATAAAGTGATGCGATACAGCTGGAATCAATGGACTACCATCTAAAGTTTGCTTCTGAAGGAGCACAACAAATGTGGCGTCTGATCAGTGAGTCTGCACCAGCTTGAGGGGACGAGCTTTGTTGTACTTTGAAACATGATGCTACAATATAAGTTGGTAATCAGTGTGCTGTACCTGCCGCAGTGAACCACCACCGCCACTAGATCGTACATGCGATCCAGGTTGACTGCATCCCCAGACGTGTTGAACAGACGGAGTTCGAGGGGGAAAACCACCCGATAGGACAGCTTGGTGTAGCGGTGCAGCTGCTCCATGTACTTGAACCTCTTCAGGTGTAGTGCCAGGATCATAGGAAGCTTCTTCACACGCATCCTGCACAGAAGCATACGTGCTCAGAGAGGTATACAATGACAAATCATGACTGTATTAAGCTCAGTGCTTTACTGACCGCTTCTGTGCTTCCTGCTTGCTGCAGCATGTCTCACAGTAGTATTTGTATTCACTGCACAAAGTCTCTGTGTTGCTGAAGTCCCTGGAGGGGAGAGCATGCCACAGGAGGCTTGGTTATTCAACCTCACTCAGGCCAAAGGAAATACGGTCTACTGTCAGCCCGTTAACTGTGACTGAAAGTGTAATAAATCAATTCTACCTGAGACAGTGTGTTATTGATGTGTTCTGCTCCACATCCACAGAAAGATCCAGAAAATCTTCGTCTTTGCTGCTCACCTGTCAAAGAGAGAGGGAACTTAACTTTACTGAGTCAGAAAGGATAAGGCTGCTGTGCTGTGACATAATACCAACCTGCCCACACCTATACACACAGACAGTCTTTGAAATGCTGATTATACTGAGTAGCTTTTGTCTCTGCACACTGCAGCGCCTTGCTGTTTGCAGGGGTTGTTCAGGGCAACCCGTCTCACTGCTCGCCCTCAAAACTGTGAGGACAAAGCCTACGCCAGCCCTGACGTAAAGTGGGTGGCCGGAGCCCACCGGGTGCGCTCACTGCATCGCTTTCTCTTTTTTTTTTGCATCTCTCAGCATCTCTGAACAGGCTAATCCCTTTTCCAGACTTATTCAGGACAGATCTCTTATTCAGGGTGACGCGGGGACTGTCAGAGCCGGGGAGAGATAACAACATTAAATATACTACCCCTCTCAGGGAACTCAATAGGCAAATAAAGCAGCGCCACACACCGTTTCACAGTTGAGGCAGCGTGTCTCATTGGTCAGTGTGCCCTGGAAGATATCGTGAACCCATGTGGGCTCTGTCTTGTTCTCCGTCTCGGTCTCCGTGGTGACAGCAGTGCCGTTGTTCTTAAGGCGCCCGTTCTGCTTTTCCTGCTTTTTTTCCTCTTGCAGGATGTCGGCCACCGTGTTCAGCAGGTAGTTGAGGAATTCGTGGGCATCCTGTTGCATGTAGTTGTCGAACAGATCTGCAGGGAGACGCACAGATACAGTAAAGAAGATAACTCTTAGAGGGGAAATGACGGGGATGTCCCAGGCAAGTTTTTTGGGTTAATAATCTTAAATTCATTTAATAATGATCATCTGCCCATACTGAATCTAATATTTATATGATTCTAATGATTCTGCACACTTAGCATAAAGCCGACTTTTACTTAAATTACTAAAGCAATTCATTTATTTTAGACCAGTGTTTCTCTAATACGGGTTCCTGTGCTGCTAGCCGTAATTTGTAGTACTGCAAGGGGTGGGTATTAGGGCTGCAACTGACGATTATTTTCATTTCTGACTAATTTGTGGATTATTTCTTCGATTAGTCGACTAATCATTTTATCGAAAAATGTGTTAAAATGTTGAAAAATGTCGGTCTGTCTCTCCCAAACCCCAAAATTATGTCATCTAATGTCTTGTTTCGTACTCATGCCAAAGGGTTTTAGTTCACCGTCACGGGAGAGTGTGTAAAGCTGCCAATATCTGAACGTAAGAAGCTGAAATAAGAGTATTTTGAGGTACTTTTATAGTACTTTTCTATGAAAAATGACTCAAACCGATTAGTCAGCTACTAAAATAGTCACCAATTATTTTAACAGTCGATTAGTCATCGATTAGTTGACTAATTGTTGCAGCCCTAGTGGGCATGTCAGCTTTTTTTGAAAGGTCAATTTTATCAGTCATAATTCCTAATAATTATATCACTAAATTTTAAGTAACACATTTTATCTTTAGTTGATCAGGGATTTTCTGGATTCTCTGCTGGCTGCCGAATAACTACTCCTGAACAAGACACAGTCCACTGACACTTGGCCTGCCCTCAAACACTAAATTGTTGTTTCAACACTTTGTTCTATTACTATTATTTTTAATTTCATATATTCCACTGTAATTAGTATCCAGTTCCTAAAATGTTGAGGCAGAGGGTACTTGCTGTAGCTTTGGTTGAGGGTGAGAGGCTGTCAGCAGGTAAACAGAGATCTGTGTGGCCCTAAAAAGAGGCTAGATCGTGGGGAGGACCACCAGTTGGTCCAGGAGCTTCTCCTCCATGATGGCTGTTTCAAGTACTGCACTTACATGCTCCCACACCTGCTGTTTTCTACTGAGATTGTGGTAACTACAGTGTGTAAAGTCGTACAGCTCTGGGTATCCAGCAATGGCTATCATAAGTTTTTCCTCCATTGTTTGCCAACTGTAAAGATGGCATGAGTTTAAGGGTTTTTTTGACTCAAGGAGTAAAAAAAACAAACAATGAAACACTTACAAAAGGTCGCCTCCAGCTGCTCAAACACCTTCTGTGTGATCGGGGATAGTTTTCCCCCCTGCTTTATAGTATATATACTTTTATGATTTGCTAGATTATTCAGGTGCAATTGTTGGCAACGAAAATCTTACCTCTAACATTTCTCCTTAAGTGGGTATAAAAAGAAAATCACGCACGTAAAAACAAATTGTGAGAATGCGATTAGTTACACCTGTGCTTTTTTCCCCTGAGAGAAATCAGGCAACACCAGTAATCCCAACATCCACACACGCTTCTGTTTTGACAGATCTGCATGTGAAAGTTGAAAACGGAGATGCGGGGGAGTTGGAGGGAGGAGGGGGCAGAAGGAGAAAAAAAGTCCAGAGAGGAGGCAGCTGACCAAAGCTGGGTCCCAACAGAGATTGCATTGTTCATTCACATAAAGAGCTTCCTCAATATGGACAGCAGAGAACAGTCGGTCTACTCTCTGAGTGACCTTACCTCCAACATGCACCTGCCCTTCACCTCCAATATTCAGACTACATTAAAGCCAACACTGCTACTGACACACAATACAGAGCCATAAATCTTCACTCTGGTTGTTTATGAACATGTAACACACTCAGTAGCTTTGGCAGAAAAGAATACTACAAAGAAAGAGCGACAGTACAAAACATGTTCATTGTAGTGACTTGGTAAGCATTAGATCAGGTGAGTATTCTCTTTAAATCCATAATTTTACATGTTGGATTTTTGTTTTTATCTGTGACCAGCAGCTTCATAGCTTACTCTGTCAGTTGGTCAGCCCACAAAAATTTCTCCACACTTTAGCGACCAGAGTTTTTGCCCTAGAAGGCTGAGATTTGGCATGGAGGTCAAGTCTGTGTGTGAAGGTGTGTGTTTGGCTAAAAGAGGAGGTGCAAAGCTTCCACAAGATCTTGTTTAAATGTTGGTCATATGCCAAAGAACAGCTGATTAAGAGTCTCAGACACGTGCTGCTTTTCTGCACCCTAAAACGCATGATTGTTGGTGTGGATGCGCGAAGGGCACGCTCAAACGCAAGAGTGACACCATCCCGGCGTGCAAGTGTTCCTAAGCGTTCCCAAGTGCCTGTTTTTCAGAGCGCACTGCTTGAGCTCTGAGATAAACTAATATGACAAAAGGGGGGTTGGGGGCGTCATTGTACTAGTGACAAGTGTTTGTGTGGCTGTGTGTGTGTGTATGAACATGTGAGTGCATGCGCGTATGAGGTCACAACTGTTGCAGATTCGCACTTATAATCTTTTTACCATTTGGTGATTCTGTGTGTGTGTGTCATCGTGGCAAAATGTGGTCTTGGAGACACTTACTGTAGCGGGAACTACCACAGAGGCTGTTTCAAGTTCTTGGCCAGGTGACTGATACACACCGTACACACGCTGCGTCTGGAAAATGCGCTGGGCACCGGGCGCTACTCCGGAGGCAGGTTGCGTCTGAGGTTGCTAAGGGACCATAACCAGCATTATATCATAGCCTCCTTACCACTAAAATGATCAACTACTTCTCCATATTTATCACAAACTGATATTTACGGAAAAAGGGAAAGATATCTGCCGGCTGTGATTGGTCGATCCTTGTTACATGACATGTGATGCTGTTTATTTCAGGGCCCTGCGCTCTTGCCCTGAAAAACAGGCGCTTGGGAACGCATGTACACCACGACAGAGTCGCTTTTGCGTTTGAGTGCACCTGCTGCGTGTCTACATTAAAAACAATGGATCTGAGGGCACAAAAAAATGAGGCATATGCATGGCCCGTTATATGTCTGTCTGTAGACAGATTCTGTCATCACAATAGCGTCACAACTGTGTAAAATGCAGTCACCAAACTTTAGGAGGAGGTAGGAAGTAGGTAAGGAGCCATTGCCCCTCAACTTTGAGCCCTCTGCACACATTCTTTGCGAATCCCTGTATCAGGGCTGGAGTGATACCATCACAGGATGTTCTCTAATCATTGTCAAGTTTTCAATCATGCACGTCTTTTATGGGCTCTCACCGTTTTCTTTCCGTAAACGGGAAATGAACTTCTTTGGCGGGATGACGCCCACTTTTTTTTTCTGTGTTGCAATGGAGTGGAAGAGGTCAGCCAGGCATGTGAGCAGGTTCTCCTTCTTCTTCTGCTGGGCTTTGTAAGCAAGCACGTTCTCCCGGAAAGGCCGGCAGAAGTAGAGAGCCTGGAGCACTGAGTTACAGTAACATGTGTTTCCAAACTGAGGAAGGGAAGGACAGAGGACAAGAACAAAGTGTGAGGACAAAAAGAGATTTCACTCCATTGGTCTCGCTGGGGGAAAAATACAGATGCGCTCAACTGTTCTTATTCATTTGGCAGACGCTGCGTCCAGGGTGTTGAGAAATATGGGAGTTTGTGTGAGCGCTATATTACAGAGACAGAACATCCCTGTATTGGCCAACAGAAACAACACTCTCACCTTCAGTACTAATTATCCAGTAGAGGACATGAGTCAGAGTCCCGTGGCAGTTTGTTTTGAAAAATGACACCAGTGTTTTCTATCAAAGCCTTGTGTTGATGTATGAGAGGATTAGGTGATACTCACATTGACCAATCCAAAGTAGTGTTCATTGATTGGGAATTGCTCCGGGCCGATGTCTTTCTCCAGAGCAGAGGCATTGGTGCCCTGAAAGACCACAGACAACACATGAGAAGCTTTTTCTTCATCATCATCATCATCTCATGTAATTACTTCATTCTGTGTGTTTGCCGGTTTTATACATCTGGTTCATTTGTTTTAGAGAGGAGGAGACCACTGTGATGCCACTACATCCCCCAAGAATCTTACAAACTGTTGGCTACATATATACATAGCCAAAAAAATATGGAAATGTTGTGAGGTCAAGGAGCACCAACAGGCTATTGACGGTTTAGATACAAAGATAAACCATAATTAGAGGCTCCTTTTTCATACAGCGCAATTGTTAAAATGATCCTTCCTGCTAAATTCCAACGCATCAGTTTCCACATGCCTTTCTTTGTCAGTAAAAAAAAAACCAAAACCTAAAAATGTCCTGTCAAAGTAGAAAAAGGAAATGGTCTAAATAGGTAGACTCATGTCAAAAGTCAGGAGTATTTTGCACCTGATTGCAGAGACAGACCACTTATCTCTTGTCAGAGCCTTTTCACTTGTCGGAGCTCAAAGCTTTCCAAATGAACCACAGCTTTGTTGAGCGAACACAGAGGACAGTTTAGTTTGGGGGAAGGCTTTGACTTACAATGACTGTCATTTCTCTCTGTCAAAGCAGACAGTGAATACCTCTTTGTCTGATTTACTGCTTCCAGCCTGAGCTCAAGTCCGTGTACTGTACTCGTACGCGCTGACTCTTTCCTTGTGGGATGTCTTATAATGCAAACTGTGACCTTTAGTCTACAAAGCTGGAGACAAAATATTAGACGGACTCGGTGAAAAGGTGCCACTGGTGGACCTGAAAATCCATTAAAATCTACACAAAACATTTGTTTGAGAAATGGAATATCCAGGTGACTCCTGACACCTGATGCCACATTTTGACATTAGAGCCATTCATTATAACAACAGCAGGCGGTGGCATCATTTATTTAAAAGGAAAAAATAATTTATCCTTGACTGTCACAAAGAAAACAATGTTAGGAAACCATGAACTGTGAGTGTTGACAGAGCAGAAGATGCTGTGAAAAACATCGACTCCCGCCTACTCTTGTCACTTGTTATGTTTTATTGACAATTATTGTCTTTAAGTGAAAACCTTTCAGCCTCATCTTTTGTATCAAGTTTACGTACTGTGCTTTTAAGCATCAACAAGTCCTTGACCCACATTACAAATAATAAATGGTATGAATGATATAATCAGTGTGCTGATGACCCGAATATGCACAGAGAAATAAATACTCGCATTCAACAATTAGAAAACAATTTATATAACTTTGACACCTTCCTTCAGTCTGAACTCTGTCAACACAGGCTCTGTGTCGAAGTGCTTCAGTCATGTCTTTACTTTGCCCCCTTATTTCTTTTCTTATGTGCCTGCAGGCAAACGTCAACTGAAAACATTAGTTACTAAAACTTTTGTTTTACCCGTAGGAAGAGTTTTGTTTAATCAATGATTTGATTAATCAGTTTGATTATCTTTTTAATGTTATTTTGCCATATCGTGATAAACTGATATTGGAAACAGAGCTACAAAAATTAATAGATTAGTTGATCTTAAATTATAAACGGCATATTTCACTATTTCTTCGCATCTTGTAAACAATTCAATTAATTGATTAAATGTCAGTATCGACAGATAAATTGATAATGAAATGCATTCAATTGAGGAAAAAAAAGTATTTGTTTTGTTTTTCCTGCATTAACAAGATCATTATATCAGAATTATGATAATAAAATCTGTCATGGTAATTCTGCTCATGTTTTTCCCAATTAAAGGTCCAGTTTGTAGGATGCACAGTGGTGCAGTGGTTAGCATTATCACCTCACAACGAGGGTTCCTAGTTCGAACCCCACCCCACAGTCCAAAGAAATGCAGGTTAATTGGTGACTCTAAATTGTCCTTAGGTGTGAATGTGAGTGTGAATGGTTGTCTGTCTCTGTGTGTCAGCCCTGTGATAGTCTGGTGACCTGTCCAGGGTGAACCCTGCCTCTCTCCCAGTGTCGGCTGGGATGGGCTCCAGCCCCACCTTGACCCCCAGCAGGATAAGCTGTTACTGAAAGCATGTTTTCGTTTGCGAATAATCAGCTTAAAAAAGAATTGTTGTGTTTTCGTCACCTTGGAATGAACTGTTTTTATCTACATAAGTAGAGGTTCCTGGTTCACTGAGACCACCATGTTTCTACAGTAGCCCAGAGTGGACATTTATATTTTCATGTCGGTCAACGTAGTAAACAGCCCCCCTATGACGGGCAGCATCTGCTGCTTTATTCAGTGTTGTTACTGGTTTACCGGTAAAAATCTCTTGAATGTCTGGATCAGAAAAAAAGTGAGCACATAAGCAGGTGCTGGGCAAGTGGCTTGTTTCAGACAAGCCGACCAGCGTTTCAGAAACACTGATTCGTAACATGAAACTGCTTTAGTCAGTGTTTTTTTCTGGTTTTTATCACCGTTTGTGTTGGAGAAGAGGAGATCTCTGAGGACAATTCTGCTCCCAGTAAAAACTTTCTGAACAATAATCACAGAGGGAATCCTAACTGGGAGCTCACACTCACCACTTTGTTCTAAACACTGCTGCTTTAACAGGATAAAAATATTGTAAAACATAGGCTAGTTTTTATGAAGTTTAGTGTCTCATTAAAGTAAAAAGAGGGAGAACATGACTTTTCCCAAGAAACTTTTTTCATAATTCTGAGATAATTTGGTTAATTCAGGAAAACAGGCAAGAAAGCAAATCCCCACGAAAACTTTTCTGAAATGAATGCATGATGCTTTCGTAAGTTACAGCCCTGACTGGAAAAATATTCATGCTGATGTTGTCATTTCAACAATATCGCTGAGCCCAAACCTGATGCACACACTTATTGTGCTGAAGACACTGGCTGTTGCAGAGGGCAGAAGCTTTGTCCTGTCAGTTTTGCTTATACTGTTTAAATGCTCTACCAAGAGCGCAGGTTTCAAGAACACATGAAACGAGGGGGTTTGGGGATCCTAAAAGTGCTCTGCTACTTTTCTGTTTTTACTGGAGGGAACAAATGCTTATGTCTGAAATATTGAGGGGGACGTGTCTCCTGCGCTACACCTACGCAAGCTTCCACCTAATGTCCACCCAAGCTGTGTCCATTCAAACTTGACTTGTCTTTCGCAGTGGGAGGTCCATCTTCACCTGTGTGTCTGCAAACCCACAATATACACACACTATTTCAGTAGTTCTGCATGGGATGCATGCAGTGTAATAACCCACTGATGCAGGCCAGCAGCACTGCAGGCTTCTGACTTTAGTATCCAGCCACAATAAAGGAAAGGCTCTCTGCTACCAGGATGCAACCAGCTCTCTGCAGCATCACATCACATTATGCAATCACAACAAGCTGTCAGAGGCAGCGCGCTGCTTCATTCACCTGTCAATCATCGCTGGCAGCTATAGAAAGAATACACTGTGTCGTCTCGCCAGGCTGCAACACACAATGTCAACGCGACAGGGAAGCAGCAGCAGCAGCAGTGTGTAAAGGTCTACGACACATTCACAGTCAGGTTGGGATGCAGCAGGCCTGTGTGAGCACAGGGGACATCCTACAAGTAGTGACCAGCGTTACATCCACTGTGCATCCTCCCCCCTGCACACACACACACACACACACACACACACACACACACACACACACACACACACACACACAGCACACATACTCACCATATTACAAATGGAGGCGATGTTTCTGACAGTCATTTAGTTCACAGTGTCCCCCTCACCGCCATCTTTATAAAATAAACATGATTTCAGAGCAAAGGGCGACGCTGAGAAATGAAGTTAATTCGCAGCCGCGGCTGGAGGCCAGACTGCAAACCCCAAGCGTCAGAGAGCAGGCAGGGAGACGCGGAGCACCATGCAGCCTGCACGGAGCTGAGGGTCACACCGCACTCACAGTCGACACGGCTTCATCCTCACACACATCCCGAAAACACCACAGCTGGAAGGCGCCGACGCATGAGGAGACAGTGGACAGGCGAAGTTGCAGGCAGCAGGTTGTTAGCAACGACCAGGAAACAAGCGTGCTGTGTGAGGAGGAGCCGTAGCCCCGCCCACAGGACCTGAACTCCACAGCTGATTGGTTCAGATTCACTGGGTTTGATTGACAGCGTGAAAGAGCCAAACACAGACCCGGATGGTGAAGTTCATGTGAGCTGCAACCAATCAACAGCAAGTGTTTGACACAATTGAGTGAGGGAGTTGTAGTTCATGAGAGGGACGAATTTAAAGAGATTTTGTAGTTCTCTATGAGTGACTTCAGTTCAGAAAAGGTATTACAATAAAACACACAACACTGTGTGAAGGCACTTGATTCACAGTCTCTATAAATATACACAACAATACCTCCTCCTGCTTGTTGTGTTGACATTTTTTGACCAAGACAAAGATTAAAACTAACTAAACATTTTTTACTTTAGTTTTCTTAGCACACAATACTGTTAGATTCTTTCTTTTCTACAATCTAATTTTCACTTTTTTCATTTAACAGAAATGTTTTTCTCACCTAAATTTAGTGATAAGTTTAGTTTTACTCTACAAACATAACCTTGATCTGTAGTCTATAAATACACTTAGTCTATTATACACTAGTCCATAAATAGCCTTCAGGAAAACACCCTTCACCTGTGGTTGGAGCCCAGTGTGTGGTCCTCAAATTGCCTGTTCCATTCAACCAAATGTCCAATATTCAAATATAGCCCATTCAATTCACAGTGACACAGTAAATCCTCCAGTTTGAGAAGTTCAAACCAGCAGTATTTTTCTAGATAGATGGCTCAAATGATTTATCAGCTGTTAAAGTTGTCAGTGGTGAACTGCTGAAACACATAATAGCCAATTAACTGATTTGTCTACATAAAAACAAGTAGTCGGTTCAATAAAAGGGCTCTTAGGCAATTTAACATAGTAACTGCACAAAGATAGGGGATTCAAAAGCCTTTTTATTTTTTAAAAAAGACTCTCATCGGACCTCTAGGCTTGGAAAATATGAATGGGAGTCAATGGAGAGAAAATTATTATTTTCTGGTCCCGGTCATCAAATGCCTTGGAGTACACAAATGTTTTGTGTGGGTCTAAATAATATTTTTTCATGTTAAGAGTTTGACAGTTTATTGTATGATTCTTCAGATAAAGGCTGTGGAAACAACGTAATGAGAAAGACTACATGTCGCCTATGTGACGTCACGTCATCACACTTTCCCTCCACTTCTCAACTCACAGTGCTGCTGCTGCGTCTTCTGCCATGATCTACGGAGCCATCAGATCAAGATGCTGACGTAGCTGAAACTTTCCACAAGTCCAGACTTGTCCATGCTCAAGGCTTGTGTCCTCTCCTTGGAAGAAGGTGGTGAAGTGTACCAGAGACACAGCCATGTTCCGAGTGTGAGTGGTGACGTATATCATACACGTGGAGAGCAGTGAAGAGCTGTAGTCCACAAAACGCTCCAACACAAAACCTAACAGTATCAAACGTCTTCCCGCTAAATTGTAGCCTCCTTTGCATGAAAAAATATATTAAAAGTTCACAAACAACATAAGTGAAATTCATGGCACAATTCAAACGGGACCAGAAAATAATTTAATAACGTCAACAACCAACACACCCAGGGTACCTTTCATGTTGTGTCTATACGTGGAAAGTCCATGACCAAACGCTGATACGTGACGAGGTCGGAGTGAGAATGTGTTGACTTATGACAGGTATGGTGCCATAAAGCAGTTTAGTGCACAGCAAAAGGACATTGCTGATGTCATGCGCAAAGATGAAGTTGTGTGTGTGTGTGTGTTGATTTGTATCGTGAAAATTTTTTGAGCATAATATGCAGTGTTGAAGTGGGTAGATGTCATTTTGAAAGGATTTCGCCTGTCATTTTGTTTTCTTTTATTCTCAAGAAACCTTGTCCAACTTTTTCTCTGCCTTGTGTGAGCACTGTGGATAAAAAAAAGGAACAGGAAAATGAATCAGAACTGAGACACCCTTGCAGACTAGGTGGCCTAGAAACTTTGGTATGCTGAAACAGCCACTAAAACCGGGTCATGATTTCTGGAAATAAAAGAAACTGTTGAGTTTTTCAAATGTATTTTTTAGCACTTTGAGCACCACAAGCCAAGTGTCATCTAGTTCCCTTTCATTGGAGGGAAGGCAGACATCTCTATGGCTGACATCTTTAACACTCAGCAACTCACACAAAACAATCTAGGCTGAAAAATAGAAGTACAAATAAATGGAAAACTGCCCCTTTAACTGTTAATGGGCATTTCTCATAATTCTTGACATTTTGTAGACTAAAGAACTAATCATTTAATTTGCAGTTATTCTGCACACAAACCATCAATTAGCCCTCTTCTAACAGACAGCAAGTGTCCTCTCTGTAGAGCTCTGCAGGGGTCTCGGGGCCCTCAGGACACTTTCATTCACCACCGGCTTTGTTCGTGCTTTCACAACAATCTCCTGGCAATTATCTCCTTAGCATTTACATGTGAACAAAAAGAAATGAAAACAACAAATAATTATGATTAACACACTTCAAAAGAGTGAGGAACGGGAAAGGAGAGAGGAATTCACAAAAAAACAAGTAACAGCAAAACAGAATTATCAGTTGGAGGAGAGGAGAGTTTTATTCATCATCAGTGACCACTGCTTTATTGAGAGATTTGTTGAATGACGTGTTCGCACAGGTTTATTTATAAATACTTTTGATTGGCAGGGAAGAAAATCACGTGGCGGTAGATTGTAGCCTCTTGATACAAAACGTTCCCAGACCTTCTGTTTCATTCCAGTCTGTAATAATAGGATTGAAAGACACTATAGATGCAGCATCTGACTCACACTGCTTTTTTTAAAATCACAGTATGTACTTGCTGGCGGATATGTGGAAATGGATAATGCGCTTACTTTAAAAACTATCACTTTGTACACACTCATGGTGATACAGGAACCAAAATAGCCATGAATACAGCTCTGAATCTGTACATCTGTACATCTGATGATGTATTCCCAGCCTTGTTGTTGAGATAAAATCTGCTTTATCTTTTTTCAGGCTCTGGAGGTCTGGAGGTCAGCTTATGTGTTGGCACCAGGCTTCAGATGAGCAGATGAAGCTGGTTTATTTGGATTTTAATCTCTCTCATCCTGGTTGCCTCCTCATGTTTGGATGGAGCTGACAGGACTTTTGTATCCACAACACGGCTTTTCGTCAGCCAGCAGGTGAACCTCAGAGGACCTTCTCTGCTCGCTGCTCGAGATCAGAAGTGAGGCGGAATGTGTGAATTTTCATGTGGGTGCACGTGCACTACACACAGACCGGCAAACCCTCAGAGAGAACAAAAAAACACCCAAACTACTGAGCTCAGAAAATATTTCCAGTAAACGAGTCCGGCTGCACTACTAATGGCACTCTACAAAGAGAAGTGAATGAATTATGCATCATTTCCGTACCGCTGGGAAAACAACCTTCCAGTTCAGAATCTTATTCGTGGAGGCCTAGTGATATTTGGCACAGGCTTCTTAGATATTATGGTTAGGACCAGTTTATTAACAAAGCTTTTTAGGGTAGAGAAATCTTTTTTTTCACAGAATCAGAGCAGGTGTAAGTTCCTGGTACTGGGTGTGATGTGATGGCTGCAAATACCAAATGAGTCACAGCACAGAACTGAACACATGCTTTATATTTCTACTGATGAAAACACTCAAGTGACTGTATGCTGTCACATTTCTTCTTCAATTTGCATTACTTGATGTTGAAAATGCAACACAATCGGCAGACATATGTTGGCATTGTATGTTTCTACAAGCCATGGATACATTACATTTGCATATTATTATGTAGCAGATATATTGAGGCTTAGTATTTCAAGAACATTGCAATTAATGTGTGGTCAGGTTTAGAAACAAAACCCAATTTTTTATGGTTAGGAAAAGATCATGTTTTGGCGTACGATCCCTGATTTCGACAGTAAAAGCAGCAGTGTCTCATAAAAAACAACCACTATCCCAGCAGAAAATGCGGCTATGCCTCAGTAAAAAACAACTGCTATTGGTGGCACTATCCCCGCTGGAAAAACAGCAACAGGTCGCTACAAAACACCCATGTTTTGAGCCTAAAAAGCTGCTGGGAAAACACCAAAGGTTGCGACAAAACACCTATGTTTGCTGCCTAAAAGGCCGCTGGGAAAACAGCAACAGAATGCTACAAAACACCCATGTTTGGAGGCTACAAAGTGGCTGGGAAAACACCAAAGGTTGCTACAAAACACCTATGTCTGCTACCCAAAAAGCTGCTGGAAAAACAGCTATGGGTTGCTACAAAACACCCATGTGTAGTGCCTAAATAGCCACTGAAAAAAACAACAATAATAGGTGCCTAAAAATGCTAGAAACACAACAAGGGGTCGCTACAAAACACCTTAGATTGGTGTCTGAAGAGCTGCTAGAAACACAATGAGAGATCGCTACAGAACACTTACAATTGGTACAACAGTTGGCTACAAACACCTACAATAGGTGCCTAGAAACACGAGGGGTCACTACAGAACAACTACGGTTAGTGGCTAAAAGGCGTTTGGAAAAACTGCAACAGGTTGCTACAAAACATCTTAGATTGGTGTCTAAATAGCTGCTAGAAACACAATGAGGGGTCGCTACAAAACACCTTAGATTGCTGACTAAAAGCCGTTGGAAAAGCAGCGACAGCTTGCTACAAAACACCGTAGATTGGTTCCCAAAGAGCTGCTAGAATTACGATGAGGGGTGGCTACAGAACACCTTAGATTGCTGACTAAAAGCCACTGGAAAAACAGCGACAGGTTGCTACAAAACACCTTGGATTGCTGCCTAAAGAGCTACTAGAAACACAATGAGGGGTCGCTATTAAACACCTTAGATTGCTGCCTAAAGAGCTGCAAGAAACACAATGAGGGGTCGCTACAAAACACCTTAGACTGCTGACTAAAAGCCGTTGAAAAAACAGCGCCAGGTTACTACAAAACACCTACGTTTGGTGCCTAAAAAGCCACTGGAAACACAGCAATGACACTAAATTCCATCTGGTTTTGTTGTTTGTTGGTCCTGAACAATGGTCTGCAGCCTGGCAACACACTTATGTGACACACCATCATCCATCCCCTTTACCTCATGATGACAAAGTCAGCTCATATACTACATCACTTGAAATGTTGATACAATACATATGAAACGTGCAGAAATGTTCAATGCCTCATTTTCTTCTGGCGACTGGGCTGAAAAACAAATTCACCATTTGAACTTTTTACTCATTTTCAAACCTCTGTGAGACAGAACTCAAATGAATTCTAGCTACATGTAAACGGATAATTATTGCGCTACTCAAATGTGTGGAGAAACATAATGACAGCCATAGTTGCTGCACTGAAAGATGCTACTGATATTCTGGTAATTCACTGTGACTGTTCTTCATTTAATTTTCTGCAGGTTGCCACTGTCTGTGAAATTATTGGTTGCTGTTATAAAAATGAAGCAAGTCACTCTCTGTTTTTCTGCAGGGCTTTTCAAGGGGAAAGGCAGGTTCTTGGTGTGTACGTGTGTGTGTGTGCGTGTGCGTGTGTGTGTTTGTGTGTGTGCCAGATTTATGAATTGTATGTCTTCTATTAATAGCATGAAGAGCCTTTGTCTAACTTATTATCCAGTGAGGTCTCTTCGCACGAAAGTGTCATAGTTTAGCAAACAGGGCGAAGATGTATTGCATGAGCTGACACACTGGCACAGTCTGGAGGTAGAAATACGATAGCACTGTGGGGAACATTCTCTCGTACTTAACAACCATACCTGTGGTCACGAGATTTGTTGAATGTAGAACACTTGGTCTTTCAAGAGCTTTTGGTTTGTTTACATCAGGGTCATTGCCACATTTCTCCAGCATGCAGACGCTCTGCATAGTTAAACTTTATTGGTAACTCAACCTCCAATCATGATTGCTTTTCCAATCAGACGAGGCCTTATATTAGAGTTACTAACCTGATCAAGGTACATTCCTCATGTTGCACTCATGGGACTCCCCGAACACTAAAACCTAGTGAAACAAATATTGCCTGTATTATATCAAGTGAGGTGAGGAGAAAAACAATAAGGACTTGGCTAGAACAAAAAGAACAGGAAGGAGAAGAGGGGGGTGAATTATTAGATGCTCACACAAGCTTTGGCACGCTTATTGGCTTTTGGTA
Source organism: Epinephelus awoara (assembly GCA_035609425.1). Lineage (NCBI taxonomy): Eukaryota > Metazoa > Chordata > Actinopteri > Perciformes > Serranidae > Epinephelus > Epinephelus awoara. The sequence goes on from CM069303.1 coordinate 37,477,142, forward strand.
CACACTGTTCCAAACAGACTCTAGCTTACATGTACAATACCCCCGTCTCTGTAAACAGAAGGAAGGGGCATGTTGGGTACTGGCACTCGGTGCTCTGTGGATGAACCACAGACTCATTGCTGTACTGACACGTTGTCACGTTGGGCATCTGTTTTGGGTTTACAGAGTGGCTGAGCAGGGAACACAGACAATTCATACGTTTAAATGCACACTTTGGATACATAATGTTCTGAATGATAAGTAAGAACACAGAAACTAATACACGTGGACATTTTTGATGACTTTTTCTCAGATTAGTTGATTAGTGTGTTTTGTCAATAAAACCCAGTTGGAAGCTTTAATGTTTCACTGTCTTACAATATTGAGTCAAAGTAGATTTATTGTGGCCTTATTGATGAACAGGAAAAGGAACTTTAATGTCAAAGTGAAAACACCCCCCCCACAAAATTAACTTTATCACTGAATATATGAAATACAAAATACTTGTCTGCACTGGACACACAGAGCCCCAGCTGCTCTGTGGGAGAGGTGGGCAGGCCTGCATTTTCCTCGTATATCACCGATGCATTTATATCATTTGTCGTTAAGAGAAAACAAAGATTGCTGGATCATGTTAAGAACAGAGTATGGATCAGGAAACGCACATGCATGAAATGCAAGACCGACACAGACCCTCAGTTATAGTATGACTGTACCAAGTGTGTATCCGAGCAACTGGTACCAATCTGCAGTTGTCTGTGGACCCAGAACACTGAAAGTACATCCAAGCCTTAAGTCTGTATTGCACCTTTGGCAGTGTTACAACCTTGACTTCGGGTGGATAAGTCTGTATCAGTAGGACACTGCAAACTTTTCTTCTCTGTGAAATTGCTCATGCTGCTCAAGGGCTGTGCAACGTGACACAGTCTTTAAACCTCCTAATGTTTTAAAACAAAATTCAGAAACGTCCTACATGAATATTTTTTACAGGCACTGTGATAAACATATGCAAAATGCAATTTCACACAGCCCACAGTGATGTCTTTAAAGTGCCTGTTTTGTCGCATCAACAGTTAAAAACCAAAAGGTTTTCAGTTTGTAAAGAAAACTGGATGTAAGGACACTGAGAGCTGCTGGAAACCAGTCCAAATGTTGGCAAGTAAAGCTTATTGTGATTCTGATAAATTCACATTCATGTCCACACAGAAACTCAAATAACTATTTTCCCAACCCTAAAAATACACTCATGCAGAAATATTCAGCCTCCTCTGTGGTCCGCCTCAACTATCCCAAAATGCACCTGTTCTGCTCCACAGCCACTTTCAGTCAGTGAGACAGCGGCGGCGGCACAATAGCCGCATTGTTCTCATTACACAAAGCAGGGAGCAGAAGAGTTCACTGTGACCATCTAATACAGGCAGCGCTACAGACTGTATCTATAAGTGCGCTTGTATAAATGTGTGCATTTGACGAAGTGCATGTTATGTAGGCTACTCATGATGTCGTTAAATTGATGTAGAGCACCAAACGTAATGGGGTCACAAATGGTTTATATGTAATGTTCCCTGAACAGTTTATTTAAGCTTTCTCAGGTTTATGACAGAAGGTCAGAGTGTCAGTAAATAATAGTGTCAGTCAGTCTACTATATAAAGCACTGGTCTAGATTTTATGATCATTTCAAACAGTTTAGGCAAGGACAGCGGCACTGTTGTTTTTGTGTCAGGCCGTGGATTCAGGGTACCAAGAGTACCTGTACAGACTTTTATTGGGATGATAAAAAGGTAATGAACAGTGACTCTTAATTTAGAGAGAATCTAATGAAACATGAGAGAGCACAATTTTATGCTATTAGCACCTGCCTAAAATGGGTAGTATATCAGAAATCTGCATGCCATTTGGAACACAGCCACCACACACACACACACACACACACACACACACACACACACACACACACACACACACACACACACACACACACACACACACACACACACACACACACACACACGCTCATATACCATGTCCCCTGCATATTTTCCTCATCTCCATAGCAGCTCCAGATTCCTGGGCTGCCCCTCTTCTCCTCTGGAGGCTCACAAGCATCTTGTCCTGATCACGTTCAATAACAATAGATGTGTTTGTATAACTGGATGTCCATGGTGAGCTGAGATGGCTGCGAGAAAGCACTGGAGCTTGACCCACTTTCCAGTCCTGTAACCACATTAATTCACTCTGCCAGGTGCTCGAGAGACCGGAGGTCTGCTAAGTGAATGTACAGAGAACTTTTAGTTGCCTTTACACAGCAGCGTGGGCTAAAGCTTTAACACAACAGGATAAAGGTTTTCTTGTATCACTATGTCTCAACAGAATAATACAAATACAAGGAGTTGATACGGATAAAGAAATGCAGTACATCGTGATTTTGTTACAGCACCTGGTCATGTTATCAATTACTCATTACATATTACTAAGGTGTTCAGTTACTATACTGGTTACTTGACTCTTGTTATTCAGCCCAACTACTTCAAACGTGCCTCTAAACAACTTATAATCCAAACTCTGTCATCATATCCTGTATCTAACAGACGACATGTACAATTAGAAAACAAGACATTTCTATCCACCTGTTTTTGCATCTTCAGTTTGCACTTTAAAAAAAACCTCGGTGGAAACGCCAGAGAGTTGAGGTATCACGATGTAGTCGATGTATTGATAAAAGTGTAAGTGTAATGGAATCAGACTTCTTGTGAATAAATCACGATGTACATGAAGCATGTGGCTTATGCATCCACTGCAGCTTCTTCTTCACCGAAGACAAAAAAATGACGACAGATGAAACCAGAGAACATCCTGCAATGGGATCACTCCCATAAGACAGCAATCTGTGACTTAAAATGTTGTTGGGCCAGGGAGGTAAAGTGGAGGAGAATGGCCCCTTCACTACTTCCTGCCTCCTACCTCTGGCACCCTGGCTCAGACCACACCCACCTTCGACCTTGTCCTTCATTTTTGTTTTGTGCCTGCACCTTTCAAGGTTGTGATGCTATCGCAGTGACAAAATCTATCCACAGACGAGTGTTGGGCAGTAACGCGTTACTACAAAATCTTTACAGTAACAATATTATTTTTTCCAGTAATGAGTAGTGTAATGAACTACTTATAAAATTTCAGTAATGATATTTAAGTTACCCTTAAAACCAAATAACTCATTACAACGTTACTTTTGCTATCACATCACTAATGACCTGAAATACAACAATCACATCAGCTGATTCATTTTTGAGTCGTCGTGCAGTCAGTTTGGAAAATGGAAACGCTTACCTTAGCAGCTGGAAATAATCCCATGACTTTGATTTTGTCTGGAGGAAAGATGACAAGAACACTGTTGCTGCAGGCAGTCAAACACGAAGCTCTAGGAAATACACCCCACCAATGGTAAGCCCTTCTTGGCCATAGAGGTCGGCTGGAGCCCTGCAGTGGCTAAACAACCACAACTGTAAGAAGTGATGAAGCTGCTGGAGATGTTGTAGATGATGTTACTCCACGAAGGCAGACATTCACACAGAGGCATACATCTGAATTTTGGAGAGATATGCAATTACCAATGTTATGGGGTCTGACAGAAAAGTCATATAAAAATAGCGTAACGAATTACTGTTGGCAGGGAGTAATACTATTACTTTTGAAATGTCTGCAACTCATAAAAACGCAACAGATTACGCTCTCGGTTTGTTTGTGTCTTCCTCCTTCCTTCCTCATTCTTTTTCCTGAGAGAACATGACATCTAGCAGCTCGTTAAAGTGGCAAGCACTGGAATAATTTCATCTATGAAGCAATACTGGGACAAACTTCCAGCCGACCTCTGCAACCTTCTGTGTGTCAGCTCAGGTAGTTTCCAGCTACGCCCCTACAAGTGGTTGCTTTTTAATGAACCCCGGGTTTAAACTGATCTGGGGAAAACTGCATTCTCCTACTCTGCACCATGGGCATTAAACAATCTTCAAAAAGATCTAAAATTCGAAACACTTATATGCATGGATGAATTCAAGGACATCATAAAGAATGTGGTGACAGAGACATGTGCTTGTTTTACCTGAGAGGCCACTATGTTTGAATGGTTGTTGTTTTATTGTGGATTTTTTTGTATTACATGTTGTATTTTGAATGTGTTTTGATTGGCTGCTACCTCGGCCAGGTCTCTCTTGTAAAAGAGATCGTCAGTCTCCATGGGAACTGCTGGTTAAATAAAGGTTGAATAAAACAATATATCTGACAGCATCGATTTCTCGCTCCTCCTGGGCAGGCAGAATACGTCCCACCTCAAGAGAGAGATTCACTTGTCTCTTCACAGGTACATATTAAATGAGTCATTCAAAAAGATTCATTTTTGACCATCACTATTTTAGGGTAGCTATCTTGCTGTTCATTCTAGTTATGAACATAACCTGAGGATTTCTGAATGCTGGCTCACCAGTGGGATAACATTAGCAAGCTAGCTCAGGACACACAATATGTTTTAGTGGAAGCTTGAGCTGCCACCCTTCTCCTGCAGCACTTGCAACAAACATGTGCCAGAGTCTGTCAGCTGAAGGAAGAAAGACTGAAATGATATCAACCCTCTCACTTCCGGTAGCAGAAAGTAAATGAGTGTTATAAAGGACGCTGCAGAGAGAGGTGACCTTGAGAATCTGGAAGGATCCTCTCAGTCTGCCTCTGAAGTAGTGATGTAAATTGTGAATTTCATTGTGATCCCTTGCAGTATGCTGCTGAAAAAAGTAATCACATTACCGTAAGGCATCTTTAAGTAATGCATTACTGCCCAACACTGCCTTACAGTGGTCTCAAATCCCAAAAATGTCCTCCCAGGAAATTTGGGGATTTGGGGGGCGCTTTAACAAAATCTGGGAGTGCACCTTACATTGCAGTGCACACATTCCTTTGAGCTCTGCAGAGACCAAAACATCTGTTAAATGTACTAATTTTGTGAGCGCTATATTAACGCACAGATATTTGCTTTTCCACTAGATATTGAGCTCCTCTCTGACGCAGCTGCATGAAGTGAAACATTCCTCAGAGAATAATCACAGCGCTCACCTTGAATTTCTTTTCAAACCAGTGAAATCTGCCACAGAGGAGGAAAATAGCTGCAGTGACAATGTTCATGTGGGCACTATCTTATAATTATATATATATATAGTCTTATGCTTCTACGTTTTCATCAGTAATATGAAAAAAATCTCAGTGCAATCTTTCTTCTGTGACAGGACTTGAGTGTCATTTTCAGTCACCTGTCTGAAGTGTGAAGCAGTAGGAGGAGACAGCTCTCTCTGTGTATCCAGTGGTCTAATGAATGGGTCAAGTGGCACATGATGGTGTGGTACTCCCTCCTTCAGGATGTCTGACGCATGTCCTCCTCTTTTTTTCATTCGTCTTGGTGCCAATTTTCACGTACAGTACAGTGCGTACTGTTCAAGGACACTGAAGCGTATCCTCCATTATTGCCCGGAGCAGTTTGGCCCATCTGTGTTTTCGTCTTCATACTCTGTGGCAACCTAATGGCCCAGCTACACCACAGCTCCTCCCTGCAGTAGACATAATGTGTTTCTGAAAGCCAGGCTAAAGGGGAGAGAGTGTGTACTTAACCAGCGTCCAAGTCGTGCCTGCTGAGGCTGCATTGACGCAGAGGCATGAGCCCTCACAGTCACCTGCAGGCAACACAGCAAAGAGGAAAAGATCATACCACTTATATGTGTAGGATTTTACTCGTGAACAATGTCCACATAATCACACACACACACACACACACACACACACACACACACACACACACACACACACACACACACACACACACACACACACACACACACACACACACACAGAAAACATCTTTATGTGTTTCAGCTTTGCGATTTCCTCTGTACCGGTGAGTTGACAAAACGTGGCATATCTTCTCCTGCCTCCAACAAGTTGCACTTCCGCTAACGCACGAACACATTAAAACACCCAGCAACTGTGTTCTCACACGCTGTCTTCCGTTTAAGCCCCCTCACAGAGGACAGACGCAGTACAGAAAGAAGTGACCTTGAGAATCCAGTTGATTCATCTCAGTCTTCCTCTGAATCCTGCATACGCATATTCATATGGAAAGGTTGTCATTCTTTGTGCAGTGTGAGGGTGCTGCATAACTTGCCAGAGCATGGGTGTCTGTGTGGGTGTGCATGCGCTTACGAATGAATGCGGGGCACTAAGTCATGTGCGTACATTCTAAGATCATTATTAGAGGATCTCCTTCCTGAGTCTGTGCATGTAGAGGGCAAGGGGCATCCCAGAAATGTTTCACTGGTCAGATGGAGCCACTGAGAATCTTGTGGTGGCACACGGAAAGCAAAAGTTATAACTGAATTTCAGGAATTTGATTATGGAGGGGAAATGTATGGAGAGTTAAGGAATCCCATACTTTGATTTTTTATTTTACAGTTAATATTACCTATTATCTGATGTGCACAATTGGTATAATTATCATTTTGAGTTCCACAACAATCCTGTTTTGATCTGGTATATATCTGTACATGTTAGCTGATTCATTGTTCTCCAGCCTTTTCCTTATAAAGACAACTGTAAAGCTTTAATGTGAATAAGCACTGACTGTGTTGAAAAAAACATTTACTAGGAACAGGCTTTCCCAAGTTTAGGGGACACTCATGGGTAACCACAAGACTTTTCAATCACAAATCTTGATATGAGAATTCAAGGGATCCCTTTAGCCATGCCGGTTGTTCCCTCACCTCAGATTTAGCTGAACTTCAGAGCATTATTCTGCCCCTTTCCTAACAAGCAGTGCCACCATGGTACCAATGACATCAAAGAACCAGTGGCGATGAAGGCCGACTGTTGCGTCGTCTCACGTTTCTTCACATCTCCTGTTCTCGGCCAAAAAGTTTCACTTCACAAGGAATATAACTCTCCATACCAGCCAACACTCCAACCTCGTCACATATCACTGTTTGGTCAAGGTACCCTGGGTGTGTTGGTTGTTGACGTTCTGGGACGCAGTGTCAAATTCTGCCTGATACATGCATTGTCTTCTTTCAAAGTACACTCAAGTTGATGTTTTTTTTCCTTTAACAACAAATGCATGTCAGTGGGTTAAGAAAAAAAGAACAGGGTTTGGCTCTATAATCTTACCCTGGAACGCGAACACAGATTCAAGACACTTGTTAGTCAGTTAGCACTGAGCTTAACTGCCAATCAGAGCGATTTCATTCAGCAATGAGTGACACTGTTTCCAACGCTGATTCAACATGCTGTATGGGCTGAACAAAACTTTCTCAAGGATCAAGTCCTCTCAAGTTTAGGGGAGACTCAGGGGGACCCGTACCCTCATATATCTTGAGGTGAGTCCTATTGAAAATGGCCATGCCAGTTGTTCCTTTGCCGAAACGTAGCCTAAATTTGGAGTGTTATTTAATCCCCTTCCTGACAAGCTATCCCAACATCTTTGGTCACGATCTATCTTCGTGCTAGCTTTAAAAATGAGCATGCCACAGCGTTTTGAAGACAGTAATATCAGCCTCCAGTTAATTTCACCACAAGGGTCAGTGGCGGGGGCAGTAATAATATTAAGGCGGCCATGGCCCCATTTTTTAGGACAATTCTAGTAATTTCAATGGGAAGGAAAGAAAAATAACTCATGATAAACAATCCTATTAACTGTGAACAAACACCATAGCGTGAACACTGATGTCATACCTAGAACAAAAACCAACCCAGCCATGAAAAGGTGAGGGTCAATTACGGGTCAACAGCTGGCAGACTCGCTGGAATAGCATCGGTGATTAAGTGTGAGTCTCAGGAACAAGGTGAAGACACTCACTCTCATCAGTGAGCGCACATGTGCAATTACCGCCCTGCTTCTCCAAAATGACTGCTCCTCTGAGCCGGGGCGCTCACCCGAGGAAAGGTGACGAGAAGTGATTCATCAGGGGATTAATTCGCTCTAAGCCCTCTGAAGAAGCACCCCAGGCTGTGTCTCATAAAAACACTTTCTAGCCATAAAAATACTAAAAGAGCGAAGCAGATATTAACACTTCACAACGGGGATGGTGAAAAGGCTCTTTTGTTGATTTATGCAGCAATCACCAGGATGCACCATGTTTCACCCTATTTAACCCAATGTTGCTTCAAATCTCAGGACCTTAAATCCCCTCTGTGTTGTATTCAAATATGCCTCTCTCATCTGCCTGTCTGTCCACGGCATACTGAGGGAAAGACTAAAACACACTATTAACATTCTAGTGTTTATTGGTTTAGGCGTGCCTATTTATGCCATCATATTTGTGTTCACAGGTGTCTAATCCACCTGCATTCAGGCTCATTCTTCCTGTGAGAGGTAGTGACAGCACTGAGCCCGTCTGTCAGTTTGCACACAAAACTTCATTTAGTCTCGAAGACACTGGACTGACAGGAAAGCTGCCTCTGGATGACAGAAGATGACAGACACATGAGTAAACTGTGAAAAACACCACGGTAATTACTGGTATCACTATAAGATGATGATAATGAGGGAAGGATAATGATGATGAAGGATTTCTGACAAAAGGTCTGACTGAAAAAAGATCTGATTGAATATTTACGAGCTTCTTCTCCATGTGCACATGCTGTCCTCTCTAATGTGTTTACTCTCGTATATTCCACACCCGAATCGAGCTGCACGTGCTCCGCTGCATCTTTATCTCTATTCATCACCGGGATCTTGTTACTTGTGAGCCGATGAGCTGAACGGGTCACTGTGTCCCGCTGAGGACTGTGACGAGGCCAGAGCTGGCACAGTTCGTGCCAGAATCACACATTTCATTTTGTTGCACATAAAGACCAAATATCCCACTCCATACCTGACGCATTATTACACAGTACACACAGTACTACTATGCATAAACGTTCTCATACTTGTGTCATTGAAAGTATGTGAAGCAGGGCTTGGCAGTGGCTTCACTTTGGCCACTCACTAACTACATCCACAGATCACAGCTCCAGCCCTGGCCCAAAATCAGCCCCCAAGGAAGTTGTTTGTCTATATTAAACCACCACAGAAGCCCTTCTCTGAACCTCGCTCTGCCTCCAGCAGGAGCTCCAGCTCCGTGCAGTCTGGGCTGTAAAGCAGGCCAGACGGACAAACAGGGCCCAGAGGGGAAAAGTCTGAATTGAGGCCCAAAACCATAAATCCAAACCTCTGAACCCCGTGTCCCAACATGATCCGTCCAGAGCAGAGTGTCCCTGTTCGTCTGTGTGAGCTGTCACTTGATGATTCCATCTACTTACAGCCCGGCTCCCACGACGTTGTTTATTTTACATAGAAATGACATTAGAAATAAATGCGTGTGTTCGTTGCCATGGGTGCCTGAGCGGTAATGATTCATAAAAAATGACGTTGAGGCCGAAATGGTTGGACTCAAAGACATCTGGAGATCCATTAATCCATATCTCCTTTAAAGATTAAAAACATATTTCAACTTGATGTTTTCAATACAGATTGATAACTTCTATACTGTTCTCTGGCTCACAACTGGGTTCCTGCACCGTTTATTTTGGGTGCATCGCAGGGCTCATTACTGTTTCATCTACATGTGTTCTGATGACATTATTTTCTGTGTACACATGGAAGAGATGCAGAGGATTTAAAAAACTTAATAACTGTCATGGAGAAGACAGCTGTCTGGGTTAATTACTTCTGCTTTTCCTTAGCGTGCTGCATGTTTTTTCTCCATCAGACTGGAATAAAATATGCAGATGTTTTATTATGATTAAAAAAAACAACAACAAAAAAAACAACAACAAACAAAGCAATGGCTTAACTTTTCTTTGATTGGTATTAACTTTCTCTGTAGGCTACAGCACAACAAAAAGGAAACAACAATATCAAACACAATTTAAATATACTAAAAAAGAAACTGCGTAGCCTACTTACTTATTTAAGCACAAGCGACCAAATCAACAAAACTTCAAGTCTACAAAATTGGTTGAGGAATAACTGGGGGTGCAGCTGGACCCCAAAAAGCTGCGGCCTATGGAACTGTCTCTCCTGGCTCCCTTACAGTCAAGATGGCGTCAAAGACAACAAAAACAAGGATTTATTCATGTCATATCCTGCCTAAATTTAGTGCATCATTAGCAGCATTAGTGTGATACGACGGCTGCAGAAGACAGAACAAAACCAGGGATTTATTCATGTCATATTGTGCTTACATTTAGTGCATCATGACATATAGGACATGGAATTAATGTGCAACAAAGGCCGAAATGTGGCCTGCAACAGATTAGGTAAAGCAGAGCCAATTTCTCGAAAGCTCACAGCCGCTACAAGCCGGTTGAGGGGAATGAGGAGTCAATGACAGTATAAAACAGACAGTAAAACAGGTTATGAATCACAACAATTAAGAGAGATCCTTGAGCACACAGTCACAAATAAGCACACATGATATTAGGCTAATTGGTGGAGTAGAATTTGAGAGTAGTGTCAGACAGCATGATCCCGTCCAGGTCTAAGCCTGCAGAGATAACGATCTCTCTTTACCAAAATACTTTGACATTTGTGGACAAAAAAACATCAACATTACCATCACTGTAGAGACATCTTTCAGTATAATTTGTTTTGCAACACATCATTGGTATCTAAAATTATTCACATTTTAAATCTTCTCCCTTCAAATGACTTTATTTTGCTGCACACATGCACCTTCACTCCTAAATACAGGTTTTCTCCATTAAAACAATAAAAATTCAACTCCTTCCCCTCTCACATCAGAACGTCCTCTTAATCTTCCACTCCACATATGCACAGATTAAGTGCAAAGTGACCATTTTCCCCTCACAGGTTCAACACGTGGGGAGGAAGAACAACAACTTCTCAATCAGTGTAAACAGGATAATCCCAGAGTTTAAAGTCTTACCTTAAATACATATCTATGGTCACATGCACACCACACGAAAACACCCCTATCGTCTGTTATTGCTGCAACACCCGGCGTTGTTTGTCAGCTTGCCTCTTCTGCATGAACACAGACATACCTGTTGGCACACATAAACACTTTGGCTGAGCGACACGTGCAGGCCAGTCTTCAGAAATGAGAGTGGGAAACCAATTATTCGATGTTACGCTAGAGATCAGCTGGGGAATGTAAACAGGAGAGATGGGGAATCAAGATTTGAATATTTTCCATCATTTTTCTTAAGAAGCTGGCTATGACTGCAGTGTAAAAAGCTGGCATTCCTCGAGTGGGAGGAGGCTGTAGTGTGTGTGTGTGTGTGTGTGTGTGTGTGTGTGTGTGTGTGGGAAGAGGGGGGGCTATTGTTATTCAAAGCCAGTGCCATAGCACACGTAGCCCCCTAAAAACGCCATTGCCATCCCCCTACTACTGTTGACATTCAGAGGCATGCAAATGGAGGAACATGTTGGAAGTTTTACATTTCAATAAGAAAAAAAACAACCTCTCTTCCTTTGTGTGGCTCAGGAGCTGCTTGTGCGGACATGTCACTGCAATTTCCATCAGTCATTGGAAATGCAAATGCCCTCGTAGATATAAACAAATAAGTGAAGCGATCTAGGAAAAGATGTGTGAATGGATCTGTCTTACCTTTGTTTTCATGCATCTGCAATAAAGTCCTGCAAGAAAATGGAACAAGTGAACAAACACTCGCCTTTGCATTTAATTATTTCTTAGATTCTAGATAAAAATATGGAGCATGATGTGGAGTTTACATCAAGGTTCTTTTGTAGTATTCACAAAGCTTTGAAGTAACAAGATCAGTACCTCTAAGGGTGCTGTCACACCTGTCCTGTTTGGTTCGGTTCAACTGATCCCAAATTCGTTTGCCCCCTTAGTGCGGTTCGTTTGGGCAGGTGTGAAATTCTGACCAATCAAGAGCAGCTTTCTCACACAAGGCATTTGATCTGGTCCTCTTGTAAATGCTGCCCTGAGAACACAAACCACCTCTAGGCAATTATATAACTTTGGAACAAAATGAGTCCCTGACTCAGACCAAAGGAGAGCACTCTAGGTCTGAAAGCAGCTTAGAATAATTAGCCTCTAATAATCATGTTTGCTGACAATGGTTAAAGGCAATGAGAATGATAAGCATCTATCATGATGATAAACACATATCTGTGGTTCATGAGCTTTGCCCCCAGGGCTGCTCCAAACTGCCCCAGTTTCTCTGATATCTCAAATGACCCTCCTTTGAGGAATCAGGCCTGGGGGCAAGTGACGGTCGTACGCTTCTTCTCAGCTCCACTATAAGAGGTAAAGCCATCTCGGGAAATCAGTCCTCACTTCTGTGTCAACAAGGACATCCTTCTGGGAACACCTCCTCCTCCATCTCCTGATTTCACCTGCCCCTCATCCCCTCTGCCAACCCCCAATTAACTCCACATTCCTCTGTTTGCAGTGAATACCCCAAATTCTCCCTGATAATTGTCCACACCCCAGCCAAAGGATTACCCCCATTTCACCCTCTCTAACATCTATTGTCACCTTTGTGTGAGTGACACTCTGATCCCTGAGTCAGGCCTTGTTTTGCCCTCTTGTAGCTATAATCGTGACTCAAAGGTATTTTAATTTACCTCCAGTCCTCCCTCAGGGAAAGTGAAGGCACAACTATACAGAGTTTCTGCACCGCAGTGTCAAATGTATTGTCACCACTTACACATTGTTCTCCAGGTACAGAAGAAGTGATGCTGCACTCCGTCATAATCAGTTTAGAGTTGACGCTTTGCTGATTGACTTCTGGTGTGAGTCACTCACCATTTCTGGGTGAATCCTGGCCCGTCATGAGGATAACAGAAACACCTCCACAGCACCCGCCCATTAGTATCTGTCATCATTAGCCTTGCCGCCTGGTTGCTAGAGGAGGTATCAAGCGTGATGCCTTTTATCTTTCTGTGTCACAAACAGGCTGCAACGTGGGCTCACAAAATGGTGACACCTCACTCATATCATTCATTTAAAAAGGCAGGACCTTGAGGTTGCACTCTGAAACTTTCAAAGAATAGAGTTTACATGTCATCAAATGCAAGTATGTTCAGTATTTACTCACTATTAGCAGAAAAAATACCAGACTCAGCCTTCCTGGGTGGAGTTCACTGTGATGTGGTTAGAGGGATAGTTGTGTGTGTGTGTGTGTGTGTGTGTGTACACACCTAGCGACCACGTCTGCTCACGAAACCTGGGCACTAATTTCATATTTCAGCGCAGTCGCCTGTCATCGGCACTCTTATCAAAAATACATACCAGACCGTAATCACAGAAGGACTGGATGCCAAAATACCTCAGAGCACATGAGCACGGATGAAAGATGGGAGAGGAAGGGAGGGAGGGAAGCCTGCGGGGGATGAGACAGAGAGGACAGAGGAAAAGTGGGACAAAGACATGATACTGGTTAAATCAGAGCGGGGAGCAGCTGCTGAACTGATTTGTCACGTGAAACACCAACAAATGTTTATTGTGTTGCAGTGTCTTAAAAATAGATCCTCATTCCATTTGCCATTCAGAGAGCACCGGCGGAAATAGTGTGTCATGTGTGGATGTGGAGGGCAGGTAGAGCTCACATCTGCGGCATAAATGCTTGCATGAATTCTTGTAAAGTATGTGTGTTTGTGTGTGTGTGTGAGGGGGGGTTTGTACAACATCAGCGGCCATTAACCCCCTGTGTGGCAGATTCACAAGTGTAAGGGCATGTCTGAACAGGTTACCAGCTGCAACACAACACTGGGGAGCTGAACAGGATCCATCCACATCCTGTGTCCCACTTTAAGTCAGCAACTGGCAATTTTTAATCTAATTTAAAGACACTTTTTTGGCTCGCTTTTAGTTTAGTCTGCAGCTCTTTAACCGCCTTTGTCAGGTCCCCTCTTAACTTTTGTTTTCTTTTGTAAGTTCTCTTACTGCTTTTTGATCTGCTGCTGGTTTCCAACCGGCTGCCAGTGTTGTTAGACTTGTTTACTTGGATTTAGATTCAATCTCAGGATAACGTCCAGTGGTTACTAATGTCAATTTGACATCAAACGACAGATGATGATATTTTGTTGGTTTGAAGTTGTGTTGTTCAGTAACAACAACCCAGCATCTTTGAAATGTCTCATGCCGACGTCACCTTGATGCAGAATTTAGCTGAGAGGTTGAGACCAAAGCCCAACGTGTGCAGAACATCGTATTGTTTAAGTCCAAACAATGTGATATTACAACCGTTAGACATTTCAAATGCTGTCAAACCGATTTTCATCCAATCAAAATTTAACGTCTGTCCAACCAACCCATTTCTCATTCCCAACTTGTCAAATACCGCCACTTTGACGATGATTCTGGCATCAGATACTGACATACAGATACTGACATACAGACTACATGCACTCTTCCCAGCAGCTGTTTCTGATGCAACCGGCCACAACCAAACCTGTCAAACATCGCTGTTTTGTTCGTGGATGTTGATGTCAGACACCAAAGCACCAGGACACTCTTGTGTGGCTATTTCTGTCGCTGTCGGCTACAAATAAACTCACCATAACTGCTGTGTATCATTGCCTTTGATGCACCTTTACTGAGGCTGGTGAACTATCTGCCTACATTGGAAAGCAATCAAGGTCAACTTCTGTTAGAGGTGCGCTGTATAAATAAGCTGCATATAAGAAAAAAGCAGCTGGTTGTACTTTGAGGATGTGACTAATTCTTTTTCATTTATCAGTTATCATCAAATGCATCTGTGCACTTTACAGCAGGAACAAGAACATATGCAGACAGTGCACGTTAAAAACTTTTACTTGTTGAGCCTGTGTGATGACCCTGGCTTCAAAACACAACAGCAAACATCGCTGCTGCTGTGAGGGGGATGACTCAGAAAAGGTTATAAAATGCTTTGATAAGAGCACTGATGAATAGCACTGGAGACAATACGACTGCTCAGTCGCTCCTCAGGTGGAGATCAGTCTGCAGCTAGAATCCTGGCGCAGTCAGTGAGTGCAGAAAATCCAGTTGGTAATAAAAGCTGCTGAAATAAAGTGAGCATGTGAACATGTGCTGTATAAACACACTTGAGGATGTGAGTAATGCTAAAATAATGTGGGGAAAACTATTTATAATTTACTGGTGAGAGTGTCACTGCAAAATAAAATTAATCTTTGTGGCATTTGTGTTATTTTGATTATTATTAATTCCATGACAAGAGCCAAACGTAACGCAAAAACATTTCTCTCGCTCGTCTCCTCCCATTAGAAAGCCTGTTGAGTGCGGACACCCAGCCAGTGGTCCCACCTGTTGCAAGAGCATTTCTTGCTTGTGTCTATCCTGAATATCCACGTGTAGGCGGAGGCGCACGAGGGAGGGGGGGAAGACCAGCGCCCAATCAGATGCGACCGCCGCTGGAGCGCTATATAAGCCGCGAGCGCTCCTCTCACAGCAGCAGTGAGTCTTTGCGTCTCATCCGCGCAGCACCAGTGTCGGCTCATTTCACTTGTGCCGCACATCCTCCGGAGTTAAACAGGATTTACTTTACCAGTTTTATCTGAGGGGTTTGTCTGCGAGCTGTGAAACAGTTTGGACAAATTTCCATTTTGCTTTCTTGGACGGATTCGACGAAACGATTAAGAAACAAAAAAAATGCGTCTCATCCAGAACATGACGACCATTGCGGAATACTCAGCACCTGAATGCTCGGTGCCAAACAGGGTCATTAAAATGTCAGTGATAGGAGGCAGCGGAGTTGGCAAAACAGGTAAGAAAATAAATCAGATTTTTGTGTTTTGGTGTAATTTACTCACATGCTCGCTTTAAACATTGTTTTATATCTGTCTAATAATGCGCTCTTGCTTTTTTTGTTTCAGCGCTTGTGGTGAGATTCTTAACGAGGCGCTTCATCGGAGACTATGAGAGAAATGCTGGTGAGTAACTGAGCTGTACAGGCTACTCTTTGGGAATTAAAGGAGCTGAAATGGCTTTCTAACATGTTCAAACTATTGGTGTTGAAATTAATGTTGTTTCTTCTCTACAGGAAATCTCTACTCCAGAGAAGTCCAGGTGGATGGAGAGCAAGTCACCATCCAGGTTCAAGACACTCCTGGTGTGGAGGTAAGACTATCTTTTAAGCTCTCCTCTCCTCAGGCAGATTATAGTTTATTTTCCCTGAGCTGACTGTAAAGAAACTGAGCTGTCAGGGTTCAACATATGAAAATCTGTGGAGGATAATCCAATACAAAGATAATATAATCTAATTGACTGTCTGGCTGTTGAGACCATCTAAACCTCTGTCTGACTGGGCTCCAGTCCAAAACCAAAGACGTATATGTGTGTATATTTTCTCCTGAAGTAGAGCCCTTCAGTCTGGCTGTAATCTCCTATTTAGGCTAATGGATGTCTGAGGCCAGGGTAAATGATACCCTGATCGTGGTCCAGACTCCTCAGTCGCCCACACCTCACTGTCCTGCAGGAGAAACCCTATAGCTCGTGTCTGCCTCAGTCAGCATTCCAGTCATTACTAAAGATCCGTTGCACGAAGTCAGGGAACGTTCAATCTTCATTTTTTCGTTGATCAGAAAATGATTAAAATGTTTTAAGTGTTTTAATCAGTCTCCTTTTTTCTTTCCTCCCCAGTTGACTGATAATGGCATCAATCTACCAGATCATGTGACCTGCTCCATACAGTGGGCTGATGCAGTGGTGCTGGTGTACTCCGTGACAGACCGTCGCAGCTTTGATTTGATCGATCAGTTGCACCAGCTGGTTGTGCGCACCGGAGGCGCCAACATGCCTCCCGTAATCCTGCTGGCCAATAAGGCGGACCTGCTGCACCTGAGGCAGGTCGACACCCAGCAGGGCCCTATGCTGGCGGGAACGCTGGGCTGCTCTTTCTACGAAGTGTCCGCCAGCGAGGACTACAGCCAGGTGCACAAAGCTTTCCACAAGCTGTGCTGCCAGCTCGCCAAGCAGCCGCCTCCTGCCCCCAACTCCTCACACAACTCTGCCAGCGCCGCCACGGAGAAGAGGCGCTCGCCCCTCATCCCCCGGCCAAAGTCTCCCAACATGCAAGACCTGAAGAGGCGCTTCAAGCAGGCGCTGTCAGCCAAAGTGAGGACTGTCACATCGGTGTGAGGAGGGCGAGATGTTGAACGTGGTCCAGGGTGGCCACAAAGAAAGAAAGCATTGAAAACGGTAGAGAAAAAGAGGACAGAGAAGATTAATGCTTCTCCCATGACGTCCTGTATCGGCCTGGCTGAAGGAGGCAGATGGAATGAACAGTGGTTGGGTTCTAAGTAGAGAGAGGCTGATGAACCTTTACAGACGCATCTAAGTGGCAGGTGTCTGCCCTGTCAGATACCATGTGTGAGGACAAGCAGCAAGAAGGTTCATTTGTTCAGGAGTAGAAATGACACCTGAGGACACAGAAGCAGCTGTGTGAGGCTGACTAAACCCAACACTCTGCATATAAAATCAAAAACTGTAAATCGAGCTCTCCTGGCAACAGCAGCGCTCGAGGACGCTTATTTTTAGCTGCGCTGCCCATTGTGTCTTTTCTGTATTCAGACTGCCACTACATGGCACCACTAAATGCTGGTATTATTATACCAGCCACTTCAGCCAAGGCTCTGTGCTGCCATGTGTGTAGTATATTTTTGCAGCATCCAGAACCATTATTGTGTGTGACAGAATGATGAGAGGAGGTGGGGTGCGGGTTGTAACAGGACAATGGACACAGTATGTAGCGTGTGGTGGTTATCACTGATGCACTTTATTAAAAAAAATGATCCAAAGGGCCTATTGTTATTTATTTGTTTGATAGAAATTCACTGTTTGTTCACAATAAAAATGATGAATTTGAACATGTTTCCGGTTTTTCATTTATGAGTTTGCGTGTGTGTATCGAGCACGTATGCATTTCAGAAGTTTTTGAGCCTGTGATGACCTTGGCTCCACAACACAATGAGAAACACCTCTGCCGCTGTGAGGGGGATGACTCACAGAAAAAGTTATAAAATGCTGCCGTAACAGCATTAATGAATAGCACTGAAGACAATAGAAGCATGACTGTACAGCCACTTCTCTGGCCTTGAGATCCGTCTGCAGCTAAAACCCTGCTGCAGTCAGTGACCTCAGAAAATGAAGCTGACAAAAAAAGGTGTTGAAACAGCCTAAACCAACAGCACCGCAGAATTTGTGTTAGTTTTTCTTAGGGAGTCTTCTGAGAATTGCAAGCTCCCAGAAGATGAGGAGAAAATGATATGAACGCTTTTCCAATAAAACTGAGTGTGTGTGTTATTAAGTTAGAGAGAGATCTGTTTATTTACAATCCAAAAGCCTAATTAGTGAATCCTGAATGTGGTGTTCCAGCCTGTCAGAGGGATTTACTGGTCTCTCTCTCTGGCAAAATGTGGGGGACTCTTGTTCACTATCAATTCAGGTGTGTAGGTGGGTGAAATTAGTGAGCTCTAGCTGAGGTGATTCATGTTGGAGAGAATAAAGAGAGAATGGGAGGTGTGTACTTGTGTGTGAGGTGAGGTGGGGGGAGGGTGCAGGAAGGTGTAGGTGAGCTCAGAGTGTGAGCAAATTAGCGGGCTCAGCAGACAGTGTGAAACGACTTGTTAATTATTCCGCTCTTCTTTGTCACCATATGATGTGTCGAGGTGTGAATGGGCGCTAACAGAGAGTGTGTATTCACTCCACCATAAACAGGAAGCCTTCCTCGTGTTCACACACACAGCCTGCTTTTCACTGAGCCTTATGTGTGCAAAGACAAATCATCACACGTGACTGTTTAAAAAGATTTTATTGTTACATATTATTATTTGGTGTCATTTTACAACTCTCGCTCAGACATTTTCTGTTCTTTCTTCAAGAAAAATAAAGCCAACAGCTACTTTTACATAATAACAGTTCCCCTCAGAATTAAATTCGACACGAACACAACAGGAATGTTGCTTCATTTGCGAAACATGTCCTTCTTTTCATTTTGCAGCTTTTGACAGTGACTCTCATTACCAGACTCACACCTGACGAGGCGCCGTAAGGTTTGCGGTGCATGTGTCCTTCCACGTGTGCATTCGTGCGTTTCCACGTGACGGCCCTTTTAGACACCGATATCAGGCAACAGTCTTTGGGTGGTGAAGAGCAGCTCGGGGATGTCCGTCGGCCTCAGTAATCTGGTGGACAAAACCAGCACCTGGAGCACAGCAATGACACACTCACTGGGGTAAGAAAATGTCACTGGAGGTAACACGACACTAATAAATGAAGCAGATGAGAATGTCAGGGTTCGTAATGTGCAAATTGGCAATCATCAAGGTGCATGAATCGGAAGCCTTGGCAACTGGTTTATTTTCTTAATTTGATTTAATTACTTCTGCCAAGGATGCGCTGGACTCAGTTTGTTTTCATTGTTTGACTGTTTTTACGGGGCGTATAAAGAGTACTTTTTGGTAAGCCAAAACTATCCCTTGTTCAATTTTATTTTATTTTGCCAGGATAATGAAGTCAGTCTCAAAACAGTTTTCAGACACAAGACCAAAACCCAAGATTGTCATCTCATTTATGTAATAACGCACATGTCTGAAAGGAGCTCCACATTACACATATACATACATAACTTCTGAGAATTCAAGCTGTGCAGTCTTTATCTATGCAAAGAAACAAACAACTGGCACAAACTTTTTTGGGGGGATTTTGTTGCCTTTATTCCAGAGCAGCTGGAGAGTGACAGCAAAGAGGGGAGGGAGAGAGAGGGGATGACACATAGCAAACCTTTTACATTCACCTGTGAAGTCTGCAGGGGGTGAGGGGTTTGTCACTAAAGCTGAATTTGAAGTGGAGAATCACTTTTCACTCTATTCTACATGAAAATTGGTGGAAAGTCCTGAGATGACTAAAAGAAGGAGTGATTGAATTTGGTGTGGATCCAAAAGTTTGGAGCTAGATGGCACTTACGCAGAAGCCCACTGTGTTATTACAATGACGCCTTGTGCGTTGTGTCCTGACACAGAAGGGGTCGGCACATCTGGATGTGGAAGGTGTCAACAGTGAGTCATGTGAGTCGACTCACGTGACTTTAAGGGGTTGATGGTTGGGTTTAGGCAACAAAACTACTTGGACATGGTTGGGAAATTATCATATTTGATATTCGTCATGTGAGTCGACAAGTGACTAACGACTCATGACTAATGACTCTTGTTACGAACGACTCGCGTGACTGACGACTGATGTAACAAAAAAACTAAACGCTGAGATCAGAGCAGGGTTAGGTGTGATAACTACCTGATTAGGGTCAGGCAACGACCGTGATTGATTTAAGTCATGTGAGGCAATTCATGTTACTAATGCACGACTATCAACTCATGTCACTAATGACCTTTATGGTGCTTTCAGACCTAGAGTCGTCTCCTTTGATCCGAATCAGGGACTCGTTTATTTTTACAAAATTGTATAATTGCCTAGAGTTGGTTCATGTTCTCACGGCAGCAATTACAAGCGGACCAGATCAAATGCCTTGTGTGAGAAAGCTGCTCTTGATTGGTCAGAATTTCCATGTGGGAAAAATCCAGGAAGTAAAGCAAACGTTGAAGAAGAGTACACTTGCAAGATAAATATGACACTTTCTAATGTCACAATGGAGGGACAACTACGCAGGTTGATTTTAGCGCTGCTCATCGTGGACTATATTGCTGTCATTGTTCATTTTAGTCAAACCATAGAGTTTGAAAACGAGGCGCGGCTCCAACTAGAAAACAATGTTTTGATGCATTGGATGTGCTGAATGTGCATATTAAGGCAGTACAGGAGGAGGTGCACATTAATAATCCTCCAGGACTGTAACATGCTCATGTTTAACCCAAACAATGTGTCATGTGACTGCAGTTGGTTCACATCCAGGTCGGAACACCTTCTCACCACAAATGAACCGCACCAGAGTTCGTTTGTAACCGGACTGAGACCACCTCTTCAAGAAGGTCTCGGTCCGGTTGTTTAGGTGTGCACCCGAGAGCGATTGCTGTGTTCACACCTGCCCAAACGAACCGCACTAAGAAGGCAAATGAACTTGAGTTTGACTGAAAGCAACCTTAGTTTCAAATAAGTAACAACACCACTTTCTTAGGTCAAAGTCCTGTGCTTTTTGAACTTATCCAACTCGCTACCCACCCATCAACGCAGATCTGCATTCCTTATGCCATATCAATTGTCCTGAACGTCAAATAATGACGCTATACACAGAAGTGTTGAAAGCTGGGTGCGTCTCATACAGATGCTATGGGGGGCTCCTGATGTTATTATAGTGACGTTGAAGACACTGCTCAAGTGGTTCATTTTATTGCTATGAGAGTATACCAAAATGCTGTCAAGAAAATAGTTCCTACATGAAACTGTGCACAACAAGGTCTGTGGATTATCTTGAGTAACCGGGTCATGATTTCTTGAAAGAGACATTTCTGTTGAGTTTTTCAAATGTATTTTTTGGCGCTTTGAGCACCACAACTCGAGTGCCATCTAGTTCCAATATATTGGAGAGAAGGCAAACGCTTTGCAACTCACACCAAAGCAATCTAAAGTGATTAACAGCACAACAGGTAAGATTATAAATATGCGTTTTTGATTTTGGGGTGAACTGTCCCTTTAAGTTACTTTCGCTGAAGTTTGCCATGTTTGAGTGCTTTCTGGATGGAATAAGAACCCCCGTCCTCTTGTGTTGTATAACAGAGACGCTCTGTTTCTCTGCAGCAGTGTTGCTTTAACTCTGGGTCAGCACCTAAAATTGGCACGAGGCCTGTTTGTAGTGGCAGCATTAGTGTGTTTCAGAGGAATTTAGTCCAAGTGCAAGACCAAAACTTTGCAGTTTGTTTTCAGTGTTCATCAACGTCTGGTCCACTGAAATCTTGGCTTGCTTACAGTATGTTATACATGTACGTGCTCAGGTTGGAGTGCGTGTGCTGAGATCAGCATGTGTGTGGGCCAGCCAGCCAGATTATTGTATAAGCTCGTCTTTATTCAGTTTTCCTGATTACAGATGGAAGGCTTTGATCCTCGCCAGGCCTTTCATTGCCTCTGGCCTCATTCTCAAAGCCCTTTATTAAGACAAACCCACATTACCCAGCCTGATCTCCCTCTTCTCCTTCCCCGCACTCCTCTGGCACCAAGGAAACGCATCCATCTGCATGTTTTGCATGTCAGTGTGGACCGCATATATAATCAGCACTTAAACCACCCAAACACACGGACAGACAGATGCAGCATCTCATGGATGCAACTGCAGTGTTAATACGTGCCACACTCAGATGAAACTCGCACCTCTACACCTGATCTGAGCCTCCTGTGTATGTAGGTCAGCATTTACGTTGGTTCACTCAGCCTGAAACCTGTCCTTCAAGGCTCACCTAATTGTGCCAGCAACACAAAGTCTTTCTGCGTCTTTCTCTCTGATTATTTGGTGTATTTTGGCTGGAGATGACTCATTCACTTCAGTTCAGTTCAGTAGACTCCATTTTAATTTTTCTTTCTGAATCAGTATTTCACAGTTTTGTATTTCTAAAGGAACATGAATGCTTTTGGGCCAAGGCCAGTCTGAAACCCGCCCTCCGAGGGTCACCTAAATGTGCAACCAAACAGAGTCTCTCCTTATTTTTATCACCAATTATCTGATGTATTATGGCTGGAGATGACTCAGTTCAATTCAATGTCAGTTTAGTTCAATAGACTCCCATTTCATTTTTTCTCACCAAATTTGTATTTCACAGTTTTGTGTTTCTAAAGGAACATGAATGCTTTTTGAAGATAATCTGAATGAGTCATCAGCAGCAACATGCACCCTCCTACAGACTGCTTGTGATATAACAACAAAAGACTATGAAGTGGATGTTGATTAATCATCCACACATAATCTCTATCTGCATTGTTTTCAATTGATACATCAATAACACATCCATGTGCAGGTATCAAGAAACATAGATTAGAGATGCTCACCTTACCATGTTATTGAGAGAGTGGCCTGTTGGGTTGCACCTCTACTTGTTGGCTGACTCAAAGCTCTGTGGGTGTTTAGTTGCATTTCAATTATCTGAGTCTTTATCACTGAAATCAATGATTAAATTGATTAAATTGATTTTGATAGAGTTTTTTTAATGTTCTTCAGTGTTTTCATAGGTGGCAAACCTTATAACTTTTGTTGGCCATATTTTTTTGTCTCTTTTGATAGTAAAGGTTGCTCACCCTGCTCTAGCTGGTCAAAGTAGTGCTAATATTAACCATTTAACACACTCTTTTACATGTATATTTATATCTAAAATAATGCATCATAGTTTATAATTTGATCTTGGACTTGTGTTACCCTGATACTACCTTATACGCTTGTATTTTATTGAGAGGGATTGTATTTGTGTGTCTCACAAAGATTCAGTGAGAGTGTTCTTAGTTTCATTCTCTTGAAGTGATCTGAAAGACGTCACCAGGTCTGCTTAAATGAAAATGGCAAATGAAACTAAAACAGAGCTCATCACAGAACATGACAGAAAAGTAAGTCAACAGGACTCACACACGTGAGGATGCACACGTTCGTCATCTGACAGTTGCCTACTTACCTGGGTCCCTGGTTTATGTGTCGTAACCATCTCTTTGATGAGACGAAGCTCTGAGGGCGTGACCCCACCAACCAGGAAGAGGAAGAGCAGAGGGTTGTCGCTGGGATGTGGGCGACTCACCTGGAGTTAAGAAAGGACATTGTGATTGGACAGTGTATTTTTAAGTTGTCTGAGGAGTCGATGCTGTGTCTACAGGTGCTGACACACCAAACCGACATCAAAGAACTAGCGGCGCCGAAAGCCAACTGCTGTGTTGCCTCACGTCGCCCTGTGTCAGTTGCATTTGAACACACTACACGGACTACATCCGACACCTCCTGACAGCCGAGGTGTGCGCTAGCCGCTCCCAGCTAGCCCTGGCTCTCCATTTGGATTCAAACATAGAGCCAAGGCTAGCTCAGAGACTAGCGGAGGCTAACTGGCTGTGCGTCCCTCAGTCATGCTGCGCTAGCTGCTTCCAGCTAGCCCCGGCTCTCTGTTTGGATTCAAATGGAGAGCCGGGGCTAGCTGGGAAGCTAGCGGAGGCTAACTGGCTAGCTCCGGTTTGTTATTCAGGTTAAAGTGTGAAGAAGCAGCGGATCTGTCAGGCAGCTGAGTGAAGTGGAGCCTGAGGAGGAAGCACTGGTTAGCCCCGGTATCACTACAGGCAGATTCACTCGCTACAGAGGCGAGGGAAACCCTAAACAGCCAATCAGAGTGATCTCTTTCACCGACTAGCTCCGCTGCCGATTCAACATGCTCAATTCGCCGAAAAGCCCCCGATGCTGACGCTGAAGGGTCGACGGTGCGGGACACACCGCAAAAACTAGGCCAACAGATGCTCACCGACGGCCCGACGTTGGTCGACGGCTGATCGTTGGCTTGGTGTGTCAGGGCCTTTACTATAGAGCAGTCTGTAACAAACAACTCACTCTCAGTAGGTAACACCTAATCATTCCCTGTGTGTGTGTGTGTGTGTGTGTGTGTGTGTGTGTGTTGAGTCACTGCTCAGCTGGACACCTGTGATACTGTGATGATGACAGTGGACTCTATTAAGACTCACGTCTCAAAACAAAGCTCAGTGGATGAATGTCTTCTCATCCTAGTGTTAATATGACGGCTGACACGTGGACATGTAAGCAGGTGAACACACACACTCATACAACACATGCAGACAAACAAAAGTCCCACATGAAGATGAATTTTAACAGTCCGCTGTTTCTGCTGAGCATGATTGGCTGTAGGTGAAATAATGGCTTTGAGCCATTGGTTGCCGAGCGCCAGTCAGGACACATCTGCAGCCGGTGAATACTAACCAAGCAATCAGAGCTGCAGGGGGCGGACCCGAGGAGAGAGTGGCTGTACACGTGAAGCACCAGCAGGCTGGGAGTAAAGCATGTCGAGGATGATTCAACATGTGTTTAGCCAAAAAATGTGAGAGGAAATTTTTTTCGAGAGTATTCTGCTCATATGAGATTTGGTATTTCAGCCAGGGTTCTGTGGCACGGGAAGACAAAACAGACACACAAACTCAATGTGCTAGTACATCACCAGCTGCATGTTTAGTGAATCCACACACACTGTGGCGCAGTGTCTAGACCATGTGTACTGCCATGGGATAGACAGGGAGGGAAGGGCTTATGGAAGTGTGTGGGAAAGAGAGGGGAAATGTGCTGCCAAGTGTGAGTGAGGCGAAGAAAACATGATGACAAAATACATCCCCAGGCTTTATTAAAGACACTGCTCACTACATTTTCTTGATATAAATTCTTTAAATAATTGATGCTGGCTATGAGCTGGTATTGTCTTGAACAAAACGTCCACTATACTAACATGCCCACTATTTCCACGCAGGTCACACTCAAACAATAGATCATCAGAAAACACATTCAGATGATTTCCATCCATTCTGCCTGTCAGTGGATTCAAACCCAGGACCTTTTTCTTGTGAGGAGTCAACAAACAAAATAAGAAAATTGAATATAGTGAATTTCCAGAACAGTGATTTTAATGTTTCTTTCTGAAAGCTCAAACACTAACAGTGGCCCATTTTAAGCTGCCTGTTCAAGGCCTGAATACAGGCAGGATAATTAGGATCATGGGGGAGAGTTGTTTCGCCTCTGAGCCAGGAACTGAGGTAGTAGCAGCGCTGACATGTCTGTATAAATGGGACACCCAGCAGGACGGGATCATGGGTGGCACGAGTGTGACGTTTTGAGGATGTGTTATGCACGCAACCCACCACGGGAGATTTAAAAAGAAGCTGATAGCAGCTAGTGTCTAACTCAAAGAAGAAAAACAGTGGCAAATTGGGAAAACACTCAAGTCCAGGAGCTCCTTATCGTCAGAGCAGAGGACGAGATCAGACGCCGTATGACACAGACGGTAAAGTACTGATGCCATGTTTTGGTATTCTGTAGAAAGCACTGCAGACATGTCTTATATGTCACACTAGAGGCAAACGCAGTTGTGTGACATTGCACACCTGTCGCACCTACCTAATATTACACATGGGAGCAGCATGACGCATCAGTCGTTTGGTTCTGTGTAAAAATGCAAGGGTGGTAAGAAGAGGGGACTTTGAAGTGGTCCGATCTTTGTGTAAAAAGGGCTAGTAATTCTTGAAGCACTATCTCTGAAACCATAAACACTTGGAGCCAATGCATTCACCAAGTGCTCCAAACTGAATGCTCTGATTTACACTCAGTTTTATAAATTTATGACACACTTTATGGAAAACTATAAACACGACTCACTGCTTTACACTCAGTTTGCAATTTAAAACAATATTTCACAGCTGGAGAGACAGTCTGTTCATGAAACTAGAAAGACAAATACTG
The DNA here is from genome assembly GCA_035609425.1 of Epinephelus awoara. Classification (NCBI taxonomy): domain Eukaryota; kingdom Metazoa; phylum Chordata; class Actinopteri; order Perciformes; family Serranidae; genus Epinephelus; species Epinephelus awoara. Next base: position 37,503,543 of record CM069303.1, read on the forward strand.
ACCAGAGAAAACAGGGTTAAAGGGCTGTGGCATTTGCTTTTGCTCTCGAGGTAGAAAACCTACAACTACCAGAATGCACTGGGTTGCACTGGATCAATAAACGCTCCTGCTGGAGGGTGACGTAATGCCAGTTAAATACAGACAGCAATATGGCAGATGGCTGGCAACAAACTATCTCCAACTACAGTTAAACAGTAAGCTTAAATATGTTTCTGACAACAGGTGAGAAATAGGCAACGTAGAGGTACAATCTGTAGTTTGAGCAAACAGCCTTAAATCCATATGATGATGCATTTGCTTCATCTGCCTTTGAAATGAGTGAAGAACAGGCCACTGACAAGATGGAGGAATGTTTATCAGTTCATTTAAACATCCTATCCACACTGTTATGAAACAAAGCTGGCTGAAAATCACCCCTTTAATAACACTTCTAGGAAAACTGCAAACATTAGTCTCTACATCGCTACACTATTCTGCCAAATGCTTTTCCACACTGACACATTTAAAACCGCTTTTGCATAATGAGATCACTTACATTTCAGAGCTTCAGAACTATAAATAGGCCACAGGTAAACATTTGGTTTGGACAACAATGGAGGCCGAAATTGGACTAAGAGATGTGGATGAAGTCTAACAGCCAGACCCACAAGGAAGACACCTTATGTTTTCTGTTCTTGTTTAAATCTAAAACAAATGTTTTCATTTTCCTCTTCTGGCTTTGGTTGTGTGAGGAGTGATAGAACATTTAGGAATGCACATACATACTTCACACATTTGGATACCTGTGTGTATGTGTGTTTACTGCATGTATGCAAAGCTTAATTGCAATCTGCCATACCCTGCACATAGAAAAAGCAAAAGACGCAAGTGCTTTGCTTTTCATTTATTTTATCAGTATGTAGCTAATGATCTGTGTGCTTATTTAATTAGTTTAGTGTATCAGGATCCACATTAGCTACAGCACTGCAGCAGCTGATGGTTTGTGTGTACTGTACTGATGCTATAACATCAGTAATGCGTTTGAAAAGAGTGTGGAGGTTGCAAGAATTGCTTGCTTTTGTGTAATGTTTTGCTGGTTTTGGTGTAAGGATTTGTGTATGTGTGTAGAGTGTTGTAAAAATAGCGTATAATTTCAAAAATAATGCCTAAGCAATCACAAAAAAATGTCCCATCTCTCAAATGGCAACCTGCTCTACCTAAAAACTGACCCAAGTACATCCACTGTTGATCCGAGATGATTTTAGTACCTTTGATCGGTTTTAAAGTTTGGAGGCATGTTGCCAGTGTTGCTCAGGTAATGTCTGAAAGTCAGCGCTGCAGGTTCTGTTGTCATACATCCCAATCATTTTCATTTATTTCATCATTACTTTTAAAGCACGAAACCACAAAGCAATGTGCCACACTGTCAGATGCAAATGTGAAAAACATGCGGTCACACTGAAACAAAGTGTGGCCGCTCTCATGGACCATTAAATACTGTAAGCAAACAGCAAATTGCTCCCATAAATCTGAGATATCTGGTGATTTAAGGGCTACAAACTGTTTGGTTTGCTGCTGTTTGCCAGATGGAGGAACTGCAGCTGAATTACGAAGCTTTTCAATTATGAAGGAGCACGAGCCAGGTCTCCTGTACAACTTGGGCTGTCTAAACAAAGACTAGACACAAACTCACACATACACAATTGGGTTATGGACAGTTTAAGTAACACTGCACAAGCTCTCACTTGGGCACGATCCAGACTGCAGGGTCCTGTGTGTTTAATGGTATAAACTAACTGTGGAGTACACAGAAGGCTCTGTGTTTAAAAATAGAAGTTTTATTGGCTTGTTTTATAGCATGAAGGGTGTACTCCTATAGAGTGCTCCAAAGTTCATGTTTATGGATTTACTCCGTCTGAGTTGGTGGTTTGTGGGCCAAGTTTCTCAATTTGTGTAAAACCAGGCCATGGTTACACAACCAGTCTAATTCTTCCCCCCGGGTAATCATCAGTTTAAGCAGACCCAGATGTGGAATAATCAGACCATAGAATGGATAGTGATCTGTTCTGCGGTGGTGGTGGATATACGTTACCCACAGGCCCTAAACTATATGTCTGTTGGAGAAAAACATTCGGCCAAAGTAATAACATAACCCAGAAATTCTGCTCTTTGAAATGAATGATTGAAAGTGTGACATAAAGGTGAATTTTGGGTTAAAATGGATTAATAAAGAATAATAAAGGCTTTCCTGTGACTAAGACAGTGTTCCAGACTACTGTCTGGCCACTCGCAGCATTTGTTCCTGTTCCTATTAAGCTTGTTTTCCTTGAGTACCTGGACCACACTGAGCGGTGTCATCTGAGGATTACCCAGTGCCTTAAAAATAAATGTAACTCTCTGAGGCAGTGACCTGGCACAATGTTTAAATGCAATAATTATTAAGCAGACCAGTTTGATTAAAATGTACGTTTGTAGAGTGGTTACACTTTTGAAAGTATCTAACCCATCTATCCATCCATCCATCCATCCATCCATCCACCCACCCACCCATCCACCCATCCATCCATCCATCCATCCATCCATACATCCATCCATCCATCCATCCACCCACCCACCCATCCACCCATCCATCCATCCATACATCCATACATTCCAGACGTCCCTCTCCCCAGCAATGCCTTCCAGCTCCTCCTGGGGGACCCCAAAGCATTCCCACTCCAGACAAGATATGTAATCCCTGAAGCGTGTTTTGGGTCTACCGCGGGGCCTCCCACCATTGGGACATACCTGGAACACAATCTAACAGGAGCCGTCCAGGAGGCATCCCGATCAGATGCCCGAATCCACCTCAACTGCCCCCTTTCAACGTGAAGAAGCAGCTGCTCTACTCCGAGCTCCCTCCAGATGTCCAAGCTCCGTACCCTATCTCTAAGGCTGAGCCCAGACACTGCGGAAACTCATCTCGGCCACTTCTATTCATGACCTCATTCTTTGGGTCCCTACCCACAGCTCATGACCATATTTGAGGGTTGGGACGCAGATGGACCAGTAAATCGAAAGTATCTAAATTAATGATTTAAAAAGCTCTAATAACTTGAAATCCAGAAATCAAACTGAACTGACTCATGGGCTGAATGTGAGACTGTATCATACACTGAGTCTATGCTGAAGGAATCTAAATGGAGCTGCTGGATTGTAATGTTACATCTGTAATATGTCAAACCTTAAATGGTTCAGATGATCAGCGCTGCTTAATGCTTTGCTTTCAATAACTGTTTCCCTGTGGGTGCTGATCCCTCTTTTTGAAAATGTTAAGTCTACAAACAGGCTCAAACTTAAGACCTTTGCTGCCTGATAATTTTTATTCTGATTGCATGATGTAATGGCTATAGAATGACACCAGCAGTGTTCAAATTGGTTTCCTAGAAGCTGCACTATTTAGATGCAATTCTGTCTTCCAGCAGGTATGATCTCCTGGGAAAATGAAGGCTCGTTTACGGCACAAAGGAAGTACGTCAGCCACTGCACAACCAACAATAGAAAAGGATGGAGCTTTTGTTTTTCTATCAGTAGCTATCCCCAGTCACCAAGGAGTATCAATAGCCCCATTTACATAACGATTCCACAATACTGACGTGAAGAAGACTCCCAGCGCCATCGGTTTTGCCCAGTGTGTGATTTTTGATCGCACACCATTGTTCTGAAGCAAGAGGCATGGCGTGTGACACAACAGCACTGGTGTCTAGTGTGTGTGTGTGTGTGTGTGTGTGTGTGAGTGTGTGTGTAGTCTTTCCGTGCTGGCTGTCCCTTTTCAACAAATGTCTTAAAAGCTCTGCTGCCGGCTTTACGGTGGAACAACTCTGTCTGCCCATTACAAGTTTTAACTTTTTATACAGGACAGCGAGGCAGAATAACGGCCACTTTGAGCAGGCTGTGTGAAAGGGCTTGATGTGAGTTCTTTCCAGTTACAATCCCCACGATCCCCAGTAGTGGAAATGGTTGTCTGATTTCACTTTAACAGTCAAGTAGTTAGATGTGTTTACATTGACAGTACACAGTTTCCTGAGTTAAGACATTTTTCAGCATGTAACTCGTCCTTACGTTCTGGAGAACCTTTACAAAAATCCAACAAATATAGGGCACGCCCATTTGTTCCTGGCAATGACATTCTGTCTTTTCCATATCTAATAGACTTCATCCAATCTTCATCAAACATCTGATATAATTGGTTACCACAGTCCTGGCATGGCCTATTGATAAACACTGCTGTATCCCTGCAATGCGACATCCGACTGCAACTTAATTCACACATATGCAGAGATGGACCCTGAACGTAAACTGTAAATTTCATGGTATTTTCCCCATAGGTGGGGCTATAATCACAAGAGAATTGTAAAGCACTATAACTTCATGGATAATAAGGGCCACCATTTATTAAGCACTTAACATTTTTGCAGGTAGGTCATGAACCACCAGGTGCAGATGAAAAATAGTTTTTTCTCTTGATTCCCCAGCTCAAGACAAACCTCTACAAACAAGTTACCAACAGCGGCAACACTCGGCAAGAAAAGTATTGGCGTGGGTGTGAAGCCCATGTGGTGAAGCAAGCTGCGCTTTGTCAATGTGAAAAGAAGCAGCTGGTGACTCCATGTGGAGACACGTGGCTGTTTGTCCTATAAAGTGTGATCCTTGTGTAAATGGTCCCTACATTGTGTTTTTCTTTCAGCTCCTGACTGAAGAATCAGTAATTGCATTAATTGACAATGTGATCATGTGTGCAGCATTAATTATAAAACAGACTGCAAGCATATTACTGTGAGGAGGCATGTGCATTATGTGTCTAAGGGGAGAATTGTGGGTCAGGGGAATTAAAAGTGTTGGGTAAACACAAGTTACATAGTGCTGGTTTTGATGGTATAATTGGACCACTATTGTAAACACTGTGTATGTGCACACATGAGAAGCTTACTCAGCAAATTGTTAAATCAGGTCAAGTTCAAGTGATGGAAGAAAGCACTTTATTGTCCACAGCAGGTTGGCAAAGGAAAGGCTAGAAGAGTGTGAGCTGACCCCATTACATACAAATCTGCATGTGTGTGAAGACAATGTCTGACCTTCATGAACATGCTGAAGCCAGTCTTCAGCAGGTCAGTGAGGCCTCCAGACATGTGCTCGATGTCGGGACATTCAACTCTGTCAGGGTGGAAGACTTCCTCCAGGATCTGCCGCAGGAACGGACGATAGGTTGCCTGCGAAACACCAAACAACACTTATAAACATGACATTTAGTTAGCACTAAAAAAAACCCCTCAGTGACAAGACAGTTTTAATTTTAAACACAGATGTGTCAAGTGTGGTATTCTACTGTAAACATCTGTGTATAAATACCTGCGCATTAATGTGATGGAAGAGCTGTTGGCTCCTCTATTAGTATCTGCGTGTTTGTGTGAGCGGTCGTGGGTGTGAGAGACAGTGGAGCTATAAACAGCTCCAGTCGGCCAAACAGGTCGCTAACTTATGAGTCACTTCCGTAAGAGGAGCTTTAACACCGCTGCAATCAAGACGAAAAAATCCTACACTGTCTGATGTGGCTAAAAACAGCACTTGGGTCTATTATGAGTGGGTGCACAAGGGGATGAATCAAATCAAGAAGCAACACCTACGATTCAAAACTCCTGTCGGAAACTTTGAAAACATGCTTCTCTCAATGGTGGCAAAAAACTCTCTCTTTCTATTTTTGTGTTAAAATCATGATTGGGGAAAAAAGGCCAGAATATTCACTTTCTCCTCTCCTCAGACACCTGGCCACATCAGGCCCCCAGCTGAACAGGAAGGACTGCAACGGCTGTGAAAAGACTTCTTAGTGTTTCATTTCATCGTTTTCGGACTTCTTAAAGTTACGTGTGTAGCCCAGATTGTACGATAACTATTCTGTAGCTGTTGTGGGTCCTAACGCCAGGCTATCTGTGGAAACGCCAAGATTTAAGTTTGTATTTTTGAGCACAACTTGGACAAATTACCCATCGCTTTGGTAATACGCTGCTGCTGTGTATTTAGTCCATTGCTGATGGATGTGTGGATAGTCTTTTAGTATGCAGCCATATGTGTATAGAGCATTTCAAACCAGACAATGTAAACATTATAAATGGGTACGTTTGAGTCTGTTTATACCTGGACTTAATGTGCGGACAAAGTGGACAGTGCTAAACGACCACTAGGACACATTGTGGTCTGATCACATTTAGATGACAGATGCAAATTAGTCTTTCTGGGTGACTATGGCATATTTTCAGAAATGTTATTAAAATGCACCGACCCTGTCAAATACATATAATGAAGCAGGGTACAGTAAGTCTTGAGATAATGTATGCTACTGACTTGCCACCATGAAATTCAATTTAATGTTTGTTAGTGAAATCTAACAGTTGCTGGATGGATGACCATGAAATCAGGTTAACACATTAATGTTCCCCTCATCACTTATGTAATGCAAAACTAATTACATTCGCATCAGCCACAGCTGCTCTTTGTGTTCCACCAACCAACTCTTTTTTTGTATGCACATGCTGTGCAAAAGAATTTGCTCCTCAAGGACAAATAATCCATCCATCCATTGTCTGTTTTTTTCCCTGTACTAAGACATGCATGTTGCTTCGTATGTTTTTATCCAGGTTTTGTCTGTTTTACTTGCACATTGAGCTGGGATTAAATGATGTGCACCTCTTAATGTGTGTATAGTCTTGAATCACAGTCGATACGTTTCAATTCTAGTCAATGTGTGTGCTTCCACCAGCTGCTCCACTGTGCTGCGTTCCGTCTCCGTCACAGCTGCAGTGCCCCGGAGGCCTCCGCAACAGATACACAGGACTTCTATTTTTGCCGGACGCCACAGCATAATGCAGCAATTCAGCACAGAGAAGATCGTGCGGGGCAGGAAGTTGTGCACAGAAACAAAATAAAACATCCAGTTGATTTTCAAAGTAAAATACACAGTGTTCACGGTGGATCATATTTCCCTGCACTACACCTTGAAAACGTCATAATGGGCGGAGGCAGGCCTGAAGTCAACAGGTCAGAGGTTTTCAGACGTCCTTTAACCCGGCTGACACCATGGACGAGGAGATGTTAATCATGGAGGTGCACCGAGATGTCTTCCTACTACTCCTCTGGTTTTGTGGTTCTGTTTATAGAAACTACATCTAGTTATTTTGCACGATTATGCGTGAATTCGCGAGATCTCGTGGGTCCACGTGACTCCCGCTCTCCAGTGGAGCTGCACCGCTCCGCACAGCAAACGCAGCCAGTGGGTGTTTACGGATAGGGGAGCACGCAGTGGATAACCAGCGCTGCTGTTCCGCAACGGGCACGCATCCAGTGGATTCTCTTTTTATGTGTAATGGAAGACTAAAGCCCCGTTCAGACCAAAGATTTGCATTGAGACAAGTTTAAACAGGCAACATCTTGCAATGCGTTGTTCCACCACGTTCTAAAAACTTGCCGGTTCACACCAATGCAACTAGATGAGTCGGTGTATCATCTCTATGCAACAACTCTCTGTACTTTTGCTTCGTCTTCCAGCTTTTCAGACTTATTTTGTGGCTGAATATAATTTGTAGCTTCCTAAAATACGACTGAGGATAGTGATAGTGAGATACTGGCTACAGCTGCACATGTAATAGTGATGAAACGGTGAAAAACAGAAACAAAACCATTGTCCAATGGACTGTATTCATTATTGATACGCCACAATAATATAAGTAAGCAGCGCCAATTAATCAGTCGTGAGGGGACATAAGCACATACAGTGAGCAGCAGCAGCAACCAACCGTTAGACACCAGCACACCATGAGGACGGAAACAAAGGCTTGGCAGGGACGGAGCACCTGCTGCAACAAGCGCACACACCGTCTGCGGTCATTTTGACTTGACCAGCGGACTTCACTACAAGCTGATTGGCTGCATAAACAGGCGACGTGCCTTACATACCAAAACCAGCCACTAGCCATTTGACGAGCTGAGTTGCAGGTGACACCATTGGTCGGTTTGAACTGAGCTCAGACCAGCCAGTTCACACTGCTGCAACAGTTTTGTCTTGTTGAATCTTTGGTCTGAACAGGGGTTAAAGCGTCAGGTAGGAATGGAGTGACCTTACTCCCCTTAAGCGTATTCTGTTTAAAAAAAATGGACTGTCAAATATGTGCACTTTTGGCAACCATCCCCATCGTGGGGTCGATGCAACATGCATCATACCTGCTAAAAATCAGCATGTTGGCATTTAGCTCATTTTACACACTCAGAGCTGCTAGTATGCCGTCTTGTTTTCCTTGCAATAGGAGAGTTGAGTGTAAAAAAAAAAAAAAATCCGGCTGCTGAAGGTCAGCCATCCTTCTCCGATGCACATAAACATACTGACACCATCACATGACATAAGCTGCCTCTCCAAAACAATCAACAGCACCTGGCTCACTTTTCCATAATTATGAGCCCAGTTTTCACAAACAAAAATATGTCACTGCTTTTCCCAGTCGTTCCGATAGTGAGCAGCAGGAGTTTTTATTACAACATCGATGTCCTTGTAGGAGCTGAACTGCAGAACTAAAGCCTCAGAAATACCTTCTTCTGTTCTTAAAAGGTGAGCCATGAAAAAAACTGCAACAAGGACTCAGCTTTTTCTGCTCAGCTACCCAGGACAGAATGCACCATTTATAGGCCTCCGAGCTAGCGGACCAAGAATTCAGGACATTTTTTTTTTTTTTATGGGAGTGAAGTTTGCTGTCTCAGAGAACAATAAAGACCCAGATAAGACTTGGCAGAGCCTGATTGGAGTACAAATAACACAAGTCTTAAAATAGACAAGCTGAATATCTTCCAGTACTGGAGCAGTGGATAACTTTCGCCATTTTACATGAGGCCGGTGACACTTAAAGGCTAGATGCCAAAATGTGAGCGAGGTATGATTCGTCGTTGGATGCTGTTAAATGAACATCTGGACACTTTAAGACTCCATCAACCAAACTGTTGATTCACGCATTAAATACACACACCTACACACACTCTTGTCCAAATGCCAATGCATCCAGGTGTTTTTGCCCACAGGCATCCTTCCACCCCGATATGGAGTCTCAATATGTATCAGTCTTAACTCACAGCCTCCCACTCCAGTCCCAAAGGAGCAGCCAAATTAGGCCTGGGGAAATCCTGCTCTCAATGTTATATAAATCATGAATTATATAAACTAACATTTACCTCTGGCAGCCTGACTTTAATGCATGGGTCAGCCTGCACAAACTAAGCTGGGAGTAAACACATTAATGATTCACCTCCGGTTAAATAACACGCTCACACACACACACACACACAACCAACAGCATAAACAACAAACCCAGCCCACAGTCACGCACGCTCCATTCTCATCTGCTATCCAAAAAAGCTAAAAGCAATCCCATTTAATCACCGCCACAGACACCCACATGATAAAAACAATATTAGAATTAGTCATATGATAATGCCAGCGCTGAGATATTCGTCTATGCACACAAACATGTGTGCGCACACACACACACACACACACACACACACACACACACACACACACACACACACACACACACACACACACACACACACACACACACACACACACCCTCTCACATGTGAGTATCAGATCATCACAGGTTTTCTTGGCGTAGAGGTGGATGAACTAATTAATGATCCAAACCAACATAGTGCCAACCTAAAAAACACACAAAGCAAAGAAGAGAACAGACTGGAATGTCTTTGGAAATACTGTGGTCAAAATTAGAGTTAAGATGCACTATGCAACTCATCTACAGTTTTTAAAAGAGTGCAGTGCACGTGCTGCATGCGTTTTACGAGAGAGCACAGCACGTACTACAGCTCACAAATTAATCTGTTATGTGTCATTTGCGTATTCCATTAAAAGACTGAAGTGTAAAAATAGCATTCACGAAAGGTTACGGGCTGGATTTTTTCTTGGCAGGGCACAGTGACTTCCTGAAGTCTCCGCTGGCTGTCTGGCAACCCTACAATGACAACAAGGTTCCAGGAAAGTCACGCCTGGATAAAAAAATACTGAATTATTCCTTTAAAGGACCGAACGGAGCTGCACTGTAGAACTTTGTTACAACTTTGATTAGATAATAGGAGCAAATAAGAGGATATGTCTTTTTATCAACATAGGTGAACTGGCCCTTCATTTCATTTTTTATTTATATAGGAAAGGCTCCTCCTTTTCATGTTGTCTGACTTATCAATGTCATTTCTGTTTGTCACTGATGCTGCTCTGTTCTGTTCATGGGGGGTCTTTGCTGCTGCTCTTCCTGCCTTAGGTTTTCCATGTAGGCACATGGAAGGGCAGAGAATTGTGCTCTCTTGGCCTTAAGGCATTTCATGCAGGTTTGTGGAAGGGCGAAGAGGTGTGCTTTCTCCGTCTTATACTTTCCACGTAGGTGCCTGGAAGAGGCTCTCTGCGTAGGCCTGAGGAAAGGCAGAGAGGCCCCAGAACAGCCAAATATAATACTGCAAATGGAAATAAAGTTTTTGTTTGACTGAAGTGTTCCTGACTGAATTACGTTACAAAATAAAAACAGAAACAATCAACAGAAACAAGACAATAACAAAACATAAACAGCTGCACAGACATTACAGAGTAGAGGACTTAACTTGAGTGAGCATGATGGTTTATGAGATTTAAATCAGTGGTTGCAGGTATGTCATTCCATCAAATCGTGTCTACATGTATATTGCCCTTAAGTTTTGTTTTACACTCAGCTGAGGTGGTAATAGTTGAAAGTCACGTTGATGTATTATATGTACAAAATTATTTTCCATAATTACAGATAATATGGACAATTTCACTGCTTCTGTTCACGTGTCTGTGCACATTTTCTTCGGTGGGTAGAACATGTACTTATTCACAGGCCTGCCAGCTCGCCCATGTGCCACAACCTGTCAGTGTTGATACAGATGAATCATGTTTTTGATACTACGGCTAATGACTGACTGAGGGACTCTCCCCTTAACTAATTCCTGATCTTACAGCTCAAAAGACCAGTGTGTTAAATTATACACCACCATTAAGTGTCTCTTAGATGAGCAAACAATCAAGCCCCTCTCCTCCGCTGAGGTCAATAGACAGCGTTAGACTCCAGCTGTTACAGGCTCCGTCACTTAGCCCTCATTGATGTATTCTTCCAGGAAATTCTACAGCATTCAGATACTCACAGCATGACATGTGCTCAGGAAATGTGCAATTTTCTTGCTGCTCTGCAACAAGATTACATGTGACAGTAAAGGGAATATCAACGCTGCTGTCTGCTGATCTGATGAATCATGGTTGGAATAAACGGAGCATGATTGGAGCCATTAGAGAAACAGTGATGTTCTCTTCTATATTATCCATTTGCTGTATTTAAATGAACAGTGAAAGCTTAATTACAGGAGCTAATAGCACACAGTGCTCAGTGGTATTCATACAAACATGCTGAGATGTAAAATTATCCCATTGACCCACTGCAGTGTTAAAAGATTCTTATTTCAGGCGTCATGAGCAATAAAATCAACAACTTACATTACTTGTAGTAAAAGAAAAAGAAAAGGGTAAGAGGTTCTGACCCATGTCAAAACCTCTCAACACTTTATACTGAACCCAGGGGAGGGAAGCTCTCACTTCTAGGAAATCTTAAATAAGAGGAAGACATCTTGACAGCAGCAGGTATTGGTGTTCGTTGGAGGAGAGGACGCATGCTGAGAGACGCTGATGGATTTCTGATGTTCTCAAGAACAACCAGCAACTGTCAGATATCACGCTGTTCTCCTTTTGTATGAAATCATTTTCATAACACAGCAGGAACAGGGACAGGCAGTTCTGTCCCAACAGACACACAATGCTGCACAGGATTTGATATATTTGATGTCAATGAAATATGCCATTGCTTCTGATCCGTCATTTAGCTGCACTGCGATGGAGTAGTGAAATTCATTATTTAAACGTTTTGCCGATTAGAGAAAAAAGTAGCTTCAGTGTACTCAGACTGCATTTATGATCTCATAGCTGAGTCAGGCTGAGGAATAGTTTAACATTTTTGGAAAATACGAAATATGCTATTTCGCATACATTAATACAAAACAAAAAAGGGAATTAAAAAAAATATAAAAAGTGCATGTGAGGGTGTGGTAGACACCTGCACAGGCTTATACGCAGGGGCGTAGGTTTGATCATGCGAACGCCCACACTAAGTGGCGTGCATACTGTTTGCGCTACAGATCACATGATCTTGATGACTGTTTATTTAATCAGCTTCCTGAACTGATGCATTTGGTCTACAGATGATATATAACAGTATAATAGCTGTAGGCGGCGCTATGCTTTATAATATTATCCACACATTACAACACCATTATTCCACAATCATATCTTTTAATTTTAATTTTAATTCTCAAGTTTTTGTAGTTTACAGATTAGTTTCACAATTTTCATAAAACAATAAAACAGATGTATAGAGTAGCCTAACAAGCTTACCTAGGAGTTTGCAACAGTTAATTTAACGTTACATACCAAAACTGAGTTATTACTAGCTAAAGGCAACTGAACTAGTGCTAGCTCTCTGACTAGCTGCACCACTGGCTAGCAACGTTACAGTTTACATAGGCATTTAGGACGCAAACTAAACTATTAGCATTGATACAACTCTGTACAGAAAAATAATAGTTGTTCAACATGTGCTTCACTTTCTATTAAACTCATTGTATGCAGTGCACAGCGAACACCACCAGAGGTCAGTCTTCAGTCTCTACTGGTGGAACTGGCAACTCCGAGTGGTTGGGATAATGTTACAGGACTGTAAACAGCTGACCAGCAATGGCAGAAACAGGACGTGGGGACAAACCGCATATTCTTTTAAATCTAACTCAGTGAATCAAGGGTTATTTCAAGGACACTGAAGTTGGCGATTGTTGGAACATTGGAATAACTAACTACATTACTAACAAGACTAACCAAGACGGTTTGGATGAGTTTTATTTTGTTTCTGTTGAGTTTGAATGAAGTATAAGCCAGTCTTAGTTCCGTGACTGAGAGAAACTTGACATGAAAAGGTGTACAGGAAATGAATTAAAAAAATTGTCTTCATCTCACTGTTCTGCTGAAGACAAGAGCTCCAACTCCTCCAATGAGAACAAGGCTTTGTACCTCATGGCTTTATGATTGGATAAAAGATTAATGTAAGAATAGGAAAAAGAAAAAAGAAAAGAAAAGAATATAAAAGTCCCTGCACTTGTAAAGCTTTCGTCAGAGGTACTCGACTCAAGTTTGTTGATGTCTATGTTACTGGCTAAGAAAATAATTAGGACCTCTAAAGAAAAAAAAAAGATTATGTTGAACTTTCATTGACTAACCTTCATGCTCCTGACCTATAATTCTCTGTAAAAGCTATCCAATCAGAATGAAGGACAGTGGTGGTGAAGCTGCGCTGTTGACTGTCCTCAGGAAAAGTAAGAGCCTTGGGTGTGGACAAAGATCCAGAGGCTGTTCTGAGTTACATAAGCTTCAAGAAACAGACAGTTTATGAAGAGGCTCTCACACTGAACTCCTCTGTGCTGAATGCCTGTGTGACGCAAGCTGGAGACTGACAAAAGCAACAAAGGTCAGAGGTACTCTGCTGAATTTCTGCCGGTGTATTGCCAGAGCAAGTGGGCAAAAAACAGGTACATGTAAGGATTATTGATGCCTACACTTCCTGCCTTTCTGGTGATTAGTATGTGTGAATAACGTGTGTGAATTTCTTGACTGTCAAGATCACACAAAAGATGTGCTGGATTTCTCCACTAAGAAAGGAAACCACTCTGCAAAACAAAGTGTGTGTGTTTTGATGCTGACACCGCGTTAGGGCCAGATGATTAAACAAACTTTACTTTCAATTATCATTTTGGCATCCAGTGGTTACGAAAACAAGATAATCATAAAACGATAATGGTGCTGCATTCTGTTTCGCAATGATGCTCTTGTTGTGTCTTGTACAAGGAATCCAGCACTTTTCTTTACAGCGGTGCACTCAGTGTTGCCAGCCTGGTGGCTTGCTTGCTGGATTTAGCGACTCTTCAGACCATCTTAATGACTTAATTTCAGAAAAGGGACTAGTGACATCTTATTCAGACCATTAGGGAAAATGCAAGAAATATTTTCTAATGTATTAAATTGTTATTCATTCCCACGCATGCTGCTCAGAGTAATTGCAGACCACGGCTCCTCTGCCAACAGCGTGGGGTCTCTTCCTCTCCTCTTGCCCTGTGTTTATAATTATATATAGTTTATTTTTCTTTATTTTCTTCTTCTTATTTTTTTTTTTTAACCTTTTTTTCCCTGAATTATATTTAAAGTTAAAGAAAATCCACTGTTAAAAAAATATTATTTAAATGTATTTAAATAAATACATATATATTTTTTATAATTTAAATTTATTTAATTTTTATCTTTATTTTCTAATTTAAAGGAGCTACATGTAAGAAATCTAAAGCAAATAGTTGTAAATTCATCCTAATATGTCACAGAGACGAAGGGATAATGTTAATATAACGTACTGATCTCACCGACAACAATAGTACAGCCAGAATATTCGCATTTTAAAGAAAAATTTACGGTCCGCAAATCATGTTTATGTTTTGAATTTGTGTTTTGGCCTGTTGCGCCACCCACCGCCGTCTACCAGTCACACAGTCAGTAGAGTCTCAGCATCAGTTACAGTTACAACTGAGCTACAGCAGCACGGCAAGCAGCATTAGCAGTGTCCCGGTACATAGCATTAGCAGCCGGCTCCTCCTCAGCTGTTACCTGGCAGTCAGCAGCAGAGAAGCCGGACTTGCTTGAACGGTCCGCCAGAAAAACCGAAGATCAAGGACGCGGCCCTGCCGCCCGTGGGTAAACAAATCAGTCTCCAGCGTGCCGCTGTCCAGCAACCTCTAATCTGAGGGGAGGGGGGCGCGAACACGACTCGCGGCAGTATTTTGAATTTAAGTGCAGTAACCGTTTTGGCCACATTCTTAAATACAGCGCCTTTAATTTATTTTTATTTTATAAAATTTAATTTATTAATAATTAATTTCCAAAGTTCCTATGTTAAATAATTGTAATTTAAATCAGGGGTCCAAAAGTGGGTCGCGGGTCCATTCTGAATGGACCACAAATGAATTGCAAAAAGCGTCTTTTGTAAAAAAAAAAAAATTTAAAAAAAATATATATATATTTTAAGTGCAGTGAATTTCTGACACAAAGCTTTTATTTTGAAGTACTGTTTCCTGCTGTAGAGTGGGTAACAAATGGACAGCTACTTAACAGAGACAGCAAACTAGCTCAAAGACAAACGCAAGTATGAAGTTGAACATATTAAACTTTGTGGACCTTGAACTAATGACTAAGGAGTATCTGGACCCCGTGGCTGGACCAGTTGGGAACCATTGGTTTAAATTCATTCATTTCCTTTGGACTGTGGGAGGAAGTTGTAGTACCTGGAGAAAACCCACGCTGACACGGGGAGAGCATGCAAACTCCGCACAGAAGGGCTCCCCCACGCTAGGTTCGAACCCTCTTGCTATGAGGCGACACTGCTAACCACTGTGACACCCACTGATCTAAATATTGACCACAATAAACGTCAACTCTTGTTCGTGTTTGTGTGTCAAACCTGGTGAACTCCATCGCTGGCGGTGTAGACGGAGCGCAGCTGCTTGAGGTGGTCTCTGGTGTGGCTCAAACCTCGGAGGGTCTCGAACATCGCCTCCACAGCAGAATGGGCTCGCTCTGTGGTCAGCTCCTCGGGGTTTGCACAACCTGACAACACACACATACAAACACACTCTTGCTAAGTGAAAAGAAATGGAATCATATAATGCCAAGAGTGTGACATAACAGGGGAGAATTTATAAGCAATTGTTCACTCTAGTGTAACAGGTTGTACGGTAGATTCACATAAAATTAGAAACACCCCACGCTCCTTCAACGCTGACCTGAGAAGAAAGCTAAACATGCAAGAAACCATCGGCAAAAAATTGCCTGTAAGATGTAACGTCGTGCTTTGTGTGGGTAATTTTCCCAGCTGGGTGTGCACTGAAACCAATTATCAAGGTAAACGCATGGCAGCGAGAGGACAAGAGCTCCTTTATTCGAGCAGAAAACACTGCTGCCTAATCAAAAGCTAATGTTCCCTCCTTTCTAAAGAAGTGCGTAGGGAAGCAAAGACCTGCTGTGAAATAAACCCAAAACGACAGAGCATAAGATAAAAGAGGGAAAAAGAGGGAACGCTACGAAAGAGAGAGGGGGAAAAGAGCATAGGAATGTGAAAGTACAGTAAACAGAGAGAACGCAAAAGAAGACAGAGGATGGTAGCCAAGCAGGCAGTTGTTGGCAAAGTAGGTCGACTGGCACCTGCACTTCCCCCTGGCGCTACTCAGGAATGTCGCTGCCTTCTGTTAACAAGAAGGTCAGCAGTGTTACAAAAAATATAAAAGCAAACCTAGAAACTCTAACAGCAGAGCTACCTCTGAAACGCTCATAATGAACAACAAGGACAAGCACGTATGATGGTGTGTTCTTACACAACAATGTAGCATGTGTGTATTTTCAAAGAATATTCACATACTCTCAGCCTATGACAGACTTTCACTGACTGGAACTTAAAGCTCCCACTTCCTCCCAGTCAGACGCTTTGAACTGGGTGCTGGGATAAGAAGATTAAGCTATAGGAGCCACTTCATGTCTTCCTCCTCCCGGGGCTTGCCTGGTCCCCTCTGTGATATAGCAAGTATATAATAGCTCTATGCACTGGCCTATATAATTCTTTATTTGTAGGGGACCATGCATAATGTTGAACATGATCGCTACATTTAATAAACTGTATCATAATTATCTGAGGGAAAATTTCTCATCTGCAGTTTCTTGGAAGATCTAAGTAGCAACCTTTGTGGCTAAAAATAAAAGCCAATGCGTACAGTAGGTGCCAAAAACTCAAATGGCTGCTGGCTCCAAGAGTGCATCAATCCTCACTGACCCCCCATGTTAAAATGCCCAACTTTACTGCAGAAATAAACATGTTTACAGCTTGGTACCAAAAACAGTTTGGGCCTATTGTAGCTAATTTCCCTGTTCATGACACCTGTACAGGGGTGATGTTTTGTATAACTCACCTATTTAAATGTTATTAAAGCTTAAAATTATGCTACGCTATCATGCTATCACGGCGTCAGTGTTGGATGGGTAACGTAACCATGCTGTAACCCCGTATCTACAGAGTATAGAGTGCCCCAGTGTTGACGTTTTTCTGTAGGTCGATGTAGAAGTTAGCATTGCCTTGGTTCCCTTGCCAAAAAGCCAGTGGGACTTTTGCATTGGATTTGAGATTATTGCAGAAAAAAAGCTGTAGCAAACAATCTCTCAGTGAAAGGAAGCTAAATTTGCTGAGCACTCCAATGTTGATTAGAATAATTAGACTCAAAAGGCTGTTTATGACTCTAGCCACCGCAGGGTTACCATCAAATCCCCGAAACTCATTTTAAGCTCTTGGAAGATTATGTAACAGCATATGAGCTCACATATTATACTGCCCTACTTTGGAATGAAAGCACAGATAGACACATATTTGAATGTTGAAGATAAGATCTAACGTTCACAGGACATATGGTAAAAATTTCCCTCAATAAACACACTGACCGTTACTGCCTGTAACATGCTATAAATTGATAGGATGTAAGGAGAGCTATGTCACTTCTACGCCTCCCCCCTAACTGTAAAAACAAGTGATGACTTTCCAAAGGCTGCAATCTGACCTGCATGAATATGCTGCTTCACTTTATTTGGAAAATTATATATGATGTGGAATAAATCAATGTCAGTGCAGTTAGATAGTGCAGACTGAACAGCTTGACTCCGTCAGGCTTTAATCTCTGTTATTTGTTCTCTGTAAGCTCCTTTTCCTTTCCATATAGGCGATATCAAATTTAGCACGTCGAATCTTTGTTTTGAGTTGCTGTCTTGGGGAATGTAAAGCGTCTGGCCCGGTGGTTCGCTCTCTGACGCTGCACTGGCTGTGAGGTAAACTCTGGGGAAAAACAGCAGGGCTATTTAATGGAGCTGAGCGTGAAGACTCAGTCAGATGGGGGTCTTATCTTTCCACACACCCGCAGAGGAGAAAGGCATCCTGCAAAACAAACTACAACTGATGTTTGTCTCTGAGCATTTACACTGCTTCGGAACACTATGACACAAATAAAAGCTGAAATACAACATGCTAATATTCTGTAAATGTTACATAACCTGGCAGTAACCATGTGTGAGACCTCCTGCATAGGTTGTGTGCATTCATAATGTATTAATAGCAGGAGTTCAAAGGAATGGGAGCAAGCTGGATACATTACAAGGCCTGCCGTCTAGGTGCTAACTAGAACCATGTAGGATTCTTCAGCTTCCCATCATAGGAGAATCCTTTTCGGTTCCTGGTAGAACCAGTTAAAGAAGTCCCACCCGAAACCCTTTCAGAGGGTTCTACCTAGGACCCAGCATAACAGGTTATACCCAGAACAATCTGTGAAAGGTTGGACCCAGGCAGGAACCCCTTTTGAGAGGTTTTACAGACAACCTTTGTATGGTGTAAACGTTCCCCCAACCTTTCTCGGGGTCCAACCAGAACCTTTTCACCTTCTAACAAGAACTAAGGATGTGCGTGATAAGTCAACAAGCCGATTAAACATTAGAAATGCTAGACAGTCAAACTTAGAATTAAAATTATTTTATGAGATTTTTGCAGACAATCTTTAACTTTCAAATTCGTTTTCGTTTCTAAACGTTTTCTTACTTTCAGACTAATCGACTAGTCTGAGTCAAAACTTCTGTTTAAACATAAGTAAAATACGTAACATCCCGACTGAGAACGCCTTTATATTCCAAGGGTTTCATCTAGAACCTATCCGGGGAGTTCTACCAAGGACCCTTATGATTTAAACTAAAGATGGTTTTAGTGTAACACTATCGCCTCGGGCTGACGGACCCACGCCCAGCAGCCTTGGGTTTGAAGAGGCTCCTAACGGGCCGAGGCAGATAAGGCCAATACGCAACACTTATCACGTTTCATCACGTTTTTAGAGGCTGAGAAAACAGCGCTGAGAAAACACTGCTGCAATTGGTTAGCTTTTAGATACCTAAAAAATACCCACCAAAGAAATCAATATAAGTTAAAGTGTGCACGATATTTAGAATATTTTCAATGTTTCGCCTTTCTCTCAGACAGCAGTAACATTACAATGCTCAGCTTCCGTGCCTGTAGATTTGGTCTATCAAAGATTTATAGCTTTACATGTTACGCTAACGGCTGAAAATGACAATAGAAATAAACAAGTTTGCTGATTTTACATATCTTAACAACTGAAATCAACTGCCAGTTTTCTACCCTGAAGAACTCTGTCTTCCAAAAAGGATTCTTAATGGAACTTTTACTTGTACCCTTTATCAAAAACCCTTCTTCGAAACAGGGTTATTCAGACGCAAGTGGATCTATGTACAACCCCACCCTTCAGGAGGAACCCTTATTTCTATGAGTGCAGGTAAGAGGGAGGTGTGTAAATCTGTTGGAGTGCTTGCGTGTCTGCTGTGAGCGAGCTGGTTGACTTGTTGCCAAAGTATACAGAGCAGGCCCGGGGCTAGTTGTGGGGCTGTGGCAGGCCGTAGGATGCAGGCCTCGCCTCCCTTGAGGGAATCTGTGGTTTAGATGTTGATCATGGCACTGCAGACCCCGAGCAGGAGCAGGACCAGGTGCTGATCCGGGAACATCCAGCTTGGCTGTGAGGCTGAACACCTGTGTCTGAATTCATCTCACGCCACCCACCATAACTGCATCACACCACATTTACACCACAACATGCTGTCTGATGTCTCTCACGCAGATATGTGAGTCAAATTCCAGTTTGCGCAAATCAGGCGCATAATAAATGCCTATTTAATTGTCACCTGACTGTCTTCTGGCAGCATTTCTTGTCTTTATATGATTACGCCTTTTGTGAAGCTGATCGGAAATGATGAGTGAATACATGTCATTTGAACACCTTCAGTGCCATCTACATCTATACACATCTACTTCCCAAAATTGCTCCGTTTAAGAGTCAACAACTTGTTTATAAATGAAAACGTAATATCCAAGACTGACTCAGCACTGCAAGGCTAAGAGAGACATTAAGGAGAGAGAACGTAGTTTAGTCTTGATTCGGAAACCAATAAGAGTTCAGGCAGGAAATGGCTGATTGAGGGTTTTCTTAATTAGATCTAACAGAGCCGGAGGTGAGCAATGGTTACTAAGAGGGCTGTGAGTGTAACCTGTGACGCTAAAAAGGTGGAACCTACGAACCAGAGAGGCACAGAGGAATGCATCACTAATGAATGGAACTGGATAGGGATTAATCAAAATCAACACAAAACAAAACAAAGTACAGCAGAGAGGGAGAAGTGATGCAATCAAAGACGATGATAAAGACATTCTCATTTTAAACCTGTGACGGCAATGAGCTATGTTTTCATCCTTGTATAAATGTCAGGTTGATATTATCTCATCAGTGGGTACGTTTACGTTTACAAGAAAACTAATGTTATTCAGAATATGATAATATTGCGAATGTGATGCAGGTCATGGAAACAGCTTATTCTGTTTGGATATTCTGAATTAGGTCAGTAACATTTTATGATTAAGACATGTGGGATATGCTGATATTATTGGGGACTGATCTCATTTTGGGTTATAACCTCAGCTTGTGAACACGCCGCCTCTTGCCTGTTTACACTCGGCTCTGTGCGTTGCCATGGATGCCTTGTATGTAAACCAACTCACCAACAATTTGCAAAGCTGGGGTGGAGATATGTGCACAAAAGAAAAGCCCACATGTCTGGTCGGGCAGAGAAACACGCTACTTTGAAACATTAGGAAAGACTTGAATATCAACAGACTTTTGGACATACACAAATACCATAACAAAGACCTTTTCAAGAATGTGGCAGAGGGAATGAAAGAGAGAATTTGTGTTAATTGGAGTATGCACAGTTGCATGTGCCTTTCTGCTACAACACATTGCTTGCTGAATTTAAAGGATGAAAGGAAACTGTTTCAACACTCTTATATTTAACAAATTGAACATTGAACTGACCACAAGAGGCACCACGAAAAAACATGAAAGTTTCATTTTTAACTAAAAAAATCCCTGAATGCAGTCTTTTGCAACATGTTTACTGCACAACTTGATACTGCGATGACAATAAAAAAGTGCTTTTGCCTTTAAGGAATAATGCTGCTGTCATTCTATATTTTTGTTATTGTTAACCAACTCCATGAAAAGATCAAAACCAACAATACATTACTTTGTCTCTTAATACTTTCCATCTGTGGCCCATGGCCCCAAGCACCCTAGTTCCTACTGAGGATGTAAGTCATTAAAATGAATTACAAATACATATCCAGTATTCATCAGGTTGTATGAGCAGACTATTGGTGCAGTCTAAGAGGAATTCACTTATTTTTAATCCAAAGAAGACACAAGAAATAGTTTTGGTGTCCTGTTGAACTTGCATGTTCCACCATGATTTGACAAAGATCTGTGTGGATACTGCTCATAGAAGTTATGCTTGTAGAAAGGTACAACAACACAAACACTTCCTTACGAAGTGCAGTCTTCTGCTGCTGTAGCCCATCTGCTTCAAGGTTGGACAAAGTGTTGTTGCTTCAGAGATGGTCTTCTGCAGACCTTGGTTGGAACCAGTGCTTATTTGACTTCCTGTTGCCTTTCTATCATCTTGAACCAGTCTGGCCATTCTCCTCTGACCTCTGGCATCAACAAGGCATTTTGGCTCACTGGATATTTTCTCTTTTTGGAACCATCCTCTGTAAACCCTAGAGATGGCTGTGTGTGAAAATCCAAGTAGATCAGCAGTTTCTGCAACCAACAACCATGCCACGTTCATATATTATATATATATATACAGTATATATATATATATATATATATGTACACTACTACTACTTATTATTAGGATCAGTTCATTCATTTCTTTGGTGTTTTCTGAGATTCATTCTTATTCAGGTAAAAAGAGAATAGTGCCACTCTTAATGTTAAAACCATAACTGAGGCCAAATTAAGTTTTCACTCAAGCATGTAATATTACACAACAGTTGAGCAAACACAGGCTGGATGTGTGTAAATAATCAAGTTAAGAGAAAAAAAGAGAAAGAAATGTGGAAGTGGTGGAAGTGAGATGGCAATTGAGTCCATTACCTCTGCCACACTGTTGTGCTTACAGGAAACATGTCCTCTGCTGAAGAACACAGGGAACATTAAATTAGAAAAACGCAGCCTGTTTCCTCAACAACCCTCAAAACACTGCAACAACTCACCACGTATGCCTGACACCACAATCAAAACTAATCGCTCTGTACTTATCGGTGGAATGTAGACAGTGAGGCTACTTATAAATATCCCGGCTTATTTTGAAACCTGATCAAAAATTCTATTCTGGTTTTTAGAGAGATTTTTAGAGGGAGAGAGAGAGAGAGACAGAGAGAGTGCTGAGTTTTACAAAGAGTTTAATCAGGATGAGGAATGCAGCAAAGGAAAACCTCTTTGCTACTGTACCTCAGGATGAAAGAAGAGAGACAGAAAGGGTGGGTCTTTTTTTTTGAGATAGCTACATGCTTTTCATGCCCTTTTTTCTCATACACAATGCTGACTGTCACCATGGCAACCATGTCACCTCTAGGTCAGGAGGAAGTCACTTCCATGTGGTGCTATCATGAGACTGACATACCACAAGGCTATACAGAAGAAACATACACACAAGACTCCACAATGCATTTACCGTTACGAACACCTTCCTAACAGCATCTTCAGCCAAAATCAGCCCAAGTTCAAAACTAGAATTACCGCCTCACGGATGTGCTTCTGCCAACCAGTCAAGCTAGAGTTTACATCCATGTCTGTCCAGACTCATATGTAGGTATGACCGTCGACAATCCTTCCAATATGGAAGGAGCACAGGAGATCTATACACTCAGCACAGTTTCAGGGTGGACAGCCAATTCAGTGTCCAACCAAATGTCTTCCCCTCTGTTTCTGAGTTATGGTGTTCAACAATGGCCAGAAAAGTGTGTTTGCCAAACATGCTCTAACACAGGAAAATGACCTTTGACCTTATGCAGTGGCTGTGGCTCATGAGGTAGAGCAGGTCGTCCACTAATTGGAAAACCGGCAGTACGATCCTCGCCTTCTCCAGCTCGCATGTTGAAGTATTCTCGGGCAAGATACTGAACCCCAAGTTGTGTCATCGGTGTGTGAGTGCATGTGAATGGTTAACTGATGAGCAGGTGGCACCTTGTATGGTGGCCTTCGCCAACAGTGTACGAACGTATGTGTAAATGAGACGTAGTGTAAAAGCTCATTAAGTGGTTGGAAAACTAAAAAGGGCACTTTACTATTCATCTCTCATTTTGGATATAAAATGTCATCACTTTATCTTGTTAGACATTTGTGTGAAAATTTGTCATAATAAATGTATGAATTCTTGAGTTATGGCCCAAAACATGCTTTGTAAAGTCACGGTGGCCTTTGGCATTTGACCACAAATTCTCATCAGATTATTCTTGAGTCCAAATGGATGTTTGTGCCAAATTTTTTAGAAATTCCCTCAAGGGTTCCTGAGATTTCGTGAGAGGAAATGATTTGAATCACTCAGGGATCAGGGTTACGTTGTTCACCGAGGGATTCGTCACACGGTAGGCAGTCCCTCCCTGCACCCTGGCTGCCTCGCGACTCGCCAGTGATTCATCGTTTGCATGGACCAAATCGGCAGTTCCACTCCCGGCCTGCACGCTCGCTGCTGAAGTCAACTGAACTGAGAAATGAACGAATCAGTTCCAGAAGTGATTCAGTTCAGTACGTTCACTCAACAGATTCGTTCTTTTGAATGATTTGTTCGTGAACGACACAACACCATTGTACAGACATATGTTTGAACATATGCACAGATGGACAACCCAAAAACATAATGTCTCCAGCCACAGCTGTTGCCAATATAGAGGCATACAAAAAATATGCACTAAATACAGTACAGAATAAAACCCAGTATATATTTGTTTTGTACTTTTCATAGCTGATATGTGATACATTGGAATGAAGAACTGTCTTGTTAGATAATAAGATAAAGAACCTAATGACAGCTGTAGGGGAGCTGGCACCTCATAATGTACAACTAGCAACAAAGTCTGAGTGATCAAGTTGGTTCAACAGTTGACTGAATTCCGGAGTTAAGCCTAATCCCTTCCAAAGTGGCCTGCCTGAGAGAAAACACAAGACCTGTTAATCTGGGCTGCTTCATAGACTCTTTAGGAAGTGCAGAACAATGCTCCTCATACTGATTTACACACGCACGCATACACCAAGGCCCTCACTTTAAAATCAAACCTCCTTCACTGATGGAAGACTTAACCGAGCCCTGCAGGGAACACAATGTGGGGCCCGAGTGTGGATGTGTGTTTCATCAGCAAATGAAGACAAGACAATGTAATGTGAGAAGAACACACACATGCCAGCATCCCTCAGGCCTTCCCTGCTGCAGGAGCCCGTGTGTTTACGGTAGATGTGATACATCACATGCGGAGGAGAGGTGTGGTCTCTGCCGTGCCACTTATGAAGAACATTTTTCGTGGTTAGAGCAGACCACAAGCAGCATTACTGTGGAGAACAGAGGGTTCTGCACGTAAAACACTGTCTCCTAGGCGCTTTCATGTCAGCTGGGAAGTTGTGTTAGTGGACGGGCATGTGGGATGCACAGTGGCTTGGCAACAAGGCCCTCAGATGTTGGGCTGTCTGCTGACAGGCGTGAGGAGATCAAACAGCAGGCACGTAGGACTCACCCACTGAGGGGGGAAACACCTTGTCGACGCCAAAGGGAGTCTCTGCGCGGGTGTGCGTGGGTATAATGAATGACTAAGAAGAATGGGAGTACACGTGCGTATTACTATACGTGGATCAGAGAGCTCTATGTGTGAGCTGAAGCGTGTGTGTGTGTGAGTAAAAAAAGAGTTGAAGGTGGGGACAGTGGCTTAAATCACAGGGTAATGATCTGTTCAATTAGAGAGTGGCAGCCCCTAATTTCCCCATCTGGCTTAAGGTCTTTTAAAGCAGGTGGTTAGCTCTCACTCACACACGCAAGCATACACACACTGTCAAACACACACACACTCTGCTGTGTGAACAAAGCTGCACACAAACCATATCAAAGTCTGAGCAAATCTTGACACTTGTGCAGATTCCTGACGATTTTAAAGAATTATGGATCATTAAAAGAGACAAGCGCACCTTAAGGCAACAATGCTTTCACATACTTCCTTAAGGGCACATTTCATATTAAAGTTATTACTCACTTAGGTGTCACGTTTTCTTTTTCATTTCGAATACCTAGATTGCATCCTGATACTAACTCAGGGCTCCCTCTTTGATATTGTTCCTCGTGATTTATATTGCACCTCGCTGTCGCCTACTATTAGCTGGACTATCAGACTCTCTGAAATTCACTTTGATCCTCTGTAATTACAGTGCTGTGTGTTTGTGAGCGTGCATTAGTGTGAGTGTGAATGCTGGTGTGTGTATCATAATTCTGGTGGTTACAGTGTTTCAAGGTAAATCAGTGAAATCTGGCAAGGCACAGAGAATGCCACAGACTTCAGACAAAGACAAAATTACAACTCTGCACGCAATGCAACACAAGTCCCCTCCTTCCTCCTTCCCGCCCGTCATCCCCTGTGAAGGAGGGGACTGTTAGTGTGTGTGTGTAACAGTGTGCTGCATTGTGATGTTAAACAAAACCCATTTCCACATCAGTTCTATCAGGGCTGTCTGGCTGCCTGGATAGTGTGTTAGCACTCCTGTCTCATGAATTTCCTAGTAGTTACATAACTCCATCCCAGTGGATCACCAGGTGCTTATCCACACGTCCACTGCAAAATGTTCTTCTGCGGATTGATTGGATACGCAAACACAGGCCATGCATATAAATGCTGCACTCATGCTGTGTGTGTGCATATTTCAAAATGCTGCGGTCTGAATGTTATCACCGTGGAGATGCTTGGGCAGGTTATGTGAGTAAAAGCACGGCTCTACCCAGAGAGCCTGTGTGTGATGGTGCTGTCAATGAAAAACAAGGTTAAGCATCTAAATATTTTAAGTCATCGGTCGTGTACAGCCCAAATTGATCTCAAGAGGGCCGGACCAGCGAAACACTTGCATAAATAATTTTTCTTTAAGTGCACAGAACATTCTGAAAACACACACACTTTTTTAGTAGTAGTAATCCTGACATCACCACACTAAACTGAAGTGAAAGCCATTGAGGAAGCAGGTTATCCACTGCCTTACAACCCATCTACAAGTCTAAAGTTTTGACAGTGCTTTAGCAGTAGGGTTTGCTGATAAAAGTCTGATACAGATTCTTTTGTACTGACACTGCCGATTGACAGTATTTTGCACAATGTTTGATATCTTAAAATATGATCACAATAAGTATTTGTATTTGTCAGGGTGGAAAAGCCTCTCGAGATGCATTTGTTTCACTTGCTCTTGAAACCTTTCAGCCTTCACAACTGCATCAATATAAAGTGTGGATCCAGTGGACAGGTTTGGACCCTTTGGCGGGCCAGTTGTGGCCCATGGGCCGTATATTTGACATCCCTGGTCAACAGCCATGCTAGAAGCTCTGTGACGCCAAATGTTTGAGCTAAATGTTAATGCCAGCATGCTAACTGCACAAATCATGCCAACATGCCCACAAAGACAATGCTAACATGCTGACCAGGGTTGAAAATTAGCGCCAGCCACCAGCCAAAAGCTGGAAAAATATACCAGTAACAGCTAGAAAATAATGCCAAGAAAATAATGGTAATCTATTTGGCAGGCGGGCAAAAAAGTTCATTTCCAGCCCTGGTGCTGATGCTATGCAGTTTTAATCTGCACCATGATCACCATCTTAGTTCAGCATGTTAATGTGCTAACACCAGATAATTAGCACTCAATACAAGGTACAGCTGAAGTTGATGGGAGTAATAATTTTGCAGGTGTTTAGTGATAAACTGATCTGATGATGCCGCTACATGAAAAGTCACCAAAGCTGTCATAATTCATGCTGAGGGGTAAAATAAACGGCTGTCTCAAATTTCACGGCAACCATCTGACAGTCACAGTCTATGTTCAAAAAGACAAATATGTCAACCTGCTGATGGGAACCATGGATGTTTGTGCAAATATCACTGCAAACAGTTTTTGAGATATTTCAGTCTGGACCAAGGTGCTTCACTAGAAACACACATTGTATGATGTTTGCTTAAATTACATTACATCCTGTCATGATGGTGCAACCCTAAACACAACACCAATGTATCACTTTGGTGAACATTTATGTGTTCACTTGCCTATTTATATATCTAGCAGATATGGATCAACATTTGCAATTTTGGGAGACATGTTTCTGGTCACCTGGCATATGTAAGTCCAGCATTCAATGCTCTTTCGGCTTTGTTTTTGGTCTAACTAACCCTGACTAACTTTTGGGAAATATCTCTTTAGCTGAAAACAGCTGTCTGCAGAGGCCAGAAATGATGCTGAGTGTGGTGAAACTGAGCAAAAACAGTAAAATTGCAAAGTTGGGAATTAATTTTCTGAGTGTTCATCACTATGACCAACAATTTTACACAGACGTGCTTCTATAAAAAATAGTGACTAAAGCAACCATAAAGGACCAGACGCTGGTTTTTGCATACACTTCACATCATGGGTGACCTGAACTGAACCATTCTGCACATCTGCTGTCTTCTTATTATTTGTATGGTGTAAATATGCGATAGCAGACTCTTGAAACCTCCTTGAGTTGTGTAATGAGCACAGTTTGAACTAGTTAACATTATCATTAACATGCCATGCAGTACTTTAAACCCCTTGTAATGGCATCAATGAAACCATCTATTAGTTGGAAAATATTCAGGCAACAACCTGAGACTGTGCAGCATGAACACATGTTTTGCAGTTAAGACGCCCTGATAAAGTCCTTAAAGCAAAGCTCTGAAAAGTAAATGTGCTTCTGTGTACTTAGGGTGTCCAAGTTCATATAGCATGTCACGAGGCCAGCCTGCAGGATTTATGTTTCTGTGAGTGAAAATGCAATTGGCATGGCAACCGGATACTTACATAGGCTGAAAAGATTGCTTGCTCTGAATAAGCACAGCATAGCTCATATATAATTTGAAGGTCCAACTCTTTGTGTCTGTGTGCATACAAATGTGTCAGTATGTTGAGTACCTGTGCATATATGCATGTGTGTGTGTGTGTGTGTGAGCATCTTGCATTACCAGCAGTGGCTTTCCCTGTAATGTGAAACAGGAGCGCTTTAATTAAGAGTGAACATCCAGGGAGTTCTGGTTACATTTTTGGAGAGAAAGGTATTTTATCGTGCTATTGGCTGGTCGTGAATATGTTATGCAATGAAGAAGAAAAAAAAGTGACACCTCTTTATGCAGCAACTCTTACGTAAGTATGAAAGAATTGCGTGACGCCATTGAACGTGACCTTGTCTGCAAAAAGTGAAAATTCAGATTGTAGAGATTTTTATGAATAGGCCAGACTTTAATCTCCTTTTCATACTCTCTTGAGGACTTTATTGTAAAGGAAGTGTTTCAGTCTTAGCACCCTGACCTGCAACATACAGTAACAGCCACAGTATGGAGAGCAGACCAGAGGAAACTTCTGCTAAAAAAAGCTTACGTCAGACTCACACTTTCCTGTATCAAATACTAAAACACATTCTATCTTTCACAGATGTAGCAAATATAGAGACGCTGCGAATAACCTCTCATTCAGGAAAAACACCTCTCTACAACGGGTCAGACAGTGAACTCAGCCGAGCCTGCAGAGTGTTTTTACCCAGTCGTACCTGCATGTGTGTGAAAGAATGTCATTAGCACTGTGATGACTGAGTGTGTGCATGTGCCAAGCCAGGACAGACAGTGTATTTTAATTTGGTAAAATATGCGGTGGTTGTGTGCGCGCACGCATGATTGAGCTGTGTGCACACTCCAACACAAAGTGTGAATGTGTGTGTCCGTGTGTGTCCTAACCAGTAAGTTTTCATCACTCCTCAATTGGAGATCATTCCTGAGGCGGAGCGTCAGCGTCTGCAGACATCAGGCCATTCCACAGAGAAAGTGCCCACAGTCAGACAATCATGCTCCCTCTATAAGTCAAAGAAAGGTGGTGGGCCATTCAGAGATTTGGAGGTAGGGGCAGACAATAAGCCAAAGTAGGGTTATTCTGCCCCCTACAGGACAACTGTCACAGTGCAGACAGACAACTAAGCAGCATATTTAACATGTAATAAATGTCAGCTTGTTTTGTGGTCAGAAAACAGCTGAATGAATGGTTGTGTGTAGAATAGCTGAGGGAATGCATTTCAGTCTGAGCAGTATAAAAACTTTACACAGTTTCTTATAGGCAAACTATTATTAGAGTACAGGGTATTCCAATGAGACTAGTAAATGTTTTCCACTGACAGAGAGCCCTCTGTTGGTCAAAAATAGACCAGCACAAAGGCTTTGTTTTATCTGCCACTTTGCAATGTTCACCTGAAACTTAATCGATAATTTAATGTGTGTGTCGGGCAACTGCTGCTCAGGCTGTAGAGCCATTAATCCTAAGTTTAGGGGTTTGATCCACATCTCCTCCCATCCACATGCAAGTTTTTTCCTTAAGTGAGAACCCCCGGTTGTTGGGAATAAAGTTGCTTTGGGACAAAAGGTGTTTTTGCACCGAGGGTACTTTTTCAAAGTTCTAAGAACCCTCCTTTTGTTGTGTCACACTGCAGGATCTAGGAACGATTGTAGTTCTAGGAATGCCCTTTTTAGGATCTTTTTAGCTCCTACATTAGAGTAGGTACTCTTTCAGCACAACAGGAACCATGACCATGCTGGTCAGCTTATGGTACATCATTTCAGCATTCTTATTGGCGATGCAAGCACAAACAGAAAAACAGCCCTTCTTGGGGGAGCTCCCCTGTCTGCAATTCCTCTCGGCGATCCCAAGAACGGTTTCATCCGAAAACACCAATAAGCATGAGCCAGAACACTGTATTGTGGCGTTGATGTAATGATGATCTTTAAAGTATGTTCCTCATGAGATGGCACAACAACACTGGTGTTAGAGTAGTAGACACGGTTCAACTGTGG
Organism: Epinephelus awoara; assembly: GCA_035609425.1. Classification (NCBI taxonomy): domain Eukaryota; kingdom Metazoa; phylum Chordata; class Actinopteri; order Perciformes; family Serranidae; genus Epinephelus; species Epinephelus awoara. The sequence goes on from CM069303.1 coordinate 37,533,821, forward strand.
AATTAAAAAACTATGATCTGCAATGTATATACGGCATTAATACATCAACCTGTGTGGTAAAGGATAATGCAAAAAAAATTAGCACAAAACCCAGCTGTCACAAGTCAGAGATGCTCTATTATTCTGCTACTGAAAGCTGTCAGGACAAAGCCAGCAAAGTCTAGAAAAAAATTAAAAATAAATTAATAATAATAAGAAGAAATAAATTGCTATAAGACAAGCCCACCACATAAGCGGGGAGGTGCTTGACACAAAGTTTGAATTTTCACACATCACAGTCAGCAGCAGAAGCTGCAAAGGTACCATCATTTTAATGATCTGTCACTGCTGGTAAAAAGTACGACATGATTTCAGCTATTAACATTTTAAAACTGCCATTGCATGATGGGAATAAATGCTAATTTGAGAGAAAAGGGGCAGAACTTATTTGTGGGATTGATATGAATCATTTTACAGAGTGTCTATTTGCACCTGGGAGAGAACAGTCACACCACAGCTGTTTGGCTACACACACCTATCTCTATGACAGGTTATCATGGATACCACTGCGTGCTGTGACTGACAAGTACTCATCACGTCAGTGCATCTAGGTTGGAGGCGGTTAGGGCCAAGAGGTTTTGGTTCGGGGTACTACTATCCAACCTTGGATAGTCTCTACTATTTAAGTGGTAAATTTGCATGACAGAAAAACTCACTAATATCCTGCCAGAAAGTGCGGTGTCGGAGTATCAAGAGCGACACAGTCAACAGAGGGAGTAAGACTTTCACACAGCAGACTTCAGTTTGAGCTTAATAAGAGTCAGTGTTGGTTTGTTATTTTAAAGCTTAGTTGACTAATTGTTTTGTGATGTAAAAAGCTGCTGAATGCGAGCTTTTTAAACTTTAGCAGAATACGTAAATACACCCATTCATGTAAATGTAATGTTTCAACATTGCTAGGACGCCCAAGAATAGACACACCCAGGTGTAAATAGCCACTAACTATTTATACCGGGATACAAATAGCATTGTATCGTTGTTACTAAATATTTGAAGTTCTCTTTTATTGAACATGACATTCATGTGAACATACAGTACATCTGTTCTTTATCCTAGGAAACACACATTATGTAATCATTAATAAGAGATGCTGAACCACCTGTGATTCTGTACTGGCCTGCGAGTAAGTGAAAATGGGATTTCTTGTCCTGATGTCATCTTGAGGTCCAAAACATGTCGTCACTTCTAACAAACAAGCCAGCACCAGTCTCTATCAGTGTGTATATAATATCAAACTCAATATGGTGTTAACAGGTTGAATGTCTCAACACTTTTTGAACCAATGCGACTTCAATGGCACAATATCTTGGGGGTCAAAAAGCCTAAAGAGAAGTGAGGTCAGAAACAAGGTTAAATATGAGTAAACAAGGACTTCCTCCCTGAGGGTAAAATCTGCACCTGGACTTCTCATTACTGCTGCGCTCTGAGCCGGCTCAGCACCAAAGAGCACATGTGGCCCAGAGGAAACAAGCTCATAGCACTGCTAGTCTCCAACATTGCAGCAAACACACACACAAACACACACACACACAGAGTTCTGGGAAAATGTACCGGCCAATAGGGCTTCAATGGACCACCTCCCTCGTTTTCATGAGTAACCATAGTGGCATCGCCTTCTGTTAAAGGTTAAAAATTCCATACACAGCTGCACACACAGAGCTGTATGGTGTTTTCTTGATGCTGCTCTCAGTGTTGTTAGAATCAGTGTAATACAACGTCTGCTCTATCCATCCACAGGGAGGCCCCAGGATTTATTTATGACTCACTGACACTTTGATCCTCTTCAATTTCACAGCTCAAACAGCTTGTTTGCTTCCCCTCTGCTCCCACTCTGTCACATTCATCTCCCACTATCAGCACCGACACAAATGATTTTCCTTTTGTGTAGTATTCGCTTTCATTTCATGTCTTATATTGCTCTTTTATGTGCAAGACTGATGCACGTGTCAAGCCATGTTATCATCATTACAAAGCCAAAAGATGTTTGGCCTACAACATGAGAAAACACAAATGGGCTCGCACTCTTTCTTCATGTGTTTCTCCTCTGTTCAACCATTCCCGTGTCCCTGAGGTCTTCATTCACCTGGGGCCCTTCAAGGCTCTGCCATACACTCTGGGGTGCAAGACATTAATCAAATGTTGGAGGAGGAGGAGGACGGGAGGGTGGCAGGGGTGTCCTGCTCTCCCACCATGTTTTCTCCAATCCCTCCCTCCCCTTTTCAGCATTTTAAATCTTTCATAGTTAGAGAAATCATCACCCTCAAAGCTCCTCCCTTGTGCTCCACAAGAGTAATGGATGGCCCAGACGCATGCATAAACATAAAATAAAAACAGACTGCGGAAGAAACTCACACGTAAACTTAATATATCCAAATGCAGGTACAAAAAAACATCCTGCAAAACATTTTTAAAAGAGAGCAAGTAGTGATCAGTCTATGAATAAAGACAGTCACTGTTGGATGAGAGGTCTAAAGGGGGGCCAGCTCTTATTTTGACAGTCTCTGTCCCGGAGAAAATGGCCCCTGTTCTGTTTGTTTTCCGAGGAGAAACATCTGAACATCTGTGGTGTTCCTCGGAGCAACATGCTGGGCTAGAGTTACAAGCTGCACCGGTGCACGAGAGCACATAAACACATGTGCACAGTCGGACACATAAACATGCACACAGACACAAGCTTGTCTCAAGTCTACAGCAATGGCTGGATGGACAACTTCATTGTTTTCTGGCTGTGGCAGGAGTTTGTGTTGCATTACTAAGTATTGAAGCAATCTAAATCCAAGGCTCAAAAACAACTCTTAAGTAAATATTGTGTAAGCTCTAACATATTTCACTTGGCAAGAACATCTGGTCTTTGTCACAGACCTCCATTTTCAATAAAACATGTCAGCTTCAGGCCACTTTTTACTGTGGGAAGTGATAAGAGTTCAATGAGTAAAGTGATGATGGCACTCGGAGAACTTCGCAGCCACAGAGGTGAATGTTCTCAGAGAGATACTTTGATCACAGAGAGGAGACCTGAGCTTATCTGTGGCAATTGAGCTTCATACAACCTCCACTGATGCAGTTCTCTACATGGTCACTAGGGAGCACTGTTACACTGCTCACTGAACCTTCACACACATACAAACACACACACACACATCAGCCCCCACTCCTAAACACACTGCTGCCACGACTGAGCTGTTTTCTCTCGTTCTCTTGAGAGATCAGCCTCTTTTTTTTTTTTTTCTAAACTGTGTCCAACCTCTCCATCTCAGATAATACAGCGAGGTTGTGGCCCAGATGTGAGGCACCAACTCTAAACCTGCTAAAAAAAACAGTCACTTTCCCTTCTCCTCTGATCTGCATGTGTTTTCCTGTCCATTTTTAACTTCTACTGCTTCTCCTGGTGCTGCTTTGCTGTCTTTTGAACCCAATTACAAATTGAAAGAGCCACAAAAACAGAAGTTAAACATTGTGTGGAGCTAAATGTGGATATTTTTCAAGCTTTGCATTCCACAAAAAAACAAAAAACAAAAACAGCCCACACAGACACACAGTATGCATGTTAGTATGAATGACTGCAATATGAGTTGGAATAGGGTAAACAACAACAGTAGAGCTGAAGCAACCCTTCGACAACAATCATGTCATTTTAGTGTTTAACTTTGTTGGATAAAATAACATTTCAAATCACATGCCACGTTTTTCACATCTGAAATAAATTGTTTTCAATATAGATGCACGGAAGGTGTACTCAAAAGCAAGAACAATGCCGTCAAGGCACAAAAGCACTCCTAAGCCCCTGTTTTCAGGGCGCGATGCCAAAGTCTAACTATTGAAAAGCAGCAACTCACACCGTGTGTCATGTGACAAAAAACAACCAGATCTATGATAAATATGGAGGAGACATGGATTATGTTAGTGCAGGGCTACCCAGAGCTTTACATCTGTGCCACTGACAACTTTTTAGGCCTCATACATAAAAACATTGTGCTCTGAACTCTGGATTCCTGGTAAGCAGGCTATGATACAGTGCTTGTTATGGTCGCTTTGCAATGTCAGGCGCAACCTGCCCCCACGCCCTTGAAAGCTGGCACAAAGTAGGCTCAAAACTAACACCCCGCGCCCGACCTCTGGTTTTCTGGCGGTTAAAGATGTGGCATGTGTTCCGGCCCTAAGTATGCAGTGCAGTGGCACTGTCCCAGAATGTGTGCAATGAGGGCTCTAACCTCCTGATTCTCCTCTTTTATTATACCAGACTTTCACATGTTCTCTCTCAAAACTACTGCTACAGGGACAATTAACACCGCTGCAATACTTGGGTGTGTAGACATGTAGGACTGTCAAAATACAGCGTTTTTCAAACCACATCTGGGAGGTGCTGTGCCTTACGCAGAAATTGTGACCTGTAAAGTGGCAATGACGGTTGAAAATAGAGGCCTAACCTGCTTTGCAATAGCAAACACAGCACTAATGGACTATCATAGTGGACACAGGTTGACATTTGAGCGAGACAATGAGGTATAACAGCTGGACCCAACCCTATGAAACAACAACATAATATGTAGGATGAAAACTAAATGCCAGGCTGTTACACAGATTGAAATGCGAATGTAAATATTTCAACTTACTGGATGTCTTATAGTTTGTGTCCATTAAGAGAATGAAATTTAAATAGTCCATCACAAACTGGTGAATTAAATATGCCAAGTTTTCAGTATCAGTACACACACTGATGCTGCCGGATATCTCTCTGTGACAGAAATCTGCAGAGGCATTCAGGTGAAAAGAAAACAGCTTTCACAGTGAAACCTGCATCAGACCACCTTAGTGAAGAAACTCAGCTCTGCAGTGGAAGTGATGGTAACCATGAAGCGACAAATAGATTGTAGTGTAGCATGTGTGAGAGGGACACAGAAAAGGAGACGGGAAAGTCACTAATGTCTTGTATGTATCTGAGTCAGATACAGATGTTTTGTACAAAAGATGGCATCTCACACTTTAAGGGTGTTTTTGACCACTAGTAGCACCATGGAGCTATGTTTGTAAGGGTGAGTTATTTTTATAGCTCGTGTTGTGCGCCACACTATTCCACTGATCAGGAGTTGCGAAGAAACGCAGCAATGCTCCAACAAATGCAGTGATGAAAAAGACAGCAAGCTAGCAAACATAGATGTTAATGCAAAACTGAAAGATTTATGAGGAAGTAAATAAATTCAAGACGTCACACAATCATCATAACTTTGTTTACAAGAAATCTCTTTGAGGCACCTTTTATCACTTTGGGAAAAATGATTATTTGGTTGCTCGCAGAGTTAAATAAGTTGTTCAATACCACTCTCATATCTGTGCAGTAAATACGTAGCTACAACCAGCAGCCAGTTAGCTTAGTTTGGCATAAAACCTGGAAACGGGGGAAGCAGATAGCATTTCTGCCAGTCTTGAGGCAACTAGCTGAGACTCTAGGAAGTTAATGATCCTGACCAAGAAACAGTTCATTGTAAAACATCAAATTGTCATTATTTTCATGATGCTAAAATGCTCATTAACAAGCTTAGATGTGCTGGTACAGACAACTTTTGGTACTTTTCAAAAACGCCAGTCAAACTGTTTAACCCTGTTTCTAGTGTCTGTGCTAAGCTAAGCTAAATGGCGGCTTGGTGTGGCTTCATATTAACCTCGTAGACATCACCTCATTCTCAGACAGAAAGTGAGCAAGCCACATTTAAGCATATAATGTTTGGTAAAGGCAAAACAAACTCCACAAGTCTCGGTATGTGTTTTCTATTTAATCACACCTGTTCTATCAAGAGACACAATTAAAAACGCTGCTGCAAAATCTACTAATCCAACATATGGTTGAGCCGGAGGAGCTGTTGGTACGTTACAGAAAGTGCACATTATTTTTAATAGAGAACACAAGCAGCCGGCCACAGATGAGCACAATTTGCAGCATCCTCTGGGAGGAGAAAATGGGGATAACATATTATTAGGTTATATATAGGCTCTGTCTGACTTGTTTGTCATGACTGAGTTAGTTATGTAAATATACTCTAGAAGCGCCTATTAATGTCTGCTTGGTGTCATTTATTAAATACTTGTGTCACAATTTCTAAAAGAAGCAACCAGCTTAACTCACTGGATTCTGAACACTTAAAGGGTCAGTATTCTAAACTTGAACTTGAATAAAATAAAAGTTGCTGCAAAGCTAACAAAGTAACATAACAAACTGTTTGCTGCACAAGAAGTCTGCCATATCAAACACTGCGAATATTCCACACTCGCTTCCAAAGTCATCAGAAGCACTAAGTGTTTGTCAGATCAGTGAGTGAAAGTGCTCAGAAGCCTGATGGCAAATGTTCAATCCCACACACTAGGAAGCATGATAATGTGATAATGTGCATGGCAGCCCTGACCGCCCTGAGTGCAGCCCGGCTGCTTGGAGCCCTCACCACCATACTAACAAAGAGCTGGAGGAGAGGCACGGCTCCGGGCCAACCTCACTGCTGGGGTTATCGTTAATGAACTATGGAGCAAGGGTGTTGTAATTCATAGCACAATATCATCTCCTCTGCCAAGGCTGCTTGATTTCCCACTGAGCATCAGTGAGAGAAACATTCATACAACAAAGAATGGTGGATGTAACTCCTCATGGTTTGTGTGTATAACATGAAAGAGACAATCAGTCAAGTATATTATATTAGTCTGAGCCAAAGATGCCTGTGATAACAAAAATAAGACAGAATGCAGCAAAGCTTTGACAAAACGCAGTTAATCGTCAAATGAAATGTTTAAAACATTAAAATTAAATCTTGATAACTGTTAAACACTCTTCATAAATTAATACATTACACACTTGGCTGCATTTCCCCAACTCCTTCCCAAATAATGCATCATTTATTTTCTGTTTGTTTTACAAGCACACTGCCTGAAGAGCTGATCTGGAAACTCACTCGCAGAGGAACACTTTTAAATATCAACTCAGGAATTGAGGTAATTATGATGTTGGAAAATGATTTCCGTGAGAGAAGCACAAGCAAAAAACAAGAATTTCAGAGACTAAACATTTACACGATTATTAAACAACAGGAGGGATTCTCAAGGGTCAATGGTCATGCTGAAGGATCATATAATTTTCACCTACAGAAAACCTCGTCTTTAACGATCCCACACTTAAAGGGACAGTTCACCCTGAAATGAAAAGTACACATTTTTCTCTGGAGCCCAGTTCAGACCAAAGATTTGCGATATGACAAAACCGATCAAGAACGTTGCAGCGAAACGTTATGGTGGCGTGAACTGCACATCTGCAGCGGTCGGCTGGTAAGGCTGAGGGCCTGTTTGGCGAGCACTTCCACGGCTTCTTGGACTGAGTATGGAGCGGTGCCTCGCCTCTTTATTTCTTGGCACTCGCTGGATCCTGTTGACGCCTGGCTGGTACCTGTTGTCGGACCGGATTAGGTGTTCCAGCCCCGCGGCCCCTGCTCTCCTCGTCCCCACTGGCGCAGGGTGAATCTGCGCAACCTGCAGCCTCTGTGTGTGGCTCCCTGGACAGCTAACACCGTGGACCCGCCAGCTCCTGCCAGGATTGGGCTGGTAAATGCTAGATCGGTAGCGAACAAAACGTTTATCCTGAAGGATTTCCTGACTTCCCGAGGATTGGATTTTCTCTGTGTGACTGAGACGTGGCTGACTGTTGGTGAGTCCAGTGCTTTCACAGAACTTTTACCCGATAATTGCTGCTATTTTAACTCCCTGCAGACGTTGGGTCGAGGAGGAGGAATAGCGACTATTTATAAGAGTCACTATAAATGCAAACCTCTAGGTAAGATGACGTGAGCCGTCTGAGTGTCGTAAATCGTTTCGTCCTGGAAGCGACCTGGGGCGGACCTGGAGACAGTTTCCTAAAGGTATGGATATACACTATATAGAAATAGCTTATCTTCACACTGATGGTCTCATTTGCTGTTGTAGTTCACGCACAGACATCAGCAGAAACGAGAGACTTTTCCATATCCAATTAAAAGTTCCTTGTAGCAGATAAAAAAACATGACATTCGGTACAGCCCTAGTAGGAACTATTTTCTTTCAACTGAACTACACTCGCCAACCGTATCACTGTGCAGAGGTAAGCATGCATCTACTGCTAGCTAACGTTACAACTCAGCCGAGGAGGACGCCATTAATGTTTCTCACGCTGTCACAACCACGAGCCTCTCATCTCTTCCATCCGCACAGAGATACGATTGGTGTAGATTTGCAGAATGAAAACAGTTCCTACTTAAAACCGTCACATGAGGATTATCTTGAATAACGTAATCATGATTTCTGGAAAGAGACACTGCTGTTGAGTTTTTCAAACGGACAATATCTCCAACACTTGGCAACTCACACCAAAACAAGATGAATAAATAGCACTACAGGTAAAAGAGAAAAAAACAACACATTTCTCATTCTGGGGTTAACTGTCCCTTTAAAGCATATGGACCTTGAAGCTCATATATTTTTTTTGAACCCTGCAGTTCTTCACTACCATTTTGTGCCTCTGCCCTTCCTTAGAAATCTCCATTTGAGGGTGCAGAAGAGGGTTTTCTGTAAATGTACACCTCTTGAATGAATAAGCACTTCCTGTTTGAGTCAGGGTTGGGGTTCACACAGGGGGGTTAGACTCTGAATGTCCCGTTCTCTCTCTTGCTCTTTCTGTCTTTCTCAACTCTGAGAAAAAACTACTCAAACAGTCAAGAGCAGGATTTTCAGTTCACTTCCAGACTTTTAAACATGCAGCTAAAATCTCACATACTTATCAAATTATAGAAAGGCTCTATTGTGCCGACTTTATTGGAGCGTACATCAAATTAATAGCCAACTTTACAACTACAAAGACAAACACTTGGTTCCCATTAAATCACCTAATGTAAACAGAGAAATTTAGTTTCATCAGAAAAAAGGAGATGGAGAGAGATTGAAGAAAACAATGGACGAGGACAAGAATGTTTATTTACCGAGTTCAAGCAAAAAAAAAAAGTGCTTCCACTAGTGAGGACAGAAATGCTCCCACAACCGCAGACAAACGTCTGTTCGTACACATGTACGCACAACCTCACACACACACACACACACACGTATAAACACAACCATTAGACAGGAGGAGGACAGATAGAGGAGAGGGTGGTGCAACTGATGAAAAGACATGATTAACCTCTGATCCTCACTCTGTGTCGTTACTGCATGTGTGTGTGTGCGTGCATGTCTTGGAGAGGATGAGCGTGCACGTGCAAAGAGAGGAGAGAATGTGTGTGTGCCGAATGATAACTATGCTATGTGCTGGGCCGCTCCCATGGGAGACAGAGATAGATAATGTTGACGCTGTTCAGATCCTTTGATAGTGGCTGCAGGGATGGAGGGAGAGGAGGAGGAGGGTTGATGGTGGTGGCTGTTTGCGTAAGAGTGTGTGTGTGTGTGTTTGATGGACGAGTGACATGTTGGTTGGGGTGGTTGTGTAGCCTCTACCCTCTGGTGGTCCCTGGATGCTGCTGGTCTGAATTACACGCTGAGAAGACAGAGGGGTGGACAGGAGAATTTGTGTTTGACCTCTGAAACCCAGCTGACCTCGGACAATGCATGGGAACGTAGTAGCCTATGTGTGTAGCGCGTATGTCGAAGTGAGAGTGAGAGAAAACATGAACAACGATGGGGGTAAAAAAAAAAGAGAGAAAATGTGAGTGTGTGTCTGTGGGAAAGCAGAAAAGAGAGATTAGTTTCTATACGCGCTGGACAATGAGTTGTGTATTTGTGCGAACAAGTTCATGCATGACTGTTTATTGACTCTACAAAGCCATTACTGCACGGTCAGACTGGGGAAATACATGTGATTGAGAGCGAGAGAGAGTTGCGGGTTTCATTTGATACCTGAAAGCCAAATAAACAACTCAGGGCCTGCGAGATCTGAACCCAGAGCAATAAACTCCACTGATATCTGATCTGCTGGGTCTGTTTACTGGCTCATCCGTCAACACACCACAAGGGCATACACACACACACACACACAAACGGACACATCTTAACCTGGATGCTCTCACAGTAATCTTTCCTGTAAAACACTGATGCGTTAGATCTGAATCTTTTGCTGTACAGATATTTAGAGTAACCGTGGCGTGAAAGAGGAGAGGACAAATTCAATGTGAAATTCAGTCTGCAATGACTTGTTTTCAACCACGAAGTCGTTTTCAATGGTCACAAGTCTCTGTGAAGGGTAAAAGAGGGGTGGGACGCAACAGAAAACATAGATTGAAGCCACATGTTGAGGCGCAGCGTGCGCACACACACACACACACACACACACACACACACACACACACACACACACACACACACACACACACACACACACACACACACACAGATTGATTGATTAATCTGGAATGTTTTCGTCTTTTTCTCTAAAAGTTCCACACAATGAGAAATGAAGGTGCTAACTAGAACCATAGAGGGTTCTTTGGCTAGTTCCCATAGGAGAACTCTTTTTTGCTCTGAGTAAAACCTTTTATAAAGTTTCCACCTGAAACCTTCTCAGAAGGTTCTACCTAGATCCCAACATGAAGAGTTATACCTAAAACCATCTGTGAAAGGTTTCACCCAGAACCATCTCTGAGGGTCGTATCCAGACTCTTTCCACCTTCTACAGCCTGATTCATGGTTCGGCGCTCAACATTTTTGATGAGTGTCACTCGACAGAAATTAAACAGTTGAATGTCGTTATCATTTTATGCTTCAACTAAAGGTTTTAAGTCATCTCCATGGTAACCACAGCTTGCGTTTTTTTGCGTTGCGACGCGCCTGGCATTTCTGCCCGAGCCCTCTGAACCCCTCAAGTTGAAAAAACTTAAACTCAAAGCAAAAAGGTGCCCTATGTCATCATCTTTTTTCCTATTGTCCAATCGGATGTTACGAGAGGCGGGCCTTCTCTGGTGGTTTACAGTCGGTAAACAATGGAGGAGAAACTGGTGGTAGCAGTTGCTGGATACCCAGAGCTATACGACCCGACGATAGACAGCAGGTTGTCAAACTGCCCCCGAGCCATCCTAAAATATGCCTGGAAACAGCCATCGAGGCGAAGCTCCTGGACCAACTAGTGGTACTCCCCATGATCCACCCTCTCTCACCCTCTCACCTTCAACCAGAGCTACAGCAAGTGCCCTCTGCGTGTTCATTTTAGGAGCTCGCTTTAACTTATTAAATCCTGTCAACATTGATTGATCAGTTCCCAGTCTGTCTGTGAACGGCAGATTCTCCTCACTCCCAAAAATAAGTGAATCAAACACTGTCGACTTCCTAACGTGGCACTGACATGAAGAGTATTGCGGTCCAGTAAATGTCTGCTGTCAGTCAGCCTGGTGAAGGCAGTTTAGCCTGCCTCTGTCCTCTCAGCTACATGACCAATCACACTGCACAACAACATGACGTTGTCTGGGACACGACATGAATACAAGTGTCATGCGAAACCTTTTTCTGATAAAATTACATAATTTCTGTCAAAGCAGACTCAAGAAAAGTATCAAGCTCTCTATCATAAATTAGGTTTAAGGGTGCTGACAAGAGCCCACCCAGGGGTTTCTACTGAGGACCCTTTCATATTCCAAGGGTTTCATCCAGAACCCACAAAGAGAGGCTCTAAAAATAGTACTGGACTACATTACCCACAGATCTCTATCCAACTAATCATGGTTTTAACAAGTTAGCTTGGCGCCAAGGAAACTATGTCTAGCAGTCTTGGGCTCCTAAAGGCCCATGGCTGATCAGGTTCAGCTCAACCCGGGACAATCATGGTTCTCAAACATGTTTTAAAGGGTGGAGATTTCATGAACTCGCTACTACTGCAGCCTTTATCATTTCAATTGTGCAGTAGGTTTGGGAGCCGGAATAAGGACCAAGTACAAAATGCCAAGTACTGGGAACCTGTAAAATATAAAAAGATTTCGACAGACCATGTCGTATTGTTTAGCATGAAATGATGGTTAAGACATCAACTATGGCAGAACACGAGTAAAATGAATTGATTAAAGAGATTCCAGATACATCTACATTTATAAGTGCAATTTGAAACATGGCTAAACATTTGAATATATGGTAAGGATCTTTTAACACCTTTGTTTTCAACAATCCTTGAAGAACTTTTTCTTCAAAAAAGGGTTCAGAAGCAAATAGATCTGTGTGGAACCTCAGCCCCTCAGAGAGAACCCTTATTTTTAAGAGTGCACAGCCAAGCCAGATCACACGATTATGTACTGCTCATATACCGTGGCATATTTGCGGGTCTCATTGTTTCCTCCGTTTTATTTTACCTTTCTTTCTTGTACACTCATACACTTACACTGTGACTCACAGTCATCTACTCATTCTGACACACTATTGTGCTGCAGGGTGAGTCACATCTTCTCCACGCAGGAGACTGATGAAGTGTTGCTCACAGACAAAGCCTCCATCTCACAGTGGCAGGTCTACAAGAGCACAGAAAATCGTACGATCTCAAACTGCTTTTGAGAGTGGAACAACTTTCTGATGCTGCTCTAAGTGGACAGTAGGGACGGGTTGCATCAGTGTGTAATCCAACAGTGAGGAGGAGGAGGAGGAAGAGGAGGCTGCAAAGGGATGAGAGTTTTATGGAGAAGTAAAGGGGAAAATGAAAGATCTCAGAGGTGCTGAGGCAGCATCATGGGACCTGAAAACACAGTGGCATACTTTGTGGTTACTATTTCTTTGGTAGAGAGTCACAATTAAAACTGTTCACACAATTTGGTACTAATTTTGCAAAGAGAGGGATTTCACTTCTTATTTCACTTCACCCTTTCAAAAATATCACAGTTTATATTGGGCATGATGGGAACTAAAAACAGGGAAGTAAACTTGAAAATGTAAAAACTGTCACAGAACACACACTGAATGGATTTCATAAACATTATGACTAAGAGTCCGTTTCTGAAGAATCTGAGTGACGTGAGTGATGGAAAATGTATAGTGTAACCAAGTTTCTAAAAAAGTTTCCACAACTAAATATTTGAGTATTTGTAAAATTCAGACATGGTCTTACGAAAGTGCATCACTACTTATAATTAATGCTTCCAAAACAAGGGTTGGGGGTCGGCTTCACGTACAATATACACAGATTTTACAGACTGAATTTATCAAATGCTAAAAGTTTGCAATCCACCTTCCACCTCTTCATTGTCTGAACATGTCAATGTGGAACTTAATTGTCTTTATCATCTGTTTAATCTGATGTACCTCCTCCAACAGCACCATTTCTTTCAGCTTGTGGTGGGGTTTTCTTTTTGTTTCCATGTCTGCCACTTTCCCATCATTTAGAAATCATAAATAATCGATAATTTGGCCCTCTGTACGATGTACGATCAATAATCTCAAAAAAGGCCAAATGAACGATAATTTGACCATTTTATCAATGTGTGGTTGTAATCAGTATGTAATCAGTTTTATTGGCATCTGTTCCCATGTGACATGTTTCCAGCCAATTGCACTTTCCTTAGCGTGAGATACAGGTGACGTTTGTCTCCGAACAATGAGCACAATTGGCTGAATGGTCAGCTGTACCCGCTGTCGAGCGAGAATGAGATTCAAAAAAGAAGAAGAAGAAGAGGAAAAACAGCAGAAAGGAAAATGGAAAAAAGTAAACACTAGAATGAATATATTTGCATATAGAGCATCAGTAGGACTGTTATTTTGGTTATGACGGATGTACGATAATTTCCCTCAAAACACGATAATTTTGAGTCTCTGGTAGGATAATCCTACATTTCCCACCTGGCAACGCTGGCTGCACATATTTTTCGCTGTAAGTAGCTTAAATGTGTTTTTCTTCACACTCAGTGAGACTGTTTTTACTCCGAGGTTGGCTCTTAAGAGCATTATTAAATTTTATTCTTACCAGTTTGAGAAGGTCAGGTCAAGGTTCCTATAGTGCACGTCAATGTGTCTAATGGGTTGTTCGCAGTTACGTGACTATTATGATGCAAAGGGCAGGAAGTGATACATTTGTATACTGCCTAAACTGGAAATAGAGGAATGCGACTACACAAAACACACTATGTTTTAAAATGTTTTGCAGCGAGATAATAAAAGCATACAAAAGTGTATTTTTGGTTTTTGGTCACATGAGTAAATGTGCTTAAGGATGACTCGTGTTTATATTCCAATACTGTACATGGATGCACTGCTGTAAGGTTAACATTACTTTACCTTACTTTAACTACTTTCCTGTACCTGCTGGGTCAACTGTTCTTTGGGGTCAGATGCAACACTGTTCAAAATCTGGATCGTGGCTCACACGGTAAAGTTGTCACAGCACATTGTAAATGAATCCAACTCTAACACAACGCTTCAATATTCTGACATTAGTTGACTCTGCTCCTCAAGATTGAAGACAGAGTTTTATCATTCACATCTACTGCTGTTTTTCAGGGATTTTTTCTTTCACTTCTCTCCTGCACATTGTGCTATTTTTGAGACTTAAATTGGCCTTTGTTTTTCCCCAATTTGATCGACTGAACAGAAGTGAACAGCGCAAATCATAGACCTTTGTGCAGTGTTGGTCATCTTTGCCACCAGTTTCCGCTGGGACAGCACACTGATGTATGATGTCATTTGCAAAGAAGCTATTAAAACTAACCTGGTTCCTTGTGTGCATGTAAATGTACTGATTCTGACGACTTGATTCTGTAAATATACAGATTGTTGGATTTTTTTAAATGTCAGTGTTCAATGTTATGAGCGCCACAAACTAAATTCAATTCACCTCCATTGTACTGGTGTCGAAGCAGATACATTAGTAGATGTCAGTAGGGGCAGGACGAGGCAAAATTTCAGTATTTTGTCGGTATCATGAGACGAGACTAGATTTTGTTTCAGATTTTGGATATTGCAGCACTGTGTTGTCTTTCCCTGGTTTTAAAAGCTGCATAACAGTAAATCGATGTAATTTTCTGAACTTACCAGACAGTCCTAGCTGTTATATTATTTGCCTTTTACCTACTAAGTCATTATATCCACATTACTGATGGTTATTTATCAAAAATCCCATTCTGTTAATATTGTGCAAAAAGCACCAATAGTCAACCTTACAATATCATCACAATATTGATATTGAGGTATATGGTGAAACATATCTTGATATTTGTTTTTCTCCGTTTCACCCAGCCCATCTTGGGTTACGTGAGAAAATATGTAATTCATGTGAACTGACTCTTTAACATGGAAGTAAATATGTGTGGCAGAAACATCTGGAATGTCCGGGCAGCAGTGGGTGATAGGGGAGTGGACGGTAAGAGAAGGTAGTCATTGCCAGAAACAGAGAGGGGGCGAGATAAGGTGGTGGGTCCCACAGACACAGAGGAAGCCTCCTATCACAGGAAGCTCCTGTTGCAAATGTCAGATCCTCCTAATCGCAGCTCTACTTCCTGTTTCAGTCCCACGAGCTGCACAACATCACACGAGCGCTCGCAGTGATACCCGCTTCCAAACGGGATCATACATATACTTACCCATCCAGGCAGGCATCCTACACAAACATCACATCCTGGCGGGGTTGAGGTCCACATCAAAGTGGATTATAGGGTGGATGAAACCAGCGCTACAGTGACCGCCAGCAGATGCACCGCTCATTATTTCTGACCTTGATATTTTGACGCCACCCATGGGCTTCAGGAACGTCTCAGAACTGTCCACTTCTCTCTTTATGGATCATAACAACACACACACACACGCACACGCACACGCACACACACACACACACACACACACACACACGCGCGCACACACACACGCACACACACACACACACACACACTGTACCATAATAACCTCTGCTACAGAGATGCTCTGCTTACAAAAATGGGGTTAGCATAACACAAATAACACACTGCACTCCTAATAACACACACTCTTCATACACACAAGCCCTATAGAAACACACAAACTTCATAATCCTGTCATTCAAAATACACAACGGGCTAATCCGCTCCCACACATCGCATCGGAGGGCTGTCACGGATGGGTCGGGAACCGCAGGGTAATGGTATCACAACTGAAAACATTTGGACTACAAAGCTTGCTGCTTTTAGAATTATTTAGATCAAGTGAAAGTGCGAGGCAGCTGCTGATGTGTGTGTGTGCTCAGCCTTTTGACTGGTGCAGTGATGCAAGGAGGCCTACCAGAGGGCGGCTGCTCCCACCTGAGAGACAGATGTTAGTGTTATGTGTGTGAGTCCATAAGTCTACGCAGGCGGACAGGAGGGGGCTAGACCTGCCACAGTACTGCTATAAAATGCACATTAATGTGTCTGATAGCTCTTCGGAAAGAAATAACACTCCACAAGCACTTAGGAGTTCTGATTATATGATTATTCAAACTCCATTCATAATTCAACAGGTTGGGTTGTTTCAATCTTAAATCACAGTATGTTTAACATGGTGTGTGATCCACTTCCAACAAGTGAATCAGACATCACAGCGCTAATATCACTTTGTCAACACTGTGATAAATAAGTGAGTGTTTCATTAAAGAAGAGAGGTTGTGTACGACTGAAACTCTGGAGCGATGTCGCTAAGGAACTGTGAACGCTTCCAGCAGCAATATGTGAAGGAGGGAAGGAGGGAGGGAAAGAGGCGTAGAGGAGCGAGCGGGAAAAGGAGAAAATTAAAACCACACATCCCATCCTGGAAATAACACATTCCCTACAGTGGATTTTCCTAGGATTTGCTATCGCTCCAGTACGGAGCGGGAAATTAAAGCGTGGCCAAAAATAGTGAGTGTTTAAATGTGAGTTTGTGTGTTCTGGGTCAGGGGCGATAGTGAAGGAGCTGGTACACTGGGGGAGTATACAATAAGGGTGCTCTGGCCTCAGGGTAAGGGGCGCCAGTCATAAGGGAGGTGTGTGTGTATGTGTGTGAGTTCTAATGTGTTTATTTTCAGGGGGGGCTGAGTTTACTCTGGCCTCACTGCAGCAATCCCCGCTGCAGACACTCATTATCACCGTGTATACGCCCACGCTGTGTGGATGGCGGTGATAACGGCCCTCTCCGCCAAAAAGTTTCTCACCATCTGCGAGGCGGCGGCGGAAACGTTACGGCAGCCAGTTCATTCATCCTTCCATCTCTGCCCATCAGAGAGAGACGTTTACCTGGACTGTGAGTGGGCTGAGTCGGATGTGATAGCGCTGAGCTCACAGACACAGTGCAGACGGCAAGCAGCTGTCAGCATCAAAGAACAGAGGAGTGTGTGTGTGAATGAGAGAGAGAGTGTGAGAGGCAGCCGTGGAGGACCGCGAAGCAGACAGAACTGAGAGATGATAAGATGAAATGATGGAGGGGCAGACAGAGGATGGAGAAATAGGTTCTATTGATAGTAGGATTTAAATGACAGCGACGAGCCTGTGTTGTATCAGGCTGAGTCAACTCGGCACAGGACAGGAGCACCTTACATTCAGGGCTGAGTGTTGAACTTTAATACCCTCAGATACTAGCTTGTGGCAATGAGTATTAAAAAATGTGTTGCTGAAAGTGGGCACTGAATGCTTGAGAAGAGTTTTAGCCATGTTTATTCATTTTTTGATAATCTATTTCTTGATTTAAATCACTGTTTTGAACATTTTAGAGCTGCATGCTGTTTAGGAAAATTCCTTGCATGGCTGCTTAGTGTTAGGAGAAAAATAAAAATGAGGCATTCAGGATGTTTGAATTATTTTTAAACAGCAGAAATGCTTTTTTTCCCAAGTACAGTTCTGGGGAAGAAATTGTAACCAGCACTGACAAATCAAACGATGGCACTGCAGAAATGCAATTAAACAAATTTGCCTTGGAATTTAACTCTGGTATTTTTAAAGCTGTAGTTTGTGTGGTTAAGTGAAAACATCTTTGTAATTGTGATTCTACGAACACTTGGAATAGACAAAGGTCCACCGCAGCTTCAGCAAAGCCAGAACATTTTAGAAATCACAAAGGCTGAATCTATTGGAGGGCTGCTGCGTTGGATTGGATTACACTGTACAAGTGTTCCCTCAGGGGTGATAATGGCTTTGTATCTACAAAACACAGTTATCCGTTTACTGGCAGTAGTCTTGTTACTGTCTTGTTAAAGGCATACTATGTAGGATTGTCATAAAAAAAAAATGTGTACACTCTGCAGAGGGTCAGCTCTATTTTCTTACTTTCTTCTTATTGTCTGTGTTCAGAACGTTAATGTGTGTGTATACGCACAGCGCTCAGGTAAGGTCGGGACTTTATAAAGAGGTAGCGAGAAGGTGTGAGACCATAAGCAGCCAGCATTCAAGAGACGCAGCGCCGAAAAACACGGAAATACAGTGAAGCCAAACGAGACTGAGTGCTCACAAACAGTAACTGCGAGTAAGGTAGGAACTCACAGACAAGTTTTTTGCGTTATGCATCACATGATACTACTCAGCCAATCAAATCAGTGCTTTCTGATAAGCACTGTGACTCAAGTGATCGAGGTGCACACACGGGAGAGACAAGACCAGAGGAAACAGTCAGAGAAAAGTAATTTCACACGGCATCTTCTAAAGAGAGAAAAGTAGACGACTAAAAACAGAGACTTTAATAAAGAATGGACTCTCACATGTTCATTCTTCCCACGGGCAGTTCAACCAGTATGTCTCATTATATGTTCCGAGACCGTGGCGAATATTAAAAGCAATTTGAAGTGCCAGACAAAGCACAGAGCATCTTTTGAGCCAACGTACCCACTCAAATCTGAGCTGAGGGCACAGAAAATAACATATTTTAAATGGCACCGGATCTCTGGATCATAACGTAAGTTAGACATTAGACGGGGGTGGGAGGTGCCCCCCCACACCCCGTGTAAAAAGTTAACAAATTGCACATCAGGTTTTTATGAGGCTATTTAAAAGGCAGCAGAAAAAAGTAATGGCTGCACACTGACTCAAATCATCTGTTCCACCTCCTGTCCTCAATCTAAAAACAACAACCTTTACGAGTGTGATGCCACAGTGGTCAGATTTAGGATGTTGTCAATTTGAATACCTTTTGTGGTTTGGAGTCAGTGTGCAGATGTTCCTTTTTTTTTTTTTTACGTTTTTTTCAGCACTGATTGTCTAAAAATGCGAGATTACAGACTTAAAAGTCCTTCTTTTAAATAATAACAATGTTTGTATGTTGTGGTTTATGTGAAATATAAAATCTTGCATTGCATCTTGCAAAAGATTCCATGCTCTTAAAGGGATAGTGCTTAAAACAAAACTTAAAAATTCACACATTATCTACTCACCCTCATGCCGAGGGAGGATCAGGTGAAGTTTTAGAGTCCTAACAACATTTACGAAGATCCCAGGGGATTCAAACGTCCAAAAACACATAATTGAAACCACAAAATATCTCCATACTGCTTGTCCGTAGTGATCCAAGTGTCCTGAAGCCCCGACATACAAAGTTGTTTGGAAAAACATCATTTGAACCCCTTTTTAGCCTCACTGTAGCCTGTAGTGCTAACTGCCTCTCTGTGCACCGCATTCACGTGTGCGCGCTTGCGGGAGACCATGAGACATGGGCACCACAGGGAGAAACAACAGTAACCACAGTAGCTAAAAGATAATTTGCACTACGATCTCTTAGCAAAGGACAGCCCAACTTGTCTGAAGACTTTGAAATTGAGGAAGAACAGCATTTCTTTGTTGAGCTGTATTTGTTTGAGCCCGAGTATACAGATGGAACTCAGGCTACTGGACGAAGCAGCAGCTGCAGCTCATGAGCCTGACACTCAGCCAGCCGCAGAATACCGGAGTCGAGCACTGGAAACCTGGTGGTGTAGTTGTTTCAAATGCAAAACAATGCCAACGGATGAGGAAAGTCTTTGCTGCTCAGACTGGGAATTGGCGATGCCTGCACTTGAGAATCTGGACATCAGTACTGACGAGACCGCTGCTCTTTAGAGACCGTGCATCACCCATCACCCTGAGTTTCCAACACTACTGACCCCTGGTGTTCTGGAGACCTGTTTTTACTTTATGGTTTCAATTATGTGTTTTTGGACGTTTGAATCTGGGACGATCCCTTGGATCTCCGCAAGTGTTGTGAGGACTCTAAAACTTCACCTGATCCTCCATCGGCATGAGGGTGAGTAGATAATGGTTGAATTTTCATGTTTGGGTGCACTATCTCTTTAACTAAAGCTTTGATTCTCTGCCCAGGCCCGATTGAGCCCGACCTGACTGGTCTGTTCTTTAATGAAACTAGCAGTTCTTGTGCATAAATGGCAGGAGTCTTTATTGACTGAATCAAAAGGGAAAGATAGAAAAAGGGGGTGGGTGGGGACTGTGACTGAGAGAGGGAGGGTGACAGGACAACACACAAATATAGTGGAGAACCAGGGGAGAGAGATAGGCCGCGTGTGGAAGAGGAACAGGAGACAGAGAAAGAGAGAGGGGAGTCTGCAGGGCGACATGGTTGGCATTGTTTGCTTCTGCCTCTCCAGCAGTGGGAAAGATGTGCGTAACATACAGCAAAGAGCAGTGATCCGTATCACCACGGACCGCCGCGCGTACTAGACGCACAGAGGGGCGCAGCCCGACCTACTGAACCTGTTGTGCACGGGACAACAGACTAGTAAAATAAGGTAGAGAATAAGGAAAAGAAGAGCGAGGAAACACGTCAGCCTTTATCTTGCAATAAATGTTTTAATATTAAAAAATATATAATATATAAAATACTATTTTACAGTAGAAATATGGGTTTTTAAATCAGGCTCAGGCCCAAACCTGCTGCTGTGTGTCAGGCTTGGGTCGGACTTGGACAGAAACTGTGCAGTTGATGTCGGGTGGGGCTAGATTTTTTGGGCCAAATCAGAACACTGCTCTCAACCAGCTCAGCTGAAGAAGGACTCTAATGCCACAGCAAGGGAAGTCCGCAGAAACTTTTTTTGGGTGAATAAATGGTGTGCAGTTTTTGAACGCAGCATCTATAGATAACAGATGAGATCAATTTTGGCATGGAACAATCTCCAGAGCAACGATACCTGACACCTGAAATCATGAATGCTGAAAAGACGCGGGCAGTCGTTTGCTTTTGTAGCTGCTTGCTTTCCCATCGTTGTATTACTGCTGCTTCACTAATAGAAACTGGCACTATACTGTATTCAACTAAAGAAGAAGAATCAACCATTAGCTTGACATAGAACAAATTTTTCTGAGGCTGTGATGAAAAAAGGAAAGGAGAGAGAAAAACAGCAATAGTTTGAACTGCTCGCCATCATCAAAATTAAATAACAAATCTAATAAAACAGCTACAGTGTGAACCAAAAACCATTGGAATATTATGTGTTCATGCCAAAGCAGTCCCAGTGTCGTATTCAGTGTTTTTCATTCTTAGCTTAACTGAATTTTCTCTAACTAAATCATGTTTTTATGCATCACCCCAAAACTAGGACACACGAGCTACATATGCATGAGTCCAGAACCTCCCAGCATGTAAATGACCCGACGGAAAACCCACAACATTTCACCATTGAACACTAGCGACGAGGCACGTAGACCGTTAAGTGATTAAGAAAGACATAGCAGGAGAACATTCCCCCTGACTGCCCCCTCAGTTTGTAGGCCTGCGTTTGGTCAGTCTGGAGGTCAGCTGAGTAGGAGGAGCAAGGAGATAAGCCTATCTCCCACTGTGTCCATCACATTACAGGAGACACAACAGAAAGTGACCAGACACCAGACCACAAGTAAAGAAAGACTCCTTTCTCCTCATTCCTCACTATCTCCTTCTATCTATTGGCTGGACCTGCAGTCCTCCATAGGGACACTTTGATAACACAGACCATTACCTCCTCATGATTTACGACTGCCTAAAGACACGCAGGGAGGAATATGACATGTACTAAACAAAGCAGGGGTATGGTATGGAAGACAAAAGAACAGAAACTAAAAAGGGGAAAATGGGGGAGGAGAGAAAAATGTGTATTTCTTAGCCTCTCTGCTAGAAGAGGGGGTGTAAGAGGAGAGGGGCTGTAAGAAAAAAAAAGATGGAGGAGGAGGTAGGGGAGTAGGGGGGCGTTCCCGCTGGCTCAGGCCTTGATTAACACCAGGCCTCCTGACAGGAAATGACCCGGCCAGCTCATAGCGCCAGGAGAGCTTCCATCTGGTGTCGAGGCCGTGGAGGAATTCTCCACCCAGGAGAGCCGAGCAGAAGTACCTCGAACTGAATGAACACGTTTCATTTCCAGAAGATTCATCCCACTAGTTGTACAGGGCGCTAACACACAGAGCATCATTCTGTTTCCGTTGTTGTGTGAGGGCGTAGTCGCCAAAAGCAGCGCTGAGCCTTTTACTTGAGGCCGTTAAAAAATCATGAATGCATCACGAGATTTTATTGACAGTTGTTGCTGCCAAGTTTACAGCTGGACGTCCATCCTGCAGTGTGAGGTGGAGGAGGGTTAGGATGTTCCTCTGATTCAGAAAAAAAAAAAAATATGGAGGAAGTTGCACTGGTTGGAGGGAAGGACGGATGAAGGGAGGGAGGGGGTGAAGAGAGAAAGAGAGCAAGGGGACACTTTGGGGAGGAAAGCGGGTACATTAGGACAGGTCATCTTTCACTGCTGACTGGAATTCTAAACGTAAACAAGTTCTTCCGCACCAACAGATAAAACGCAGATATACTGTAAAACCAAGTGGCTCTGGTAAAAAACAGAGTCACACACACACACACACACACCCTCCCCCGACACACACGTCTACCAAACTCTTACACTTATTTATGAATGTTGTTTGAGCCAAGGCAGATGTTTCTACAGCCATCAGACTATAGGACAAGACTAGTTTAAACCTAGTATATGGCTGGAATGTGTATTGTCAATTCCCAGATGTTAAATGTTCATCTGCAGTTTTCTGTCGTGGTCCATGTAATATTTGCTCTTAAAGTGTATTAAAGACGCATATTATAGGACATGGTTAAGATATGCTTGAGTCAAATAATTAAGAACTGCTTTAATTTAATAAATGTTCAACTATTTGTTGCTTTGGATTACTGACCAAAATGTTATTGTCCTATTTCAGTAAGTGTGCGTAATAAGTTAGGTGACATGTATAATTGCTCTAGAAGATGATTCTGATTGTTCAAACAGCCGATATGGTATCATTTAGTCACGACGACAAACTCACCAAACAACGGTGAAGTGTGGCCTGCGGCGAGCTGCCATGCGACGTCTATGGAAAGCTGCCGCGGCCACTCCAATCTCCAGCTGTTTGATTCTGTGGCAAAGTGAGCCCACAGAGATAGTTTAGCAGCAAATTGAAGCCGGAGAATACCAACAGACAATCAGTAAACAGAGCCCTGCGACTCCTGTGACATTTCTTCCCTCCTGAAACAAATGGCCACCTTTCATAGCCGAGGAAAGACGTAATTATTGCGGCTGGTGACTCTTTTTTACAGACATCTAAAGGCAGCAGGTGGCTGTTCCATCTGCAGTCTCAAGCCACAATTATGCATGGCAGGTCCTATGTTTACTCTCCACAGGTTCCCAGTGCATTGTGATGGGGAGAAATCTTTGATTAAAAGGGGGTGGAAGTACCGTAGGAAACATGATTGGCCATGATTGTCCCAGCCTTTAATGTCCCCACTTATAACAATGCATTCTTTCTGATCCAACTCCATGCCCAAGGACGACACCGGTGTTTCATCACTGCACACCTGACTGTAATCTGACTGTGACCGTTGGGTTCACGAGCCCATGGTGTCCTCTTGTGTGCACGGAACAGCAACTTGCCATCGACTTGTGGAAGTAAAGATATAAACACAAACGCTCTGTGCAGAGAATGAACTGACAGGCGTTGACTCTGAAGACACACAGGTTGGACATCAAAAAAGGCAACACCACCACAGAGTCTGTGTGTCTTGCTCCTGTTTAGGAGAGGCACTGGGGCCTTTTGCATATCTTGGGGGTTTATTGTTTCATCATCAGCCCATGGGCACATGTATGTATCCAGTGTGAACAGCAGAAATTTGCATGAGTCTCAGGTTCACTGCCTGAGAGTTGGCAGCACTGGTAACAAATGTATTGCGTATGAGGGTTACTGAGGGAGTGGATCAGATGATTGATCAGGGAAGTAAAGACATTACCAGCAGAAACCTGCACACATTTATTTTGAAAGCGGAATGGCCAATGGGGAAACTTCAACACTTGACAGACCAATGGTGTAACTTCATCACTCAGTCAGTCAGTGACAGACTCGTTGCATTTATACGTCTGGCCCTGCCTTGTTGCAGTCCTGCCAAAAAGCCTACGCAGAGACCCATACACATCCACAAACACACCTCTTTAAATTCTTTGTCTCTCAGTCTGACTGCTGCACACACTGTGAGGCAGAAACTTATGTATGCAGATCAAAAGCAATGTCTTCCAAGAGGAACCAAGAAGAGTCCCTGCAGAAGACGGGAGAGGCGAGCGGGTAGAGCGTGTTGGCCGGACTCCTACACTGACCCTCCGTCGAAGGGTCACAGGCTGACCCCCGCCTGCACTGACGCGTGTGCAGGGGCCAGGGGCCGCTGTCTCAGAGTCCCTCCGGAGTCAGCCTGTATGTGTGTCTGGTGTGTATTTCTGTCTTTGCTTTGTTCAGGGAGCGCTTGCGTGTCTATTTGCAAGTCTGTGTGGGATCGTGATAGTGTCCTTTTTCATTCTACAAGCCCGATTCCCAGCGGAGATATAAGTGCTTACGAGCCTTTTATGATGTGCATTTCCTGTCATAAATAAGAAGCAGAGGAATTCTCCGCTGAGCGCTAACACACTCCATAAACCAAACAGAGGTGTAAACTACACTCTGGGCCAGCTCTGTGAAATCTACCCGACAAACCGTAGCTACTACTGACTGAAGTTGTTTGCTTCTGAGTGATAATACAACGGATTCATTTGTTTGTTTCTGCATACAGTGCAGCACTTCACAGTGCAACCTACAGTTCAGTATTTGACCAATAAAATAAATGCACTGATGCAAATTTATCCCTTCCAGAGACAAGAAGTCTCTCTCCCTTCCAGGTTGTGTCATACTATTTCACCGACAAGTCAAAACAAATCCTGGACTTAAGTTGAGGCATTACCATTTTTCCAAGAGGCTTCATCAGTTCTGCTTCTGGTGTGTTTCAGTTCTTCTGTTTCATTTTGGCTTGACATTGCATTCTGGAGGAATATGAGATAAACCTACACAAGTTTTCATTGACTTCTAAAAGATTGAGTGTTTTTTGGGTACTTATTAAGCATCTAGTGATGATTTTTACCTTGTGCAACTATCCATTCATGCCTACATCCATCTATCCATCCTTGCAGTTTCAAACCTTCCAAACCTTGTTGTCAAGGGCAAGTGGAGCAGCAAACACATATTTTGCTGTGTGTCTTTATTACTAATATACCAGCGAAGAGTTGTTTACACAACACAAATAAGAGAGACATTTTACAGAGATTCAACTTCACTTAGAAAAAACTTTGTGTGCTACCAATCAGACAAAAAAAAAAAAAAATTCTACACAACAGTCCAACTGTGTGCTCAAAAGAATGCTAAGCAAATATCAGAGGCAGCGGGAGTGCACACAAAGAAAATGGAAAAACACAATTAGACACAAATTTGCCTGGAGAGAAGTAAACTGGTGCAAAGACACCTCCATGACAAAATGCTGCTACGTGAAAATCTGTGCTTTTTGCGTGACTTAATAAAACTGCTTCACAAACATAAAGAGGCGAGAGGCAAAATGGAGAGACAGAAGGGAGCAGAGTTTGTGGTGAGTTCAGTCACCACACCTTAATGAACGTCATCCTGAACAGGCTTCAGGCTTGTTACAATAACTACTTTTAGTGGACGATATATTGTCCCAGAAATAATTGTGATAATATTGTCATTTAAGATCATTTTATGCCACTGATATAGTGATAATATAGTTGCATAAAAAAGCAATGAACTTTTAACTCTGAAGAGTATTCAACCACTGGAATTGGAATGTGAAAAAATAAATAAATAAAACAAGTCAATAAATTAAACTTAGATGTGTGTGTGTGTGTGTGTGTGTGTGTGTGTGTGTGTGTGTGTGTGTGTGTGTGGAGGAGCTGAGCCCCGCCTATAGTGAAACCCAGACAGAGCAGATGAGAGGACAGAAGCAGCGCGACCAGAGATGACAGCAGAACGTGTCTCAGCATAGTTTTTTTTCTGTTCACTTGGCGTGGGCGCTGTGAAAAAATGCTAAGGCGCTATGCCTAAGTCTTAAAACAGTTGGGACAACCGTGCTGTTTATTCTGGCATCATGTTGACTTAAACGTTGGTGACATTCCTGTAAACAAACACACAGACAAACACAGGCCGGGCAATATTGTGAGAAATATGGACAAGGCCTGGATAAGGTAATACAGCAATTAAGATGACAGGTCTAGTCCTCTTAACCTTATCTTACACCTCAACCAGCACATTCTTTAGTGTCTGACAGTTCATCCACATCGCCATGTTGCTATACAGCCTCAGAGCTGTACATTTGTTACCTTGCCTGCCTGTTACCTTCATTCACACTGTCCTTTGGGTCTAACTCAAGACAACCCAGAGGAGGAGAAAAGTAGAGAGTGAACTGGCAAATAAAATGAAACAAGGGTACAGTATGGAGCCCCAACCACCGTGTGTAAGTGCTGACTTGGTGGGATGCGGGTTTGGGGGTCTGATCACAACTCTGTGTGTGGCCCTGCCTGGTTAGCAGGCCTGTCTGGCCCGGCAGTGAGGAGCTGATGAGCCTCTGTTAATTAAAGCCTGAGCTCCATGTCATCAGCTTATCTGATGAAGTGAACTAGAGAGAACAACGCCACCGGCTGCTTTGTTCACCCCGGGGTCTGCGGGTTTCACCCCATATATGTATGTGTGTATGTATCTGTGTGTTTGTGGAACAGAGAAGGAAGTAAAGAAAGACCACCAATTAAAAATAATTGGGACTAATTTCATAAACACAGTGCAACAGGGGAAATATATTTAATCAGGCGCGATCATTAGACTAACTTATGCTCCACTTCCCCCTGCAACCAGGCTGGTGCTTTAGGGCCTCAGAGAGAGTGAAGGAGGACGAAATAGAGGGTGGTAAAAAGAGGGAGAAATGGTAAGGGAAATAAAAAAAAAACAAAGAAAAGAAAAGTTTGAGAGGTAGGCAGACGGAGAGTTGGTGGCCAGAGTTATGTGTGATCCCTTTCATGTCCCTTGACTGGCCCGTGTTGCCGTGCCAACCCAAACAGCGGCGTTGGGGAGGTCTGACTCTCCCACTGCTCCCCTCTCCTGTGCCCCGTGCACACCCCACTGACAGGATGAATAACAAACCCGATGTGTGTCTGAGGCAGAGAGCAGGAGAGAGAAGAGCATGACATGAAACCACGGCAGTTTCAGTTAAAATCCACGTCCTGCCTTAAAAAAGTTATTTTGTGACCTTCTTCCCTTCTTCTGTCGCTGCTGCCAGTAAATCACTATCATCACCATCTGGGGACTGAGATTTCACAGTCTCACTACTGGAGCTGCACACCCACACACTGACATAAGTACAGACAAACTATGATCCATCATCCCAAGCTAGCTAGATGTCCTAGGGTGAAGAACATTTGGGTTGGCTTCTCTGCCGACTGTAACCCCAAAGCTAAGAGAAGAGAAGAAGAAATCAGAAAGGAGAGGGAGGAGGTTTAATTCCTCACCAAAGGCTGACAGGAAACTAATCCATAAAGGAGTCGGAGGAACACTCATTATCACTCTCTTACCAGCATCAGTGTCGTTTTTGCCACAACTGAACAAGGGATTAACAGCAACTGCATGGAGTTGTTTACAACCTGCACACATCACACACACCGCCCATGCACAACACAGACCGTCTGGCAGCGCCCAATCACACTCAAAGTTTTAGGAGAGAAGTTAGTTCCTTATCCAATCACACGCTTTGTTCTCCATTCGCAGTGTTGCCCATGACCAAAGCGGCTGTTTCCACATGTGGTGTCGGCTGTGGAGCATTTGGTTGAAGAGCTCATTTCCCAGGCTGCAATAAGCTGAACCATTTTCTTGGATAAATACTGTTCAACCCTTTAATCAAAGCCACCCCTAAGACAACAATGCAGACATACTGTACTGTGCTGTAGAATGAATACATGAGTGTTTAATTCACATGCACAGACGCACACAGTACTGGGAAAGTTGAACTGTGAACACAAACATGCAGACAGGAAAAAATTCTGGAAGCCCAAACTCTGGTTAACACTCTATATTATGGCAGTTTGAGGAGTCTGTTGATGCTGATGTAATATCCTCCCTCTGGTGTGAAGCATTTCTGGTTAGATACAATATTTAAATCGTAAAGGCCTTTGCACACCAAAATGACGCATGTTTAAAAATATGACATCTTGTTGTGTCAGTCGATGTAAACTGTGATTTTTGTGTGCTTTTATTGTTTTATATGTACTGTAATCAGGGCGTCCTTTTAAAAGACAGCTTGTTCTCAATAGCCTCCCCTGTTTTAATAAAGGTAATCGTTAAAGTTTAAAGTTTTTGAACAGTTTAAATTTTTGGCGTTCTTTTGCATCTGTCGAAAGCCTTTCGCGAGTTGTTCGACCAAGAAGCAGTGAAGAAAATGTGGCTGAATCTGCGGGACAAGGCAAAGGCATTAAGTCTGTGACATTCTATATTTTTCTTATTGTAAAAAAAGAGCCACACAAACAATAAGTATTGCCTGTGTAGCTAAAGCATGATATAACCGTTCCATATAGCTCCATTAGTGTCCAAGAACTAAACGTCAACATTTATATGAGCCACTATTGCACAATGTGACATGATCATTTATTACAATGCACATGAGCACTGAAGTTTAATTTGCCATCGTGAATGCTGTGTCAGGAGGGGGACTTTAACCTTTATTCTTCAAATATCCCTATGAATAAAGATAAATGTGCCTCACTGATTATGTAACAAACCGTGGGAAAAACGACTGCAGCCTTATTGTAAAAAACTGTATTCATGGCAGTTTGATGCTGCTCTACAGAGAAATCAAGATCACCAGGGCTGACAGGAAACATGGAAGAGAAAAAAATCTACAGGATAAAAAAGTCAGAGGGACATCATTTCCTGAAGATGCTCCTTAATTAAGTCCCCCAGAAGGAAATAGTTAGTGGGGTCGGGGGTGTGTTGCATTAGCCTGTCCTGCACACTGTCCTAAACTTACTTGTCCTTATTTCTTCTCTGTATTTCTGCCGTCCCTGTGTGTGTATATTGTTCTTGTGTTCCTGCATGTGCTGTAGCCAAGGGGAGCTAAATAGAAGAATTTGTAAAAACATTGTTCTCATGGCGACCAGGTTTCATTCAACGTCTGGTTTCCATTTGAGTCTTTTAATTGGGCAGAATGTCACAATCAGTGTTTTGCTCTGGATGCAGAGAGAGACGACCTCCCGCCTCATGTTACCCCAGCCAAGCACTTCATCGTCTGCCATAAAAACTCTCACACAGACGCTCGTGCGTGCGCGTACACGCGCTTACATTTAAAAAGCGGGGTGCGCACACACTGCTGAATTCCTCTGAATGGGCAAGACGTGTGCATGTGTGCACACACACATAGCTTTTTTGTCTGAAACACACCTGGCACACTATGACAGGGTAATTTCCAATGAAGTGTTTATAACAGAGAGTCAGGTTTTTAACATGAGCCACATCTCTCGGCCTGTGCCTGCCAAGAGGCCCCTCGATTCCAAGCTGCACTTAGCCAAGTAGAACAGGAAGAGAGGGAGGCAGAGTATGAGAAGAGAAATAGTGAAAAAGAGCGAAAGGATCAACAATCTTTATTAGTGCTTTACATAGATTTACCAACCCTATATATACTATATGAGCCTATGGGCGATATGAGATGAAACCCCTAACAGCAGTGTCTTATTTCAGGGTGTGTGCTAAGGTACAGCCGGGCCAGAACTAAAAGTAGCTCTAATTATGAACTATGTGGCAGGGGAGGAAACCGTGTGTGTACAGGCTCAAGGTTAAAGACGCTATTACTCAGGGAGGTACAGCTGGCTGTGGTGTGGAGGTAGACGGTTAATTCATCTTAAGGCCTTGATCTGCTCTACCACACAGTTACCAGCTCAGCTAAACCAGCAATGACTGGTGCTGCACAGTGGAACCAAAGAAACCAGTAGGTCCACACACACTGGTGCATATTACAAAGTTTAAACCACAATAAAAAGTTTTCCTATTCAGGTAAATCTCGCTGTTGCAGCAGAGGGGCTGTCGATGTTAATGTGAAGGGTAATTTCTCTCTCACACTTATCCGCATGCACAAAGTTCAGACATTCCCACACTCGATTATTTGTGTAGCTGCTTGCCAAACTAACCAGAAAGTGTGTGTAGGTGTGTGTGCATGAATGAGTGTGATGCAGGGATAGAGAGAGAGGGATGGGGTGTGAAGACTTTGATAAAAACTTTCCCATTAACAGCACTGGAGGCAGACAGAGGAAATAAACAATCAGCTGTTCCCACTCTCCTACTCCAATTTCTCTCCTCTTCGACCATCAGCAAATTTGGCAAACTGAGCACGCCCCTGGAAGCAATCACAAAAATTGGGATCACATTAACTCTCTCTCACCGGTGAGTTTCTGCAGCAAGGGGCTGAGTTCGGCCTCTCGGGTGATGACCAGGGTGAGCGCTCCCATCAGTTCCCTCTCCAGCTTCTCCAGCTCCTCCTCCTCGGTGTCCTGGTCTGCAGGCTGCACCTCGTCAGCCAGGGAGTAAAGGTAAACCAGCAGGAGGATCAGCTCGTCAGGCCCGCATTCATCCTCCCTGGACCTCGACCCTGAGGCTGTGCTGTCCTCGCCTCCACGGGGCTTCATCAAGGGCAGCAGCTGCCTCAACACAGCAGGGAAATCAGAGTCTCCGAGAGCCTGTGACACCCGAACACAACACACAGACACAGACATAGAAAACAGGTGGCCAGTCAGAAGATAGCAACTTTTGTGCCTACTGAAGACATAAAGGTGCCAAAGGGAGCTGCTCAAAGTTATATATGACATATAAATCACCTCATATGATGTCACTTGAGTCAGAGTGGGTTGATACAGACTACAAGTTTTAAATGAATAAAATCTGAAGCTGTGGTGATAGAAAGAAGTGATGTTACCAAACCTCTTTAGCCTGCTCCTCATCTCTGCTTGAGGCTAGCAGCTCTGGGCTACTTTAGCCGCTAATAGCATAAAGACACCCGAATCTCTGACCGAACCGTCAGTGGTCAAGCTGCATTATGGGAAAGGTTTTGCCAATTGAGAACAATGTGTAGAATAAATCAAGAAAGCATTTCTGGTTCTGCAGCATCAATTTTGATTCTTTTTTATTTCAAGTTCCCCTCCAGATATAAATCATAAACATACTATAAATAACATTTTGTTTAACATCATTTTCCCACAAAAAAACTCTTTCTGCCACTTTGCCAATGTGCTTCCTGTATTGGACAGCGATCTGATCTAGTTTGCCTGGGATACGTTTGAATCTTATGTCGGGTTCACACTAGACATTTTTGTCTCTACCAACAGTCACATTAGGAGATCCTATTTTTATCATTAACACTATTATTTCAGTCTCTGTGTCTGTTCATGTGCCAGCCGAAATGTTGATGTAGTAACGAATATGTAGTAAAAAGTGCCACCAGATGGCAGGAGCCACATTTGAAGTAGTCTGGGGCCGTTTAGTGGCTGTTTTGGTAAGAAACCAGAACCAGGGTGAGAGAGACAGGATCCGGAATTCGATGGACGCGACTTCCCATCAAAATAAAAGCACCAAGCTAATAAAAATGCGGTGAAACTTTTGAATTTAAAGAATATAATTTACAAGAAAAGCCCCAAGCCATTAAGTTAACCTTTTTCTTTTATTGTAAATTGATGGTGCGCCAGAATTTAAAGTTTTACTTTGGTGAACACTTTTACTTTGGTAAATTTGGTGAATTCCGGATCCGCTCTCTAGACTGGAACCAGAATCCAGACAAAATTCAGAGTGAATGGAAACCAGGCTCTTCCCCATTATGTGAAGAGCCTGGTGACGCGAGGCTACATTTGAAGTACCGTGTGCAAACTATGCAAGTCACACAACAAGTTCCTGCAAATGTTTCACAATAAAAGCCTGTTTAGAAAATGAAGGGATTCTATCAACCGAAATTATAATGGGCTTTTAATTTCAAATGGCTACAGGAAGTGCTGAGTTTGAAATGACTGCACGATGCATTCACTTTAAGAGAACAAACGGGAGCCAATTAAAAGTAAAAGTAGAAAAATACAAAGGGAATAATAATTCCTGTATACAGAGGTGCCACCAGCAGCCTCTTACCTTCGCTGGAAATAGCTAATAAACACATTTTATCTGGTTTGTTTAGTCCAAAAGGAAACCGAAGTGTAAAAACAACAGGTTTATTCATTGATTAACTGGCTGTGTCCCCCTGTTGGGTTTATTACATTATCATGCACAGAGTGTTTACATTTGATATAAACCTATTCATTAGCCTGCATTCTAATAAGTTAGAGTTTGTGTGCGTGTGTGTGTGTGTGTGTGTGTGTTGTGAGTGTTTAAATTAAGAGCACAGTGTGAGTGAGCTCATCGTTCCATTTGCTAATTTTACAGCTCTGTGAGTGGCTGAGGTAACGCTTAATTTTGTTTCATTCTTTTGGTGGATTTGCACTGAACTGTTCTCTCTCTCACTCTCTCTCTCAACTACACACACCCACACCCACACACACACACACACACAGCCAACATTTGGGCCAATGTTTAGGTGCAGTGACCTGTTTTTGTGAGCCTGTCTGAGCGGGTCTGAATAGTCCCTCACCATGTTTGTGCTCTAGTCCAACATGCTGTAGATCACCGGACCGTTTTCAGAACACTGGCCACTCTCACAACAAGAGTGAGCTCATAGATCTATAAAACAAGGGCGTGGAGCTAATCTGTCCGAAAAATTGCATGAAAAATAGGTCCGAAAGGGGGGAAACGGAGGCAACGGGTTCACAGAGTGGAGGGAGAGAGTGCAAAACAAAGCAGGGGAAGAAAAGGAGTCGAGAAAGATACTGAGATATTACATGATGAGGAATTAAGTTTCAGATGATGGTATAAAGGGTAGGATTGTTGACAGAGGACAGAATGTTTGTGTCGGATAGAGCTACAAATGCCCCCGTGGATATATTTCATTTTAACGAGGGATTCCTCTGTGAAGAGCTTTGTGTTCCTCTCACCAAGACAAACATGCTCTGAGAACGAGGGGCTTTGGACCTTGTGGTGGGCCCACTGGGGGGATCCTGTGTCTGACCCAGAAGAACTCTTCACCGAGCCAAAGACGCAATACAATAAGATGTGAGACGGTGAGCCAAAGCCACAGAGCTGACTGACTGTCCCTTATGAAGAAGTGGCTGAGGAGAGACTTTTTGGAAAATGTCCCTTATCGTGGAGTGTTCACAATACAAGCTTTACATCAGTAACTCCTTTGATGTTAGTGATTTCCTTGATCATATGTACAAAGTTAAACTTAACATTACATGTACAGTCTTTGCTGCATGAACACACACTCCTGATGGTGACATCTGCATCAGTCAAATCCTCTCAGCCTCCAAAGTATCAGGAGAACACACTCTAACAAGTCCTCCTCCCTGCCTCAGACCCCAGCCAACCACTCGCCCTTTGGGACCGTTCAAACACAATCTCACCACACATTTTTCTTCTTTAACATTGTGAAATCAAATACCTCTCCAAGTTGCATTCACTGGAACTGCCAAACAATGTTTGGGGATCTTTCCCTCGCTAGTTCTGTTGGTGTATGGCAGCGAGGAGAGACAGACAAAGAACATTAAAGGTTTTGTTGTTGAAATGCAAAAGGATAAGCACTTTCTCTTTCATCTCTCACTTTAGAACTATTAATCGCCCACACTGCTGTCTGCACGCGTCCAGGAGGACACTGTTATGATCCTCAGCGCTTTCAAAGAAGCATGCCCACTGTCAGCAAATTACATTTTCATTTTGACCAAAGCTGGCCTGAGAAGTACCTGCTGCTAACACACTCTGGCATCAGAAGCTCTCAGTATGGGTCAGTGGAGAGAGGAGGAGCTGAAAGAGGAGCTCTGGAGGGACTCGGCCCCCACATCATTTGTCAAGAAGTACCTCCATCATAACTGAACTAGTGTTACCTCCTGGGCCTCTGAGCACACCAGCATTACATGTTCTCAGCCTCAGGCATACCATGGTTTTGTGTGTTCTTCAACATTTGGTCTTAACTATCTTTTGACAGATTTCACGTCGATCAGCTGCCAGATCAGAGTTTACGCTAGCCTTTTTTTTTTTTTTTTTGGAAGATCCATATGACCGACAACTATCAGACATATGTTGTTAATTTCCATGTAATCGCCAACATGTAAACAACGATCCTCTTTGCATTCTACGCCCATCAAATTGAATGACTTCAAAATGTAGGGTTCGTATAAGCCTAAGTGAATAATCAGGACTCGGTAAAGAAGACGCCAAGCATCACATTCAGGGAATCACCAAGCCTGCTCAGTCACCCATCCATTATCTAATATGCTATAAATTAATTCAATTGTTTATTTTTCATATTTTCCACTGGACATTTTGCCTGTTTATATTTTCATCTGCCAGCCAACTATTACTGATACCAGCAAAAAACTGGCAAATGCTTGCTGTTGTAAAACCTGTGCCAGATTGTAAAAACACTGACGGTTTAATCAAAATGACCATTATGCAGTTTTGTCTTGTTGTGACCTCACATAGGCTATGATAAGTATTGATTAACAGCAGAAAAAGGCCAGAAGAGGCTTGTAAGAACATCAAAATGCATTACACTACAATAAGTGATACTGCAAAAGACATTAATTAAGTTAAGTTTTTTCTTGTTGTAGTTAATGTAGTTACCTAGAACAGTGTGGTTCCTGGATCCTTGGGCTCTTGATCCCTTCAAATGAAGCAATGTCCACAAGTCATGGCTACAGTGTGGGCATGAGTTGGGAGCATTACAAGCAATATATATTTTCTGTCTTTTCCTTTTGATCATCTCATGACTCCTCGGATTTATATAGGGATCCCTTGGGGAGGTCAAAACCCCTAGGTTGGGAACTACGGACATAGAAAGGTAGTTATCAATTGTTTTTTGTCAAAAGAACAGTTCATGTATTTTAATGTTGTTTAGTCATTTTGTTGTTTTCTATGCCTGGAACAGTGTCTAATGCAGTGGTTCCCAAGTGGTGTCTTAAGTTTGTATCGTTTCCAACGTTTCTAGCCCAGGGCTTTTACTTTGAAGTGCCGTTTCCTGCTGTAGAGTGAGTGACTACTGGACAGGTGCTTGGAAGAGACAGTAAACTAGCTCGACAACATGACCAAATGCATGTATGACGATGAATATATTGAACTCTGTGCACCTTTAACTCTTGACTAAGGAGAAATCTGGACCCTGTGGCTACATCAGTTGGGAACCACTGGTCTAATGAATAGCACATAAGTGTGGAAAACTGAATTTGAATTTTGAAATTTAATTTGAAATCATTGCTAAAAGAAAATATTGGAATTTTTCCACTGAGCAAATGTGTTTTTTCAAAAAATTATAAGTCTAATCTCTTTTCCTATCTTTGCAGCATGGTAAGCCTTCCTTGACTATGTGCACTGTGCAGTGTGTGTGTGTGTATGTTTTTATGTGTGAGAGGAAGCATGCACTGTAACCAGGTCCCTTCAGGAGATCTATAAAAGCTGCTGTCAGCTGCATGCCACGGCGCCAGAGCAGGAAATGGAGGTCTTCGGTACAGAACTGAGACTGAGCTGAGTGAAGCTGAGTGGGAAGACTGACTACAGCTCTTTCCAGCACCGAAGCTAAACTCAACAATGCCCGACTCACAGCGCTGGCACACAGGCTCGCTGGAAAGGTAGTGCGCCGTACACCTCTGGGAACAGAATGGAGCAGAATACAGCATGCTTTCCATGGCACTTAGGAAAGCACAATCAGTGCATTGCTCTTACATTATATGAGCTTTATTTTCTTAGATTTATTTGACCTTTGAAGTTGAAAGTACTTTGAAGAATATGCATTTATAAAACTTAGGGCCAAAGGTAGTGAGTGATTCCACTTTGCCCCATCTGGACCACCTACAACATTTCAATGCATCGGTAATGAAACACTTCAAAAGGAGCCCATTCAAATAAGTTTTTCCACTAATACCAGTTTTATGCAAGTAAACTTTTTAAGGATATCTTTCCACCACAGCACTAAGCTTTCAAAAAGCCATCTGACGTTTTCCCCAGGACACCCTATAAAAATACTCTCAATGACAGACTCTAAAAGAATGCTGCTAAATTCATGTGGCGTTTAAGGTCCACGCTGCAGATTTAGGGGCAGTGCTCATGACCTGAGCTACAGAATTACTGCAGTAATAACAGGAAGCTAACGTTATTATTACACACCATTACTGAATGCGCGGGCCCTGCTGCCATGCTCTAATGCCACTATTACACACAATTATAGAATAACAATGGCATCACTCTGTCAAAACAATGCCACTTTTAGGGCTCGCAATTACTCAAATAAAGCCATTACTTAAAATTACTTAAGAGTTTTTCGTCATGACTAAATATTTCCCAAAGAAACACTGACTTTGGATAAAAATAAATATAAAAACATAGCACTTCTTTGTTCCCTGAATAGGCTCAACAGATTTTCTGATGCTAAATTTGCTGCTGGATTATTGGCCTGTGACTAAAATATATCACTTGCTTCTTGCTCACGCCTTTCAGCCAATCATAAGCTCTTGCTTGCATTAAGCTCTGGTTTGAATCGCTATGCCAGTGATTGACAGATTACTGTTTGGCAATCCCAGCCATCCTGGGGTCCATAAAGGCTCAATCTCGCCCAATCACAGAGCCAGGCCAAACTCCGCCCCTGCCCGGCGCAGCCTGAACAGGAAACCAGCTCCAGATGCAACCCCTGGAGGAAGGTGAGTGTTTCAGATGCAGCACAACGCGCTAACCAGAAACAGGCCTCACTTGCCTCGCTCACTGCCTGCACAATGAAGCTTTTTTGGGGCCTGAGGGCAGAGGGGGGAGGCGGGGAGTAGTGGGAGCATGAACAAAGTTGGCTACAGGTCAGTTGTTCTAGTCAACCAAAGACACCCTGGACAGGAATCACCTTACATGGATGTCAGACAGTTCATCATTACCATAGCAACTAGAAAAAAAACCCCTCATTTGCATTCTTTTGGAAAAGCACACATGTGCTTCATTTGCAAATATGTAATCACATCCAATTTGCATTCACGAACAACAACACGCAAAGCTGGAAGGGATACAAGCAAACATCTAAAAACAAAATACATAAATCTTCAAGTTAGAAGACAGCAACTTAACTTTGACTCTAAATTATGTACAGCAAGCTTACTATTGATTTGTAGTAGAACAGCTGGAAAACAAACAAGTATGTCTTCACCCTCAGAGAGGCTGGCAGGATTTCGAACATGTAAACAACACTAAGACTCAGAGCAGGGCTCACAAACGCTTTGAAAGACATTTTGTAGACAAGTGTGCCTTATCTGAGGCTGCCAGCGCGCACATGGAGCATCTCAGCAGGGACATATGCTCACTGTAACCTGTGGTGATGACAATGATGAATCTGAGAATGAGTTCACCGGAAAATTTCTGTTTATTAAAAGACGGAAATTTGCCTTAAGTTGAGCAGGAATGGAAAAATAAAGTTTATCTCTGGATGTCTTTTTACAACCATTATTCTGTCTTGTGTGAAAGGTGTGGACAAAACTCAGGTCTTTAACAAGGAGAGCGGAAATGTGACTCTAAACACAAAAAGGAGTGAGTCTGCACACAGGATCTTACATTTACTGAACAGTGACGGTTACCAATCAATCAATTCTCTCTCAACTTTTCTGTTGTGAACCACCTCAAACAAAAGAAGCACAATCTGGTTTGTTAATGATGCCACATAATTTTTACTGTGATTGTGACGGCTGTGGCTTTTTTGAGGCTAAAGTACAAGGTGAGAGATGTGTATGTACAAACTACAACATCTGCCATATGTCAGTGGTTACCTGGCAGCTTTTATATCCTGTGGTGTGTTCTCAGCAAGATTTTCACAACATCAAACCCAGATTTTTACACTATACACAGTCAGCATTTTTTCTGCAATAATCTTCAAATGCATTTAAATTTAGTAATTACCTTATTATATATCATTTTCTACAGTTAGTGGCAGAGTCCCCCATTCCTGTGCGGGATTGAAATAGCCTACATACACACGAGGGACTCACAGGCAACAATGCATGCATATAATCTAGGGTTAGTCTTTTTGAATTTATTATTATTATGATTAGCCTCACTGTAACTACATGCCAAACATTTCCCACTGCCACTGCTTCACATTAAAAGCATCAACTGCTGCAACACAGGATGGCTTTTATTGTGAAGCAGACACAGAATACGGAGTGTATTTGTCACTGTGGTTAGCGCCGACTGAAGTCAACAAGACAACAGTTAGTTTCAGCATTTTTTGACAGTGACTCAGTTTTAAATGTTGCATGGAGTAACAGAATAAGAGGGCGCAGTCACAGCAAGCTGTCAGATGAAGAGCTGCAGGCGACAGGCTGTACACACCTTTAACTCTTCTGCAAGGTACCTAACCTCACGGTGCCCTGCTTTACTTGCATCGTTTGCAGCATGAAAATCAGATCATGTTTGCAATTATTTTTGACTTAAAGCAGCTGCACCAGTTTGTGTCATAATAAACTGCACTTGCTGTTACTTTCAGTAACAAGTGCATTATTAAGCATCACTAAATAAAACAGCACTAAAATCTTGAGGAGTATAACTTTAATGTCAGATGCTACTCTCTTCTCTGGAATGATGATCGTCCAGATGATCTGAAGACGAAGCCAAAAACTGCTTGAATGTCAGAAGAAAACAGACCAGGATTTTCTTTACAACAAATCTATTAATACTCAGTAAATGATGGAATGTACTGAATGCACTCTGTGGCTTGTCCATCAGTCAGTTAACTCTTGCACGTCTCAGCTCAGTGAAAACATACACAAAAATATTGCTGAGGAGCCGAGTTAGAAGAAAAAAAACAAACGGTGAAAGATAAAACCAGGTGATTGATTGATTGGACAGATTGTTGTAAAGTGAGAGATGGAATGATGGACAGCACAGTGGATGGAAAAAGCTCTTAAAGGTAAGGTGACCCCTGGTCTGGCTCCATCAGCCTGATGCCTGTTATGTTTGTGGGAACACTGAGACATAAATCTTTCCTTTTAAATGAGGCCTGAATTACCACACAGAGCGTGAGGTGGGTCTGTTTTGTTTCTGCCCGGCCGAGCGGCCTGGCCGCGGATCTGCGTGCTGGACTGTTTGGGAGGGAAATCAATGGACTCCAGCACACGGAGGCAAACAGCTGAAGGTCAGCTCGCTGGAGGAGGGATGGACGGGCAGCTGCCTCTCTGTCAATACAGGCAGCAGCTCTCAATAGCTCTTACACCAGTCCTTCTCCCTTTCACCTTTTATCCTCTTTAAGCCACAGTCGCCACATGCATCTCTGTCTTTTTATCTGCAGTTTTTCTCCTCTGCTCTGTGTGTCAAAGGTTGGCTTGGCTCAGAGCTTCAGGGCTATAATTTAGAAGAGACGTGGGACCCAATCACAGACACAAACACATGGTCCCCGCACGCCACCCTGTCACCACCAGTCAGCCACATGCTGGTCACTGCGGCTGGACTCTGTCTGCCCGGCACACGACACCCTGCCTGCTTATCACACTCAGGCACAGACCTGCAGCTCCTTTGGTACTCTGCTCGCAGATAAAGTGAAGGAGATAGAAATCGAGCCTTTGATGTGAAAAAAGTGTGTAAAGGCAGTATACTCTAAGTGTTTAGAAACATAAGGGAATTAATGAGGCTTTATTTTTGCCACATAGGCTGCAACAGATTATGGCGCAATTTACCAGATGAGAGTTGCTCTGCAGCCACAAACCCCAGGGCCATGTTAAACCTCCCGCACTTTTCTCACACTGCGAGAAACTGAATCATACGCATTCATGAGTACAAACGCGCACACGCACACAAACATCCCCCTAATACTGCCAAGGACAGTACATTACATCCACTACTAATTGACGCAGGAGGCTCCAGCAGGGAGAAAACATCCTGAGGTAAACAGACGGTTTCTAGACGAAGCAGAATGAAACAACCACAATTTATCCGATGGGATTTAAAGCAAAACAACTGGCTTCGACATTTTGCAGTTGCACAGTTTCATTTTTTCCCGCTGCAGCCAATCAGAAACGTGACAGGGACATGATACAAGAGTTCACTTTTCTTCTCTTGTACTTTTTTTGTTTTTGTAATGAAGGAGCATGTAGTGTGAAAGAATAAAGCAGCCCATCTGATTCCAGTTTCAGTCTCACACATGGAGAGGAGGGCCCAGAGGTGGGGGGTGAATAAGTTTAAGCAGCCCAAAGGAGGCTATTTCAAAATAAGAGTTTGGCTTGACTGGCTGGGAATGAATATGCTGACTGCAAATTTGTAAATGTGTTGTGGCAACTTATTATGATCCTTTTCTGTTTGTGTTTCTGCTTGATTTATATCAAAGAAAACACATTTTTTAAGTTTAAATGTTTGCATAAGAGGCAGTTCAAGTTTCTACATATGAGAGATGCTGTGCTTCAATTCAGTTCCAGGGCTTGTGGAGACTTTCAAACTTTAGGGGGCACTGTTGCACCGTGCCCAGCCCAGGGACGCTTGATCTCATCCTGCACACATAAACTGAACCGCGTCTGTCTGTTTCTTTCCCTCCAAAACTCCATCCCTCTGTCTTGGACAAGTCTTCAATAGACAGGAAATGGACTGCAGTTGAAGTGTTGGATATTTTTAAACTATTAGCTGTATGTTAGGTGGGCCACAGCTGTGCGATTGTGAATTCTGCGTCGTTGACCTCAGCTCTATGCCGTCATTTCTAACCTGGCAGGGTGTCATCACAGGCTGCTGTAGATGCAGAGCTCAGTTATGGGTGTTTCTGTAGTGAAGTTTGAATAAAACATGGAATTCATCATGAATAACCAAAGAGCTGTGTCACTGACTTGTGTACTGTGGTGTGAGTCATTACTCTGAGGCACAGCTGGTACGCTCAAGGAGGAGGGTCCTGTATGTGTGCCACATATGGGGAGAGGCAGGGCTTCTTTTCTAAACCCCACATTAGTACAGAGGTCACAGAGGTAACTGCATTTATGGGTAAACAAAAAAGAGGCAATGTGCACATCTGTTCCAAAGAAAAGGGGTGATAAGCCTCAGCACTACATATTTAGATGTGTGTACTTGAGTGTTTGTGTTTTTTGTGTAAATAAGGTCTACATCATAATCTGGACTGTCCCGCCAACCTGTGTGTATCTCTATCATAGACACTGACAAACACGCCCACTCATGGCTGCTCTTCCCTAAACATTTAAAGAACACTCATTACAGACACGGGAAATGGAAAACAACTAATCTCCCTCCATTTCCCTGCAAACGCACATTTGTACACACACCTGGGCGGATGTAGAGATTAATTATACTCAAAATAGGACTGTACTAGAACACTGTAACAAGCATTTCATAAACAAACTGAGAGAAAATGGGGAGAAAAGAAAGACAGGAATAAAGTTTGGGATGATGGGAAGTAAATGTAGCTGAGAGAGATGTTATCGGTGCAGTGACGGGTGTGAGTGTGCTACTTCAGGTCACATGACGCTCCCCGATGACCACACTCATGACTCAGACCATTTCTCTGTTTACTGTCAATTATAATCATCTTGATTATTTACTGTCTGAGTCGGCTAACATGAGAGGTCTCAGTGTCAACAGACATACAAAAAAGATTAAACGTGGAACTGTAGTGTGCACACTTGGATAAAAATACACACACACAATCAGACGAAGGCATTATTGGGTAAAGACCGCATAATAAACAGTTACAGGCATATTCTCCCAATTCGTTTTTTTTACTGGAAACCCCTTTTCACACAATAAAGGGACAGAAAACAGAGTTAGGAAATAGAAGCCGCAGTGAGGGGTAGCTGTGGCAGGGGGGAGGAAACTTTCAAAATAAAAGGGAGTAAAAAATATTTTGTCTTTCATAATTTCAAAAGTTTTATTTATCACAGATGAAACCTGGATCTCTTTAAAAGCTTTCCTCACATGTTCCAAAAGAAAGATGTAAGATTACATATATTATTCAGCCCAGTCGCAAGAAGATATGTTGGCAAATACTTTACATTTGGACATTTCATATGTATCATATCAACATTTCTACAGTGATGTAAAATATGAGCTCAAAGTAATCAAATGACAGTTCCAAATCAAAATGTTGGTGATAACAAAGGGGTTAAATCTGAATACATTTCAGTAAAAAGTTTATATGTAGAATATAAAAATCTGCTTCATAATATTGTGCAAAGGTAACATATTGGTGGTTTTTAGAAACGTGTAATGCCAATTTTTTCTGCTGAGTGTGTTGTACTATTTTAACACAGTGATTTGTTCCTTAGTGTATCCCAGGAGCAGGCTGTGAAGAGAACTCTCTTTCTCTATGTAATCTTAGACTTGAGACAGGGTGGCGTTCTGCCCACACAGCGGTCCTCTGTCACGTATGCACACATGCTAACGTGACAACGCTGACACAGGTTGTATGGAAGCACACTGTTCCCCACCAAAACACTAAGAACCCAGTCTGAGTGAAGCACAAACACACACACATGCAGACACACAGGCAACAGAAGGTGTATGTGTTATGCTTGTGTTTACTGAAGTGTCATGGGGAGGGCTGGACACAACACACAGGCTAAAATGAAAGAGAGCACAGACACACAGTGATCCTTTTGCAGACTACATGTCTGCACACTAACACCCATCGCCCTGCATGAATTCCATCTGTTATAACGCTTTGAATATCAGCAGGGTTTGCTAGGATCTCTTTATGGCAATTCATTTGAGCACTGACCCACATTTCATGAAAGGGGCAAAGACCAATAGACGCAAACAAGGACGGGGCAGGAGGAGAGTCAGGGAGTTGGGGTCAGGATGGAGACA
This sequence comes from Epinephelus awoara, assembly GCA_035609425.1. Lineage (NCBI taxonomy): Eukaryota > Metazoa > Chordata > Actinopteri > Perciformes > Serranidae > Epinephelus > Epinephelus awoara. The sequence continues at coordinate 37,576,981 of CM069303.1, forward strand.
GACTGAGTGATGACTGGAGGGCTGATTTGGCTTTATATGTGTGTTTGTGTGTGTGTGAAAACGAAACACATTGCTGGTCTGCTGACACTGGTCCGACACACAGGCTGAAATAGAACAATACAAACAACATCAGCCAGGGTTCCTGCTGCACAAACATTCCCAGAGCGTTAAGCCCACGGCTCAGCTAAAAACACTACCGGAGGGGGAAACGAGACAAGCTCAAACCATTAATACAGCCTATTTCTCTTTTACTCTCTCCCATTATTGTCTCCCTTTCTGGTAGAGCTCTTCACCCATTCCCCGGTGCATCCTTCTCTCTTCCTCTCGCTGAAAGCATAACTCTGCTCTGGCCAAATCTCACGGACTCTTAAACTCTTCTGACGTGATAAAAATCCCCCCAAGACTATCACAACTTTGAGAAGTCATAACTCATATCTTGATCAAAACGGCTAGAACTCACAGGTGCGATAACACAAATCAAATCAAATATAACGGCTCCACTGAGGGTTTTGCAAGACAGTCCTGTATGACTGGGGGCTGAGATAGTGTTGGAGAAGGTGTGAGAGGGCATGGATTGATTGCTACACCAAAGTCAGGCAAGAGTAAACTCCATTTCTCTAACCCACTGCATCCTGCTTGAATCCATACCTTATCTCCCCTGAGTTTAATGGACCACCTTCACTTCCCAGAATTCTTACAGTCACAAACTGTGTTCTCCTCGCACATTAAGCATCCTCCTCGACAACTGAAGGCAGCAGCTCGAGGATGTTTCTCACACTTTCCTGTTTGCATGGATCATTTCTTTACAAGAGCGCCTAATGAGATGAGGTAAAACTCTCAGTTATTTCAGGGTGTTATATTTTAGGTCAGCATGAGGTTTCTAAACGTTGGCAGCTGTTTCTAAAGTGATTATCACCTTTGGGGCCCATATCCCAGGTGGGTCTTGTAAAATAAAGACGACAGCATCATTGACAATCCTGTCTTCTCAGTTAAGGATGACAGTGTGCCACAGAGGGTACACACCAATGCTTGACTGGCCTCTCTGAAAAGTAATGGTCGACGTCTGGCAGTAAATCCTCAGACGCCCCCCACACTCGCCTTCGTGCACCGTGAAAATGTCTCTCTTCCTCATCCTCTCCCGTCATGTCTGTCCTTCCTGAACAGATGGTAAACACATCACTAATGCCTCGTCTGTCTGTTTGTCTGTGCTGTGATGCAGCGCAGAGCCTAGCTGCTAAACAAGGACTAAACACGTCACACTGGCAGAGAGGCAACGCTTCTCCAAACACCACTAAGACCGTGAGAATCACAATGTCGCTGTTTGCTTGATGGTCTAAGTACCCAAGTATCCAGTGTACCACGTAGCTCATATTAACCATTTATTCCTCAGCTTCACCTTCAGCACTGTGTTTTAAAGGTGTAATTTTCCCACAACTGCAATCTCACACTGTAGTCTCACACTGACAGCAGTGGCAGAACGTTGCTAAGTACATTTACTAAAGTACTGTATTTAAGCACAGTTTTGCTCTTTCCATTGCTCTTTCCATTTCAGGACATCTTATTCCTCTACATTTATGAGGGACTATACTGCACGTCTTACTCCACATAAAGAACGTATCCCTCTTGGAAAGACTGCACATGGTCTCAGAGAAGTATACAACACCTTTCTTGGAATTTGGCAGTCTTATCTACAATATATAGGACGCCTCTTTAAAACAAATAACACTTTGTTAGTGTAGTGTAGTCTCTCTTTGGGTTTGCACTGACTTTTTTTTGTTGGGTTTATGCTGGAAGAGTAGGGGATTGTACTTTTTCTGTTTTGTGTTCTACAATTTGTTAAAAATGTAAAAAAAAGAAAGTATTCCAAAACATAAAAAAAACTATTAAATTATGATGCATAATAAAAATGCAATTACCCAACATACACAATCTGGGTTAAAATGATTAGGCAATTATAAGAAAATTAGTCAGCAACTGTTTTGATAACTGAATAATCCTCTCTTTGTGCATGACTTCCAAGCATTTCATGGTCTTAGCTTCTCAAAAGTGGTGATTTACTGCTCTTTCTTGACTTAAATTATAGTAAACAGAATAATTTTGAGGTTTGGACTGTTGGTTGGACAAAACAAGACATGTGAGGATGTTACATGAAGATGGGCTCAGGGCAATTCTCACTATCTTCTTATGTTTTACAGAACAAGCAATTAATGGATTGATTAAAAAAAAAGGCAGTTAGCCATGCTGTTAGCTAAGCCAGTGGCGTGGCTCATGTAGGCCAGTAAATCCATCTGTTTGATCGAGACTGAAATATCTCAAAAGCTTTGTAAATGGCATGCCACGAAACTTACACACACACACACACACACACACTTTACCTGCCAAACATCAGCTTGTTACTGTATAATACCAATGTTATTCCAATCCCGGCTGACACTGGGTGAGAGGCGGGCACACCCTGGACAGGACACTATCACAGGGCTGACACATAGAGACAGACAACCATTCATGCTCAGATTCAACCCCTAAGGGCAATTTAAAGTCACCGGTTAAACTAAGCTGCATGTCTTTGGACTGTGGGAGGAAGCCAGAGAAGCCAGAGACAACCCACGCTAACACGGGATGAACCAGAACCCTTTTGCTGTGAGGCAACAGTACTAACCACTGCATCACCGTGCCACATTTAGCATTAGCCTTTAGCTAATTTAAGCATTGTTTGACAACAAAGATGCCAGCAAGATATGTACACAACAAAGTCACAGATGTGAGGAAACATCAACATCATGCTTGCAGATACTGAGGTTGGTATGACCAGGTTATGTGCCTCCAACCAGCAAAGAGGCTCTTGGGAGGTGACATGGTGATTACAGCTCAGTGCATCTGAAAAGATACATACTACTGTTTATGTACACAATGCATGTTGACAGATACACATTTTGGGTAAGTAGTGCATGTGATTTTGGGTGCGGTGAATATGTGTTAGAAACAAGGCAACCTTTGTGTATTTTTTTTTTTTTTTTACAGTAGGTTAATGGGTGTTTAAGTCCTGTTAATGGGTTTTAATGCCAAATTATTTTAACATATAGGGATATTGACTTTTTTAAACGCGTGATGAGCAGTAAGTCGACACTAAACACTGTGTTTGTCATAGCTTGGCCACCTCCACTGATGTTAATGTCAGTGGACAAAATATTGCAAACAACTTTCTCTATAATTTAATGCAGTGCAACATCACCACGCACTACAGCCTCCAAAATGGCCACAGAGCTGTGTCAGCACTTCTTAGTCCCAACACAAACTCACTATGCTTCATAAATGTAAGATTTACTGCTGGGCTCCTGTGTTGAATAACGTCAAATTTAGTTGGGTGTAGTGTGGCTTAAGGAATTTGTGTTCATTATAACCAGTCATGGACAAAATTGTTTTATTCTGTAATATATGATGACATATTTGACCAAATGCTTTCAGCAAAAGTTTTGTCTATTCAAAGAAATAAAAAAGGACACATTAAAGTATGAGCAGCGTCAGCTGACTGCACGCTGCAGTAATGCAACACTTGCAAAAATAAAAGTGTGATTCTGCAGTTTAACTTCTGTATTGTTATGTTTTAGACAGGATGTGGAGTAGTGGTTATTGCAGTGTGAATGAGGACATCTGAACTTGTGATACCCATAGCCCAGATGGGCCGTGCGTGTTTAATATGTCATTTGAGTCAATCCTTTTTTTTCTCCACAACTAACTCCTAATAACCACAATAAGCAACTGAAAATTAGTTGAAAACTTATGACAGTTTCAACATAAACATGACCACCCAAAGTGAATGTGCATTCACAAATCGTAATTCATTATGCCGCTCAAACACACAATACACAGCATGTAAAAGGCCATAAACCTTGTCACTGTCATGTCTGGAGTTATGACACAAGAGGAGCAGATATCTCTGCTGTGACGGCACTCACAACACAAAGACATCACAACTGCAAACATAAAAGAGAGAGCACAAAGCGTCTTAAATAACTCAGAACAGAAGAAAAAACAGTGGGGTGGAGAAGATGGAGAGTAAAGGAGCAAGAGAATGGGAGGAGGGGGTTTGAGGGGGCACATGGCGGGCGTATGAGAGAGTCTCCTCCTCCTCTAGCCCCTCCATCCCTCCTCCCGCTCATAATTAGCGGTTCGGCGTTGGTGCTCGTTTTGGGTTACTTTCATTCCTTTTCACATTTCCATGAAAACAGCAGTGGGGACAAACAGGCCCACATGTGTTTCCAAGTGCACCAGAACAATAGAAGAAGAAAAGTGGGCCATATGAGTTCACTCCAGATGAAAGCTAGAGCGGGAAAAACACAGGAATTAGTGAGGTTTTCCCTCGCATGTTTTCAAATCAAGTTTTCCTATTGGATAAAATGCAGCATGGAAGGCTGGAAGAGCTTAGTTTTGGCTTCAATTGGCAAACACCGTGACAGGCAGTGGAAAGTTTTCAATGAAACTATCGAAATGCAATAGCCCACATGTTCACGTTAGTTCAACACATTCTGTGTATTCATGTCATGTGCACATCTTTCTGTGTGCTGTATCTAGCAAACATGTGGGTAATCAGTCTCTATTTGTCATAATTGCCCTAAACATAACCAGTATTTTGGCATCTGTTCTGAGGCACTTCTGACAAATCCATTCGCAAATATTTTTTCGATGCGTACATGTTCACATAGGCCGCTCTGGTTTCAGTCTCTGACAGGATGTTTGAGCATGTGGATACGGTCTTTCACGCTGCTGTACCAGATACGCCCCTTTGTCCAAAATTTGCAGATATAATGAGACACATTTCTACAAATCAACCAAAACCAATCAAATTGATAATGAAAGATGAAAAGGTTGGGGGAGGAGAAAGACATACACTGAGACGAGGAAAAAGATGTTTAAAACCAAGGCAGAAAATACAAATAAAATGGAATGAGAGGATGACAGAAGGACTTTTAACTACCTCCAGACCCCAGCAGAGAGTCTGAAGGGCACCTCTATTCTCTGCACCCCCGACGTCAATCATCAATGCAGGGGAGCAGAGTGCTCTCTAAAAGTCTCTACACAGATGAGTTTCATTTCAAGCCCATACAACATGAATCCAACATCAACAAAAGGCAACCTTGCCAAACAAAAGTTGGGAGGCTGTATGCATTCGTTTCCTCCACATAGCTCCTAAAAAATGTAAATACCAGCTCAAGTTGAAAGCTGAAAACCAGATACAGCTAATGTTGTCACAACCTATAAAAACTGAAACATTTAAAGGTCCAGTGTGAAGGATTCAGGGGGATATCCTGGCAGAAATGAAACAAAATATGATAAGTAGGTCTCCTTTAGTGTATAGTCACCTGAAAGGAAGAATCATTGTGTTTTTATTATCTTAGAATGAGCTGTTTATATCTACACAGGGAGCGAGTTCTCGTCTACAGAGTTTGCTATATATGTTTATGTCTCTACAAGACGAACCAAACACTGGCTCTAGATAGGAACATTCGGGCTTTTGTGTTGACCACCATAATTCGAAGCCCACTGCTGAGAATTCGGCTCATGGTGAAAACCCCTTGAACATCTGGATCAGAAATAAGGTGAGCAGAGAATTAAATTATCAGAGAAAACAGGTGTTGGGCAAGAAGACTGTCTGTGACATGCCAAACAAGGTAGGAGAAACACTGATTTGTAAAGTGAAACTGCTTTATTCACTCTTTTAATCACCTGGTCCATTTGTTTTGGAGATGAAGAGACCTCTGTGAACAATTTCCCCTCTAGGTAAAAACCTCCCGAACAACAAACACTGAGGGAATTCTAACCAGGAGAAGTTTTGCATGGATGTAATCTGCAATCCTCACCACTAACTGCCACTTAATCCTCCTAAATCTTACTTACTGGACCTTTAAAGTTGGAGCGAACTGGGGTTTGCATGCTCTGGTTGCTCAAATCAAGTGCTGAGATGCTGTTGGACGTGTGTTAGATTGCTCTACGATGAAACATTCAAACATCTAATCAAATAAAACCTTTAGAGTCAAAGGTCTCTACAGGTCATAGGATGGATTTGAGTTATTGTTGCCAACATGACATTTCCATTTGACACACCACTTTCCAAACACTGTCAGAAGTGGTGCACTCACTTAGCTGGTAATAAAGACAACACTGACCCTGTCACAGATACACACATGAAACAAATGGTGCGCCCCACCTGATCATACACTCAAACCACTTGGATCCAGCCTCTAGAGCTATGTGGTTACACATAGAGCAGTGCCCCAGGGAACTATGGGTAATTAATGACAGAACGAGGGTGGCAGGAGTCTGTCTCTGATTGACCCAGCTTGACCCTTACTGCTCAGTTGCCATAGTGATTGGTCAGCCTCGTTCCCTTTGGTTGACTGGGCGAATCCCTGGGGCGACAAGGTGGTCTGCAGGGTGGGCATGAGTGAACAGAGGGGTTGGGGAGGAGGAGACTGGGGTTTCAGATGGGTACAATTACACGCTATAGCAAAGAGGAGTGCTTGTCCCACCTTTGCTCCACGACCTAAGGGGGTCAGTCCTACTCCCCCCACCTTACCCCATTCATCTCTGATAACAGAATGCAAATTGTTGCCCATCATTGGCAGTAGGGGGCACCACTAAACTACTGTCTCCCAAAGTGTGTTTGCCAGCAGGAAACTGGCCAAGCAAGTTCTGAGAGATTACTGTCCACTTACTCACCAAGCTGAGCATTCATCATCAGTCAGCCAAGCACAGAGAAACTGGACAGTCATGTGTCCATCTGCAGCGCTAAGAACATGCCAACTCTGCGAAGATTAGCTGGAGACTAGAGTTACTTTGTTTATTTGGCGCTGCATGGTCACTAAAAGAGTGGTGCCCATCGGAGAAGATGAATCAGTTACTCTTTGAAATATTTATCAGTAAACAACCCACATGAACCACTTGTCTCACTGGTATAAATTAGATCCACCATGCAGCACTTATTTCATAAGAAAAATGTCACTTTTAAAGCTGGTTCACCTGTTACTCCTGCGATTATCTTCTTCCAAGATAGTACCAGGAGCTCGGTTTTCATTAAAAGAGAAGTAGGACTGGTGTGTTGGGTGCATGCAAATTTAATCAGGGCACACAAAGCCAAATTGCTTCCTGTTTTATTGAAATACTCTCTGGCCTGTCTAATCTATAAACACAAAAACACAGAATCCGCCAGAACGTTAGTGTGTCATGCTTTAAAGACACAGTTTGTAACCGGTCCCAATAATGCCATCTTCACCTCACCTGTTCCACTGACTTGAGAAGTTTAGATAACAGACACTTGACTGTCCTGCTGTTACTACAGAGGTGAGCAAATCACAGACACTTGCATCCTTCATGGACTCACAGTGGTGCCCTGCTGCATAATTAATATAGGGGGGGGGGACACTGGAATGGATATTTGGTGGTATTTTAGGCAATTACAAAAAACAGGCCTGTTGGCCCGGGCCTGTACAAGTATAGAGGAAAACAGCTAATATACTCTTCACCCTTAACTGATCAATCACAATGAAATAATCAACCTGGTTAAAAATCTGTAGTCTGGCTGACAAGGGGTCATTCAGTATCTAAAGAAGACACCATCAAAGGTCCTGGAATGTTTCTCTGTCTCCATTTCAGATCAGACATTCAGACACAAAGACACATGTCCTGTGGGCCGTGACCTTCCCTGGCCTGTGCTCAGCAGGTAGTGACAAATGACCTGATAGTTAATCTGTCCTGAGGTGGAGCTTTTCTACAGGGAACACAGAGCCTGTTTGTGACAGGACAGGAAGTTGAGACACTGTTACAAGATTAAGCACATTAAAGGATGCACATGCATGAATGCATGGATGCACACATGGCTGCACACACACTTACTTACAAGCACATGTGGCTATAGATTCAGATGCAGTACATTGTGGAAAAAGTGGAATATAAACAGTGAGTGGTGACATGTTCAAATGAAGGAAGGGGTCATGTGCCAGTCAGAGGAATATAAAGGTATGAAGTGGTTTGTTGGGCAGCTCCGTCTGGGACACTGGGTCATTGTTGGGCCTCTTGCAACCCCCGCCATCTTCCCTAATGGTCAGCTTTTTCTACGGCCTTCCTTGTTAACAATCTGAGGGTGAATGCTGGGCATTGTGGGATTTTCCCCAGTCTGTGGTGTCTTGCTGGAGTGTGCTCAAATGAAGTCTGACGCCAGGAGGCCAAGTCAGCAGACCACACTGACCTGATTCACCGGGGATGGAGAGTGTTAGTGGGTGCACCAAGAGCCCCCCTCTGATCATGTTCCCTAGACCACCTCACCCAAACACTGTAAGATGACAATGCAGTTTGGCACAACTTCTTCTAGAATGGCTAAACTGTGCTTAAGTGGAGAGAGCAGTGTGGATGATCTCCAAGACAGATCAACCATTTCATTCGGCAAGTTTGGGTCTGAGCAAGTGTGAGAAAAACCTTTGGCCGAGGCTGTGAAAAACATTCAGTTTAAATCTTGCAGAACCCTCAAAAACACACATTCGTGAGGGGAAAAAACTCCAGGCCACATGAAAAATCCTCCTGACGAGATGGGTTTTGACTCGACAGTTAAACAGCCGCAGTAAACAATAGAGACCAGTACAAAAAAACATCCACAGATGCACATATGCAGTGAATGCAACTCTGGCTCGATACAGAACAATGCCGAGCAAAAAAGGCTGCTTAATGTAGAAGAGAAAATGTTTAGTGCATAAACCCTTAGGAGCCCATCTTACTCCCTCAGCTTTAACATTCAGAGAGCTGTAGCTCTATAATTCTACAGCTATTAACACCAAAGCAATTCCTATAAAGTTTCAGTTCAGTGGGCTGAGATATAGATTTAGTAGAAAGATGCTTAGTAGAACATTTAAAATGCAGCACATGCAAATTACTATTGAGCTGAGAAAGTGGAGCCACCGAGGTTTAATATGAGGCAACTTGATTGAGCCTTCTTGTGTTCCTCCATTTTCCACGGCAGACGGATTGAGCACAATCATAGCCAGCAGGATGGCGAGGCGATTAGGGATAAGTAATGCAGAAAGTGGAGCGAGCCAAGCACCTATCTGTCTGAGAGGAGAGAGGTAATGATAACAGGAAGTGAGATGAGTTGGTCTTGCCCTCTGGCCTACCAGCCCATCACCTCTGTTAGAAAGGTCCCCCTCTATAAACAGGCCTCTCTCTGCCTATTAAACAGATAGTACATTAGGGCCTGAGCTGTGTGGAACAATGTAAACACAGCCGTCTCAGGGTACCGGCGCTGAGAGGAGGGGGGAAGGGAGAGGAATACAGCTTGAGATGGGGGCTATTCCTGGGTCTTCCTGGGAGTGAACTCCATCACTGCTCCTCTCTCCCACTGTAATCCTCTCCAACTAAACACAGGAAGGAAGAGATAGGTAAATAACTCACTCTTCTGATAAACCCAACTTTCTTTTAGCTCTGCATTCTCCTCCAGTTTTAGAGGGCTTGTTATGTTACAAAATACAGTGGCGTGGACTTGAGCCGAGCCCAGGAGTTCATGCTGTATTGTGTATGTTACAGTGAGGCGTATGTTTGGAGAACACATAACAGGGATACAGGGTGAGCATGACATATGATACAGCCATGTGTGAGATTTAAAGGGATTTGGTGACATCAAGCAGTGAGGACTGCAGATTTGCAACCAGCTAAAACTTCCGGTTAGAATTTCTCCAGTTTTTATTGTTCAGGAGGTTTTTAACCAGGAGCTGAGATCATCTGCAGAGACCTCTGAATCATCCGCAGAGACCTCTGAATCATCCGCAGAGACCTCTTCCTAAACAAAACAAACACACCAGGTGATTTAAACCTTAAAAAACTGAATAAAGCAGTTTTACATTACATAGCAGTGTTTCTTTGACACTGTTTGGCATGTCAGAGATGGGCCTCTAGCACAGCACCTGCTAACATGTGCTCAACTATTTTCTCTGATAACTTAAGATCCAGGGGACTGTTGCACAAAACACCTTAGGTTAAGATTTTCCTTAAAGTCCCAAGTTATGGTTTCCTCATTATTAAATCAGTTGCACAAAACACACTTTAGTCTTCTCCTTAAGGTTCTCCTCAAGTATTTATGGTTTTCTCCATGTCTTAGTCTTATACTTAAGGATCACTAGACCCTTGTAAAAAAGATCTTGGCAACCAAAACAGGGTAAAAAAAAGGCACCTGTGACTCTATCTTAACTGCAACATGTATTCTTTTCTTTCTTCTTCTATAAGCCAATTTTGTGAGAGGGATTCTGTGTTATTGTGTAAGTCCTTCAGCTAAGGGCAAATTAAGCCTAAAGTGTCACACTTAAGGAGAAAACTTACACAGCTAAAAACACTAAATAAAGCAATTTCATCTTAAAAAAAAAAATCTGTGTTTTTCCAATGCTGCTTGTTGTGAAGGGGCTAATAAATGGTGGCTGACGTGAAAACAAAAAACATCCCTATTTAGAGCCAGTGTTTGGTTTGTCTGTTCTTGGCTGCTTTAGAAACATGGCAGTGCAACATGGCGGACTCTGTGGACGAGGACCCGCTCCATATGTAAATACAAAAGGCTCATTCCAAGGTAACAAAAACACTAAGGTCCCGTTTATATGACAACGATTTCAACTGAAAACGGTAAACTTTAGTTGCGTTTTGGCCGATCGTTTACACAACAGCGGCGTTTTGGGTGCCTGAAAACGCAACGTTTTTAAAACGGGTTCCAGAGTGCAATTTTTTGGAGACAGCACCGTCTTCGTTGCCATGTAAACTTACAATATGCAGTTCCTCTGAAAACTTTTCGCACATGCACATTACGCTTCCAGTCAGTAGGCATGCGCGGGAAAGTCAACCATCACAATAACAACAATCCCGAGCTCTGTTTGATGCTGCTCACCCTATTGAATTTATCAGTGCTTTCCTATCAAAGTGTAAATTTAATTTAGCAACTCCACCTTGTCGTCTATCCAGACAAACGTTTGTGCGATTGCCATTTTGTTTATTTATACATCGTCACTCTGTGCAGGCGTGTGTTGTTTCATTGCGAAGTCACAACGCCAATTACTGGCCTGGCAAGTATACTGCAGCGTTTTTGGTTATCAAAACGTAACTTTATTCAAAACGAAAATGAGAAACGATTCTGTTTTCAGTGGATCATTTTCGTGTAAACATGGCCTAAGATTCTTATTCCGACGTCATTATACACAAAAAAAAAAAATACTGATTATATTATGCTCCATGTTTGACAATTTAACCCCCTACATTCTACACACTGGACCTTTAAAGTGTAGGACAAAGTGTGGTTTGGAGAAAAGGGATGAACAGAGGACGACAGCAGAGAGCCAGAGAGGCCACTTTGTCAAAAGGCAGACAGGAGTTGATCCTGAACCTCCTGTGGCTCGTTCTGTGAGAGGATCTGTGTTGCTTCAGGGTTGAGGGGGCTTCAGAGAGGATACACTGGGGCTGTAAGAGGGGAGAACGTGGTACTGAAAGTGGATGGATGGGGAGACGGTCAGTCCGGGTCAGTCCAGATGTGAGGCTGTTAAACAGTGGGGAAGTGGAGAAGGTCAGTGCTGGACATCTTAGGGCAGTGCCCTGGAGTCATTCACACCCCTTTGTTACAATCACCAGAAAAACACAGTAACCCCCCTCCTGTGGGGGCAGCAGGGACACAGCAGAGGTGGAGAATAAGGGGAATGTCTGGGATGTGGGGACAGGCTCCATACCCTGGGGAAAGGCCAATTACAGGCTTTAAGCCCCCTGTCTGTCTGTGGCATGCAGCTCAGATAAGATGAAAGTTGCTTGGGACCAATATCAACATTTTTCCTTCTGTCGCCATAAGAAATGATACAATCCAGATGTTACATACATAACAGCATGTTGAGTATTCTGCCTTCTTATGGCTTTCTATAACAGGAAAATGACAGGTTTCATTGTCAGGCTACTGGCATACTATAGACCCGCAGGTTTGAGCATCTACAGGTCAGAATATGTCCAGGAGAGGTCAGCGGATTAAGGTGAAGGGTTGTGAGACTTAAGGTCAGCACACACTGACACTGTACTGAGGGGGGATAATGGGGTATGTGAGTCACCAGGCTCCAACGTGGCTATATACTCACTTAAAACAAAAGACATGAACACTTGAAGCAACTTAGGACTCAACTTGAAGAATTCTATATGACAAAGCAGCATAAAGTTTAGGTTTGCAGAGGTCCTCGTATAGGTATTTGTAGACTGAGGTGAAAGAAGTCCTTACAGCTCCAACATTTTGAACTCAGACTCGAAATAGAACCATGGAAAACCTACTCAAACCTGATGTGCACCCAAAGACAGTCCAATCTGAACAGAACTAAGTATGGTTAGACCAAAACCTAAAATAGCCTTCAAACAACAAGACCAAAACACAGAGAGAAAACCAACACTGGCAGCAGATGTTACACCAATCAAAGAGCAGCTACAGTTGAAAACAGATGCACACATTACACGATACCCGAGTTTGACACTTCTCTTTCTTCATCGTGTCAAAAAACACCTTTCTTTTATGTTTTGATTGCATGTAATCAACACAAGAGAGCTGATATTGCACTCGACTACACATAACAAGAGCTAGACTGATAAATCAGTGAGGCTGAAATATTGGCTCCAATCAGTTTATTGCAGGTATATCAATATTGGCTCATCATTGGTTCATTTATTCTCTTACAGTGCTCCTTACACATGAATAATCTGCAAAAGACCTTAAACTTGTGGGTGTTTAAATGCCTTTTTTCTGACTTTTCTGAAATGGCTAAAAACATCACATCATGATGTTTAGAAATGCAAAGCTGTCATGAAATCAGGCATTTAATGTTACCCCAAAAACCCTGTGAAATCATGGAGGGAAAGGATAATGGAACCGAAACCAACCTCATTTGTAATTGTGATACGAGCCATCTCAGTGTAGGTATCCTGGTAGAGGATGACAATTTCAGAACAACTCATTTGGATTTTTATCTTGTGTGAAGTTAATACTGAGGACAAATGAACAGTTTTCATTGTGTATATAAAGCATTTTTCCACTGCTGTGAATTAAAGTCAAGGGGATTAGATTTGCGTTCACAGATCGTTTTTAACTTACATACACAATTTTTCAGACTTAAACACAAACGCACAGCAGAGACGGAGATAAGGACCAGGCCGGCAGCTTGAGTGACTCATGGGAGAGCGGGGACATACGGCTGTGCTGTGACCAGTAATAACTCGGAGCTCGAATGTTTGCAGAGTCCTGCCCCAGTAATCCCAGCAGAGTAAAGCAACAGGCCGGGGTGAGAGAGGTTAGCTCCTCTCTACTGCACTGCTGTCATCACGACCATGTTCAGTGATGTGACAGCTTAATGAACAGTAGGCGTGCACAGCACACCCACACACACACACACACACACACACACACACACACACACACACACACACACACACACACACACACACACACACACACACACACACACATACAATGCAGCTGCAACTTGTCAGCTCTCTCTGAGAGGGATGTACAGTAGTAGTGTACATGTTTAGTTTGGTGAGGTAGAGCCTCTGGCTGGGCCGCTGATGGGAAGGTTGTATGCCTGTGATGTTCTGGGAAGTGGTGAAAGAGTGAGTCTGTTAAGTTTTTGCCTTGGCTGCACCACCCGTGTCCAGCACTGAACACGTCTAGCACACATTCTGCAACTGCGGGCTGGAGCTGGACCAAACCCTCTCAATCTGACCCATTCAGACAGTAACCCGGTTACATGCCAGACAGCCAGAGCCCGGGGCAGCGGGGGGGTGTTGGTGCAGGCAGGGTGGCAGTGCCAGCCAAGAAGATATCTAGCCATCTCCCACAAATATCAGTGCTATATTGAGGAGGTAATAAATCCAGCAGTCGCTGTAAAGGCAGTCTAAACTGTGAGTATCACACTAACCACATTTAAATTAATGTCCAACTAATAAAACCACATCTGAGCCTCGATCCTATTAACCTCCCAGCTGCAAAACCCTCACAGGTATTGCCTTTCAAGTAAAGGCTACCATTAAAAAATCTGCAAAAGCACACTTCATTTCCGAAGACCTTTTTATGTATTGCAGCATATTTCAGCATTACCTCATGAGCAAAAAAAGTTGTCTAGGTCACAAAGTAGCTATTACACAGTATTTTATACCGACAAACTGTGTGCGTAATTGTTTGGAAAGGCATAAACTAGGCCCTGAACCCAATGGCCCTTTGCCTCAGTATGGCTACTACCCACTCCAGTGCACCACAGAGGCCTGAATAAACTCACACTGTCCACCAGCGACGAAGCGTCCAGCTCTGCCCAGTCGTATCCACAGCAGCCCTCACACACTCAGGCAGAGCAAACACAGCCCAACCGCCAGGGCAGAGCTGAAAGGCATTTCATCCCGCCATTTTGTAATGTAATTAACTTCTCTCTGTCCACATTGAGCCAAAAAAGAAGAGGAAAAAAAAACTCACATGGAAATTAAATAAACAGACAGGGCACAGAGGACACACAACTCATTTCCCTTAATACCTCAATAAAACTCAGGCCCGTTTTGATTGCAAACACCAACTCTCGCATTGCGCTCAAGGCTCGATTATGAGATTTGATTCATGAAGAATGTCATTTTGAACCCACGCCAGGTGCTATATATACCATCCTGATGCTAAATACAACAGCAGTCTGTTATTAACATAGTCATGGTGAGTTTAACGAGACCCAGTTCCACCTGAAGACTCAGTCACCTACAAACCCTGTAGTTAGGAGACTGCAACTACAAAAGAGTGGTGAGAAAGTTGTACTTTAAATTATCCAGGTACAGCAGACAACCATGGGGGAGTGGATCAAAGTGGAGTCATGAAGTAAATGGATACTGGAACTATAAGCCCTAAAGTCTTCTTCCTTTATTTAATAAACCAATGACGGCCCCAGCTGAGGACCAAGGTTTATGAGGTTGTTTTCAAATTCCAATTTGGCATGGGGCACTGCTGCGAGCTTGTTTTATTTTTCCGTGATTTCGTTTAATAAGTTCCTAAATACTCTGCTGTCCCCCTGCTTGCTTTACAGCTTCAAGAACATAAAGCGACTCCGTGAAAAAAGCAAGGTAAGAAAAGAAGAAGATGGCTTTAGTATTCTTTAGCTCACGGTGCAGAGTATGGCATTATGCAGCTCGGTGCTCTGTGTGTGTGAAACTTCCTAAAATCAGTTGATCACTGCTAAAAGAGCTGATGTGATGACTGGCTGCTCAGTTTTTTGATTTATTCTTACACCCGCCCCTCTGTCTCTCCATCAGACTTGCCCTCTGACCTTTCCACAGTCAAACACACGTGTGCATCCGCCCCTGTCCGCCCCCGTAAACTAGACCTCTTCCATCTCTCAAATAAAAAGCCCCTAAACAACATGATGGAAAATCTGGCTTTTTTGCAGTGTTTACTGGATCTGAATGTTTTCCTTACAAACACAACTGACCTTGTTTATGAAGGAGAGGAATCTGCGTTTTTTCCCCCCTCTGTCAGTTTAACACAACATTCTGGCCGCCATCTAGTGAACCGCAAGCACCCACTTACCTGCTGAGCATCGGTAATAAAATATTTACCCGAAGGGGAAGATGTGAAAGAATAATCACCGGGTTAATTACAAATTGCCAGTGAATGTGCTGTTTTTCTGCTTAATGCTGTCAGTGTAGCATTGGGCCTCATGCAGCAAGATCTTCTAAAATTTCTCTTATATTTTTCTCTTAATTTCAACTTCAGATGCACCAAACATTCTTAACCATCCAAATCTGCTCTTACCCAGGTGTGTCAAAAATCCCACTTCATCATGAGTAACCCCTAAACACTAGGGCGGGTGGTGTGCCATGGGCAAAAAATAATCTGAAACATGCTCAAAAAAGGGTGTAAGAAGAAGTAGTTTGGCTGTAGTGGACTCGACATGCTGTTAAGTAAACTTAAACGTAAATGTGATTTTCTGTTGTCAGTACTGGTGTTACAGGAAAATCAAAAACCCAGCAATGGCAAAACATTTGTGATGTTGTAACTGCCATGTCAGCAGCAGTGGTGGTGAAGTATTCAAGTAAAAGTACTAATACCACACTGTAAAAAATACTCTGTTACTAGTAAAATCCTGCATTTAAAATATGACCTGTGTAATAGTATGTAAGTTCAATTTGGAAAATGTACTTATAAGTCCATTGTGTCAGATTTAGGGGCATCAATTGGCAAAAATGGTATAAAGTTCCAAACTATGTTTCCATTAGTTTATAACAGGCATGTCCAAAGTCTGGCCAAGGGGCCAAAATATGTGGCCTATCACCCAATATTAGTTAAACAATAAACTTCATTTTGCATTTTTTCTGTTCACATCAGGACGGCAGGAGTATCACACAGATTGTAGACATGCACCAAGCACAAACTACGCAGATGGAACTATTGTGTTTTCATGAACAGATGATAAACAAGCTAACGAACAGTTACATAGCAGCAGACATTACCTGCTAGATAGCAGACAGGGCCAGAGCAAAAAAGTGTGAAGACAGTGAGGGGCACCACTTTCAGGAGCGGTGGAAGGTTGACTATTTTTTCAGTAAGAGATGAAACAGTTGCATTTGTCTCATTTGTATATGTATTTGATTTCTTTTACTAACCCATATGATGTGAGAAGCAGCTGGCCCTCATCCAGAAACCTTTGGACACCCCTGGTTAATAATCACCTGATAATTAGAATCATAGTGTTTTCCTAACCTTTGAATGAGCTATTTATATCTACACCCTCCTCCACAGAGTCCACCATGTTCTACAGTAGCGCACAACGGACAAACCAAACACTGGCTCCAGATTGGCCCAATTGCTTTTTTGCGTTGGCTATTATAGTTCTCCTACACACTTGGCACATGGAAGAAGTTTCAGTTCAACAAACTCATCAATAGATGGTTCTAAATCCTACACACTGGAGCTTTTAGTATTACAAGTAAAAGTACTCTGTGCATGTTTTAAATGTTTATTTCAACATCGGAACATAATTAGAGTAGTTGGCGTCTAGACTCGGCCTCATTGCTCCCCGCAGATATGTTTACATGAGAAATTGGGGAGTGATGATTAAATATTTCCCCCCTTAGCCGGAGCCTGCAGGTGGATGCTGGGGTGGAGGTGGGGCTGAAAGAGCGAGCAGCAGTGCACGGCAGCAGTGCACGGCAGCAGTGGCATAGATGAGTCAAAGGAAGAGCTGGGAAGGTTTTGCAGCTTAAATAGCTGAGTGCCTGAACCAGCTCGTAGCCTTTGCTCCATTTAATAAACCAAAATTATTAAAACAATTAGAAAAGAAAGCATTAAGTCTGAATATTTGATAAGCTGAAATGCTTTTGCAGGAAAAATGACTAAAACAATTATCATTTTCTAATCAACAAATTGTTTCAGCTGCAATTTTTAGTGTTGCTCAAATTTGAAACTGTTTCCTTACGTTGGACAAACAATTTGTCTCAGTGTGAAAACAAGATGTTTTTCTCTTATCTTGGCTAGAGTGCTATCGACCACTCGAAAAATTTGCCTTACCTAAGAGAAGAGCAAACATAAGAAAGCATTCCTGAATCCCTGAAATCAGTGGGTGCCATCAAAATAAGGACAAAATTGTGGTTACAAAGAACCTTTGTTTTGAATGTCGCTTCCTACACGAGGCCCAATGTTTAGGAAAGAATGTAGAAACATGCATGTGTGTGCATTCTTTATATTATTTGATTCCTTGATATTAAAAAGGATCTCTGCTAACATCTGTGGTGAATATAATCCTATTTCGAAAGGAGCTTTCATCGCAAGTAACGCATATGGACAATAGGTTTGTGTAAGATGAGTACGGACCTGTAGCAGCAGCCTCTCGAAGGCCAGGCAGGCGTCCCAGCGGGGCAGGCTGGGATGGCGGAGCGCCTGGGCCGTGGCCAGGCCCAGCTGGAGCACCCCGCAGTGACTCTCTAGCGCCCCCCAACTGCTCCGGAACAGCTGCATG